>OY728120.1:170550475-171943653 GCA_963277665.1 Viscum album | reverse complement strand
TTTTCCTACAAACACAATGAAAGGGGATGTTTTTGTATTGAAATGTTTGAAGGTTGTAAATGTTTTTATATCCAATTTGAATGTGAAATTTATAAAAATGACCTAAATTTTATTGTTTTAATTATAATTGAAATAATTATAAATTAAAATATATTTAAAATTTAATTTAACTATATAGATAAATTAGATGAAAAAGAAGTTCTCAATTAAATTTTTTTTATTTTTCAACATTCAACAAAAAATGAAACTTCTCCTAAAAATCACACTAAGATATTTTGGATATTAATATTTCAAAATTGAACTTTAATTCATCATATAAAACTTCTAAAATGGTGAATATTTATATTTAAAAAATGTGCTCCATCAAAAGAATTAAAATTGACTTTTAGAAAAAATATAGCTTTTATGCATAAAATTAGATTTTATTCTTGTCTTATTCCAATAAAAATTGTTCAATGAATTAAAAGAAATTTTATTTAATATATTAAATATATATTTAATTTATATATTTTAATATTAATGATCGTTATTATTCCTTTTGATAAAATTCCATTGTGTTAATAAAAATTATATTTCGTATAATAAAACATCCTTTATGTATAATTGGTTTTTATACTTATTTTTTATTTTTTGGAAATGAGTGAATTCGTTTTATAAATATTTTTAATCAATAAGGTAATAATTTAGTTAGTCTCATTCATTCCATATATTCTAAATTTTAGGTCACAATAAAATAATAATAGTTAATCATTTATTCATGCTAGTCTATTTTTGTAAAGTAAGATCTCGATGAGATTAAATTTATTTTAAAAAAGAGGTATCATTAGATCATGACATGGTTCATTACACACCCCATAAAATTAATTTCAACCTTGAAGTTAATAACTATAATATAAACAGATGAGTACGCCTCTACCACCTCAAATCCTTGGGTTCCTTCAAAGGCTCACAAAATTTGATGGTTTTCAATTATACATTAAATATGTGAGTGGTTTTGTTTCATATAACATTATCACTACAACCTAGAATATCTACTATATTTCCATTATATGTAAGATCAATCCCCAGAAGTATGACATATAATTTTAGTACATATGAAGGATCGTGTATATATCTACTTAGGTGAGATACATAGAACACATAATGAACTTGAGAAGGATTTAGTGCAGTCATCAATTGATAAACTACCAACTTGATATGTCATTGAATTTCAAGAAACTATGTCCACAGTATTGTAAATCCAACTTCTAAAATGAATGAAAGATGATTGAAAATTTACTCTATTGTAAAACCACAGTAAAAAATTGTTTAATATAACATCCTCTTAAAAATTAATAAAGGGAAGTATGATGGTTACTTGGGAAAACAAATAGTAGACTTTTATGTAGGAGAACATGGAAAGGGAAGATAAAACAAATTCCAAAGGACTAATAGAGGGATATAGAGAACACGATCATGGTAATGTTAGCAATCATAAAACTAAAAAAATGTGATGGGTTAAAAGTCTATTTATAAAATTAAAAAGATAACATTTTAGTATCAAAATAGATATCCTAAATGTTGGGAATTTATTTTTAACTCCCTATACTGGAACATATGAAGACATAATTTCATACCAATTAAAATTTCCTCCTCACCTATTATAAAATTTATTAGTATTGAAGTTTATTTTTTATACCTAAATATTCAGAATCAACTTCTATAGATGAAAATGTCAAAAAATGATTAAATATTTATTCCTCATGTCTTTAGGAATTATCCTAAATAAAAATGGTTAGTAAAAGATATAATCATCCCAAAATAATAATCCATTATATGATGAAAAATGATTTTAATATCAAAAAACTAGTAGTAATACCCAAAATCAAACATAGCTCATTCGATAAATAACTATTCATAATATTTTTCAAAACTATTATAAACAGGGACTAAAACTTATGAAACATAAGGATTTGATCACATATTTATCCAATATAAGTTTTAACATTTATCTTCAAATAAATTCAATAACACTTTATGTATCATACCAAAACTATAATATCAAAATCCCACAATCTCCAAGATTACCTAATCATATCATTAAATAACATGAATCTCCATAAAATAAAATTTTATGTGCTTCCAAAATATAAATCACCCATTATTATTCAATGAAAATCCTATAGTATTCTATTTCACTTAATCATATGGGTTTCCCAAAATTGTGAACAGAATCTTAAATAAATTTAATTAATTAATTAAAAAATCATTAGCATTGTGGGGGTAACCTATAAAATACATTTCACCAATATGATCTAAAAAATTATCCATTAAATATTGTAAATGAAAGAAAATAATTTTATATAATTTGGGATACCATGTAGGATTCTATTTTGTGATGCAACATTATTGCCAATCATTTATAGGTTTGATACCAAAATAATTTCCAGATGTAATAATATTTCTCCCAACCATGAGATTTTCCTTTTCCTAATTCTATATTAATATAATCCTCATAAAATTACATAAATTTGTATTGAATCCACAAACATAAATATAAACTAAATCATTATATTAATATTATTTAACCATAATTATTATCTCATGAGTTTCATCTTCCATCCTAAAATGTAATAACCCATAATTACCTAAAAAATCATTATTTCATAAAATAATGTTAGTTTCATTAGAATTTCGTAACATAAATCCTAAAATTGGGTTTATATGAAAATAACATTATGTTCATCCTTAAAATTATAAAATCATGATGATATTCACAACTCTTAAGAAAACCAAAAAAGAAAACACCCTAGTCTCCAAAGTTGTATATACCCTACTCTGATACCAACTATAACATCCCAAAATCAACACCTTCAGATATGTTGATGAAAACAAAAACATTAAATTTATGATTCTGAAATGGATAAATATCCCCATATTTATTTCAAAAAACATCGAAAGGAAATATTTTATCACTTGTATACCAAATGGAATTTTAGAATGTGAGTTTAATAGAATTATGAACAATCTTATCAAATTTGGCTAAAAATAAATGGATCATAATGGTTGACATCATACTCTATAATACACAACATTAATATTAGGTCATCAATAAAATCCATGTGAAATCGTTTTAGAAATAGTTAATTTAACATCCTTCCATATAAATTGGGAAAATAAAACAGATGAAGGGTGAACTCAGATGGTTATAAAGGGTATGTATGGGTGAAATGTAAAATAATATGATCATAATTGTATGAGAACATTAAAATATCATTTGAATAGCATAAATTACATATCCAAGAACAAAATCATTAGTCATAACAAAAATAAAAAAACTTAATACATGATTATTAAAAGAATAAATTTTGTCATAAAAATGGAATTTTGGCATACACATAATCTTAGATAATATTACGTAACAGCTATATACCCTGAAATTCAAAACATGATAGGCTTGGGATATTTACACATGTACCTACTTTGGGGTTCGGATGACCTCCAGTGTAACAAAAAGTTGCAGGTATAAGATGACCTCATGTGCATCGTCTTGTTTTAATCTTAATATTACCTCCATCTGTTCCCTCTAGTTGTGGGAATATGATGACCTTCGGTGTACTCTCTTGTTGCGGGCATAAGATGACTTCTTATGTACCCTCATATCAAAGGATTTGGCTAACCACCCATATACCCTTTTTAGATCCTTGATTATTTATCACTACCAAATAATTTTTGGGAGATATATGTTCCAAAAATCAAAAAATTATAATAATACATATGTGTTCCAAAGGAACACAAATCATTCTTCACATCATAAACCCTATGAGGAAACACGTTCTGTAAAAATTTTATGACAATATAACACATGGAAAAAAATAGGTTTCATAACATTAATTCCTTTACAGTCATAATTCAATCATAAAATAGAACGAATGTTTTCATTGAATAATATCTATTGTAAAGTATAATTAACATTCAATAATGTTGTCATTGATGGAAAATAATTTTGATAGATAACAAGAACTAATTCCTGAGGAAAATTTCATTCCTATTTTGTAAAACAATTTGTAAATCACATATCAATTAGAATTTTTTTTATTCTAAACTATCCTTGAAATATTATGAATTATTGATTAACAAAAAATTAACTCTATATTAAATAATTTTCCATAAAAATTCATAAATGATCATTTTAAACCATTTTTTAATAATTTTTTCATAAATAATACTTTTGAATAAAAGAAAATTCCAAACAAAGATAGAATAAAATTAAGTTAAAGATATAATATCATGAATAGAAATTTATTCATTATAAAAAGTTTAAAAGGTCATTATATACACCTCATAAAGGAAAAAATGTCTATAACACAACATGTATATCGATGAATGAAAATTGAGAAACAATTACCTTACCGATTTGGTAACATTTAAAAATAAAACCCATGGAAGAGAGAAAATAAAAAGGATAAGTAAATAAAATTAAATTTAATGATACGTATTATAGTTTCAATTAATTTTCATTATCTACACCATTAAAAAAACAGGTCCTGATTATGGAAATAGTCTCTCAGAAATATACATTAGATTATAAATCCCCTAACAAATATCATATCATTAATGCGAGGATTAATCAAATGAATAGATTCTGTTTTTTCATAATAAATACACATAAAAATAAGTTTAAATAAAAATAAGATAATAAAAATTTATTTCACACATAAATATATAATTATATAATCAATAAAATAACATATTACCCCAATGAATGGAAATTGTGTTAAGAATTCCCTTCCCACATTTTAATCTGTTTAATCATATGTCCCATAAAAAAAATATTTATCAAAGGTAACTTCTAATACCTTTAATATAATTATATTTAATATATTGTATATAAATTTTAAATATATATGAAACACACATGGAATAAGTTGTGAATAATTAATATATCTCACAGAAGTAAAAGTTAGACAAAAAACTATTATCTCATGATTCTCTTTAGTTTTTTTGTACATCACCATCCTGTATAATTAATAAAATAGTTTTTTATTTCATTAAATAATTATATTTATATTTATAATACCCTTTTTAATATTTTTATAACATCTTACCACCCATTTGTGAATAATATTTCAATATTTTAATTGTATTGAGTGAGTTTATTTCAGCATTTTCATGATCAGTTTATTTGTGAATAATTATGTGTTTCTGTGTTGAATTGAAATAAAACCCTATATGTGTAATTAAATGGTATTAATTTTTATAAATAGTTTTTAATGGTCCCATTTATCATTTCTCATTCATACCTGAGGATGATTTATTTGATAAAATGTTCATGATAAATGAATATTTTAATTTAGTGATTTTTCTGACCACAGAAAATTGATATTGTTTTATTTACAATTTATGTCTATATATTAGTTTTAGATAATTAAATATGTTTTCATTAACCTATTGAAATATTATTTAACCATAATAATAATTTTATAAAAATCCATGAAGGAGTTAATGGAAAATAAAAAATTTCTTATTCACATAGGCGATTAACCAGCATAATATGGAAACTAGTTTCTTTTTATTGAATAAGAGATGGTAATTAAAGGGATGATTATAATACAACAAATTATAAAATTAAATTATAATATTTATATTTTTTTGGTATTATTATATCATTATTTATAATGTATTTGGTGAGAAAATAGAATAAGATAGGAAACTAAGATATGTAATTTGAGAAAATTACCTCTTGAATATTACCACAATCAAAGACCCCTGAGGACATTGAATTTTCTCTATTGAGGAGACAAGAAGAACATGGATGTGGAAGAGTGAGTAAGAGTTTTTTGGGTAGATATTTAAGGATCCTCAAGGACAGTGGGTTGAAATGGTTTATTGAGGGGTGGTGTTTATGCTTGAGGAGATCAATGTATAAGTGATTAAAATAATGATTTTTTTATATTTAAGCCAACCATATTGAGGTGGATTTAATTTCAAATATAATTATTGTCAAATATTTTTATAGTATTTTGAGGGATTATCAATACCTCAAAAAACCATTAAATGTTGTAATTTTCTGGCATTTTATGCTTTTACCGTTTAACTTATCTGTTGTCACTATTTTACCTATTCTATGGTAAATTATTTTTCTTACAATGGTAAATTTTTTATATTTAAAAATGAAATATTCCTTAATAACATATTTGGACTTTTATATTCAAATTATGGAATAAATTTTACTAATTTTGAATCACAAAAAAAATGTTATATTTAAAACTAATCCCACAAACAGAACGGAAAAAGTTGGGTTTTAATGTTGAAGGTTCAAAAGTTATAAAGGTTTTTTAATCTAGTTTCAATGTGAAATTGATTATAATGACCCAAATTGGATTTATTTATGAATAATTGAACTAATTATACTTTAAAAACAATTTAAAAATCTAATTTATCTATATAAAAAGACTATAAGGAAAATAAGTACATAATTAAAATGTAGTAGTTTTGACTATTCATCATAAATTAAAACTTCTATGAAAAATAAAAAAAGGTAAAACTATGATTATTTGGATATTTATTTTTTCAAAATTAAATTTATTTTATCAAATAAAACATAAATAGTTTGAAAATAATAATTTAAAATATGTTCTCCATTAAAAGGTGGAAAATTGTCTTTTAGAAAAAAACATTTTATGCCTAAAGTTTGATTTTATTCTTCTCTTAATGATATAAGTATTATTAGATGAATTAAAAATAGTTAATTTAATATATATCCTATCAATATTGAGAATATCATTCAGTAATAATTATTAATTTAATTTATTAGGATAAAATTCTACTATGAGCATAATAAATAATTTTTCTATAAGAACACATCTTGTAGGTGTAATACGGTATTATTTTTAGTTATTATTAACTTGTAACCAATGAATTAATTTTATAAAAATCTGTCAAATATTTTTTTATAATTTAGTTAATATCATTAATTCTCCCAATTTTAATTTTTAGTTCTTAATTAAATAATAATATTCCATCATTTGTTTATGATTGGTTATTTTTGCAATGTAAGCTATTGAGGTGATTAAATATATTTTTCTAAAAAGGAATGGAATAAATTATTAGGGTGTTAAAATTAAATTATTTATAAGTACATTAGTTTGTTCTAATATATATAATATCAAAAATGAAACCTGGAAATCAACATTTACTTCATATAGGATGGGTGTTAGTGCTATACAGAAATACACAACACCAATTGTACGGAAAATTTAAAAATATGAATGTAACAAGTACTTATCATTACTTTATTACTAAAACATGTATGTCCCTCCCATAAGGATTATATTAAGAAAAAAACGATCCAACAATTGAAATTCCATATTCTTCCTTCAATTATCTGCATAACTATTCTATCTACTTTGATAAGGTTTGATATTATTTCTAATAACATCCACTTTTATTGTTCTCTACTCAACTTGTTTTGGGATAATTAGCTTTATTTCAACCACTTCCTACACATATTTTAGAGTACGGAATATATTCCTATATAATTCCTCATACGGTGGCATATAAATTCTTCAATAAAAGGTATTATTTTATCTAAACCTCATAAAATGTAGATTTTAGTGCAATATTCCCAGAATGTGAAGTGTGTATGATCTAATAATGTCTTTTAATATTGGCATTTTCATTTTTAACTGTCCATATTTTTGTAGGATGGTAGGCGATGACCAAATGTATCTCAATGTTGATATCCTTCTAAAGACACCTCTTGAATTCATCGTGAACTAAGGTTCGTTATCATATTAAATTTATAGTGGTGAACCATAAAGTCTGACAACTAAATTTATATTGATGTGTACATGGTTCTCAGGTGATATATCCTACATTGTTTTTGCAAAAAGTGAATAATTTGTTAAGGTATTCACAATAACCCAAAATAGATCATTCCTTATAAGAGTCTGTAAAATTCCAGTACCAATTTACATAGTAATACATTACCTCATAGAAATTGGTATAATTGGAGGTTTCTTGACACCCTTTAGATGATTTCTCTCATCCTTTACCAATTTCCACACTAGGAATCTTGACACATAGTTCGTAATTTCCCACATTATATTCTCAAACAATTTTTTATCATAAATCCATATACTTATTTATTCTACCTAGATAGGTAAGGACATTTATGTTATGAGATTCATCTAGAAATGCAATCTTCTACTCAAGCATAGATAGAATATCCTTTATCATTCTAAACACCAATTCACCATATTCATAGATAATTTATATTCATTTACACACATTCATTGAATTAATTAAATTATTTGAAATATTTTAATCATTTTGGTTTTATTTATCTTCATCAATAGAAATTGTTAGGAAATACAATGTGAAATAATTGATTCTTACCATTTATTATTAATGTTCATATCTCTATTTAATATAATCAAAAATATTGGATCCTTTTTTCCACATCATGGTAAAAAAAACATAATCAATTGTCACACCATAGTATTTTCAATTAGGTACAATGAATCTATGAACATTTTCTTCTCCATTTTAAAATTGTCAGAGGCAGTTGGTGGCTTAAAAATTGTTCTTACAAATTTATGGAGAAAATGGAAAGGAACACAATCTTGGAGGATTACATGGTGTGCCTTCAAGATCATTTTTAAAATGACCATGGTCAAAAAAACCTAGTGTTGTTTGTAGGTAATGATAATGAACCCTGTAGATATTCTTATAAAGCATGGCCAAAGGTAACTAACCAAGTAATGTTAGAGTCCATGGTGGGTCAAAATGAAATACATGTTTTTAAAGGCCATGGATATTCCCATGGTGGGTATCATTGGTGATGAAACCATTCAATAGTGGGAAGAACCATCTTGTTCTGGTGGTTGTTTAATAGTTTTGAATGTACTAATCAACTCATGAGATTGCTGGTTAGTTACTCTAGTTGTTTGTAACCATGATAAATTGTTTTAATACATATTTGGACTCAATTATCTGGTAATAAACTTATTATATTCTCCTGATTAGCTGAGATTCTATATCAAGAGTGTTCTAGAGAGGGTTTTCTTATCTAGTAGAGGATTTGGGTGATTCCACTCTTGTAGAGAATAATAGTAGTGTATCTAGTCTCATAAGGACAAGATCTATTTGTTTCCCTTCACCATTCATAGAGGAAATGTGGTTTTATTTTCATTTGAGGTAGGTGCCTCTATCATATGTTACATCTCGTGGAATTCCTCCTGTTAATATGGTTTCTTTTGGTTTGATATATGAAATTGATTATTGTAATTCTTTGAGAGGTGAATTTTTTACATTTATATCTATGAATATTATTTTTAAAAATGGTTATTTGTAGAAAAACCTTTTTTGAACACGATGTATATTCTAAAATTCCTCAAATATGGAATTGAAATGGAAATGGGTTATCAAAAATTAATGTGGTGTGACATCATTATAGAAAAGCTTTTAAAAAATATTTTCATTGAAATGGAATGAATATTATTTTTAATTTTTTATTCAAAATGGTATTATTTTTTTGAAATTAATTATAATTTCATAGAACATTCAATACACCTTGGGCATGGGGGATTAATAGAAATATGTGAACCCTACTGGTGCCAGTAGCCAGTTGGGTCATATACCATGACTCTATAGTGCTTATGGGTTTCCATTACTAAGGAACTAGGGTTCATGAAGTAATAGTTCACTTATACTAGCTAGTGTTTCTTATTTTGTTGAGATGTATACACACTTATTTCATGGATTTCCCTTTCGGTGCTTTATGGATTCATAATGATTATGTTTACGTGGTATTATTTTTTGACCAATTGATATGGATATTGATAATTGTTATAAATTTTATTAATTTTATAATGACTCTTGGATATATGTAATTTCATATTTCTTTATTTATTTGAAAATGAAATGTTTCTATAAAGAAACCCAAATTATGATTTTATATAGGAAAATGATTACTTATAGTAATGGATTAGAAATATATTTTATGTAATAACTAACATATGAATGTGGATCAAGATTGATTAGATTCATGGTGGTATCCCACTAATATTTAGTAGTAAAAAACAAAAAAAATTCATTGGGTGATTTTAGTAATGGTTTTGAACGATACATGTTATGTGGAGAGCATAATGGTGGGAAAAACACTCATCGACCATGTTCCCTTCCAGTGGGTTGGGATGGTTGTGATATATGGTCACATGGAGAAGTAACTAGGGGGTTCATTGGGCTTATTGATGATATACTGTGTGTTTTTTATTTAGATCTTTCTATAATGTTGGTGGATGTTCCGTTTATAGATTAGTTTTAACGAAATATGATATATCTTTTAATATAAGCTTTGATACATTATTTGTTTCTATCTTATAATTTGTATGTTGAGGGTGAAATTTCTATAAGATTTCGTTTTATGATATTGTGTTTCTGTATCCATCCATTTGGGATCAGGAACATGTGTTGGGACATATGTTAGGACAATTTGATTAACATTATTGATTTAACATGGTTGTACAATTAAATATTTTTTATAGGAGTATTATTTTTTCATTAAATCATATGATCAAACTTGTGCCTCGACCTTGTATATTAGGGGTTTTTAATTGACATGATATAATACTCTAAAAACTAAGTTGTAGTGTTTGACTATTCTTGGGTAGGTCTCATTAATGACAACCCTCTATTTAAAATTAGATATCATGGGTTATCTAATATCCTTATTTATTATTTTATAATTGGTTTATGATCATTAATATTCATATTATGATAATTTAATTGAATTTTTTTTGGATTGATCGGGTCCTCTTTATCATGTTGAATATAGATACTTTCAAGATGTCACCTCATAATTCAAGAGAGAATGATGTGCATAATTCCCCATTATAAATTATTCTGGATAATATGGTATTATTTTAAATAATCGTTCAAATAATAAAGTACATGGTCTATGTAGCTAGTTTGGAACTGGAATAGATAGTGGAACATGATACGAAATTCCCTAATTATCTTCCATCACACTTTTACACTAATAAGAGACAAATGAATCAGATGAATGGATTGATAGGTTAGGGGGATTAAGTAATTCTTGTAAATTGATGCATATTCAATGGAGTATTTTTTAATATATATGCATGAGAGTCCAAAATGGAAGTGGTGGGATTAAATTTTTAATTCAATGTTGAAAAATATATCACATCTTCCACTTTAAAGAGGGTATTCAATCAGTTTTTCTATCATGAAATATTGTGTGTGGTGAAGGATCAAGAATTCTAGAACAAGGAGAAAGGGGAAAATTCATGTATGGAGTATGATACTTTGGTTTTTGAGTTGGTTAACCTTTCTTAAGAGATTTTCTCCAATTACTATATTATTATGAGGAATTTCATGGTTGGTTTGAGTGATGATATTCCTTATACAATTCTTCTTATATAAATACCCACATCTATAGTGGGTGTAAAAAGAAAAAAATGGATAAGTAATATATATATTGGATGTAAAGCCCCGACCCCAGTTACCCAGAGTCGGTGAGTTATTACATAACATTGTAATTGTACAAGAGAAGTATGTCTCTAAAGTCTGACCAGTTTAGTAGCCTTGGAAATACTAGATACATATATAAGTTTAACATTACATTAGAAAATGAAAAACTAGAACAAAATTATTTCCAAAGACAACAGTCATATACACTCTAAATATCCCTATAGGTCAGTCATAAAATACTTCTTCGCAGCCTAGAAAAAATAAAACCTAGAATGTGGTGAGATCAAATGCTCAGTGAGGATAACGATATAGTAGAAACATTCATAAATAAGCATAAACATTTAAGTAAATGTATAAGACTAAAACAAAATCCTTTTAAACTTGAACATCAGAATAATATAGAAAAGCTAAAATCAAATAATTCAATTTACTTATTTAAAGTTATATTCTACTAGTCAAATAATCACATGCAATATCAGTAGCCAGATTCATAATGATAGAATGCATAATTCCAGACTTCATAACCACATATTCAAGGCCTTGGGCCAAGAATACAAATAATATTTTTTCAAGGACTTGTGCCAAGACACTAGTTTTTCTCATGAGACCTACCGATTCATCAAGGATCTACAAATGGATACACCCATCACATACTATGTCCAATGCATTCCACATATATAGAGGTTTAAACATAACATAAAAATTCATATTAAAAATAGCTTATGAAATGTCAATACTATATCCATAAACCAGGAATGGTGTAAAAATAACTCATCTATAGAAAAACATATCACAAAACCTTCAATACAATATGGAAGTTTTTTATCATAATAAATCAACTTCAAATAATCATAAATCCGTCAAAGGATGTTGCCAAAGATGAAATAAAAACATTTTTTTGAGAAATATATATTTCTATTTTGAAATCATTTAAGAGTCCTATTGTCACACCCGACCCGATATTCATGGTTATTTTATTTATTCTTGACATTCAATTAAATTTTATTGATTTTTGAGTTTTTTTATTAAATCAATAGAATTATAATTAAATTATAATGAATAAAAAGAAAAAAAAATGGAAACCTAAACTAACTGCACCCCCCCCCTTTTTACCTCGTGGCTTCCTCCCCTTTTCGCCATCCTCTCTATGTCGAACCCCCTCCTAACCTCCCTCTATTCGCGCGATGACCCCCTTCCCTCCTGGACCACCGACGTCACTCCCTCCTCCCGGCAAACCTCCCTCTCGCGGCCTTCTTCCTCTGGTGCCCTCCTCTCCCTTGAGAGACCTCGCCGAAGCCCTATTGGACAGGTAACTCCCTTGGTTTTTGTCTCGGCCGAACCCTAGGTCATGGGATGACCAGGTTTTGTTGTTTTCATCCAATTATAGGTTGTGCGGCGGGTCTTGAAGGTCTTCCTCATGCGGATTTCATCGTCCTCCGCCGAAGGAAAAGCTCTTCGGTCCATTTCGGTTCATCCGCCGTTTTTTTAGGTTTATTTCTTTTACCCTCTCATTTGTTTAGTTAATTTTAATGAGTTATAAATGTTATTTGGGTAGTGAGAAGTGTGAATTGGAAGTGTTTTAATATGTTTATGGGTTGAAAATTTAGTTTTTTGCAAAATAATGACTAGGTGTTGTGATATGGTTTTTCCATGTTTATTGAAAAGTGTTTTATGCCATATTTGAAATGTGAAAAGTATACTTTAAATGGAATTTGAGGTGCATTTTGTTTCAAAATGATTTTTTATTGAATAATGGTGTAGTTTTGGCATCTATGACCCATCGTGTATTTTTACGTATTAATTTTAGATTTGTTTAATTATTAAAACAGACTTTCCAGGGAATTGGTTGGGAAAGTGTGTGTACTTTAGGTGTAAAATCTTGTTTGGCCTCTTTAAAGGGTTTTTATAAATTGCACAAATGGTTTATTATATTGATTGAGTGATGTGAAATACGTTTTTGAATGGTTTGACATTTGAACATAATTTGTATTTTATTATATAAAATATAGATTGTTTTGAATGGTGAGCATCATGTTTTCAAATGGTCTTGGTTTATGCGAAGTTTTACTAGGGGGCATGGACCAGCTTTGGTTGATTCCTTCTACATTATATATATATATACATATTGTTTCAATTTTATTTAGAGTTTTTGGTAATCTTCGATTTTCTTTTGGGTTAATTAGATTGTTCGGGGTCATCTCGAAGGGTTGTATACACATACATAGGTACGTATACCTATATATATATAAATACTCCTTACCCATATTACCTCATGGTGCGGAGAATATTTGTATTGGATTAAGTGGTGTATATGTTTAGGGGTGTATGTGTGCCCCACTATGAGGTGGTCTTCGTTAAAGGTGCCCGGGGCCGAGTTGTTCATCTTGCCCTGCTCCCTTTTTGAGGTAGATCTCCCTATGCAATTCCCTTTAAATTTAAGAATCATTTATTTCTTGCTTTTAGAACATAGTCCTAATATTAATTATTGATATAGAACTGTTAGTAAATTTTTTGTCTTAAATTGGAGTGATTTATTTCTTGATATGTGTTGCAATAAATGGTTTCATTGTGTTTTCACATTAATTGCCTGACTATATGACCTTTGGCATTTGTGAACATGTTTTAGATTTAAAATTTTGGTCTGGGTTTCTTAAATGGGTTTCGAAGTGTATTTCTGGTTTTCAAAGTGGTGTGTGTGTAATTTCTTAAGAAATGGTTTGGCATGCGAAAATCATGTGGGGCCCGGTTGGCACTTTTATAAAACTAGTTATATCAAGAAAACTCTCATCGGATGTGGTCCCTTACTTTGGTTGAGATATATGTTATGGGGGTCCGCTGTGTAGGACTTCCATGTGATCTATGGTAGAAAGGTGAGGGACATATTCCTTGGGGTGGCACGAGGTTTTTCATGTTGTGCTATATTATTATATATAGTGTGATTGGATGCTCGGATGGCATCGGTAGGCCCACCCTCTTTTCAAAATACCCTGGACATGGGAACCTGGCATATTGAGAGAATATTATAAGAAGAGTGCTACACTAGTAGGTTATGGTACTGACCAGTGGCCCATAGTGGGTGGATAAATTGGGTTTATTACTATGGGATTTTCCCTCGACCTGCCTGAGAGAGGATGGTCGAGCGTATTGTGTGTTTTGATTTCATCATGACATGTCGATAAGGATGATTTCTCATGTATTGGGGTCTTCTGGATTGTTCTCGATCTCCTGGGTTCACCTATGTCTACTCGGTTTTTGTTGCTTGCAGTAGTGACTATGATGATTAGATATACACCTACATTTCCCTTACTGTGTGATTTCTTTTGTGCATTTTTGTATACTGTTCTCCATGGACAGTGATAAATTAGTTTTGACTTGTTTTCTAGAAATGGTTTTCAAAAGGAAGTGTTCAATCCTCTTTGTTCGAATTGAAAATGTAAACATCACTTCCTCTTTGAAAAATACTAATGTCTCACTAAAAGATTGATTTGGGTTTTGAGAAAAGAACATGGCAAATGACCTGTACTTTTCTTTTGGGTAACATGTAGAAAGCCTTACTATTATATATTTTATTTTAAACCTGAAGTTGATGATTCTTTTGTTTAAGTGAAATTCATTTGGGAATAGATTACTTAGGCACACCTACTACGTTTTAATACTCACGCCTATACTTCATTCTTGTTTTTAGTCACAGGTGCAGGTTTCAGCTTCATCTCGATCACCGGGGGCGGTGTTGTGTCTTGTGATTGGAGAGTGACCCATGGGGTCACGTGGAGTTTAGTGGTCATCGGGTTCGGTTAGTTTTTCTTTTCAGTTGTTTCTTAGTTTATTTGTTTAGTTTATTTATTTTTGGGCTGTTTTTTTAAATATCGCAGCTTCTATTTATTTATATTGGGTGAAATCATTCCCATCGTTACTCTGTTGATTCCCTTGGTGCTTGTCGCCAGCTTGGGAGGACCAGGAATGCCTCTCTAGCCTTGTTGCGGATCGACTCAGGTGACCGGTACAGGGTCGACCTGTGTAGGTTCATGACAAAATGGTATCAGAGGAAGGTTCTTTATAGGACCTATCTTTCAGAGCGCCCATTGTTATTTCGGTGGTCAAGGTAGATGGAGTAGGACCGTCGGATCTAGGGTGTAGGTTTTGGAGAGTTTCTGTTCAAAACTTTCTGGGACGAACCTTGAGTTACCATGGGAAGTCAGGTTTTCTTGGTTTATTTGGATCTGGTGGGTTGCTTGGTATTTGGGGAAATGAAATGATTGTCGGGCATGTTGTCTTAGTGAGCTCGCAGGTCCTGGAAAGCCATGTGGAGCTGGGGACATGGCCCCGAGAGACCCTTCGTGATGGTGGTCTGATTGGAATATGGCTGCCAACCATATGGCCAACTCACCCATTGACAGTAGTTTTCCCCTGGTATATTGTTTTTGATCATTTTGTGATTTTGAGATTATTGACCTGTTGAATGGTAGGTTTCATTCGACTGCTCTTAATGTTGGTTGGTATGGTTTTGGGGTGTCTTTTTTAGATTTTAGAATGATGTTTGGTTTGAAAAAATTATGACTGCCTAATCAAAACGGGGATTTCCAAAACCAAGTCTTTGAATCTTTTGAGAGTGAAATGGTTGTTTGAAAATGGGGGTTATTTTGGGAAATGTTTTTAAGGTTTCTGAAAGGTTTTGTGAAATGTGAAATTGGAAAGTGAATATGGAATTTAAAAATGTTTTTCTTGACAATGAGGTGTGTTATTAAAATTGGTTGAGGTATTTTTTTTAAAGTGGTTTTCATAGTGATAATGTTTCTTTTATACGACACTCGGTATTCCTACGAGGGATCAAATATACATATATGGATGTATGTATGTGGTGAGTGGATGGTTATTGGTATGTATGGGTGAGATAATGAGCTATCTCAAGAGTGTATATATGTGATCCTAAAGGTAATGCCAATAGTGGGTGATTGGTTCGTAAGGCTTGTTATTCTTTCTAAAAATGTTCTCCAAAAAGGGGTTTTTAATGGTTTAATATGCGTGTGTGTGATGTTGCCCTTTGGATTTTGGTGTTTTCCTTTATGGACTTTTACTTTGGTGTGTTAGAGGTGTGATTGAAATTATTTTTTGAGTTTGGGTTGTTGATTTAAAAATGGGATGTGGAATTTTGATTTATGATATGTTCTGATTTGGTTTCATGCTTCTCGTTTTCAGGTTTCGTCCCCACTAAGTTCTATGGGATTTGGAGAAGTATCTGTGGGTAGTTCTTTCACTGTGTTCCATTCAGTTGATCAAGTCATGCTTTAGGCATTTGGTTTGTTCTTTTTGGATATGGAGCCCGGTGGTTCTCAATATCAGGAGTTCGTCCAGAGGTTCCAAGAGTCAAACCCTCCTCATTTTCATGGGAAGCGGAAACCAGGGAAAGATGAGGAATGGCTGCGAATCATTAAGGAGATCTTTGTTTGGCTTGAATATCCTGAACCTTTCAAGTTGGAGCTTTCCACCTTCACGTTGGAAGGCCTAAGTCGGGAATGGTGGGAATCCGTTCTTCAGGCCAGACGATAGAAGAAATTTTCATGGGAGTGCTTTAAATCATTGTTCATCCAGAAATACATTCCCGATGATGTGAATACACTGATGGGTTCAAGTTTGTATGGTCTAGAGCAAGGTGATTCAACAATGTTAGAGTATTCTAAGAGCTTTTCCGAGCTAGTTTTGTATCTCCCAAACCTCGTTGGGGAGGAATTTTTGAAAGACCGATTCTTTGAGAGGGGTCTCCGATCAGAATTCCTACCTGTTGTGCCTTCATTTCTTGATGATTATGAAGAAGACGTGAGGCTGGCTGTTCAAGTCGATGCTGACTTAGCAGCGTCTGGCCAGTGGAGAAGAGGAACAAAAAGGACGTTGTTTTCGGACTCACTAGATTCATCCGAGAGGAAGTACTAGTTGTTTTTTAGTGTGGGAAGCCAGGGCATAAGATGATTTCATGTCGCGAAGCGCCTATGATCTGTAAGACCTGTGGCCATTTAGGTCAATTGCAAATGTTTTTCCAGGGTGGCGCTAGGAAGTGACAAGAGGCCAGATCCACTCCCTTGGAGAACCGTCCCACTCACTTGAATGGACGTAGTGTTGTCGCAAGCTCAGTCGAAAATTTCTTTTGTTGTGAATGCTTTTGTTGCTGAAAGTAATGTAATATGTGGTGCTGTCTTATTTTGAATTTGAATAATGATGTTGCAAGTCCTTCTGGAGCCTTGTTTTAATGGGAATGTCTTTGTTGTGTTTTTAATGTTGCTGATGTTGAATGGTGGTACCTGTTGCCCCATGTTTCGTTTCTTTGGGATTTTCGGCTTCTGTTAGGATTTGAGAGCTATTCCAGCATCCAAAATTAATGTTTGTATGGAATCCTAATATGGTTGGGAGACTACAATGGGATTAACTCAGGATGAATCCATCTTCTAGGTGCTCTACCTTTTTCTTGTCATAGCTCTGCTCGACCCCAACCATAGTAGTTCGTTTGTTAGGATAATTGGTTGTGTAATGGATTCTCATGGAGATCCCACCAGTTCTCGAATAGTTTCTTTGGTGGTTTTTGTGTTAGGGGTTGGGGTGTTCCCTGTTGGATTGTGTTTAGAAGAGAGCGAGTTTTCATCGTCACCGCTTCATCGTTGTTTTTTCGAGATCTGTTGTCTTATGTGATGTCTTCCTTGGACTTGTGGCTTCATTTGAGGGTGGGTGTAGTATCTTTTCGGGAATCTATAGTTATGGGTTCTGAATGAAAGCGATTATGGGTTCTTTGGTTAGTGAGTTCTCCGGTTTTTCCTTGGTTGTAAATCATCTTTCCTTTGGTTTTGATCAACGGAATCTCTTGGGACTTTCTGGGGGTATAAAGTTTCATGGTGGGGAGAATTGTCACACCCAACATGATATTCACGGTTATTTTATTTATTCTTGAGTTTCAATTAAATTTTATTGATTTTTGAGTTTTTTTATTTAATCAATTTAATTAAAATTAAATTATAATGAATTAAAAGAAAAAAATAGAAACCTAAACTAACTGCACCCCCCCCCCTTCTACCTCGTCGCCTCCCCCCTTTCCCCCTGCCTCGCGACGCCGAACCCCCTCCTTCCCTCCCTCTATTCGTGCAACGACCCCCACCCCTCCCGGACCGCCGTCGTCGCTCCCTCCTCCTGGCGAACCTCCCTCTCCGCGGCCTTCTTCCTCCGGTGCCCTCCTCTCCCTTGAGCGACCTCGTCGAAGCCCTATTGGATAGGTAATTCCCTTGGTTTTTGTCTTGGCCGAACCCTAGGTCATGGGTTGACCGGGTTTTGTGGTTTTCTTCCACTTATAGGGCATGCGGCGGGTCTTGCAGGTCTTCCTCGTGTGGATTTCGTCGTCCGCCGCCGAAGGTGAAGCGCTTCGGTCCATTTCGGTTCATCCGCCGTTTTTTTAGGTTTATTTCTTTTACCCTCTCATTTGTTTAGTTAATTTTAATGAGTTATAAATGTTATTTGGGTAGTGTGAAGTGTGAATTGGTAGTGGTTTTATATGTTTATGGGTTGGAAATTTAGTTTTTGCAAAATAATGACTAGGTGTTGTGATATGGTTTTTCAATGTTTATTGAAAAGTGTTTTATGCCATATTTTCAATGTGCAAAGTAAACTTTCAATGGAATTTGAGGTGCGTTTTGATTCAAAATAAGTTTTTATTGAATAATGGAGTAGTTTGGGCATCTATGCCTCGTCTTGTATTTTTACGTATTAATTTTAGATTTGTTTAATTATTAAAAAGGACTTTCTGGGGAATTGGTTGGGAAAGTGTGTGTACTTTAGGTGTAAAATCTTGTTTGGCCTCTTTAAAGGGTTTTTATAAATTGCGCAAATGGTTTATTATATTGTTTGAGTGATGTGAAATATGTTTTTGAAGGGTTTGACATGTGAACTTAATTTTTCTTATATCAATTGTAGATGGTTCTAAATGGTGAGCGTCATGTTTTCAAATGGTCTTGGTTTATGTGATGTTTTACTAGGGGGCTTGGACCAACTTTGATTGATTGCTTCTATATTTTTTTTATATATATTGATTCAATTTTATTTAGAGTTTTTGGTAATCTTCGATTTTCTTTTGGGTTAATTAGATTGTTTGGGGTCTTCTCGAAGGGTTGTACACACATACATAGGTACTTATAACTATATATATATATATAAATCCACCTTACCCATATTCCATCATAGCGCGGGGAATATGTGTATTGGATTAAGGGGGGTTTATATATATAGGGGTGTATGTATGCCCCACTACGGGGCTGTCTTCGTCAAAGGTGTCTGGTGCCGTGTTGTTCGTCTTGCTCCCCTCCCTTTTTGAGGTAGGTCTCCCTATGAATTTCCCTTTAAATTTAAGAATCATTTATTTCCTGCTTTTAGAACCTAGTCCTAATATTAATTATTGATATATAACTGTTAGTAAACTTTCTATCTTGAATTGGAGTGATTTATTTCTTGAAATGTGTTGCAATTAATGGTTTGATCATGTTTTCACATTAATTGCCTGACTAAATGACCTTTGGCCTTTGTGAACATGATTTAGATTTAAAATTATGGGTTGGGATTCATAAATGGGCTTCGAAGTGTATTTGTACTTTTCAAAGTTGTGCATGTGAAATTCTTAAGAAATGGTTTGGCATGCGAAAATCATGTGAGGCCCAGTTGGCACTTTTGTAAAAATAGTTATATCAAGAAAACTCTCCTCGGATGTGGTCCCTTTCTTTGGTTGAGATATATGTTATGGGGGTCTGCTGTGTAGGACTTCCCTGTGATCTATATTAGAAAGGTGAGGGACATATTCCTTGGGGTGGCTCGGGGTGTTGCATGTTGTGTTATATTATTATATATACTATTATTGGATGCTCGGATGGCATCGGTAGGCCCACCCCCTTTTCTAAATACACTGGACATGGGAACCTAGCATATTGAGAGAATATTTTATGAAAAGTGGTTCACTGGTAGGTTATGGTACTGACCAGTGGACCATAGTAGGTGGATAAATTGGGTTTATTACTATGGGATTTTTCCTTGACCTTCCTGAGAGAGGATGGTCGAGCGTATTTTGTGTTTTTATTTCATCGTGACATGTAGATAAGGATGATTTCTCATGTATTGGTCTCTTCTGGATTGTTCTCGATCTCCTGGGTTCACCTATGTCTACTCAGTTTTTGTTGCTTGCAGTAGTGACTATGATGCTTAGATATACACCTACATTGCCCTTACTGTGTGATTTCTTTTGTGAATTTTTGTATACTGTGCTCCTTGGAAAGTGATAAATTAGTTTTGACTTGTTTTCTAGAAATTGTTTTAAATAGAAGTGTTCAATCCTCTTTGTGAAAATTGAAAATGTAAACATCACTTACTCTTTAAAAAATGCTAATGTCTCACTAAAAGATTGATTTGGGTTTTGAGAAAAGAACATGGGAAATGACTTGTACTTTGATTTTCAGTAACATGTAGAAAGCCATACTTTTGTATATTTTAGTTCAAACCTGATGTTGATGATTATTTTGTTTAAAGGAAATGCATTTGGGAATAGATTAATTAGGCACACCTACTGAGTTTTAATACTCACGCCTATACTTCATTCTTGTTTTTAGTCATAGGTGCAGGTTTCAGCTTGATCTCGATCACCGTGCGCGATGTTGTGTCTTGTGATCGGAGATTGACCTGCAGGGTCACGTGGAGTTTAGTGGTCATCAGGTTCGGTTTGTTTTTCTTTTCAGTTCTTGCTTTGTTGATTTGTTTAGTTTATTTATTTTTGGGCTGTTTTTTTTAATTACGGTGCTTCTATTTATTTATATTGGGTGAAATCGTTCCCATCGTCACTCGTTTGATTCCCTTGGCACTTTTCGCCAGCTCGGGAGGATCAGGAACGCCTCTCGGGCCTTGTTGTGGATCGACTCGGGTGACCAGTTCAGGGTCGACCTGTGTTGGTTCATGACAAAATGGTATCAGAGGAAGGTTCTTTATAGGACCTAGCTTTCGGAGCGCCCTTTGTTATTTGGGTGGTCAAGGTAGATGGAGTAGGACCACTGGAGCTTGGGTGTAGGTTTTTGGGAGTGTCTGGCCAACACTTTCTGGGCCAAACCTCGAGTTACCATGGGAAGTAGGGTTTTCTTGGTTTATTTGGATCTTGTGGGTTGCTTGGTATTTGGGTAATGAAATGATAGTTGGGCTTGTTGTCTCAGTGAGCTCACAGGGCCAGGCAAGCCATGTGGAGCTGGGGACATGGCCCCGAGAGACTCTTTGTGATGGTGGTCTGATTAGAATATGGCTTCCAACCATATGGCCAACTCACCCATCGACACTCGTTTCCCCCTGGTATATTTTTTTGAATCCATTTGTGATTTTGAGATTATTGACATGTTGAATGGTAGGTTTCATTCGATTGCGCTTAATGTTGGTTGGGATGGTTTTGGGGTGTCTTTTTTAGATTTTAAAATGAAGCTTGGTTTGACAAAAAGATGATTGGCTTGTCAAAAGGGGGATTTCCAAAACCAAATCTTTGATTCTTTTGAGAGTGAAATGGTTGTTTGAAAATGGGGGTTATTTTGGGAAATGTTTTGAATGTTTCTGAAAGGTTTTGTGAAATGTGATATTGGAAAGTGAATATAAAATTTAAAAATGTTTTTCTTGACAACGAGGTGTGTTATTAAAATTGGTTGAGGTATTTTTTTAAAGTGGTTTTGAAAGTGATAATGTTTCTTTTATCCGACTCTTGGTATTCCAACGAGGGCTCACATATACGTATATAGATGTATGTACATGGTGAGTGGATGGTTATTGGTATGTATGGGTAAGATCTCGAGCTATCTCAAGAGTCTATATATGTGATCATAAGGTAATTCCAATAGTGGATCATTGGTTCATAAGACTTGTTATGCTTTCTGAAAATGTTCTTCAAAAAGGGGGTTTTTTAATGTTTTAATATGTGTGTGTGCGATGTTTCCCTTTGGTTTTTGGTGTTTTCCTTTATGGACTTTGACTTAGGTGTGTTATAGGTGTTATTCAAATTATGTTTTGCATTTGGGTTATTGATTTAAAAATGAGATGTGGAATTTTGATTTATGATATGTTTTGATTTGGTTTCGGGCTTCTAGTTTTTAGGTTTCGTCCCCACTGAGTTCTAAGGGATTTTCATAAGTATCTAGGGGTAGTTCATTCAACGCGTTCCTTTCAGTTGATCAAGACATGCTTTAGGCGTTTGGTTTGTCCTTTTCGGATATGGAGCCCGGTGGTTCTCAATATCAAGAGTTCATCCAGAGCTTCTGAGAGTTGAACCCTCCTCATTTTCTTGGGCATCCAGAACCAGGGAAAGATGAGGAATGGCTATGAAAAATTGAGGAGATATTTGTTTGGCATGAATCACCTGAAACTCTCATGTTGGAGCTTGCCACCTTCACGTTGGAAGGCCTGAGTTGGGAATGGTGGGAATCCGTAATTCAGGACGAATGACAGAATAATTTTTCATGGGAGTGCTTTAAAGCCTTGTTCATGCAGAAATACTTTCCCAATGATGTGAAGACATAGATGGGTTCAAGGTTGTTCGGCCTCGAGCAGGGTGATTCAACGGTGTTAGAGTATGCTAAGAGCTTTTCCAAGCTGGTGTCGTATCTCCCAAACCTCGTCGGGGATGAATTTTTGAAAGCCCGATTCTTTGAGAGGGGTCTCCTATTAGAATTCCTCCCAGCTGTACCTTCATTTCCTGATGATTATGAAGTAGTCATGAGGCTGGTTGTTCATGTCATTGCTAATTTAGCAGCGTCTGGCCAGTTGAGAAGAGGCATGAAAAGGCTGTTTTTTTCAGACTCACCATATTCATCTGAGAGAAAGTACTGGTTGTGTTTTCATTGTGGGATGCGAGGGAATAATAATATTTCATGTCGCGAAGCGCCTGTGATCTATAATACCTGTGGATATTTAGGTCATTTGCAAAGGTTTATTCATTGTGGCGCTAGGAACTGACATGAGGTTAGATCCACTCTCTTGGAGAATTGTCCAACTCAGTTGAATGGATGTAGCGCAGTCACAAGCTTTGTCAGAAATTTCTTTTGTGGTGAATACTTTTGTTGCTGAAATTAATGTAATCTGTGGTGTTGTCTTATTTTTCATGTGAATAATGATGCTGCATGTCCTTCTGGAACCTTGTTTTAATGGGAATGTCTTTGTATTCTTTTTAATGTTGCTGATGTTGAATGTTGGTACCTGTTTCCCCATGTTTCATTTCATTGGGATTTTTGGCTTCCGTTAGGATTTGAGAGCTATTCCAGCTTCCGAAATCAATGTTTTTATGGAATCCTAATATGGTGGGGAGACTACCATGGGATGAACTTGGGATGAATCCATCTTCCAGGTGCTCTACCTTTTTCTTATCTTAGCTCCGCTCGACCCCAACAGTAGTAGTTGGTTGGTTGGGATAATGGGTTGTGTAATGGATTCTCGTAGAGATCCTGAGCATGTCTCGACTGGTTTCTTCGGTGGTTTTTGTGTTAGGGGATGGGGTGTTCCTTGTTGGATTGTGTTTAGAAGAGATCGATTTTTCATCATCACCTCTTCATCGTTGTTTGTTCGAGACATGTTGTCTTATGTGATGTCTTCCATGGACTTGTGGCTTCTTTTGAGGGTGGGCGTAGTTTCTTTTCGGGAATCTGTAGTTCTGGGTTCTGAATGAAAGCGAGTCTAGGTTCTTTGGCCATTGAGTTGTCAGGTTTTTCCTTTGTTGTAAATCATATTTGCTTTGGTTTTGATCAACTGAATCTCTTGGGACTTTCTGGGGGCAGAAAGTTTCATGGTGGGGAGAATTGTCAAACCCGACCCGATATTCACGGTTATTTTATTTATTCTTGAGTTTCAATTAAATTTTATTTATTTTTGAGTTTTTTATTAAATAAATTGAATTAAAATTAAATTATAATGAATTAAAAGAAAAAATGGAAACCTTAACTAACAGCACCCCCCACTTTTTACCTCGTGGCCTCCCCCCCTTTTCCCCTGCCTCACGATGCCGAAAGCCCTCCTTCCCTCCCTCTATTCGCGCGACGACCCCCGCCCCTCCCAGATCGCCGACGTCGCTCCCTCCTCCCGGCGAACCTCCCTCTCCATGGCCTTCTTCCTCCAGTGCCCTCCTCTCCCTTGCGCGACCTTGCCGAATCCCTATTGGATATGTAACTCCCTCGGGTTTTGTCTCCGCCGAACCCTAGGTCATGGGTTCACCGGGTTTTGTTGTTTTCTTCCACTTATAGGGTGTGCGGCGGGTCTTGCAGGTCTTCCTCGTGCGGATTTCGTCATCTGCCACCGAAGGCGAAGCGCTTCGGTCCATTTCAGTTCATCCGCCATTTTTTAGGTTTATTTATTTTACCCTCTCATTTGTTTAGTTAATTCTAATGAGTTATAAATGTTATTTGGGTAGCGTGAAGTGTGAATTGGTAGTGTTTTAATATGTTTATGGGTTGGAAATTTAGTTTTTGCAAAATAATGACTAGGTGTTGTGATACGGTTTTGCAATGTTTATTGAAAAGTGTTTTATGCCATATTTTCAATGTGCAAAGTATACGTTCAATGGAATTTGAGGTGAGTTTTGGTTCAAAATGATTTTTATTGAATAAGGGAGTTGTTTTGGAATCTATGCAATGTCGTATATTTTTACATATTAATATTAGATTTGTTTAATTATTAAAACTGAATTTCCGGGGAATTGGTTGGGAAAGTGTGTGTACATTAGGTGTAAAATCATGTTTGGCCTCTTTAAAGGGTTTTTATAAATTTCACAAATGGTTTATTATATTGTTTGAGTGATGTGAAATACGTTTTTGAAGGGTTTGACATGTGAACTTAAATTTTATTTTTTTTATATCAACTATAGATGGTTTTGAATGGTGAGCGTCATGTTTTCAAATTGTCTTGGTTTATGTGAAGTTTTACTAGGGGGCTTGTACCAGCTTTGGTTGATTTCTTCTACATTATATATATATATATATTGTTTCAATTTTATTTAGAGTTTTTGGTAATCTTCGATTTTCTTTTGGGTTAATTAGATTGTTTGGGGTCTTCTCGAAGGGTTGTACACACATACATAGGTACGTATACCTATATATCTATAAATCCTCTTTACCCATATTCCCTCAGGGCGCGGGGAATATGGGTATTGGATTAAGGGGTGTATATATATATAGGGGTGTATGTGTGCACCACTACGGGGTGGTCTTCGTCAAAGGCGTCCGCTGCCGAGTTGATTGTCTTACTCTGCTCCCTTTTTGAGGTAGGTCTCCCTATGAATTTCCCTTTAAATTTAAGAATCATTTATTTCTTGATTTTTACACCTAGTCCTAATATTGATTATTGATATAGAACTGTTAGTAAATTTGCTGTCTTGAATTAGAGTGATTTATTTCTTGAAATTTGTTTCAATAAATGGTTTGATCATGTTTTCACATTAATTTCTTGACTAAATGACCTTTGGCCTTTGTGAACATGTTTTAGATTTAAAATTCTGGTTTGGGTTTCTTAAATGGGATTCGAAGTGTATTTCTAGTTTTCAATGTGGTGCTTGTGTAATTCTTATGAAATGGTTTGGCATGCGAAAATCATGTGAGGCCCGGTTGGCACTTTTGTAAAACTAGTTATATCAAGAAAACTCTCCTCGGATGTGGTACCTTGCTATGGTTGAGATATATGTTGTGGGGGTCCACTGTATAGGACTTCCCTATGATCTATGGTAGAAAGGTTAGGGACATATTCCTTCGGGTGGCTTAGGGTGTCGCATGTTGTGCTATATTATTATATATACTGTGATTGGATGCTCGGAAGGCATCGGTAGGCCCACACCCTTTTCTAAATACATTGGACACGAGAAACTAGTATACTGAGAGAATCTTCTAAGAAGAGTGCTGCACTGGTGGGTTATGGTACTGATCAGTGGCCCATAGTAGGTGGATAAATTGGGTTTATTACTATGGTATTTTCCCTCAACCTACCTGAGAGAGGATGGTCAAGCGTATCGTGCATTTTTATTTCATCATGACATGTCGATTAGGATGATTTCTCATGTATTGGTGTCTTCTGGATTGTTCTCGATCTCCTGGGTTCACCTATGTCTACTCGGTTTTGGTTTCTTGCAGTAGTGACTATGATGCTTAGAGATACACCTGTATTGCCCTTACTGTGTGATTTCTTTTGTGCATTTTTGTATTCTGTTCTCCTTGGAAATTGATAAATTAATTTTTACTTGTTTTCTAGAAATTGTTTTCAAATGGAAGTGCTCAATCTTCTTTGTGCACAATGAAAATGTAAACATCACTTCCTCTTTGAAAAATGCTAATGTCACACTAAGAGATTGATTTGGGGTTTGAGAAAAGAACAAGGGAAATGACTTGTACTTTGCTTTTGAGTAACATGTAAAAAGCCTTAATTTTATATATTTTAGTTCAAACCTGAAGTTCATGATTCTTTTGTTTAAAGAAAATGCATTTGGGAATATATTACTTAGGTGCACCTACACATTTTTAATACTCACGCCTATACTTTATTCTTGTTTTTAGTCACAGGTGCAGGTTTCAGCTTGATCTCGATCACCGTGGGGGATATTGTGTCTTGTGATCGAAGAGTGACCCATGGGGTCACATAGAGTTTAGTGGTCATCAGGTTCAGTTAGTTTTTCTTTTCAGTTATTGCTTAGTCGATTTGTTCAGTTTATTTATTTTTGGGCTGTTTTTTTTAATTCCGCTGCTTCTGTTTATTTATATTGGGGGAAATTGTTCCCATCATCACTCTGTTGATTCCCTTGGCGCTTGTCGCCAGCCCGGGAGGATCGGGAACGCCTCTCGGGCCTTGTTACGGATCGACTCAGGTGACCGGTTCAGGGTCGACCTGTGTTGTTTCGTGACACCTATAATTATAAAAAAAACATTTATTTTTAAAATATTATTATAATCATGTAAGGGAAGATTCCATGATGATATAACGGCTTAAAATAACCGCACCCTCTGTAAAAGATAAAAAAACATTCATACCTTAATTTTGTCGAAAAGGTCATAATGTACCATGTTTGAAAAATGACGAAAATATTCCTTTGAAAATATATGTGTTTAAATAATGGTATAAATGACTTTAACCCATTGTCTAGTAAATAGTTAAAATTTTTTGACATACATTTTAAGAACCATGGATGTGGATGATAAAGAGATCCTCATAGATAATTAGGTATAAAAAACATCTGATAATGAAGAGATTGTGAAATTAACCCATACCTTGTTCTTTTCCTTAGTCAAAGGTAGGTTATAAACCTGTATAATGGTTATATAATTGTTATTAAATTATAAAATAATCATATACATTAAAATTATATCATATATGATCTTATAATATTTCTTGGTTAATGATATTTCAGTAGTATCCTCATTTCAGGTGTTAACTGATTCGTTTCCCTTTATATGATTTGTAACATAAGTAATGTTTGTTGTGGATATGTTGAATATTATTCATATTCAGAATTATATTAAGTCATTAAAAATTATTTATAGTCATCAAATGAAAATTATTCTTGAATGGATACGCCGGGGAATGAATCTCATCGCATTCGTGGAGACGGTAATCTATATGTACTCACGAGCGACAATATCATTATTTTGATACTAAAATAACATATAATTGGATGGTATATCATATATAAATAATCATTATCATATTTTATTTATTATTTACATCAATTATACATCATTATTATACCCATCCAAATAATAATGTATTGAATAACAACTACACCACAACATGGAGACGGTAAGACGTACGCACGCACGTATGGTGACATGTCATTCAAAGGATGGATGGAATAATTAATATGGTTGTACTATACTTATAATAAAATCACGGTATATAGGAGTTATTGGATTTATTATTTTATAATGGAAAAAAAAGAAAGAGGAAGTGGAAGAAGAAAGGAACTTGAAAGAGGTGATGAAATATTTACCTCTTCTTCGGATTTATCCTATTGATTTGATCAAAAGGGCTCCATAAAATTGATTTTTGACTTATGTAATTTTTATAGGATGAATGGAGGACAATTTAGAGGTTATATGGGTAGGTTTTGGCTGAGAAAAATGGATTTGATAGTGCGAATTTGAGAGAAGGGAAGTTCCCCTTTATAGGATGGGTGAGAGGCACCTTAGGAAAAGATTGAAATATTATTTTATAATAAAATCATTTATGGTTTATAATAGAACCAAAATTATTTAGTTCGAGGTTAAGGTGGGTATGGGTCGAGAACCACTCAACCAAAAGGTTTTAGATATCTTTGGGTCACTATATTAACCTTATCTTCTAGTTATAAATCTTAGTTAATTAGTTTGACATTTACCTTGTCTCTTTGTATTTTTATAGTATATAGGTAATAATCATACTATAAACTTCCAAGAGAACCTGAAGTGGTAATTTTATGACATGTATAATATTATTTAAGGCCTTTTTTTGAACCTTAGATTTTGTGTAATATAATATCAATAATTAATATAACTTTTGATTTAAAAACTCTTTAGGTCATTAATGACACTATTTACAATTTCATTTTTTTAAATTCCTTACAACATTATTACATAGAAAAAAATAATTTAATCAATAATAATAATTAACATTAACCTAGAAAATTTATTTATTCCCTCAAAAAATTCAAATTATATTTATTTTCACATCTATAATACCATTTATTTGATTCTGTCATTAATATGTAAAATATTGCATCATCATTGTGACATAAATAAATGTAATTATTAAAAGTATAAAAATTATATATAAAATACTATTATGTATGAAATCGTTTTAGATTTCTAATTAATATTTATATTTGATGATATAACATATATAATGCTATGTAAAAATTATTTTACTAAAAGATATATGCTTATGTCATTTTTGTATTTACTTTAACTTAATTAATATAAAGTGTCATTATAACTTACATGTGGCTCCATGGGGTCCCAAAAACGACCAATGGATGACCACAGTCGAACATGTATTATCAAATATGGTTAGAACATGTGTTAGGGTAATTTAATATTATTATAATATTATTTTTTACCCTTATTTAATAGATTTACCCGTTAACCATGGTTAATAAAATATTTACCGACGTAATTATTCAAAATGACTAAAAATAAAAGTTAATTATTTAAACAACTTGGACCTCCTGATTCTAAATATGGAATCTATTTTTCTAAATTCATAACACAGAAGTGGAAAAAATTAATTTAAAATTCATTCTCGTTGTCAAAACAAAAAGGGGGTTTTTCAGAAATAATAACTGTCAAAAGTTTGACACTTTCTTATGTTCAGTTTCAATGTGAAATTATTTCCAATGAAAAACAGTGGAATAAAAGGTAAAAATATAATCTAATTATACTTAAAAACCACTAAATAGTATAATTTATCACTATAAATTATTTTTATTTTAAAAGTTGATTTTAATTAAAAAAATTTATTTTTCACTATTCATCAATAACTGAATGTTTTCAGAAAAATTCCAAAAATTCACCCTTATATAATTTCGATATTATGAACCCAAAAATTCAGTCCATTTTGAAAGATAAATTTGATAAAATTTCAAAAAGTGTGTATTAATATTTATAATGGCTAGGTTGACTGGTCATGGTGTTTTAGAATCTCGACATTGCGTACAACGAAAGCTATTGCACTATTCAAAGGAAAACATATTATGGAAGCTTGGAGTGTTAAATTCCCACCTACTTCAAATAGTTTTGTCCCCGAAATTGCGATAATATTTTTATATAAAAATATTTGGGTGGTTCTTCATCATGTGTTCCTTGGGTTTCGACGTTGTCTCTTCCATCTTATGGTTTCTCCATAGAACATTAACTAGATGAGTTGTACAGTATCTCAACACTTGTTATCTTGTATCAAGAACCTTGACATGCTCTTCGCAATAAGACAGATTGGGTTCCAGTTCTAATTCCTCATAGGTAATTACATGCGTTAGTTCAACCATGTATTTTCTCAACTGTGATACATAGAACACATCATGAAATTTGGATTGACTTGACGACATTGTCAAATGGTAAGATACAACACCAATTAGTTCTAGGATTTCAAAATGTATGATTTACCTGGGACTCAATTTAACCTTACTACCAAATCACACAACTCCTTTTCATGGTGACACCTTCAGGAAAACATGATCTCATACCTGAAATTCCCAATCCTTCCTTTGGTTATCAACATAGCTCTTCTGCCTACTTTGAGATACTTTGATGTGGGTTTGGATTACATTCACCTTTTCCATCATTTCCTCAACAAGTTCTGGGGCAACGAGTTTTCTTTCACCATTATCATCCAAACAAGTTGGTGTATGACATCTCTTTTCCTATAACGCTTCATATGATTCTATCTGAATACTTGAATGGAATATATTGTTATATGAAAATTGTACTTGAGGTAAATATTGATCCCACATACCTTGAATGTCATGTAAAAAAGATCTCAACATATCTTCTAAGGTTTAAATAGTTTGTTCTGATTTTACATCAGTTTGAGTGTGGTAGGTAGTGCTAAAACAATGATAAGTATCCATGTAATTCAGAATACTTATATGAAATCTTGATGTAAAATGGGGATCATGATCAGAGACAATCGATAGGGGTACTCCATGAAGTATTACAACTTCATTAATATACGGTCTTGATAAAATTTCAATTGGAAAATCACCTCTTATAGAATGAAAATGGTCTGGCTTGGTAAGACGATCAACAATGACCCATATTGCTTTGTTCCTTCTACGATTCTTTGGTAGTCCCATGAAAAAGAAAATCATAATATTATCCCATTTCCACTCACATATGGGAAAATGTTTCCTGACTCCTCCAGGATGTTGCCTTCAATCATTCACTTGTTTAAAAACCATATATCGTGACACAGAATTAGAAATCTCCCTCTTCATGTCATCCCACCAAAAATATCCCTTCGAATCTCTATAAATTTTGCTACTCCCAGGGTGTATTGATAAATTGGAGCTATTCACATCATCAAACAATTCTCTTTTTTACATCTGGTGTATTGGGAAGAAAATGACTCTTCCCAAACATCAAAAAGAAATCATATACGAAGTCACTCAATCTCCCATTATTCACAGCATTAATCTTCTTTTGAAACTCCTCAACATCATCCTGAGAGATTTCTATCCCTTCTAGTAAAGATGGTTTGGAAATCATTTGAAAAGGCATTGATGTTTCTGCATCCATGGTTATTCCCATGTCCATCATTACAAGATCCATGTATATAGGTTACTTTTCAACACTCATCTTGTTCAAAACTCTATGATACTTTCTACTCAAAGCATCTGAAACCTTATTTTCCATTCCTGAGTGTAGTGTATATTGAAATCATAATCCATGATTTGTTCAAGCCATCGTATTTTCCTCATGTTGAGTTTTTTTGTGAGAAAATATACTTCAAATTCTTGTGATCAGTATAAATCTCACATTTTCACCATAGAGATAATGTCTCCATATCATAAAAGTAAATATTACAGATGATAACTAAAGATCATGAGTAGAATAGTTTTTATCATGAATTTTTAGTTGTCTTGATGCATAGGCAATAACCCTATCACTCTGCATAATGACACAACCAAGTCCTTTCATTGATGTATCACTATAAATGACAAAGCACTCATTCCCTAATGGTAGAGTAAATATAAGAGCATCGACTAATTTTCTCTTAAATTATTCAAAAAAAATTCACACACTTTTTTCCAAACAAATTTAACCCCTTTACATGTTATCTTGGTTAATGGGTTAGCCAATGAGGAAAAATTCTGGATGAAATGCCGATAATAACACGCTAAACCAATAAAACTGCATACATTAGTTATACTCATCGATGCTGGACATTCTTTGATGGCCTTGGTCATTGATGGATCAATAGATATTCCATCCATAGAGATGATATATCCAAGAAAGGAAATATCTATAATCCATAACTCACACCTGATAAACTTCCTATATAATTCGTTTCTTCTAAGAGTTTTCAAGATAATACGCGAGTTATTTTCATGATCATCATTGACTTTTGAGTATACAAAGATATCAATAATAAATACCACTAAAAAGTCATTAATATATTCCATGAAAACTCTATTCATTAGATTCATGAAAACAGAGGGTGCATTAGTCATCACAAAAGGCATTATTTTAAACTCGTAACGTCGGTACCTTCTTCGTAATGCTATCTTCGGAATGTATTCCTTATTCATGCTCAACTGATGATATCCAAATCAAAAGTCAATATTTGAAAAATATTGAGCACCATGAAGTTGGTCAAATAAATAATCAACAACTGTTAGGGGATACTTGTTCATTATTAATATAGCATTGAACTCCCTGTAGTCAATGCACAACCCCATAGATGAATCTTTCATCTAAACAAAAAGGACTGGGGCTCCCCATGGAGAAACACTAGGGTGAATAAATCCCGTATTTCTCAATTCCAATAGTTGTTTATTTATTTTCAATAATTCCACAATGGATATTCTATAGGGGTCTTCGATATGGGCCTTGAACCAGGAATTGAATCAACGGAAAACACAATTTCTCATTTTGGAGGATGTCCAGGTAAATCCTCTGGAAATACAACAACATATCCATGAATAATAGGTAAATATTCTATTTGAACATTATTTTCCTCACCCACAATTATTTCATTCTCTTAATCACCAATTATTGAATTTAGTTGAGCTACTTGGGGTGGATCTAGAAAAGAATTAGGCGGTGACATTTCTGCTCTAAAACTAAAGTGTTCTTTATCATCGTCCTCAAAAATTATAACCTACTTCTTCTTACAATTAATTTTTTCATCGTGGTCCGAATACCAATCCATACCGATTATTATATCAATTTATGTCATGGGTATGAAGATGAGATCAGCAGATAAATATAATTTTTGTGCCTTAATGGGAAATGATTCACAAACCGTTGTTGCAATGATACTTCCCTTATGAGTTTTGAATGACATATCCCTTGTTAAAGAAAATTGTTAATATATAATTTTCTTGGAAAACTAAGAAGGTATGAAACAATGCGATGATCCGAAATCAAATAAATCAGTGGAAAAACTTGAGGAAACCAATAAATTACCTGCCACCACGTCTTTCAGAGCTTCACCCTCAGCAGTAGTGATCACATAATCTTGGCCTTGATCCCTTGGGCTTTTCTGAGGTATATTTATTTCGAAATTAGTACATTCATTTTCTTAATTTCCCTTTTCTCTACAATTGTATCATTCAACAATGACAAACCTCTTTCTTCCCCTTGTAATCACGAGGTTGGTGGCCCTTTTCACCACACTTGTAACAAACTCATATTCCCTTCAGACAAGTACTGGGTATTTGTTCCCAAATTTACTGTATCATGGATATTGAACTATTCCCTTCTTCACCTTATATCCATTTCTATAGTGTTCAGAAGATCTCTTCTTCTATTTCATTATTTTAAAGTCATAAGACATAGAGAATTCATTTTCTATCTTCATAGAACTTGAGACAATGTCTTCGTATGACGAGAAGGATTGTGAGACTAATGCTCAATAGAGAAATAGTTTTATCCCATAAAATAATCACTTAATCTTACATCTTGGTTTACGTATATAATCTATTTCATGCCTTTCTATCATTGTAATGTCAGCTTCATACTTTGTGACATTCCCATCTTCATATTGCCTTAGAATCATTAATTACCTTTCCATATCAGCTCAATGGACACGAGGAAAGTATTTTTCTATAAAAATCTCTTTTTACTCCCTCCATTACATATTTAATACTCCATCTTCTTCTTTTGTGTTTTGAATCAATGACCACCATTTATCAACATCTACAATGAGGCGGTAAACTGCCGTGATAACTTTTTCCCTTTCACTAATCCCCAAGGTGTGGAATATTTTATCTAAGTAATCTATCCATTGCTCAGCTACTAATGGATTTTTACTACCATTGAGTGTTGGTGTTTTTTGCCTCATGAAGAGATATGACATTGATCCTCTACATTGTGGATCAAGGATGTCCATATGGGTATTTTTTTATTCATAACCATAGTTAGTTGTCCCGGTATGGTGATAAGCTGATCATCACCAGTTCCTTCACTAGCTCCACTATAATTATCTTGATTAGGAGGTCAATCCCTACATGGATTATGTGCATTGATACCATTTCCATTCCATCCACTAGGAACCATTTCTAAATAAAGTCATAAACTAGATTAGTTTATGAATCTTAATACATAATTTCAAACTTGAAAAATTGTTACCATAAACTGAACAGTTTATGGATATAATCCATAATCATAAAAATGTTTTATTTGAGGAAGTATATAATCCTAAACAGTTAATAATGGTTTGTAATGAAAATGAGAATTATCCTAAGCATATCCCACGGGAGTGTTGTAACCCAGAGTTCAGTGAGGCCCGTGGTCGTGCCCCAGTTCACATTCGAGTCTAGCTCAAAGCAGTGTTTTCGGGTTTTACCCCTAGGTACATCTGTGCTAGAGCCGCCTTTACCTGGTCGTATCCAATTAGGGATGTATTTCTTGGAATACTAACAAAATCTCTACAATACCAAAATTCTATGAAGTTCTTCTATACTAATCCTCAAATTCTATCTTAGGGTAATGTTCTCTAATCAGAGTTTATCTAAATCTGGATTCCAAGGTTTGTAATAAGCATCCTCTGATACCAACAATAATGCCCTGACCCTAGTTATGTAGAGTCGGTGGATTATTACACAACACTTGCATGATACAAGAAAATAATGTCCGGAAATACTGATCAGTTTAGTATCCTTAGAAATACCAGATACATTCATAAGTTTTACATTACATTATAAAATGAGAAACTACAACAATTTTTTTTTACATAGACCACACTCATATCCCCTCAGACTATCCCTACTGGTTAGTCATAAAATACTTTTTCATATCTGTGGAAAATAAAACAAAGAAGGGGGCAAGCTTAGATTTTCAGAAAGGATAACAATATATCAAAAACATTTATAAATAAGCATAAATATTTTAGGAAATGTATAAGACTAAAACAAAAGACTTTTAAACATGAACTTCCGCATAATTTGGAAAAGATAAAATCAAATAATTATATTTAATTATTCACATTGATATTCTACTTGTTGAATAATCACATGCAATATCAATTTCCACTTTCTTAATGATGGAATGCATAATGCAAGACATCATAACCACATAGTAAAATCCTTGTTCCAAGACTACAAATAAGATTTTGATAAGGCCTTGTGCCAAGACAGTAGTTTGTCTCATGAGACCTACCAATTCATCGAGGTGATATAGCGGGATATGCCTGTCACATACTATGTCCAATGCATTCCTCATCTAAAAAGGTTTAAACATAACATAAACAGTCATATTAAATGTAGCATACGAAATGACAATAAATTATCTATAAACCATGAATGGTGTAAAAATAACACATCAACATTCAATCATATCAAAAAACCTTCAATACAATATGTATGTTTTGTATTATAATAAAACAACTTCAAATAATTTTAAAATCTCTCAAAGGATGTTGACATAGATGAAATCAAAACTTTTTTTAGAGAAATATATCTTTCTATTTTGAAATCATTTAAGAGTCACATATTTATAAATAAAAAATTTATTTTGAAAATATTCTTATAAGATTTTAAGGGAATATTTGACGATGTTATAATGCTGTAAAATAGCCCCTCTCACCGTATAAGTAAAAAAACATTCATACCTTATTTTTTTCAAAAAGGCCATAAAGAAACATGTTAAGAAAACGAAGGAAGGATTCCTTAAAAAATATATAAGGTCAAATAAGCGTATAAATTAAATTAAAAAATTGTCTATTAAATAGTAAAAATGTTTTCAAATACATTTTAAGAAACATTTATGTGTATGATAAAGAGACTCTAGTATATAATTACATATAAACAACTTCGGATAATGAATAGAATTTAAATTTACCCCTACCATGTTCATTTCCTTGGTTGAGAGTAGGTTGAACACCTGTATAATGTTGAAATAATTGTTATTAAATTGTATAAGAACCATATACATTAATATGATATCACATATGATCTTTTATTATTTATTTGTTAATGATATTTTAGTAGTATCATCATTTTGGATGTTAACTGATTCATTTTCCATTATATGATATGTTACGTATGTAATCATTTATTGTGGATATGATCTATCTTTTTCATATTCATAATGACATTAAGTCTTTAAATATTATTTTTTATCATCAAATGAAAATTAGTCTATTATGGATACGATGGGGAATGATTCTTATCTCGTTTGTGGATACGACAATCCGTACGTACGAATGAGCAAAAATATCATTATTTTGATATTAAAAGAATATATAATTGGATTTTATATCATATATAACGAATAATCATCATGTTATATTTATTATTTACATCAATTATATATCATTATTATACCCATCCCAATAATAATGTATTTAATAACAACTACACCATGACGTAGAGATGGTTAGTTGTACATACGCACTTATAGTGATATGTCATTAAAAGGGTGGTTATAATAATGAATAAGGTTGTACCAAATTTATAATATCATCACAATATATTTATGATCCGGTTGTTATTATTTTATAATGAAAACAACAAATAAATAGGAAGTGGATGAAGAAAGGAACTTGAAAGAGGTGATGAAATATTTACCTCTTCTTCGAGTTCATCCTTTTGATTTGATCAAAAGGGATCCTTAGGATGGCTTTTTGACTAAATGATGGCCTCTAGGAAGAATGGAAGAGAGTCTAGAGGATATATGGAAGCGTTCTACCCGATCCAAATGGCATTGATGGTTTGAATTTGAGAGAAGGGGAATTTCCCTTTTATAAGAGGGGTGAGGGCGCCCAAGGAAAAGATTGAAATATTATTTTATAATAAAATAATTTTCGGTTTCTAATGGCTCCAAAATGATTTATTTCAAGGATAAGTTGGGTATGGGTTGAAAACCCCTCAACCAATAGGTTTACAATATGTTTGGCTCACTATATCAACCATATCTTATAGATTTAACTCTTAGTTAATTAGTTTGACATTTTCCATGTATCTTTTATTTTTATATTATATGGTTAATAAGAATACTACAAGATTCCAAGAGAAACTCAAGTGGTTCTTGAATTAAAAATATAATATTATTTAATACCTTTGGCCGAACCATATATTTTTTGGAATAAAATATAAATTAATAATATAATATTTGATTTAAAAACTATTTTATGTCAATTTTGAAAATATAAACTATTTTGTTTTTGTTAAATTCGTAATAGAATTAATAATCTGAAAAAAATCATTTAATCAATCCTAATATGTCTCATTAACCAATATATTCGTTAAGGAATCAAAACTTTGAAAATATATTTATTTTCACATGTATAATACTATTTGTTTTATTCGTTCATTAATAAGGAAAATATTGCATCATCATTGTGTCATAAATAAATATATTTATTCAATTTCAAAAAATAATAAATAAAATACCATTATGTAGGAAATATTTTTATATTTCTAATTAATATTTATAGTCAAAGAGATAACATATATGACCCTATGTAAAAATTGTTTTACTAAAAGATATATGCTTTTTTTATTTTTGTATTTACTTTAACTTAATTAATATAATGTGTTATTAACACTAACAAGTTGTTCCATGGGGTCCCAAAATCTACCCAATGATGCCCATGTCCAGACAGGTATCATACAATAAGGTTAGAACATGTGTTAGGGTAATTTAATATTATTATAACATTATTTTTTTACCCTTATTTACTGGATTTACCCATTAACCATTGTAAATAAAATATTTACCGAAGTAATTATTCAAAATGTCTAAAAATAAAAGTTACCTATTTGAAAATTTTGAACCTCTTGATTCTAAATTTGGAATCCAATTTTCAAAATTCAAACACAGAAGTGGGAGAAATTAATTTAAAATTAATTCTCATTTTCTAAACAAAAAAATGTGTTTTTAAGAAATAATAACTATCAAAATATTGACACTTGATTATGTCCAGCATAAATGTGAAATTATGTCCAATGACCAAAATTGGAATAAATTGTAGAAATTTAATTTATTATACTTAAAAACCACTCAATAGTTTAATTCATCACTATAAATTATTTGGATTAAAAAAGTTGTTTTTAATTAAAATTTATTATTTTCACTATTCATCAAAAACTAAATGTTTTCAGAAAAATACCAAAAATTCAGCCTAAACTAATTTCAATATTCCAAACCCATAAATTCAGTCCATTTAGAATTATAAAATTGATAAAATTTCATAAAGTGGGTATTACTGCTCATAACGTCTTGTTTGATTGGTCGCGATGTGTTAGAATTTCGGAGTTGTGTACAACACATGCTATTGAATTATTCAAAGGACTGTACCATGGAAGCTTGGGGAGTAACATTCTAGGATAGGAATCATTGGAAAATAAATCACCCAATGAGGTAGATAAAGTTCAATGTATATCTAGAAGATAAAGTTGGTGACCAACACCTAGGTGGTGGGAAGACTACACAACAAATATCAGGGTATGTTCTGGTGGTGTGATAATAGTATAGGGGGAAGGGATACCGCAAAACTGATTATGAAGATACACATAGGGTGTTTAATTCATGTGAGAAATATATTAATCATCAGCAATTCTATAAGGTTTCATCCTTGTGCAGTAGATACAGATCCATCATCACTATGGGATCTTAGTTTAAAAATGACACAACAAATGGGATGGTATTTAAAAGTCATGAAAAGGGTGAAACTATAGTTGTGAATAATGTTAAGTATGAATCATGAGGTCTGTATGTAGATGAGTGGGTACCAGAGGCGTGAAAATCTAGATCATTTATTGTGAGAGGTACATAGTTTATTACGTCCTATATGGTTGTGGAATTATTTGATTCTAGTAAAACTCGCTCACCTATATCATCAAAGATAAAAAATGTGTTGGGATTGTTCATAGTTTTTATACTATTTATGATGTATCATTCCAACAATTATGTAATGAATTGAATGTAGTGTTTTAAATACCCCATTTTTAAGGTGGTAATCACTGTACAAAATAACTTATTTTATTTAATTGTTCTATCTCTTTAAAAAGATTATTATATCATTGGGATGGATAATATGATTATCTATAAATCCAAGATAAATCTAAATCACAATATGTTTGGTTAATTTATTACAATGGAGACTCTCTTGTATTTTTGGGTGAGTTGGAACCCAAATAGAGGAGTGTAGGTCTTAATGTCCCTAATTAATGGGATGATATTATTCCATTTTTTAGTGATGTTTCTTGATTTTTTTTATTCAATTATTATTGGATCTCTTAATTTTGTTTATGGTGGGTATGATGAAGTATTATAATTGATTTGTCTAGGAATCTACCTTAAATTAATATCTATTTTACTATAGAATAGATTTGAGGAAGTGGACTATTTCATTACATTCATAATGTATAAAACCCAATTCAATGAATAGATAAAGGAATATATTTTGGATCATAATCCTAAAGTATTTTTTCATTATTTTTTTCACTTTGAGAATTTTTAATTCTCCTTGAAAATAATCTTGGATGATGTTTTCAAAATTATGTTGATTATTCAAAAGTCAACCAGGTGACTATTACGAAAAAACATCCCTTCCCTTCGATTGGTAGAATTCTTAATTAGAACAACAAGTCTGGTTGGTTTTTAAAAATTGATATGAAAATAGAGTACCATTACCTAAGGGTCTGAGAGTACGATATTCCTAAGATATATTAATGGATTAGGAATGGGTATTATTATTACCTTGTTCTTCCTTTTTTTCTTACTACAGATCTTGTGATGATTATAAAATTGACGAATAAAAGAATCCCTCATATTTTGGTTTCTTTTTTAGTTATTTTTTATGATATCTATATTTATTCTCTTTGAGAACTGGGCTAGGATGTGAAATTTTGTATTACCCTTGGGATATTAGAAGAACATATTTAGTATCAGAGAAAAACAAAATTTCATTTATATATTTATCAGGTTAATTATTTGGATCATTCCACTTTTGAGAAATGTGTCTTATTAATTATTGAGATGATTCGAGCTGTGATTTCTTAAGAGAATGCCATAAATATATTTCAGATCTAGAGTTTCATGTCACTGCCTGGTTATTAAAGATTCTTTTAAGGAAATATCTATGATTTACTCTATTATTATAGAGCTATACCACAACGGTTTCCTATTAATTTGGAGTGTTCAATGGCAAATATATTTTTAGGATTTAAATCTAATATTGGCTTCACCTTTATTATTGTTCCTTAATGAGTTGGATTTTGGATTTTTAGTCCTCTAAGATGCCTCATGTGCAAGTTTCTTTTATATTCCAATGCCTGGAAGATATGTGGTAGTTTATGAGTCTCATAAATTAAACACCATTTAGGAGAACAATTTCATTCATGATATATATTTTGAAGTAGTGCGGCACACTCTTTGAACATGGTGCCACTATCTATTGGGGGAGAAGTTTAAAATTTATTCCAACCATAAGAGTAAAAAACAATATATACACTTAGAGGGAACTAATAATGAGATAGAGAGAATGGGAAGTGTACCAAATTAACCTTTATTTATATATCTCACAAACACTATGAAAAGTAAATATGGTAAAAGATTCTCTGTGTAGAAAATAATTGACTCCAGTAGTGAAGGTATCAATGGAAGAGTGGTGCTTGATGGGATTTTTTGTTGAGCTGTTCTTGGATGAAGGGAGAGTTGAAATATAATTATTCAAATATTATTCTCAAGTTGGATCTTGTAAGAATTTTCAGATTCAACATTTATAGGGTGAGGATAATATGTTTCAACACTTTAGTAGGAATCATTATGGTAGGGAGACCTTAGGTGAGTGGTCATCATCTTCAGATGGAGTGTTGAAATTCCATGAAATGTTTTTTGTTATGACAATGCAATGTACTAAATTTAGGGTTAATTGAAACCAACTTCATTTTTATGTGTAAAAAAGAGGTACCAAGATTTAATATGACTTGAGATGTTGATAGTATTGGAATGAATATGGATACTAATTGTAGTTTTTGTTTCATGGTGTAGTATATGTTAGAGGATTAATATGGAACATAATAGGATTGATTATATACTATAACAATTAACTATTTATGAATATAAATGGGATGATATAACCATGAAATTCATGATTGGGGTTTACCTATATCCTAGTTGTAATGATGTGATATGGGTTATTGTTGATTGACTCAAAAAATCAGTTCATTTCCTTCCAATAAATGGTTTAAAGAATGTATTGTGTCATGAGTACTTGTATGTGTCGGATATTGTTATAATATATGGTATTCAATCTAATATTATTTTGAACCAGAACCCAAACATGAAATCTTGGTTTGGTAGTGAATTACATGTTGATATTTGTTCTAAGTTGATGTTGAGAATGTATAATCATCCCAAAATTGTTGTAAATAATGAATGAGAGAACCAGATCCATGAAGATATGTTTTTTTGTGCATAAATTAATTTAGTGGAAAATAAAAGATACATCATCACTCAGTAGTGTTTTCTTATAATAGTATTTATCAGGTCTTAATAAAGATTTCTCTTTTTGAGGTGTTTCGTTGAAGGCCTTGTAGATCACCAATTTGTTGGGATGTTATTGGAGAAATGTACCTTCTTATATCAAGCATCATTTGGAAGATAATAAATTTTTTGGAATTGATTTAGAAAATTTAGTAATATTTTAGAGTCAGAAGAAATTAAACGTACTGGGGATTTAGATTCTATTGGAATTTGAGGTTGTTGACTGGGATTTTTCTCATAATTTCACCTAAATTGTTACATATATGTTTCTTGATGTATGGTTTTCAAAAACACATTATGACATCTCATTTGATATTATATTGTGTCTAAATAAGGTATCATATCAATTAGAATTACCGGATCATTTGAATGAAATCCATGATGTGTTTCATGATTGCATACAAATGAATTTTTAATTTCAGTTTCAGATGTTTTAGAGTTTCATAATGGCTTAGAAGTTTTTTATAGATCATTTTGGTGGAAAATAGGCTTAACCACAACCATGGTGGGAGTCGTGGTTTTCCTTTGGGCGTCTACTATATAATTGCCTAGTCAAAATTCCCCAATGGATGGGTGTGGAATATGGTATTTCACATTGTATATCAACCATTCAGTCACAAAAATAAATATCTTACCTCACAATAGTGGACCTAAATGACCATAATTTTATCACAAGTCCATGTATTGTTCCCATGGTGGTTCTCCTTGGTGAAGTCACCATGCTATGGTGGAAAATATCATTCCATAGCGGTGATTTTCTTAGAGATTTGAATTGACAGATCAATATACAATCTTCAATATAAGTGAATATATCTATGTTAAACCTTAATGGAGAGTTTTAATGTATTTTTTTACTCAATTATACAAAATTTAATTGATTTTTATTTCCACATTAGCTCCAATTACAATTGTACAGTGTGCCAGAAAAGAAATTTGTGCATTCATATTCCATCGAGAAGTGTTGTAGTGTGATTCCCTTATTTTGTGTCATTATCATTATAAGTATTTCCACATGAGGACTATATCTATTCATTTCCCAACTCCATCATTGGATTTCATTTTGTATTCATTAATCTAGAGCTCAATTTATCTATCATAAGTTCTCTCCCATATAATTAATTATGTTCTAATGGATTTATTTTGTTTGAATTGTGAAATTATTGATTAAAAAATTACATATATTTCTTGTTTTTGTTAATGATTTCCAAATATGGGGTTTTTGTGAAAACTATTTTGTTTTACATGATGTGTTTGTTTAAATGAATTAATGATGGGGTTGAAATTGATATGGTTTTTCAAAAATGGATGTAGTGTGGTATCTTTTAGGATATTTCCTATGTAAAAATGGTAATATAAATGAAATGAATTTTCCTAGGTAAATATTTAGGAAATATGGAACTGGTTTCGTTAAGGTAAGGATGATGATATAACATAAATGGAATACCCTTGGGTATGGCTGAAATTGAACATATGTGATCGCATGAATAGAAATATATCACTAGGGTAGGTGATCATTATGACATAATGATAGTGGGTATTAGTTACTAGATAAATGAGATTCACATAGGTAAAGATTAAATATTCTTTCTAGTATTTATTATTTAGTATAGTTGTGTACACACTTGTTTCAGGGATTTACCATTTAGGGATTTATGGATACATTAGATGCATGCTTGTGTAGTTTAATTATTTTATGACTTGATTTTGATATTGATGGTTAGAACTATTTTATTCAACTATATATTCATGAAGGATATATTTTATTTCATATTTATTTATTTATATAAATATGAAATGTTATTTAAAAGAAAACATTTGGTTGATATTATATGGTAAAATTATTTCTTCTCACTATTTCATGAAATTTATGTTATATAATAACTAATGGATGCATGTTGATGGAAAATGTATATATTATTGGTGGTATACTATTTATATATAGTGATCAAACACTAATTTTCTTGATGGGTGTTTGTATCCATGATTTTATAGGATACATGTTATTTGATGTGTGTTAAGAAGAGGATGGCTCAACTAGCACCAAGTTTTTATTGGGGTCTGGGTTGGGGATGACATGTGGTCATAGATATATATAACGATAGGTTTCATTAGGTTCTATGTTTATAGTCCATCAATTACTTCATTTATACAATGTCATCAAGTTGTTGGATATCAGATTTATAGTTTTTATAAAATATAATATATCATTGGATATATTCATTAATACTCTATTTAATTAATATCTTATCATTTTATTTTACGGGACAATAGATTACGATGTTTCTTTTATGTTACCCTAGTAATTGTCACTCGCCAATGATAATCAGGAAAATGCATCATGCCTTGTGAATGGACAATTTGAGCGACATTATGTACATATTTGGGTTAGTCTGTTTCGTTTATCATGCTCGATCTATCATCCACATACCATCCTTACCAATGTGGAATTGTATCGAGCATTCATATCCCTTGATTTTTTTATATTCATTTACATTTTCTCATGCTGATATTATTTTATGAGAGTATTTAAAGCAAAATATTTGGATTCAAATATATGATATATCATTATCCATTTAGATAATTCCTCTATATATCTAAGGAAAATACTACCACATACAAATCAATATCATGAGGTGCATCGTTTTCATAATGGTACCTTATTTTAGTTGACCCATAATAAATAATTGATCATTTTTCATATGAACACATGATAGTATTTTCCTTGATGAATTATTAGATTTCACAAATACTTCCATTAAAAATTGAAATTTAAATATGAGTGCATTTACCAATATCATATTTACTTTCTAAAAATAATATACACATTTCTTTGACTTTTTTAATTTTGTTCCTTTATGAGTCAACTTGGTTAGCGGTTTAGCTAACTGAGAATAATTTTCAATAAATCACTAATAGTAAACTGTTACAAGCAGAAATCTAAATCTCTCTGACATATTCAATATTGTGTCTTATTATTTTATTACCTTTATCTATAATGTAAAAAAACATATTCCATCCTTTTAAACAATATGACGTAGAAAATAAACTTCCTAAAGGAAAATTTAATACTATTGAGTTTCCCAAATAAAAATTCTCTCTTAGTGTATCAAGAATAGTTATCAAATTATTCTTACACTCTTCACAACATCTTGTGTAAATAAATATATCATCTTAAATACCCCCAATAATATTTTCATTAAAAAAAATGAATATTAAATTCATAAAATCCACAAACACTGAGAGTTCATAATGTAATCAAAAGGACATTACCGTAAACTCACAATGTCCATAAAAAATATTATATTTTATATTTTTTATATATTCCATCTCTACCCATAAATAAAGGTAACCAAAATTAATATAGTGATTTAAAATATATTGACCCACATTAACAATATAAAATAATTTATTGATGATTTGTGAATAATACTTATTTATTTTACTAGCACCATTTCATTACCTTAAGTTGATGGGAAATATCATAAACCCAGCCTTATTTATTAAAAATTGTATTAGGGATACTCCTGTTGAATTTCTATTGTGTATGAATCCCTTATACAAAACATATTGAGTTATTTCATCAACTAAATAAATTATAATATGCACATTCTATAAGGATACAAATATATAGGTTTCTCATCGTGGATTAATTGAATATAAAAATCAACTAAACGATAAGGTGGATATCTTGGTAATTATTCATCGAATACATTAATTATTCTTTCAAAATTGATAAATCATCTCTTCATAATATGTATTTATCATCTATATATTTTTTCTCACTTCATATTATCATTTAATTTTATTATGGTGATCCATTAGAGATGTGTATGAAAAAACCCAAAAACATTCATTACCCCTATAAAAATAAATGATTATATTCTGAAATTTATCTTGTAATATAACTCTTAGAAAAATAAATTATTTCATTAAACTTTTTGATCCAATATATACCAAGGATATTTTGAAAATAATCCATTTATATTTAAAATAGATATGAAACATGGAAAATCATGTAATGCCCCAATCATAGATCCTAGTGAAAGGGTATTAGGTTTATACATTGGCATGATTATAATAACTCAAATCTGGATGGACTGATTAGATGACCAGTCTTGGAAAACATATTACATAAATGATCATTACATTATAATTTCAAACAACATAGATAATATATTGTGATCTAAAATATTCTCCAATATTAACCCTACATATCAATTAGAAAAATTCCTTGATATCCTTGGAAAATAATAATATGAAATGGTTGAGATCAGATCCTAATTAAGGTTAAACAATATAGTATAAGAGTTCTTGAATAATCATAAAATATTAATACAAGTATAAAATTGAAACACAAGCCATATAATCATACACATGAATATAATATGGAGAGAATAAATCAAATAATGACATTAAAACATTCACATGGATATTATAATGGCCAAATAATCATGTGTAATATCAATAATTAATATCATAATGAGGGAATGCATAATATCGGACATCATAACCATACGGTCAAGGACTCAGGCTAAGTCCATACATAACCATACTAGCAAAGACATGTTCCCACACATTATCTTGTCTGATGAGTCCTATTGATTCATTGACTATATATAGAGGGCTCCACCTATCACTTACTAAGGTCAACATGTTACACTTATGAAAGGGGTAAAACATAACATAAAAATTCATTTGAAAACAATCATACTAAAAGTTAATTCTTTAAACATAAAACATTAATGTTTTCAAAATATGACATCCACATTTAGATATATAAATAACCCTTCAATGCAATATGGAATATTATATTATAATAAATCAACCTCAATTAAAAATAAAATCTAACAAAAGGTGTTGATATAGTTAAAAATAATCTAATTAATTCATTTAAACACATTGAGAAAAATATAAATTATTTTAAAACCATAATAGGGATGAAATTTCTATAATAAGACATTTAAAATAGATTTTTGAATCAAAGTGTCCCACAACACATTGAAAATTTTGAAATTAATTAACTTTTTAAAACATTCATGTCCATATATATAAATCCATTAACCATTTTTAAAACATTGACATTAATGAGAATGATTTAGAAGAATAAATAATATAAAAACCTAAAATGATGTTTTAGATAGATAATATCTTACAGAACACCTTTAAAATTGACAGTTTTATTTTTATGAAACATGGGCATGGATGATAAATATGTCCCTGTAAAAATTTATTCATAAACAATATAGTATAATAATGATATTGCGAAATTAACACTTACCATGTACATAACATTAGGTAAGGGTAAATTAAACTCTTATATAATAATTAAATCATGTTATTAAATTATACTAGAACCATATCAACATTTATGATATTATATATGATCCTCTGATATTTTTTTGATAATAATATTTTAGTATTACCCTTGTTTCAGTTGTTAATTACATCGTTTTCTGATTCATGTTTTTCCTTGAAACTCATGTTTTCCATAAATAGGATATATTTTATTCATATTCAGAATAAAATTATGTTCATAATTTTTATTTTTAGTCATCATATAATTTTTTTACTTATTTAATAGTTAACATTGAGAATGAATCTCATTGCTTCGTGCAGACAGTTGGTCGTACGTAAGCACGAGCGACAATATAATTTACATAATAGTTAAATGGTATAGAATTGGATTGTATGTTAATTATAAATAATCGTAAAATGATATATTAATTATTTAAATATATTTTAATAATCATTATATATATCTAAATAAATTATAAATGAAAAATAGTTTGCACCATTACGTAGACATGGTAAGCAGTATGTACACACACATTGTGATATTATTTATTGTAGGATGGGTAAATGGATCAAATGGTTTTAAGATAATAATAATAAAATATCATCATTTATATTGTAATTTAGATATTAATTTATTATGAAAAACATAGGAACTAGAAGTATAAGGAGAAAATATGTAGATTTGAATTTGTAAAACAATTAACTCTTTTTTATGAGTCACATTTTGATTTGCACGAAAGGACTCCCCTAGGTTGGAATTACACCCAATGTTTGGCCTCTAGGATTAATTTAGTGATGTTTTCAGGATAATTGTTCATATTTTGTCTAATACAAAGGTATTATGTGGTGTGAATAAAAGAGAATCATAATTTCCCTTTTTATAAAATAGGTGAGGGGCAGTTTTGGAAGATCATAAAATACTATCTAATTCTAAATTGATTTTCGGTTTCAAATAACCCAAAGTGATTTATTTATTTTTTAAGATTATTATGGTTCTACCTATTCTCAAGCAATTAAATTTATACATGTATAGGTTATAAAATGAAACTTACCTTCTGGATTTTTCCCTTAGAGAAAATGTTTAAATCTTACTGAATCTTCTTATACAGTTACACTGTAGGGTTAATAATAGTTACTAGAAAATACCAATAGAAAACCAATAGGAAACATGATGAAATATTTTAAATTATCCAAGTTAGTTGACCAAACCATCAATTTTTATGACTTTTATATCATTTAATAAAATATTATTTGTTTTAATGTATCATTTATGTCAATTTTGATACTATACAATATTTTCATTTTAAAAAATATCAAATCATCATGATAACTTCAATCAAAAACTTATAATATATAACTAAAATTTCTATTTTTTATATTAAAATATTTTATGAAAATAATGATTTCAATTTTTTTTTCAATATTAAATATTATTTATTTCATATTTTTATTAATAGAATAACTTATACATCATTATTCTATCACAATTAATTGTAATTATTTGATTTATAAATATTAGAAATAAATTTATATTAATTAGTTAATTATTTTATATTTCCATATAATTTTTAAAATAATTTTTATCTCCTGGAGATCGCATATATTAAAAATATTATACTTATAAGAAATGAGAGTGTTATATTTTGTCAAATTCCGTTATTTAAATAATATTCCTTTCATATTCATGGAAATTGGACCATTAAATGACAATATTTAGAAACATATATGATAAAGCTCTAATTTAGACATCCAACAGTAATTTTATTGGTGTTAGATTAATTTAATAATTTTTTTACCTTAAAATACCTAGTTTTCCCTTAAACAAAGTAATAAAAATTTTCTAAAGATACTATTCCTAATATCTGTAAAATTAAAAGTAACATATTAAACTAATTTGGACCCACTGATTGAAAATAAGGAACCAATTTTTCAAAATTTAGAGCAATGAATTTTCAGTAATTAATTTTAAATTTATCATATTTTCATAATGAAAATGGGTTATTAAAAGATAAAATATTAGAGAATATTAAAATTTATTTATATCAAAATTCGTGGAAAAATTATATATAATTAAAAAAATTATATTAAATGGTAATAATTTATTATATTTGTACATTAAAACCAATAAATAATATAATTTATCTACATAAATTTTTTTGATAATTTTTTTTCATTTTGAATTTATTATATTTTTTATTTTCAACAAAAATTAAAACTTATAAGAAAAATATCGAAATTTAATCAAAAGTAAATTTATATATCCTACTTTAAATTAAGAATTTTATTTTCTAAAATTATATATATAAATGTTTCAACAACATTATTTAAAATTGGTGCATCATAAAATTGTTGCAAAACATTTTTTTAAAATACATGGTTTATCCAAAAATAGAATCTTTTCTTATAGCTTGTCTTGAAAATAAATAAGATGAATGTTAAAATTATATTTAATATATTAAACTAAAATGTGGTTAACACTACTCATAATGTCTAATTTAATTTCTAGGTTATATAATCTAATAAATAATTATAATTTTTTTTAACATATTGTTGTTCGATAAAATTTGGCCTTCCATGTAACACAATCTATCTAATTGTCGCCTATAGCATATGGTTGACAAGATTTTTCAAAAAAAAGAAATGATGAAAAAAAATTATTTCTAAATGAAAATATTATAATATCTCCATGTGTTACACACTCTCATCGTTAAATTTATTGTTCCCTTGCAGTATAAATGTGGGATCAAATAATAGGAGTTTGACATATCAAAACATCTTTTCTGATATCCCACTTTAGAGAACGATTAATGACACCCCACATTAAAATAGGCAAAGGGAATTATTATGATCACTAATTATAACAATCAATATGGTACTATGTTGGAAAACATGGACATGCATCATGTTCTGATGCAGAGTTATAGAGAACATGATTAAGAAAAAGAGAACTACCACAAATCTATAAATCTCTAATGATCCATGTGTCTATTTGATTCCATACAAAAAAAGGTACTAGATTTTTTTTGGTTTTAAGATCCTTTACCTAATGTATATGATATAATAAACATCATATCATAATAACAATAGGATTCATACTTACATTAAATGTAGAGTTCCATCCTTTAACTAATTTTAACTAAAAACTCTTCGTTCTCTCTAAAAGATAATAATATTCAAAAATAATATATTTCTCATAAACGTATAGGGTTCCAAAAATGAACATATAACTTATCTGGAAAACCATTTAAATACAATGATACTACATTATACAAACTAGGAAAACATGTAGCCCAGTGGTAGATAATGCACCCTTGTCACCCTTAAGTTGCAAGTTCAACTGTCACAGCCTTGCTGGAAGCATTGGGTTGTCACCCGACCTATGGGTTATCTTTTTCATAAAACTATATTATTACAACATTATAAAAATATTCTTATGAAATTTCCTGTCCTTAAAAAATACTATCAAATGTTAAAATTTTCCCAAACCAACTATTAGACATATCCAAAATACTCATACTCAGACTCACAATCCAAAACATTATCATGAAGGTCACTTAACATAATGAAGATCTTTTTTTGTCACATTCCAAAAAAGTTAATAACATCATCATATATTCTCTTAAGATATTTTAATGCATGAATTACCATAAAAAATTATTCAATATGTTCAGGATTTTTTTCCTTAATTAAAACAAAGAATATTTGACATACTAATAAAATCCAAAAATGTTGTAAACTCTAATAATAATGGAATAAACAAACCATTAATCAGTTCCAGGTATTTAATAATATCAAATATAATTTATCCAACTAAATCATATATTTATTCCAAAATATTTATCATTGTATCTGAAACATATTAAGTGTTATATTTCCTCAGCCATTTATTTTCAAAAAAAATTAACATGAAACTATTTAACTATACTTAGTATCATACAATCTCAAATCATTATTGTAATTGTAATTCTGTACAATCCATAAATAATCAATATTTCATATAACCATTACATTTCATATAATCAATTCAAATAAAATAATTCTCAAATAGGTATATTAATCACTCCCCTTCATCTATAACAGTAACATAAATATATTATATTCTAATAGCACCATATTGGGTATATTTCTTTAATGATTTGGATAAGGAATCGTATAGTGTACCGTCTCCTTCCAGTTGAATCATTGTACATTTTAAATTTTTTTCTTACCCATGGAATCATGAACATGGTTTTCTTTTTCTCCACAATTATATTAAACTCACATTCCCTTCATGTATTTTCAATGATGATTCTTTCCATAGTAAACACTTATGGGAAAACCATTCTTTCCCTTCTTCCTTTTATACGTCGTTTTCTCTTCCATCCTCTCCTAATCTTACTTCGCTTCCAAGAAGTAGGACACAAGGAATTATTTACATATCTTACTAACACATCATACTATTTTATTATATTATTAGAATTCATGGGAGATTATATCATTCAAAATGATGGATTAGGACAAGGAAAGATATGATCCTTCTTACTCTTTAATTCATCCAAATTGGTAAAGCTCGCATTCCATCTGTTAAGATCCTTTTCTATAAGATGTAAAAATTATATTAACATATAACATTATTTAAATTGTATAAATATAAATATGGTATAACACATAACATGAATTTATGTATTGTAAACCCTCGAATAATAAAATTTGGTAGATTTGGGGGAATATCTACTTTTTAATCCTTCGTAATGGGGGGTAAATAAAATGTGAATCAACTTAAGAATATCCTCCATGAGTTTCAAACTAGGTGCAAAGTAAGACACATTTTTGTGTACCAGGTTCCCCCATGTAAAGAATGGAAAACATTATTATGGTTATTACTCATTGGTAATTCATTTCCCGAACCACTTCCACTTGTATTATCTAGAGAGGGATTTATTTTCTATGAATACCCTAATAATATATACATTAGTAAAATTTGATGATGTTATGCTATAATTATCATCAAATTCAAACTCAGTGCTGTCATTAATAATCTATTTTTTATAAATTTATTTCCATAGTTGTCTCTAAACATCCTATGACACCAACTTTAACACCCTGACCTGAGAATCCCAGTGTCAGTGGATTATTTTAATTCACTAGAATGACTACAAGTATTCAAATCCTAATCTACCAATCAGTTTAGAATTCATGGAAAATAGATTACATTCTTGAAATTTTCATTTCAATTTCAATCAACATAGATAATCCTCTGAGATTGCCTTTATTCTCCAAGATTAACCCTGCATATAAATAACAAAATTCTTCTTGGTATCTGGGGAAAATAAAACATAAAAATTGGTTGAGATCAGATGCTCAGAATGGATAAAAATATAGTAGAAGATTTCATAAATATTGATAAACATTCAAGGAAAGCATAAAACTAAAAAAATATACTTGTAAACATAAAATTGAACATAATATGGAAATAATAAATCCAATAATTTCATTTAAACATTCAAATGGATATTCAACTAGATGAAAATCTAATGTAATATCAATAACAGATCTCATAATTACATAATTTAAAATTTTGGACGTCATAACCCTAATCTCAAGTCCTCGTTCCTAGACCATATATAGCCCATACCATCAGGGCCTTGTTTTAAGACAAGATTATGTCTCACGATACATACCAATGAACTGAGGGGCTATAACAGGCCCCTCCCATCACTTAATAAGTTCGATTCATTCCACTTATGAATGTGGTAAAACATAACATAAGTATTCATATTAAAAATAGCAATATAAATGTTAATCATTTAACCATAAAACAAGAATGATATAAAAATAGCACATCCACAGCCAAATATATCCTAACACCTGCAATAAAATATGTAAGGTTGTGTTATAATAAACCTCCCTCAATTTAAGAATAAAATCTAATAAATAGAGTGGATATAGATAAAAATAATCTAATAAATTCAGTAAAACTCTTTAAGAGAAATATCAATTCTTTAAAAACCTTAAAAGTAATGGAAGTCATAAAATAAGGCATTTAAAATAGATTTTTGAATCAAAGTGTCTCATAACACTTTAAAAATTTTGAAATTAATTACACAACAAGAAAATGAGGCTACTGCCATGGAACTAAAGATACATTTTTAAAACTATTGAAATAGGTGGCTATATCCTGGTTTTTAAACCATGGTAATAGGTGGTTATAGCCAAGGATTTTGTGGCCAGTAGCCACAGTTTTAAAAATGTGGCTATAGGCATGTTATCGTGTCCTTTGGCCACGATTTTTAGAACCCTGGAAACAGGTTGTGGGTATTGCCACAATTCTATGGACTATAGCCACGGTTCTAAATTTGTGGCTATGGACCACTTTTTCATTGGCGTATTGCCACTATTTTTCAAAATCATGTCAATAAGGTTCCCGCACTTTTGCGGGAAAAATATTTCCCGTGAAAAAAATGTCAGGAAGGCCTACCGCCATAGTTTTGAGGATATTACCACTGATTATATTAATATTTATATCATAATATATATATATATACACCTGTAATGTCACTCGGTGTAGTGGTAAGTATGCTAGTTCATAGAGCAATGGTGGATGGATCGAAACCTGCTAGTGACATTTGGTATTTAGGCTATTTCCATAGTTTACACATCTATATACACGGTTAAAACCATGGAAATAGCTTCATGTATCCACGGTTTAAATCATGGCCAAATTTCAACTACCACGGTGGATATTTTTATGACATATTGCCACATTTTTTAAAATCGTGGCCATAGGCAGTTATTGCCATTTTTAAAATCATGGCAATATGTTGGGACCTACTGCCATAATGATAGCGGCCACTATCGTCCTAAAACATGGTTGTAGCCTAAGGCCACAATTTTTGGGACTATTGCCACATTTTTGAACCATGGCAATAGGTATTTTTTTCTGGTGTTTTAATAATTTAAAATATTCATTTCCATATAAATAAATCCAAAAAATCATTGTGAAAACATGGAAATTAATGAGAATGATTTATAAGAATAGATATTTTAAACATTTAAAATGATTTTTAGATAATAATATATTTACATAAAATCTTAAAAAGATTCATTTTAACCTTTTTAAGAAACCTGGACATGGATGATAAATATGTCCTTATAAATACATACAAATAAAAAATCTCGGTTAATAATGAGATTATGAAATTAACTCTTACCTTTTCTTTTCTTTTAGTCGAGGGTGAGTTAACCACTTGTATAATAGTTAAATGATGTTATTAAATTATTATATATCCATATCATAGTTTATTAATCATATGAGATCCTATTATTTCCTTTTGGTAATAATATCTCCGTATTACCGTTGTTTTGGTTGTAAAATGCGTTGTTTTCCTATTCCATTTTTGTCCATGTAAGTCCCATTTTTTATGAATAGTATGTATTTTATTTATATCAAAAATAAAATTATGTTCATTATTATTTTAATCATCTTATAAATTTTATAATCATTATTTAATATTTAATTTTGGGAGTGAATCTCATAGCGTCAAGGAGATTCTAGGCCATACGTAAGCATAAGAAACAATATCATGTACTTGACGGTTAAATTTTATGGAATTTGGGGGGTATATTAATTATAATTAATTATTTTATTGATTTATTCATTATTTAAATCCATTATAATCATCATTAAACCAATTTAAATAAATTATAAATGAAAATTTGTTTTCACTACAGCGTGTAGACTGTAGGACATACAAACACATGCAAGTTGATATTTTTTTTGTAGGATGGATAAAAGGAGGAATATGGTTTTTCCATAATAATAAAAAAATCACATCATGTATATTATACTATATGTATTATTTTATTATGTAATCAACAAAGTAATAGGAAGTAAATAAGAAAATAAATTCAATAGAATTGGTAAAACAAATACATTTTTTAGTGTCTCCTTTTGATTTGAGGAAAAGGACTCCTTAAGATGGATTTATGACCAAATTGTGGCCTCTAGAATGTATTTAAGGAGGTTTGGTGAAGAATTTGGTAGTTTTAAGTCCATAAAAATGGTTTTAAAGGTGTTAATTAAAGATAATGAGAAGTTCCTTCTATAAGAGAGATGAGGGGAACTTTTGGAAGATCTTAAAAAATTAATTTATTACAAACTGATTATCGGTATAAAATGGCCCCAATATGATTAATGTTGATTATAAGATCTGTATTTGGTGAAATTACCTCGACAAATTAATTTTAAACAGGTTTAGATAAAAATATTAACCTTGTCTTTTGGATTTAACACTTAGTCAAATAGTTTAACTCTTACTGTGTCTTCTTGTATTTTTACACTAAATGGTTTATATAGTTTTTATAATTTACGAAAAGAATCCCAATTGAATAATTTATGAAATATTGGTTATTTGAAAACTTTTTTGGATGAAAATTATATTTTTATTAATTTTATATAATTTAATAAATTATTTATTATTTTAAAGTATCATTTATGTTAAATTTTGAAATATGAAATAATTTTATTTAAAAAAATATCAAACCATAAGTATAACATAGATAAAATACAATAAATATGTCACCAAAATGTCTATGGTATCAATATAATTTCTGTATGTCACTAATTAATTAAAATTATATTTATTTTAATATTATTAATATCATTTAATTGATATTTCTATTAATTAAATAATATCTGCATTATTATTGTGTCATTATTAATGATAATTGTTTAATCTTTGAAAATTATAAAAAAAATTACAATGTATGTAATTATTATATAGTTCCATGGATTATTTATAATCGATGATATATCCTAGGAGTATATATATAAAAATTGTTATACTTATAAGAGACGAGAGTGTGACATTCTGTCAAATTCATTAATTTTAATAATATTCATGTCATATTCATGTAAAATACTCATTAAATAATTAAATTTCAATATTTAGGTTATAAGGGTCGAATTTAGTAATCCAATAGGATTTCTATTGGAGTTAGGGTAATTTTTTAATATTATGTTTTACTTTTAATTACCCAATTTACCGTTAACCACAATAATAAAAAAATAATAAAATTACTACTCGTAATGTCTAACTAAGTTTTTCATGTTTTAGTGTTGACCCAGTTCATTTCAGAATCCAGGTATTTTCATGGGTTCTAGGTGTAATGGGTGTTGAGTTTTGGTGATTCATCTTTTCCTTGACGGTCCATTTTGGTTGCCCCTTAGTTCATTTGGGAGTTTGGGAGAAAAGATAAAACGTTTGGCATGAAAAGGCCCTTTGCATTGTTGGTTCACGACTGTGCAGTGTAATAGCGGTAACCATGTGTTAGTTATGAAACCTACCACATAAATAGATCATGGGAATGTATATACATAGCTGTGACAGTGAGGTTAGCCCATGGTTCCCGCACAGTTTGGCGCATAGTTTGACAAACCGTTCAGCCTGACCATGCGTCACTTCCCCGAAAATATAAATGTATTTTTCCGTGTTTACCCCAATCATATTATTAGACCCAAATGTTCCCAAAATCATTTAACATTGTGAATATATAACTAATGAGGTCTCCCATGGATTCCTAAGCCATTTCCCTTCTTCATTTGGTGTATATCTAAGGTAAGGTGAAGGCTTGATTAGTTTCCTCAAGGAATTTCGTTCTCCTTTCTCATATATCTCCATTATTCTATCTATTTTTATTCGATTTATATTCTCCCCTGGTCATTAATGACTTATAGTTTTATTATCACATGATTTTTGAATGGGGCGAGTGTTGTCTATTTTGGGGCGCTCTTCATAGATCTAGTGTGTTGGAACCCGCAACATATGATTTTGGGTGTGAATTTCCATTCCACCATGGATTTAATGTAGGTTTCACGTTGAAATTTTCTTTTTATTTAGGAATTATCCTCTTCATGTTATTTTTACCATAATTATATTCTGAACATTGTTTTTTGACCCCTGTGAAATTTATTTGTTGTGCAAAATGACAGTGTAATCCTTGTTTTGATAAAATTATTGTCATTTTGTAATAAATATTGAAAACAATTTCCATTTAAACATTCGGTTATCTTTCTCACCTATTTTTTTGTATTTTTAGCATGGTTCAGTAGAATGAATAAATTTATGTCTTGAAATTGGTGTTCTATTCCTTTTCAGCTGCTGAAAATGATTTTTTTAAAATACATGCCACGTGTTCCGTAAATTGCTCGGTTGAATTTTATGTGTTAAGTGTGGGTTAAAATGATTAGTTTTGTTTTATAATCATATTCTATTCATTCAAAACAATTTATTTGGGGTTCCTTATGTGGGATCCATTCTGGTTTCTGTTTCTTAAAAAGATGGTGTATTGGTTTCTAAGGTGTTTTGGATTTTGTTTCTATTGGAAGGCTTGTTTAGCCCTTTTATAAAAATGGTTCGGTATTAGTTCTCCAATATGAGTATTTTAAATTTTTTACCAATTTTATTACTCTAGAAAGGGGTTTTAACAAATTTATTGAATGTTAGATTTTTGGATTTGAGAAATGTTGGTTTGTTAAAATGCCTAAAGGACAGAGAGGAATTTTTTTGGAAAATGGTTTTATTGTGTATTTTATTTGTACAATATCATGTTATTTTATGATACAGAAAATTGATTTATTAAATGGCTATGGTGATGAAAAATCTGGTTAGATATATTATTGGTGGTAATTTGACCTTAAAAGTTAATATTTCTTGAATTTTATGTGAAAATCCTTGTAATAATTCATGAAATTGTTTCTGAAAATTACAACGGTTAATTGATTTGCAAACGAGATGCGAAACATGTTGTAGGTTTTTTCATGTTTTTATGATTTTGAATTTTTTTTAGGTAAAAATTGATTCGTGTATCATGTATAGCTGGTTTGAGCACAGGGGGGGAAGCCCAATTATCTAAGAGGGAGGACTAAGACTAGTACAATAGTGATCTGGTAGTAGTTTCTTCCCTATTTCACAGAGTAAGATTGAAAATGAAAACTATAAAGAAACTACGAGGATGATTAGGGACCACTATGGAATTGAGGTTTTCCCCCATAGTGGCTCTTTAATGAGAATGTTATGGGTTATTGATAATATAACACAGAGATACGTTGTACCAAGGGCCCCACAACAATCTAGTGCCTTGGGGTCTTCCCATGACTTGTGCTCATTGGCTATTTTGTACACAATGTTGGGATACAATGTCTTTGGTTGGAAATTTCAGCAGCATATGTGTTTCTGTGAAATTGTTTTATACTTTAATGTTTTCCCCTTGAAAATTAATTCTATTTAAAATTGATTCATTTTAAAAAATTGATTGTACCATTTCATATTTATCAAAACATTTAAGAATTTCAACTTTTGAATTTTATATAATGTAGTTATTGTTTGGAAAACTTACCTTTATATATTGTAGTTAAGTCACGATTTTAATGCTTCTTTTATTATAAATGAAGTGCATTGGGAATAGATTATTAGGCTAGCCTACTGAGTTTTAATTCTCATTCCTATAGTTCATTTTGGTTTTTAGACCGTGTGCATGTTTCATCATGAGTTCGATCACCTAGTGTGATGTATGATCCTTATGTCAGAGAGTGACTGGTGGGGTCACATAGAGCATGTTTGGTCATCAGGTTCAGTCAGTTTAGTTTTAATGTCCATTGGTACATTTAGTTTTTTTATAAATGATGTTTGGTATAAATTTATTTATATATAATGGGGTTTTTTGTTTATTTCTGCTATTGGATAATGCATATTTATTAGGACAAATAGTTCCCTTGTGTACTCTGGTGACGCATGATTGTAGTTTCCAGCCTTTGGGGATCGGTAACGCCCTTCGAGCCAGGCCATGGACCAACTTGGGTGACCAATTCAGGGTCGACTCAGACTGGTTCATGAAAAAAATGGTATTATAGGATGTCAACTCTTATCAGACCATTATTTTTAGATTTACCTTTATTTTTTCTCGACGTTATGGTAGACGGAGTTGGATTTTTGGTAATTGAGGGGTAGGTTTGGTAATATCCTTGCAATCTTGTTCTCATTCAGATCCTCAGGTTTCCATGGGAATTTTTGTTTTATTATACTCTTTGGTTCATTTGGACTATTTGGTGATTGGTATATGATAAGGGGATGAAGACTAAAGGTATATGTGAGCTCTTAGGTATTGCCATGTGGAGCAGGGGAATGGTCCTACGATGGCTCCATGTGTTGGTGGATTATTTGGAATATGGCCACCAACCATATGGTCAAGCCACCCACTGAAACTATTTCCAATTTTGGGACTCTCAATCCATTCTTGAATTCTGAAAACTATATTGAAAATAATTGGGGGGGAATTGTGGAAATGGGGTTCAATGGAATGGTTTGATTTTGAAAAGTGGAATATGGGCTTTAAAATTTCAATATAATTATTGTTTTTGGAAGTTATGGTTCTGTGAAAATAAATATTGGGAATAAAGTGGAAATTATTTAATGGGATTGAAATTCCTTAATCTAAACATATGGGTTGTTGAAAAAAAATGTTTGGAAAGAAAGGATTATTTTAAGGTGATTCTGAAATATTTTTTTAAACAAGAATTTTTGTGCTATTGATAATTGTTTGAATTTGATTAATTGTTTTTGGAAAAAAATGTTTTAAGTGGTTGTTGTTTTTTTGAGATGGGGTTTTGTAATTTGTGGTTGTCATATTTTGGAAATAGGTTTTGGTGAATTTTTTAGAATGGGAATGGATTGTTTGGACTAGAATGTTTGTTTTGAGAGTTGTAAAAAATAAAAATTATTTAGACAGATGTTAATAGGGTTTCCTTTTATGGAAAGATATAATGTTTTGGTGTGAGGAATTTGAAAATGGTCTTCACTTTGGTGGTTAGTGTGCCTTTGGAAGGTACGTGATTTTTGGAAATGGATTGAATGATTTAGTTTGGGAAGTATGTATGTTTGTCGTAGCCATTGGTGTGTTCACGGTTGCTCAACTTAACGGTGGTATATAGGAATTTCAACGGATAACTCTTATGGTATGATTGGATGGGTGCCCTGGGTGGCATGGATTTGAAAATGTGAGTGATACTCGATTAAACATCATTAATGAGTGAGAAAACCAACCAGTTTTTTTTGTTTTTTCAGAAGTGTTCCATGCTGAAAAGTGTGGTATTTTTGAATTCCAATGGTTCAATTGATTATTTTGTTTTAGAAGTGTGGCATGTTTTGTATGGTTCCTTTTGATCTTGATGCGATTCTCTTGTCGCTTCTTAATATGGGATCTTGTTGGTAGCATGGTTTTGGAGGAATGTTCAGTGGGTTTCAAAAGATTTGTGGATGTTTTGATATGAAGATGACTAGTTCATTGTTTTGAATATTTCTCATTGATTAACCTAAGGATTCATTTAAATGGTTAAATATAGCAATTTTAACGATTCCTTTGACCATTTTTCATAATAAAGAGATGTTTGGAATTGTAATAAAGTGACTTCCTGATTGGGGTGATTATCTCAGTTATAGAAGTTACGTTTTTTATTTTTTGATGTGTCCAGCTGTGAACCATGTTCATTCTATTACTTGTACTGAGTGAGGTATAATTGTATTATGAATCTATGAGTCCCTATTTTGATAATGGTGTGTTTTTTAGGGGGTGTGTTTTTGGGTCTGTTCCTTTTTTTCAATCTACGAGTGTTATGTGGCTTCATTTGGTACTAGGAGAAGGGGTTTTGATTTGGGGATTACTATCTCCTTACTATGTGTGATAAGATGGATCAAACATCAGATATTCATCCATTGGTCTCGAAGTGAAGCCAGTTAAATTTCATGAGATTCGGGGAATTATGAAGTCTAGTTATTTTTTTTCCTCTGCCATTGTGATAAGGCAATTTCAGTATTCCATTTGTGAGTCCTCTATAAATAAAAAATTTCCCACTGGCTACGAAGAGCGTGGTGGACATACCCCTCAACCATTGACTAAGAATGTGATTTTTTAATGTAAGTTTCATGTGAGTATCCTAGTGTGTGCCTCCCTTGAGAATCAATTTTGGTCATGGATTTTATCTATCCATGGGTGAAGAGGGCTAGGAACCTGTCAGTTATGGATTTAGTGGTGCCATTATTGGGCCTATTCCCTCCCCTCCCCATGTGGTGGAGGGCTTTTGATTCGTGTGAAATGTCACAGTTCAGTTCTTCTCCCCTCCATTTAGTAGTGGATGGTTTAAATGTTCATGTTGTGTTCCTAATTTCTTGTGTTGGTAGGTTGTTGTGGGAGAGTTTTGATGGTCCTTCATAGAAGGGTCCCGGTTCTAGTTCATGTCGAATTCTATTTTGATCATTGCTAGTTTGTTCCTAATGGTGGGTATACCCACAACATGTCTTGTAGTGCTTAATTTTAAATATTTCTTGAGGTATAGTTGATTTATAATAGTGGGGAGTCCATTACATCCTCCGCTAAAATCATAGGATTCTGTGAGGGATCATTGGCCTGGGAGATAGTTGGGTTCATTGGAGAAATGCCAAAAAAAATATTTCCTGGGGGTTGTTGTGGTGGTTGATTGATCTTTTCCATTTTATCATGGTAGGTAGTTTCGATTTTTTTTTGTTTTCATAAATAAGTATAAGTCCTGTTTCTGGTGAGTGAAATGTTATAGGTTTTGAGGATGAATCTTTTTTATACGAAATCAAAAGTCACTGATCAATCAACTGGAATATATTATGGCTTCATGGGGGATGAAATCAAGAATGGGGGAGAATTTTCACACCAAGGTTTTCATGTTTGAGATTTAATATGCTTCTTTTGGGAATTCTGGTCTTTTTCTAGGGTTTTGGTTGTAAGGGTGTTGAGTTTTGGAGAATATTCTTTCCCATTCATTCCCTCCTAGTTTCCCCTTGGATCGTTTAGGAGTCTCAGAGAAAAGATAAAATATTTGGCATGAGAAGTCCCTACACATGATTGGCGCATGACGAAGATATGGCTTAAGGGTAACCATGTGGTAGGTATAAAACCTACTTCATGGTTAAATTCTGGTCATGCATCCACATAGGGGTGACTGTGTGGTCAACCCCATGGCTATCATACTATTTAGAAAATCATGTGGCACTGCCCAGAACAAAAAGTTTTATTTTGTCTTGTTTACCCCCATTTGATTGTTACATTCAAATAATCCCAAAATCATTTCCCATGGTGTTTCCAGACCTAATGAGGTCTCTTATGTATTCCAAATTCATTCCCCATCTCTATTTGGTGTAGATATATGGGAAGGTGATGGATTGACTAGTTTCCTCAAGGTATTTCCTTCTCATTTATCATCGATCTCCCTTCTTCATATGTTTTTTCTTGGGTTTCATTTCACCCCTTCTCATGTACAACCTAGGGTTTTTTTATCCCAATATTTTTTATGGTGATTTTTTTAGTGCGGTAATTCATATATCTAGGATGTTGGAACTCGTGGAAGGTGATTTCTGTTGTGCATTTCCATTCCACCATGAATTTGAGGTTGGTTTCTGACTTCAGATGTCCTTTTTGATTAAGATTCATATTTATCTATTTTTTAACCTTCCTTATATTCTGAACATTTTTTTACTTATGGAGAATCTATATGGTGGAAAAAAATATAGTTCATGCCTTTTTTGGTGAAAATTACTGTCTTTTTTCAACAAATTTGTAGACTTCTTTTATTCTAAACCTCTGATTAGCTTTCGCTTCAGGTTTTTGGTATTTAGATCATGTTCCAGTATCTTGAATAATTTTATGGCATGAAATTGATGTTTTATTGCTTTTCAAGTTCTCAAAATAAATTAATTTGTTTAAAAGTTCATGTCATGTGTTCAGTTAGTTTCCCAGATGGCTTTTAGGTGTTAAGTATTTGTTAAAATGATTATTCTGGTTTCATAATTATATTTTTAGTATCAAAAACATTGTTTTGGGATCCATATCTGGGATCCAAGATGTTGTTGTATTTTATTAAGAGGGTATTTTATTTTCATGGTGTTTTGGAATGTGTTGCCAGTGGAAGGCCCACATAGCACTTTTATAAAAACGGTTGGGTGTTGGTTGTGAAATCTGAATATTTTCAAGGGGGTTACCAATGTTTTGAATCTATAAATATTTTTTGCACATATTAATAGAATGTTGAATTTGTGTCTTCCATAAATTTTTGTTTGGTAAAATTAATAAAGGCTCATTGGACATTATTTTATAAAACATACTGCAGAAATTACCAAACTAAAGCACCATATGCTGACGGTGAGTAATAAATATCCAATCAGAACTAGTCATGGAAACAACCCAAGGCACTAGATAGTTATGGGTCCCAAGGTACCTCGTATCTTGATGTAAAAGTATCCATAACCACAATCCTTCTTGTTCATGAGCCACTCAGAGGGGAAACCCCAATGGCCTAGTCTTCCCCAATCATCATCATAGTTTTGTTAGTGGTGTCATCGTTAATATTTATATGTGAGACAGGGAATGAACCACTATTGGATCTCGGGAATACTAGTTATAGTCCACCAACCAAGATACATGGGCTTCCATCTTTAAAAGAACCCATTTTTATTTGGGGATGTTCGGATCGACAGAGTTGGATTTTTGGGACATGAGGGGTTGGTGCAGGAAGGGCGTCATGAACTATTACTATTTTCGATACTCATGTGTCCATGGGAATCATCATTTTATTATTAGTTTCGTAACATATTTAATTTTTGGTGATTGGGATACGACAAGGGGAGTTGGGCTAATGTTCTCTATGAGCTCGCATGGCTTGGCAAGCCATGTGGAGTCGGGGCATGGTCATTAGAAGGATCTCTGTGTTTGTGGGGTATTTGACATATGGACACTAACCATATAGTCAAGTCACCCACCAAAAACGTATACCTTTTGTGTGTCCCACATACCTTTCTTGATTTCTGATTATTTTTCGAAAATCCTAGTGTGAGAATTGTTGATATAGGTTTTATATGAATTGATGGATTTTGAAATGTGGAAAATGGTTTTTCCAAATTTATTATTATACTGGATTTAGAATGATTTGTTTTTGTGAAAAACAATCTTTGGAATAATGTGGAAATAATATAACGGGTTGAAATTCCACAATAAAAACTTTTGGGTTTTTGAAATAAAATGTATGGAAAACGTTGATAATTTTAAGGTGATACTGACACATGGTTTCGAACATGATGTTTTGAGATGTTGAAAAGTGTTTGAATCTAATGAATTGGTTTTGGAAATTGGTTTTGAGTGGTTGGTTTTTTTTTCTGAGAATGGTTTCGACCTTTGTGGCTGTCTGATTTTGGAAATACGTTTTGGTGAATTATTGAAAATGTAAAAGGGTTATTTGGAATAACATGTTAATTTTGGGAGTTTTTTTAAAATAATTTTTTTTTGGAAATTGCTAGGGTTACTTTTTCAAGAATGGTAAAATGGTTGGGTTAGTGTAATTTGAAAAATGGTATTCGACGTGGTAATTTTTTTCCTTTGGGTGTTACATGATTTTTTGAAATGGATTGAATGATTTTGAATAAGAAATTTGGGTTTTTATTTACCCTTATGTGTATTTATGGGTGATCGCATGAATTGTGGTATATTGGAATGTGGATGGATTTTGGGTATGAAATGATTCAATTGGTTCCTAGGATTATTGGGAAATGCACATGTGAGTGAGACTCAATGGATCACCATTGGTTAGGGAGAAAACCCACCACGTTTTTTTTTCAAAAGTGTTTTATGCTGATAAATATTGTTTTTTGTAGTCTGATGGTTATGTGGTTTTATTTTTTATATCTTAGAGGTGGGGTTTTTGGTATTCCTCCTCAGGAGCTAGATGTGATAAACTTTTTCATCTTGTGATCACATCTTGTTGGTGCCTGTGTTTGGATCAATATTTAGGGGGATTCTAACATTTTTTATAATGTTTTTATGTGGGCATTAATAGTTCTCCATTTCAAATATTTACAACTGATAAACCTATGGATTCATTTAAAAGGTTAAATACACCCTTTTAATGTTACATAAACCCATTTATTAGAATAAAGAGCTATTTGGGCTGGATTTAACTTGCCTTCCATATTAGGGTATTTAGCTTAGTTATAGAAGTTTTCTTTAGTGATGTTCAATGTGGTCATTCATGTTCGTTGTTCATTATTATCCCTAGTAAAAGTGAGGGAGAATTGTGTTTTGTATCTATGAGTTCTGGTTTGTATAAAGGTGTGTTGTTGAGGAGGTGATTTTTGATGTGTGTCATAATCCTTTGTTTCATTATGGGAGTGTTATGTGGCTTCATGTGGATCTAAGATAAGGGGTTACGATTTAGGGATTAACAACTCCTAACTGCGAGGCATTAGATGCTTCCTACATCAATTCTCCAGCCATAGGTCTCAGAGTGAACGTAGGGCATAGTCAGGAATCCCAAATATTCAGTTAGTCTTGTTATGTTTTTTCCTCTACCATTGCAGTAAGGCAATTTTAGTACTAATCTTGTGGTTACTTTATCATTAAATAATATTTCCATTTAATTCTAAAAGTGCATGGTAGACTTACCCCTCACACAATGTCCGATAATATACTTTCTAAAATGAAAGGTTCTTTTTAGTGTTGTTGTGTACATCCCATAAAAATCAGGTCGGGTCTATTCTATTATTTTTCCATGAGGGAATCATGGTGGGATGTTTTCAAATGGGGATTTAGTGGTCCTATCGTTGGGACCGTTCCCAACCTTCCCCATGTGGTTGGGGAGTTTTGATCCATGAAAATGGCCTAAGTTTAGTTATTGTACCCTCCATTCGATAGTGGGTGTTTAAATTTTCATGTTGTGTTCCTATTACATTGAGTTCGTAGGTTGTTGTGGGAATATTTTTTTAGGACTACGTTGAAGAGGCCGGGTTCAAGTTCATGTAAAATTATCATTTGATCGTTTCTACATGGTGCTTAATTGTGGGGATACCCACTTCAGGTCTCATGAAGACTTATTTTAAGGATTTTTCAAGGGTAAGTTTCTTTCTAATAGTGTGGATTCATTTCCAACATCCCCTAAAAGCTTTGTCTTTTGTGAGTTATCTTTGGTTGGGGTGATTGTTTGGTTCATTGGGGAAAGGGGAAAACATCTGGTCCTTGGGGTGGTTGCGGTGGTGGATTGATCTTTTCTATTGATTCTTAGGAGGTAGTTCTTAGTTTTTGTTGGTTTTGGGAAATGGGAATAAGTTCTATTTATGTTGCGTGAAATGTTCCTGGTTATGAGGTATGATGGTTTTGATATGAAATCCTTAGGCATTGATCAATCAACTAGAATATGTTATGGATTCCTAAGGGTGGAAATCGTTAATGGTGGGGAGAATTGTCACACCTAGTTATTCATGTTTTAGTTTTGATTCTGTTATTTTGGAAATCCTAGTATTTTGTTTGCATTATTTGTGTGATAGGTGTTATTTTTTGGAGTGTCTTATTTTCATAATCTTTCCCTCTTACTTTCCCCTAGGTTGGTTTGGTAGTTTTAGAGAGATGATAATACATTTTTCATGAGTAGGCCATGCACATGGTCATGTAGTGGAATAGGGGTAACAATACGATAGGTATGGAACCAAACGCATGGCTAGAGCAATAGATTTAGTCCACTTAGGGGTGACCGTTCTATCAACCCTATGGCTACTAAATGGTTTGTTGCAAAGTTTAATAAACTGTGTGGCCTTATCATGGAGGACCTCCAAGAACATAAAATTTTATTTTTCCATGATTACGCACATTAATTTGTTAGACCCAAATTCACCCAAATTTACTCCCCTGGTGCATCCAGTCCTAAAGAGGTCTCCTAGGGATTCCCAGGCCATTCCCATTCCTCATTTGGTGTAGATCTAAGGGAGGAAAAATGGTTGACTAGTTTCCTCAAGGTATTTCCTTCTCCTTTATCCACCCTCTTCCATTTTCATCCAATTTTTCTTAGGGGTTCTACTTTCTATTTGTCATCCAATACCTAGGCCTCTTTTATCCTATGAGTTTTTATGGGGGGTTTTCCTTTTAGGGATTCTATTAATAGATCTAGTGTTTTGGAAACCACCGGGATGATTTCAGGGGTGCATTTCTATTCTGGCATGGATATGAGGTGGGTATACCATTTCAAATTTCATTTTTATTTAAGATTTATCATTTTAATGTTATTTTTTCCTTAATTTTTTTTGAACATTTTACTTTTACCCTTGGATAATTTATTTGGTGTACCAAATGATAGTTTAATCCTTTTTGTGAAAATTAGTTTCATTTTGTAATTCATGTACACATCGCATGTCAATTAAATGTTATGTAAGATTTCATAGCTAATATATATTATATTGAAAGTGGTTATGTAGCTTGAATAAATTTGTGGGAATAAATTTGTGTTTTATTCATTTTTATGAGATAAAAATGAATTATTTTGGCAAAAAGAGCATGCCATGTGTTCAGTAAAAAGCATGGTTGGATTTTATACGTTACATGTGGGTTAAAATGATTTGTTTGGATTTATAATAATATTTACAGTAAAAAACAACATATTTGGGTTCCATATGTGGGTTCTAATAAGGTTTCAATTCTTATAAAGAAAGTGTATTAGTTTTTAAGGTGTTTTGGCATGTGTTTCCAATAGAATGACCGTTTGGAACTTTTATAAAAATGGATGTGTAATGGTTGTGAAATCACAATATTTTCAATGTGGTTACCAGTGTTTTAAATTGTAAATAGTGTTTTTCACGTCTTTATGGAATGTGGTATTTGGGTATTTTATAAATATTGGTTTGGTAAAATGTTTAAAGGCCCATTTGGAATTTTTTTTAAAAAAATGGTTTTAATGTGTATTTATTGTATTACAATTTGGGGTCATATTAAGATCCATTAAATTGATTTATTAAATGGTTTTGGGGCCTCCAAATTTCATTTTTTAGTATTGGTGGGATTTTGGCCTCAAAAAAGTATTTTCGAAAGTATTATTTCTGTTAAAATCCTTAAAATACTTCATGAAATTGGTTTATGAAAATTTTAAGTCATTTATTGATTTGAGAAAGAGACGTGAAACATTTTCTATGCTCTTTCATCTGTGTATGATTTGGAATTGGAGTTTGGATTTTAAAATGGTTTCTTGAAACATATGTAACTAGTTTGAGAAAAAAGCGGGAGGCTTGGTTTTCTAGGTGGGTGGACAAGGATGTTAGTGATCTGGTAGTGGATTCATCACTATTTCACATAGAATGATAGATGATGAAATTACTAACTAAACTATGATAATGATTAGGAACAACTAGATCATTGGTATTTCTCCCCCTAGTGGGCTATTCATTAGAAGGTTATTGGTTATGGATACTTTTACATTATGAAATGTGGTACCTTGGTCCCCACAACTAGCTAGTTCCTAAGGGTGTTCCCATTACTAGTTATCACTGTCTATTCTATACACACCATTGATATATAGTGTTCTTGGTTGGAATATTCAGACGCATGTGTGTTTCTTTTAAAATTTTTTATTCTTTAGAGTTTCCAACATGAAAATTGTTTCACTTAAAATTTCATCCATTTTAAAAATTTATAAACCAATTCCCTTTTTAAGAAAACATTGATGAATTTTATCTTTTGATATTTATATCATAGAATCTTGTTTGGAATACAATCTTTTATATAGATTAGTTCAAGCTTGAAAAAACAATGTTTGTTTTATTTTAAAGTTTGTTCACCGGGAATAAATTATTGAGCTAGCCTACTAATTTTTAATAATCATGCATAATGTTCATTTCTATTTTTGTCATTGGGATGGATTTTTTTTGAGTTCTATTTCTTTAGGTGACATCTGATCGTTGTGTTGGAGAGTGACCAACAAGGTCACACAGAGTAAGTTGGGTCATCCGATTTGCTCAATTTAGTTGTATTGGTTAGTTTTACTTTTAGTTTCTTGTAAAAATTGCAGAGACCCGATGCTTTATGTACTTGTACATTACATTTCATTAGAGGAATACTTAATACATAACAAAAAACAGACACACAAGGATCGTAATAGTTTAGTATCCTTGGAAACTCAGAATATAATCTTCTAATCGTGGTGAAAGATCTTCAACATCTCCCATAAGATCTTACACTTTTTGTTTCCTTACCTAAAACCTTTCTTTTAATCCTGGGGGAAAATAAAACATAAAAAGGGTGAGCTCAAATTTTTAGTAAGGGTAATCATGGATAAAATAAAACATACCATATAGATTTGAACTTAAAAACATGAACATAATGTTTAAACATAAAAATCATGAGGAAAGACATAAATCATGGAAGTACATATGGAATAGATCATAATGGAACATAATTCATGATAAAATAGCATTGGAATATAACATGTAATTTTGGAATCCATTAACCTCATGTAATGATTTCCATAGTAGCCCAGGCATTTCTGCCAAGACCATCTTAGTGGAAAAAGTCCCTTTCTGAATCGAGTTCACTCCTCGTTCCAGTCCTGTAATACTGAACTGGATTAACTTACCGTTCCATCCATGTCTATCTCATGAGATATAAAATCTTTACCCAATGAATTGGAGGGAGATATAGGTCCCACCCATCTCATATTGAAATCATTATTACTTGTGCCACAGAATAAACTTAAAACATTCACCATAACCCAAAGAATAAAATGGGTTTCATAAACATCATCCCATCATTTCATAATACATATATAACAAATGGACATTTCATCATAAGAAAAGTGAAACCATGTAAATCATAGAGACATTAAACTTGAATCATAAACATATGAAATAATTTCATCTTAGATGGAAAATGGTTTTGGTAAAACATTTGAAATGCATTCTTGAGGAAAATATCATTTCTTCTTAAAAATACATTTTATTTTCACAAAACATCATTAAATTTTAAAAGAAAAGGATTTTATAGAAAATATACATGAAATATTTTTTATGAAGCGTTAGAAAAATAAGACATTATAAAATCATAAAAATCCATTCATGCCGTATAAGTAAAAAAAATATTCTTCTTGTACTTTTGCCGGAAAAGTAAAAAAAGTACCTCATAACGTAAACAAATGAAAGATTCCTTACATAACAAATACTGAAAGTAAAAATGGGTAAAAATTAATTTAAACATACATGAAAACAAATTTATAAAACATGGACATGGATGATAGCAATAACCCGAGTAAATACATACGAATAAGCAATTTCGGATAAAATGAGATTTGCCAAATTTTCCCTTACCTTAGGTCCGATATGCTTCGTATGGATCCAAACCTTTTGTATAATGATTTAAATAATGTCATTGACTTATTACATAATCATATTCATTGTTATGATATCATATATGTTTCACTTATGACTTTATATTACCTGTTATTTTGTAATTTCCATGTTAAAGTAGCGTTTTGGGTAAAATCATTTCATTTATCGTATGTGTTTCGACTTGTCGTTGTTGATATTATTACTTATATCCTGATTTAAATAATTCCAGAATGTAAAACATCATTTATATATAATATATATTCATCATATACATATATATTATAGGTCGATAAAAGGAATGAAATACACCATTCCTTGAGACGGTAGTCCGTACGTAGGCATGAACGCTATTTTCGTTTCCTTATTTAATTGAATGGAATTAAGTAGATGAAATATATATTTATATATATATGTACATAAATCCAGTAGCTTAATTATGTCATATATTTCATTATTATTCATTATATATACTTTATAATCATTTATGAATGGTTAACATTGATAGTGAATCTCATTGCATCATGGAGACGGTAGTCCGTACGTACGCAGGAGCGATGATATCATTCCCAAGATCGTGTAATTGTATTAAAGTGTATGTATAATATTAAAAATTCAATATCACTTTAAAATAATCATATAGATTCATTACTTTCACACTTATACCAATCCAAGTAAGGTGGTGCTGGAAAATAGATTACACCACGGCGTGGAGACGGTATTCCGTACGTACACACGCGCGGTGATATCATTTTCCGTAGGATGGATAGATGGTGAATTAGGGTTTTTCATACATATAATCACATATCTGTATATTAGTGATACTTATGTTATTACATTATAATTAAACAACCTAAGAAGAAGAAGTGGAAGAAGAAATAAAGTTGAAAGAATCGGTAATGGACATAACCTATTCTTTGAAGCGCCTCTTTGAGACCTCCTCTTTGGGAACTAAAATAGGTCTTTGAAGAAGACCAGAAGCTCTAGGATGTTTTTATGGAAGTGGAGAAGTGAATTTTTCAGGGTTTGGATGAGCATGAAGGCTCAATGTGGTGAGAGGCAGAGAGGGAGGAGGTGCCCTTTTATAAGGGAGGAGAGGGGCACCTTTGGAAAAACTAAAAATATTATTTTATTATAAAGTCAAATTGGGTTTTTAATAGCTGAAAATTGATATATGTCGAAGCTAAGTTGGGGATGGGTCTAAATTCTCTCATCCAATATAATTTAGACAAGTTTAGGTTTCTATTTTAAACTTATCAGTTAGATTTAACCTTAAGTTAAATAATTTTACTTTTACCGTGTCTTCTTGTTTTCTTACACTATAAGGTTAATAAACTTACTATAAAAATCCAAACGAACCCCAAGTTGTTTATTATTAATATATATAACCTTATCTTTGTCATTTGGCCGATCCTTATATTTTTAGGAATAAAATAACAATTAATAATATAATATTTGTTTTAAAAACTATTTTATGTCAATTTTGACACTATTTGGTAATCGATTTTTGTGAAAATCATAACAGAATTATTAGTTCAAAAAAAGTTAATTAAATCAATATTAATATGTCATATTAACCTAAAAAAATTATTGTAATTCTTAAAAAGTCTCAAATTACATTTATTTGGGTATTTATAACATCAATTAAGTCAATATTTCATTAATAATATAATTACTGCATCCTCATTGTGTCATAAATAAATTAAATTATTTATTGTCTAAAAATTATAAATAAAATACCATTATGTAGGAAATCTTTTTAGATTTCTACTTAATATTTATATTTGAATTTATATTATGTATATCCCTATATTAAAATGCCTTAGCTATTAATCTTTGATTTATACTATTTTGACCCTTCTTTAAATAAATTGATAATAAATGTCCTAATCTAATCCAAGTGGGCCTAAATGGTCATATGTTATTCCTAAGGTTGTTATTGGTAGAATTACACTTATCCAATAGAATTAGGACATGTGTTAAGGTAATAATAATATCATTTTTACCCTTAATTACCCTATTTACTTTTAACCGTGGTAAAAAAAGGTAAAAAGTTACTATTCATCAAAAATTATTTTCATCTCATTGAACCACATTTTAGTACTTGATATTAACCATTTCTCTCGGAATTTCGAAATTCTACTCATAGAAGTGGTAAAAGTATGTTTTTTGAAAAAATTTAGTATCTTAACTACCACTTAGTGGTTTCACTATTCATCAAAAAATGAAAGTTTCCAGAAAAATACCAAAAATTAGGCCTAAGATATATTTGATATTATGAAATCAAAAATGATGTATATTTTACCAAATTAAAAACATATCAGTTCCATTAATTAATTTAAAAATTAATTCCCATCGTCAAAACAAATCGTGTGTTTTTTATGAAACAATAACTCTCAAAGGATTGATACTTGTTTATATCCAATTTCAAAGTGAAATTAATTCCAATGACCAACATTGTATTAAATGGTAAAAATATATTAAAATTACACTTTAAAACCAATTAAAAATAAAATCTAACCATATAAATTATTGCGATGTAAAAAGTTGTTTTTTATTAAAATATATCGTGTTTTTACTATTCATTAAAATATGAAAGTTATCAGAATAATTTTAAAAATTTATCCAAAGTAAATTTTTATACCCAGATTCCAAAGAAGAATTTCATTTTGTCAAATTTAACTTATAGACATGTCAAAAACATGATTTAAGGTGGGTGGGCCATCAAAAGGCGTCAAAACTACATTAAAAAAAATACTTATTTTACTCGAAAAATTGATTTTGTTCTCATACCATGTTCTAGAGAATGTGTAAGATGAATAATAATTATATAAAATTCAAAATTTAGTTGACACTATTCATAACGGCTAGTTCATAATAATATTATAACCATAAATCCTTGTTTAGTGAAACCTGGTATTGCGTTACAACACACTCTATCAAGGAAAGTCGCGATTGCGTGTAATGCAAGCCAAGTCAGGGTTGCGTGTTGTGCAAGAATCCTTTGCTGTTTCGTATAACAGAATCCAACCATATTTCATTTATAAATTTAATATATATATATATTTATATATATACACTCAATGTTTTGTAGAATAACTACTATCAAAATTGTGTATAACATGATCCAAAAATAGTGTTGTGTATAATGTAAGCTCATACGGTGTTGCGTGTAGCACAAGGTAATCTTGTTGTAGCATACAACAAAATATATCAATGATATTAAAAGAATATGTTTCAAAAAATCTCAGGGTGTTACATTCTACCCCCCTTAAAATGAATTTCGCCCTCGAAATTCGTCGGGATTATAAATGTTTTAGTACTCGAATGGTTGTTTAATAGAAACCCACATCGTAAAAAGGAATACCAAAACATGGCTTTAAAAATTAATGTATGAAACTTAACGGTTACCCAAATTAACTCATCACTGGGTTTCCACATAAGAGAACATAGGTGAAAATATGGATATGGAAGAAAAATCTAACCGTCAAGTTCTGATGGAGAGTGGTAGAGAACATGGCTATGAAAAAACCATCAATTACAAAGACATAGATTTGTGATTTTCTAAGGTACCATCTGATTCATTGGATATAAGGGAACTAGGACAACATTTTTGGTTTTCAAGATCATTTCCCTAAAGTTGAGGAAATTTAAATTAGAAGAAATACTTTCGTGATTTTGGTACAGTCTCACCATTGTTCGTTCTTTGGACAATTTCCACTTCATCTCATAAAGAAATGAAGTTTTCTATGTCATTCGTGAAGTGTTAGCAGATCTTGTGATAGAATTATGGGTCATTCCATCTATCTCAAACAAAATGTTATACAAGTTATCAAAAATACATAAGTCCATCTATAGTGTGATTAGTCATATATGGTTCCTAAAATGGACTTATACTTCACATATCATACTACTTAATATAGTAAAAATAGTTTCAACTAAACAGGGACTTCCTTTAGGCCAGTGGTAGGTGATAAAGGCTATTCGCACTTCGGTTGTGGGTTAGATTCCCACAGCCTTGTCCAACGCGATGGGCTGCCGCCCGTCCTGCATGTTGTCCTTTCTCTAAAACTCCATTACTATAACATCCCATAAATAATATTTAAAAAAACTTCAATCCTTAAACAATAGTAACTTATGTCAAACATAATCCATTCCAATCTTTAGGCTTATCTCTAATACTATAGTCTACTCTCATATTATAGGGAAAACGATTACCAGAGATTTCATATAACAAGCATGTCAATTCCATTGTTGATCCCCATATATTATAAGATAAGTCTTTTTGGTCACATTCCAAACATTTGAAGTCCTGAATCATGTATTCTCTTGAAAAAATGAATACCCATTGAATCTTAGTGAAAACATGAATGCTGTCATAAGTCATCTCTTTCCACATACCGAAATCCAAAAATTCTATATACTCAAACAATGATATAACCTTCTCCTTATATCAGTCATGAGCTCATGAATATTATCAAACATTTTTGTTTCTCCTTATCCCTTCATTATGTGCATATCATCTACTTTCCAAAAATATCTGAATAACCATTCATGGTTAATGGTACCATTAATCATACACTTTCAAAACTTAAGGAAAGACAACAGTGTAACAATCCTTAGATGTCTCTTTATTCCATAGTACCATGAGATTACTTATACAACATTACACTTGATAAACATGTAATCATTCCACTACATTATTAAACCATTGACCGAGCATCAACAATTATTTCATCTCACATATCATTTGTAGTCTCTTCATAATCAACAACATAAATACTACCCATAAGACCTTACTGATTCTCTTCATGAGACTTTCCATTAGGGAATTGGTTTTCATAATGCCCACACATTCCATATTTAAAACATTTAACCATTGTTGATGTCATAGAAATACCATTATCCTCATCCATGGTGTCAACTGAGCCTTTTCCTTTGCACTTACTAGCTTTGTGTACTTCTTTTCCACATCCAAAGCATCTTCCAGTTCCCTTGAAACAATGTCAAAGCTTCGTCTTCCCACCTGATTTACATGAGGGAAATTGAACTTTCTTTCCACTATGATCATCATGAAACTCCATATTTCTCTTATTATCTGAGTTGGGAAACGTACCAAAGTTGAGATTATTGATCATATAATGAGATTGCTAATTAGGCATAATAACGATGTTTGGACTTCCAAATCCCATTTCATTTGGTTTCTCGTGAATAATATCATTCCATTTTCTATCATATCCTCCATTATCATGAATCTTCCTGTAGCCAGCCATTTTCTAAAACCCAAAAAAAAATAGTGTGAGAGGAAAAAATCATGCTAGGGAAAACAACATAGTAAAGGGGAAGCACCCTCAATATCTAACATCTTAGGTTAAATTCTATGATCGTTACCGTAGTTCTAGGACTATATCCTATAAATAAACTTATCCTTAGGTACATCCTTAGACATACCTTAGAAATATCTCTATCGATCTCACAAACATTTTCACATCTTAGTTTCCAAAGGTTGACTAAACCTTTCCTCTGATACCAACTGTAGAGACTCAAAGCTTGATGTACATGGACATTACATTTTTTTAGCGGAATACTTAATACATAACAAAAACAGACACACAAGGATCGTAATAGTTTAGTGTCATTCGAAACTCGGAATATAATCTTCTAATCGTGGTGAAAGATCTTCAACATCTCCCATAAGATCTTCCACTTTTTGTTTCCTTACCTAAAACCTTTCTTTTAATCCTAGGGGAAAATAAAACATAAAAAGGGTGAGCTCAAATGCTCAGTAAGGGTAAGCATGGATTAAATAAAACATACCATATACATTTGAACTTAAAAACATGAACATAATGTTTAAACATAAAACTATTGAGTAGAGACATAAATCATGGAAGTACATAAGGCATAGATCATAATGGAACATAATTCATGATAAAATAACATGAGAATATAACATGTAATTTTGGAATCCATTAAGCACATGTAATGATTTCCACAGTATCCAAGGCATTTCTGCCAAGACCATCTTAGTGGACAAAGTCCCTTTCTGAATTGAGTTCACCCCTCGTTCTAGTCCTGTAATACTGAACCGGATTAACGTACCGTTCCCACCATGTTTATCTCATGAGATATAAAATCTTTACCCAATGTATTGGAGGGAGATATAGGTCCCACCCATCTTATATTGAAATCATTCTTACTTGTGCCACAAAATAAACTTAAAACATTCACCATAACCCAAATAATAAAATGGGTTTCAAAAACATCATCCCATCATTTCCTAATCCATATAAAACAAATTGACATTTCATCATAAGAAAAGTGAAACCATGTAAATCATAGAGACATTAAACTTGAATCATACACATTCGAAATAATTTCATATTAGATGGAAAATGGTTTTCATATAACATTTGAAATGAATTCTTGAGGAAAATATCTTTTCATCTTGAAAATAAATTTCTTTTCACAAAACATCATTCAATTTTAAAAGAAAAGGATTTTATTGAAAATATACAAGAAATATTTTGGATTATGCTTTACAAAAATAAAACTTTATAAAACTGTAAAAATCCTTTCATGCCGTATAATATTAAAAAACATTTTTCTCGTACTTTTGCCGGAAAAGTAAAACAATTACCTCATAACGTAAACAAAAGAAATATTCCTTACATACCATATAGTGAAAGTAAAAAATGGGTAAAAAGGAATTTAAACATACATGAAAACACTTTTATAAAACATGGAAATGGACGATAGCAATAACCCCAGTAAATACATACAAATAAGCAATCTCGGATAAAAATGTGATTTTCCAAATTTTCCCTTACCTTAGGTCTGATATGCTTCATATGGATCCGAAACTCCTGTATAATGATTTAAATAATGTCATTGACTTATTAAATAATCATATTCATTGTTATGATATCATATATGTTTCACTTATGACTTTATATTACCCGTTCTTTTGTAAATTCCATGTTAAAGTAGCGTTTTGGGTAAAATCATTTCATTTATCGTATGTGTTTCGACTTGTCGTTGTTGATATTATAACTTATATCCTGATTTACATAATTCCAGAATGTAAAACATGATTTATATATAATATATATTCATAATATAAATATTTATTATAGGTCGATAAAAGGAATGAAATACACCGTTCATAGAGACAGTAGTCCGTACGTACGCATGAACGTTGTTTTCATTTCCTTACTGAATTGAATGGAATTAAGTAGATGAAATATATATATATATATATGTATACATAAATCCAGTAGCTTCATTATTTCATATATTTCATTATTATTCATTATATATACTTCATAATCATTCATGAATGGTTAACATGGAGAGTGAATCTCATCGCGTCGTGGAGACGGTAACGCACGAGTGATGATATCATTCCCAAGATCATAGAATTTTATTAAAGTGTATGTATAATATTACATAATTAATATCACTTTGAAATAATCATATATATTCATTACTTTCACCCTTATACCCATCCATGTAAGGTGGTGGTGGAAAATAGATTACACCACGGCGTGGAGACGGTATTCCGTACGTACGCACGCGCGTTGATTTCGTATTCCGTAGGATGGATTGATGGTGAAATAGGGTTGTTTCATAAATATAATAACATATCAGTATATGAGTGATACTTATGTTATTACTTCATAATGAAACAACTTAAGAATAAGAAGTGGAAGAAGAAATAATGTTGAAAGAATCGGTAATGGACATTACCTCTTATTTGAAGCGCCACTTTGAGACCTCCTCTTAGGGCACTAAAATTGGTATTTGAAGAATAATAGGATGTTTATATGTAAGGGGAGAATAGAATTTGGCAGGGGTTTTCCGAGATTAAAGGTTCAAAGTGGTGTGAGGAAGAGAGGGATGAGGTGTCCTTTTATAAGGGAGGAGAGGGTCACCTTTGGAAAAAACCTAAAATGTTATTTTATTTTAAAGTCAAATTCGGTTTTTAAAAGCTCCAAATTGATATATTTATAATCTAAGGTGGGGATGGGTCTAAATTCTATCATCCAATAGAATTTAGACAAGTTTATGTTTCTATTTTTAACTTATCATTTAGATTTAACCTTAGGAAAAATAATTTTACTTTTACCGTGTCTTCTTGTTTTCCTAAACTATAAGGTTAATAAACATACTATAAAAATCCAAAAGAACCCCAAGTTGTTTATTATTAATATATATAACCTTATCTAAGTCATTTGGCCAATCTTTGGATTTTTAGGAATAAAATAACAATTAATAATATAATATTTGTTTTAAAAACGATTTTATGTCAATTTTGACACTATTTGGTAATCGATTTTTTTTGAAAATCATAAAACAATTTTTAGTTAGAAAAAAGTTAATTAAATCAATAATAACATGTCATATTAACCTATAAAATTAGTGGAATTCATAAAAATTCTAAAAATATATTTATTTGGGTATTTATAACATCAATTATGTCAATATTTCATTAATAAGATAAATACTGCATCATCATTGTGTCATAAATAAATTAAATTATTTAATGTCTAAAAATTATAAATAAAATTCCATTATGTAGGAAATATTTTTATATTTCTAATGAATATTTATATACGAATTTATCTAATGTATAACCCTATATTAGAAATTCGTTAGTTATTAAAATTTGATTTTAACTATTTTAACCCTTCTTTAAATAAATTGATAATAAATGTCCTAATCTAATCCAAGTGGGCCTAAATGGTCATATTTTATTCATAATAATGTTTTCGGTCAAATTACACTTATCCAATATAATTATGACATGTGTTAGGGTAATAATAATATCATTTTTACCCTTAATTTCCCTATTTACTTTTAACTGCGGTAAAAAAAGGTAAAAAGTTACTATTCACCAAAAATTATTTTCATCTCGTTGAACCACATTTTAGTCCTTGATATTAACCGTGTCTCTCGGATTTTCGAAATTCCACTCACAAAAGCGGTAAAATTAAGTTTTATGAAAAAATTCAGTTTTTTAACTACCAATTTGTGGTTTCACTATTCATCAAAAAATTAATGTTTTCAGAAAAATACAAAAAATTAGGCCTAATCTATATTTGATATTATGAATTCAAAAATGATGTCTATTTTACCAAATTCAAAACATATCAGTTGAATTAATTAATTTGAAAATTAATTCCCGTCGTCAAAACAAATTGCGTGATTTTTTTAAGAAACAATAACTCTCAAAAGATTGATACTTGTTTATTTCAAATTTCAAAGTGAAATTAATTCCAATGACCAACATTGGATTAAATGGTAAAAATATATTATAATTACACTTTAAAACCAATTGAAAATATAATCTAACCTTATAAATTATTGCGATGGAAAATGTTGTTTTTAATTAAAATATAGCGTGTTTTTACTATTCATTAAAATATAATAGTTATCAGAATAATATGAAAAATTTATCCAAAGTAAATTTTTTTACCCTGATTCCAAAGAAGAATTTTATTTTGTCAAATTGAACATATAGACATATCAAAAACAAGATTTAAGGTGGGTGCGACATCAAAAGGCGGCAAAACAACATTTATTGAAAAATAATTATTTTACTCGAAAAATTGACTTTGTTCTCATACCATGTTCTAGAAAATGTGTAAGATTAATAATAATTTTATAAAATTCAAAATTTAGTTGATACTATTCATAACGGCTAGTTCATAATAATATTATAACCATATATCGTTGTTTAGTGAAACATGGTATTGCGTACAACACACGCTATCAAGGAAAGTCGCCATTGCGTGTAATGAAAGCCAAGTGAGGGTTGCATGTGGTGAAAGACTCCTCCATTGTTTCATATAACAGAATCCAACCATATTTCATTTATACATTGAATATATATATATATATATATATATTTATATATATACACTCAATGTTTCGTAGAATAACTAATATCAAAATTGTGTGTATCATGATCCAAGAATAGTGTTGTGTATACTGCAAGCTCATATGGTGTTACGTGTAGCGCAAGGTAATCTTGTTGTAGCATACAAAACAAGACATCAATGATATTAAAAGAATATTTTTCATAAAATCTCACGGTGTTACACAAATTATGTTTGGTTAATTTTTATATATATAGTGGATTTCATGGATTTATTATACTAATTTTTATTTTTTATTTATTAGTTTTATTATTCCCTTTTATAATCAAATGATGCATGACAACAGTTTCCTACCAATAGGGATCAAGAACACCCTTCAGGCCATGCTACAGACCGGCTCTGGTGACCAATTCAATTGGTACTTATAACACTTCACGGTTATTAGAGAAGAATGTGGTCATGGATTAGAGGTTTGGAGGAGGTGAATAAAACCCCCCAGAAGGTGGGGGATAGTACATTCCTTGTGCTTTCCAGGCTAGCATGTTGTGGGAGCCCAAGGGGTTGCTATCTACCAGTGATGGGCTTGGGCATGGTCGGTCATCTGTGTGGGCTTATCTTAATCAGGGATCGTTAAATAAAATGGGGTCATTTTATGTAATGACCCACAATTTGTACACATCATAATAGAGGTCCGTACACACCCAAACACAACTGTGGTGGGTATCCGGCCCTCAGGCCCCCACCAATGTCCAGCCTTGATAGCACATGTAAAGAACCGTCCCATTCCTAGAGGGGTTTTTAATTGGCCTCCCCACAACATGAACCTGTGGCAATAGGTGTAACATCCAACAGGTTCGTATTATGAGTAACAACTTGGGGGTGAATTAAAAAACCCACAATATTGGGGAATGTTCCTATCATGTCCTTTTTCGAGCCGGTATGTGGTAGTTGTCCTAGGGCCTGCTATCTACCAGTGTTTGGCTTGGTTGTGGCTGGACTTCTGTGTGGGTGTGGCCCAATCAGGTATCGTTACACAAATATCCAAAGAATAAAATTCACACATTAACATTATATGGACCCACTGATTAAAAATTTGGAGTCAAATTTTAAAAATTTAAAACACAAATGTTTCAGTAATTAATTTAAAATTAATCCCGGTGTCTGAATGAAAAATAGTTTATAAAATGTTAAAACATTTTAATAGATTGAAATTTTTTACGTCAAAATTAATTGTAAAATTAGATCCATTGATCAATGTTATATAAAATGTTAAAAATATTTTCTATTTTTAATTGAAAACCATTCAATAATATAATATACCCACATATATTATAGTGATGAAAAAATTTGTTTTCAATTATAATTGAGTATATTTTTATTATTCCAAAAATTAAAAAATTATTAAAAAAATATCATAAGTTCATCAAAAGTAAATTTTCATATCCCACATAGAAAGAAGATGTTTATGTTTTAAAATATAAGATATACATGTTTCAAAAAAATTATTTAAAATTGTTGTTCCATCAAAAGGCATCAAAACTATATTTTTAATAAATACATCATTTAACCAAAAAATGGAATCGTTTGTTATATCATGTCTAGAAAATAGATATGATGAATGTTTAAATTATATTTAATATATAAAATTTAAAATGTGGTTAATATTATTCATAACAGTGAATTTAACAACTATGTTATGTATTATATTAAATAATATGATTTTATTAATATATTGTAATTTTGTAAAACTAGGCCTTGTGTGTAACACAAGACAACTAACACTTGTGTATAGAATAATCGTAACATGGTTTTGTGTAAAAATCATGAAAGAAACAATACTAAATTTATTTATAAATTAAAATTTATAAATCTTCATGGAGTTATAATTCTCATGAATATTAATATTGACTACCCAATATATCTTTATTGTAATAATAATAACCGATCATTTTCTGATTAAAAACTAATTTTTCAATGTTATTGAGGATGATTTAGTGTGGTTGAATCCTCTTTGTGTTTGTGATGTATTTTTTCAAACTGTAGATATAATTAATTATTTCTAGTTTTATCATATCAATATATTGATATTGAATGATTTGGAAATAATTGGATGTTCCAAATCCTAATATTAAGGAGTTTGATGTTCTACAAAGAATAATATATTATGGATCATATATTTTTAGTGAATAATAAAATAAAAAGTTGATATTAAAACTTTTGGTATTCAACTATCTAGTGAATTATAATATATATATTAAGATGATGTTCAAGTGATTTAGAATTTGAATTGGATAATGATGTTGGAGTTGGATTATGAGTGTGAATATAGATGTTGGGATTTTAAAATTTCTTCCACTAAATGGGAATATTTAGAATAGGATGGGTTTCATATAAGTGATATAAATTTATGTGTATTATTTTTTATATCACTAGATTTAGTTTTTATGATCATAAAGATAAGGTATTGATAAAAAATAGACAATTCAAAGGCAACTAAACCATTCTAGTAGCCTTCAAATTTGGAAGAAAACCTCCCATGCTCTAGGATGGGGGTGGGATGAGAGAAACATAGTATAAGAAGAGTCTTAACAAGGGGAATCACTAAATGAAGGATTTATGAAGTTACAAGTATGGGGATGAAAGGTAGACCCACCATACTATTTATATCTCTAAGTGATTTATTTGTGGTTTCAAAAAAGATGTTGAGTAATTAGGGTGCACATTCCTATTAACAAGTCCAATGTGGGATGACTATTGAGTGGAAATATTTTTCCTTTTAAAAATATATAGAAAATTATAAATTAGAAATGAAATAGTATATTCTATATTTTCATTAATTACATTGTAATGATTATTCATGTGAATGATATCACCCTATTTAATGTTGTCTGAAAACATCAAACTGAGATATCCCAAATGATGAACTCCACATCAATGGTAAAATTACTATGATTTAGATACTTAAAAATTTAAGATTTATTAACCACAATTAGGTCCAAAAATGGCCTAGATACCCAAATAGGGGGGTGAATCAGGGTATAGATATTGTTTTGAAAAATATTCATGTCCCACTATATCTTGACCTCTTTATTACAATGGTCATTTTATTTTATTTTTAATGATTATATTTCACTTTTCCTTTTCAAATTTATCTGATGATGATGCATAAAATGTAAATCAAGAATGAAGGAACAAAAACACATGTATTTTACATGGTTCACCCTAAATGGGATATCTCTATGAATCATAAAATTACAATATCAGGACGTACTGAATATATTATGTCTCACTACAAAATCAAGGTTCATGAAAGATCAATTATATACCTAGGATCACTATCTTTACAATATTTAGGGTAATATCACTAATTTAGAATGGGTTACTACAATAAGACTATTTTATGTATCACAGCCACTAGAAATAGTCACATTCTTCCTCTTTCTTTCGTCACTACTCTCTAAATAATCCACACACAGTAAATGGACATGTTGGTCCCCTAATTTTCATCAATGAATAAATCCTTAATTATAGTTATACTCTCTATTGATGTTCTTTATGGGCTGATGCTATAGTTCTGTGAAAAAACATTGTTGTAGTTTATCCACATTCTAGTCAACAGAAATATAATTCACTTTAATTTAGAAAAAAAAATTAAAATGTAAATCTGTGGAAACATCTCCAATGGATTAGAATTCTTTTATTCATTGTATTGGATGTAGTAGTGAACAAACTCCTTCTGCAAGATTTTTGAAAGGTATAGATCTATAATATTATTCTTATTGTATTTAATAATTAGAATATGGTAATTATATTGTTCAATGGGTAATCTAGGAAGGTATTTCATTTTGTTATATTTTTAAAATAGTTCAACACATTTGTGTAACATGAAATAATTTGGTGACCTTATATTTGAAATAAACTTCACTGAGTAGTGATTTCCTTATGAGGAGTCTGTTTGTGAACTACCTTTTCCATTTTTGGAAACCTTCATCATGAACCAATTACAATGAAATCCACCAAAACATGAACCACATTGACCACATAGTGTGACTGATTTGCAAGATTCCCCAATTTCATGGAAAACCTTCACATCGAGAACATACTTTTCCTTGCTAACTTTCATAAATTGAGGAACTAGTTCTCCTTTGAGTACTATAGTGGTCCGTAAACAACTTCCGTGAACTAATATTCCATTTCAAACTAACTTCACATCATAGATGGATAAATCTCCAAAAAATCCTTTTTCCTTTACCAACTACAATTTCATTTAACTCCCTTTTTCAAAAAATCATTCACAAACCACATCATTTGAAATAATGATCCCTCATGAACTACTTCCTCCATTGCGAAATTTCCTCCTCATGAAACTCTTCTCCTTCATGAAATCCACACTGAGGAACTATTTCAGACATAAATGAATTCCTCTAATACTGATGATATTAAATAATGAAATTATATCTTTTTTGTGATTTTATTAGGTTCCTTTATACTGTTAAATAAATTCCACAAAACCTCGTAATCACACATACATTATACTCTGATGTGGTACAACCTTCACCACCAACTGTTATGTGGACCACATAGTTCCATAATCCTTCACCACAGTAAATGATTTACTCAACATGCACTCTAATACAACATGAGTCATGTTTGATGTGAGAAACAAGGGTATCCTAGAACGGTCATCAATGAACCACTTCATTCACAAACTACTCAACTACATTCATCACAAACTGCATATATCATGATATATAACCATTTATCGATCACCATTAGCATAATAATATTTAAAACATCCCCCACTTCACTACTCATCCAATTATAATCTCTAAGGCTCTTGATAAAGTCAATTTATCCACTTTTATAGCCACAATTTCTCATTCTTTTTCAATGAACCCGAATGTCACTTTGTTGTGGTTTTTTCAATAGTTGTGAGTTGACTGAACTCCCAAAGCTAGTTGATTACATTGAAAGGATTATTTGGGTATGGTATTTTTCAAAATATCTATAACCTATAGTTATATTAGAACATAGTCCAATTACACAATTCTGTGGTCCACCTTCTTTTTGAAGAAGTTATATTTTATTTCAATGTGATTATTCCTTGAGTGATTGATTTGATTTTTTCAATGATTTATAGTTATTGAATTATAAAAATGAATACCAATCATTGAAATAACTAAAATATCCCCCTTTATCAATGAATTTAATATGGGATTCATTGAATTTAAAAATTAACCCCCCTTAGTCAATGATCAATTTTTATTAGAGTTTTTGATAATCTAAAAAATCATGATGGGATCACATTATTCTTCATTGTCCAGAAATCTAGATAATGAGAAATTACCCTCCCTATTTATTAATTCACATTGGTATCGAACATGGGATATAATAGTTTGACATTCGAACACCACCGAGATGTGTAAAATATTTTATATTTCACATTTGACTCCATTTTCCCACACTGTATTAAATAATTGATTATTTTATTAGTTTTTGGAATAAATTTATATTCTTCATTAAAGCTTCACACTACTGAATGATATTCATCATCTAAAATTAGCACTCAACCTTATATTGTTGACACTACATAAATACTACAGAGTCTTTAATCTTTATAACAAACAACACTTTAATAAAATAAACACCAATGTTTTCCATGATTATTACTTCCATGGATCCAGTACTCATGAATTTATTCAATTCATCAATAGACTTTGTCATCAATTGATGCTATATCTATAAGATTTATTTTCACTATAAATCCCTCAAATTCGCCATAATTGGAATCATTCAAATCCTTAATTTCGATTATTGATCTAAATAAAAATGTTGAGTTAATCATCACAACCCAATGACCACTTGTTAACATCATTTTCGATCTTCTCTCATGGCTTATTAGTATCATGAAAACAATATGCTCATACCATTTTGTTCAAAATAATAATAATAATTAAATACCAAAATATTTCTAGTTCTCCCCCAATTTATCTTATCTCAGATAAAAAATAACACTTGAACTGAGGCACGATACCAATGATTTAATATTCAAAAAGACATAGAATCACTTTATCATTCAATTATAGCATTGATTGTTTTAATGTTTCATATCAGGTTCTTCAACATATTTTCTCTTTTTCACAAAATATGAAACTTATATATACATATTTTTAAAATAGAGTTGTTTTTGCACCACATTTTGAAATTATTACCATATGTGAATTTCAAGAGTTCATATTCATCTTATCATATGTATCTCAATTCAACTTTTTCCCATGTTCCCTTCCTACAAAATCACACCCCATAGATTTCCCCATAGTCCAACACAACATTAAAAAGATGTTATAAACATTTATTATTATATAAATATGAGTATCTCTAGAATATTCATGAAAATGAGTGTGGTCAAACAAAATAGATTTACCCCTTTACATTATCTTCCCAGGAACAATAATTTTTTTGTGCTTGTTCAAACATGCCATCCAACTTCAAATATTTTAGACATATGAATAAATATTCTTTTCCCACATTCTATGTATTCATATTTTTTTATTTTTTTCTATGATATTAATTTTTCAAAATATGTTGTTTAATGGTACTAGTAGAAATATACTTTTTTATTCTCCACTAATATTCCGTTTTTCATGACACCTTCTTTGAGTAGAGATTATTCCAATTGTAATGAACTCTTTATTCTTCCTCAATTAAAGGTATCACCCTCTTTCCATAAATTCGAAACATGTGGAATGAAATGTGAATTTTTCAAGTAATTATTTATTCATTTTTCATTTATCACTTATCCACACCCATACTTTTTTGGGTTGAGTCTTCCAGAATTTTTTTTTATTATTCATCACAACTAGTGAATCTCATCAATTTTTCTTCATGCTTCATTCACATTCCATCCAAGTGATTAATTGATGGAATAAAATGGTTGTTACTAGTTTTTCATTTTTATAGATTCTGGTGATTCCCCTGAGGTTGTAAAACTATTTTTCATAATAGCATGTTGTCTCCCAATATAAAATTTTTCGTTCTACATTCCCAGATTTAGGGATCACATTATGGGTTCCATTTTTTGGCCTTCATTATTCGTTATTAAATGTATTTATAAAATCCAATGATTAGAATATATAAAACAACCCCTTTTAAAGGAATACCTCATTTTAGGAATGCTCATCTCATATGTTGATGCATCTTGAGTTCAAAATCTAATATTAAGCACTGATGCTTCTTGACACATACTCATATTGTGTCTCTATCTTCCACATTAATAGAAGATGATTTGATGTTTCTTATAAGAGTCTCCCAATTATGATTTCTCAATATGTTTCTACTAATTCATAAAATAGTATATATTTCTATATTCAATGCATGAAATACATTTCAAATACTCAACTAAAAAACATGAAGTTTGACCATGTGTACCATAAGAAGATAATATATTGTCATAAATTTCGATAAAATCATTTTTAGGTCCCCTTTCATTTCCTATATGATATTTAAAATTTCCTGAACTATTCACATCACTCTTCTTATCATGCATGGGAGAGGGGTCATCATATCTAAAACCAATTTTTCCCAAAATGGATGTCTTTGGGATTGTAAAACTATTTCATTTTTTCAAATGAAATTTCATATTTTCATTTAATTTCATTATAAAAATTCAAAATACAATAAAATTATAAATTAATGGCATGCTACAATTTGTGTGTGCCTCTGGAATTAGATTTCTCTACTTTATTACGGACTAATTCTAGCTCCTCTCTGAATTATTGATTATTCATATCCCTTGATTGAAGTTAAGCATTAATTTATATCTTGATATTTTCTACGATACTCAACTCATGTTCCAATTATTGTATGATACTGTCCAACATGCCACTTTACTCCATTATTTTAAAATTAATCTTAGGAACAATGTATTTGAAACACTGATTCTTTTTTTGCAACCATTTATTCTCATATACTAGTTATGACTATTATGTACTAAAATCCACATTTCTGGCATCCAAATTTGGGATTTTAACTAAGTCCAAATTCATTCCCATTTCATTATATTTCATATTTTGTATGTCCTTGACTTGGGAATAATTATTTACATGTAGATCTCTGACCACTTCAATGAGGCTTTTATTTAATCATTCTATATTATTGATGTTAACATCCAATACAAGGATCCATATATCATTATATTTAATTTCATCATCCAATTTTTTATCCAATTCCTTGTTTTCTTAGAAAATATCAACATTTTAACTGTTTGGAATTTCTTCATCATCAATAGTTTCAACATCACATGGAATATTAGATTTCTCACACATTTATGCATCATCGTTGAGTGAGTATATATTTTAACTGTTTAATTTATCCAGAACATTCTCTAGTACAATGTTTGTTTCTTCAAAATAAATTTCACTCTTCCATGGACACTTACACACCAAGGAATACAATCAAAATTTGTATTCTTATTTTAGGTAATTCCCTTCTCCGATGGACTCTGAGATAATAAAAAACTGTGAAATTAATTTCAAAAACTGATGGAACAAACTAATATATAAAAAATATAATAAAATAAACCATTAATATGATACCAAAATTTAGTTCCAAAAGGTACCCAGATACCCAGATAAGGGGGGGGGGTATTAGGGTATGTATATTATTATAAAAATTCTTCATGCAAAATTATATCACAAAATCTTTATTTTAAGGGTCGCTTTATTTCTTTTATGTTTTTATATTTATCTATTCCCTTACAACATTATCTGATGATGAAGCATAAAATGTAATGAAGGAATGAATCTACAAAGGGAAACATATTTTTCATTGTTTCCCCTCACCGGGATACGTCTATAGAGAATACAACCACAATGTGTTGTGGTACCAAATTTAAAAAGTATCACATCCAAATCAAGTATCATGCTAGATGGATCACACCCTAACACTTTTTTGATGTCTCAATACCGATGGAATGGATCAAATACTTCCGCTTCCTTTTTATATCTATTGAAGGAATCAAAAATAATAATTTATGGTCATGTAGGATCCATAATTAACAATAATGAATACATCATAAATTGTTTATAGATTCTCTATGGATTTTTATTCTAGGATTATATATCACTTTTTTTAAATCAAAGGGATTTTGTACTTCCACTTTCTTATTAACTGGAATAGTCTTTTCATTACTATAGAAACATCAATTAGACATTAATGTTTTGGAAGGATCTCCAATTGTGAATTTTTTTACACTAACATGGATTTTTCTATGAAAAAATGATTCTTCAAAATATGTTTAATAATGATGATATTCAATATATTCCTTATTTACATAAGAATTAAAATTTTACTATTATATTATTCACTAGGTAATCCAAGTATGTATCTCCTTGTTTTAGATCCTCAAAATAGTTTGACGTGTATGTCTTTCAGGAATTTACATTTTTCCCAATTGATAAAATAACCATATACATGCCCCTCATTCTTTAGTGATTTTCCTTTTGAAAAATTCCTTTTCAATTTAAGGAAACCTCCTTGGAATCCACATACTTCATGAACAACATTATTAGTGAACAACGATGCACCACGTAGTGTGAATGCTTTAGAATCCAACCCAATTTCATAGAGAACCTTCATTTTAAGAATATACATCAACCCATTAACATTATTTATTTCAGAAAATAATCCTCCTTTTATTACAAAAGTGTCCATGAAACACTATTTGTGAACTAATAATTCTTTGCATACGACCATTAATTCACGGATGGAGGATGTCCCACAAACTATATTTTTCATTGCATAAAATATTTCATTTTAAGTCCATTTTATGAACTCTATTTCATAGATACCTCCTTTTCAGAATTGATCTGAGAAAAAATTCTTTGTCATTCACCGAATTTCTTACTCACAAAACACTTCTCCTTCACAAAATTTACCCTTTCAATCTACTTCTGACATCCCCAAATTGTTTTACCAATGATGATCCTATCTAATGAAAATAACTTCACATAATTATGTGATTTGGTTCTTTTATATATAAAGATAATCATAAAAAATTCTAAACCTAAACACCCAAAACTCAGGTGTTGAACAACCTCCACTAGGAACTGTTATGTGTTCTATGTAGCACCCTAATCATTTCTGGTGACCAATGCTATCCTCATATAAGAACACTTTGTACCTCCTTAAATCTTAGATTAAATTCTGAAATGATTATCCTCTCATAAATAATAATCCTCTCAATAAATAAGTGATTCCTATGAAATAATTTCCCTATGAATTTCTCATAGCTTGCTTAGTGGTTTGTATATATCCTCTGAGGTCTAAATTGGGTAGTTGGTCTACTATGTAGTCTAAGAACTCCATGATTCATGGTCTATGAACTGTGGTTCACAAAATCCTTTTTGAAATACAATCATTTCCCATTAAACAAACTCCCTATATTGAGGCCCAAATGTTTTGGAAACCCTAGGAAACTACACCACTAAAAATATATCTTCTATGGAAACACCATCTATACTAATTCATGGACATTTCATATTTTCAAGAAACAAAATCATACATGATGATTAAAATGAAATTAATGTTTTGAAAATATTGAATATAACTATTCTATATTTTTCTCACCATTTTACAAATAATAGAATGTTTGATGATTTTGAATCACCTTTTGTTTGAGTCACAATTATATTGAACTAAAACATCATCATACCTGAAGTGTTATAAAATACCAAATTAATTATTGAGTAGCTATAGGGACATTGAAATAATGATACAGTAACCCGCTTAAGAATGATCTATCTCCATAAGGGTCATCATTGTGTGACATAAAAATAATTGAGGAATCTATGTACGTGTAAAAGATGTAAATTTGTTTATAAGGATCCCCATATAGTATGTGCAAATTTCATTAATCGAATTCATTGTATTTGGTTAATTATGATAAGTATGCCTTACTGTAATGACATGAAGAATAAAAGGGAATCAAATAAGATGAGAATAAAAAATTAGGAGGAGTATGGAGTCCACACAAGAGTCTTAGACGTATACAGATACATGTACGCGGATTCATATTTGAGTTATAACATAAGAAAATCCTGATACATAGATTTATGTAATAATATCCACATTTTTAGACTAACATAAGTGTATATAAATTCAAACATAACACAAGGAAATATATTTTTTATAGATGAATATTTTCATATGAGAATTAATTGGTCACAATAATGGAGGACTAAAAGTATAATTTATATGGATGGAATATCAAATATACTTATATTTAAATGGTAATATTTTAGGGAGTCAAAATTGAAAAATATTATGGAAAAAAATATTTACACAATCATTGAGATGGTTTTTTTGAAAAGAGGAATGAATAAAATGGGGAAACATAATTGTGTATTTACAATAAATGTTCCTCAAGATTAAATAAATAATGTCAAAGAGGGATCTTTTACAATAATAATAATTTTTATGTTATATGTAAATGTAAAGGTGGAAAAAATGAAACAATTTCTATTTCTGACTTGTAGTATTTAACTGAGGGAGAGAGAAAACATGTGCCTAAAAAATTATATTTATTTACATATAAATTGAAAATATTTAAAAGAAGATTCATAGAAGTTCTTCTAAATTTTTCTAGTACCAATCATGCCTTGGATGATGATTTCGTAGATTGATCAAACCTCTAGTATCCATAGTGTATATATTTTTAAAGGAGTTTAAGTAATTATGTTTGATTGATGCACATAAAGAATAAGATAAAATCATAGTTTTTGATGAGGGAAATGAGTTAAAACTTGTGACAATGATTTAGAGAGGTTTAATATTGATTTATTATACTAAATGGGAATGTATGACATTATTTTTTTATATGTACTTAGTTCTTGTATAATGGGTCTATGGAAATAAGCTTACACATACTTATTTTTTTAATAAGAAAGATGTTCTGTTCATGAGATACAAATCATGTGCCATCGAGTACATAGTCATCTATATTGGTGGTGAACCCTATTAAAATAATATAGTGTCATATTTTTTTATTACTCTATAACAAATATACATTTCAAATAATTATGAGATAACAGGGTATTTTAATAAAAATATATTAACTAAAAATGTGATTATAAGGAAACAGATAATGGTTAAAATTGGATATAAATTACCAACACCACTTCATCTCCTATAGTGATTTACACATACCCATGTGATCCTAATATTGGATATTATAGATACCCACAATTCTATTTAATTATCATATTTGATGTTTATCATAAATATTTGATTTCTGTTCATATTGTTTCTATAAATTATAAAATTTTATGAGGTAATGGAAATCAATAACAGATTATATTTTATTTATGAGAATAAGGATCATAAATAAAATAAATACAAATCATATGAGAAATACCTTAAAAAATGATTCAAAAATATTTAAAGAAAATCAAGGTGGAGTTATTTATGTTATTTTTGATGATGAAATTCTTCTTGAATATTTATATAATGAATAAGAAACCTGATTGTGAAATGATAAAGAATGATAATATTTCTCATGATTCAATATTGATAATTACTATAAAAACATGAAATGTATTGAACTAGTGGGAAAATATGACACCATGAATCTAGACAACAATTTAGAATCCTATGAAAGAAATCATTTATGTGATAATTTAAATGAAAAATTAAATTGTTCAAAAATTTTAATTGATGAACCTAGGATCAATGGGGTATATTATAGTTCAAAATAATTAAAAAAATAAAAAAAAAATTTGAAAACAATATTATATAACTACCCTAAATATATTGTCTCATATAATTATATAAAATTATTATCATGCAACTGGTGATCACCCACCATTATTTTTAATATGAAAGGATCGAAGAAATAATAAAATAAATGTTAAAAAACACTACAACATTTATGAAATAAGTGGTGTCATAATTGAAATGAATTTCAAGATCAATGAATGATCCGATAGATTTAAAAATTAATTTCTCTACACAACCACAGAGAATGAAGAAGAAGAATAATAAAATTATTAAATAATGGATCCATTCATTGGAATAAGAATATTATATCATGAATATTAAATAGGTTATCAAATATGATAATATTAATGAACATAATAATCAACTGCAGATTTGAATCCAAATGAAAGTATACCAATTTTAAAAAATTATAGAGGTTAGTGAAAACAAATTTTAATAAATGGAGGATGAGAAAAAAATTATCAATATGAAATGATTATGATATATGTTAAATTGATGAATTTAGAAACTAATGAACTTATATCATCACAAAAATATAAAATGTGGATTCATGTGAAAATATGGGTGAATATGGTGGAATGAGAAACTAAATATCATAAAAACATATATCCAAATCACATATAGAATAGTTACTATCATCAAATGAAAACTATATCACTATTAAATAATTTCTTGAACATAGTGCATGATTCAAATAAAGCACTATATAAATTTATATTATAATAAATAAAGAGGATTCAACTTCTATATCATGGATGGTTGAATGCATGAAGAAATGTGTATGTTTCCCAAAAGTAACTGATTTAGTGATTAAAAAAGATATATATATACAACATGTAGATATAGAAATACTGTATTTTATGAAAAGAAATCATGTTTTTTGGGGGATTGTTTTGACCCTTTAAAAAGATTTGGAACATGTCTATGGATTGTTGGGATCATTTATCAACCACTAGAGGAAATGTGAGGATAAAATCAAAGGATAGAAACCTCGAAACGACGAAACATTCATAGAAGTTCAAGTATCATTATCCCACCATATAAAAATCTCAAAATAATGTAGATAATTTAAATATACCAAAAAACTAAATTAAGAAGATGATTGAGTCATCCATGTGATTATCTAGAAAAATAATTCATGATTTAGAAGAACCCTGAAGTCAAAAAAGATCACTACACCAATGATAATATGATTCTTCTATTCAGTGGAAATATTGAAATAATTTGATATATGTATGAATTATATGGAAATGAACATTAAAGGATTCAATATTATTTAAGGAGTAAAATCAATGAAATTAAAAAAATATTAAACATAATAGCTGGTGAAATTTATTAAGGCAAAATGTTGAGAAACGAAAATGGATGAGTGAATATCTAGGGACAATATTATACGTTTTCAAGCTAATTTGGAGGAGGAAATGAAATAGGGGATGCATTAGAGAAATAAAGTGAAAAATGAAAAGTAGACAATTTAAAATGAATTCTAACATGAATTTAATGAAGGGTTTTCAATAACTGAAATAAAAAAACATTATGAGGATATGTGTGTGAAGTGAATAAATCATGGTGTGAAATCAATGAAATATATAACAATCAATGTAGACTAATATGAAATTTTAAACTATATAAATCTTAAAAAAAATTCATTCATGTGACTAAATGGATAAATATAAAGGAATTATTCCACATTGTGGAATTAAACAAATAATGGATTTGTACTACCCAAATCTAAACCAGATCTGGAAAGAAGTTATGAATGAATTTATAATAGAGAATTCTGGTATGAGATAACATTTTAAACCATGCTATTAAAATAAATTGAAAAGATGTTTCAACTTATTGAATATAATTTTTTCTTTATTTCTATGATATCTATATAAGAAATCGTATGTGTAGTTATTTACCTAGTAGAAAATATATAATAAATAAATTTTTTTCAGAATTGGATAGTTTAATGAATAAGTATATTTGTTTGAAAATATGAAAATTGGGTTAATGAAAATCAAATAATATAATCCAATATTTATGATGTGATAGCTTAGAATACCCCTTGATAGGTAGTTACATGGGATGTTGTCGGACATATTTATGCAATGAAAACAAGATATATCAAGATTGTTCTTGAAATAATTCATTACTGATGTATGTATTCATATAAAATCCTCAATATTAATAAAAGTGTAAATTGTAATATTGGGGGGGGGGTAATTACATTAATTAATGAAAAAATAAAATGAATATTATAACATATATCAGGGACAATATCTAAAAAAACTAAAACATTTGTTTTTTTATATTTATTGACATATATATTAAGGTTAACGTAGGGTAATAAGTTATAAATCTATCTAGAATAGTGATATCAATTGGAACTTTGTTTCATAGAACATATGAAGAATACCCCAAAGATTCATCAGGATCTATAAAAAATTGTATCATGTTATTGGAATAATGGAGAATTTTGATGATGAAATAAAACCTTATATTCTTCAACATTGAAATGGATCAAGTAGTCATGAAGTATAATTATTGTGAGAAATTTATTATGAAATAAGTGATACAATTTATATCCACCCAAATTGTATTTATTATCAACAAGGTGGATAGAATAATATTAGGGATGTAAGGGAAGGGGGTCGGATGGGGTTTAGATATGAAGAAATTTAAGAAAAAGAAGTGATTACAAATTGATATTCCATTTTTAATAACTGGTATTAAAAAAAATACCTTGGTGGATATTATTGATCCCACTTTGGGGTTGGGTTATATTTGTTATCAATAAAGATAAAAGGTTTTAATTTATTATGTATGATTTAAATATTTTTATGATGAATGGATATAATGTAATTATATGTTCCAAAGCATAGTTATAAAGAGATTATTTTTTTTCAAGAATTATATTTCATGGTGCCTAATAATTTAGAAAATTATACATAATAAAATTTATATTCAAACCTTATATTTTTACCTAGATTTTTTATTTTTTTTCAAAATTCCCTCAGGGAAAATTTGCAGTGTTATTTATTTGATTGTGTTTGTTAGAAAAGTGAGATGAAAAGGTCAGTTATGGAGTTCCAACATGATTGTAGACTAGTGACATTAAAAATGATTCCAGATGGAGGTATGGAAGCATTAAATTTAATTAAAAAATTCATGTACCTGGTTTCATCACATATTAGTGTTTTATAAACATTTGGGTCCTACTGTTTAGAGAAAGGAAACATATTTTTTCGAATAGGAATTATTTTCACATAAAAAAAGTTGAGATAATGGGTAACAGTGTTTCTCAAAATTGTATGCATGTGAATATTTGAGGCCACACCATCAAAATATGACATAGTATAGGGTTTCTCAATTGTTTCAAATGATCAGTAAAAACATATATTGAATTACATAAGGATGGTTGTTTTATCCCATTAAATAGAGATTCCGTTGCAAGCAGGTGGAGAGTTCTGCACTAAAGGAAATTTCAAATCATCAAAGGTCTGTATACAAGGAATATTTCATGCATAGTAGAAATTGTGAATGGTATACTTATAAATATTTATCCACATCTATAAATCGGTGTATCAGCACCCCTCATTTCAATAGATTAACAAATAGAGAATATCAAGGCTCTTTATCATATAAAATATGTTTGGATAGATTTCTTGTATAAAGAAACAACTCAAATATCACATTCCTACTGAAACAATACATGGGCCTTTTAGACCAAGATATTTCCTTGAAAATCTAAATATTTTATTAAACATGAAATCTATGTGACCACATGAATATTTGGGTAAATTTTAATGTTTCAGGAATAACATAGAGGTTAGATGAGAGTAAATGGAATTGGGAACATGTCATAAATAGGTTTCATAAAATCTAAATATCATCAAACCTGTAAAGATTTTCTGTGAGTATCTAATGTAAAGTGGTTATCATTAATTAGATGATTTATGAAACTCAATATATACCACATTATTTTTATATAATAGTGATTCATGTGGTCAATTATCTAATATTCTAATGCATAAGTGATAGAAATTTTTTTGTGAGAGTTGTGACCATTAAAATTGTGATTTGATGTAATCCAGGATGTAATTTGAGTGACCTAAAATAATTTTTACTACAATTGATTTTAGTGAATTTCATATATATTAAAATTTACTATGTATTCTCATTATAAGTATCCTAGTGTAGGTGAACCTAGAAAAATGGTTCTGTAATGTTCATGGTTTCATATCTACTCTTAAATTTCAAATAGAATAAGAGAAATGATTGTTTTGTTTAATGATGAAACATGAACCGAATAACCAATTTTCTTAATCAATAATTCCTTGAGCCACGACACATATTAAGCTAATTGACTTGGTTGGGATAACAATTGGTGTTTGATCTAACTTAAAATTAGTGTTTCTCTCTATGTGGTTTCAATGGAGGTTGTTAATCAAAAAGGATTAAGATATTTTACGGAAATTATTTTTAGTTTAGGATGAATCATATGAATAAATGCATTAGGTCATTAGTAATGGATATCATTATAGATGTGATGTATGTTATTTATATTAGTGTGGACAATTGAGTTATATTATAAGAAAAATAATGTTATTTTTATTTTTATGGGAATGGAATCTATTCCATAATAAGATCATTATCAAAAAAATATTTTTGAAGGTGATGTCATGATAGTCTAAACATTACACGTTGGAAAAGATCATAAATATATATGAATTTGATTCAAAATTCAGAGAAGAAAAATTATTTGTTCTGTGGAACAATTATGGTGATATATAAATAAACCCCAATGTTCCTATGGATTCATTTTTTATCAATCAAATGTTGTTTTGGATGGCATGTGTGGTCATGGTGAGATTCTTACATATCTAAATATCATTAAATTTTTCTTGATAATACTTACAATTTTTTTTAATATGATTTTTATACTAGAATATAATGATCCAATTGAGGTAACATTGGATAGTGTTCGCAATACTCTTATTTCATACAATATTAGAGATGATGAAAATGTGTTTATAGAATAAGGGAAGTCAAAAATTTTGGAGTTCAAGGACATTAATAAGATCACTAATAATGATATTAACGAATAATAAGGGGTTTATGAGGCCATGTCCTTCATTCCCTCAAATACAAAAATTTTAAATAAAATGTTTAAATGGAACATCTAATCATATAATTTTGATATGGAATAGTCTGACAACCTATAGCATGTTATAACCAAAATGTGTCAATATGTTGAATAAGATGATGTAAAAATTTCAATAAAGAAGTCCTCAGCCTATTTTAAATATAATATATTTTCTAAGATAACATTACTCAAAAAACAATATTCGTTCTCAAGAATAAGACAATTAAGAAGAATTTGTGGTTTAAGATACAGTGAAATTTATGGACTATAGAGAAAACTGTATGGTGTATGTTTTAGGTGAATATCATAAAAGGGAGGAATGTGATAATGATGGATATGATAAAGGAATGTTCGTAATATAGGATAAATTGTAATTTTCTCTTGATGATATAGATATTTGGATAGAAAAAACATAAAAATACATCACAGTGGTTTATGATTCCAATCTCTATATACAGTAGTATGAAAAATTTATTGAGCAGAAAGAATAAATTTAACAATATTATTTATTCAATGATAGGGAACTCAAAAAATATTGTTCATTAATAACATAGAGACTATGAATAGAAATGAGTTCTCGAATTGTAGTCTAACAAATAAAAAGATCAAATAAAAGGTATTAATGAACATGTTGAGAAAATTATTGATCATTAAAGAAAACTAAAATATAAAGAGAGTCACATGACTCAAAGTATGACATTGTAATATAATATTAATCAATTGACAAAAAATAATGAAGTTGAGAATAGTGGTATAAAAAATAGATTCACTAATCATTGGCCATTTATGTTATACTAAAATCTCCAACTCCATGTTTGATATTTAAATAGGGTAAATATTTGAATCACAAGGTTCAGAGAATGTAATGAACAACTGATCATATAGTAATGAATTACTAGAATTTTCTTTATATTAGAGCTTATTGTTGTGGAAATATGGAACATTCATAAAATTTATGTTGCATAGCCAAAATTTATTGAAGGGAACAAGATAAAAAATGTGTCCATATAAAGATAAATATCATATTAATGATTTTTATAGTAACTATTTTTGGTTTTGAGGATTCAGACTCATGGCCATATATTTATCATCATGAATTCTGAAGAATATGAAATGGTAGAGACAAAATGGTTGTAAATAGAATCTCAAATAATCATAAATTTAGATATAGGTATGAAATTGGTTTTAATATCTCTAAATAAATTTGGTCCATCATCCTCTATGGAATATAAATAATATCAATCCATAATAGGAAATTAGAAAATTATGTGGATAAATGATAAAAGAGAATATGAGTCATGGTTGATGTTATTTCCATCAAATAATCTGATCATGCTAGTGTAAGGATCTTTGTTAGTGGGTGTAGACACCAAAAGAAATGAAATGGGGATCCTATAATAGAAATTAAGTATGACATAAATGGTGATCTCATGTTTGTAAATGATTAATGCTTGAGGATTATTGGATTTTGAAATGATATATTTTAGGGAGAATATATGAGGTGTGTTAGTGTCTTGGTTTCCAAAGGTCTTAGTCAGAACATTATTTTTTCTAAATTTTTTTTAATAAGGGTCATGATATAAGATTTACCAATATATTTTGTAACATAAAAGAAAAATATGGAAATATAATTTTTCTGGTAAATCACAAGATGAGGAATATCTATATAGTTTGTTGAGTAGAAGATATGTTCTTTCTATCCAAAGAGTTATAAAATAGTTTGTTGGATATGTAGCTTTTCCATCTAATCTAATCATCCCTTTAATATATAGATATTGTGATACAAATTGATATCTCCCTATAATATCACATTATCATACTCACATGTGTGATTCTATTCCTCAAGGTACGACTATAAAAATGACATATAAATAAATAGAAAAACAATTAAGCTAGATAGGTTGAATTGGTGCATGTAGATATGTATGGACCTATCTTTCCAAGAACCGAAGACTGGAGGAGTTATTATTATATTTTCATTGAAGACTTCATAAGTACGAGATATGTATTTTTCATTAACCACATATCTGGCATGTTCAATTTCATAAAAAAAATGTCGAATGGAAGCAAAAAATGATTCTTAGCAAGATTTTTGTTATGTTTTGAAATAAGATTGGTATAGAATTCCAAAACTGATAAATTGAGGATTATCTTGAGTAACAAGGGATAATGCATAATTATCCTGTAGAATGAACTCCTAAAATAATGCAATGCATGATAGGAAAAAATGGAGAATGAACAATTTAGATAATATAATACATATTTAAAATGACCTACCTAAGAGAATTCATAAGGAATAAGTCGTTATGATGGGATACATATCAAATAGGGATCTACTGTGTCTGAAAGAAGAAAAAATGTTGTATATTCTTTGGTAAAGAAAGAATCAAACCATTAAATACATTTTAATATATTTTTTATTTTTTATTCTCAATAAGGATAAAAAGAGAATATTTGAGTCTTATAGAGATTATGGGACATTCATTGGTCCCTCAGGATAAAGGAAATCATAGAAAGGATTCAGTTTGTAGTAGGGAAAATAGGTTGAATGAAATGATGTCACAGTATCACAAAATGAATAGAATTTTCAACAAAATTTTTAAAAATTTCTTGATGATAATTAAAAGGAGGTAACAAACTCAGATGAATTAGAACTAGAAAAATATGATTCATTTGAAGATACTGATGATGAAAAAGTTCAATCCATATAAGTATCCAAAGGGAATGAGTATAGATGATATGAAAATGACAAAAAAATCACTAATGATCCGGAAACCATAAATTAATCATGTTAAATGAAGATTATACATAAAAACCCTTATAATATTAGGTAGATCCTGATTATTTTTGATAAAAAACTAGAGACTAAAACTCGGTTCAGTCTGTCAATAAAGGTCATGAACATATTGAGATGAATCAAACATGGGATATTTTTTTCAAGTCCGTCTGATAAAAATATCATTGGGACCAAATGATACTTCAAAAAGAAACTAAATTATGATAGATTGGTAATAAAAAAATAACAACTAGTGTGAATGGTATTATCTCAAATATAGGGAATTGATGATGATGTGATATTTGAACTTCTGTAATTTATAATAACTAGTACACTATTATTAGCTATTATAGTGAAAAAAATTCATTGTTTTCTTGATGAACATTAAGTTATTATTTTTAATGGGGTTCTAGAAGAAGATGTGCACCTCTAAAAACCTGATTGGATTCATTACCATGAAGATGAGGATAATTTTTTTTGGATGTAGAAGGTTCTATATGTGTTGAAGTATGCACTGAGATAATTGTATTCAAGACTTGATCAATTTTTGAATTATCCTAGTATTCACAATGGTGGATATGATTATAATATCTTTTACTACAATAAAATTGGTCAATGTATGTTTGTTTTGGTGTACATAGAAGACATACTATTTGTTGGAACATATGATTCATAGAGAAAAAGTGAGTTTAATAGTTATTGATTGAGGAACTAATAATTTTATGATGATTACCAATGATGAGTGGAGGAAATGGGACATTAATTTTTGAATCTAAATATTCCAAGGAGTTTTTTAGAAGACATAGAATGGATAATTCTAAGAAAATGACATCAATGGTGTCGACCCGGATGAAAATATCAATAAATTATAAAATGAAAATTTGTTAACGTCATATTATAGAAGCATTTCATTGGCATCATGTTTTACTTAACAATAACACGAACTGATAATATTTTTCCTGCATGGCAAGAAGCACAATATCATAGTAATCTTAAGGAATCCAAATTATTTATTTGTTAAATGAAGACTTTAATACCATAAGGACATAGTATATTTGGGTTTTCTATAAAAGGATAAATCATAATATGATTTATTTTGTTACATAGATAATGATTTGGCCAATTTAGTAGATTTTAGAAAATAAGCATAATGAGCTTCATTATATCTTGGTGGATTATACAACTCATAGCTAACCAAAAAAATATGATTTCATTTCATATAGATCCATTGAATTTGAAAATGTTGAAAACAATTAATCATGAACATAGTTATTATGAATGGATCAGATGCATGTATATAAGGTAGCTGAAGAGATCTTTTATCAGAATCTGTTATGAAAATTCAGGTTCTATAAATCTCATTAAAAATCCATTCAATCACTCATGTATGATGAATATTGGGATCTAGGATATTTTTATCAGGGAGGAGGTGGATCATGGGAATATGAATATGAAGTATTCCCCTAAAAAAACTATAGGTTGTGGAAATTCTAATGAAGTTCACAACAATGAAGCATTTGAATGCAATATATTGGATATTGGAGTTATGTTGACTCCACACACATGGAAAATATTGAATATTGTATCCCACTCTCCCAAATATAATTTTTTCCTACATGAAGATATATGTTCTTTATTATGATTCATAAAAAAATTAATTAAATTTTTCTTCATTGAAAAAGGGGGAAAAATGTCTTAATCAAGACTGGGGAAGAAGATGATAGAGGGATCAGATAAATAGGGGTATTTTTAAATCAAGATATTCATAATAATTTATTTAATGAATATAAATCACAAGATAAGTTCATAATAAATTAATTTTACAATATTGTTATATATAATTATTGGTTGTTGACTACCTAATGCAGTGTTACAAAATAAATCAATAATGGGGTTTCAAGTGGTGTTGATAATGATGATATTAATTTTTAAAATTATAATTCCACGCCTTATTATCATTAATAGAACAACATATGTGGGCTTTAAGGGTGTGTTGAGTATATCTATTGTCACTATCTATAATATCTTAAAGAAACTTTAGGTAGATTATGGATGTGTACAACATGTTTCCAAAATAATGGAAACCAAATATTTTAAGAGGAATCAAAAGGTTTAAACTTTTCATCAAACCCAATGGGGGATAATGTTGGAAAAAAATATCTGAAGATAACATCACATTAGATCTGGGTTAACTATGTTTGTTGATAAATCATGTTTTAAATGAATTTTTTGGAGTTCCAAAATGATTTATGACTGGGTACGTTGAAAAATATTCAAGTTACATATATAGATATATTATATGTGGAAAATAATTTTTAATGTAAAAGGTGGAATAATTTTCAATTATCTTCCATATTTCTATGTCCAAATATTTGGAAGAGGGAAAATTTTGTTCCTCTAAAATGAAGGATTTTTAAATAAGTGTAATTTTTATGAAAAATGGTTCATGTGTTTTTAAAAATTATTAGAAATTATATATTTTTTGACATGACATCAAAATATTTAAAATTAATTGTTTTATAAATGTTATAAATTTTGTGAAAGTAATAGATTGTGAGAAATTGGTAATATTGGGTGATACCATTAAATATGGATGCAGTTACTAGATGTTGGAGAGTCTCCCATTATAGTTGATGAAAATTCGTCAAACCTTAATGTAAAAGGAATGTTTCACACCAAGTAGAATGTGTGAGAGGTTGCTTCAGGAAGGGTAATTCATATATATAAATAGGTGGATCACCCTCTCATTTTAGTAACTCCATCCTCAGAAATATAAGGAATATTAATCTAATAAGAGATTCACGAAGAAATTTTTTATGGAGGAATAAGTGAAACACCAGTTCAACAAAGAAAATGGAGAGTATCTATAAGACTATGTGATATCCAAAACAATCCAAAAGTTTTGTGAAAATTGGAGCATTAAGACAATATGAATAGTTTCATAAAATTTATCAATTCATGAAAAAACATATAAGTTTATTGATAGTTAGTATAATATGCCGGAAAATTGTTAACAATAGTGAAAAGGTAAAGCTGTGAAAACCAGAAAGCATTTGTTAAATGTTTATATGGAATTGTGTTAGTAATGATGTTGATGAATTGTAATATAATTGATGCAAAAAATTAGGTGTAAAGAATATTGATTCATGTGATCAAAGTTATAATATTCTGAAGGAAAGGTGAACAAACATTAGTTGAGTGAGTAGTGGGATTTCAAATATTGATTAGTTGTAAACAAGGATGTATATTAGGTACCCTATGAATATTTTAATTTTTTTCCTTAGTGAATTCAATGCATGGGTACATTGCACGGGTACTCTCTTTGGAAATAACCCACTATGGGTTAACCTCATAATATTGTTGTGTATAATGCCTGATTTAATTTCTTCTGATATACTTGTAGAAGGATGGGAGACAAGAGTGTTTTGTTTAACCAGGAAACAAAATCTAAAGGTTTAGTTTTCTTAAAATATAATACCCTAATTAACCCCCTTATCATGGAATTTAACATATTTTCTATAATAATAAAACATTCTTGGATGAAGATAAATATATTTAAATGTCAAATTTTTTAAGGTAGTAGAGTTTATTAAGAAGTTCGAGCATTTATTTTGTGGTACTATTTTCTATTTCTACTATATTAGTTTATTTGGAAGTGTAATATGGTTTGTAGGTGAATCATTATAAGATTAGTATATGAATCTTTTATGATAAATAGATTACATTATATAAGTCAAATGGGAAGAAAATTTTAAAACAATTGTCAATTCATAGCTTGAATAACCAATAGACAATCTAAGAAATAATGAAGATGGATAATAAAGATCTATGATGGGAGGCAACTGATTGTGGAATAAAAGCGGTAGATCCCATATATAGGTATTCATAGAAGAATTGTGTTATGTAAAAAGGTATAGGGAGACATGGTTTATGCATCGAGTCGGTGGAGGACTCAATGGATTTTTTCATGGTGTTGAGGGATGTATGGAGTTATATGGGTGCCATATCTCATTTGAAATAATTTTGTGGGAGGTCTTTTATATATAATTATTCACCCATTTTAGTATACATATATATGAAAGAAATATAAATTAGATGATTTCATATTTATTTTATTCGGCCTCATTCTAATCATCTTGCATGAGAATGAGCCCACATCTAATCTAGGTGGGTCCTGACTTGGAATCAAGATGGCCTTGATAATTAAATCTAGTTTGATGTGAAGATCACTATGACTGTTATTGTTATAAAACTAGAAGATATTGACATCCATGTTGTGGTGGGTAGTGGTTTATTCAAAATTTCAGTTTATAGTGTCATAATGAGGATGTGTATGCATTTGAAGGTTATAGAAGAATGAATATGACCATGATGCATTGATCCTATAATGAAACAATAATCAAAATATATAAATACAGTAATTCAAAAAGAGATAATGGCTCAGGTGTCTAAAAATTCATCATTTTATAGTATCCATAGTTTCAATATACAAGAATAATAATGTTGATGATTGAGAAAATTAATAATGGATATACATTAACTTGCATAAGGATGTATAACAATGTATGAATCATCAATGAGATTTGTAAGAATAATTTGGGAATCCATGTATGTTTCTAATGTGTGATAGTAGTTATAAGGATCATCCTACAACCTAAAATAGTATCATTATTTTGTTCATCATATTTAATTCACATTATCTACATTTCCAATAGGATGATTACATGATTTAATCATGTGATGAACAAAAATGTATCCTAAGGATTAGAATATAATATTAGGTTGATTAAAGGAATGATATATGATACACACATATATGTGTATCCTTGTATGGGAATTCACAATAGATCCATGAAATAATAAGATCCAAGAATAGAGATTCGTGTAATAAGAAGAACTTATAGGGATCGATGTAATGGGATATCAATTTAGGATATGAAATGAATTTTTATTTTGATGAGATGTTGAATACCATATGATGTTTAGTTAATGATTATAAAAAAAGATTAAAATTAATTATTAAATATATATATTTCAATTATTTCAAATTGAAAAATATTATGTTTAATTTTATTTACATAATCTATAAATATATATTAAAAAATAATAAAAAAGAAGAAAAAATTCATTGCATGAATAATGTAAATATATAAGAAGTTGAAATAATAAATAATATAGATATATCAAAAAAATTCAGAGTATTACATATTTTATAAGTCAATTGAGGAACACATTATACTTTTCATGCAACATACTTGTTGTAACATTGTGTCATAGTGATTAAACTAGTGATGGATGAAATTTTTTATTCATGAACACCAAAGAAGAAATATATTTAATAGAAGAACAATAAAAGAGTTCATGGATTTATTAATTACTAATAATACCCTAGTTGAGGATTTTTAATAGAGAAAAATCCTAAAAAATTCTTATTCTTTAGATATTTACAAAAAAAAATTTGGTAGCCATTTCGATGGTCTCAATTGAGGATGAAGATGAAATATTTATTTTCATAGGGGGACTCAAGCTAACATAGGTGGCCATTCATTAAATAGGTGAATTTGTTTTCTCTACTAGTAAATTGGAACTATGTTGGTGTTTAATTTTTAAACATTTTGCGCTATAATAATGAGTATATGATTATAATGTTTTTAATTAATTTGGTGATAAATAGAATGATGTTATTTCCATTTGATAACAATTATCTAACACTGAGGCCACAATCATCCATCTTATAGGTGAAAATTATATATAAATTATAGTTTATTATTACATAATTTCCAACTTAAAATATAACAATCCCATAAAAGGATGGGAATAAATGATATAGAGAGATTCGGTGTGTGGGTTATCCATTGAATAAACCATTGAGGGGATGAAATGTGATCGAGGATTTAAATTGTAGAAAATTTTCAAAATATAATTCTCCCCCACTCTAATTGTTGGAAACATCACTCTGTTATCAAAAACAAATAATGCCATAAAAATGTGAAATAAAAAATATTAGATCCATGCAAAAATAAATCATGTGATTGCATTGTGTTTCTAATCAATGAATATAATATCACATCATTAAATAATTCAATACTCCATATAATAGTAACATAATGATGGGAATCCACCTTTGGACACCTTTTGGTAAAATTCTATTGAATCTTGGAGATGTGGTTTGAGAAGTTCTCTATAAAAATATAGATAATCAATTTTAAACTTATGGATTATATTTTATCCATTATATTCATGATAATAATGGTATTTTCCCCCAAATTACTGAATACTTTTATTCCATATACGTAATTCCCAATGTGTTTCCTTCCATAATTATTATATGTTTTAAATTCCATCATTTTATACTTATCCTTTTCCACATTTCTATTAACATTCCTTCTAGTAATCCTCTAAATATCTTTATTTCCTTTGAAAACATAATACATGGATAATTTATTCCCAATATCTTTATATGTTGTAAATTTTTAGGATACTAATTTCCATCGAAGGATTGGATTTAGCCCATAAAATTAATAAAAATATTGATTTATAGATTATAGACTTCATCCAAAATATTTCTTTTTGACCTTCTAATGTTATAGTCGTCCTTAAAGAATTCTCCTTTTATTTTTTGTCATAAATTTCGGAATTACCTTTCCATATTAGGTTTTTGATCATGAGGAATTTATTTCTAAATTTATATCACCATAAAATTATACTTTATAAACTATTTGTTTATTTCTCATAATTATTATTTTTGAATAAACATCCACCATTGATCAAAATCATCCTTTAGATGATATACCACCATGATTAGATTAACTAATTCACTACCCCTAAACTAAGAAATATATTTTCAAGGGACATGACTCACTGTTTGATAAAAATTTGGAATCTTAGTTCTATTTAAATATAGAGGATTCAATTAAATGATGTGGTCTAACATTATTAAATGATTTTGGGAATTAGAATGATTCTCCATATGATCATGGTTATTTCTCATTACAAAAATGAAATTCCATAATATACTTATAGTATTCTCCACTCCCAAGACACATATATTTTGTTTCTTAGGTGGAAAATACCAATATTTATTATATTTGTTTACATGGTTTCCATTCTTTTAAATAGGTTCCATTTATAAAAAATACAATATCCTTAATTAGATTATATAAATATAGATATTTTATCATAGTATAAAGCACCTGTATTGGTAATTTTTTCTAGTGGAATGTCTTAAATATTTTATGGTTTTATGATAATATATCTATAATCTATGTAATTATAAATCATGTTTCAAAATTTCAACAAAATTCACTTTGACAACAATTGTAATAGCCTCATCTCTAATTACTCATATCTGGTGGTTAAATTATGAAAATGGTAAATGACATAAGAGAAAACATTACCCCCGCTCAAATACTTTAGAAGATGTGGGAGATTAGATATATACATGATCCTAAAATTACATTAGATAACATGATATATTACATAAAAATTAAGTGAATTTTTTTAATTCATTTTAGTACATCTATAAATTATTCAAATTTCATTTCATTACTACATAGGTAACATAAAAAAATGGGTAACCATAAATTCACATTAAGGGGGTAGTGATTAGTATAATCCTTAATGGAATAAAAAATAAATTAATAATATGGAACAAATTAATAGTAATAAAATATTATATATAACTAATTACATCAAAAGTGAATCAAACTATAGAAAACAAAACAATATGTATAATCTCATGGATAATATAAAATGATATCATAGTGATGGAACACATAATTCCAGATATCATAATATTAATTTTGAGTACTATTCGAAGATGCCAACCATAAATTGCTAATGCATATTCAGAATATGCAATCTATTTTGTCAGATGAAATCTATGGATTTATTGAGGTGATCTATAATTATGGTCTCAAGCAATCACATAACAAGTTAATTTAATTCTGGATACAAAATGATTGGGTAAAAAATACAATAGAGATTCATTATTCATTAATAATCAATAAATAAATATATTAACATAATAAATATATATAATTTCATCACTTCCCTAGTAAATAAATGGAATATCAATCCTCTTAAGTGCACACCAATTTCACATTGTATATTGTAATGGGTATACACCAAATTTTGTATTATAAAGAAATATATTAATATATGTGAAGTGGTATATTATATAACCACTAGATTATAGAATGTGGACTTAAAGGAGAAAAACAAATTCAATAGATATATGATGACAACTAGATTACGTAATCATAAGAATGATATTTAATGTATAAGAACTAATATGAACATTTTATCATATGAACAGAAAATTTACAAAGGAGGAATGAATAAAATGAATTCATTAAAAGGGAAAAATGAAATGTACACCCCCATGGAAATGAATTTTATTTATAGAACAAAAAATATTAAATTGGGAAACAATACATGAAAATGATAAATATAAGGAATTAATAACCTAAAATTTATATATATATTTTTTCTAAAAGGTAAAAAAATTCAACAAGAAGAGTATAAATTAATTTTGAATAAAATGAATTCAGGGAGATGAATCCTCTCATATATAAATAATGTTCATCAATTAAATTTTGATATAATTCAGAAATAATTAATAATGTTCATATATCAATGAATGAAAATTGAGTAAAATAACCCCTTACTATGAATCCTAACTTACCTCAAGATAAATCTAACCACCTGAAAAATAAAATTGTATCAAACAATAACTTTCTTTAAAAAATATTTCAAATTAATGATATTATTAATATCCCATTTAATATACTTATTATAATATCTCATTAAATTAATAAATGTGTATTTTCATGTCATGTATTATATGTTCCATCAGTTGATAACCCCTAGGAAAACTATTATATTACTGTGATTGTAAAACATTTTATACAAGTGGTTTTATAATATACAGAATTTTCAGTAATAATATTAAAATCATTTGAGATTAAATGAAGTTTAATAGTTAATTAAATATTTTCTATTAATATAATCATCCTCAATTTTTCTTTTTTTGAATGTTAAAATTCACTATAACCATCTGATTTTAATTTTAATGTTATGATGGATAATTTATAACAATATTTATAATCATAAAATATGATGAATGTAAATTTTATAACCACTAATGAAATTATATTTGTATAATATTGATCAAATTAAAATGTTTATGGAAACAACATTGATGAAATTGGTATTATAAAAAACCACATTGAGTGTTGCATTCTAGAGTGATCAAAATAATGGGAAATTGAAAACTATTGGAGAGTTATAAAAATATAATATTTTATATTTGATACAATTTATGGGTAAATTTAATGAATACACATATTATTGTAGAGCATAATATGGAAAATGAAATGGAAAAGGCATCATTATTGAAAAACCCATTTCTGAAATAGAAACAGCTAAAGAATTTTTTTAAAGAGATAGAGGTTGATCCGTCACCATTTAAGGATTAAAAATATTCCAATAACATGATAATAAAATCTTGTATGAATTAATATTTTAGTATTAAATATTTTTATGATAATGTAGTAAAATTAAGAAAAGATAAACTAACTCCCATGAAAATACATTCTGCTTTGACTCACCTTCATTTCTATGATGATAAGGCCAATATAAGAGAGGATTGTGGTTAAACATGAGGATTGAGGAAATTTGAAGGGATGTATAGAGTTGAATTTTGTAAAATCACTGAGAGAACATTGATATTTATATATTATTTGAAATGTTTAGAATAAGTCTACGTTTACAAAAAAATATTAATGGTGTTCACTCAAATATTTAGTATTGAAGTATCAATAATGTAATTTATAATATAAATTCAATATAAAGAGAAAATATATGAAATTATTAATCATACAATTCCCAGCATGACTCAAGTAATGTTATTGTATTTTTATTAAATTATAATTTAATTTAGAATTATACAAAACATAATTAATTTTTTTTCTAGTGTTCTTCATGTAATATGATATTAAATTTACCTCAATAATTATATAAATCATCAATTAATAATTTTATAAATACATATATTTCATATTTATCAATGAAATTTTAAATACATTATAAATTGTTTTATCATTAATAATTTAGTTTTTTTTAAATTATTTAATTTTTTTATCTGGTCAAACAAATTTTGCTTCAATGTTATGAAATTACTTTTCATTATTATACTAAAATATTATATAAAAAATAAAAGTATTTAATTAAACAAAAAAAATTATCGATAATCATTATATTTTTATTTATAATTTATATAATGATTCATTTTTAGATTATATTTTTTACTTTTCTAACCTGTATAAGCATTGGTTAAGTATTTTTATTGAAATGCTATATAATTTTAATATTCACTAATATATGTAAAAATAATTTAGTATTCATAATTTTTAAATATTATTTTTCATTCAAGACATATCCATTCTTATATACTATATTGAAGACATAAATATCAATTTTCTAATACTCTGCTAGCGTTATTCTAAGACATAAAATTGTTTTTTTATTTTTCATGACATGAAAATTCATTTATAATTTTTATGGTTGGTCACAGTTTGATACCCTACATGGGATCCCTCAAAAGATCAAAATTTGAGGTTTAATCCTCATATCCACCTTATGAAGAAAATTATGTGTGGTCACCTCATGGGTGAAATTCTATAGGGTCAACTTTTGAGGACCAGTCCAAATACACCATTAACCAAGAATGACTTTGCGGAATCATACCTTAAAAAGAACCTATTTCCAAAAAGGAATATATTTTAAGGAACCTATTATCTATAACATCAAACTCATGGAGATCATATATTAAAATATTTTTCAATAGGCCTCCTATCCAATAACCAACAACACATTAATTCTATTTATGATCCCACTACGTATCTTACCTCTTCCACAAGGCTTCCACAAACTCCCTTCCTAGATTCCACTATGTGGGAAATATTCCTTGATTAAATCCATAAAACATACTTTTACTAACTCACCTACAAGTCAAGGTATCTCAAGTAATCATAATTGTGTAATACCCACAAAATCTTCTTGATTTTAGTGTCTCATTTTTGTAATTATATATAATCCTCCTCTAAGGTGTTATATGATAACCATATTAAAGGGGAATCTCTAATGTGTAGTCTACTATTGTGTGATCCAATGTAATAAAAATGATATCTATACACATTCTTCACTCACCCATCATCACTTACATGGTATTAGATTTTTTAATTGTCCTTTTTGTTAACATAATTGAGTTTCATCACATGAATCACCTCCATGTCCTAGTTTCATGACTCTAAACTACATAGGTCACATCCTTTCCACATGATGTTAAACTACACTGACTACTCCTCACAAATTACCTTAAACAATATCATAAGAACTATATTTTATTTGATTCCATTTCTTATAGGATACACTGGATTACTATTTATGGTTCTAAACTGATATCATTAACCTTCTGATTTCTCTTATTTTATGAGAATATTATGATTCATTATTAAATTTATTGAGAAACATATATTGGTTCCCTAATAAAAATATATTCAATAAAAATCTAAAGTTTCTCTATATTCGGGCCTCCTAATTTGTCTAACCCCAACCTCATCAATATTATTCTTATGTGATGATCATAAGAAATCAATTAGTTGATCATGGGATTCCATAATCATTCTGTAAGAGATGAGCCTGAGGTGATCATGATCAACATCCCCAAACTGGTAATCTTTCGAACCCCATGTGATGAGTATCAGGTCTCCTTATTTTGAGGAGTATCAGGTGATTTTTCTTTCTCTATAGATACATTATATTTGCCTGTTGTAAAAAACTAGGGATTATCCTATTGATGAAGAAGGGATACCTTTGATGGATAGCCGTAGATGATCTACCATCACCCATGTTACATGAATTGGATTCATTCCTATCATACCATGAGGAAGATAACAAGAGTCTCCTACTAGGTTGAATCCCTAATCATACCCACTTCAATATAGTTATTATTAGATATTATGATCCAAAAAGGGATGTACATGTGCGAGTCTAACACCAACCATTGATAGGATTTTTTTCCTAGCTATTATATTCACATTTTTAAAAAAATAATTTACTGGTCCTTATCACATGACCATAAAAGAATTGAGGTATTAAATTAAGTGAAATCAAATATTCATGTTCTAATTCCCTTTATAGGGATATGTACGAATCCAAATTTATGGAACTAATCCAAAAACGAAAACACCATAAACACCTACCACCACCCTAGATGGAAATACATTACAGAGTTCCCAATAATTACTATAAATCATTGTGTCATAAATTTGTAAGAGAATGAAGGATTACCACTAATACCCAAATAGATTTACATATACACATGTATTCAATCAGATAACTGAAACAATGGTTACCAATGCAACACTAGTGTTTAAATAGTGAATTTCCTAGACCCAACTATAAAGTACTTTTGATTACCATATCATGTTTACAAAGAGTTATGCATTATTTTTACATACCATTACATTTTAAACCTTCTACCTAAACTATTAAAAGGTAACGTTCATATATTAATTTTCATATCAAAAGGTTATATTATATCCTAGGATATAGTGACAATCTTGAGATACTATGACATTAATCACCAACATTGGTCCAATGGTCTAGATGCATCTTACTGACTAGACATGGCTGAGGATAGAGTATCTGGTGTTGAGGGATCATACGAAATGAGACTTATTCTTATAAAATTTCTACATGATGATCTATAATAGTGAGATCATGGGGATATACTTTCCAAAAAGAACACCACATATTTTTTGGTTTCATTGGATGCTCATATATATGGAAATGTGTAATGGTCTCCGGATAAGAGATCTTTACTAATGTGTTACATTTAAACAAATACATTGATTCAAGGAGATCACTATGATTATGAAAGCATGTCAAAGTATATTTTGGTTGGTGATTCAATGGTCGCATGAAATTTGATGACTGGTCAAGAAAGGATTATTCTCTTCCACATTGATGAAGTTATATTGTCACGACCCATCCCCCAGGGCTAGTGTCGTGACTACCCCAAGTCTGCCTTCCATAGGCCAGAGGCAGGTGACTAGCACCGAAAGGTGTATCCCATAAAACCAGGAAGACATTGCCTTTATATCATATAAACATACTCAACCAATCACACAACAAGATACGAACACAAGTAAACAGTATAGAAAAAGAGTGATGAAAGTATGTAAAAATGGGCCAGAATACAAGACCAACAAGAATGTACAAGAATACTATATGGTACAAGTAAAATGAAATAGATCCTTTGATCACCCTATAATGATCCTACCTGAAAGGTAAGTACAACTCTCTAGTGGTCGTATCTATGGTATGCCTCGTCTAATGTCCACCTCCGAGCAACCTCCAGTCTTGGTACTCTTTTCCTCAGTTATAACTATTCGTCAGCTACACAAAACACAACTACATGTGGGCATAGCCCGTGCAGGGGTGATTATGACGATACTCAGAAGGGACCCCAAGACCCTCAAGGTCTCACAAAAATCCACAATGGATAAACTACATATAATGAAATCAACTGAAAACCTTACTTAGGTATATTCCCGTACATATACCTAAGTTATCAAGTATACCAATCTCATCCATGAGAAAACACATGTTCCTACCCAAAAGCACAAAGCTCAACTATTCCACAAGGGTAGTAATTCCACGAAGGTATGTACTACACATGTACGCCACACAGAATAATACCACAAAGGTTTCACCACGAAGGTATGGACTCAACTCAAACTAGGTATAACATAAGTAGAGTAGTAGAGATTATTATATGTAAATATTGAATCATCTTACACTGTTAAGAGGCATACCCATGAAGGATACCAAATTTAAGGCCCACAAAGGATCCTAGTATAATGTCACACCCACACAAAATACTAGTTCAATGTTAGTACATTATCAAACCCACATAGGATCCAAGTACATCGTCAGTACATCGTCAGTACCTCGTCAGCCCAAAATTGAATCCTAGTACATTGTCAGTACATCATCAGACCCAAAGAGGATCCTAGTACATCACCTATACATCTTTAGACCCACATAGGATCCTAGTACATCGTAAGTACATTGTTAGACCGACATAGGATCCAATTACAACGTCAGTACATCATCATACCCCCACAAGATCCTAGTACATCGACAGTACATCATCTGATCCACATAGGATCCTAGTACATCATCAGTAAGTCGTTAGACCCAAACATAATCCTAGAATATTTTCACTACATCGTATGACCCACAAAAGATCCTAGTACATTTTCAGAACATCTTCAAACCCACACACGATCATAGTACATCATCAGTAAATCATCAGACTCAGACATGATCCTAGTACATCATCATAGCCAGGTATAGGGTATCTTCCCTAAGCATGCTCCTCTTGAGGAGAGTTCTTTCCTCAAGCTACTGGTCAATACTCCGTGAGCCACGAAGTCTCACGAGGAAGTATCCTAAAGTACATTCGTGTAAAAAGGGTCTCAACCAAACAGATGTTGTGTCAATTGGATTCCAGGTCTATATGCTATTAGCTTTTTATTTATGAGGGCCCTGTTGGATTCGTGCTCGATAAAACCTGACCATACCCAATCATTATCCAAATCTCAAGTGGGGTATACCATATGGATAATCTATTCCTAAGGATTATGGCCACATAGATGGTTCGTCGAATGGATGTATGGTTCCAATGTTATGATCAAAAGAATTTATAGGGTTGAAATTGGTCCGGGTCCAGTCCGACCTTGTCTGACTGTCCCCGCCTGGACCGATAGAGTCCGGGTCCAGTCCGACCCATCCTGGACCGACCCGATCCGGGTCCAGTCCAACCCGGTAAGGCCAACCCGGCCTGGATGGAACCGATCTATTTATGGTCAGCCAGGACCAGCCCGCGCTGGGAGGCCCGCAGTGCTATGGGGTGGTGGGGCGGCGGCGGTGTGGCTGGGTAGCTGTTGTAGTTCCGGGTGGCTGCGGTGCAGTGGGGCAGGCGCAGTGTGGCGGGGTGGTCTAGGGGTGGTGGGGTGGCCTCCATACGGGAGGGAGGCTGCGGTAAGGAAGTCCATCGTGGCTGGACGAATGGCCAGTCGTCCTCTCCATACAGCGCGGTCATGTGCGGCGCCTTTGTCGGTGACCATCTCGGCTGACCATCCTTCATTCTTCACTACAGCACAAGCTGCGACACCTTGTTTTCCAGGTATGGGGGAATCACCCCACCGCCTGCGTTGTAAAGTCGGCCTTCGGTTTCCATCTTCCTTCATCGCAAATATTTCATTAAAACCACATGGGATTGTAGAGAGGTAGGGCTATGATCATTTGGCCCACACCCTCCGCGTTAGAGTGGTAGAAAGCAGTTCACAACTTCTAAATCATGAAGAACATAAAGAACATGTAAGAGAGGTATTTAAAACATCAAAACCTACCTCAGAGGTTTTTTTATGTCGATAGGGAAGGATGGGCGGACGGTGGTTTTTTGATGTGTCGCGGGATGAATAACGGTGAAGACGATGTGGGTGCCAATGATCATCACCTCTGCAACATGCTTCCGAAGTCATGGGGCTCATGTTTCTTCCTCTTTCAGGGCTCCAAATAATTTTATTTGATGCAGATTGAATTCTTCACTTTGAGGATAAGTTCTTCGTTGAAGAGAAAGGGTGCATTCTTTGTTGGATAAGATCTTTCCTGAATTTTCCCCTTCTCCTTTTCCAACCAATCCTCCCAAATATACGAGGTGTCAATATAATTTGAATTAATATGTATCAAATTAATTGTTCGCACAATTTACTATTGTAAAATTAATTGAACCACATTGGCATAATTAATTGGCTCAATTCAATAGGAGGAATGAATTAATGGTGAGTGGAGAGCTTTCTCCCCTATTAAGAGGGTTCGGGTAGTCCCCGTCATTAAATACAAAATTGGGGATTTTAGTCTTTGTGGTCCCAAACTCATAAACATTCTCATGGGAGGTTTCAACAAAAATAAAATATAAGTTTCTTTTATTTTGTTTTTATTTCCAAGAAAAAGTGAAAAACTATGTTTCAACCCCTATCTACTACAGTCGAGGTGAAACTCTCTTTCAGTGAATACTAGTGCTATGAGTTCAACAGTGTCCTCAAATTTCAATTTCGAGCAATGGGTCAAAATTTACAAAACCCTTCTCACATATTTACTAAATGTACCCAAAATAAATTTCATAAATTCATTCCGGGCACACCGGGCCTCGGAATCAGGCACTGTCAATTTTTGTAGACTCATAAAATTTCTATATAATTAAAATTTATTACATGGAAATTCTAGGTCTTAACATTCTCCCCAACTCAGGGATTTGAATCCCTGATAGCCACATCATAAAACTAAAAAACAAGTGTCAGAACTAAGAACAAATCGGAGCCTCCCGCTCCCATGTGCTCTCTTGGAGGTTCATGTGCTGCCAGTGTACGTGCACCAGAGGTATCGACCGCCCATGAAGGACCTACTCCTGTCGATCCTCAGTCTCAACTGGAACCTCCATAATATTCATCCCCTTGTCGGCATCTAGCTCGACTTGGTCGATTATGTGAGAAGGTACATGCATGTATCTCCTCAGCTGTGGCATAGGGAAGATGTCGTGGACCCAGTGCAACTGAGGGGAAAACCTAAGTGGTATGCCACCTCGTTATCTTTACTGAGGTCCTAAAATGGTCTAATGAAACTTAGAGATAACTTTTCACCCCATCCAAATCTTCGTAAACCTAAATGAGGTGAGACCATTAGGAAGAAATTTTCACCATCCTTGAACTCCATAGGTCTCCATCTCCTATCGGCATAAGACTTATGCCTGCTCTGTGCAGTCTATATCCGCACCTAGATGTTCTGCACCTTCTCTGTGGTAGCCCATACCATCTTTGGTCCCATGAGTGCTGACTCCCCTGGTTCAGTCCAGCAAAAAGTTGATATGTGCGGTCGGTCGTACAAATCATCGAAAGGTGTAATCCCAATAGTGGAGTGATAGATATTGTTGTAAGAAAAATACACTATTGTCAAGTGAACCTCCCAACTATGAACAAAGTCGTGGAAGCAAATATGTAGCAAGTCCTCGAGGGTCTGAAGGGTCCGCTTAGTCTGGAAATCTGTCTGATTATATAAGTTAGTGCTCAAACGAAGCTACATCCCAAAAGCCTCCTGTAACCCCTCCATAGCTAGGAAGTAAATCGTGTAACATGATCGGAGACAATTGTCAATGTTACTTCATGGAGCCTGACATTCTCTTGAAAATAGACGCGTCTCATGCTCTCTACTGAACCCTACTCTCTGATCAGTATGAAGTGGGATGACTAGGTGAGTCAGTCGATGATCACCCAGATAGAATCATGACCCCTAGATCTACGTGGAAGTCCCATCGCTTAAACAATTGATATCACATCCCAAAATCATGTTGGGACCTCTAAAGGTTGAACTAAGCCTGCTGGTACCTGATTCTCCTCCTTCACTTGCTGACAACTGAGTCACCGAGAGACAAACTCTACTAGTGATTTCTTCATTCTCGGCCACAGGAACTGTCTTCGGAGGTCATGGTACATCTTCGCCACTCCATGATATACCGCTAGAGGGGATGTGTGGAACTCCCTCAATAATTCCTCCTAAAGTGACACCGGTACCATGGTATGTCCTCTAATGAAAATGACATGCTCCCCACCTTTAGAAAATACATCAGGGAATGTCCTGTGGATATCTAAGCATGTTGAGCCTCATAGTCAACATCCCCAAGATGCACCTCCCAAACTCACTAAAGTAGTCTTGGATTGTCTGTAAGAGATTGAAGAAAAGCTACTCCATCTTGATCCAGAACAGATATCTACAAAGATAACAGCTGCTCCGTCACCTCACCTAGAAGTTGTATGCCAGATCTCCTACTGAGTGCATCTTCTACAACATTCCCCTTCCCAAGAGTGTAGATTATCTTAAAGTCATAGTCCTAGAGGAACTAAATCCAACATCGTTGTCCCAGGTTCAGGTCCTTCTGAGAGATGATCTACCAGAGACTCCTGTGAACCAAGTAGACTGTAAAAATCTCTCCAATAATGTAATGTCGCAACATCTTCAAGGAGGAGACCACTGGTGCTAACTCTAGTTCATGGGTAGCATAGTTCTGCTCATGTTTTCTCAGTTGTCGAGAACTATATGAGATCACTACTTTCTCTGGCATCAAGACACATCTGATCTCGGTCCCTAATGTGTTGCAGTAGACTATGTACCCTATGCCATCCTCCCGTAGCCTCAATATGGGGGCACTAGAGAGCCTCTGTCTCAACTTTTGAAAACTACACTGATATCACTGTAACCAAACAAATGGTTTCCCCTTCTTCGTCAATACCAATAAAGGTGCTAAAACTCTGGAGAAATATAGCACAATCCTCCATTTGTATCCACCCAAGCCCAGGAATCTCCGTACTTATGTCACACTCCTAGGTGGATCCCAAAATTGTACTGCCTCAATCATCACTAGATCCCCCGAAACACCAGCCTCCAAGATGACATGTCCCAAAAAGCGAACTTCTCGGATCTAGAACTGGAACTTCGATAGCTTACCATAAATATGGTTTTGTTAGAGTGTGTCCAGAACTATCGGAAAATGTTAGGCATGCTTCCCCTGAGTATTCGAGTAGATCAGAATATCATAAATGGATAATTCAACAACAATATCATGGTATTGCTGAAAAATACTATTCATGAGTCCCATGAACTCTGTTGGGGTGTTGGTCATTCCGAATGGCATAACCAAGAACTAATAGTGGTTGTACCAACATCTATAAGTCATCTTCTGCACATACTCGTCTCGCACTCTGAGCTGGTGGTAGCCTGATATATGGTATATCTACGAGAACCACTATGCTCCGTTCATCGGATAAAAGAGGTTGCCAATCCTCAGGAGTGGGTACATGGTCTTCATGGTCACCTGGTTCAGGAGCTGATAGTCAACACAAATCCTAAATCTCCCATGCCCCTTCATTGTGAACAAAATCACAGATTCCCAAGGGGAAAAACTGGGCCGAATGAACCCATTCCCTTGTATGGAATCCAACTATACCCACATCTCACGAAGATCTGTAGGAGCCATCTGATATGCTGGTGTGGATATCGGTGTTGTCCCAGGGAACAAGTCAATGTGAAAGTCCACCTATCTACAAGAAGGTTTTCCCATAACATCATCAGGGAAAACATCCTCATACTATTCCACCACTACATAATAGCTTAGACTCTCCACATCAACAAATCCGAGGGTAAGGCTAGCCAACTGAAGAGTGATCGGCTGCACTATCCTCCAGGTAAGTCCGTCCTGTGCTGCAAAGGCTCCCCTCTCTTTGGGGAATGTAAAATAGCTCCCATATATGCAGACACACCACAAATTGCACCTAATACAGTTTATCTTAGCATAGACTATAGATAACCAGTCCATACCCAAGATGAATTCATATGGCCTCGACGCCGATACTAGGATAACCCATCTGATGCTCTTGCCTCCTAGAGTAAGCTCACACTTCTAGAACCAGTGCGTAATCATCGAATCCTCTCCTGTAAAAGTATCTAGAAGTAATAATTGTGCCAATGGATCCATTAGAATATCTGAGATGTAAACAAGGGCACTAGAAATAAAAGAATGAGTGGAACCTATGTCAACAAGTACTACTGCTATAGTAGAGTAGACATAGATCATACCTCGTATAATCTCCAGAGCGCCATGGTCGCATGCCTTAGCTTTCTGGAGCTGAGATCACCCTTTTCCACCTACTCTATATGGTTAGGGTGGACTACATAGTGGTGGTGGCGGTAACATCTCGAATCTTCACCCACCACCAACTGCACAGCCAGTTCCTCTGCCATGTCCTCTTGCTCCTACAGACCTCCTAGATCGAACCTTCTTCTCTGCCTGGGTGGTCCTTTGACCATATTCTGATCATCCATATGGCAAGTTGGATATTCATGATTCATGTGACCCTACCCGCCACATGTGAAAAACTGCATGTTCCTCGCATGACTGGCTATGTCTTCGGCACCCCACACAATCGATCCTGAGTCATGCGGTCATCCACCTGTACGTCTAGCCCTCTTAGACATCTGTGACATTTGTCTGTTTCCAGCTAAAGATTACTCCTCTACGTGAATACTGGTGGTAGGTCTCACTAATGGTGACTGCTCGGCAAGAAAACTCTCCACTAATAGGGATCGCTCTAACCCCCCCCCCCCCCCCCGCCTGTATTGGGATGCTGAGATAAAACAACAATGGCTTGATATCCCACCTGAGTCCCTGATCAATGGTCTGTGTGCTAAATAATGGGTCTGGAAGCGTATAAGTAGAGTAGCATGATCGTTATGTGAACCTCACTGAGTACTTAGCCACAGTCATACTGCACTGCTGTAGATGATGAAGGTATCTTATATGCACTGTGTGAAAAGTTGTTGGGACAAACTCTACCTGAAACAGGCTCTTGAAGTCTGCCCAGAAAAGAATCACCTCGTCGTGAAACTGGAGAATCAAAATCCACCATCTGTCTGCTGCTGCCTGTAGAATACTAGCAGCAAGGATCAACATGAGTTCCGATGGTGTCCTTACTAGTTGAAACACTCTCACCATGGCCTCCAACCAATCCTCAACTGCCTGTGGGTTCGTCTCTCCCCGAAACATGGGTGACCTCTGGCGCAGGAACATGTGCAATGCGCTCAATCGGCATGCACCCTCTGCTTCTAGGGATAGTGGAATCGGTGGCCCAATGGGTAATGGTACCGCTAGTACCTCCACTGGTGCCTCTACTAGAATATTGCCTTGCACTGAGGCCTCGTCACTCGGTGATCTTTCAAAGCGTACTATTCCTGGTACCCTAGCTAACTGTCTGCATAGAGGAATCCTGAAAATAAATAGGTGCTTCATGGTCAATAACTTATACCTGGTGAGCTGACTCAAAGAGATCACAAAGAAAACTCTTGAAAACACACACACAATCAGGGTTGTCATGCACTGAGCCGAAAATCAGATGTCATAGTCCTTGTGTATGGATACGTCATCCGCCACACAAAAACTGGTTTCCCTAAACTGATAAAAACACTCACTGCACTTAAAACTATTTCCATTAAACAAAATATTAGATTCCTATGTTCTATGGTAGAACTGGCTCCTCTGATACCAATTTGTCATGACCTATCCCCCAAGGCATGTTACATTACTTCCCCATGCCCGCATTACATAGGCCAGGGGCTGGCGACTAGCACCGAAAGGGGTAACCCTTAAAACTAAGAAGGAATTTCCTTTATATCCTATAAACACACTCATCAATGCAAACATCAGGTTAAGAACACAAGTAAACTGTATATAAAAAGAGTGTTGAAAGTAAGTAAAAAGGGGAAAGAATACAAGCCCACCTTGAATGTAAAAGAAAACAGTAAGGTAAAAGAAAACTGAAATTGCTCTTATGAACACCCACCAAGGATTCTACCTGAAGGGTAGGTAAAACTCTCGAATGACTGTCTCTACAATACACCTCGTCTGATTTCCACCTCCGAGATACCTCTTGTCATAGTACATTCATCCTCAGTCAGCGATGTCTGTCGTCTGCACCAAACACAAAAATGTGCAGGCCTATCCCATGCATGGGTTAGTATGATGATACTCAGTGTGGACCCTGAGACCCTTAAGGTCTCACAAAAATCCACAAAGGATAAGCCACAAAGCATGAAATCAACTGACAACCTTACATAGGTACATGTCCATAAATATAACTAGGTAATCAAGTATACCCATCTCATATATGAGGAAACACAGGGTCCAACTCAAAATCCCAAAGCTCAACTATTCTATAAAGGTTAGAATACCATGAAGGTATGTACCACTCAGGTACGACACACAGAAGAATACCACAAAGGTATCACCATGAAAGTAAGGACTTAGCTCTTACTAGGTATAACATAGGACCTATAGTAGAGATGATTATATGTAACTAATATATCATATTACTCTGTTAAGAGGCTGACCCATGAAGGATCCCAAATTTCAGACCCACACAGGATCCTTGTACATTGTCATACACATAGAAAATCCTACTTCAATGTTAGTACATCATCAGTCCCACACATGATCATAGTACATTGTCATCATATCGTCAGTACATCGTCAGTACATCGTTAGTGCATCGTCAGTACATCTTTAAACCCACACAAGACCCTTTTAGATCGTCAGTACAACGTCTGACCCACAGAAGCTTTTAGTAAACCATCAATACCTTGTCAGACCCACACATGATCCTAGTAAATCATCTGTACAGTGTCTGACCGACATAGGAACCTAGTACATTGTCTGTACATCGTCAGCCCCACACAGTATCCTAGTATATCGTCATTACATCGTCAGACCCACACAAGATCCTAGTACACCATCAGTACATCTTGATAACCACATATGATCCTGGTACATCATCAGTACATCTTTAGACACACAAAAGAACCTGGTATATCATCAGAGCTAGCGACAGGGTACCGAAACTATGATTTCTCATCTCTTGGAGAGTCCTCTCTTCATGGTAATGGACAATACACCAACTGCAACGAAGGCCCAAAAATAATTATCCCAATGTACCGCCATGTAATAGGGGATTCAACTCAATAGATGGTGTGTCAATCAGACACCTATTATGTATGTTATTAGACATTTAGTTCCAAGGGCCCGGTTGGATTCAGGCTCGACCCAACCAGACCATACCCCCAAATTTATGGAAATCTAATATGGGGTATAAAAAAAGGAATGTCTCACCCTTGGGTTTCAGGTGCCACAGACGGTTCATCAAATGGACACCCAGTGCCAATGTTATGGTAAAAAGAACGTATAGAGTCGAAACTGGTCCGGGTCCAATCCAACCCGGTTGGCCTGACCTGGTTCTATTTGGCTCGGCCCAGACCGTGATGGGCGGCCCGTGGTTCAGGGTGTTTGTGGTGCGATGGTGTGGTAGGGCGCATCGGTGCGGTAGGGTGTGCACAGTGCAGCGGGGCGGCCGTGGGGCAGCGGGGTGGACGCGGTGTTGGGGGGAAGCCATGGTGGGACGGGACAGCTGCAGTGTGGTGGGGTGGCCCACCATGGCTGGCCAGATGGCTAGCTGTCTTCTTCGCGTAGCGTGGCCACGTGTCGTACCTTTGATGATGGCGAGCTCGGTTGACAGTTCTCTATTCGTCATCACAGCACATGCCGCATCCCCTTGTTCTTCAGGTGGTGCGGACACGGGCCGCCACCACTATTGTGCGGCCGACCTCAAGTTTCCATCTTCCTTCATCATAAATATTTCATTGCAAACCCACAAGGATTGCGGATAGGTCCGACCATGTTTGTTTGGCCTGCACTCTCTGCGTTAGAGCGGTATCACGAGGTTCCCCACTTTTTAATCACGAAGAACATCAAGAATGGGTAAGGGAGGTATTTAAAACATAAAACCCTACCTCAGAGGTTTGTTGATGTCAATGTGGATGGAATGATAGAATTCAGATCATCGATGTGTCTCCAGATGAAAAACAGTGACGGGGAAGAGTGTTCCATTGATCGTCACCTCCGTAACACGCTTTAGATGTTGGGCTCATGAATTGTCCTCTTTCATGTCTCCAAAGAATGTTCTTTGATGGATATGGCATTCTTCTTTTAGAGGAGATGTTCATCGTTGAAGAGGAAGGGTCCGTTCTTCATTGGAGAATATCTTCCACAAATTCTCCCCATCTCCATTTCCAACCAATGTTCCCAAAGATATGATTTTTCAATATAATTTGAATTAAAGTCTATCAAATTTATTTTTGGCATAATTAATTTTCCCACATTGGCATAATTAATTGGCTCAACTAATTATCTCAATTTAATAGGAGGAATGAATTAATGGGTTTTTGAGAGGTTTCTCCCCCCTTAAGAGAGTTTGGGTGGTCCCCGCCATTAAATTCAAAATTGGGGTTTTTAGGCTTAGTGGTCCCCACATCCATAACATTCACATGGGAGTTTTCAACAAAATTAAAATATAAGTTTATTTTATTTTATTTTTGTTTCCACAAAGAAGTGGAAAACAATCTTTCACCCTAGATCTACTTCGCCGAGGTGAAGGTATCCTAAAGCGCATATCTCCGCTGCGAGTTCAATGTTCTCCTCATATTTCAATTCTGAGCACTGGTTCAAAAGATACAAAAACCTGCTCGCACGTTTACTGAATGTTCACCAAATAATGTTCTGTCATTCATTATGGGCACATTGTGCCTCAGAATCATGGCCTTTCAATTTTCACGGACTCATAAAATTCCCATATAATTAAAAATATTACATGTAAATTCAGGGTCTTTACATATATATCTTCGGACTTGTTTATTAGGATGTTAGTACAATGATAAATATAATTCAATGGTTTTCCAAGGTAAATACAATTAGTTATATAAAAAAATGAAGCCATAAAATTGGGATGACACTAGTGTGCATCCTTCATTATAAGATATTAAAGGCAAAGATATTTTATTTCATGTTTTATTTCTGTATGTTGGTTCTTTCTACTATGAAAATCCTTATCCCTCTAGAGTCCATGGTGTGATGTGAGATCAAACTCTTGGTTTTAGAATAGTATTCACTACTATTAGTATTAAGTTCTAGAGGGCCTCACACAGTAGTATATTCGAGAATCTTCCATATTCAGTATAATAGGTATATAGGAATTGGTGGACCCCACCATTTTGGTATGCTTTTTTTTTCAAGGACATACAGTCACCAATGAAACAAATAATTTATTTTTATTCAAGTTATGAATAATTTGAAATTCACTTATTTATTAATGGTATTTGTAAGTTTTAAAATAAATCCATGAAAATATTATTTAAATGAATATTATTTTAGAATATTTGGGTGTATTTAATATTTACAAGAAGAATGATACAAGTTAATGGATCTATTATTATCAGGTAAAATATTTTTGATATTATGGGTGAGTGATAATTATCATAAATGATATTTGTGTCAATGTATAATAGTCATAATATTATTTGTCTAGAGTGATTATTATTCAGGGGTGATGGAGGAAATACCTAATACTTTTTGAGCGCTCTATACATAGAATAAGAGAAGAACATGTAGAGACATATTAATGGGATTAATTTCTCTTCTTCTATCTCCCATGTTATAAAGGAAGAGGCTCTGGATCTATGGATTTTGGTTCAAGATCCCTCTCTTATATCATAAGAAATGGGATTTGGTTAACTTCATAACCTCGAAGGAATATTCACAACTCTATTGTAGAACATGAATTTCAGTGATCTTATCTTTTTCAAATTTTTTATGTGCTTATGAAAAATCTTAAAGATTTCCAATTTGGATTCATTGACCAGTGATATCCAATGACGAGTAGACATTGAGTGTGTATTAGGGTCTAAAATAGATATTTTATGGTTTTATTATTGAGCTTAATATTCTTCATGTTAAATCCCTGACTTGTACTAGGTTGTGATTCTCCATTGCCAATGAGTTTATACTATTCATGAGTGAAAATTATCGAAATAACATATTTTTGGGCTTCTTCTGCATGGATTGTACCATCAACTGGTATTAGTGTAATGCATGAACATTTTAAGAAAATATAAACAATAAATCTATTTTAATCGATGAATAGGGTTTCATTGTAGTCATAGAACCACAAAACACATCTTAATCTAATATCATTTGACCACTTTGTGGTCATCCAATGTTTATGTTTGGATGTAAAATCAGTAGTTTTATAAGGTTTAAATTGATGATAAATTCATTAATTTTAGATTGTATTAGAGTCCAAAATAGTAATTTGTGTCCATCCATTCACCCCCCTAAGAATCTATTTTAATTTTAAAAAAAATTGTAAACATATGTGGATATTTACACATATGAAACAAATGGTGGCTGGAAGGTCGTGTGTCTCATTTTGGAAACATTAAAATTTTGAACGGATGGGTGGTTTTTCAATTGGGTCACCCCCTGTTATCACCTCCTCCCTATTCGATTTGTAGGATCTCTCCACCAGGTCACCCTTGGAGACCATGCAATCATACTGGTAGAGCCCTTGCCTTCAATTTGGACATAACATTCCCTACCTGGTTAGTGGAACACCACACCAGCTGCCCTCAGGACTCCACCAGTCTCTATGTTTCCCCCTCTGTCATCCTACTCCCATGGCTTGAACACCACCCACAACCTCCCTTCGCCATGCCGCCTTGATGTCGTGCTCGCATCCCCATTACATTATACAACAAAGGATGCACTCTCTGACCTCAACCTATGCACTCTGCTTTCCTCGAACTCAACCAACCCTCCCAACCACTAGATCTAGTGAGACCACCTCACTGAAGTTGTTCCCCCACGAGCACAACACCGACTGCTATGACTTCGACCACGCATGCTAGGGTCTCTTATTTGAGTTGCACCTCCTCATCAAAGCTTTAATTAGGTGGATTTTAGTCTTGTGAAGAAACCCACAGACCATCACCCCATCGAATTTTCCAGAACAATCTAGATCCTATCCAAGGTGGGTTTCATTGAGGTCACCATCTTCCTCCGGATTACTCCTATCGGTATTCGATGTGTTGTCTCAATGTTTCATCGCCATCATCCAGGTCCAGTTCACTAGATCCAATGTTGATCTACAACACCAGTCATTCAACAACCTTGTGTGGGATAGGTAACCCATGTCATGGCTAAATCCGTTGTAAACAGGCCATGGAGGGTCAACCCGACCCAAAATGTGCATGAGCAGATAATCCAAGAATAGAATAGTACATAATGAGTTTTTAACAACACATTACAGATCCAAACGGGTTTAGCGCGACCCGAAATGTGACAAAGAAGGTTTTTGGGATCAGTTTAATTTTATTGTTATCAAAAAATTAATCAAATTAACAAATTTAATTTTTATTGTAATGTATATTAATTAAATATTAAATTTATGTTTAAAATTTAATTCTATTAATTGTGGATAGAATTAATTAAATTTTTATAAAATTAAATTAACTAATTAATTTAATCATTATTTTGAAAATAGTTTATTTAGATTGATTAAAAGATGAAATATTAATAAAATAATAATTTTAGTGAGATTTTAATTCAGTAAAATTGCATCAAAATTTATGAAATGCAGGTTTAATATTTATATCTTGATTTTATATTTAAATATATGAGTTAATTCATATTGACTAATCATCACCCCTGGGACTGGACAAATTATGTTTGGTGTGCAATTTATTTATTTATTGGAATTATCTGTAAAAAGTTGTTTTATTAAAAGGATATATGCATGTCATCTCGATGTCATTATATGTAAAAGGTCCCACATGTAATATTTAGTGTTGTATTTTAGACTACCCAGGTCCCCTCATATGCGAGCGAGTACTATTTCATAATGGCATGATGATGATTGATATACTTCACACAAAGTGATGGTGATGCACGAGATAGGGGATGGATGCATCGGATAAGAAGAGCCTGTAATTCGAGTTGTTAGCGACACGACTTATGGTATATCACCTATGGTCTAGGTTGATCCATTAATCACTAAATGGAACAAAAATTAGAGTTAGATCACGATCAGGTAATATTTTTATATTTTCATGGTTAATAATTTTTTTGAATGTGTAGTTTAACTATAATCATATTGAATAATAAAACCGAATGAATAGATAAAATAAACATGTGATAGGATGTATTTTCTTTAAATGGTATGGTTAGTTTTGAGTGAAATCACATTGTACAATCTAATAAGATATAAAATGAATTTTTTTCTTTACATTAATAACACAAATAAACATCAAAGAAATGTTTTGTCTAAACTGACTTCAATCATTCAACATTGAACAAAACATGGCGTTCGGGGGGAACTTCATGACAATACTGAGGGTGCCTCTTACAACCATGGAATTTTTATGTTAGTGATGTGTTGACTTGACTAATGTTTCATGAATGATTTATCTAAATAAATATTGTTTTAATTTTAGAGACATGTTTTGTGTAAATCTAGTTATGATGTAAAAAATATTAGACTTCACTCAAAAGATCAAGAAACCATGAGTTAATGAGGTTGGTCCGCCAAAATCCTAGCTTGAACACTCCAGGAATTGGTATTGTAACAGCCCAAGATTTTATAAAAAAATATTCTTTTTAATTTTATTAATTTCTTGTGTTGTACGCTAAACCAAAAGGAGCTTGCACAACACACATCCTTGACTTGACTTGCATTACACGCAATCGCGACCTTCCTCGATAGCGTGTGTAGTACGCAATACCGAGTTTCACTAAACAACGATATGCTATAAAAATATTATTAAAACTAGCCGTTATGAATAGTAATAACCACTTTTTGAAATCCAGTAAATCTTATTTTTCAAAATGAACTTTATTTTTGGATTCGGATTATCGAATTTAGCCTAAGGTGAAATTTTGGTACTTTTCGGATAACTTTCATATTCTGATGAATAGTGAAAATTACTAAATTATAATTAAAAACAACTTTTTTAATCGAAATAATTAATAGTGATAAATCATTAATTTGAGTGGTTTTAAAGTATATTTAGAATATATTTTTACAATTTAATACAATGTTGGTCATTGGATGTAATTTCACATTTAAACTAGACATAACCAAGTGTCAATCTTTTGATAGATATTGTTTCTTAAAAAACGCTATTTGTTTTAACAGCGGGATTTAATTATAAAATTAATTAATGCAACTTTTATGTTATGAATTTGGTAAAATAGACTTCATTTTTGAATTCGGAATATGAAATATAGCTTGGGATGAAATTTTGGCATTGTTCTGAAAAACATCATTTTTTGATGAATAGTGAAACTACTAAGTGGTAGGTTAAAAACTGAATTTTCCATAAAACTTAATTTTACCACTTCTGTGAATGGAATTTCGAAAATCCGAGAGACACGGTTAATATCAAGGACTAAAATGTGGTTCAATGAGATGAAAATAATTTTTTGGTGAATAGTAACTTTTTACTTTTTTTACCACGGTTAATAGCAAATAAGGTAACTAAGGGTAAATATGATATTAATATTACCCTAACACATGTCCTAATTCTATTGGACAAGTGTAATTCGACCAAAAACAAACTTAGGAATAACATATGACCATTTAGGCCCACTTGGATTAGATTAGGACATTTATTATTAATTTATTTAAAGAAGGGTTAAAATAGTTAAAATCAAAGTTTAATAAGTAAATCATTTTTAATATGGGGTTATACATAAGATAAATTCGACTATAAATATTCATTAGAAAGCTAAAACGATTTCCTACATGATGGTATTTTATTTGTAATTTTTAGACATCAAATAATATAATTTATTTATGACACAAAAATGATGCAGTAATTATCTTATTAATGAAATATTGACATAATTGATAATATAAATACCAAAATAAATGTAATTTAAGACTTTTTATGAATTAAACTAATTTTCTAGGTTACTATGATATATTAGTGTTGCTTTAATCAACTTGGTTCTAACATATAATTCTGTTATGACTTTCACAAAAATCATATATCAAATAGTGTCAAAATTGACACAAAATAGTTTTTAAATCAAATTTTATATTATTAATTGTTATTTTATTCCTAAAAATCTAAGGTTCGGCCAAATGACTTAGATAAGGATATATGTATTAATAATATACAATTTGGGGTTCGTTTGGCATGTTATAGTAAGTTTATTAACCATATAGTGAAAGAAAACAAAAAGACACGGTAAAAGTTAAATTATTTAACTTAGAGTTAAATCTAATTGATAAGGTTAAAATAATACCCTAAACTTGTCTAAATCCTATTGTTTGATAGGATTTCGACCCATCCCCACTTTATCTTCGAAATAAGACCCTTTGGAACCATTATAAAACGATTTTGACTTTAATATAAAATAATATTTTGAGATATTCCTAAGGTGCCCCTCTCCTCCCCTATAAAAGGACACCTCCTCCCCCTCCTCCTCACACCAATTTGAGCACTCAAGCTCGGCCAACCCCTGCCAATTTATCCTCTCCACTTCCCTAGCAACATCCTAGAGGATCTGGTCTTCCTCAAAGACCAATTTTAGTGCCCTAAGAGGAGGTCTCAAAGAGGCACTTCAAAGAAGAGGTAATTACTGTTACCAATTCTTTCATCTTTATTTCTTCTTCCACTTCTTCTTCTTAGGTTGTTTCATTATGAAGTAATAACATCAGTATCAATCATATACCGATATGTTATTATAAGTATGAAACAACCCTATTTAACCATCTATCCATCCTACGGAAAAAGAAATCACCGCGCGTGCGTACGTACGGAATACCGTCTCCACGCCGTGGTGTAATCTATTTTCCACCACCACCTTACATGGATGGGTATAATGGTGTAAAGAATAACTATACATAGTTATTACAACATCATATTGATTCTGATATATTGTATAATCCACTCCAATTCAATTCAATATTTATAGAAATGATATCATCGCTCGTGCGTACGTACGGACTACCGTCTCCACGATGCGATGAGATTCATTCTCCATGTTAACCATTTAAGAATTATTATAATGTATATATAAGAAATAATAATGAAATATATGACATTATAAAGCTACTGGATTTATGTATATATATACATATGTATGTCATCTACTTACTTCCATTTCAAGACAATAAGGAAAGAAAAACAACGTTCATGCGTACGTACGGACTACCGTCTCCATGAACGGTGTTTTTCATTTTATTTATCTATCTATTATATATATATATATATATACTGAATATATATGATATATAAATCATATTTTATATTCTGGAAGTAAGTAAATCATGATATAAGTAATAATGATGTCAAGAACAACAAGTCAAAACACCTACGATAAATGAAACGATTTTACCCAAAACGCTTCTTTAACATGGAATTTACAAAAGAACGGGTAATATAATGTCATAAGTGAACCATATATGATATCATAACAATGAATATGATTCTGTAATAAGTCAGTGACATTATTTAAATCATTATACAGGAGGTTCGGACACATACGAAGTAAATTGGACCTAAGGTAAGGGAAATATCACAATCTCATTTTTATCCGAGATTGTTTATTCGTAAGTATTTACTGGGGTGTATTTTATCATCCACATCCATGTTCCCTCAATATGTAATATTGTTTCCATCCACTTGCAATAGTTTAAATCCAATTTTACCCTTAGGTGAGTTTTTAGTAAATAATATGAAAGGAATCTTTTGTCGTTTTTCCGTACGAGGTACTTTTTGACTTTTCCGACAAAAGTACGAAGAATGTTTTTTTAACTTATACGGCACGAACGGATTTATACTGTTTTATAAAGCCTTATTTTCATGAAGCTTCCTCTAAAAGATTTTATGACTATTTTCAATAAAATCTCTTTCTTTTAAAATTGCATGATGTTTTGTGAAAAGAAATTGATTTTGAAGAAGAAAGGATATTTTCCTCAAGAATTCAATTCAAGTGTTTTATCAAAATTATTTTCCATATAAGATAATAATGGGTTCTGTTTCTATCCATATTTTTACATTGATTTGACTATGTTGTGATGAAATTATGTTTATGAATTCCTTTATCTTATATGAATGGTTTTATGATGTCATGTTGTTTAAGAATCCCATTTTTATTACATGGGTTATGCAATGATGTATGATTTATGATTTTGTGGCACACATAAGAAAGGATTCATTAAGAGATGGGTGGGACCTATATCTCCCTCCAATGCATTGGGTAAAGATTTCATATCTCATGAGATAGACATGGCTGGAATGGTAGGTTATACCGGTTCAGTGAAATAGGACTGAAACGAGGATTACTCGATTCAGAAAGGGACTTTGTCCACTAAGATAGTCTTGGCAATGAGTCTTGACTAACAAGAAATGATTCTCTATGATTATGTGTGTATGCCACAATGAGTAATGTTTTAAGTAAGGGTTTCATTTTCACTACTATGATTTATCCGATGTTATGAAATTATGCTCTCTTTTGCAGGTTAAGATTTCCAAAAATGTTATGTTCTTATGAAAATTATGTGATTGATATTTCTTTTGTTTACCCTTACTGAGCATTTGAGCTCACCCTTTTATGTTTTCTTTTCCCCAGGATATAAAGAAAGGTTTTAGGTAAAAAAAAAGGAAGATCTTTGTGGGATATTTTGAAGATCTTTCACCAGGATTAGAAGATTACGTTCCGAGTTTCCAAAGACACTAAACTATTAAGATCCTTGTGTGTATATTTTTGTTATGTATTAAGTATTCCGCAAAAGTAATGTAATGTTCATGTACGTTAGGCTTCGGGTCTCTACAGTTGGTATCAGAGGAAAGGTTTAGTCAACCTTTGGAAACTAGGATGCGAAAACGTTAGTGAGATCCCTAGAGATATTTCTAAGGTATGTCTAGGGATGTCCCTAGGGATAAGTATACGTATAGGTTATAGTAATAGAATTACGCTAACGATCATAGAATTAAACCTAAGATGTTGGATATTGAAGGTACTCCCCCTTTATTATGTTGTTTTCCCTAGCATGATTTTTGCCTCTCACACTATTCTTTTTGGGTTTTAGACGATGGCTGGAACCCGAAGGAACCGTGTTGATCAATGCAATGGACAATGCAATGATTGCCCTCCTGAACAAACAAATGTTATGGGAGATGGAGTGCAAAATCTTATTGCTATACTTACACAAGCTATGAATCATTCTGGACTTCCAAATGAGCAGAGAAGGGAACAATATTCTATTGAGTCCTTCATGAGGCAACGTCCACCTTCTTTCAGTGGGTCTTCTGATCCACTTGTGGCTGAACAATGGATCAGTACTACTGAAAAGATATTTTCAGTTCTTCAATGTTCTGAACATGATAAAGTCATCTTAGCAGTATATCGTTTGGAAGGTGAAGCTGATCAATGGTGGAATCTTATCAAGAATACGAGGCCAAGAGATGAAATTGAGTCCATGGAATGGGACGACTTCAAGAACTTGTTTTTCAGTAAGTACTTCCCTCGTATTCTTCGAACAAAGATGGAGAAAGAATTTCTTGAACTGAAGCAAAGGGACGATGAATCTGTTGGTACCTATGAAGCAAATTTTACAAGACTTGAAAGGTATGCTTCTGGAATTATCATCCAACCTGAAAGTAAAGTTGATCGATTTTTCTGTGGGTTAAAACCAAGTCTTCGAAGGGAATTAGCTATAAGAGACTTCAGTTGCTATGAAGAAATTGTGCGTTGTGCTATCAAGGTAGAAATGGAAGTTGGTGTTACATATCCATCTCATGGTTTTGACAAGAAACGAAAGATGGAGTTCAAGGAGAAATCTCAGAATAATGGTGAAAAGAAGATGAATGTTTCCTTATGCACAAAGTGTGGAAAGAAGCATGGTGGAGATTGTCTAAAAGGGACTAGAAAATGTTTTAAGTGTGGAAAAGAAGGTCATCGAGCAGCTGAGTGTCGAAGTAATGGAAAAAGGGTTTCTAATGTTGTGAATAAAGCAAACACTGCAGAGAACGCACCGCCAACACTTCAATGCTTCAAGTGCAAGGAAATGGGGCATTATGCTAATAATTGCCCTAATCCAAGGGTTAGTGATGATCAACATGAGCAACCACTGAAGGCAAAGGACAAAGGGAAATCACATGCGATCACTATTGGCAATGTTGAATATGACAACGATGTGGTGGAATGATTAAGTGTTTATGTAATGGGATTCCAAAGTAATGTTGTATCATTGAGTATTGCAATATTTATTGATGTGGTATTCAAAGTGATTGAGATATTTTTTGGAAATAAGATGATATGCACATAATGAAGAAGAGAAAATGAAATGTTTAATAGTATTCATGAGCTCATGATTGATATAAGGACTAAGTGATATCATGGTTTGAGTATATAGAATTTTGAGGATTTTGGTATGTGGAAAGTGTTAACTTTTAACTGCACTCATGTTTTCACTAAGGTATTCAAGAGAATACACGATTAAGGACTTTGAATGTTTGGAATGTGACCAACAAGACATATCTTATGATATGTGGGGATCAACGACAGTATTACATCTCTGGTAATCGTTGTCACTATATTATGAGAGTGGACTGCAGTATTATAAGCCTAAAGATTAGACTGGATTATATTGGACATAAGTTAGTATTGTTTAAAGATATAAGATTTTCGATATTATTGATGGGATGTTATAGTAACGTAGTTTTAGAAAAAGGGACAACCTGCAGGACGGGCGACAACCCATCGCTTCGGACAAGGCTGTAGGAATCGAACCCACAACCAAAGTGCGACTGGCCTTTATCGCCTACCACTGGCCTACAGGAAGTCCCTGTTTAGTAAAAACTAGTTTTATTATATTAAGCAGTATGATATATGAAGTATAAGTCCATTTTAGGAACTATATATGATTAATCTCACTATAGAATGACTTATGTATATTTAATAACTTTTTCTTACCTTTTGTTTGAGACAGATGGAATGACCCGTCATTCAATCACATGATCTTCTAACACTTCACGAATAACAAATTCAACTTCATTTATTTAAGAGATGAAGTGGAAATCGTTCAAGTCACGAACAACAGTGATATTGTATCAAAATAAAGTAAGTATTTATTCTAATTCAAATTTTCAACTTTAGGGAAATGATCTTGAAAACCAAATATGTTGTCCTAGTGATCTTATACCTGATGAATCAGATGGTACCTTAGATCATCACAAATTTATGGATTTGTGATTACTGGATTTTCCATAGCCATGTTCTCTACCACTCTCCATCAGAACATGATGGTTAGATTTCTCTTCCATATCCATATTTTCACCTATGTGGAAACCCAGTGATTAGTTTATTTGGGTAATCGTTACATTTCATACTTTAGTTTTTAAAGCCAAGTTTTGGTATTCCCTTTTATGATGTGGGTTTCTATTAAAGAAACTTTCAAATAGTAAACCATTTATAACCCCGACGAATTTCGAGGGCGAAATTCATTTTAAGGGTGGTAGAATGTAACAGCCCAAGATTTTATAAAAAAATATTCTTTTTAATTTTATTAATGTCTTGTGTTGTACGCTACACCAAAAGGAGCTTGCACAACACACATCCTTGACTTGACTTGCTTTACACGCAATCGCGACCTTCCTCGATAGCGTGTGTAGTACGCAATACCGAGTTTCACTAAACAACGATATGCTATAAAAATATTATTAAAACTAGCCGTTATGAATAGTAATAACCACTTTTTGAAATCCAGTAAATCTTATTTTTCAAAATGAACTTTATTTTTGGATTCGGATTATCGAATTTAGACTAAGGTGAAATTTTGGTACTTTTCGGATAACTTTCATATTCTGATGAATAGTGAAAATTACTAAATTATAATTAAAAACAACTTTTTTAATCGAAATAATTAATAGTGATAAATCATTAATTTGAGTGGTTTTAAAGTATATTTAGAATATATTTTTACAATTTAATACAATTTTGGTCATTGGATGTAATTTCACATTTAAACTAGACATAACCAAGTGTCAATCTTTTGATAGATATGGTTTCTTAAAAAAACGCTATTTGTTTTAACAGCGGGATTTAATTATAAAATTAATTAATGCAACTTTTATGTTATGAATTTGGTAAAATAGACTTCATTTTTGAATTCGGAATATGAAATATAGCTTGGGATGAAATTTTGGCATTGTTCTGAAAAACATCAATTTTTGATGAATAGTGAAACTACTAAGTGGTAGGTTAAAAACTGAATTTTCCATAAAACTTAATTTTACCACTTCTTTGAATGGAATTTCGAAAATCCGAGAGACACGGTTAATATCAAGGACTAAAATGTGGTTCAATGAGATGAAAATAATTTTTTGGTGAATAGTAACTTTTTACTTTTTTTGCCACGGTTAATAGTAAATAAGGTAACTAAGGGTAAATATGATATTAATATTACCCTAACACATGTCCTAATTCTATTGGACAAGTGTAATTCGACCAAAAACAAACTTAGGAATAAAATATGACCATTTAGGCCCACTTGGATTAGATTAGGACATTTATTATTAATTTATTTAAAGAAGGGTTAAAATAGTTAAAATCAAAGTTTAATAAGTAAATCATTTTTAATATGGGGTTATACATAAGATAAATTCGACTATAAATATTCATTAGAAAGCTAAAAAGATTTCCTACATGATGGTATTTTATTTGTAATTTTTAGACATCAAATAATATAATTTATTTATGACACACAAATGATGCAGTAATTATCTTATTAATGAAATATTGACATAATTGATAATATAAATACCAAATTAAATGTAATTTAAGACTTTTTATGAATTACACTAATTTTATAGGTTACTATGATATATTATTGTTGCTTTAATCAACTTGGTTCGAACATATAATTCTGTTATGACTTTCACAAAAATCATATATCAAATAGTGTCAAAATTGACACAAAATAGTTTTTAAATCAAATATTATATTATTAATTGTTATTTTATTCCTAAAAATCTAAGGTTCGGCCCAATGACTTAGATAAGGATATATGTATTAATAATATACAATTTGGGGTTCTTTTGGCATGTTATAGTAAGTTTATTAACCATATAGTGAAAGAAAACAAAAAGACACGGTAAAAGTTAAATTATTTAACTTAGAGTTAAATCTAATTGATAAGGTTAAAATAATACCCTAAACTTGTCTAAATCCTATTGGTTGATAGGATTTCGAACCATACCCACTTTATCTTCGAAATAAGACCCTTTGGAACCATTATAAACCGATTTTGACTTTAATATAAAATAATATTTTGAGATATTCCTAAGGTGCCCCTCTCCTCCCCTATAAAAGGACACCTCCTCCCCCTCCTCCTCACACCAATTTGAGCACTCAAGCTCGGCCAACCCCTACCAATTTATCCTCTCCACTTCCCTAGCAACATCCTATAGGTTCTGGTCTTCCTCAAAGACCAATTTTAGTGCCCTAAGAGGAGGTCTCAAAGAGGCACTTCAAAGAAGAGGTAATTACCGTTACCGATTCTTTCATCTTTATTTCTTCTTCCACTTCTTCTTCTTAGGTTGTTTCATTATGAAGTAATAACATCAGTATCACTCATATACTGATATGTTATTATAAGTATGAAACAACCCTATTTCACCATCTATCCATCCTACGGAAAAAGAAATCACCGCGCGTGCGTACGTACGGAATACCGTCTCCACGCCGTGGTGTAATCTATTTTCCACCACCACCTTACATGGATGGGTATAATGGTGTAAAGAATAACTATACATAGTTATTACAACATCATATTGATTCTGATATATTGTATAATCCACTCCAATTCAATTCAATATTTATAGAAATGATATCATCGCTCGTGCGTACGTACGGACTACCGTCTCCACGATGCGATGAGATTCATTCTCCATGTTAACCATTTAAGAATGATTATAATGTATATATAAGAAATAATAATGAAATATATGACATTATAAAGCTACTGGATTTATGTATATATATACATATGTATGTCATCTACTTACTTCCATTTCAAGACAATAAGGAAAGAAAAACAACGTTCATGCGTACGTACGGACTACCGTCTCCATGAACGGTGTTTTTCATTTTATTTATCTATCTATTATATATATATATATACTGAATATATATGATATATAAATCATATTTTATATTCTGGAAGTAATTAAATCATGATATAAGTAATAATGATGTCAAGAACAACAAGTCAAAACACCTACGATAAATGAAACGATTTTACCCAAAACGCTTCTTTAACATGGAATTTACAAAAGAACGGGTAATATAATGTCATAAGTGAACCATATATGATATCATAACAATGAATATGATTCTGTAATAAGTCAGTGACATTATTTAAATCATTATACAGGAGGTTCGGACACATACGAAGCAAATTGGACCTAAGGTAAGGGAAATATCACAATCTCATTTTTATCCGAGATTGTTTATTCGTAAGTATTTACTGGGGTGTATTTTATCATCCACATCCATGTTCCCTCAATATGTAATATTGTATCCATCCACTTGCAATAGTTTAAATCCAATTTTACCCTTAGGTGAGTTTTTAGTAAATAATATGAAAGGAATCTTTTGTCGTTTTTCCATACGAGGTACTTTTTGACTTTTCCGACAAAAGTACGAAGAATGTTTTTTTTAACTTATACGGCACGAACGGATTTATACTGTTTTATAAAGCCTTATTTTCATGAAGCTTCCTCTAAAATATTTCATGAATATTTTCAATAAAATCTCTATCTTTTAAAATTGCATGATGTTTTGTGAAAAGAAATTGATTTTGAAGAAGAAAGGATATTTTCCTCAAGAATTCAATTCAAGTGTTTTATCAAAATTATTTTCCATATAAGATAATAAAGGGTTCTGTTTCTATCCATATTTTTACATTGATTTGACTATGTTGTGATGAAATTATGTTTATGAATTCCTTTATCTTATATGAATGGTTTTATGATGTCATGTTGTTTAAGAATCCCATTTTTATTACATGGGTTATGCAATGATGTATGATTTATGATTTTGTGGCACACATAAGAAAGGATTCATTAAGAGATGGGTGGGACCTATATCTCCCTCCAATGCATTGGGTAAAGATTTCATATCTCATGAGATAGACATGGCTGGAATGGTAGGTCATACCGGTTCAGTGAAACAGGACTGAAACGAGGATTACTCGATTCAGAAAGGGACTTTGTCCACTAAGATAGTCTTGGCAATGAGTCTTGACTAACAAGAAATGATTCTCTATGATTATGTGTGTATGCCACAATGAGTAATGTTTTAAGTAAGGGTTTCATTTTCACTACTATGATTTATCCCATGTTATGAAATTATGCTCTCTTTTGCAGGTTAAGATTTCCAAAAATGTTATGTTCTTATGAAAATTATGTGATTGATATTTCTTTTGTTTACCCTTACTGAGCATTTGATCTCACCCTTTTATGTTTTCTTTTCCCCAGGATATAAAGAAAGGTTTTAGGTAAAAAAAAGGAAGATCTTTGTGGGATATTTTGAAGATCTTTCACCAGGATTAGAAGATTACGTTCCGAGTTTCCAAAGACACTAAACTATTACGATCCTTGTGTGTATATTTTTGTTATGTATTAAGTATTCCGCAAAAGTAATGTAATGTTCATGTACGTTAGGCTTCGGGTCTCTACAGGTATAGACAAAGAATGTTTGCTATGAGAGGTGGTTCATGGATTCTTTCCACTATAATACTCTAGAGTTAGTGTTTTATGATTCTAGAATGTTAGGTTCATAAAATTAGATAAAATAGCAGGAAACAATAAATGATTTAACTAATTAATTAATCCAAATGACTGAAATGATAATCATATAAAAGTAAAAATATACTATCATTTAATATTATATAGATGAAAATTTATACTGTAATAAATAATTGTGATAAATAATGGACAATATAAATGTCCACAACAAGATGAGTATCCAAGAATAGTATGGGTGCTTGTGCATAGTACTATGATATAAGAACACATTGTGATGGTGTCCCCAAAAATTGCTAAGTCACTACACGAAGTGAGGGTGAAATATTATTTATATGAGACACATGTTTAGATCATAGGATGGTTATTTAATCCTAATCTCATTAATGCCTGATGATAGTTATGGTCACTACATGATGACATTAATGATATTCCATGTAGTCTCATCTCTAAGATGTTTTCACAGAAAATGTGAAGAAATATACGAATAAGGTGATGATTACACCATCATGTGCCAATTGAAATACAGGACATGATATTTCAATCAATTTGTTTCTCAGATAATTTTCACTAATTTAATCATGTTCCTTTTTTGGTTACAAATTGAATAGTATAAATTAAAATCTTTATTACGAATTTAGGTGAAGTTCTCTATGAAAATAAGATTATAAAATATAGTTTATTCATAAATTCTTATGGGGATAAAATTAAAAGGCAATGGGAAAATCCAATTAAAAATAATTCTAAATTCACATTCGCAACATTTTTCATCAAGTTAGGTATTAATAAGAGATTATTTTTCTTTTAATAACAAGAAATAATTCATTGACTGTCAATCCCAATTAACTGAATTAAAGAAGCAAGTTATCACCAATTTCTCAGGTTGATTCATCAAAGTAAAATGTAATGATTCAATTTTACATCTTACTAATTTAATCCTATATTCCTATCCCATATGTGTATAGATATATGGTATCCAATAGAATATATATATATGTTAATAGAAGTCAGGTGAATTAACTAGTAGCTGAGAAAGGGTGATTCCTATTTCAGTGGGGAGAAGTATATGGCTTCAAATTTCTATGTTTATGATTGAAGTTGATGTTTCATTGAGTATATCCAAAAAAAATATCACACAAGTCCTTTGAACACAATGAGACAATATTCCTTGTTCTCAAATAAATTTTTTTCTGGTGAGTAGTACACAGGTAATAGTTCATAGGTACCTTAATCAAAGGAAATATCTGGATGAATATAAGATGTAAGACATAATTTACCCAGACGTGGAAAGATAAATATTATTAAAAAATATTTTAATGTATAAGTCAAGGATATTACTGTATTGGTATTTAGGTTTGTAACATCTAAACTACTTTTTTATTATCAACATATATATTTATTTTTGAGAAAATGAACCATTACGAAAAATGGTAATCCACAAGGTTGTTGGAATTAGTACAAAAAGATGGCCTAAAATATTTTAATGAGTAATATAGTGGTAAATATACTAAATTAGATTCCTTGAAGAAATTAAGGAATGGTAAAATTATGTATATTAATGGTATGATGATATGAGTTTTTTTTGCTATACTTATGAATATTATTTTGAATAAGCATTCCACAATCATGATAATGTATCATGGAGTGTTTACTAAATCAACATTGCTTTATCTACATTATTACATCCATGCTAATGAGGGGGATTGATGATGAAGTGTTACATGTAAACATAGAACAAATCATGTGGAATGGAGAAATTTCAAAATTCATATTTTATATATAAGAGTTATGATGTATGACGTATCACTGATAGATCTTGTAGAAAAAATGATGATTTCCCATAACCATATGACAACCATTCATAAAAATGGATATAAAGGCAGTTATGTTGTGAAGGAAATCTATTATGTCAAATGGATATGTGTTTTAATACAAATATTTGTATAAGACATAAAAAAATATCAACAAGTAAAACAAAATGTGCATCTAAAGTGATTATCATAATGGTTTCATGGGATATTACTTATACCACTTTGATAAGAAATGTTGTAGTGAAGGGATAAAATAAATTTCTATAAATGTGGTCATATATCTATTATATATAGTGGGATATAGATTTACTTGGTTCTAGTCAAATCTAGAGAGCAAAAAGTAGTTGTCATAATAAATAGTTCCACAAGCTCATGTGGAATAGAGTATGTTCCAAAGTCACATACTGCATAGTAATGATAAATCCATAATGACAGCTTTTATATTCATCATGTTTCGTTATCTATTATTTGTTGCGAATAATATTTCATACAAGTAAGTAGTTTATTGAGAATAAATGTGATTTGAAAGGCCAGTTAATATTAACTAATGGATTCTATTTATCAAACGCAAAAGGGGATTATTGTTTTCAATACTAGAATGCTTATTCTAGTGAGTTGATTTGTGGATGGTAAATTGTAGTACCAATAAGTATCGATTGGTAATACCCAGTCGTTATGCCTAAATCCATTAGAATTTTACCTATCATATATACTTTATATGATCATATTAAATAGACCATTAAGTGACATGAACCCCAAAATAATAAGATTTTTATCTGATGAAACCATAATGGTATGGTCACACCACCAAAATGATAATAATGGTTCCATGTTATTTATATCCAGTTTTGGATTGATGTTTGTAACATAATCATAGAATATAAATTTGGAATGATTTTTTCCCATGTGTCTACCAGAGGTTAGTGGGAGAACCACGGTATACCAAGTAAAACTTATTTGGAATCATATTCAAAATATATATTGGTAAAACTGGATCTACTTTTTTAGATCTAAAATGATTCTTCAATATATTTTATCATACATATAGTTACATGGTATTGAAAAATACATGATGTTACTATTATATTTAGCATTACTACCAGGGTCACATGAAATAATCGCTATAGAAAGACTCATCTGGGACTTCAGAGGAGATTCACATGATATGTTCAAATCTGTATATACATGTCATGGAAAAATTATGCATGACATGATATGTAAATGAATTTATATTTCACTGATATACATTATAATAGGAAAATATTAGGTTTGTCCTTGATAACTATATGTTAAGCCATCAGAAAAATATTATTGTCCTTTGGAAAGTACAAGTGATATGTACTTGGGATTTAGAGAAGAAAGGATACTAGTTTATAGAGGACAAAAACTAGACCTAGTTTTAAAAATTTGATCTAATATCACATTTCATCTAAGGAGTTGTGTGAGAGAAGATCATAATAACCAGTGGTAGCCATACCTAAAAAAAATCGAGTTTGTTGCAGCTATGTAATCGTTGAATGCAACGATTTTATTTAGATCATTGAATCATATCCACTAAGAAAGGTAATATAATAATTTCAATTGTTATATTATTACTATCCAAGAATTCATGTTATGATACTGTAAAATAGTGATACTCATGGTTTCGATTTCTTGATACGGTTTGTTCAAAGAGGTGAGGTCAAGAATAGCGGAATAGCCACACCGTGGAATCATGGCATTCCCAGAAGATAAATTTGTGACATAGAAAAAACCTGGTTTGGATCATGTGAGAGATAACATGTATGGTTACCAAGTTTTCTCTTGTGAATGATTGTGTGCTGAAATAGTGGGTTCCCTAGACCCTACTATATAGTGATTTTTAATACCATATCATGTGTACGGTTAGTTATACATGTTGTTTAATTACCATTATTTTGTATACATTTCTATGTCAATAATTCAATGAAAATATCACTAGACAGATTGTCTTATCAAAAGGATATAGTAGATACAAGGAAATAATGAGAATCTTGAGATATAATGAAATTTGTTTTAAACAAAGTTCATATGATATAGATACATCATACTGACTAGACAAAGTATATGTTTGACTATAAGGTACTGCGGGCTCAAAAAAATTGGGACTTCATCTATAGAAGTTCAATCTTTGTGATCTCTAGTAGTTGTATCATGAGGACAGTCCCGCCAAAATAATCCCCGCATATTTTGGGTGTTCTTGGATGTTCTTATCTAGAGACATGTGTAATAGTCCTGTGGATTGAGATCAAGACCATTGTGTTCCATTTGATCATGTACTTTGATTCAAGGATAAATCCATAATGATGAAATCATGGAGTGGTTGCTTGTATTGTGTATGTCATTGGTGGCATGAAATTGGTTGAATGGTCATGACAAGATTTTTCACTTCCTTGTTAATGATGTTATATATCACAGGCCATGATGGCTAGGATGGTTTTACCATGACAAATCCATGGATATGGTTGTCTATGGTAAAAAAATCAACTTAAATAAATAAATAATAATGAAATAAAATGGTGATGAAATTTTTGTTCATCCTGCCTTTTTAGATATTAAAGAAAAAGAGATTATACTACATAGTGTTTCTTTGTAGGTTGGTTGTTGATACTGTGACAATACCTATCTCTATAGGGTACATGATGGGTTCCTAGATCTTGATCTTATTCATTGAATGTAATTCACTATAATCAAGATAGGTCCTAGTGATTTACATACAATTGTATATTCATTAATCTTACATATTCAGTTTGATAGTTATATCAGAAATGGTGGACCCCAACACCTGACTCTCGGATTTGTCCAAGGAGATATTATCATCAATAAAAAAAATTATATTATACAAGTTATGAAGAATGGGCATTGAAATTATTAATTAAATTTATTAACATCTTTTAAAATAAATATATGAAAATATTATTTGAATGAATATTATCTTACAATAAATAAGGTTAAATTAATTTTTATTGGAAGTAAGAGATGAGTTAATGGCTAAATTGTTATAACATAATATATTAATTATATTATATGTAAGTTATTATAATATTAAATGATATTTATGGATCAGTATATTAGTCATAATATCTTTTGTATGGAGTGGCTATCATTCAAGCGTCGGGGAGACAATACTAGATAATCTTCTAGCACACTATTAATAGAATAAGATAGGAATATGGTAAGAACTTTTCATTATATTCATCTATATTCTTCTCTCTCCCATGTTCTAAAGGAAGAGGATCTGGATCCGTAGATTGTGGATCGAGCTCCCTCTCTTTTATTGTAAACAAGACGATGTGGTGATCGTTGGTGCGTTGATGGCATCATCGAAACTCTATGCTAGAACCAAAATATTAGCTATCGGTGCTACCATATAATTTCAAAGAACATGTGATTGATTTTAAAAATTTTGTATTTGAATTCTTCAAGAAGTGACAACCAATTATGAGTATACATTAATTATGACTTCGAGTCAAAACATTTTATTTTATGGTTTTAATTTTGAGTTTAATCTTTTTCATGCTAGATCACCTGCTTAAACTGTGTAGTGAATCACTGACGTCAAAAATATTTTGTCGTTCATAGGTGAAATATTTTAAAATCATATCATTTTGTGATTCCATGGTGTGTGTGGTACCTTGAACATATACTTTGGAAGGATACAATCATATATCAAAAATTTATTTTAGGCTCACAAAGAAAGAAATAATTCCACAATAAAGGTTATGATAAGGATCATATCCCATCATATTTAATAACATTAATTATGATGATTCTATATTAAATAACCCCATTTTCTACCTACTAATGGAATCTAGATCAATTATAATGTATCCATAAAATAATTAAGTATGTGGATGTATTTATAATTTATAGTGGAATGAAAATGGTGAACATTGAATGAATCCTACAATTGTGTGAAGAATTTAACATTTAAAACATTACCAACTTACTATTAGAATCAAGATTCCACTTAATTTGTGTTTCTATTAAAAATAAAATTGAAAATGGGATTTGAAATTTTGACTAGAATTGGTCCTCTTAAAATCAGATGTTTGACCAATTTTCATAACATGATTCAACAATATAGAATGTCGAACTTCATGTAAATCCTTTTACTTTTATGGTGTCCAATAAAATGTGACCTATTATTTATCTGATGAGTTTCTTATTTTTGTCTCATGTAAATGAAATTCAAGACTCTCTATAATTAAAATATTATCAAAAAAGAAACCAATGAATATCAACATCATTTCCCATGATGGTAGTTCCTACAAGACAACACACTACATTGTAAATAGTAATAAGAAATGAAAAATATATTATTTGAATACCATAAATTCCATGAAATCCTAGACCATATGTTTTTTTGCAACCAATGTAGTTCCTTCTGTTCAAATTTTTTGAACCACCGATTATGGGAGTATCCTATCACATAGAGATGAAATTTCATGTTTATAAAGAGAAATATCTCCACACATAAAGAAGAAAAATATATATTTAGAAAATCAAAAAATAATTCTAGAACAAATATGGATGGATATTGATCATCAAAATTTACCATCTTAGTGACGTGGTGGTGAGAACATCCATCTATTAGTAGGCCGTGAATTTCAAATGATGAATGTGAAAATGTTGAAGAAACCAAATAACCAAATTATTATAGACTTCTAGAAACATGTTTAGACTAATAAAACATCTTTATATGGGTTATAATTTAAAGTAAAATGAATAATTTGGTTGAAATGATTCTATTTTACTTTTTTATGGTGATAACATGGGATTATAGATCAAAAGATACAATCATTAAATATAAAGGTTCTATTGATCAAGTTAGATGTTTATAAAATAGAAAAATTATGCCCATTTACTTCATTGATTACATTTCTTCTATATGAACCTTCATTTATCACACATGTATGTACACTTACAATATGGTTATTAGATGTACATCATACGTGACCACCCACCAAACACGTGGCTACCAACATATCAAGTGGTACCATGATGGGAACCCGCATGACCATACACATAATTCCCAGTTAAATGACAGACCCTAAAATTTGCTAGTACACATTCTATGATGCCAAAAAATCTCCAGGATATCATTATATTCCATTAGTTTTATGTAATTCCATTTATGTTATGACTTTCTTAGGAAGGCGATTAGGTAACGTTCCCATTAAATAATAACTCACAATTTCAAAAAAATTGGACACATAAATATATTCTTCTTGGGGTAGAAACATAAGGATAAGTAATATATAATTTAGAACTATGTTTAATATAGACAGTTCATGATATAATGTCGTGATGGAACCATGATGACGAATCAACAGGAGGCCTATTTTTTCTTTTACCACACAAATCCTCTAACAAAAAACTCCTATTCAAGGACCTCATTGTGTGCACCTCCTTTCTAACCACTCAATTGACCATGTGGTATCATAACATGGGAAATATAAATTTACATTGTGATATCCTACTATGTGGTCAATTAATTAACCATTTATAATATTACCACAAAGCTAGAAAATCAATAATTTTGTCTTATACTGGGGTCCCATAAATGGAAAATTTGATATACTACTACTTAGTGCAATGAACCAACCCAGTGGGGCCTGTACTGAGAATCTACATGCCCGCCTCTAAGAAAATAGGGGTTTGGGACTAGCACATAAAAGTCATATCACTAACAATGGAGGAATTTTCTATGTACCTATATGCACACATAAATCCCTATTCCCAAAAAATGATGAAATTTAAATACCAATAAGAAGAAAATGCATGCATACCACTATATCCAAACTAGAGTATGAATGGAAAGTAAAGTGAATTAATGTAAAACCAGCCAAAATAAAATCCCACCAAAAAGATGTCTACAACAACATGTCCACCCTAATAGAGGAGGTACATGTACTACAATTTGTATCCATTGGAACATCATGGATATCTTGATCTCGCAAGGCACCATCTAGTCCTAGTCCACCTAGGACCCCTTCAAAAGGTTGTGCATCTGCTAAAGAAAAGGAATGTTGGGGTAAATCCCATACAAGGATGAGTATAACAATACTTAGTAGGACAGCGAAGAACCACAAATAAATACACAAATAAATTTACAGTCACAAAAACACGTTATATGACAACAAAAAATATTATAAGAATATCAACATATAAATATTCCAACACATGTAGTCTATTTTTAAGTTACAAATACTACATAATGTTTTTTGGGATTTAATCTGAAGATTCCATGAAGCACTAATCTAGGAGAACACACTACTGAGTGTGATAGCTCTAGTGACATCCTTCCAAGAAGTATTGTTCATTAGGAACCATCATGAGAGAGGGATAAAATGACAGATCTGAAGTGAATATGATATGATACCACAGATGATGATCATAGCTTGGGACATGTGGTGATTCAAAGAACTCCATCTATATTAACCTACTATAAAGATGGTCAATTCCTATCGATGTTTTTCATTTCAATACTAAGGAATATACCTATGGAATTAATAATGAATAGAGGATAGTTCTTCAAGCCTCTCAGGGAGGGGGGAGGCCTTAAAAAACAATATAAAAGAATTGTTGTTGAAGGTATCATACTCTAATGTGTATGAAATGTTATGCCCCAACCTTCAGTGAAATGATCAAGGGAACAAACCACAATGATAATTTCCAAGAAAAAGTTGAAAATTGAATCAATCCATTGTATAGGGAGTGTTGTAGGGTCACACATAGGGTTCCATGACAATGTTTACTGCTCGTGTACGACAGTCGATGTCTTTCCAAACTGGTAATGTCGAATATGGGTACACAACATGTAAAAAAATTCACATGTCATTTCCTTCTATCTAGGATCCATCCATGAACTCCATCCATATTCCAGTACAAAATGTCAACCCATGTCTATTTTCAAATATAATAGTACATTGGGTAGTTGATGTACATGGTCCATGCCAAGTCATGTGGTGGGGTACATGTTATTTATTAATCCTATGTAGCCTTTCCCAAGACTCTGTATCTCTCGAGTTACACATCAGGTCTCTTGGAGGTTCCTACATAATGAGTGATAGGGTCACAAACCATGTTCCATATAACTATCTCCCAAAAACCCAAGACACTTCTCAGTGGGGTCCATAGGTAGTGTAACCAAAGGTAACATTCCGTGTACATAGAGACTTTACATAATCCCTTATTCGTACTCTGTGTGACTCTATTGAGTATGAAATCTCATTTTGATGATCTGTTTTCCCCAAAACTCTATATCCTTGGTCATTTCATCTCCCAAACATTGAATCAAGGTATCTTTTCCATTAATTGTATCTGAAAACCCCATAAATCCATCTGATGAGAACTGAATGAAGAGAATTATCTCCCAAATCGCTTCAATTCATATATCAGCATGACTATTGAATATCCATTTGGTCATAGTAGTGTTGGATCCTGAATTTTGGGTCGTAACAATATTAAAAAAATTATTAATGATTGATCATTCATAACAGCAAGAAGAATGAAAAACGGCTGTAGAAATAATAGGGGTGAAAATCACATTGAAAAAATATGAGGAATTAACATCGACCATTTTTTATTACATCCTAGATATGATCACATAATAATGATAAATAAATAAATCCTCAACCCCTTAAATAATACAATCAAAATCCCATCTCGTATGAATTACATAACCAGGGATCCACCTGTCGGTGGGATTGTCTAATATCATCGTTGAATCTAAGAATGAGGAAAGGAAATCAAAATATTTAATCCCCTATTTGATTTTTAATATACAATGATGAATATTGGTCACTATGTTATCATAATTGGTTATCAGTCAAGAAAAACACTCATCGACCTTCGATCGGTGATTCCATCACCGTTCTCTTAAGAGGATTCATTTGGGTTCTTTCTAGAGTATCCAAGAAATTTCTAGGTTCATGAGCCTAACCCTAGATCCCTCCAATAAGTCTCAAATAAATGAAAAAGAATATCTGGTTTGATGAAATTTTAAAATAAAATTTATATTCAATTTATTGTATACATTAAAAATGTTGGAAATTTTTTTTCTCTTCTGAACAACACAAAATAATGTTAGGATTTTCCTATGGTAATGAAGAAAGTATGAATGTAATGTTTCCCACATATATCTGATCTAAGAACCCATTTATTTGTTGTTCTAAATTTTCAATAAAATTATTTTCCCATTCTATTTAATATTTTATTTTATTTTTGAGAAATTGTAGTAGTCGCTCCATTCCTCATAATCACACTCTGTCTTAGCACCAGGTCTCAAACATAATACACATAATTTTTAAAATTAAAAGATGGAAAATACAGAAAAATTCATTCTCCCTATCTTGGAGATTTACATCCCCAAAAGGGCAAAATAAAGGATAATAAAAAAGATAAGGGTAATGTGAAAAAAGCTTTGTTTCTTTCTCCCATGTTCTCTCCTACAGATTCCCATGCTACGACAAGACACAAACTAATGCAATCACTCACCAAAAAATCATCATGTCCTGTCAATCCTTGATATCCACTAGGTACTTATTTAATGTCAGTCAAACTTCATTTCCCAGCTTACCTTAGTTGTTGATGTGTGATCGGTCATGCACCTAACAACTCATAAGGGACATGTGGGAGACATCATGTACCTGATTTAACAATGTAGTTAGAGATAAGAGAAACACCACATCAACAACTATACGTAGTATCTAAAAAGGTCTCATAAAACATGAATATAAACTTCCATTAAGAAAAATCTATATAACCCTCATCAAGGTGAAACCCTTAGGAATACATGGTATCTTTCCATAAACTCCAATTAAATCTGAATCCTATCAGTATGTTACATCTGATGTCTCTAGGAAGACTTCATCCACTCCTATATGATCTTCATCTCTAATATAGTAGCTTGTACCAACCCTGGGCTCAAAATTTTTGACTCTCCCAGGTCATTCTAGCAATGCAGTGTTGGGTAGGGTCTCCTATAGAAAGCCTAGAATGTTTCAATACCAATGGTTGAATTGTATCTGTTGTTGTATGAAAAATATACTAGTGGTTGGTGATCCTCACAACTATGACCAAAGCCAAAAATGAAATTTTGAAAAATATCCTTCAGAACCTGGATGGTCTTCTCCATATGGTCCTTCGTCTATCGGTGAAATGATAGGCTCAAGTGTAACTAGCTTCCAAATTCCTCCTATAATCCCTTCCAAAAATAGGGTGTAAAACACGTATTAGAATCTAAAACAATGATTGATGAAACTCCAAAGAGTTAAAATATCTCCTTAAAATAGAGGATTTCCATGTTTTCTATGTTAATCTTCTCTCAGAAAGCTAGGAAGTCGGCTGACACGGTGAGTTGGTCAAGGATCACCCAGATGCATGGTGTACACAGGATATATGTGGTAAACCCATTACAATATCCATGGATATTCCATACCACATCCATTTTGGAACCTTAAAGAGTTGTGATAAACCCACTGGAACCTGGTGCTCAGTATTCACTTTCTGACTTGTGAGGCACTGAAAAACAAAATCTACCACTACTTTCTTCATTCTCGAGCTCCAAAATTAGCATTACAGGTCCGAGTATATTTCACCATAGTTGGATGTACTGCCGAAGTGGATGTATGAAACTCTATTAGAACCTCCTATGACAATGCACGTGGTACTATATTATGTTCTCTAAAAAGGACGACATGCTCCACACCATTTTAAAAACCATCAAAAGATTACCTTGTATATATCAGAGCTTGTAGAGTCTCATTGTCAGAATCCCTGAGATTTTCCTCCCTCACTCGTTGTAGGATTGGAGGTGTAACCAAAATAAAATAGAGGTAATATTCCTCATCTCCATCCACTGAGGATAACTATAATAAGGGTAAATTATATGATTCCTTGTTCATCAAATTCATACAAGATCCCTTGGTGAGATAATCATCCACCATGTTCACCTCCAAGGAGTATAAAAAATATCAGTCATAGTCCGGGATGGAATCTATCCATCATCACTATATCAATTTCAAATCCTTATGAGAGAAGTTATACGTGAGACTCTTGTGACCATAGTAGATTATAAACTACACCCCCATCAGGTAGCATCTCCAAATCAATAATACGAATACTAATGATACTAACTCAAGATAATGGGTGATGTTGTTCTACTCATGAGGTCTCAACTAGAATGAACCATAGAAATCAATTCCTTCCAGCCCATTAAGAGACAACCAGGATCAGTTCGTAATGAATCATATAGCACTTCATACATGACACCCTCTTTTAGTAATCTCATGATCAGGGCACTTGTAAAACTCTACCTCAACTGCTAAAAATTGTAATGCAATTCCTCAGTCCACAGAAATGGCTTCCCCTTTCAATTCAATGGTTTTATAGGTTCAGATATCCAATATAAATAGTTTATTAATCTATGATAATATCTTGTTATCCCGAGGTATCAACAAAACTCTATCACTTTATGAGGTTCCTCCCTTCATAACAATGATTGGACATTGGATGGGTCCACTTCCACTCCACCCACTGCAATAACGTGTCTCGGAAATTGGACAACCTAAATCTAGAACTGTCACCTCAAACAATTCCAATAAATATGGTGCTCTCGGAGAACATCCAAAACAATCCTTAAGTGTATCATGTGATCTTACATGGATGTCGAGTACCCTAGGATATCATTGATGAAGACTACCACGAACTAGTCAAAATAAGGCTGAAAATCTGGATCAAGAGTACCATAAACACTAATGGATATTTTGTCATCAGAAAAAGATATACCATGTAATAATAGTGATAGTAATGATATATAAATTCAATCTTTATTATATCCTCATACCATACTCACAGCTAGTGACATCCTGATAGATGGTCAACCTTTGAGAATCATTGTTCCACACTCAACTAATCGAAGCGGTCATCAATTATTGGTAGTCGATACATGTTTCTCACGGTCACCTAGTTTAGGATCTAGATGTCATCACACAACCTCAATCTCCCATATATGTTTTTGAAAAAAAAAACTAGGGCCACCAATAGAGAAACATCGAATCTCACAAATCCCATCATATGAAAGTCCTCTAACTGTACTGTCGACTCGTGCTACTTTGCAAGAGTTTTCTGATATGTTAGTGTAGATATCAGTTCAATATAGGAATGTAAATCAATGCAGATGTCTTTCTTTTAGAGGTTTACTAATCCTAGAAAATCATTAGGAAATACATCCTCATACTGTGGCACCACTACTTGGAACTGAAAACTCATAAGATCAAGTGCACCATGGGTCGGGCTATCATACTGGGGAGTAATTATCTGCACCTTCCTATGCATGAGTCCTTCATATGTATCCTAGGATTATTTTTCAACGAGAATGGAGAAAACAATTCTGAAATTTTGAAAAAACCACATCATTCTCCCGAAATAGTTAATCTAGGAATGGAATTTGGATAACCAATCCAAAACAACGATGATATTGAAAGGCCTCATTCCTTCCACCAAGTGGGTCCAAATAAAACTCTCAACTCCAAGGATCAGGCCACAATGTCAACATAGATGGGTGATCAAATACACTTCCCTTGTAGGTTTCTCTATGTATACGGGTCAAGTCAACCATTCAACCAGAATATCAAGGCCTCAACAAAGATATGTGGTGAGAAAGGAATTAATATTATCGATGTCTATTAGTACTATAAATAAAGTAGAAATGGAAGAGATCTTACCTCATAACATTCCCAGATTTCCTTGGTCATATGTCTCAATCGCATGCTATTGTCCCCTTTCCTTTCCTCTAGCCCTCTAGTCCTATCATGGACTACATAGGGGTTGTAGTGGTAAAAATTCGAAATGATGACAACCTCTTAATTCTCTTCCAGTTCCTTTTCCAAATCTGATTCCCTACAGATCTACCTTATCATTTTGTTATCTTGACATTAGTGGTCCATCCATAATCTTCTTGTCAATAAGATGTTGGATTGAAAAATATTGAGTGAGATGAACCCTTTTATCACATGAATAGAAATGCCTCTTCCGAGGTTGAATTGACCCACCATTTGAACCATGAACTATTGATCCTCTATCATGGGACGTTCACCTAAAACATCTGCCATATACGGATAATTGATAATGATGATTTCTCACTTTGTCAAAGGTATCTGCACATTGTCGTCCGCTACTTACTATCACTGGTTGTATCGTCATAGCAAAGAAGCTTGCGACCACCTAATCTCACTGAGGTACCCCAATCATATGTCGGAGTTCATAGATAGATAAAACTACCTAGAATGTCTCTAAAAAATGTCACTTGAATTCCTGATCCCTAATGTACTTATCTCAAACCATATCAATCGAGTACCTAGAAAGGATGGTGATCATTGATGAATAATCATCCACTATCATGTTACCCTATTATAGCTGTCAATGCTTTAGTATATGCACAACACTTATCAAAACTTTTCATAACTCCTCTATAAAGATACACTCAAAATCTATCCATGAATTAGTCACCTCATCATGATTATAGATAGAAAAACTCCACAATAGACCTACAATGACATGTAGAAGCATCACCTATAGGAAAACCATCTAATCCTCTAGTGTCCTGACTATATCAAAAACATGGGTCACCACCTCAAGCCAGTCCTCAGCCGCATGAGGTTTGGGCTCACCTATGAACCTGAGGGGTCTCTATCTCTGAAACTCATGAATCACGCTCAACCTATGCCCCTCATCTACTAGTACATTGGGTACCACGTGCGGCTCCACATGTGGGGGTATGGATCATGCACCACCTAAAGGTATGATTTGTAGAACTTGTCCTTGTATCGAAGCTGCATCATTTAAGGGGTCATCCTCATAATTGCTCTACTAAATCGTAGATGTTAGGAATCTCTTAGGTATCCTTTATGATAACAATATGTACCACAATCAATGATTAAATATTGATATCTGAATAAAATAGTAAATGCAACAATAACCCATTATTATATGATATATGTAGCATTATTTCTCCTAAAACCAATGTTCTCATATACCGAGATGACATGCAAGTTATCAGAGTCATGGTGTGTGGATAAGTCGGCCTCGATACCACAACTAAATTCCATGGCCTGAAAGATGAACTCCAAACACTGAACACAGTTTCCACAAACCAAATTCACAAAATCCTAGTCATAAAGTATAACATACCACCTCTAATACCACTGTGTCATGACCCTTCACAATGGGGCATGGGTAGTGTCTCCCCATGCCCGCCTCCAATAGGCCAGGGGCTGATGAGTAGCACTAAGTAGGCATGTCACTAACATGGGAGGAATTTTTTATATACCGTTATGCACACACATTTCTATATGCCCTCAAAATGATGTAATGTAAAAACTACTACGATCCAAATGCATGCATACCACTGTATCCAAACTATTGTATGACAAAAAAAGTATATCTTCTTAAGGTAAACTAGTATAGAATAACATCTCACCAAAATGAAGTATGTAACCACAAGTCCAACATGTAAGAAGAGGTACTGTAACTTCTATCTGTATCTGTAAAAATAACACGGCCTATCAGATATCACAAGGAATCGTCTAGTTCAGGTCCTCCAAAGAATCCATTACATGGTCTCTCATCTACGCAATACACAACACGTTCGAGTGAATCTTGTTCAAGGGGGAGTATAACAATACATAGTTGGACACCCTGAAACAACAAAGAAATACAAAAAATAAATGTACAATCAACTCTACATAGTATATGTACGTAGAACATCTAACAAGAATACATATATATACTCAGTCCAAGACATGTTCTCTATAATAAAGTCAAAACGTCCACATTCCAATGTTTTATATTTAGTGAAAAGATTCGACAGATCACTCATTCGAGATAACATACTTTTATGTCTGATATCACTGATGACGTTCATCCGAGAACTACTATTTTTTCAGAACCATCACGAGAGAGGGATACACAAATAGATCTGAGGAGAATATGATATGACACTACTGGTGAGGATCAAAGCTATGTCCATGTGGCATTACCAAAAATTCCATCTAGAGTAACCTTCTAAACAGAGGATCACCACCTGGTGTAGTAGGTCACGTCAATACCAAGGACTCTGCCTAGGGCATGACGAATGAATAAAGTATCCTCCTTTGGGACACTAAGGGGGATTCCAAAAACTCTTTCTAGTAATTCCTTTTGAAGGGATCTTTATCCTATAACTAGTAAGTGATACACACCAACCATCTGGAAAACGATCAATGGTCTATCCAAGATATGGTGGACATGTGAAATAATCCATGTAAAAAAGGGGTACAATATGTGTAGTAGGGTCACATGTCATGTTCTTAAACCCCAGGTACTACCCATGTAGAATGGCATGTGGCATTAAAAACGGTTTCATTTATGTGATGGGTAAAAGAATGTCGAAGAATTAACACACAATGTCCTTCAATATGAGGTCAACCCATGTACCCCAACCACCTTCTAGTAAATAGTGTCAGCCCATGTGTCTCTTCCCGTGAACCAGTACATTGGATAGTCAGGTACATAGACTTATCCAAGTAGTGTGGTGGGGCAGACACCATGTAGGCAACCTATGTATTCCACCCCATGTTCGTGTATCTCCCGATGTATATGCTGGGTCTCGGGGAAGGTCCTACACACCACATGATAGGGCCAAATTCTATTTGGAATGTAACTATCTCTTGAAACTCTTTCCACTTATCAGTTGTGGACAAAATCCATGTAACCCCATGTTATATGCAGTGTTCATCAGGATTTTATTGAATCTCACATTCTTCATCCACGCACATAGGCCAACAATTCAGAACTCATTCCGCTGATCCATCCACCATGATAATCAATATCCTAGTTCATTTCATCACTCTAACACCAAAGAGAGGTTTTTTGGCCTTCAAAGTCTTAGAAACCCACTTTCAATCCATCTAATGGACCCTCCCCCCAAGAGGAATTATATATCTGGAATCGCTATGATTCAACCATCTTCCTCGTTGTTGAAATGCATTTAGGTCTTCCAATGGTGGGATCATCAATTTCAGATCATTGTGCCAAGAAAAAAATGCATAATGATCAATCATTCATAACCCCATGAATGACATAGAAAACAATAATAAATAACAGGGGAGAAAATCACATCGAACAAATTCAATAAATGAAGCCTTTTTGCTGTTCATTTTGTGCTCTATCTATTTTTGTACGATCAATAAATAATCAAAACAAAATAATAAACAACCTTATAAATACAAAAATTAAAACCCTTCCCATAAGAATGATCGAACCATAGATCAACATGTTCATTTGTTAGTCCACATTCATAGTTGAATCTTATAATAGGGAAATGAAAGACAAATAATATATCCAAGAATTGATTTTGATCTTTCCCTAATGATGATCAGTTACATCATTGCTATTGTTGGTGATATCCATCCAAAACAAAATTCTTAGATCTTCAATCATTGATTATGTCACTGTTCACATGAGTGGTTTGTTTAAGATTTTTACTAGTGTCTGGGGAATATCTAGGGTTGGGGGACTAACCATAGAACCCTACATAAAGGCTCAAATAATATAAGAAGTGGTGTCGTGTTGATTAAATAGTCAAACAATAAAAATAATAAATTTATTCCAATAATTAAAACACACAAAACTACTATTCATATCCAACTCATGATGATTGATGTTAGACCTTTCCTAGGGTAAATCCACTACACTGAGCAGAACGATTCCCTCATATTTTTGATATGAGATACCATGTATATGTTATTCCATTTTTTTAGTAAAACTATGTGTGTTTTATATCAAATATTTTAATATTTTTCAAGCAATTGTCCTGGGCACTCCGGGCCTTATAATAACATGCCATCTGAGCACCAAGTCCCAAAATTAACCCATATAATATATAAAATAAACACACACAAAAATTTGGGACATTGAAATAGATACCTAATAAATCATGTTTTATCCTTCCATTCAACCAATCAACCAACCACATGGTTCTCTACCATAATGAAACTCATTTAAACATGGTGGATCTTACTGTATGGACACACTATTGACAATCTAGGTCCCTATTTCATGGCCATTCAACATATCATGAAACCACTCTACCATATGAGAGGTCTCATACCATGAAGGACCATTTCTCACATGCCTCTTTAGAGACGTTATACTAACCAGGTTTCTATACACTACCCACATACGCCTACCACATGGGAAAACTTCTCATTAACAATCATAATAGACCACATGCATGGAAATCCAAGGTGATCTCAGTGGAGCCACACACTTCACTGGCTAAAACAAACCTCCCATGTGAGGGAAATGTCACATGACTTCTAGGTTCGATATCATATATGGATGCTCCCTCCACATCCCTCTCCTTGATTCCAAACTTCACATGTTATTTCACCACACCTCAGACAAAGATCAATGGTTTTCTATAGTCTAGGCCCATCTCCCCAGTAAATTTTATATAATTAATAACCCTCATTATAAATCGATAACTGTACCATGGTATTTTTATCCTTGTATGACGTGTTTTGTGTTTAAGTAACTATAATTCCGACCTTGATTCTACAAAATACTCTTATGTTGATATTCTTATTCTGGTTATCATATATAAGCTTTCTCCTAAGTGTAAGCCCAAAAATCATACCTTTACCGGATTCACAATCCATGTTAGGAACATCAAATCAGCATACATGTGCAATACCGACATAATAACCTCGAGTTGAGATAATTATTCTTGGTAGTATATATTGGCCTCCTCCTATGTGTAATAAAAAACTCTACCTCATAGGATATATATTGTTTAATTATCACTCATTCATTAGTTTTAATCCTTTTTATGGTACATGCATCTTCCCTAGGCATCCTAGACAGTGTCTTCCCCAACAATATATTATCTAATAAAATTATGGATAGATAGGTAGAACCAAAATGGTATCCTAATTTGTAATACCTAATCAATCCTTATATTGTTCTCTCATCTAGTATGATTGATCTATTATCATATCTTTTTTCTCTAACTAGTCATAAACCCCATGAGATCATATTTCATTTTTGGATTGATTCTTTATCTATATTGTGACACATCATAGTTAGATTCAAGGAATACTATTTCCTTTATATACAATCTACACTATAGAGAACATGTCCTAACATAAATTCATTAAATTGCATGGGACAGTCCACATATATGACAATAAACATTACCAATAATTTTTTGGGATTTTTCCCATTAAATAATAGTAATAGGGTTCCTCTTTTAAGATCAATCCAAATATCCCCAAATATCCCTTTTATATTAGTTTATGAATATTAAGTGACCCCTTTATTCCATAGGTCAAAATATTCCTCTCGGTACACCTATCATCACCATTTTTCAATTTTATCTTATTAAACACCTAATAATCCATAAGTCAAGAATAAACTATTAGTTCACAAATACACCATAAATATAGATTATACTCATTTTAATCTAATATATCATGATTTTATATTTTACTCATGGTTCCCTAATATACATTGAGCAAGGATACTCATCCTGGTTCTCCTATAGGGGCTCCCTATTTAGTGTAAGCCCAAACATACGATAAATACATCCTATTTCATGACAATATGAACTCATTATGTTGAAATGTATAAATTCAATCATCCATCACTATTGAATATATAGGGATGCATCTGGTGATGATCCAATGTTATTTCATAATAATTCTTATTTATTTACTATTAAATCGGTTGAACCATAAATGGGTACTCATGTGTATGTCCCACACCAACCATTTCATGTAAACCCTCACTTAGTTCTCAACCCCATATGATTTTAAAATTAATATATTAGTTATTTTAGAAAGAAAATAAATGGAATGACATGTCCTACTAATAGGAACCACACTATATGGTTTCTGAATCCATTTATAGGGACACAAAAAAGACCCCAATAGGGGACCAATCCAAACATTGTAAAACATTAAAACTCCCTTGACAGAAAAAATATCAGAGTACCTATCATTATTTTTTAAACAAAATTACTAGTAATGAGATAAATATAGAGGACCTATAACACTCACAAATGTTTAAATTTGAACATGGATCATATAAAATCATTGGGAAAATGGAAACGTGTCTTCTATTGGAATTTTAAAAGGATTCTTGAAAACATATTAAAAATATTAGTTTATTTAATAGTATGAAAAAATACAATAAAAAAGAAGTGATGAACCCAAACTCATACCCAATTGATCAACATGAATTTAGTGGTGTCTCTAGAAATTTCATAGTGGCCACATCCTTTTAGAAAGCAGGTTTTCCTGACTAATATTGAGGATTATTTGATCACAATTGGGACATTTAATCAAATAAAATCATGTTAGTATTATTTATAATACATAAGGATTATAATGTATGTGATATAAAATAAAATAGGTGGTTATATGACATTGTGTAATTTATTAGAATTAAGGATTTGAGGATTGAAGAAAATGGTGAGTAGTCAATGAAGAAGATAGTTAAGAATAAAAAAACAATGACGAAATATTAGTAAGGTTTTTTTCATTTTAGGTAATTAAATTAAACATAAAGTTAATAATAATTGATCATAAATTAGTTAAGTTAACGAAATAAATTAGGGATATATTTTAATTTAAAATGGACATCAATGGGAGTTAATTTATAACACTAAGTAATAGGTGAATCCCCATATATATAAGAAGAAGGAATAAAAATGATAATGTAAAGGTTATACTATCCTATATTGGTGATAAATAAAATCATTTATGTTATTTATGGACACATAAGTGAATTTTCACTGAAAATAGTGAATTTGAAATAGTGTAAATGAAACTAAAGAGATCAACAAATTACATAAGCATATATAGAAGAAATGTATGTTAAAACATTATGGAATCAAGATATCACTACGGATTAATGAGATGTATATATGAGTCTTTGAGATGTTTAAATGAATTATAAATGAAATTAGTAAAATATATCTAATGTGTTAAAATATTAGGCTATGTATGAATTTTTTTCATTCCATGTTTGGGTGAAGTGTGATTTTTAAATGTTGGGTTTGTGTGATTTTGGTAAAATATTTGTGTGATAAAAAATATATGTATGTTTGTGATGAATGATTTTGTTCTATGTAATAATATTGATTAAAATTACTATTGTTAATAAAATAGTTTAATACTCTATTTAATGATTCAATTCAAGGTATGATTTTATGATTTTCATAAAATGTTATATTATTTTGAATTATATTTGATCATTATTCCCATTTCAAGGTGATTTAATATATTTTATGGAAATTTTTTTAGTAAATTTATACTAATTATCAACTAATATGAATATTGTGGAGGAGAAGTAATAGATAATATGATTAATATGATGTTATTTGTATGGAAAATGTAGTTTGGGTAGATTGTGGGGAAGATCAATGATAAGGATATGATATGGAATTTATTTTCATTGATATTGTTAAATATAAAGATAAAATATAAACGCAAATAAATCATCCATTATTATTAAATAAATTTTATTAAAAAATATTAATAATACAATTTACATCAAAAAAATTTAGTATCAATAGAAAATAAATCTTCTATAACCAAATCGAACCCAAAACATTAATCAGTATTTATATCCACCCTTATACCCCGCGTATTAGATTTTATATTCTTATTAGTACATGTAGTTGTGAGAGGATAAAAATTAATGAAAAGGTGTTTTAAAATCTTTATATGCAACTACCCAATATGTAAGGAATAAGTGGCTTCATACAATGGTATAGGGGTGAGCATGGTCATTATCATCACGTGCGAATAAGATGATTAACATCTGAAGCATGAGGGAATCAATTAAAAAAACATGGAATATGTAACATCAATAGTAATTAGTCTACATCGCTATGTGGTCAAAGGGAATAAATAAATATTCCACAATGATAGAAGTATGCTTACATGTAACATTTGAATAATAATAACCACTTTAAAAAATTCAAGGAATGCTAGAATTATTTTCAAACATATTACGAAAAATAACTTAGGGTATATAAAATTAATCAGAGAATCATAGCACAATATAAAATTTTCTCTTCCCATGAAATTAATATTTTCCAATAATATTTCATTCCACATAGAAATTTTATATTCATCAATCAGGAAAATTAAATTAATCTATGAATTTTTTTCCATGATAGTTTCCTAATGAATATACCAATTAATAAATCAGGATGGTTTCCACAAATACAAATTTTGAATAAAACAATAGTAAATAAAGGGGGTTATTGATAAGGATAAGATAATTTTTCATTGACATGAGAATTAAAAAAATGGATTGACTAAAGTGGGGCACTGAGAAAAAATATTTTATCATTAATAATTAATGTTTCTTTTAAATTATCCAAAAAAGTATGAATAATCATATCCATACCTATAAACCAAATTCCATTTTACTATTAGAAATTTGTATATTAAAATTTGAATCCATAAGGGAAATATAATTATTTTCATCACTATTCATTAATTATAATAATTGCAATTTTATTTTTTAAATTTATTTGTTAAATATGATATTTTTGATGTCGTGATTTCATAGAATTATCCAATTTTCATTTTGATTACATAATTTTGAGTGATCATGATTTTTCATATTTTTTATTTGCATTTAAAATACTAGAATTTATTAAAATACATATATAAATATAATACATAATCTACCCTAACAATCACTGTATGTGGTGATATGAAAAATATTGAAAATGTCACCAAAGGAAGAAGAAAATGGTATTAATTATATATCAAAAAAGTGGTTCGAGATTGTGTATATACAGAATAAATATATTTCAATATTTAAAACATTTCATAAAAACAAAAATATGTTAAATACTTAGAAATTCTATATTTTTTAATCATATAAAAAATGATATTGAGAGTGTAGAGTGAAGAAGTTGAAAAAAAAGCTAAAAATAAATGGATCACATGATTTATTGTTCATTGTGGCATAGTAGTATTCTATTGAAATAAAACATTTATGGAATGGTTTTGTGTATTATAAGAACATCCCATAGGTTCGCTTTATACATCAGAATATGTAATTGAGTAGGAATTTTTCTTATTGAATTGGATGACAATTTATTTTCCAAGAGAAGAGAGGGGGTATAAGTACTTAAGTGGAGGGGTATTATTGGGATAAAATATTGAATAAATTATTATTTCTAGGGTATATTATTATATATTCATATTTATATCATTATGAATAAAATTGGATTAAAAATGAATGCATATAATAATTTTTATGATTTTATGAAGAGAATTTTTCAAATTAAACAAAATGAATGAAAAAAAACATAAAATTGTTTTTTAAGTAGTTTATGTAAATTTATACACTATAGAAACTAGGATTTATTCTTTTGAATAAAATTTTATTATCTATAAATGTATAATTTATTTTAAAAAAATAATATTTGGGATAGATATACAATTTATGATTTATTAGGTTATTAGTACATCATCTCCTTTTCCTAAAACACATTGTATTATAATCTACAAATCTATCATTCAATTAATAATTGATATTTTTCAGAAAATTACAAAAACATTATCGTAAGAATATTTTATAATGATAACTAAAAAAACAAAATTCAATTTATAATAAAATTCTATCATATGTAAATTTATTTAGAGACATAAGAAACATTGTATTTAAAAATACATTAAAATAAATTTTATAAAATATATAATTATGTTTTTTTTGTTTCTCATATCATTAAATATATTTTTGAATGTTCATATACATATATATTTATTTATATACATTCAAAAAAAATTATTGTAAATAGGATTTACTTGTACCTTTATTATTTTTTATAGTTGTGTTACTATTATAGTGGTAAAATAACTTTTCTAACAACATCTTTTCTATTATTAATGGTTATATTAATATGATTGTATTATTATTATTATTCCAATGGTCATATTTTTTTATGCGTCTAGTAAATAAAGTTTAATTCTTTAATTTTTCCATAAATTCATTTCCAATCAAGTTTGTCGGTTCTCTTTTTTTCTAAAATTTCAATCTCATTTGCAATGTTCTATTATATATTTTTTTGGTTATGATAATTCTTATGGATCAAAATGATCTATATTTTACTATTCTATTTATTTTATTTATTATTATTTATGATCCAAGTATAATAGTTTCAATTTTATTGGTTATATTTATTATCTCAATGAAAAATTCTCAATTAATGAAAAAAAACTATTATTGGTTAATTTTTTATTTTTTCCATGTGTTATATTCTATAGTATACTCTTATTTATGAATAAATTATATACTCAAAATGATAAATACCATTAATAAATTTATTGGAAGATGTGTTCTTATCATATTAGAAATATAATACTAAAAATATTTGCTCATATTCTCTATGGTGAAAATATTATATAACTTCGCTTTCAATTAATACTATAGTTTCCATAATTCATACTAATACATATGATTCAACCATATTATTTTTAAAAGGTTTGATATCATGATTTATAAATAGTTACACTAAAATTTAATCTCTAGTTTGTCCATGTAAGAGATATCATTATCCAACTCATCCCCATTAGTTCCAATAAATGTGAGTTTTTTGGTATGTAATTCCTCTAGAAGGATATAAAGAAAATATCATGATCTTTAGACTTTTTTACCTATATTGTTGTGTGAAAGGAAAAAATATAATGAAATTATGCATACCATAGGTGATAATGTTCTTTTAGTGTTATTTACCCTATCATCCCAAACCACATGACTCTTTTTGATGCTGATATGTGAAGGAACACTTTATCTATAACTATAAACTCTTGTTATAATCAAAAAATGTTCACATATCTTGTCTGCTGACTATGTTATGCTCTGTTCTGTTGATGAATTATTTTTTTCTTCATTTCCCGTTGCTGTGACCAGTTTAGGACCCAGTAACTTCTGTTCTATAACATTATTACAAATTTTCACATTTCTTCACTTATTTCCATAGATAGGTCCATATGTTCTCATTTGAACATTTATGTGGAAGTTATAGATTTTTATGTATTTATTAATGTAATAAATGAATCAATGAAATATTCAATGACCATAGAGTAGAAAATTATAATATCTTAATGTATTGGGATAGTGAATTTATATTAGCAATCAGTTTTGGGTGATAAGAAATATATTTTTTAGATCCAATGTCTAGGGAATTCTTAATACATTTATAGAATATTTTGGTTGACCATGGATCAAAATAAAATAAAATAAATAGTATTGTCGTATCCATCCTCACCACTACTCTAGTATATATCATTAAAATGTGGTTAAATGAGAATCCCAATAAAATAAAGATGATGTGAGTAATATTTGTCAGATGATCCACTAAAATGAATTTTGAATTATATCCCACATATTTCATTGGATAACCAGTGAAAAAATAAAATTTAATGTTCTCACATTTCAGTAAAGGTGTGGGTAGTGGTTTCTTTATCAATTGGGACATTTTTATTTCTACCTTCACTTATTGACATATCATGAATTTTTTTTGTATATTTTATAAATCTCATTTTCTATATTATCACAACAAAGATTATTTCAAATATCACACCACAACATTTTACATATAAGAAGGATGATGAATTATGAAGTAAATGTATAACATAATAACTCATCATTTATATCATATGATTATGGAACATAGATTATAGTTTCATAAATAAATAATATTCCCTTCAATAATTGTTATCACTTTATTTTTTTAATTTTAAATCATCCCTTTCCCCATTAATATTCTCTTGATTAGATGTTTGGTTAATCATTTTGGATGAGCGGGATGGCGTCCTTGATTTTATAATTTCCAAATCCAAACATGGAATCTCTATCATAAAAGAATAATTATCAATCAATATCATGAATTATGTAGTATTATTTATTATTCTATGTTCATTATATACATTATTTTAATTTATATAATGATAGGGAATAGAGAAATTTTAATTTTAATTGACTAGAACCATTTTTAATAATTCATGATCTACTTATTTTTAATGAATATATATTTGTAATTTTTTAAGTATATATTCCCCACATATATTTATAAAGGATGTGTCTCCAAATAATCATTGCAATGATCATGACTGCTAAATTAAGATCATGTGTCATGTAGTTGTAACCCAAGATCCTAAACTATATAGATGCTTGAACTATCATTCTATAACTTTTCTGTTCTAATGAACCCATTCATTTTTCTAAATAATGGCTATGTATTCCATAATATATCCCCATGTGGGTAGTGTGAGTATTGGTGTAGTAATTTTCATCAAATTCAACTACTTGAATCTATCATGAAATTTAGTATTCTAGAAAAACCTTTCTTTTACTCATGTAAAAATAGTTAGTGGGCTAGAAAATCATTAGAAGTTGTTGAAAAATAATTTACCATAACAAAATAATAAATGGAAACTATGAATTGTAATTCTTGAAGTTCATATAGTCCATTCCTCAAATAGATTTCTCTTTAAATAATCAATATATAACCCCTTTTTTCTGAATACATGTGCCTTGCATGTCACATTCTGCATCTAAAAGTACAATCTACAAAACATAGTGTATAACATCCCATTAGAAAATTTTATCATCACAATCCATAGTTTTTTTCCTTTCCAATTGAATATATTAAAATATCTACAATAAATAAAATAAAAATTTGTCAATGTATTATATAATGACTCTATTAATCATTTTAATAAAGATTACTATGCCATTTTTTATTCTAAATGACATCAATGGAAACATATAGAGTTCATATCAAATACCAATGGAATCTTTTTGAACATATTTTTTCAATAGGGTTTGAAAATGACTCAAGAGTGGGTGAATTGAGTTTATAACATTTTATTCATTTAGGAAACCACCCTCTTTTAGCGATAACTGACTTTTTGTTCTACCCATATAACTAACAGTTGTATAAAATAATAATATTATGAAAATAAATATAAATAGATATTTCTATTGGTTTGAGGAGTATAATTCCACTATTCCACTCCAAAAACCATCTTCTCTATGAGATTTTTTGATTTTCACCAGACTAGTCATTTTTTCTGGGGACTACTGGTCTTTTTTCGTGGGACTACATGACTAATTGGATGCCTTAAAAACTTGTTACAAAAGAACATGATATTTTAACCATGATCCGACTAGTATTTAAAACCAATATACATTAGGTTATTCTATAATGAACCTATATAATAAAATATAAGAAAATAAATAATTTATATATGAAAAATGTATTAGTAAGATACCAATAGAATAATAAATATATCAATAAGAATGGTGATTAAAAAAGATTTCAGCTCGAAGAGAGACTTAAAAAAACAACTATATAAATGAATGATAAAAAAAATACATATCATAAAGCACATCTTATTCTCATGAAAATGAATAGTGCTTATTTTGTTTGAGGTAACATTCATAGATATGAAATTGAATTATTTTCATTCCTTTTTTATATCTCTTTTTCTATTTTATCATTTAGACATATGATATTCTATTTGAATTATTTGAATAACATCATATTTAAAAACAAAGAATACTATATGTAGAATCTAGGATTAGATACACATACTTTTCTCAAAAAAATTAAAAAAAAAGTTATGGAAAACAATGAACCTTTGTACTTGTCTCATGTATGATTACATGGTTATTATTTTAATAAATTTTTTCAAAAGGAGGTAATATAACATTTTATGATCATAATACATAATTAAAATATTATTTAAGTGATTAAATGTTAATAATTTTAGATTTTAGAAAGATATAACTGATTTTAGATCGTCACATATTTGTTTTCTTCAAATGAATCTACCAAGATGAATTGATGAAAGACATATACCTATAGCTAATTCAATTTACGCATATGATTTTTGAATCCAATTACTCTATAGAACCATTTATTATATATGTGATCACATCGATATAGGTGATATCCATGTAGAATATTCCACGATGTATCACATTTACATAGGTCATTACTTTATGTAGGTTATTAATATAGAAAAGTATCGGGTAAGAATTTCTATATAGAGCCCAATTCCTAATGTTGCATATTTTACTTGAAAAATTCAAATTTTAGAAAAAAACACCCAAAATACATACTTAATGCTAATAATATCCAAGATACTTAATAACAAGAGAAAACTGTATGAACACACATAAAAAATAATCAGTAAAGTATAAAGGATATTAAATATCATCAAAACTGAAATTACCTAGGATATGCTCCCACAACATTAGGAGTCCCACAATATCCACATTATTTATGATCAAAAAAGTAATTAGAAACTAAAAATCATATTTTAACATATTTGATATTGATTTTCAATATAATATATATATAATATATATTGATTTATAAGGTATTGTTTTCCCTTTACCCCCCCCCCCCCAAATTAAAAAATTTTATATGTTTCAAAAAATATTTAAAGATGAAAAAATATTCCTCTTTTTGTTTCATTAGAAATTAAGGGAAAGATGATGAAAACAATTTAATAAAAAACATTTAGAGAAAAAAAACTATTGGATTTTTTTTATAATAGAAAATATTGAATTATGGAAATAATGGAATTCATTAAACTAATAAATGTATTATATTATTAAACAAAAAAAGTGATGAATAAAAACTAGATACATGATTATGTAACAATAGAAGAAATAAATAACTAATAAAGAACATAATAAATGAGTGTGGATGTATATCAATGATATGTGTAGATATAAAAAATAATATTTACTCCCTCTCTCTAATATCCCTTTTTTATTTATTAGAGTCCAGGGAAATACATGAACTATTTTGGGAGTCAGAAGTGATAGAGCCCTAATGCATCACCACACAACAGACCCTTATATGTGTAATGAAGGGATTCAAAGATATGAAAAAGCGCAAAGGTCGATGCATGATTTTCCCATTTGGAATAGTTTAACTATTTGAACCAAAATAATTATTTCACAAGAAAGATGAATATGGTCAATAAGGGTATTATACATATTACATTGAAATATATTGACATTATAGGATCCAATAACATGAAAATGAATTTTCTTGACACGCATAGAAGAATAAGGTTATCCATGAGAACAATCGGCAGCTAAAGCTCCATGTGATATTTATTTATATTTTTGATACATGAAGGAAGGATGATATACATCTCTTATTAATTGATGAGAATATTTATTAGTTCCATGAGGATTACAACCATGTGGTCATGTTATTATACTGTCACACAGGTTTAACATAGATATCAATACATTAAATAATGTTTGAATTAGAGAACTCATGGTTAATGAATGTAGCTTGCTTTGTGAATCTAATAAAAAAATCTTAAACACTTCATGGAATTACATTTAATGATTCAAGATCTTCGAAATTTAAAATATAAGGTTCACTAATATAACATGGTCTAATAAATTGTTAAATTTCTATAACAGTAAATAATGAGGTATCATATAATAAAATATTCTTCAAGATCCTCTTTATAAGTATATAAATCTCATTTTTTGTTAAATTCAATTTCAAAAACATTATTTACATATTTTAAATTTCAAAATAAATATATGATTTAATTCCGTTTTAATAATGAATGAATATTTAGAAACTAAATTAATAATAGAAATAGTCTTAGGTTAAACTTGAACTCATACTATAGAAATAGGAGAAACCGATTCAACAAAAGGAACTTTAATGGGATTTTTATAAACCAGTAACTAAATTCCTACAACTGAAACACAATCTTTAAGGGATTATTTATATTCTTAATATGATTCATTAATAGATGATTCAGAATCTATATCAATTATTGGTATAATTATAACCTCTAGACATTTGATTTTTTTGAAATTTTCATTAATTTTCACAATGGATTTTGAGAGTATCACGTATCATAATAAAAACACCCTTCTTTTCTTCTTCAAAGTATGAAATATACTCTTTGATAAGACCAACATGATCATTCATACACATGATAATTCTTATAGAAATCTTCTGTAATTCTTCTTTTCTAAATTTAAAAACACCAAAATATCCATCATACATTCTAGAAATTGAATTGGTTTGATAAAATAAAAATAAAGAGAATAGATATGGGAAGACATAGAATTCAATTCTTATAATATGTTATCAAATCTAATATGTAAATTAGTATTGGAAGATGGTTATAAAGAATAAGTAGTAATAATAGGTTAATAATTTGTGAAAAATTTAAAATCCTTTATTACTACACATTGTAATGTGTATAATGTGTCTTTTATCTCATTCCTAAATTAATTCATGTCATAATGAAAATCCTAATATAAACTTATATTCCCCTTGGAAGATTATGAAACATATTTTTCTGAGAAGAATCCACAATACCAAGTTCATTATACTCATCCATTATTGGATAAACATCTTCTAATACTCTTGTTAGCGATTTAATCACTTTAAGTTCCATAGAAAAAAACTCAGAGATAACAGTAGTCTGAACTGGTGGGAAAAACTAAATATTATTTATTTTCACTATCTAGGTAGTGAAAAAATTAAAAATTACATTAAAAGTAGATTTACATATAGAGGATTCCTGCAGTTGTTAAAACTCAAATTTTTATAGAAACCTTTCTATAATAAATTCCTCAAAATATTCTCTAATTTTATCAAACCCATCCAGTAAAGTAGAAGAAAAAAGATAAATTTTTGAGATATATGCTCTCTTACTATCAAAGGTAACAAAATCATTATCAAAATGAGTTTTTTCTAGTTTAGGAGGTGTTTTCGAGTGCTATAATGAAACCATAAACACGTCATCAACTTGATCTCCATGATATTGTTATATAAAATTAAATAGATACATCGTATGAGCTTTTACCTCATCCCAAGGAATTTTTTTAATATCAAAAACTATAGTCCCAATTTTAATTATATGTTCCATGGATATAGTAATAGTTGTGTCAAGAACACCCTCCACAACATTTCAAATTCCTTAAAAAAATCAGTAACTCTATCCTCTTAGATATGAAAAGTATCTTTTATACAATGAATATGTTCATAAACTTTATGAATTAAAACTGGTAGTAAAGGCTCAAGCCTATTAGTTACCTACTCCTCCACTTCCTAGCATGCACCATCTTGGTATGGGTTGCATTACTAGGTAGTGATGTATAAGATGACGCCCCCCGAGACACATCATACCATCCTACTACCTTCATGGAAGTTTATGTGGGGTCCAAAAAAAATAAACAATTATAACCATTAAAACAACTTATAAAGTGTTATTCTTATGACCCATTACTAAATACGTTTCAAATAAATTAAATTATTTCCTTTTTGAAACCAATGATATTAAAATTTTATTTGGATAATAGTTACTCTTATGCTTTCCATTGAAATAATGATGCATGCAGTGAATCATAATCCTTGGAATAATTGTTTTTATTTAATTTAATAGAATTTAAAACCAATACTTCTCCTGAAAGATAACTCTCTCCACATTAGCAGTCCTCTTGGTTGTCCTTGCCTATACAAACATACATAACACTTTTCATTCCGCTAGAATTTCATTTACATTAATATTTTAAAAATTAGATATACAAAACTCTGACATGAACATATTTAATTGACCAACAAAACATGTAGCCACTTAGGTCTGACTAAAGATATACTCCCCCTTATGGGTAATACATAAGATCTTATCCATTTAGACAGTTGAATCCATCACTATTATTCCATTCAAATTTGGTGACACTATGCCCTCTGTTTGATTAAATTATAACCCTATATAACTCATAAACTCATCATGTTGTTCCTCAAATAGAAGGTCAGAATTATTTTCATTAAACCCAATACTAAATCCTTGGAAATGAATCAATTTATTTAGTAACATCTCAATTGTATTAATCTAGGCCATTTTTATAGCTTTCCCATCAATTACCATTCATGAAACACTTCCATTGGAACTTTTAGATGATTTAGAACTTCCTTCATCTATGTGATTCAAATATCACATGGATGACATGGTTAGTGGTATTATGAGAGATAAATAAATAGGTACAAGGTGTAGGGAATTGGGTTGTCATTGGAAGGATTATATATTTACAAATAAAGAATGGTCCGATCATCTTTTATGTTTTACCTCATATACCTAAATCCCAAAATAATTATGTACCTGATTGATTTTTTGGTTTTCTTTCAACTAATAGAAAACAAAAATAAAATCCAACGGAATGAAGTTTTAATTTCCAAAAGTCACAAAAATTAATAAAATACAATAGTATAGTCTAATTTAATAAACATAAATAGTTAATATAAGTAATAAAAAATTAAACAAAAAATTATATGTAAAAAATAAAATAAAATGAAATTTATTTAAATTCATAGAAACCAATTCACTAATAATAAAATTAAAACATTTAGAAGAAAGTGGATCAGTATGCATATCATCAAATTTATTCTCTATAGGGGTTTAATTCAACAGTAATATCATCATTTTGAGTGTCATTTCTAATGAATTGATGGAATAAATCAATATTATTTGTTCTAGAATGAATTTTCATATTTTTAGAAATGTTGATATCACTAGTACTATTACATTTATATCATATATGATTAATAATCTAATAAAAAATACATCAAGGTGTGTTTCACTAACAATACATGTGAACAAAAACTACCAGTAGTAATATATTCTATTTCAGTAGTAGAAAATTAAAAAATGATTTATTTCTAACTAGACCTATACATTATGGGTACACCTAGAAAATGATATTCTACTAAGGTAATCTTCTTATCTTTTTCACAACCACTATATTCAGCATTTAAAAGTGAATCTATATAAAAACAATTGATATTGAAAGAATTATATGAAAATAAATATTTTATTTTAAATAACAAAAAAATCATTAATAATCCATTAAATGAAATTCTTTTGGATTTTATAAAATCTTGAACAATGTCGAAATGAATACATAGTGTCTCATATAATAGTATTAAAATATAATAGAATTCTAATTATTCAATTATAATGCTTATTATATAATGATTTTTCACCAACATCAAAGCCAAAATATTCATCAAAATTCAAGGGAGTTTTATTTACATTCCCACCGTCAAATAAAGAACTTTTAATTAATTTATGTATGAATTTTATATTATTTTGAACATTCACATAGTACTTTTGATAATTTTAAAAATTGGACAATAATATATGTGGCCCATCATGAAAATTTATATTTTTTTTATGAGTTTCTAAAATTCATTACATAATTTATTATTTTTAGAATCGAATATCACACCATCTACATATATTAAATCCAATAGAATATTTACTGATGTTTTTTTCATTAAATAAATTACATCCTTCCTTACTAATGGAAAAATCATTAAATAATATAAATGAACATAAATGATCATACTAGGATCATAGAGGATATTTACATCTATAAAGAGATTTTTTAGGTTTTAAAAAATAAATTTTGAAATTGGGGATTTTCAAGAATCAGAGGTTGTTAAACATAAGCATCCTCCATAGGATGTCCATTTAGAAAATCAGATTTTGTATACATAGAATATAATATAAAATTCATATGTGATGTATCATATTAGAGGATCATAATATATTATAATATATCTACAGGTTTAAAGGAATCCTTATAATATATACCTTCTTCAGGATTGAAACTTTTATCAAGTATCCTATCCTTATTTTTATTGATCTGACTATGATAATCCAATTTATTTCTAAAACCCTATTTTTTTTCTAATAACAGGATTTTCAAATAATATATAAACTAATTCCCAAACCTTGTTCCTCCTCAACTATTTTAATTAATCTTCTATTTATTCAACAAAAATGTCATCTAATAATGAATATTCTATAGACTTATGATCTTGGTGAGATAATGTTTATTAAAAAAACAAGATTTCCCATAGTCCCCCATTTATTATTTCTGCATCTGTGTTGCCTATAACTTTTTCTGAGGGATGGTTCTTAAGGGTTATGGGCTGTATAGGTAGAACACATTACTTTTAATTAGTATCCAACCTTTATATAATTGATAATATATAATAAACTATTTAATTCTTCATCACATTTATAATCATATAGAGTTTCATGTTTCATGCGTTCAATTGAATTACTTATCTCATCAATTATAGTCATTTTATGACCAAATGGATCACTTTCCTCAAATTTCATATGAGTTTATAATTAAAAAATCAGTTTCCATTTATTTATATATCTATATACCTTATAAATAGTTTCATATCCAAAAAACATTCATTTATAAAAAATTGGACCATATTAACTCACATTATCTATGGGGTTTAGAATAAAAACCTTGTATCCAAAATCCGTAATGTATCCAAATTTTGGATTTTTATTATTCCATAGCTCATATGTTGTTTTCATAAAATTAGGCCCAATTAGAAGTATGTTTATTACATAACATGTTGTATTCATAACATCAACCTAATCAAGAGTAGGCATGTAATATTCAAAAAACATTATTCTTTAAATTTCCAACAAAGTCTTATTTCCCCTCTAAAAAATACCATTATATTGACGAGACAAGCTGGTTGGAAAATAAATTTTAATTCCATATTTTGATTTTTTTTTGATATCATAGTTTTCAAATACTCTTCAATGGTCAGTTCATAATTAAATCTTTTAGTGATCATTATTTATTAAACCATTTATAGAAACATATTAAAATGAACAAACTTCCCTTTTATCACATAAAAAGACCTAGGAAAATCTATAGAAATAACAAACTAAAAAACAAAAATAGGATTTCCCAATCAGGTTTTATATTAATTATGGCCTTAAAAAATTAATTAGATATATTTTAATGTGACTTGATGTAGGAACCTCTTTTATTAGCTTAAAAATGACTTCTGTTTCTTTCCCCATTGGTATGTGTCACACAACTCTTTTTAGATAAATTATGTTGAGTAAAATATGGAACAAAATTTCTTTTATGAATTTTAATCAATTAATAAACATTATAATTCAAAAATATTAAATTCCATATCAATAATTAATCATTTTTAACATTTAAATAGTTTTATTTTTTCTTATAAAAACAGTTGATATCTAGAGTATATATATTTCCTATTCTTGGTAACATAAATTTTAGAGCATAACCTTTAAAACAAAGAATTTAATTATTTGGAAACTCAATAAAATAAACTTAATAAATAATCAATAAATACTTATTTAGATATTTTTTAATACTTCCACATAAAAGGATTTTTTGATGAGTACTGATCATGGATTTCTAATTTTTATGACTCTAATAAATTTTATAATTCTATTTTCAATAAATGTGATATAACCACCATTAACTTTTGACAAGGAGTGGATATTAGAGACATACCCACTAATATATTTCGAATATAAACTATACATATATTACTTATAATTAATTATATTGGACATTATTCCATAAAAAATAAAAAATTGTTTTCATACCCATATTTTCTTGGGTCCAATAGTGTTATAAATTGATGATTTTAAAACCCTAATGAATTTTTTACTGCATAGAGGTTCCAACAAAAAAAATTTAGATCATATTTTGAGGAGAATAATTTGTAGTCTTGTAGAATATATATTTAATTAAATCAAAATTGTTGGCATAATATCCTTACTCTCTATGATGAAAACTGAAAATTTTATAAATATTAATTTATTTAAAATGATGCATAATATAGTTTTTATAAAATTATGGATTCTTAACATTTATTTATACCATTGACTCCTACTAAAAGTTTTTTATATGTGTTTTATTGTTTACAACGATTTGATTTAAGTAGTTTCGTACTTTATTAAAAACACTGATATCTTATTAATAATCATGAACTTATTTATATATTTTTTTGAATTTTATTGGAATTTTCAACACATGATGCAATGATATTTTCATGATTGAGTTTTAATTATGAAATTATTTTTGGTGAGTCTTATTTTTCATTAAACTTATTAGTATAGTAAAATTTACGAGATTTCATTTTATTAATGAGGTATTCATTCTTAATTTTTAGTAAGGTATTATATTCATTAAATTCCCCACAATTGCAATTCTTCTTTTTGGTTTCATCTTCATACTCATAAGAATAATGTGAATGTACCTAATTATTTTGTTTAAAAGAAAAAAATTTTTACTGCTGTTTTGAGTGTTCCAATTCAAATTTTTATGGTTAATCATCACTAGAATCCATAGAACTATTCCATTTTACCTTATTGTTTTTCATTGATTTTTTCATTTAACTAAGTTTCATGAATTTTTTTCTATTTTTTCTTATTTTCATGTTTCTGTAGAAAATATGGCATTATGTGTACAATCATATAACATTCATAGAATCTGAAATATTTAGAACATAATTCAGACTTCATGAACATTTTGAGGGGTTTTATAAACCCTCTTCTCTTATTATTTCAAATTTTGAATTTCCTAGAAAAGGTAGATGATCATGATCCAAATAACTTATTTTTGATGTCACTTCCTCTAAAAATTCATATTTTTTAATTTGTTTTTATTTTTTTTATCCTATGATGTTTAAAATTTGATAGAAGCTTCTTAATTCTTAAATAAACTGTACTATCTAGCATTAGATTCCATCTCTACATCATACATTATAAGTGTTCAAATATGATGATTTATTTTAAAACATTTCAGTTATATTTATTTTCAAATAACAGTATATTTACACTCCACTTATGTGGTAAAACACTTATAAGATTCTAATATTTCTCAAGATCAATAAACAGTATTCCCAAATATGTAATATTATATTTAATCTATGTAATCCTTCCATAAAATTTATTGATTTTTTAACCTTACATTATACTGAATGGATCAAAGAAAATATTAAATGTGTCATATATGATATGTATAACATTATCTATTAAATATATGAAATAGAAATGATAGTCCACATTTCATAGTGATTTTCGGACTAAGATACTCTATTGAACTCACATAGTCCAAATCCAAAAATAATAGCATTCATATCATTATAATTTAAATCATATCTAGATTCAGTATCTGCATCCCATGATTCTGGTTGAGTTTTGTTTTTCAAAATTTCATAAGGCTATAAGACATTGAGATAGACCTTCCTTTCGTGGTTTATTAGATATATTAACATATTTTCCTTCTAGTTTCCATAATTAACAACCTTTATATAAGAATCTCTTATCATCGATATAAATTCACTATTATCATTTATTGGAAACATTTAAAGATATATATTTAATCATATATCTTGGAGATCATATAAATCAAGATTCAAATGCTTTGATATGATTTATTTCTGTAAGGATTAAAATTACCTCTATAGAGGGGGGATTGGATTCAATAAAATTTATTTACAAAGAAAACCACCATATTTTATTTATGAATTAATTTATATTCTTTCATTATTACCTAAATAATTATAATCAAAAATAGATGGAGAAAAAAATCATGTCGATTTATTGTTGTTTAAGGAATATATGTCACCAAGTCCACTCTACAAACAATATTATCTGTGATTTTTTTTTTCACTAGACCATTAATTTTTCTGGGTGATACCATTCCCTTTTATATTGACATTAAAATTAACTGAAATTAGTCCAAAAATTTACAAAATAACACTATAATTCATTTAGGATATATAAATTATATAAAAGAAATATCAATCTGGTTCTTTTATTGGAAACCATTACAATAGAAGATAAGGAACAAAATATTTTGCAGATACAACACACTGTAAGAAAATACAACTGGAAAAAGAAATAAATCTCCAAAATATATGATTAAAAAGAATTATGAGAAAGTAGAGTCCTCTAAAAAAATTTATGAATGAACTATAATGCAGATCTACAAATCAAAACACTTATTCTTCTTCTCATACAGAATCAAATGATGGTTAATATTTTGAGATAATGTTCTTGAATTCTAGAAGACTCTTATTTATTTTCTTGTAATCACTATTTATTATTTTCTTAGGAGAGACCAGGTTGTTTACTTCAAAATCCATTAAGAAATTCATATTGAAATTCACAACACAGAATCCATATAATTAGGGCTCAAAGACATGTCATTCTCTATAAGATACCAGAAAAATTATAAGGAATAATAAATTATTCCTCCATCTCCTTTCCATTTTATATGTATCCTATTATAATCATTTTTATCAAAAAGAGTATATCCCAAATTTAAGGCTTGAATGATATTATTAAATTCTCAATGATGTTGCTCAATAATAGTATGTACAGATTTTAGTATGACATAGACTATTCCAAATCATCTCATAGTCATTTCCAACATTTGAATCAGTGTATCCAATTTGAAGAAATAGTTTTTCACATTGTAGATTTGATTTTATTATCTTTTCATGTATTAGATTATTCCACATTATTGTTTTACAATTCCAGTTTATCTACATATTCTATTTATCATGTAGGTGATCTCTTTGATGTAGGCAATTCCACGATGTTTCATATTTATAAAGATAAATTCATCATTTTGGAAATTTATGTATCCAAATGATTACATAACCATTTCTTAAAATATCCAAACAAGTCATGTATATACATTTTATAGACTTAAAAAAAATTAGTAAAAACATTCGCAATAAAATATTATTATATTTTCAAACAAAACACATAAAAATAATATAATACCTACTGAAAAAACATAAAAAAATAATCTAAAAAGTAATAAGGGAATTTTTGACTATCAAACCCTATAGAGTACAAGGGGTATATTGGCCCAAAATTTATAGTCTAACCATTTTCACTTTACTTTTAGGGAATGATATCTAGAATCAATATCAAAATTTTAGATGTTCTTAACACTTCAAATACGACTAAATAAATCATTAATCCTATGTATTTGATAGTTGTTCATTATAATGATCTTTTGAGCACTCGACAATTGATATGAAAATTAATCAAACAATCTATCTTATTAGAAATGATTACTGGTGTACCCCAAGGTGATGGAATTGGTAATATATTCCATTTTACTAAATTCTATTGTAGATTATTCTATAAATAATCAATTTCTATCATTCACATCATAATGGGGCTCTTTGATATAGGTGTGTATCATAATATAAATTTCAATAATAAATAGACCTCATGTTCTGAGGGTAAGGCTTGAAAATTGAATGACAAATACATCTGTGTATTCCCTCCAAATTTCAATATCATTATGGTTAATGCTTTCTTTTACTCAATAATTTGAGTAAGATATTCTTCATCACTAGGTTTCCACATGAACAAAATTGAAGTAATTTTAATGTGGGTTCATAATATATATTATATATACAGAGGATCGAAGGAATTTTTGGGTTACAGAAGGATATTTTATTCTCCCAATAATTGGTGTGTTATCTATAAAATAATAACCAATCCATTACCAATAAAGAATCAAAATATATGAAATGGAGGGATTTATATTCACTAGAATAAACAGCATATAGAATATTATGAGGATAATGGTATAATACATGTTTTTAAAGGATTGGATAAGTATTTTCTAAGATATACATACAAGATATTATTGATGAATTGATTTAATACGTATACATAATGTTTTATATGTAACAGAATTCATAAAACGACAATTAAATAAAAAAAATAACCAATCATGAATGAAAATTATTTATACCATTCAACATTTCATTTTATTGGTCTTAATTCATACAATTTTAAAAAATACAAAATGTTATAAATAAACACATGTAAATAATTGATGTTAAATTTCTTATAATGTTGGTAAATATTTTTTTTTTGAAATCATTTTTGGAATCATGAAGATAACATGAGGTAATCATTTACTAGCATAATTCAATAGTTATCTAAAAACTAAATTTATAAATACTATATAGGAAAATACCTTTTATACTAGATTATTACATCACTTTTATGATAAATAATAATATTAATAAAATACAATGTTCACTGGTTTTGTATATTGAGAAAATATGGTTCATACAAACAAATGGTATATAAAAACTGAATAATTATTTAATTAGTTGAGCATAGTTTTCCTATTAGATTTCATTTTATCCTTAGTATATATAGTCTCAGGGGGATATTCTAAAAAATGGCTTTCCTAAAATCCTATTAAGGGGATACATAACATGGACTAAATAGGAGTCATGAATTTACAGAACATGGGTGTGAAAATTAATAATTATCATTTCATATGAAAAAGGATCATCACCATGATTAGGAGGTAATCACTTGAACGAAACATAGAATATTGGATATAAAAAATAATGAACCATTATATCATTATGGTAATAGTCCCCACAAATGTTCTGAATAAATCAAGTATCATGTTCATTTGTAACATTTGTGTACAATGAAATTCTTTATAAATTGAGGACAAAGTTGATATCATATTTTTTCATAATATACATATTATCCTAAGATATATCAACTTACACAATGAATACGTGGTATACTTATTTTCAATATAACCCATCACATCATAATAACCACATTATCCTATATATGACACAGAAAGGAGAAATTAATATATCATGAACATCAAATAAACATAAAAAATTAAAATGTTTTTTTATATCGTGGTAAGTAATATATCCATGAATAAATAATGGATAATCCCTGAAATATAATAGGGGAATATAATTTTTTGATTTAAAAGGTGTTATTAATAAGGATAATATTATATTTATTTAAAATAAGAAAAACATGGTGGATGGATCAATGGGGAATCGAGAAGAAACACTTAATTAATAATCATGAAGGTGGGATTCAAATCACTACAATGATGTAATGATATGAACGTAAAAATAGAAAATGGAATGAAGAGTAAAAAAAAATTTAATTCATTTAAAATGAATTAGTGGAAGAGAATGACTAAAAGAGTATAACCTTAAATGGAGAGTTGGTTTTTAGTGTTCCTCATTCTATATGTCCTGTTTTATTTTATCGCCATTAAACATATTATATAAAATACTTATATGTGACGAAAAAAGAATCTATTATTGTGTTATATTATTTTATATTACTCATAAACTATTATAGTCATTGAATTAATAGGAAATCATTATTTTATATTCATGTTGAAATATTTTACTGTTTAGTTTTCTTTGAATTATCATTTTTTCATTTCGGTATCATAATATTGACTCTTTATAATTTAACTTATTGGAAAAAAAATTCATATATATGATTGTATGAAAATAATGTTTTTAATATGATATATAATATACTCTAAATATACATTGATTCAGGGATATGTAATGCATTGAAATCATCCTTATAGTAATATAAAATAAATCATTGACAAGCAGTATAAACAAGAATGAGGATCAAGAGAGAGTATATATAATATTAAGTTGAATGAATTATTAATATAATACAAAAATAACCATTAATATATTAAATTATTTTGAATAAAAAAGTATATAATGGTATAAAAATAAATGAGATAGAGATATAATAATGAAAAAGTATAGAAATTATGAAAGGAAGGGATTCATGGGTTACCAGTACATTGAAGCACACTCCATTTCTATTGGACTACAACCATGGGGGATTGGGGTTGTACTTGACCAAAATTTATCTGTAGTTATATTAATACGTATAATTGGGGACCAGGGAAGATCATGGTCCTCAATAAGTAGATGATATGTGATTTAAAAAGGAATGGGAGAGGGTAAATTTATTATTGACGTGTGGTGACTTTTTATCGATAAAATACAACATAAATTATTGTTTACACCTGGATTCATTAAATAGTTATATTTATTACATCATGAATCATGTTTTATTGAAAATATATGTATTATGATTTTAAATCCCTTTATGCAAATAATTAATTTGTTTAATCAAAAGGAATTAAAAAAATAAAATGACAACATTACATTTTTAGAACATTGAATTTAGAGTATTTGTTTAAATAATGAAATTTAAGTTTTAAAGTGACTTATTTCTATGATTAAATTTATTTTTCATCGAAACAAAAATTTATGATTTATTAGTTCATTTTAAATCATTATTATATAATACAAAATGTTGTATTTGAAAAAATAAATTTTAATTATTCACCTGAAAATGATATTTCTATGAAAATATCAAAAATTAATTATAATCATATTTGAAATGGTAATTCAAAAAATGAAATGAAATTTATAAAAATATTATAACATAATTAATTTTATATATTAAAATATAAATTTATGTTTTTAAAAATTATAATTAAATATTCTATATAATAAAGTATATTTATGGTATAGCGACCCAGACATATCATACATAGATGCTACATCATATTTATGAATTCTTAATACATTACACAAACAAACACTTGAGTAACATAAAGGTATTGTGAATTTGGAAACATGTAACTAAAAAAAGGTTCAATAGTAATATTTATCATATCATACCATGTTCGTTACTAATAGAAACCTTCTTAGACATATCAGAGGAAATAAATTTATTTATAACATGGTGATTAGAAATATTGGAGATGGTGAGCTCAGATGCTCAGTTAAGTTAAATAAGGGAGTTGTGTAAGATTAACATTTCCATAAGAATATGGGAACATGTTAATAACATATGGAAACCATTCCATACATATCAATGATAATAATCTTGATACATGGATTAAATATTGAATGTTCCTAAAATATAAATCCTATAAAAATAAAAGATTATGTTCTATAGGGGAAAACATTAGCATAATGAATGGAATTTTTGTATTGAAATAAACCTAGAAAATAATTTTCATGGTAATAAAGGCTTACATAAATGTATATACACGTGGTATGGGCATACGCTAAACAGTAATAGTAGAAAAGATTCAATCCCTTTCACCTTACAGTAGTCGAAGTCCCTGACTGAGCCGAGCTCACTCGCCCTTCCAGTCCTTTATATCTCACGATATAAAAATATATAACTAATTTAGTAGAGAGAGATAAAATCACCACATGTATCATAATTAAAACTATATTAATGTATTCTTAATGATAAAAAAACATACATCATATTATAACCGAATAAATGATATGGGTTTTGATAAATATTTCACCATTATATAACACAAGTAAAAGATATATGATTTATAATCATTTTATCATTTCATAATTTAACAACCTTCTGAAAACGAAATTGGTTTGATTATAAGTTTCTCATGAAATATCCCATAGAATATAATCATGTTTCATAAAATCCAAGTCATCATTAAAAATTAAGAGAACGTATAAGAATGGTATCATAGGTTACTATCCCAAATAAAGAAAAATATTCAATAAATCATTCCATTATATAATGAGAATGATTTTGAAGAATAAATCACATGGAACATTTGAAGAAAAATATACATTTAAATTCATTTTTTATAAAATAAACCATTTTATAGAATCATTTCATTAAAAATAATCATGAAAACATTTAAATGAATCTTATAAAAATCATAGCCAAAATTGTTTATGGAAAATATCCCTTTAAGATTGAAAATAAATTTTGAATACATAAAACAATTTCATACTAAATTCCATTAAAAATAACTATTTAATCATATAAATGAAACATCAAAACATTTTATGGTCATTATAGTAGAAAATTATATACATTCCATACATATTAATACAAATATTCATTTCCAATCTTCGGTAAAATCCAAATGGACAGTGTTTAGAAAACAACATGTATATTCAATTCAAATATGTTTTTGAAAAAATATAAATTAGGGTTAAAATTACATTAAAAAATCATTTTATTTATTTAAATTTGATTTTTTAAATTTTTTAATAAAACATTGGTTTGGAAGAGAAAATGTTTTTGACCAATGAGTGAAAAAAGGATCTTTTGTTAAAAAAATATCAATTAATTTATGTACCATGTTGTGAAAAAGTGGAACTAACACATTGACATATCTTGAATAAACAATGGAGACAAAATTTCATAATAATTCTTATGATATTGATCATAATTTTTATCATCAGAAAAATAGTCATAAACAACCCCAATATGCGATGTGATTGTAACATGAAATATATTCCACATTATAAACATTGAGATATAATCCCTATGAAGGAGCATCATTAAATTAAAATTAAAATATTTTTATGAAAAATAAATTCAGGTAATTATGTATAAAATGGGAATAATATACCTTATAATGGTGGATAGGGGCATAATATAACATATGTCATAAAGAATGAAAATTTTGACAGAAATCCATTAATATTCATTAATATTTTAAATCATAATACCCAATAAATAATAAAGAAAATTAAATATTAATTATAATTAAAATAATTTGACTTACGGTATAACATGTCAAAAGGTTAGTATATACTCAACATAAAAAAATTGTGATTTTTTATACGTCTCCCATAAATAAATGAGGGACTAGAAAACCATTACCATAAGTCTCTATTGAGTCTCACACTCTAGAAACCCCAATATGTTTAATATAATTTAATTATACATATATTATATTACCATAATTTTATATATTATAAAAATTATGATTTACATATGACCATTACTACCGATTTATGAACAATTCAATGTTAAAATCTTATTTCATGTTATAATCGCTACGTTTTTCATATAGGTTTTTATTATTTATTTTTGTACCCCATAAATTGATCATGGTTCTATCATAAAAAATAATAATCATGAAATAATTATAATTTTGATAAATCAATAAGAAATTTAATAATAATCATGAAATTTGGTTTTCACAAATGATGTATGTTATTATTATAAAATTTGTAATTTGTATGTACACATGGGTAAAGATTCAATTTTCCAATGTTCATTATAGAAAAAGATGTATGTAATATTTTATATTTGATGAGTGGTAATAATTTAAAAAAAAATATATTATTTATTTATGTACACGTAAATATATAATCCAGGTGGTATGATAAGTGAATGAGTGAGTCGCATCAGTTCGTGAAGGTGGTAGTCTACATGTACACAAATGACATTTTCATATTTATGTTAGTGAAATTTTAAGAAATAAAAAGTTATATAATTTTTAAATAATGATAAATATGTCATTAATATCATAATTATGTCTCTTATATCACATATATTAATTAAAACTATCCTTCTTACCTTTCATGATCTATGTTAGTGAAAAAATGAATCACATCACTTCACGAGGTTGTAGTCTACCAGATACACGAGCCACATTAGTGTATCCCAAATGAATGTGTAATTAAAAAGTTATATATGATATAATTAATCAAAGGGTATAATGATTTTATAAAATTCATATATATATATATGTATACCAATCATTATACCTAACCATGAAAGGTTGTAATGGAATAACAAATTACACCGTTTGGTGGTACAGTAATCCGTCGTACACATGGATAATGATTTCATAACCCATTTTATGGAAATGGAAATAGATATATGTCATGAACATTCCATAATAAAATATATTTAAATGGAATATACTAAGGTTATTACATCAGTACATTTTAATAATAATTTATGGATTAGGCTGAGGAAACAAAATAAAAATGCTCATTGGAGAAGGTTACATATTCTTTGGGTAAACTCCTATATTTTCCCCAAGATTATTCATACATTAGATCTATTCCCTACAAAAATATTCTAAAATTAGTTTATGGATGTTGGAATATTAATTTTTTATATATTTTTATAATCAAAATGGTTTTAAGGTTTCATTAAGGGAATATAGGGGTGGCCTTTTATAAGTGAGGTGAGTGTCACACTTATAATATTTGAAAATTAAAATGTGCTCCCAAATTTTTCACATGATTAAAGTGCCCAAAATTGAGTATTCTTAACACTTATAATTTATATAGTATCCATATGTATATGAAATAGTTTTTAGAAAAGTTCTTATGTTATTTTAACAAGTATCATTATTTTTTGACCCTTGAAATCACATTTTTCCCTTAAACGTAGTAATTAATGTTTACTGATTTCATTATCAATTTTGGTAAATTTTTAAGTTGATATTATAATATATAATATAATAATAATATTCTTATGAAAATTTATTAATATTTTAAAATTTTATTTCACATATGTATTGAAATTTTATTTAAATTTAATCGCGCATATGTGATTAAAATGATGGTTTTCAATGAAAAAATGTTAAAAAAATATTCAAAGTTTTTATATAAAATTTCAATATGTAATTTATTAAAATGACCAAAATTGGATAATTAGATATATAGTTAAATAATTTTACTTTAATATAATTTCATATTATAATATTATTTTTAAAAATAATTTAAATGACAATAATGGTTGGAATTAATATTCACTTTTTTCAGTATTCATAAAAAAATTAAATTATAAAAAATTTCTCAACACATAACAATAAGATAATTTTGGAGCGATAATTAAAAATATTAAAATTATTTAATAAAATTAACATTATATAAGTGTTCACAATTAATTTTAATGTAGTTCATAGAGTGAAATAAAAAATACTTATTTTTAGAAAATAATTGTATTGTTACATATAATGACATTATCAAAAAGTTATATACATTTTATCAATAAGTTTTATTTATATAAAACAATTATATATAATATTGAAAAGTTATTTTTAATATAAATATAACTACATTTAAAAACTATTCTATATTATTAATGTTTAATAATATTAATAATATATCACATTTTTATTAAAAATAAGTATCGTGTGTAACACAAGATAAGCATAGTGTTTCATATAAGGAATGATGATGTCCATATTTAATATAATGAAAGGATAAATTTTTTATTATTTTAATTCAATATAAAATTATTATTACATTTAATTAAAGATAAAATAAATATTTTCTGTAATGAAAAATATATAAATGATTAAATTTATTTGAAAAAAATATTTCCCAAAATATCTAGGTGTTAAATTCTAACCCCTTAAAATTAATTTCTCCCTTAAAATTCATCACCTTGGTAGTATAAAATGGAGGCCTTTACTTCATTACATCCCCAATTTCCATTATATTTTTCATTATCCAGTACATTCTCTAAAAAAACATGGACCAGGTAAGTGGTCTTATTTTGTATACCATTACCTATTCGTTTCATAATATCTACCAATTGTTCTTCACTAGAAATTTAGTGCTCCAGTTGTGTGACCTATGAGTCCAAAAAATGTGATGCATCAGTTATTTAAATCCTTATAAACGATTGGTGGGAGACATTTTTAACTTGAGAGATATTTAGTGGAATCACCAAATGATAATCTATTATTGTGATAGGATAATGTATATTAAAGGGACCCATATTCCAAGGTCATTATCCCTTCATTATTCAATAGTTAAATTCATAGAAATATTTTACCACCAACTATAAATACTAAATCACATGGATTTTTTAAAAAATAATATTTCTATCAACATTTTGATAGTCTATATATATTTCTAAATAGGTCTACCCTTCACTTCCATCTCATTAGCTTTCTCAGGTGATAAGGGATATAATTCCAATATTTTATTCTAGTACATTGTAGTTAAAAACCACATTCCATAAAGGGGTTCATATGGATCCATATAAATTCTTAAGTGAATGGTATTTTTTCAAGAAAATTCTTTTTAAGAACTTTTTTGATGCCCATCCACTTTGAAATTCATAATTAATGTTCTTAGAATAACCTGTATGGTTTAAATTATTCGCTCAAATTAACAATTTATCTGATGATGATACAAATTGATGAAACAAGACTCATTATCAATATATTGATCATGATTTTAACAAAACACTGATTTAAACTCTTTATTATAATAAAATACAATTGATTTTGGTACTACATGAATCCTTACCAAATCGTTAATGTATATTCTAGAAAATTAATCCAAAGATAAAACTTATCTAATAGAAATGATGTGTTATGACTTTGTAAGAAGATAAATTTTAACCCATTATTATCTAAAAATCAATGATAATATAAAACCTAAATAGTACTATTAAATTTAATCCAATTTTAACAAACGTTAATGGCCTTGCTTGGCCAATACATTTTCACTATATACAAAAATCAAAGGGTTAAATTGTAACAAATGTCTCTTAAAATAGTATTAATATTGAAAAAATAAATAAAATTAATCCTAAATGGCAGTGTCATTGATTTAAAACTTTTTAGCAATATTAAAATTATAAACCCATGACGGTATCCAGGAATATTATTTTAATATTACATGGAGACATATGTTATTCAAAAATATAACTCCCCCCTTATTACTTAAATTATGTCTAATCTTTTTCCAAAAAAATTCCATTGCAACTTTTGTTAAAACATTTACTTATAGAATATAAAATGTGATTTCAATACACAATAATTCATAAAGAGGGAGGTGATCACATGATATTTCACCAAAGTCTAATCAATAATATTTTCCATATGCTAATTCATATGAAATCTTACTTGAAATTCTAAACTATAGAGTGGAGGATTATTATTCCATAATTATCATTATTCTGTTCAACAATTTTTAAAACCCTGAACATTTAAGGATATGTCTTGTTATTTCATACATTTATTTTTTTCTTTGATTGAGTATTTTTCATTTGGGTTTTACATTGGGGTGAGTTGGGTGATATATGGAGAAAAAATTGAACAAATAGGGAACTAACAAGTTGGGTCGCACCTTTCCCTAACCTTGATCCCTGTAACAAAAAACCACACATCCCTAGAAAGTGGTATTTTTCATGACTTTTTCACTCTTCATCTAACCATGTTCCCTCTTATACGAAATCGTTTACCCCCAAGAACATGAGAACAATTACCATTAATGGTTAGGATAAAACTAATTAATAAAATAGAAAACCATGTATAAAGGAATTAATACATTAAAATGTAATTAAAATATTTCCATAACCACCATATAATATCCAAATGTAATAGAATAACCCATAAATTATTTCTATTGATTCCAAAGACTGTCTTCTAGAGTCCCAGGCCATAAGACCTCCATTTATTAGTATTCTAATCATGAATTGAAGAGATGAATTCCTCCTTATAATAAAATCCCATCGCACATAGTTTTCATTCATCTTCCTTTCATCTCCCATCCTAAAAAAGTTTTTCTTCTCAGTTTGAATTGTTTTAGATCTAGAAATTTTGATGTACATATACATATAATCTAAATATGATGAACAATCATTCCTAGGATTGGAGAAGAATGGAATAAGAATAGGTAACTAATCAGTGTAGGATTCCCATACCTGGAGTGGTGTGATTCCCTGATAAAGGATTCAATGCGTGAAGAACATGGGTTGTATAATCATGGAATACCTCTTGGTGTATCTGTATTAGAGATAAATCATTTATGGACTGATCTATGAAATTTTGGGGGGTATTTTATGTTAGTTAGGGATGTATTTTAATAATTTTTGGTTGATTTATTCCAATATGCATGGTTTTCTAGTCTAAGTGCATCGTTTCTCCAAAAAGTGTGTCTATTCTATTAGATTTGATGATTTATCCAAATAGTAAACATGGTTATACAATGTTTGTGACAAATATTTAAAACCCTACGCTCCATCTTTTCATGGTTTTTATGGCTAGGGAACACAGTTATGTAATTCAATGTGCCATCCATGCACTGCTGTATTTCTTATACTTTTCTCAAAATATCACCAAACTCACAACAATGTAAAACCAAAATGAAACTAATCATCCATAGAAAAAACATAATACATGATAATTATCCTGATACATATCCAGAAAAGTTAATGGTTTTATATATAATTTCCCCACATATTTATAACTCATCATCAAGTTTCCCACCCAATTACCTCTAAGATTCTAGGTCAAAAATTATGGGAAAATAATCCATCATATCTGACTCTCTCTCCAAAGTTTCCTCCTAAACTCTTCATTATTACCAAAATACATGAACAATAATACCTGATATTCCCCATAATAACTTCTTTCTAGTATCCAACACATGTATCATATTCACCTAAAAGGATGCATCTATCTAAAACTCATCATCATACACATATATCACATGGGAATGGTCTGGGTGATACTAACAGTTTTTTAACACATGAAAAACATCACACATAGAACAATTTTTCTATGGGAGAGCCAATTATTATTCCAGTGACCTGATTCACTATACAACCTCAAAGGGTCCAATAACCACTTGATCCAGCTTTCCCTATCTCTGAATCCTATAGTGGAATAACCCAGGTGAGACCAAAAGGAATATTGGAACATATTATGTAAACTCTAGAGGTTTATAAAATATCTCATCATATTATTATGTAATACTATGAGCCAGATCCATATCTTTTTAAAAAAATTACAGTATTTTATGTCTCCTACATGAGACTTAGTCCTCAAAACACTAAATCACCTGCCTCCATCAATGAAAAAGGTGATCATTATGGCCTATGATAAAGATAATCACATAGTGACATCTATATTTTTTCCTAATAACTTTTGTTATAGGTGAAATCCCCTAATGCTAGGTGCTTCTCCTAAGACCCCCATAAGTTTAGAACACATGTTTGTAGCATAAACTCATGCACATGTATAGTGTGATCTGGTTACCCATCTTTCTATGGGTGGAATGACATACTCAGCCAAGCCTGTATACCAAATTCCTTCGGTAATACTTACCATATGTTCCATGTAACATGTGGATTTTGGTTTCTAACAATTTTTCGTATAACCCAGTATAGATGGAATATCTGCAAAACATAAAATTCTCCAAACTACTCTACTTAGAATGTCTCATATATATTAAAGAAATGTGGTTCCTTCATCAGTCATTCCACTGTAACCCAAATAGCATAATTCTTCTAAGGTGTTCTCTGGAGAACCATCATAATGTCCTTAGTGACATATTCTCACATCAATATTGTAATATGAAATAACTTCAAAATTCCTCATTGTTATTGATGCTCTAACATAACATGATGAACAGTGTATCATTGCATCACAAACCTTAATATCTCTGTTTTCAGGCTCGACCACCAAAACAATCATCATATATCATAGTATAACTTAGTTTCACATATATGTACCACCCACTTTGATGCTTGAAACTCCCATATAATCTCCTCTATCGTGATTTTGGGATCAATAAAATTATTCTTGACATAAATGATTTCATCCTCATCTAACATGTAGTATGATGGTGTCTCCCCACCACTCAGGCTTTCCCACAAAGATAAACATTATGGATAGTCAAAATACCTACCAAAATCCATTTTAAAAGTTTACAATCCAATGAAACAAATATAATATTCATATGATCGGGATTATCTTGAACCACAACATGCTTCTTAGCTAATAGAGCCATCATCCTTCACTCAACACTAGAATCCTAAACTGTATGAGTCTAAGATTTCCTACTCAAAGAATCTGCAACACTATTTACTTTCTCAAGAATATATGATAGTTACAAATAAAATGTTTTCATATAATCAACCCATATACAATGCTGGAGATTTAAATCTCACTGTTAAAATATATAATTCAAGCACATATGTTTGGTAACGACAGTAAACTTCTCTTCCAACAGATAATGCTTCAAACACTTCAAAGAATAAACAACTGCATATAACATGAGGTACTGTATATGATTGTTTCATTTAAGTGGCCTCAAATACTGTTCCCCATATGCCACAAATCGATCTCCCTATATCAATAAAGATGAAAGGCCTATTCCAAAAGTTCAATAGTACACTATTTATTCTTCTCATGTCTTGGGTAGAATAAAGATTGGTGTCAATGTCAAGCGTTTATTCAAGCCTTACAAGGCATTATCACATGCTTCCGAAAAGTTAAACATTAATCCCTTTTTGGACACGCTAGAAAGTGGAAGACTCAATAATGAAATTTCCCATATATACCTATGATAATATCCAACAAATACTTGAATGCAATAGATATTGAAAATGTTCTTAGTCTGATCCCAAGACACAACTTCATGAACCCTCTCTGGGTCCACTGAAACACCATCCTCAAAGATGATGTGTCCCATGAAGTGTATCTAGTCAATCAAAAACTAACATTTAGATTGCATGGCATATAGTTAATGGTCTCTCGGTGTACTCAAGATAATGAAAATATGAATGGGAATATCATCCACACACATCAAGTACACCATGATTCCATCCTCAAAAACCTCCAAAAATTAATCTAGGAATGGATGAAAAATAATGTTTATCAAGTCCATGAAAACTTCTTGTGTGTTTTTCATCCCAAATATCATTAAACTATACTCATACTGGTAATACCTACTTATGAATGTAGTCTTTGGTTTTTCAGAAGTTCGAACATTAAACAAATGATACATTGATCTCAATTCGATCTCTGAAAGGTCAACAGTTATACTGAATTGGTCAATGAGATCATCGATGCATTGAAGTGGATACTAGTTCTTCACTTTCATCTTGTTCAACTTCTGGTAATCGACACAGAAAAAAAACACTGATCATCGTTCTTTTCTAACAAAACAGTTGATCACAAAGGAGATGTACTCAAATGATAAATTACCTTATCCATCAACACATTTCTAGCCGAGTCTTGATCTTTTGATTCTTAGTAAGCACCATTCTATATGGTGGAATTGAAACTGGCATAGCCCTGGAATGAGGTCAAAAGTAAATTCCCATTATCTTTTAGGTGGTAGCCCTGTGAAGTCTTCATTAAACACATATTGTAACCATTACACTACTTGTGGAAATAAATATTAATTTTTCACCTCCATCATCTAATAATATATTAGAAACCTCTGTAGTTACTATATAAGAAAATAGTGTTTTAGCGACGGTTTTGAAAACCGCAGTTGAATTTTTTTCGATGTAAAAGTTACATAAGGTTTTTAGTGGTGTATTTAAAATCACCGCTAAATGATGAAAAAATGTATTTTAAATGTTTTAAAAATGTTCCTGCAAAAATTTCAATTTTTTCAGAGGATTTTTACAAAAACCACTATAAAATAGAAGCGGTTTTTTCAATCCACGGAAAAATTAATGAAAAAAAATTCAAAATTCATTAATTTATTAATTAATATTTATTAATTATTGTTTAAAATAAAATATATTTTAATATTTATAAGATTAATTAATTATGTTGTGTCAAATGATAAATATTTATAATTTTTAGTTAATAATATTTTTAAACGAAAAACAGACTTCGAAATCAAATAACCACTACATCTGATCTAGGAGTTTATTTCATCTCCAGAACTAGTCAAATCGAATATTATCAAATTAAATAAAACCAAGTGGTGTTTAAAACATGTGATAATCAATGGAAAACATATATTCAAACTTCTAAAGTCAAAAATAAAACTTGAACTTCAAACAACTATAGCTTTTAATCCGAGAGTCCATTTAGACTCTACCAAATATTATATCGAATCCTGCGATATGAACTACACCATTTAGTTCTGCTAATAACTCTTTGAATGTTGTACCATGTTTTCTTTTACCAAATGGCCCAGAATGCCTCATAAAAAGAGGTTTTAGTTGCAGACCATGATATTTCACAATTCAAATGGCTATAACATTCGATCAAGGTGTCTATTCGGCATGTACCACACATCACACCGATGATCATTTCATGATCTTCAGTTTGACTGGTTTTGATACTAAAAATGATCCCAAATCAAATTTTGTGGTAATATTAGTGTTTGTAAGGATTTTAAAGATTCTTAATGTTTTTTGATTTATTTAATTAATTTCTATTAATAAATTAATTAATTAAATAACTTATATTTGGTCACCTATTATTTAATATTTATTTTTCTATTTATTCATCAATTTATTAATTGATAAATTTATTTGTTTTTTATTTATTAATTTATATAATATGTATTACTTATTTATTTATTATTTAGTTATTTTGAAATCATTAATTATTAATTAATTTGTATTATATTTTATTAATTAATTAATTAATATTAGTTTATAATTCATTAATGTTTATTTATTGGTTGTTTATTATTTATTATTTATTATTTATTTCGTCTATATTCATTATTTAATTATTAATTATTAATTAGGTTTTATTAATTATTATTATTAATTATTTATTTATTTATTTATTATTTATTTATTAAATACTATATAATTAATGTTAAATATTAAATATTAAATATTAAATATTAATTAAGAAATATTATTTTTAAATAGTGAATTATAACTTATTAGTTATTATAAATTACTATTTATATATATATATATATATTCTTTATTAATTATTCTCTATTAATTATTCATTATTAATTATTCTGTATTATTTATTGTTTACTGTTTATTGTTTATTATTTATTCTATTGTTTTTAATTTACTGTATATTAATTTATTGTTAGTTTATTATTTATATCTTATTGATTTATTTATTTATTATTTATTTATTTAATATTCATTATTTATTAATCTCTTATTTGTTAATAATTTATTAACTAATTTTTAATTATATATAAATTTTTAATATTAATTATCAATTGTCAATTCTTAATGATCAATTATTATTTATTAGTTATTATTAATAACTAATTATTAAATATTAAATATTAAATATTAAATATTAAATATTAAATATTAAATATTAAATATTTAACATTAAACATTTAATATTAAATATTAATTATTTATTACTAACTATTAATTATTAGTTATTAGCTATTATATTTTATTTTTTATTTATTTAATTATTATTTTTTAATTAATTATTAATTTGTTTTTAATATATCATATATTAAATTATTTTTTAATCAATTTATTATTTATACAATACTTACATATTATATGTTAAATATTTTATATTATAGATTATATATTATATATTATCTATTATCTATAATATAATATATATTGTTTATTATATATTATATATTAAATACTGTGTGTTATAAATTATTTATAATAGATACTATATAATATATAATATATTATGTATTATGTATTATATATTATGTATTATGTATTTAATATTATATATCATTTATTATATGTTATATATAATATATTATGTATTATATATTATATATTATTTGGTATTTATTATTTACAAGTTTCTATTAACTATTTACTACTTACTACTTACTACATACAATTTAATGATTATTATTTACTATTTATATTTTAACAATTAATATTTATTGTTTACTATTTACTATTTACTATTTTCTATTTTACATTTATTTCAATATTATATATTTCTTTATTTATTATTCATTTATATTCTATTTATTAATTTGTAATTTTTAAGTAGCAATAATTAAATATTAGTATTTCATAATTAATTCATAATTATTTGTTATTGATTATTGATTATTGATTAATCATTATTGAGTAATAATTGTTTTGTGATAATTATTTAGTGTGTATCTATATGTTGGGTATTGTTTGTTTTTCCAATTAATATATATATATATATATATATAAGTATATTTAATTCGATTTATTGACTGCATGATGAGCCTACTCGAGTGATAAAGTCATTGGAGAAAAAATAAGAGGTAAGGGGTTCAAATCTCAGCCAACGTAGAATTTTATATATGGAATTATCATGCCCAAGGACATAGGCTTGTGCATAGAGATGTGCATGAGCATGGTCATAATAAATAACAAAATAATAAATAATAAATAAATATCAAAAATAAATAAATACATAAGTAAATATGTAAATAAATTAATTAATTATTAAAATAAAGAATATGAAATAAGTAATATATAATATATAATATTTAATATATAATATATAATATATAATATATAATATATAATATATAATATATAAATAAAATAATAATTAGAAAATAATTAGATGAATAATGTAATTACAAAATTAAATAAATAATAAAATAACAAGATAAATAAATATTTAATATTAAATATTAAATATTGAATATTAAATATATTATAATTAATTAAAGAAAAATAATTAATTAATTAATTACAAAAATAAAAAAATAAAAATAAATTAAAAAAATGAAAATGTTTAATCAACTGCTAAACAAAAAAACCACCGCTAAATTGTTCTGTGATGGTTTTACAAAACAACCGCTAATTGTATGTCGACACACGATTTAGAGGCAGTTTTCTGAATCCATCGTTTAATGATTTAGAGGTCGTTTAAACCGGTTCAAAATGCAAATTTTTTCATAGTGTGAGTTCCATTAGTTGTTGATGAATTGGCCCCACTCATCCCTCTTGGATTTCCCACTCTCTATAGTTGATGTACTTTTCATACTTAGGAGACGTAAGTATCACCCACCTCTAGTAAAAAAATATTTGGACGATGTATTCTAATCACTAGCCTATACCCAGAATTAGGTAGAATCTTGTTATATAAAGTATATGGAGATCCCATAATAAATGATACTCACTAACATCAATAGAACATCCCTTGAAGAAGAGGATGTCCCTAAACCGTACTCCCAACAGTGTATCTATTGGAAACCCCCACTCACGAACTCCTTCTCCAAGACCAAAACATTTACACGTCATGCATAAATAAAGGAATGAGAGGCACCAGTATCAAATAAGGATCTCGATAAAGTATAATCTACTAGAATAGTACTTCCCAATGTAGATAGTCTAGCCTCATTATCAACATGTATAGGTTGTTCATCATGTAACCATCTTTCCCCTCTTCCTTGTGATGTTGAATGAGTCCTCTAAGATGCACCCATCCACAATTACATGCACTCTTTCTCAAAAGAACCATATCTGCTGCCTCCACTTCCACTATTAGAAAAACTCCAACTAGTAGCATGATATGATTTATAAGATCCCCTTCCTACACTCTAATATTATTTAGCATCCTCACCATTACCTATTTATCATGATTTCTTAGAGGACTTATTTTAATGTACCATATTTCCCCATGATTGTCACACCATTGGTGGTGGGGGAATGTGTATATAATAGTTTCTTGGAATCCCATATTGGTGAAAAATTATTTATATTATGGACCTGTATAATTGAATTTTCACTATGGCCACTCTATTACTGTCCATTGTTGATAATGTTCACTTAATGAGGATTTCATATCTCAAAATACATACCTCTTGATCATCCAGCAGTAACCATTTTTGCTAAACAGGAAGCCTGGTTTAGGATCCCCACAGCAATGATATCATGATTCACAAATTTTGAATAGTTATTCACCCTGTATATGATCACCTATGAACTATGTTCACACTTTTCATTCCTGAAATTCCTTTTCCAAAGTATCCTCGACCACAGAAAATCAAGATAAAATCAATGCAAATCTATAAAGTGTTATGCATACATCATCATATTCATACCCCCTAAGTAAACCTCACGAACTCACGTACACTATTATTCCTGAATCTCTCTCACCATGTCAAACATTCCCTTCTTGACCAACCATGGGTCTCCTTCTATGTATTTCATGAACCAAGTAATGTTCTCTTGGAAATCCACTCAATCTTCCTCACCCAACACAACTGGTTCCTCAAGTACCACAACCGGTTAATTATCATGAACCATAACCTCATGTCATCATATCAGTGAGCATTGTTATGGAGGAATAATTATACAAGCCAAAAACACATATTAGGACACAATTTATAAAATTTACACATTTACAAGAAAAAAATATATTCTCTAACATGTCATTTACCAATACAATGCCACACGGTCAAAACCGAGGTGTTATCAATACCCCAAACCATCCTACACCAAGGTCAAGGTTAATGAAATTGTTACTCCCTTTCTCTTTATTGATGTTTCTTTTTTATAAACCAATTAATTCTAATCATTTATTTTTATATATTCATTCTCAAATTCATTATAGACACTATTTTGAATTCAATTTCTCAAAAATGATAAAATAGTTCATATTCAACAACTTACCCAAAACCTATTTTCCATTACTTTCTAAAAAATGCTGGATTATAGAAAATAACCCTAAGTGCCTAGATTGACACATTCATACACAACTGTTTGGCTATAAACAGCCCCGAGTAAATTCTCTAAAAATATGTGAACAAAGTAACCACATACCATAAGTGTTTCATCAAAAATAAAATAATATTGAACTAGAATAGAAAAAAAATAACAGTAATCCTACCTTAGGAAATTCTGTTTCCCATGCATAAGGGTTAACTGCTCCAATGAAAGAGCTCATAACCAACTCCAAATTCTTCTTTGTATCCAATATAAATATCCCAAACAATAATTCCAAATTAAATAAATGATAACTATTAACTTATACAACATTATATAATCTTGGCATGGGTGCCACAAACAGGTGCCCAGGCTTGTCGGTCACATGAACTCATGCACACATCCTGATACACCAGAGGATGCCAACAAACAACAAGGGTCTAAAATCAACATAGGGAGACAATACCCACTTTTATAAATGTAATTCAATAGTTGAAATAAATAAACAATAACAACATAATAACTAAATGAATTCACAACCATAACAATAGTAGTATACCAAGATAACCAAAACTGGGAATTCAATATCAAACTAAATCGTAGAATGTCATGCCAAAACACAAGTCTATTGTCAAAATTCGAACTCAAAGTAAATAAAAAATTGACTCCCAAGAGATTCCCAAATCACATCCATTTCCTTTCTCCATGTTCTATCTGAAATCAACCACCTAACACAGGGCCTTTTCCCTTATATTATCTTGAAATCATGAAATTTATTCACGTACCAATCAGGTAGCCTGAGTAAGCTATGAGTAAAACATAGTATGCCACCAACAAGAGAATAATAAACCATGTTTTGTCAATAATAGTGTATGTTGTTATATAAATAAATAAAATCATTTTATTCATAAACTATTGTAACATTATCTATTATTTTTTATTTAATCATATAATCACATGAGATCACTAGGATACCAGAACCTCAATACCTACATCGGCTCAGGATAGAGTCTAAACTCACCGTAATAGATATCTTGATCTTGAATTCCATAGTTTCCATTCTGTATCTCATGTCACATATTATAATTCGGTTTTTACCATTCTAGATTACATGATATACCTCATAATTCCATTTTTACCATCGAATATTTCAATTCACACATGAATGCAATTATTACCATTAATCATCACAATAACATGTGACAAAAACCAATTAATTTTTTCAGCAATTAGTTAATCTCATAAATTTAGTAAATCAATCTAATAATTAATTATTCATCAAGATCTCATTAATTAAATAAAAAATTAATTAATCATCTCAATCATATTATTTAACTTAATAATTAAATAATATCTTTGATACTATTATTTAACTCAATAATTAAATAATCATGTAAAACTCTTAAATTATCCTATCATTTAATTAATCATCTCTTTCCTATTTATTAATATGACAATAAATTAATCATATTAACCTTATTAATTAACTAGACAACAAATTTATCATCTCAATTAATTAATAATTCAACAATTAGTTTATTACATCCATTTCCTTAATTAATTTCCAAATTAATTAATCCAAATCCACAATCCCAATAATCCCATAATTAATTCATCAATTAATTATTAAAATGAAAATCTCATTATCATATAATCTCATTATGTGTATGCAATTTTAGAATTTCTATTTGATGTTTAACAATTTATTTTTAATTTAGTTTGTTAATTTGGTGAATTAATTAGTTTAGGAAGGATGTGAATTTTTTGTTTTTGTAATTATAGATATGGAATAAATAATTGATGAATTAATTATGGGAAATAGATTTTGTATGTTTATTAATTAATTGATTAATTATTTATAAGGTAATTATATTTTGAAATGAATAATTAATTGATATATTAATTATGGGATATTGATATTTTGAATTGAATAATCAATAGATGAATTATTTATATTATAAGAAGGTTGTGAGTTCAGTAATTAATTGAGGAATTATTTAGGGGTAATTGGAATTATGTATTTTGATTAATTAATGGGGGAATTAATTAAGGGAATTTACATGATTAAATATGTGTTGAATTAGTAATGAAATGAAATGATTAATTAAAATTTTAGTTAATTAATGTGGATAAAATGATTAATTTATCGTTGTGTTAATTAAAATTATTTATAAGGTCAATTAATTATTCGATTAACTAATGCTGTTGAGATTATTATTTAATTTTTCATTCAATTAATTGGATTAAAGAGATTAAATAATTATTAAGATAATAAATAATATGGGGAAGATTAATTAATTTTTATGTTAACTAATGAGATTGATATGATTAATTAATTTTTAGTTAATTACGGAATCTAACGATATATATTAATTATTTGAATTAATTTTTTTGTTTTAATCACATGTTACCATAATGATGAATGTTATTAATGGAATTCATGTGTGAATTGAAATATTGAATGGTAAAAATGAAATTATGGGATATAACATGTAATCAAGAATGTTAACAATGGAATTCAGATAAGTGATGTGAGATATATAAAGGTAAATATGTCATTTTAGAATATTTTATCCCATGGGGATATGTTTGACTCCAGTGTAGGCCATAGTAGATATTGAGGTTCTTTTATCCTTAGGAACCTAGGGGTTTGTGTGGTTAAATAACAAATAATCGATAATTTGATAACATTATACATATAAAGAGAATTAATTTCATTATACAACAACAAACACTATCATAAAATTTATATTATTTTAGACATTGTTGGTGGCAGCTAAATGAGTTTTAATCACAACTTACCTGGGCTACATAATCGGTACCCGAATAGATTAAATGATATGATGATATAATAATTGAAACAACAAATGTTTATATTTTTGATTTAGTAAATAATGGGTAAAATAGAACCGGATGTGGTTCGAGTCCGTCTTATGAATTATTGATGTCTTTACCTTGAGTCTTAATTTTCAAACTTGAAAAATATTTTGGCCTGGGATATCTAATGTTTTGTTTGATATTGTATTTTCAATAATGGTTATCTTGTTATTCTTGAATTTTTATATTTGTGAGATAATATATTTTTTTGTTTGTTATTGTTTACTTATTTCCATAGTTTAATTACAATGATAGAAGATGGTATTACCTCACTATGAACACTTTTAGACCCTCACTACTTGTCATGAGACACTCGCATATGGGGAGGGGAACCTGAGGGCTAGTAACCGGTCGGTAGGGGTACTAGTGTGTGGGACCTGAGCTAAGAAATTACCACCATCATGATTTTATAAGATTTAACAATATCCATTTTAAGATGATTTTGGATTAACAACCTCATTATTACAAGAAATGGGGAATTTATTTTAATAATTCCCATGATCTTTACATTTTAAAAACGAATATGTGGGTGGTTTATTCAATTAATATTTCTCTCTATTTGCATCATTATCTTACATCTTCCCACAACATCGGCTATCAATTACAAATGACCTACCTTTCCACACATAAAAAAATTACTAGTTACTTTAAAATAATTTCCTCTATGTTTCTTCTGACACATTTAGAATAAAGGAAGGATCGTCTTCTTCTATCCATGAGTTGATTGATATTAATTTTTCATCAAAATTATTATACGTATCAGGACCATGAGATTGATTTGTAACTCCAACAACAATTTCTACCTTCATAACACATAGAAAAATATATTCATCGCTACTCAAGTCACTTATTTATAATTCCCACAATAGACTTTGTTTTATGACAATAAAGAATTGAGAAACCTTATATTTAGGTTGGATGATAATAATAGAATAATATCTCCATTATCTTGAAAAATTTCCCCAATGGTACCAACAGATTCATCATCCATTCATTTTTTCTAAAATAATCCATTTTATCTAGTTTTTATGAATATAAGGAATGTAAATACTATAAAATATGTTTATGAACTCTTCCCAATTAATGGATTTAGTTTTCTAATTTTTTACCATATTGTTCCTAAGATTCTACCATCAATGAGTACCACCTTCCAAATTATATATAGTAAATATTATTTAGTTATGTTCTGAACCCTGGAGGACATAAAAAATATTTTTAATGGCACTCATCTATTACTATGAAATTAGTGTGTTAGAAAACCATTAAAATAAGGTGGAAAATACCTCCTCAAAGTCCTAAAAGAACGTTTTCCACTAATTTCTTCATTTCTATGTCAAAAAAGATTTATATATAGAGAAAGTTGTGTGAGTCTAAAAACATGATTTTATTATTCTATGTAACAACCAAATAATTTATTAATGAAAATTATATTTATATAATTAAATGTCTTATAATGTAAAAAACTTATATAAAACATATGCACCTCCCTTATTTTATGGTTTTTTTACTTTAAAATACCATTATGAATTGTTACCGTTGCTAACAAAGTTGTTTAATAGTTACCACATGACTTGTATAAATATAACGCTTTAACAAATACAACTTTTTCATACAATAGAAGCGATGACCTCATCAAGTAGAATTGATCAATATGAATCCCATTTATCAGAGCTCAGAAAGGACGTGGAATCACTTGGCTTTTCTCTTGACCCTGACCAACCTGAGATCCAACATGTTAAGATTGAATGGAATTTCTTTTGGGAGAAGTGGATGTTAACAAAGATTACCACTCGAGTGATGTTATTCGAGCCTCCCCAAGAGTCTTTCACCATCACACACATTACCCTTTGGTCTTATGTGTGTGTTATAAGGGGTTATGTAACACGACCCCAGCACTATGACTATTTTCTTTATTTTTTTCATATATAATATACATTCATTTTAATATTGTTATGTAGTAAACGGGTTTTAAACAACATATAATATTTTTTGTTAATATTTAAATTCAATTGAGAAAAATATTTTGATGAATTAATGGATTATTGAATTAAATAATATTTTAATAAAATTTTATTACTAAAATAATTTTATTAAATATATATGATTGAAGAATTTTTATGAATACAATTTTGATTTTTTTAAGGTTTGAGAGCACCTTTAGTCAAAACCCCTGAATTTTCGGTAAATATCGGTCTATATTTTAAATTTAATAATTCACATATGTTGAAAATAATTTAGATAAAATGAATATTTTTTTGGAATCAGGACATCAAAATTACCCAATCGTGAATTTTTAAAAAATTTCTGAGACATTCATATTTTTGGGGAAAAAATAATTACCGTTTAAATATATATTTTGTTTTATGAAATCATACTGACCCAACAGTGATTTGATAGAATAAAATAAAAGGGATTTCATTTAATATATGTTTTACCTTTAAAATAATGTTATTTTATATTTATTTTATTTATTTATAAATTCCTTAGTGATCCCTCCCATACTTATAAAACATTTTAGAAATTTAAAATGATTTCCTTTAGAGTGTGACTCACCTCCACATAAGAAAGACTAATATATTAATATGTTCAGTAATTGGACTTCTAAATTAATGATTTTCACATTAAATTGTAAAAACCAATGGGAAAAATAATGGGATGGTTTTTGTTTTTGATTAGTTTAATGTGTAGTGTCCAAAATATAAATAATAAAAACAATGAATCTCCCATTCCCCTTCACTTAAAACCATTTGGAGCTCTACCAGTGTCTTCACTCCCCTCTATATAATTGTCCCATGGTGCCCCATGCTTTCATGAAGCCTCACCCAAGCCTCTCCCAAGCCTTTGGGATAACACTTCCAAGTAATGGATTTCCTCCCTTCTAATTTTTGCCAAAATTTAATTATGTTGATATACCCTTTTTCGATTAAAAATCTTGGGGTGTGATTTTTCCCCACCACCCATTATTCTCTCCATAATTTATAAAGATTACTGACCTCTTTATCTCTCATTAATGCCTCCCATGTACACCTAGTACCATACCAAAATTCTGTAAGGAATTTCTCACTTCTAATTTAAATTAATGAAATTATTTTATACTTTGAATCTAAATTATAGTAAATATGTTAGGATATAATGATCAATAGCCCCCATACATTTAATTTTTGGTATAAATTATAAGTAACCACTTTCTCTCTCATCAATAAATTTTACGATTTCTACTTTGACATAATTATGCTACTGAAGTTACACCAAAATTTCCATGCCAAAATCATCTTGTATGTGAATACCATACCCATTTCTCTAGCAAGGGTATTCAACATTATGCACATGTACATGTGTATAATAGACATAAATTTATTTATCCCACATCTCTTTATCATGGAATAAATTATGATGTTTAATAAATCCATGTTGTATCATCTCTGTGGCACACATATGCATGAAATGAAATGACTAAGAAGGGTGCACCCAAATAGTGCTCCAATGCATTTTATAAAGATTAATATCATGAAACATTAGGTACAATGAGTTTTTACTGAAGATAATTAATGTGCAGTGAGGGTTTACTAGTGCTCCATATGAAAATAACCTTGGCTCATTCTAATATAATGTTAAATGTTTTTTCCATACTTCCATGTTTTGATAACAATATTATATCGTAACATTATGGTCATGTTTCTATTCTTCTCCATTAGTGTGCCTATTTCCTAAAATTTATTGTATTCTTCATGTTATTCGACTTTTACTCCCTTACAGGTATTTATAGCTCACCCTATTCACATGTATGTCATCATGTTATCCCATGCAATTCTTATTATTATGGAATGTTGTGTTCATGTAGAGGATGTTTTCAGTAAAGATGTTTTATTTTTATGTCTCAAGTTGTCAGGTAATGTCCCCAATTTCCCAACACACTACATCAATTGATCCTCATCATTGTATTAAATGCAATTTTATGTAATAAATCTTCTAAATTGGTGTAATAAAGATAATGGTTGTTATAGTTGGAATCAGAGTATATGTTTAGTTATTTTTGGGATTACAATTAGAAAACCACAGTGAGTTCCTTAGAGATATTATTACGTATAAAAGAAACTCTCCAAATGTTTGGTGAGTATATAATAATGGGTTTATAAAAAAATAAATCCCTGTCTAGATATGAACAGGTAGAGGCTGCTCTGGCATAGATGATTCTAGGGAGGAAACATGGAAACACCGTTTGAGCTAAACTTGAACAAGAACTCATGCACAACAACGATACTTGATACACTATTGATAATGACACTATCGAGGGATTTGTTTTGGTAAATTCATAAGCTTTGTATAAACCATTATTACATGAATAAAAAAATTCCCTATGAATATATTATGATAATTAGATGATGGATAAAAAATATTGAAGCCAATAAATTCATATGTTAAGGGAAAAAATGTAATTTTTAAGTAATCACTTTTTTATTTGGATTATATTTTATGTGTCATCCTTATCATTACTTTAATTCCATCCAATGAATTATAATAAGAGGACTCAGGCCATCAACCAGTGCGAAGATTAATGGGATGACTAGTCTAATGTAATTCCCAATTCGATGAGAGCTAGAATCACAAACATTTTCATGATAATCTTCTAGTAATATCGAGTTATTAATGGAAACATAGGTCAACAAGAATGTTTAACCCCCCAATAAGAAAGAACAATCCATATTAGAGAGCTTCATGAGACAAATGCATCATACATTAAATAGATCATCTGATCCCTCTATCACCAAGCAGTGCATCAACTATATTGAAATGATCATATCCATCCTTCAATGATCTGAACGAGAGAAGGTTCTTCTAGTTGCTTATATTATAGTGGGTGAAGCAGATCAATCGTGGAAATTGATTAAAAATAGAAATCCTGGGGAAGAGATTGAGGAATTGGAAGGGAAGGATTTCTAGGAAATTTTATTTGATAAATACTTTATTTTCACCCTCCAACATAATATGGAAACAGACATCTTTTTTATCAAGAAAAAATATGATGAATCCATTGGAGCATACAAGGAAAAAATCACAAGGCTTGCATAATATGCCTCCAGATTAGTTGTTACCCACATATACATGGACGACCGATTTTTTGGTGGGCTAAAACCAAGATTACAGAAAGGCATAGTGATTCATGACTTCGATAAATATTAGGAAAATTTATGATGTGCCCTCAAACATGAAATGGAGATCAGAGAATCTCGGGGGTATCATGGGGATCATGAGAGTAAGGTGGAATTTAATTTAGCCATTATGGTGGATAAATCCAACAGTGCTAAGAAATTTCATCACCCCACTTTCTAATGTTGCATAAAGAAGAACCATGGAAATTGTAATAAGGGGATGAGGAAATAAATTATGTGTGGAAGAGAAGGGAACCTAGCCATTATCTTCTAATAAGAAAAACTTGTTACTATGACAGATGATAGGAACGTTCTGTTCAATGCTCAGTGCATTGTTTATTGCTTCAACTACAATTAACTGGGGATCTTTGAAAACCAGTTCCCTAAGCCAAGGTTTTTCGGAGGCAACAAACATCCTACAGGGCAGTAAGGGTATGCTTTTTTCTATCACTACCACCGAATTGAATCCCGACAATAATGTGGTAAGAGGTACTCTTGTTATTTATTCAAGAATTTTGAACACACGTTTTGATTCTATTTATATGAATTCTTTTATATCCTAATTGTATAGTAGAATAATCGCAACACCACAACAAATCATTGAAGTTAAGATGTCTTTGAGAATGGAAAATGAGGTAATTAATTCATCCCTTGAATATAACTCCTATCATGTCACAATTTTTGTATTGAACTTCCCAGTGTACTTCGTCATAGACCATCTAGTTTAATTTGATGAAATTCTTATAATGGATTGTATTTCCCTATATTGATCCATCATATATTTCCATGGGAGGGAAATCACTCTCTATATGGAGAATCTACCCCTGATTCTGTACAAGTGCAAGGAGGGGGATGAAATATGATTAACACCATCATCCCAAGCATGAATATGAAATCCCAATGAGCATGTGTATCTTGTTCAGATTATTGACTCTATGGAAGCATCCATCCTTGAAATCATTCATATTTTGAGGGAATCCACTGAAGTGTTTCTCAAGGAATTTCCTTGTTTCCCACCTAGAAGAGATGTTGAATTCTCAATTGATCTTATACCTTATAATTTTCCAATATCTAAGACTCCATATTGAATTTTTGTTGTGGAGTTTTAATATATAAAGATACAATTATAGGGGAGTTTGGATAAAGGGTTAATACAGTCATGTACACCACCATGGGTGCACCGTTCCTCTTAATCACGAATGATGTGTCAATGCACATTTTCATTGATTATCACGAGCTCAAAAAATAACAATAATGAACAATTCTCCTCTTCCACAAATTTATTACATGATTGATCGACTACATGGAGCACAATAATTCTCCAACAATTATATGCAGTTAGGATATTACCATGAAATAGTGAAGAAAGAGGATATCCCCATGAATGCATTTTGTACATAGTACGCGAACTATGAATTCATAAAAATTCTTTTCAGACTCACTATGGATCTAAAAATCATCATGGACATGATGAATAGTTTCTTTTGAGATTACGTTGAAATATTTGTGGTAGTATTCTCAAACGATACTTTAATATACTAAAAATACATAGAGGAGAATGAGGAACATCTAAACAATATACTAGAGACCATGAAGAAGGATAAGATCAATGCAATGTACAACAAGTGTGATTTATGGTTGAAGGAAGTCTCATTCTTGGGTCATTTCATCACATGCAATGGGATATTTGTGGATGTCTCTAACAAACATCAATTTAGGGATGGACAAGTACAACATTGGTGACTGGTCTTCATAGCTACCTTGGGTTAACTTGATATTATTGCCGATTTGTAAGAAATTTATCACAATTTTCAAACCCTATTAACAAGATAACTAGGAAGGGAGTCATGTTTTATTGGAGTGATGAATGTGAATATATATTCAACGTGTTGAAAAGGATGCTTATCACTATGCCCATGCTCATACTACCCACAAGTGGAGAACTTTTTTGGGTATTAAGTGATGATTCAAAGAAGGGCATGAGATGTGTTTTGCTAAAAAAATGAGAAATTCGTTTCCTATTCATCAAAGAAATTGTTAGTTCATGAGAAAAAATATCCAACACGTGATTTGGAGTTGGATTTAGTAATCTTCACTGTAAAAATTCTGAGACATTACCTGTCTGTGCAGAATTTTGAAATATATACAAATCACTAAATCCTCAAATATATATTCACACAGAAAGAGTTGAACACACTCCCACAAATATGGTAAGATCTGATCAAAGCCTATGACTAATCAATCAATTACCACCAAGGGAAAGTGAACTAGGTGTCAGATTCTCTATGTCGAAAGGACCCATCAATTCAATCATTGATGAGAAATTAAAAGATCCACTCTTCTTATATTTGATGAATATGGACATTGGAATCAAAAAAATTGAACTTCATCAATCCGTTCACAAATGATTTCTTAGTCGCCTCTTTTGGAAAGGTTACATGGTTATCAAAATGATGATGCGGGAATTCAAAAATAAATTGGAAACTATCAAAAAAGGGAATCCTTAGTGTTCAATGATAATGAATAAGGAATGTTTAGATTTGGGACTAGGCTACATTTTCCATCTAATTTGGGGTTAAAAATTAACATTTGGATGGAGCTCATAGTTCGAATTTCTCCATTCACCCAGGAAATAGAAAGTCTATTAGGATCTCTAAGGGAATTATTGGTGGGATAACATGAAGATAGAGATCACTATGTATACATCAAACTACCTAGTATTTCAGAAACTGAAGGCTGAGAGGCATACGACTAAGGGGATGATGCAACCATTACCAATACCAATGTGGAAATAAGAGAACATAACCCTGGACATTGTCAGGAGAAATCCAAAAAATTCCAAAAGAAACAATTCTATCGAGGTTGTTGTCGATAATCATACAGATACTTCACACTTCTTTGGAATATGGTAGGATTTTTCATTTGATCAAATTGCAGAGATATACATCAGAGAAGTAGTAACGCTATATGGAGTACCACTGTAAATTATATCTGATGAAGATCCAAGATTCACCTCTATGTTCCTGAAGAGTCTCCCAAATTCTCTGAATACTTATTTGAACTATATTAGGATCATCATCAAAATGATTTCCAATATGAGTGGAGAATCAAAAAACTTGAGGACATGATGAGAGCTTGCTCCATTTATTTTGAATGAGGTTGAGTTCAACATCATCCCCTTATTGAGTTCTCCTATAATAACATTTTCTACTCAGGAAGCCTAATGGCTCATTATGATGCCCATAATGGGATGAGGTGTAGAACACTGAAATGTTGGGATGATGTTGTGGAGAAAAACTCCAAGGTCTATAAATGGTCGACGAAATTGTGGAGAAATTTAAGACCATTCAATAGCACATTAAAGTAGCTCAGAGTCGACAAAATATGTATGCTGGTAATCATCAACGAGACCTAGAGATTGATGTTGGAGACATGGTATTCCTCCTCATATCATTGTTGAAGAGAATTATGAGATTTTGTAAGAGGGGAAAGCTTATTCTATGGTACATATTCCCTTTTGAGATCCTTGATTGTATTAGAGTAGTGTCCTATTGACTAAAACCCACATAGAACCTATCTCAAGTACATGATGTATTCCATGTATCACTCTTGAGAATGTATGTACATGACCAATTCTATGTACTCAATCCACAGTTGGTACCATTAGTGAATGACCTTCCCACTAAAGAGAAGTTAGTGAAGATCTTAGAATGTAAGGAAAAAGTTCTACAAAATATGACAATGCCCATTATCAAGGTGTTGTGGTGAGACCACAAGTATGAAGAAGAAATTTCGGAATAAGAGGAATTGATAAAGCATATTTTTCCTCATCGCTTTTATCATGGGGAAAGAAAATTTTATGGGCGAAATTTCTTAAGGGGGGAAGATGGTAACGACGGAAAATTTTATTAATGAAAATTCTCATTGATCTAGTTAAATGTCTTATTATGTAAAATTTTTATATAAAAAAATTTTCAATTCATTGGTTTTGTGTTTTTTATTTTTAAATATAGTTACATATTTTTATCATTAATAATATTGCTATTCTAGAGTGACCAAATGATTATTATAAATATAAGGCTTTAATAAATCCAACGACCCCGAAAATGGAATCGATGACCTCATCTAGTAGAATTTCTCTATATTAAGCCCATTATTTAGAGCTCAGAATGAAGGTAGTGTCACCGTGATTCTCTATTGACCAATCCCAAGACGAGCTTCAATAGGTTTAGAATTACTGCAATTGCCTATGGGATAATAGGATGTCAATAGAGATTACCACTCGAGCGATGTTATCAGAGCCACCCTAAGAGTCGTTCACCATCACACACCTACCCTAAGGTCTTGTGCATGTGTTATAAGGGGTTATGTAACTATACCCTATCACTATTGTTATGTGATTAATTTTTATATAAATAATATACATTCAATTAATTATTTCTACCTTATAAACAGTTTTTAAAAAACACATAGTATTTTATATAATATTCAAATTCAATTTAGCAATATATTTTGATTAATTATTAGATTTCTTAATTAAAAAATATTTTAATATAATATTATTACTAAGTTACATTTTATTAAAAATAATTGATTGTATAATTTTTATGAATACAATTGTGATTTTTATTATGCTTTGAAAGCTGATTTAGTCAAAACCCAAGAATTTTTTATAAATTTCAGTCATTATTTTAAATGTAAAAATTCCAATATTTTGATAATTAATTTGATAAAATTTATTTTTTTAGGAATTAGGACTTTAGAAATATCCCATAGGGAATTTTTCATAATTTTCTATGATAGTCAAATATTTGGTGAAAAATTCATTACCAATTAAATATAAAATGTGTTTTTTGACCATGTAATGACCCAATACCGATGTTATAAAATAAAATAAAAGGGTTATCCTAAAATAGATGTTTTAACTTTAAAATAATGTGTTTCTTCATTTTTTTTTTGATTTATTTTACAAAGCCTTAGTGGACCCTACAAGACTTATAAATCATTTAAACATTTTAAAATGATTTCCTTGAGAGTGTGACTCACCTCCACATAAGAAATCCTAATATTTAAAATATTTAGCCATTGTCCTTATAAAATACAATTTGATACTCCAATTTGGAAAAAACAATTTGAAAAACAATTGGTTGGTTTGTGGTTTTGATTAGTTTAATTTTTAGTATCCAAAACATAAATAATGCTGAATAAGTCTCTTTTCCTATATAAAATGACCAAATATCCCACCCATCATTACTAAAACAATTTGGAGATGATCCAAACTATTCCCTCGTGTCTGTAGAATCCTCCCAAGGTGCCTATGTCTCCCAAAAATCCTCTCTCAAGCCTCTCCGAAGCCATTGGGATCACACTTCCATGTAATGGATTTCTCCCTTTCTCATTTTTTCCCAAATTTATTTAAGTTATTATACTCTTATACATTCAATTAAAAATGTTGGAGTATGATTTTTCAAAACCCCATACCTATTTACTTATGTTTGAATGATTAGAGACCTATTTATCTGTCATTAATTCCTCACAATTACAACTGTCACCACGCCGAAATCTTGTAAAGAATATTTCGATTCTCATATACATCAATAAATTATTTTATATTATGAACCTAAATTACATTACTTATGTTGGGATATTTTGTTCAATGACCACCTTACTTTTCATTTCATGCATAAAGGTCTAGAGGCGCATTTCCCTCTCATCAGCCTATTTTCCTATTTCTATTTGAGGTTGTTATGGTGTTGATGATGCACCAACATTTCCATGTCAAAATCATCGTGTAAGTGAATACCTAATATATTTCATAATAATGGTTATTCACCTTTATGCAAATTTACTAGTTTATTTTTGGACATAAATTTGCATATCCAACATCTCTTATTTTTTGAATAAATTATGATTTTAAAGGAATCCATATTGTATGATCTTTCTGAAACACATATTCCTGAAATAAAATGATTAAGAAGGGTATGCCTGGATAGCACTCTAATGCATTGGGTAAATATTAGTATCATGATAAATCAAGTGCAATGAGGTTTTACACATTCTAATTCAAATGAAATTTGGTTTTACTCATGATCAATGTGCAATGAGCCTTAGATCATGCTAATATCATGTTTAAAGTTACATCCACATTTCTATGTTAGTTAATAATTCTATATCATTCCATTAAATTAACTTTTATATTATTCTCCACTGATATTTTTATTTCCTAACATGTATTGTATTCTTCATGATATGACTTGATTGCTCTATTACTGGAATTTATAGTTTACCCTTTTCACATGTATGTCCTTAGGTTATCCAATGCAATTATAAGAATGAGGGGATGTTGTGGTCATGTAAATGAGATTTATAGTAAAGATGTTGTATATTTATGACTTAAGTTATCTTTTAATGTTCCTAATTTCCCATGACACTAGACCTCTCTATCCCCAGAGTTGTCTTAAGTGCATGTTTATGTAATAAATCTTGTTAAAATGTATATGAAAGTGCGGGCTTGTTTTAATCTATCTCTCAAAAAGTCATGTTACATGAGTGGAAAGTAATTTTATTGTATGTCACACATATAATTAATATGGTAACTTTAAGTTCAATTTCACAACTAAAATTCAAATTATATTGTGAACAAAAAAACATGTAGTGTGTAACCACATAGTCATGATAAATCACATAAAAAGTGATTAAATAACGACTCCTTAGGCTTTATCTAGGTCATTAATGGTCATTATATATTTAATTTCTTTGTGATGGTTTATAAATATATTTTAAATTTCCCAATAATATAACCCAGGTGTGTGATGCCTAATATCTAACATTCTCCATTGTCAGGGAAAATGTGACAATTGAGTCCATACCAATATGAACATTTCTATGTTATTACACCTAGGTACCTCTATTCTAGAACCACATCCACATTTATAATCAATACATAAATGTAGTTTATTAGAAACCACAAACTCATTCATTTGAAAATTCCATAATGATTTTCAAATATATTAACTCATACATAGAATTACCCTTAGAAATATCCTTAGAGATATAACAGATATTTTATCTCCACGTTTCTAAAGGTAAACTAATCATATCCTCTGATACTAACTATATAGACTTAGAATTATCATACATAGATATTACATCATTTTAATTTATATCCAATTCATTATGTAAACGAAATCCTTAGTGATGTAATGGAATAATGCCTTTGAAAATATAGAATCCTAGATAAATTATTCATCGGTAAAATAAATCATTTCCAACTAATTTATCCCTAACAACCACAAATCGTAGAAAAGTGATTCCTAATATATTTCTTCACAACCAGTGGAATAGAAAAATATGAAATGGTGAGCTTAGAGGATTAGTAAGGTTAATCAAGTGAGATACGTAAGTATAACATGACCATAAGTGTATTAGAGCATGAGAAAAATCTAGGAAAAAAATTCCACGCATATCATGGATTAGAATCTTGAGTCTAGGAATAAGGATTATTAGTTTATAAGACATGAATCACAATGAAATCAAAAAACATGTTCCACAATAGAATAACTTTATTAGAAGACAATGAATGGTGGCATACACATTTCCATAAAAAAACATTCACATATTAGTCAACACGCATAAAAAATGTTTTAATTATGGTATGGGTTTACTCTCGAAACCATAATAGTAATAATGGTTCACCCCCAAAGCTGTCATAGTAGATATAGTTACTTATAGAACATGTTTCAATCCCTTTTGATGCCCTATCCATTTCATGAGATATAAATATTTACTCAATGGATTGGAGGGAGATATTGGTCTCTTCCTTCTCATTATGAAACACATATTTATGTTTTAAAAAATATCATATTACATTAATCATATAATAAGAAATGAAATGAAATAGTTTTCATTGCCATTTCTTTATATCATAACATGTTGAAAAGAGACATGTTTCATCATCATTTCATAATTTCTTCATAGCATAACCTTAGAAAAGATAAGTGTATTTCATAATAATGTTATAATGGTTTACCCTATATATGTGAAATAGATTTCATAAATATATCATCCACATAAAACATTCATAAATATAGTAATAATTGTATGATTAGATTATATACCTATCAAAGCATTAGTTACATCAAAGGTGGTCATTTTAAATGAAGAATGATTTTGCAAGAAAAACGAAATTGAATATTTCTTGAGAGATATAAGAGTTCAGTAATTTTTTTTAAAATAGGAAATATTTTAGGCTTTCTTTTCACAGAAAATTAACATGAATACTTATAATGGAAGCTTTTAAAAATCATTTAACAAATTTTTTAAAGAAAACACCATTTCCACTTTGCAATGTATTTTTAAAAAATTAAGAAAAATAAAAAATACATTACATTAAAAATAATATTTTATGAATATAATTGAATCATAATTTTTATTTTATTTAATAATGGATGTAAATTCAATTCATGTCGTACCTATTAAAATAATAATTTCTTTTCATTTTTAGTAAAATATAGAAGAGAAATGTTTGGAATTTGAAATTTATATTACATTAAAAAATATTTTCTAATAATCTCAATCATGGGAAAAATTTCATCAAAAATTCATTTTAATAATATCTTATTTTTAAATTCATATTTTGTAAAAAAAATTGGAGGATAAAGGGTTTTCTCTAGAAGATTGAAATAAAAATACTTTTTCTTAAACAAAATTCTTAAATTATTTTACGTATAAAATAGTGAAAAAATGGTACTATTACATAGATATTTCCAGAATAAACACAGAATAATAAAATTAATTATAATTATTTGGAGATGGTTATATTATTTTACCATTATAATTATAATACTAATCAATAATGTTTAAAAGAAAGATTATAATAAAAAAATTTACCAATTTTCTAACATTGAAACATAATACCCATGAAATAATATCATTAATTGAAACATAAAATATCCTTTGGATAAATATATTAATGATATTATATGTAGAATGGGATTTATATTTTCATTATAAGATATTATTGTTGGATAATGTAAAAAATCTATCATAGAAGTAAAATTGGGACAAAAATCACTTACCACATTAGTAATCTTTTGAGTCATAATCCCTAAAAAAGAGAAATACCAAATGATATTTTAATAATCCTTAATACAATGTGAATCAAGGTATAACATGTCAAACATGATTTTTCTAATGCATAGAAAATAAATGAGTGGTGAATTTCCATATGCCTCTGGGAAATAAAAGAGAGAATAGAAATACATTACAGTAAGTATTAACTTCTTCACACAGATTTGAACCTTCTACATATTAAATAAAATTTTATCACACACACAGATATATATATATATATATATATTAAAACCATTATTATATATATAACATCCCATATATGATTTAATTATGACCATTAATTATTCTTTTATTACCAATTCCTTGTTAAAATCATGTTTCGGGTAATTACGGATTTTTAGTATATGTTTTAACTTGATATTTTTGGTACTATTAAATTAATCATGATTCTATAATAGGTAGAATAAATATAAAGAAAAAATTATCATATTTATTTTCATTAATTAATCTTTTAATACATATCAGGAATGATGTTTTTGATAAATTAAGTAATTTTTGATTTTTGTGGAGAGAGGCCATATGTATGCATTTGTAACATATTCCTTTTTCAATGATCATTATGTAAAGGAGGATATTAATATTTTCTATTTTAAAAATGATAATAACATCATAAATAATATATTATTTCTTAGAATATACTTATACATATCATCCATGTGTTTTTTTGACGAATATATAGAGTCACATTGCATTATGAGGGGAATAGTCCACACATACGTGAATTACGCTATCATATTTCTGTGAATGAAATGGTAATAAAAAATGATATTACATCTTTAAAGAATTATAAATATATAATTAAAATAAAATTAATTTTAATTTTATCAAATATATTCCTTAAAGTTATTCATGTTACCTTTCATGTAACACATTAGTGAAACAACAAATCACATTGGTTCGTGAGGGGTAGTCCACCATACGCACGGTTGACGTTATCTTATACCATAAAAAATATACAATAAAAATATAAATATGATATAAAAACTAAATTGATTTAATTATTTTTTAAATATTATATATATATACACACTTTATATCCAATATCATATCAAATTTTGGGATTATTTAATAGAAAAATGAATAACTTCGATTCGTGAGGAGGTGGTCCTCTATACACAAAAATAATGATTCGATAACCCATTATATGAAAGTGAATATGGTTGTAGGTCATTAACATAAAATAAAAACATACCAGCATCTTTATCATACTTATATTACTATATAATAATGTTTTAATAAAAAATTATGTATGTGGAGGAATAAATAAAATAAAAATGTTTATTGAGAAACGTAAACTCTTATTCAAGTAATCTCCTTATGTTTACACCAAAAGAGTTAATTGATTAGATTCATTACAAAAATAAGGATTCCAGGATGAGAGTATAGATGTTAGAATGTTATTTAGTATGTAATGTTCTTAAAAATAATGGTTTTTTTATAATTAGTTGATAAGGGGCAGGCTATTATAAGTGAGGTGAGTTGAACACTATAAATATTTGAAATAAAAAATATATATAAAATTTTTTAAAATTAAAAGAGGTCCAAAAAAGAATATTATTGAAACTTAAACACTATATTTTTCTAAAAAAATCTATAAAAGTGTTTTCAGATATGTTTTTAGGACATTTTAACCCATATCATATTAGTTTAACCCCCAGTAAACCCATTTTTAACCTAGTCACAATAATTTACTTTTATAGTTCACAATTCTTTTTGGTCAAAAATTTAATTGATATAACTAGATGGTATAAAGTATAATTATTATAAAAATTTTAACTATTATTAAAAATTCAATTCATCAACGTGTAAAATTATAATTTAAAATTAATCTTACAGACATGAAGAGAAAATGGATTTCCAACGATAAAATGTTACAATGTTTAAAAGGTTTTTATTTACTTTTTTCATAATAAAATTGATTCCTATGGGAAAAATTGGATAAATATATATATTATTTAAAATAATTCTACATTAAAATTTTTAAAATATAATTTAAATTTATAAATAATTAAAACAAAATGGAAGTTCACTATTAATGTAATGTATTTTAACTATTCGTAGAAAAATAAATCTTTTCAGAAAATTCCCATAAACTTACCGTAAGATATTTTTTTGTCCAAAAGTTATTTATATTGTATAAAATTCATTTCAAAAATTGAGAAAAATTAATTTTTCTATTTTTCATAGAAATATATAATTTTTTTGAGAATTTTTTTTAAAACATATAACGAATTTATCAAAATATTTAGTATTTTTTTATTAAAATGATTTATTTATTTAAAACCATTAAAATATATTTTTTAATTATACTTATAACTATTCATATCTCTATTTTTTACTACTAATTTATATTGTTTATATTTTAATAGTATTAATAATAAATTATGGTTTTATTAAAACTCAGTTTTGTCTATAAAACAAGATCAACATAGTGTTGCATGTAATGAAATATTATCCTAATGTTTTTTGTTATTTAGGATTGACACAGTGTAGCATATAATGAAATCTAAAATTTTTATTACATATTTCTCCAATCAAACATGATGTTTCGTTCATGAATAATATACAAAATTTTATTTTTTTTTTAAAATATTTCCAAAAATATCTGGATGCTACATATGATTTGGTTGATTTTAAAATTCTAATAAAAAATATATGCATTATAAAATTTATATTTTTCTTAATTTATCATGGTTAATATAATATATATTTAAATTTTCTATTTTATTTCTTACTTTACTTTTCTATTTGTCCAGTTACTATTCTAATTGTAATGTTACAATTCCCTTGTTCTAGGTCAGTATTCCAATGATCATAATAGTCATACTGGTTTTATACATCCTCTAAATTCATTATTTTTTAATTCATAATTCAGTCCATTTTCTCTTATTTTTTAATATTCTCTTATTTTATTCTGATTTCCTTTCTAATATTCTATTTTTAAAATTTTTTATTGCATGTGTGATAAATATATAAATTAAAAATGATATAAAATATTCAATTCTTGTTTTTTTTATTTTCTAAAATTTTGTGTCCAATTTTAATATTTTCAATTTTATTGGGTATATTTATTCTCAAAATATAATATAAATAATTAATGTAATAAATTATTTTTAGGTTTATATATTTTTATGTGTATTATAATATACTATATTTCTTTATATGAAAAACATGTTTTTTTCAAAAGCAAAATTCTATAAAAAACTATGAGACATTATATATAGTGATAACCATATATATATGTTTCTATATTTATCTGTCCAAGTGGAACGAGACGAATGAAAATAAGTTGAATATGTCTCAATTAGATATTGATATCTAAAATGACTATGTAATAAAAGGATATATATATATATATATACGAGAATCAATATCTAAAATTAGAATCTTGTTTTAAACACCATAATTGATATCAGTGTGGGAGAATGACCATTACCAAGAGTGATATTTTAATGAATTCAAAAACATTATTCAATGGTAATCATATTAAAATATTTTTATATAATTTTAATGTATGATAATATTTAAAAAACATTATAGAGTGTACACTCATAACATGGAGATGAACCTCATAAATATTTTCTTTTTCTATTTTATATACACTTTCATACTAAAAAGATTAAATAATTATTATAACAAACATATAATAATGACTTCTATTTGATAAATAAATATTTAACATGAGGCTTTTATAAAATAACATACTTAAATTAGACACCGATTCACCCCCTCTGTATATCAATATCTCACACCAAACCTACCTAATAATTGTTATCAGTGAATGAGGTTTTGGGTTTTTATTTTATTTTTTTAGTTTATATGAAAATTCTAGCTTGTATTTAAATTTTATATTTTTTTTCTATTGATGAATATTATATATGACAATAATTTACTCAATAAGATAACAGTTTCTATATATAATGGAAATAATTAATTGAAATATAATGTAAGGATTCTTCCATTATTATCCGTAAATCTTTTTGGTTTTGAAATAGTGACTGTTATATAAGTTGTAATGGATGGAGGTATTGATATGGAAGATACTAACATGGGATATATTAATAATGATGGTAAATCAAAGAAATAATTCCTAAGATAACTTTTAGAAAATGAGTTCATGAAATTTATTTGAATCTAGACATAATTATTATTTGTGATATTTAAATAAAAATATATTATGGTGAATAATAGGTCAAGGATTTAAATATATATATTTGGAAATAAAATCATGGAGATATTTCACTTCATTATGATGTGATATTAGGTATGATATTTAATAGAGAAAAATTAATTATAAGAATAATTAGTAATTTTTGAAACACATTTAATTATTTTACTATGGATAATGTGATGATTAGAATCATAGAAGATTAGTTTGATCATAAAGTGTTTAATTTAGAGATTTTGGTCTAAATGTAGTTCCTATTGATTGTTTTTATAGTACCATGATTATATTTGATAAAATAAAGGGTATTTATAAAAAATAATATAGTTCAATATAATATTGATTTATTTTTTATGTATAATGAGGATAAAAAGAATGATAAAGTGTCTAAATGTTCCAAAAAAGTATCTTTAAATGAAAAAATATTGAAACCATGTTCTATAAGATGAAAACACAATTTAGGGAAATCATTGAAAATTAATTGGTACATATCATTGAAATAAACCTATTAATTGTCCAATTTATGTGTTGTTTTACATTTCAAATTAAAATTACCATAGCTAAATGATTATTATAGAAATTATAAAGATGAATGGTAAAGGGATTTCTTAAAGATAAAGTTAAATATGATTATCAATTCCATGGATTATGATAAATTTAAATGAGAAAAATTATATAAGGTTAATAAAATAACATTTATCATAAATATTTGAATGTAGTTGCGAGGATTTTTAATCATTTTGAAACTAATCATTTAATTAGTAGAAAAATGTATTTACCGGTAATGAAAATAATAGATATTCATCAAGTAATCGTGATATCAGAAATTAACCAAAAATATTAACAATGACAAAATTCTTCACAATACATGAATTTAATGAGTGAATCTAAAAATTACCATTATTTGTAGTGATATTAAAAATAATAATGAATGTATCTCAAAAATTTAATAACCATGAATTTATAATAAATTAAAAAATTATATTTGATGAGAAATGTGGATAAATAAAATTACTTCAAGAAGTTGATATAATATTAAATTATGTATTAGTGGATAATAATATATAAAAATGATAAATATCATGAAGAGTCTCATAATACCATCTCTGGTGTTGAGAAGAACCTTAGAAAGTCTTTGTCAAGTTTTGATAAACCTGTCAAATATGATAGTGTGACATCCAATCAATGTGTTAGATTTGTTAAACAAATCAACTGAGTTTAAGAATATCTATATCATAAAATATATCACTAAAAATTTGATTGTTATCTTATATTTATGGTGTAATTAAATAGAGTTCATTTTGTAAAGAATATGGTGATGTGTGTTTCATAACATGGAGGAGAGTAAAAAATCTTAATTTAGAAAACTCTGATTTTAATGAAAATTTACATAAGAACATTATAGGGGAAAAATTGAGGAAATATTATACATAAATAAAAGATAATTTTAGTATATCCTAGATTTTCTATGTAAAATTAATCTCACATGTGTTAAAATGATGATAAAAACTAACATGGTAAGTATTTTAATTTAATTATTGGTTAAAATAAATAATATGTCCTTTATGCATAGTCAGAATATCATTGTTAGAATAAAAATATCCCACATGATATTAGGTAAATATTAGTTCTGAAAACTATAATAATGACAATTAAAAAAGAGTTATGGTGGATTATTTTCACTCAAATCCATTTTTGTGAAAATTTAGATGTACCACCTAAAAATCATTTGGAATCTAAAATTAAGTTTTTTGAATGTCAAACATAATATTTCATATTTACAAATATCCCCGAATACATATAGATTAATTAAGAGTTTATAGGATAATTAAATTTGTTTAGTAGAATGGAAAAGGAATGAATCATTCAAATAAATAATAAAATTCATGGAATGATTTATGGAATATATATCTATGTAATAAAAATAGTATATTTTCATCCCACTGGATAAGAGGTCCAAGTATGTCAAACATATTTTTAATGAGAAATAGAGGATAAAAAATTATTTAATGATCGTAGAAACACTATTAGTGATATTGGTTGTGTTGAAATTAGTGACATATAAATAAATAACATGGAAACATTATTTTTTGATGGACTGAATTACAATATACACCATGTATCTCATATTAGATGAAGATTTTAACTAAATTATCATTATTAGGAATGTGTTTTTTGTTTTGATAATGAAAAATTACCATTTAATGAAAAAGGAAAATTAAAATGTAGTAATTAATTACATTTTAGTAAATTTGGAAACTCAGGTTTATTAAGAATAAATGTGAAAATTGATGTTAAAAAGAATGTATTAAAATCATTGGTCATGGTAAGACTATTTTTGACGATAAAAATTAAATTAATCATCACAATATACATTTAATTAGATTTATAGGGATCATAAATGTGTAGGATATTAATTTTACTATATTTAAAAGAAAACATATTTATTTGAATAGACAAAAACTGTTTCCACATAGGGGATAATAATGGTGAAAATGTTCCTGTACATGTTTATTGTACTATTAGGTGAACATAAAAGGGTAAAAACCAAATGAGTAACTATTCTCATGTCTAGAAAACGGGAATTTTATGGATGATAACTAATACTAATTTGTTATCTCAAATATAATTAATAATAATAATTGGTTTAATGATGAAATATTCACTTATAATGGTGTTGTGATAGTATTAGTTTCCAAAATGATGATTTAATTTGGATTTCTAATGTATAGGATAAAGGTTGATATTCAAACTCAATAATTTCAATACTAATGTATATATATCTCAGTTTCATTATAATATTTATTACACTATTTTTCATATATTTTTCTTAGTAAAAAAATAATAAAGGATTCAATTTCAATGAATAGAGAATTGAATTTAATTGGATAAAAAATAGTGGGAAGCTATGAATTCATTAATATTTTAAAAAATTATTCCATGTTTTCTTTCTGTAATTTTAACTAGTAATGTATGTATATATTAATTGGATAATTGTTTTAATAAAGGATTAATTTTTTATGTATATTATTTCTTAACAATTTTTATCATGTAATGTTGCAGGAATGAGTGAGTAATATTAAGTAAGATAAATTGTTATGATTTTTAAATGATCAAACAACAAATAAATAATATAAAACTCTTGAAATATAAATACATGTAGTTCTTGGTGGAATGAATGGATTGGATCTGATTTCTCAAAACTATTTGAAATCTAAAAGCTTTTAATTATACAAATTCATGTATATGATTTAATATTTATAAAAATTAATTATTTGAGAGGAATATTTATTGTTATATATGTTCTCCACGTATTTGTTTAATAAATATATAGTTTTAAAAGAAATGAATATTTTATAGTGTAAGTGTTAATTAAATTAAATTTTTAGTTAATTATAATAACTTCAATTATATTTCAATTATATAACTATCAAGTATCCACACATTCTTTCAATTTCACCCAACATATACATATCCCACTACACTTTAATCTCTTCAAGAGTGTCCATGAATTCCAAAACATTGTGGATCTATTCGTACCATTCCTCAGAATAATATATATTTTATTCTTATAAAATATTGTTGGTTTTTCCTTTCAAAATTTAAACACCATTCATCTCAAGGAGTTACTAGAGGTTTTTCTTCCCAGTATAAAAGTTTGAAGTTATTCCATTGAATATAAATGAAATATTGATCCTGGGTGGATCATTTGACAATATATTTTTAGAATCCTCCTCTCAATTATTAACTTGATGCTTCCTTTGAAAAATCATTTTTTGGTGATTAATGAACTTTTCTAAAGTAAATATATAATAAAATAACATACGAAAAAAATATTACTCATGAATTTATCAAAATATTAAATAATTATCTCTAACAATATATTCATAATAGTCTACCAAATTTTGAGACACTCTTGAAATTATCAGTTAAAAAAAGTAACCATTAAAAATACTATTTCAATCAAAATGCACAAATTTTTAAAATTATCATGATATGTGGATTAAATAAATATCTATTAATAGAAAACAATTCAATATTATGATCAGTTTCCTTGAAAAATCAAAACATTCCAAGAAAACTAAAAGAAATAAAATGTAAATAATAAGATATTACCTATCATAATTAGGTTATATATAAATGAATTCCTACATGATTAACAGTTACTTATTCTTCCCAAACAACATAGTAAATCATTATTTATCATAACTATGTTATATTTTCAATTTAATAACTATCGTATAAACTAAAACATATTCTACTTATAAACCCACCACCCAATTGATATAATATACTACCATTTTGAACATCCATACATCACTAAAAGAAAAAAAAACCCAACCCAAGTCCAAAAATAATTTCACAATCCCATTAGTGAATCCTCCTACAAAGAATGGCTTCTAATAAATTAAAAATTCCAATAATTCATTTAGTAGGTTGTTTTTACATAATAAACCCTCTATAATGAAGACTATTATATTACTAAAATTACATAATGTGGTATCAAAACATAGAAAATTGATTAGATTACAAAGAGAAAAATACAAAGACATTATAGAATCATTATATTCCAATTCCAAAATTATATATATAATATTTTAGAAATTTAATTAAGTTAATTATATCCAAGAACAATCATAGATGAAAAGTATAAAATATTGAAAATAATGTTTTTTGTTTTTGAAAATTCAGTATAAAATTTTACAATATCCAAAAAACTCTAGTAACCCTAAATATCCCAAAAAAACTAATAGGTTGTTGAGAATATTCACCACATATATGGTCCCAATAATGTGTCTAGGTCCATCACAAGTTATGAAAGAAATCAATCCATCACATGTGTCAAAATAAATATAATCAACATGATCTTATCTATGTGTGTTATAAAAAATCCTTTATAAGTGTTTTTGGGTTGTGATTGTTGAAAAAGATGTGGAAGGAATCTTGAATAAAATTTATTGAGATATATAGAGATTATTTCATGAATACATAAACATTATTGGATTGATTTTTGAATAGATGTGGTTGAATATTTTTTCAAATAGAGATAACAGGTTATATTCCTTTAAAGAAATTATATGGATTAAATCTATTTTAGGATTCAAAACTATAAGGAAAATAGGATTCATGAGGTTGATATAGAAATGCTACAAAAAAAATTTCTGTTAGGACAAAAAAATTAGTTTATAATAAGTTTAGAGACATTCTTAGTATCAAATACCAATGAAAAATTGACTACATATGGTTGATCAAAGGACAATGTAGACATCATGGTAGAGTTATACATGTATATAGAGATCATTTTAGAGTCATAAATTTTCATAGTGTTTATCCATTGGTGAAATTTTAGAAACCAATAGTAAAAAAATATAATGATATATAGAATGTTAGATACTTCATAATTTTCAACACATTGAAAAGTTTTTGTAAAAAAAGGAAAAAACATTTTATGGTATATCATTTTATTTGTAATTCATAAAATTTTGTGATATATGGATGACAGAATTCATCACAATGAATGTTCTCATGTATATTATCTTTAATCAAATGATGTTTTGGGGATCATAAAACATTAATTTCAGGGGATGTTGGTGAAATTAATTTTTAACCATATATTTACTGAATATGCATGATTATTTTATTAGAAATAATGAATGAGATAATATTGGGGATTTTAAATAAATTTTAATCTACAGGCACTAATAAGAAAGGCCAAAAATATTAACATTATATACCCTAATCTTTTGGGATAAAATAAATCTATTAAATTATGGGCCTCGAATCGAATCTTAATATGGTAAAATTTAATGATTTTTAGAGTTCAATATGTTGAATATAGAAATATTATCTCACATATATAGTAAAATACCACAAAGATAGAAATTAAACATATTATATATGAGTATAAAATTGGTGGGAACACATAAAATAGAGAAGTAGAAAATTAATTTGAATAAAAATGAATAGAATCAAGAGTGGGTGAATATTTATCTCGGATTAATTTTTAGAAACTAACTGTAAATAATTAAAAAAATATATGTTAATTATAAAAAAATCATATGTTTTAATGAGGAATAATATTTCAAAAAAAACCAATGATTCAATAATATTTTTTAATGGTGGGGGATACTAGAAAAAAAATAGATATTGAGATGATGGACTAAAATAAATGTAATATGGCTTATAAAATTCTCATAGAAAATAATCTACTAGATAAATTTTGGATAGATTATGGTCATATAACTATATACATATTAATGGTGTTTTTCTATATAAATTATAAACTACCACGTATGATCTATAATACAGAACTTGTATGGAACTCCAATGCATTCAAGTATTGACGAGTAAATGATTCATTATCAATAATGAAAGGCTTCACATGATTAATTTAAGATTGATATTGGTATATTTTATGCAAATATATCTAAGTTAAAGAGGTATGAATATTATAATAAAAATATTAAAATTTATTTATAATTTTATGAATTAAATATTATAAAAAATGAGTAGATTTTGAAAATTGGTGAGCAGACCACACAACTAATCATTGAGGTAATTGAGAATGAAGTGATAATTTGGTTAGTGGATTATGGGGAGATCATGTGCATGGAAAATAATTTTAATAAAAAATTGATTATGAAGGAAATACTATATGCCTAGTCTCTATAATTAAGAGAAACATCACAAATGTAGTGATGGATAGAATTAATGTTGGTGACTGACTAGCTCTATCTCAGACATAAATTAAGATATCCTAGAATAAAAAATCTATTCTATCAAAAGTGGAGGCACCGATTTTAATAATTTTAAAAATATGAGAATTTTTTCAAGTCTATGCATGAATAACACAAGAAAATAAAAAGTACCTTACATGGGTAGTTATTACATAACTAGGGGAAATAATTTCATCAGTACCTATAATTTTGTCCAGAATAAACCTAACAAAAATAGAAATATGAAATAGAAAAAATCATTATTGGTGTGAAAAGAATATTCTGAAATAATAGTTATAGATTTAAATGATACATCTACAATATTTTCATGATTGGAAACAATATAATTGTTTTTAACTATGGTAGTATAATGTGGATTCATGGTATATCAAATTTATATCAAATTAGCATTCATGAATTCATTCCTTGAGGAAATAGTTTACCTAGATCTAGCAAATGGATTTTTATGAATATTTGAACAAGATTTAGTGCTTGAAGATTATTGTAAATGGTCTAATTAAAGAACAACTGGATTGGTATTCTGGTATTGAAAGATTTCTAATTAATCTTATATTCCAATGATGTGAATTTGATCACAACATATATAAAACATATAAAAGTAAAATATGATATATTTTATCATTTTTAACAATGAATAAATATCCATAGGATTAGAAGAATCACAATGATCTTATTTTTTTCTTATATGATGTGATAATTTTAAATTTCCTTGATTAGATAATGAAATTTTATATTATATTACAGGGAACTAATGAGTGAATAGAAACATTGTTTAACAAAAAAATATGATAAAGAAGTTCATAAGAGGTTTTGAATGTATGATTATTGTCAAAAAAAGCTACATCTATGTCATAGATGTTGTAATCAAATGATAACAGTGAAAAAATTGTTGATGTCATGGGTTATAGGAAAATGATTTGATGTTTTTTATACTTGATAATAACAAGGTTGAAAATAATTATTTCCATATGACAAACCTTATGTTATGAAATAAATACATAATAAATCTATAATATATCATTGAAAATGATACTTCTATTATATAATTTTGTAGTATCAGTTATTTTATTTGATGATGCAGATTGGGTAGGATTGACTAATGAAATGAAGTCAACACCGGTTTGTGATTTTTTAGTGATGTTTTTTAATGGATATGTATGATTCAAAATTTATTTTTATTGAACATTTCCATGAAAGTATATATAAATGATTCCAAAACATGTACGAAATTTCATTAGATGAAAAAAAAATATTTATGATATTTATGTTGGTGTGAGAAAAATCTTCATTTGAATTACAATAAGTAGAGTTCTATTAATATTAAAACAAAGACCATCCATCATTAAAGGGAAATGAAGGTCAAGGTAAAATATCAGATTATTATGAAGAATGTTTAATAAGGGATTGTTATGTTGGAGTATTTTTCATCTAAAAATCGTTTTTATGATATTATGATTTTGGAAATACCAAAATAAGATTTTGAAATGCATTGGTTGGATAATTAGGTCAAACCAACTCCCTTCAACATGATTTTTTGGCCACGATAACCCACTCACACATGATATATTTCAACATGAATGAAGGTATTACAACCCTCGTAATTTACCCGTTTGAATTACAAATTCCCTTTTATTAGGATTCAATGATTTGATAATTTGTTTTATTTAAAAATTGTTGTATGAGTTAAAATTTCACTACATGGGAGAAGTCATGCATCTGTGGAGATTATACAGTGGGCCAAAAATGTTCATTCCCATTTTTATAGGGGACGTAATGAAATTTTAGTGATTCAAAGAGGTGAAGTAATTAATTGTTTCTTCATAGGGAGATTATTTATAGAACATATTTATGGTATGTTAAATAAATAACTATTTTTATTTTGATATTTTTATATAAATATTGTTTCTCACAGCTACCATGACTCACATTGGATTAGATTTCTTTTTAGTGTCTCATTAATACCTTATTTTATAGATATATGTTAAGATTGAGACTTGGATCAAATCAATTTATTTTATATTTTTTAATTAAAATATTTGTAAAATCTATTATGAATGTTTGAGGGATCCTAACTTGATAGAATGTTTAGAATAAACCCCTAGGAGTGATTTGTGGGTTGTTTTTTACAATTTTTTTGATGAAATAATGAATCCAACATATTTAGGTTGTTAGAGATAATTTTATGAATTATTGAATAAATATAAATTTATTATTTAATACATATGATTGAATAATTTTTCCAGTAGAGATTCATTGTAATAATCTATTTTTGAAATTATCGTTTTTTGGAGATTAGTAACAATTCATATGGTATGAGGAATTTGTAGGGTTTAGACCATAATGGTAAATAATTATTATATAGTTGATATTGATATTACACAGACATTATCTAAATTGTAACACCCCGAGCTTCCACGATACGCCTCTCTTTCAATAATGCAATAGCTTGCATTGTACGCAAGTTCGAGTTCTAAAACACCACGACTAATCAAAGTAGCCGTTATGAATAGTAATAACCACTTTTTAAAATTATAGAAATTTTATGGAATTCATTTTTGTATTCGTAATATCGAAATTAGCCTATGTTGAATTTTTGGTATTTTTCTGAGAACTTCTAATTTTTTATGAATTGTGAAAAATACTTAAAAACAACTTTTTTAATCAAAATAATTTATAGTGATAAATTATACTATTTAGTGGTTTTAAAGTATAAATATAATTTATTTTTACTATTTTATCCAATGGTGGTCATTAGAATTAATTTAACATTAAAATTGGACATAAACAATTGTCAATCTTTTGATATAAATTGTTTTTAAAAACACGCTATTTGTTGTGACAGCGGGAATTAATTATAAAATTAATTAATGAAACTTATATGATTAGAATTTTTTAAAATAGACATCATTTTTGAATTCGGAATATCAATTATAGCTTAGGGTGAAATTTTGGCATTGTTCTGAAAAACTTCAATTTTTGATGAATAGTGAAACCACTAAGTGGTAGTTAAATAACTGATTATTCGTTTAAATGAAATATTACCACTTCTATTATATGATTTTCAAAAATCCGACATACATGGTTTTCATTAAGAAGTAAAATGTGGTTCAATGAGATTAAAATAATTTTTTGGTGAATAGTAACTTTTAAGTTCTTAATCGCGATTAGAGGTAATTAGTGTAGTTTAAGGTACAAATAATGTTATAATAATATGAGATGAGAATGAAACTTGTCCTACTCCTATTGGATGAGTCATGGCCGACCAAGACAACCCATGGGTCAACTTGGGGTCCCCATGGTGCCACTTTAGTTGGAAAATGACATTAATATATATTTATTTAATGTTAAAATTAAATTGACACAAACATGAGTTGTTTTACTAAAACAGTTTTTAAGTGGGGTTAAAAAGTCCAAATTTTGATTATAAATATTCATTAGAAAGCTAAACAGATTTCCTACATCATAATAGTTTTTTTATAATTTTTATAAATTAAATAAATTAAATTATTTATGACATCATGATGATGCATCGATGACCTCATTATTTAACGATTTAAATAAAATGGGAAGATAATGAAAAATACAAGGCTTACACTTGTCCAACGCCAATTGGATGAATAGATTTCGAACCCTTATAACCTTAGCCTCGAATTATATAAGTGTGGGACCTTTAGAATTCGAAATGCATTGTGTAATAATGTAACATTTCAATCTTTCCAAAAGAGCCCCTCCTCTCCACTTATAAAAGGCCCCAACCTCTCCCACCTTATTCACACCATCAAGCCATTTGGCTCGGCCAAACTCTGCCCCAATACTCTCCCAACAGCCCTCTCTTACTCCTAGAAACCTAACTTTGGGCAGAACTCTTCCCAAGGAAGCCTTTGGCTCAAATCAAAAAGAGTTACCCGATTTTGAGGTAATGTCTTCTCTAATGTTGTTTTGGTTCATTTTTCTTCTCCAACCCCCTAAAATCTTTTTATTCATTTATTTTGTAACAAAAACAGTATCCTCAATATACTATTATGTTGTTATAATAAGTATTCGAGCTACACTTACAGACACCTACATCTAATGGTTAATGAACATACGGTTTCTGTGGATGGCGAATTTCTGCCTCACGAAACGATGATTGTTCAAAACTCATATAACACCTTCAAAGGTGGCCATTAAGATGTCACTATTTTTATATATGATATATAATATGTTTATGTTTTACTTATGCTTATGTATTTCTCATTTATGGCATACTTTATGATTTCCATTATGGGTAAAACGCGATAATTTCATTTTAGGAAGTGCGGACTACCGCCCCCTCAAAGTGATGTGAATCGTTAATGCCATATGTGGGATGTATAAAGGATGGAGTAAATGATATTATATATGATATTATACTGGAACTATATTATACCTTTATATAATTATGATTTCATTCCATTAAATATGAAATAGAAATGAAAGTAGCGTTCATGCGTACGTACGGCTTACCGTCTCCATGAACGGTGCATTTCATTTCTTACCTCTAAATGTTACGTAATATTAGAAATGAATGTATATACTGGATATATATGACATATATGACATCTAAATCATGAATATAATTCAGGAGATAATGGATATTCTACCACATAAACAACTTGTAATTATAAGAAGTTTATTGTTGACTCAAGTACCAAAGATCGACAAAACGACCGTTATTAACTTAAATAATTACATAATGTTCATATCATTGTAATAAGTGATATAAAAAGGATAATGAAATTGAAAATGGTTCTTAATAAGGTAGATATTAACTCTAGTATATTATTCAGGAGGTTAAAGAACGTTTGAGTCAAGTCAGACACAAGGTAAGGGAATTTCATAACCCAACTTCCATTATTTGGGTTAATCTCCTACTTTCAAATTATGTCATGATATTATTATGTCCTATTTTGTATTTTTACATTCTTTATGTGTACCTATAGTGAATACACATAATAGATCTATTTTATTTTAAAAATGATCTTTTTAAGGACTTCGTCTCAATCTCCTTTCATTGAGACATATTTGGTTTTATACATAACTTTCTTTTATACGGTGTATAAACCACTTTGAATTTTACGTTTATTCAAAAGGAATATTTTTTATACGAAGAGTTTTGCTAAACGACAAAAGGTAATGTTTTTCTTTCCGTACTTATGCGGCGACAACGACTTCTCCGTCGTCATGACCATTATTTGAGTTTCGGCTTCCTCTACAAGCCATCATTTTTTTAATGAAAAATAAATACAATGTTTTAACTTTCTTTTATTTTGGTATTGAAAATGGTTTTGAAAGCGTTTTTATTATATCAATGTGTTGTATTGATATCTTGTGATTGAAATGTGGAAATGTTATGTTTCCTTTATGCATGTATTATGTGATACGATTATGTTATGGTTTATGATATGTTTAAACCTATTCATATGAGGAATGTATTGGACTTAATAAGTGACGGGTGGAGCCCGCTATAGCTCCTCGATGCATAGGTAGGTCTAATGAGACAAATAGACGTGGAATTGGCCGAGGCCTTTTCCCAATTTGATTTATGCTTTTGGCCGAGGCCTTAATCATTTCAGACGTCTTGGCCGAGGCCTTGAAAAAATGTTTCAGAATGTCTGGCATTATACATTCCCTCATTATGAAAGTGGTTAACGATATTTCATGTGATTATTCGACCAGTAGAATATCCATGTGAATGAGTAAATGGCATTATTTCATTTTGATTTTGCCATATTATGTTGATGTCCAAGTTTAAAAGGCTTTTGTTTTAGTTATACATTGCCTTAAATTTTTATATTTATTTATGAAAGCTTCCGCAATATTGTTATCCTTACTGAGCATCTGAGCTCACCCCTTTCAATGTTTTAATATTTTCCAGGATGTGAAGAAGTATTTTATGAATGACCTGGAGGGATTGTCAGAAGAGGATATGAGTGTGGACTATGGAGACTTTGTTATTGTAGTTTTTCACTTTATGATGTAATGTAACGTTTACGAATGTATCTAGTGTTTCCAAGGCTACTAAACTAATCGGTCTTTCGAGACTTGATCTTTTGTGATCATGCCAATGTTACGAAGTAACGCACCGGCTCTGGGTAGCTGGGGTCGGGGCGTTACAGTTGGTATCAGAGGCAGTTTAGTACTAACCTTGGAATCTAGATTTAGATAAACTCTGGTTAGAGCACATAGCCCGAAGATAGACTTTGAGGATTATTATAGAAGAAGTTCCAAGAATGTTGGTATTATAGAGATGTTATGAGTTTTCCGAGTAATACATACCTGTCTGGATACGAGCAGGTAGAGGCGGCTCTGGCACAGATGTACCTAGGGTTAAAACCCGAAAACACCGCTTTGAGCTAGACTCGAACGGGAACTGGTGCACGACAACGGGCCTTGCTGCACTCTTGGTTACGACACTCCCGGGGGATATGCTTAGGATAACTCTCATTTTTTTACAAATCATTATGAAGGGTTTATGAGTATATACTTCCTCAAAGAAAACATTTTTATGATTATGGATTATATCCATAAATAGTTCAATTTATGTTAAGTGTTTTATAAGTATGGGATTATGTATTTTGATTCATAAACTGATCTAGTTTACGTAATTATTTAGAAATGGCACCTAGTGGAAGAAATGGAAACCATATCAATGCACGCACTCCATGTAGGGATTGCCCTCCTGCTCAAGATAATTATAGTGGGGCTGGTGATGCAACTGGTGCCGATCAGCTAATCACCATACTGGGACAACTTACTCAGGTTATGAATAATAACCTTACCCGTATGGAGCACCCTGATCCACATCGTGGAGGATCAATGTTAGAACGATTCACGAGGCAACAACCACCAACCTTAAATGGGAGTTCAAATCCTATAGTAGCTGAGCAATGGATAAATTCCTTAGAGAAAATATTTCATGCCTTGGGGAGTAGTGAAAGGGAGAAGGTTGTCATGGCAGTTTACCGCCTCACTGGAGATGCCGATCAGTGGTGGTCGCTGATTCAAAACAAAAAAGGAAGATGATGACGTATCGAATATGGAATGGAGGGAGTTTAAAGAGCTTTTCTTAGAAAAACACTTTCCTCATGACCATCGAGCAGATATGGAAAGGCAATTTCTGAGTCTGAGGCAGAAGGAGGAGGATAATGTCGCAAAGTATGAGGCTAACTTTACAAGGTTAGCGAGGCATGATTCCGATTATATACGTAACCCAAGAAGTAATATTGATCGTTTCTTTGATGGGTTAAAACCATTTCTCCGTCGAGCTTTAGTATCACAATCCTTCTCATCATACGAAGATATTGTCTTGTGTGATATCAAGACAGAAAAGGAATTATCTAAGTCTTATGACAACAAAGTAAAGCAAGAGAAGAAGAGAACGGTGGAACAAGAGACAGATAAAGGGAAAAAGGGAAAGAAGGGTTTTCCATTATGTGATAATTGTGGGAAGAATCACCGTGGTACGTGCCTAAAAGGAATGGGAGTTTGTTATAAATGTGGAGAAAAGGGTCACCAGGCTCGTGATTGCAAGGGAAAGAAAGAGGCTGTCAAAGTTGAATGCTACAATTGTAGAGAAATGGGTCATTATGAAAATGAATGTCCTAAGCGTCAAGGAAACTTACCTCATAAAAGGCCAAGGGATCAAGGCCAATCTTATGCTGTGACTACAATTGAAGCGGAATAATTATTGTATTTGTGTTTTTGGACTCAAGAACTAGATTATGGTTATAAGAATAATGTGATATATAAGGATTGTACTGTAGTACATGTTGTTTTCATTAAGGATTTAATATGATGAAGGTAATCATATTTTTAGTATGTGACAATAAGAGAAACTTTACTTTGTTTGGGGAATCTGAGGTTACAATTGATTTTGGAATTTAACGACCCTTTAGAGAAAGTCTAGACGGAGGTATTTTGGATAACTATAGAGGTTGGAATGGATTATGTTGATCTTTGGATAGTATTTATGAAGATTATTTTTGGAATAGTATAGTACTATATTTTAAGAAAAAGGACAACCTGCAGGGTGGGGCATAACCCGTCGCGTCGGACAAAGATGCAGGAATCGAACCCACAACCATAGTGCGACAGGCCTTTATTTCCTACCACTAGCCTACAGGAAGTCCTTGGTTATTACAAAATAATTTTACAAATCTAAATTGTATGTGTTAACATTTGGAACCTTATAAAATTAGGAAAAGTATAATATTTTTGGGTTCTATTATCTTTTTGAGTGAAAGGTGAGTTGAAGGTTGAAACTCTAATTTTCAGGCATAAATATATATATACCTATCTGTTATTCAATGAATAAATTAATTCGTAAACCTTAGTAAAGGGATATTAAAACAAAAAAATGTGTTATCCTAATACCTTATGTCTTGTTGAACTGATGATATTTTAAATCAACATAGATTGAAGGCTTTGAGGCCCTCAATTTGACAGTTGATTGTGATTGATGACCTCAATCACTCCCTACGAATATTTACGTTTTTCCTCCAATTATATGTCTCCAATTGCCACCAATGTTCTCCTAATCGATATCATAATTGGGTGGTGACTTTTTCATTTCCCTTTCCCTCTTATTAAGGCTAAATTTTATTAACCTTATTTCCGATGTGGGTTTTCCACAAAGGTATTTTCTATTTTCAACCTCTTATTTTCAAAGAAAAATATCAAATTGCGAGGACGCAATTTATTGAAGGAGGGGAGAATGTAACACCCCGAGCTTCCACGATACGCCTCTCTTTCAATAATGCAATAGCTTGCATTGTACGCAAGTTCGAGTTCTAAAACACCGCGACTAATCAAAGTAGCCGTTATGAATAGTAATAACCACTTTTTAAAATTATAGAAATTTTATGGAATTCATTTTTGTATTCGTAATATCGAAATTAGCCTATGTTGAATTTTTGGTATTTTTCTGAGAACTTCTAATTTTTTATGAATTGTAAAAAATACTTAAAAAAAACTTTTTTAATCAAAACAATTTATAGTGATAAATTATACTATTTAGTGGTTTTAAAGTATAATTATAATGTATTTTTACTATTTTATCCAATGGTGGTCATTATAATTAATTTAACATTAAAATTGGACATAAACAATTGTCAATCTTTTGATATAAATTGTTTCTTAAAAACACGCTATTTGTTGTGACAACGGGAATTAATTATAAAATTAATTAATGAAACTTATATGATTGGAATTTTGTAAAATAGACATCATTTTTGAATTCGGAATATCAATTATAGCTTAGGGTGAAATTTTGGCATTGTTCTGAAAAACTTCAATTTTTGATGAATAGTGAAACCACTAAGTGGTAGTTAAATAACTGATTTTTCGTTTAAATGAAATATTACCTCTTCTGTTATTTGATTTTCAAAAATCCGACATACATGGTTGTCATTAAGAAGTAAAATGTGGTTCAATGAGATTAAAATAATTTTTTGGTGAATAGTAACTTTTAAGTTCTTAATCGCGATTAGAGGTAATTAGTGTAGTTTAAGGTACAAATAATGTTATAATAATATGAGATGAGAATGACACTTGTCCTACTCCTATTGGATGAGTCATGGCAGACCAAGACAACCCATGGGTCATCTTGGGGACCCCATGGTGCCACTTTAGTTGGAAAATGACATTAATATATATTTATTTAATGTTAAAATTAAATTGACACAAACATGAGTTGTTTTACTAAAACAGTTTTTAAGTGGGGTTACACAAGTCCAAATTTTGATTATAAATATTCATTAGAAATCTAAAAAGATTTCCTACTTCATAATACTTTTTTTTATAATTTTTATACACTAAATAAATTAAATTATTTATGACATCATGATGATGCAGCGATGACCTCATTATTTAACGATTTAAATAAAATGGGAAGATAATGCAAAATCCAAGGCTTACACTTGTCCAAAGCCAATTGGATGAGGATATGTCGAGCCCTTATCACCATATCCTCGAATTATATAAGTGTGGGACCTTTAGAATCCGAAATGCATTGTGTAATAATGTAACATTTCAGTCTTTCCAAAAGAGCCCCTCCTCTCCACTTATAAAAGGCCCCCACCTCTCACACCTTATTCACACCTTCAAGCAATTTGTATTGGCCAACCTCTTCCCAAATACTCTCCCAACAGCCCTCTATTACTCCTAGAAGCCTCACTTTGGGATGAACTCTTCCCAAGGAAGCCTTTGGCTCAAATCAAAAAGAGTTACCCGATTTTGAGGTAATGTCTTCTCTAATGTTGTTTTGGTTTATTTTTCTTCTCCAACCCCCTAAAATCTTTTTATTAATTTCTTTTGTAACAAAACCAGTACCCTCAATATACTAGTATGTTGTTATAATAAGGATTCTAGCTACACTTACAGACACCTACATCTAATGGTTAATGAACATACGGTTTCTGTGGATGGCGAATTTCTGCCTCACGAAACGATGATTGTTCAACACTCATATAACACCTTCAAAGGCGGCCATTAAGATGTCACTATTTTTATATATGATATATAATATGTTTATGTTTTACTTATGCTTCTGTATTTCTCATTTATGGCATACTTTATGATTTCCATTATGGGTAAAACGCGATAATTTCATTTTAGGAAGTGCGGACTACCGCCCCCTCAAGGTGATGTGAATCGTTAATGCCATATGTGGGATGTATAAAGGATGGAGTAAATGATATTATATATGATATTATACTGGAACTATATTATACCTTTATATAATTATTATTTCATTCCATTAAATATGAAATAGAAATGAAAGTAGCGTTCATGCGTACGTACGGCTTACCGTCTCCATGAACGGTGCATTTCATTTCTTACCTCTAAATGTTACGTAATATTATAAATGAATGTATATACTGGATATATATGACATATATGACATCTAAATCCTGAATATAATTCTGGAGATAATGGATATTCTACCACATAAACAACTTGTAATTATAAGAAGTTTATTGTTGACTCAAGTACCAAAGATCGACAAAACGACCGTTATTAACTTAAATAATTACATAATGTTCATATCATTGTAATAAGTGATATAAAAAGGATAATGAAATTGAAAATGGTTCTTAATAAGGTAGATATTAACTCTAGTTTATTATTCAGGAGGTTAAATAACGGTTGAGTCAAGTCAGACACAAGGTAAGGGAATTTCTTAACCCAACTTCCATTATTTGGGTTAATCTCCTACTTTCAAATTATGTCATGATATTATTATGTCCTATTTTGTATTTTTACATTCTTTATGTGTACCTATAGTGAATACACATAATAGATCTATTTTATTTTAAAAATGATCTTTTTAAGGACTTCGTCTCAATCTCCTTTCATTGAGACATATTTGGTTTTATACACAACTTTCTTTTATACGGTGTATAAACCCCTTTAACTTTTACGTTTATTCAAAAGGAATCTTTTTTATACGAAGCGTTTTGCTAAACGACAAAAGGGAATGTTTTTCTTTCCGTACTTATGCGGCGACAATGACTTCTCCGTCGTCATGACCATTATTTGAGTTTCGGCTTCCTCTACAAGCCATCATTTTTTTAATGAAAAATAAATACAATGTTTTAACTTTCTTTTATTTTGGTATTGAAAATGGTTTTGAAAGCGTTTTTATTATATCAATGTGTTGTATTGATATCTTGTGATTGAAATGTGGAAATGTTATGTTTCCTTTATGCATGTCTTATGTGATACGATTATGTTATGGTTTATGATATGTTTAAACCTATTCATATGAGGAATGTATTGGACTTAATAAGTGACGGGTGGAGCTCGCTATAGCTCCTCGATGCATCGGTAGGTCTCATGAGACAAATAGACATGGAATTGGACGAGGACCTTTCCCAATTTGATTTATGGTTTTGGCCGAGGCCTTAATCATTTCAGACGTCTTGGCCGAGGCCTTGACAAAATGTTTCAGAATGTCTGGAATTATACATTCCCTCATTATGAAAGTGGTTAACGATATTTCATGTGATTATTCGACCAGTAGAATATACATGTGAAGGAGTAAATGGCATTATTTCATTTTCCTTTTTCCATATTATGTTGATGTCCAAGTTTAAAAGACATTTGTTTTAGTTATACATTGCCTTAAATTTTTATGTTTATTTATGAAAGATTCCGCAATATTGTTATCCTTACTGAGCATCTGAGCTCACCCCTTTCAATGTATTAATATTTTCCAGGATGTGGAGAAGTATTTTATGAATGACCTGCAGGGATTGTCAGAAGAGGATATGAGTGTGGACTATGGAGACTTTTTTATTGTAGTTTTTCACTTTATGATGTAATGTAACGTTTACGAATGTATCTAGTGTTTCCAAGGCTACTAAACTAATCGTTCTTTCGAGACTTGATCTTTTGTGATCATTCCAATGTTACGAAGTAACGCACCGGCTCTAGGTAGCTGGGGTCGGGGCGTTACAGTTGGTATCAGAGGCAGTTTAGTACTAACCTTGGAATCAAGATTTAGATAAACTCTAATTAGAGCACGTAGCCCGAAGATAGACTTTGAGGATTATTATAGAAGAACTTCCTAGAATTTTGGTATTATAGAGATTTTATGAGTTTTCCGAGCAATACATCCCTGTCTGGATACGAGCAGGTAGAGGCGGCTCTGGCACAGATGTACCTAGGGGTAAAACCCGAAAACAACGCTTTGATCTAGACTCGAACAGGAACTGGTGCACGAAAACGGGCCTTGCTGCACTCTTGGTTACGAAACTCCTGGGGGATATGCTTAGGATAACTCTCATTTTCTTTACAAATCATTATGAAAGGTTTATGAGTATATACTTCCTCAAAGAAAACATTTTTATGATTATGGATTATATCCATAAATAGTTCAATTTATGTTAAGTGTTTTATAAGTATGGGATTATGTATTTTGATTCATAAACTGATCTAGTTTACATAATTGTTTAGAAATGGCGCCTAGTGGAAGAAATGGAAACCGTATCAATGCACGCACTCCATGTAGGGATTGCCCTCCTGCTCAAGATAATTATAGTGGGGCTGGTGATGCAACTGGTGCCGATCAGCTAATCACCATACTGGGACAACTTACTCATGTTATGAATAATAACCTTACCCGTATGGAGCACCCTGATCCACATCGTGGAGGATCAATGTTAGAACGATTCATGAGGCAGTTTACCGCCTCACTGGAGATGCCGATCAGTGGTGGTCGTTGATTCAAAACAAAAAGGAAGATGATGACGTATCGAATATGGAATGGAGGGAGTTTAAAGAGCTTTTCTTAGAAAAACACTTTCCTCATGACCATCGAGCAGATATGGAAAGGCAATTTCTGAGTCTGAGGCAGAAGGAGGAGGAGAATGTCGCAAAGTATGAGGCTAACTTTACAAGGTTAGCGAGGCATGATTCGGATTATATACGTAACCCAAGAAGTAATATTGATCGTTTCTTTGATGGGTTAAAACCATTTCTCCGTCGAGCTTTAGTATCACAATCCTTCTCATCATACGAAGATATTGTCTCGTGTGATATCAAGACAGAAAAGGAATTATCTAAGTCTTATGACAACAAAGTAAAGCAAGAGAAGAAGAGAACGGTGGAACAAGAGACAGATAAAGGGAAAAAGGGAAAGAAGGGTTTTCCATTATGTGATAATTGTGGGAAGAATCACCGTGGTACGTGCCTAAAAGGAATGGGAGTTTGTTATAAATGTGGAGAAAAGGGTCACCAGGCTCGTGATTGCAAGGGAAAGAAAGAGGCTGTCAAAGTTGAATGCTACAATTGTAGAGAAATGGGTCATTATGAAAATGAATGTCCTAAGCGTCAAGGAAACTTACCTCATAAAAGGCCAAGGGATCAAGGCCAATCTTATGCTGTGACTACAATTGAAGCGGAATAATTATTGTATTTGTGTTTTTGGACTCAAGAACTAGATTATGGTTATAAGAATAATGTGATATATAAGGATTGTACTGTAGTACATGTTGTTTTCATTAAGGATTTAATATGATGAAGGTAATCATATTTTTAGTATGTGACAATAAGAGAAACTTTACTTTGTTTGGGGAATCTGAGGTTACAATTGATTTTGGAATTTAACGACCCTTTAGAGAAAGTCTCGACGGAGGTATTTTGGATAACTATAGAGGTTGGAATGGATTAAGTTGATCTTTGGATAGTATTTATGAAGATTATTTTTGGAATAGTATAGTACTATATTTTTAGGAAAAGGACAACCTGCAGGGTGGGGCATAACCCGTCGCGTCGGACAAAGATGCAGGAATCGAACCCACAACCATAGTGCGACAGGCCTTTATTTCCTACCACTAGCCTACAGGAAGTCCCTGGTTATTACAAAATAATTTTACTAATCTAAATTGTATGTGTTAACATTTGGAACCTTATAAAATTAGGAAAAGTATAATATTTTTGGGTTCTGTTATCTTTTTGAGTGAAAGGTGAGTTGAAGGTTGAAACTCTAATTGTCAGGCATAAATATATATATACCTATCTGTTATTCAATGAATAAATTAATTCTTAAACCTTAGTAAAGGGATATTAAAACAAAAAAATGTGTTATCCTAATACCTTATGTCTTGTTGAACTGATGATATTTTAAATCAACATAGATTGAAGGCTTTGAGGCCCTCAATTTGACAGTTGATTGTGATTGATGACCTCAATCACTCCCTACGAATATTTACGTTTTTCCTCCAATTATATGTCTCAAATTTCCACCAATGTTCTCCTAATCGAGATCATAATTGGGTGGTGACTTTTTCATTTCCTTTTCCCTCTTATTAAGGATAAATTTTATTAACCTTATTTCCGATGTGGGTTTTCCACAAAGGTATTTTCTATTTTCAACCTCTTATTTTCAAAGAAAAATACCAAATTGCGAGGACGCAATTTATTGAAGGAGGGGAGAATGTAACACCCCGAGCTTCCACGATACGCCTCTCTTTCAATAATGCAATAGCTTGCATTGTACGCAAGTTCGAGTTCTAAAACACCGCGACTAATCAATGTAGCCGTTATGAATAGTAATAACCACTTTTTAAAATTATAGAAATTTTATGGAATTCATTTTTGTATTCGTAATATCGAAATTAGCCTATGTTGAATTTTTGGTATTTTTCTGAGAACTTCTAATTTTTTATGAATTGTAAAAAATACTTAAAAACAACTTTTTTAATCAAAACAATTTATAGTGATAAATTATACTATTTAGTGGTTTTAAAGTATAATTATAATGTATTTTTACTATTTTATCCAATGGTGGTCATTAGAATTAATTTAACATTAAAATTGGACATAAACAATTGTCAATCTTTTGATATAAATTGTTTCTTAAAAACACGCTATTTGTTGTGATAGCGGGAATTAATTATAAAATTAATTAATGAAACTTATTTGATTGGAATTTTGTAAAATAGACATCATTTTTGAATTCGGAATATCAATTATAGCTTAGGGTGAAATTTTGGCATTGTTCTGAAAAACTTCAATTTTTGATGAATAGTGAAACCACTAAGTGGTAGTTAAATAACTGATTTTTCGTTTAAATGAAATATTACCTCTTCTGTTATTTGATTTTCAAAAATCCGACATACATGGTTGTCATTAAGAAGTAAAATGTGGTTCAATGAGATTAAAATAATTTTTTGGTGAATAGTAACTTTTAAGTTCCTAATCGCGATTAGAGGTAATTAGTGTAGTTTAAGGTACAAATAATGTTATAATAATATGAGATGAGAATGACACTTGTCCTACTCCTATTGGATGAGTCATGGCAGACCAAGACAACCCATGGGTCATCTTGGGGACCCCATGGTGCCACTTTAGTTGGAAAATGACATTAATATATATTTATTTAATGTTAAAATTAAATTGACACAAACATGAGTTGTTTTACTAAAACAGTTTTTAAGTGGGGTTACACAAGTCCAAATTTTGATTATAAATATTCATTAGAAATATAAAAAGATTTCCTACTTCATAATACTTTTTTTTATAATTTTTATACACTAAATAAATTAAATTATTTATGACATCATGATGATGCAGCGATGACCTCATTATTTAACGATTTAAATAAAATGGGAAGATAATGCGAAATCCAAGGCTTAAACTTGTCCAAAGACAATTGGATGAGGATATGTCGAACCCTTATCACCATATCCTCGAATTATATAAGTGTGGGACCTTTAGAATCCGAAATGCATTGTGTAATAATGTAACATTTCAGTCTTTCCAAAAGAGCCCCTCCTCTCCACTTATAAAAGGCCCCCACCTCTCACACCTTATTCACACCTTCAAGCAATTTGTATTGGCCAACCTCTTCCCAAATACTCTCCCAACAGCCCTCTATTACTCCTAGAAGCCTCACTTTGGGATGAACTCTTCCCAAGGAAGCCTTTGGCTCAAATCAAAAAGAGTTACCCGATTTTGAGGTAATGTCTTCTCTAATGTTGTTTTGGTTTATTTTTCTTCTCCAACCCCCTAAAATCATTTTATTAATTTCTTTTGTAACAAAACCAGTACCCTCAATATACTAGTATGTTGTTATAATAAGGATTCTAGCTACACTTACAGACACCTACATCTAATGGTTAATGAACATACGGTTTCTGTGGATGGCGAATTTCTGCCTCACGAAACGATGATTGTTCAACACTCATATAACACCTTCAAAGGTGGCCATTAAGATGTCACTATTTTTATATATGATATATAATATGTTTATGTTTTACTTATGCTTATGTATTTCTCATTTATGGCATACTTTATGATTTCCATTATGGGTAAAACGCGATAATTTCATTTTAGGAAGTGCGGACTACCGCCCCCTCAAAGTGATGTGAATCGTTAATGCCATATGTGGGATGTATAAAGGATGGAGTAAATGATATTATATATGATATTATACTGGAACTATATTATACCTTTATATAATTATTATTTCATTCCATTAAATATGAAATAGAAATGAAAGTAGCGTTCATGCGTACGTACCGCTTACCGTCTCCATGAACGGTGCATTTCATTTCTTACCTCTAAATGTTACGTAATATTATAAATGAATGTATATACTGGATATATATGACATATATGACATCTAAATCCTGAATATAATTCTGGAGATAATGGATATTCTACCACATAAACAACTTGTAATTATAAGAAGTTTATTGTTGACTCAAGTACCAACGATCGACAAAACGATCGTTATTAACTTAAATAATTACATAATGTTCATATCATTGTAATAAGTGATATAAAAAGGATAATGAAATTGAAAATGGTTCTTAATAAGGTAGATATTAACTCTAGTTTATTATTCAGGAGGTTAAATAATGGTTGAGTCAAGTCAGACACAAGGTAAGGGAATTTCTTAACCCAACTTCCATTATTTGGGTTAATCTCCTACTTTCAAATTATGTCATGATATTATTATGTCCTATTTTGTATTTTTACATTCTTTATGTGTACCTATAGTGAATAAACATAATAGATCTATTTTATTTTAAAAATGATCTTTTTAAGGACTTCGTCTCAATCTCCTTTCATTGAGACATATTTGGTTTTATACACAACTTTCTTTTATACGGTGTATAAACCCCTTTAACTTTTACGTTTATTCAAAAGGAATCTTTTTTATACGAAGTGTTTTGCTAAACGACAAAAGGGAATGTTTTTCTTTCCGTACTTATGCGGCGACAACGACTTCTCCGTCGTCGTGACCATTATTTGAGTTTCGGCTTCCTCTACAAGCCATCATTTTTTAATGAAAAATAAATACAATGCTTTAACTTTCTTTTATTTTGGTATTGAAAATGGTTTTGAAAGCGTTTTTATTATATCAATGTGTTGTATTGATATCTTGTGATTGAAATGTGGAAATGTTATGTTTCCTTTATGCATGTCTTATGTGATACGATTATGTTATGGTTTATGATATGTTTAAACCTATTCATATGAGGAATGTATTGGACTTAATAAGTGACGGGTGGAGCTCGCTATAGCTCCTCGATGCATCGGTAGGTCTCATGAGACAACTATACATGGAATTGGACGAGGACCTTTCCCAATTTGATTTTTGGTTTTGGCCGAGGCCTTAATCATTTCAGACGTCTTGGCCGAGGCCTTGACAAAATGTTTCAGAATGTCTGGAATTATACATTCCCTCATTATGAAAGTGGTTAACGATATTTCATGTGATTATTCGACCAGTAGAATATACATGTGAAGGAGTAAATGGCATTATTTCATTTTCCTTTTTCCATATTATGTTGATGTCCAAGTTTAAAAGACATTTGTTTTAGTTATACATTGCCTTAAATTTTTATGTTTATTTATGAAAGATTCCTCAATATTGTTATCCTTACTGAGCATCTGAGCTCACCCCTTTCAATGTATTAATATTTTCCAGGATGTGGAGAAGTATTTTATGAATGACCTGCAGGGATTGTCAGAAGAGGATATGAGTGTGGACTATGGAGACTTTTTTATTGTAGTTTTTCACTTTATGATGTAATGTAACGTTTACGAATGTATCTAGTGTTTCCAAGGCTACTAAACTAATCGTTCTTTCGAGACTTGATCTTTTGTGATCATTCCAATGTTACGAAGTAACGCACCGGCTCTAGGTAGCTGGGGTCGGGGCGTTACAGTTGGTATCAGAGGCAGTTTAGTACTAACCTTGGAATCTAGATTTAGATAAACTCTAATTAGAGCACGTAGCCCGAAGATAGACTTTGAGGATTATTATAGAAGAACTTCCTAGAATTTTGGTATTATAGAGATTTTATGAGTTTTCCGAGCAATACATCCCTGTCTGGATACGAGCAGGTAGAGGCGGCTCTGGCACAGATGTACCTAGGGGTAAAACCCGAAAACAACGCTTTGATCTAGACTCGAACGGGAACTGGTGCACGACAACGGGCCTTGCTGCACTCTTGGTTACGAAACTCCTGGGGGATATGCTTAGGATAACTCTCATTTTCTTTACAAATCATTATGAAAGGTTTATGAGTATATACTTCCTCAAAGAAAACATTTTTATGATTATGGATTATATCTATAAATAGTTCAATTTATGTTAAGTGTTTTATAAGTATGGGATTATGTATTTTGATTCATAAACTGATCTAGTTTACATAATTGTTTAGAAATGGCGCCTAGTGGAAGAAATGGAAACCATATCAATGCACGCACTCCATGTAGGGATTGCCCTCCTGCTCAAGATAATTATAGTGGGGCTGGTGATGCAACTGGTGCCGATCAGCTAATCACCATACTGGGACAACGTAATCAGGTTGTGAATAATAACCTTACCCGTATGGAGCACCCTGATCCACAGCGTGGAGGATCAATGTTAGAACGATTCATGAGGCAACAACCACCAACCTTAAATGGGAGTTCAAATCCTATAGTAGCTGAGCAATGGATAAATTCCTTAGAGAAAATATTTCATGCCTTGGGGAGTAGTGAATGGGAGAAGGTTGTCATGGCAGTTTACCGCCTCACTGGAGATGCCGATCAGTGGTGGTCGCTGATTCAAAACACAAAGGAAGATGATGACGTATCGAATATGGAATGGAGGGAGTTTAAAGAGCTTTTCTTAGAAAAATACTTTCCTCATGACCATCGAGCAGATATGGAAAGGCAATTTCTGAGTCTGAGGCAGAAGGAGGATGAGAATGTCGCAAAGTATGAGGCTAACTTTACAAGGTTAGCGAGGCATGCTTCCGATTATATACGTAACCCAAGAAGTAAGATTGATCGTTTCTTTGATGGGTTAAAACCATTTCTTCGTCGAGCTTTAGTATCACAATCCTTCTCATCATACGAAGATATTGTCTCATGTGCTATCAAGACAAAAAAGGAATTATCTAAGTCTTATGACAACAAAGTAAAGCAAGAGAAGAAGAGAACGGTGGAACAAGAGACAGATAAAGGGAAAAAGGGAAATAAGGATTTTCCATTATGTGATAATTGTGGGAAGAATCACCCTGGTACGTGCCTAAAAGGAATGGGAGTTTGTTATAAATGTGGAGAAAAGGGTCACCAGGCTCGTGATTGCAAGGGAAAGAAAGAGGCTGTCAAAGTTGAATGCTACAAAATCGAGAGAAATGGGTCATTATGCAAATGAATGTCCTAAGCGTCAAGGAAACTTACCTCAGAAAAGGCCAAGGGATCAAGGCCAATCTTATGCTGTGACTACAATTGAAGCGGAATAATTATTGTATTTGTGTTTTTGGACTCAAGAACTAGATTATGGTTATAAGAATAATGTGATATATAAGGATTGTACTGCAGTAAATGTTGTTTTCATTAAGGATATAATATGATGAAGGTAATCATATTTTTAGTATGTGACAATAAGAGAAACTTTACTTTGTTTGGGGAATCTGAGGTTACAATTGATTTTGGAATTTAACGACCCTTTAGAGAAAGTCTGGACGGAGGTATTTTGGATAACTATAGAGGTTGGAATGGATTAAGTTGATCTTTGGATAGTATTTATGAAGATTATTTTTGGAATAGTATAGTACTATATTTTTAGGAAAAGGACAACCTGCAGGGTGGGGCATAACCCGTCGCGTCGGACAAAGATGCAGGAATCGAACCCACAACCATAGTGCGACAGGCCTTTATTTCCTACCACTAGCCTACAGGAAGTCCCTGGTTATTACAAAATAATTTTACTAATCTAAATTGTATGTGTTAACATTTGGAACCTTATAAAATTAGGAAAAGTATAATATTTTTGGGTTCTGTTATCTTTTTGAGTGAAAGGTGAGTTGAAGGTTGAAACTCTAATTGTCAGGCATAAATATATATATACCTATCTGTTATTCAATGAATAAATTAATTCTTAAACTTTAGTAAAGGGATATTAAAACAAAAAAATGTGTTATCCTAATACCTTATGTCTTGTTGAACTGATGATATTTTAAATCAACATAGATTGAAGGCTTTGAGGCCCTCAATTTGACAGTTGATTGTGATTGATGACCTCAATCACTACCTACGAATATTTACGTTTTTCCTCCAATTATATGTCTCCAATTGCCACCAATGTTCTCCTAATCGAGATCATAATTGGGTGGTGACTTTTTCATTACCCTTTCCCTCTTATTAAGGATAAATTTTATTAACCTTATTTCCGATGTGGGTTTTCCACAAAGGTATTTTCTATTTTCAACCTCTTATTTTCAAAGAAAAATATCAAATTGCGAGGACGCAATTTATTGAAGGAGGGGAGAATGTAACACCCCGAGCTTCCACGATACGTCTCTCTTTCAATAATGCAATAGCTTGCATTGTACGCAAGTTCGAGTTCTAAAACACCGCGACTAATCAAAGTAGCCGTTATGAATAGTAATAACCACTTTTTAAAATTATAGAAATTTTATGGAATTCATTTTTGTATTCGTAATATCGAAATTAGCCTATGTTGAATTTTTGGTATTTTTCTGAGAACTTCTAATTTTTTATGAATTGTGAAAAATACTTAAAAACAACTTTTTTAATCAAAATAATTTATAGTGATAAATTATACTATTTAATGGTTTTAAAGTATAATTATAATGTAATTTTACTATTTTATCCAATGGTGGTCATTAGAATTAATTTAACATTAAAATTGGACATAAACAATTGTCAATCTTTTGATATAAATTGTTTCTTAAAAACACACTATTTGTTGTGACAGAGGGAATTAATTATAAAATTAATTAATGAAACTTATATGATTGGAATTTTGTAAAATAGACATCATTTTTGAATTCGGAATATCAATTATAGCTTAGGGTGAAATTTTGGCATTGTTCTGAAAAACTTCAATTTTTGATGAATAGTGAAACCACTAAGTGGTAGTTAAATAACTGATTTTTCGTTTAAATGAAATATTACCACTTCTGTTATTTGATTTTCAAAAATCCGACATACATGGTTGTCATTAAGAAGTAAAATGTGGTTCAATGAGATTAAAATAATTTTTTGGTGAATAGTAACTTTTAAGTTCTTAATCGCAATTAGTGGTAATTAGTGTAGTTTAAGGTACAAATAATGTTATAATAATATGAGATGAGCATGAAACTTGTCCTAATACTATTGGATGAGTCATGGCCGACCAAGAAAACCCATGTGTCATCTTGGGGACCCCATGGTGCCACTTTATTTGGAAAATGACATTAATATATATTTATTTAATGTTAAAATTAAATTGACACAAACATGAGTTGTTTTACTAAAACAGTTTTTAAGTGGGGTTACACAAGTCAAAAGTTTGATTATAAATATTCATTAGAAATATAAAAAGATTTCCTACATCATAATATTTTTTTTATAATTTTTATACATTAAAAAAATTAAATTATTTATGGCATCATGATGATGCAGCGATGACCTCATTATTTAACGATTTAAATAAAATTGGAAGATAATGCAAAATCCAAGGCATACACTTGTCCAAAGACAATTGGATGAGGATATTTCGAACCCTTATCACCTTAGCCTCGAATTATATAAGTGTGGGACCTTTAGAATCCGAAATGCATTGTGTAATAATGTAACATTTCAATCTTTCCAAAAGAGCCCCTCCTCTCCACTTATAAAAGGCACCCACCTCTCCCACCTTATTCACACCTTCAAGCCATTTGGCTCGGCCAACCTCTGCCCGAATACTCTCCCAACAGCCCTCTATTACTCCTAGAAGCCTCACTTTGGGCAGAACTCTTCCCAAGGAAGCCTTTGGCTCAAATCAAAAAGAGTTACCCGATTTTGAGTAATGTCTTCTCTAATGTTGTTTTGGTTTATTTTTCTTCTCCATCCCCCTAAAATATTTTTATTCATTTATTTTGTAACAAAACCAGTATCCTCAATATACTAGTATGTTGTTATAATAAGGATTCGAGCTACACTTATAGACACCTACATCTAATGGTTAATGAACATACGGTTTCTGTGGATGGAGAATTTCTGCCTCACGAAACGATGATTGTTCAACACTCATATAACACCTTCAAAGGTGGCCATTATGATGTCACTATTTTTATATATGATATATAATATGTTTATGTTTTAATTATGCTTCTGTATTTCTCATTTATGGAAAAATTTATGATTTCCATTATGGGTAAAACACGATAATTTCATTTTAGGAAGTGCGGACTACCACCCCCTCAAAGTGATGTGAATCGTTAATGCCATATGTGGGATGTATAAAGGACCGAGTAAATGATATTATATATGATATTATACTGGAACTATATTATACCTTTATATAATTATGGTTTCATTCCATTAAATATGAAATAGAAATGAAAGTAGCGTTCATGCGTACGTACGGCTTACCGTCTCCATGAACGGTGCATTTCATTTCTTACCTCTAAATGTTACGTAATATTATAAATGAATGTATATACTGGATATATATGACATATATGACATCTAAATCATGAATATAATTCTGGAGATAATGGATATTCTACCACATAAACAACTTGTAATTATAAGAAGTTTATTGTTGACTCAAGAACCAAAGATCGACAAAACGACCGTTATTAACTTAAATAATTACATAATGTTCATATCATTGTAATAAGTGATATAAAAAGGATAATGAAATTGAAAATGGTTCTTAATAAGGTAGATATTAACTCTAGTTTATTATTCAGGAGGTTAAAGAACGGTTGAGTCAAGTTAGACACAAGGTAAGGGAATTTCTTAACCCAACTTCCATTATTTGGGTTAATCTCCTACTTTCAAATTATGTCATGATATTATTATGTCCTATTTTGTATTTTTACATTCTTTATGTGTACCTATAGTGAATACACATAATAGATCTATTTTATTTTAAAAATTATCTTTTTAAGGACTTCGTCTCAATCTCCTTTCATTGAGACATATTTGGTTTTATACACAACTTTCTTTTATACGGTGTATAAACCCCTTTGACTTTTACGTTTATTCAAAAGGAATATTTTTTATACGAAGAGTTTTGCTAAACAACAAAAGGGAATGTTTTTCTTTCCGTACTTATGCGGCGACAACGACTTCTCCGTCGTCGTGACCATTATTTGAGTTTCGGCTTCCTCAAAAGCCATCATTTTTTTTAATGAAAAATAAATACAATGTTTTAACTTTCTTTTATTTTGGTATTGAAAATGGTTTTGAAAGCGTTTTTATTATATCAATGTGTTGTATTGATATCTTGTGATTGAAATGTGGAAATGTTATGTTTCCTTTATGCATGTCTTATGTGATACGATTATCTTATGGTTTATGATATGTTTAAATCTATTCATATGAGGAATGTATTGGACTTAATAAGTGACGGGTGGAGCCCGCTATAGCTCCTCGATGCATCGGTTGGTCTCATGAGACAACTAGACGTGGAATTGGCCGAGGCCCTTTCCCAATATGATTTATGGTTTTGGCCGAGGCCTTAATCATTTCAGACGTCTTGGCCGAGGCCTTGACAAAATGTTTCAGAATGTCTGGCATTATACATTCCCTCATTATGAAAGTGGTTAACGATATTTCATGTGATTATTCGACCAGTAGAATATCCATGTGAATGAGTAAATGGCATTATTTCATTTTGCTTTTGCCATATTATGTTTATGTCCAAGTTTAAAAGGATTTTGTTTTAGTTATACATTGCCTTAAATTTTTATGTTTATTTATGAAAGCTTCCGCAATATTGTTATCCTTACTGAGCATCTGAGCTCACCCCTTTCAATGTTTTAATATTTTCCAGGATGTGAAGAAGTATTTTATGAATGACTTGCAGGGATTGTCAGAAGAGGATATGAGTGTGGACTATGGAGACTTTGTTATTGTAGTTTTTTACTTTATGATGTAATGTAATGTTTACGAATGTATCTAGTGTTTCCAAGGCTACTAAACTAATCGGTCTTTCGAGACATGATCTTTTGTGATCATGCCAATGTTACGAAGTAACGCACCGGCTCTGGGTAGCTAGGGTCGGGGCGTTACATAAATATTGTACCACTATTTCATGTTCACCAAAAGGATGGATAACAAGAATATTTGAACTCTTTAATAAAATTTACATCTCATGGTTGACCCATCTGTATTGAATAGTTCATGATAATGTTGGAAATCTATGTAGAGTAGTTCATAAATTTTGATATTAATGTAGAGTTTATCCCATTGAAAAAAAAAATCATTGAGGAGGAAACATACATGAAAAAATATTGTTTTATAATTTTCAAAAAAAATTCATGTATTTTTACTTTTTTTGAAATCATGATGTAAGAACAATGGACATTGTAGGATACATTTGTGGCAGCATAATTTATAAGACATTATGAAATATGGTAGTCCAAGTGAAACATTATGAGGATTCACTAATGTATTATCCATCATCAAATTTTTCATTACTCGATCATAAATATTTTATATAATATGATATTATTAAAATATGTAATTCTAAAAAGATAATTAATCAAGATTCATGGTGATTTTGGGGGGATTATATATTGTGGTTTTTCTGGTGTTTTATTAAGGTGGAATCTTCATTAATTGATATTACAGGTTAATGATATCATGATTAATGTGTCATTATCTTCATGAAGGAAATTAATGATTGAAAATTGATTCGATGAATCAAATTTGAAAAGTAATTTCATGAAAAATTATAGAGTATCTATTTAACAAAAATTGAAATATTCTCTCACGATGAATCTAAAATATTATGAAGGAAGATTTTAAATATAGTATTGATGAGCAGAGGAATGATGAAAAAAATAAATTGAGTAGAAAATTATTTTGATTTGAAAATAAAGGAAGAATGATTAGAGATAATGATCATAGATTTTGGTTTCCAATACTAAACATACAAGTTTTTATATTATCATTTAAAAGGGATATGGATTCCATGATCATTCAAGAATGTTAGATATGATGGTTTTGATATTCTAGGTGGTTCTATCACTATCTATTCATGGATATCATATATTTTTATACATTATAATTATTTTAATTTGAATCTAAAATACAAGGAAGTAGAAGATATATACATCAAGATTTGTTAATTTGATTAGATAAGAAGTGAAATTCATTCATCGTTTGTTCATGGTTATTACCAAGGACAGTTAGTGTGATCATTCCACATGATGTTACTAAGAAATAAGAAATATTGTTTCTTGTGTTTTGATATATCTCTTTTATATGATCCATATATTGGATATATTTGTGTGGGAAAATTAAAAATATAATGGGTATAAATTTATTGTTTTATTATTTCATATTAATAGTGAAGAAGATTGGAGAGTCTAAGTAAAAAGTATGAAAATTCCAATATAAATATATATATTCACAATTCAAATACCTTTATTAATCACCCAACCTTTTAGGTAATTAACCATGTTTGTGACAAGACATTTTTTTTATAGATGAGTAATGATACTCAGTAGGGCATCCACTAATCAAATCCCATGAACCCCAAGTATATATTAACTTAAAAAATCATTGATTTGATTTAATAAATACAGTCCCTACACATTATATATGATATAAAAAATAATTTATTTATAATATAAAATATAATAAGATATATATGAAACATATACCCAAACATTGCATCATTATAATGAAATAATTTCAGTCACATATTTATATTTAGAAACTAATGGGAAACCTATATCAATTATCATTGACTGATATGATAAATTCTAATCACAAGTATATTAACCCAAGTCACCATTCACTAGTTTAATATAGTAATATCACCCTAAATTCAACCAGTTTCACCCCAATACCTTTGTCTGATTCGTTTCCCATCATTATGCACTAAACCAAAAATTACATTCAGATATCAATATAGTTTGAACAATCCCAATACAAAAACCCTATAATAAAAACTGAAATTTTCTCAAATTCTTAATTTTATTAGAGTAAACACCAAAGATAAAATCCACCAACCAATTATCATAAAATTCACCAATATAACACTTATTATCCAAATAATTTATTAAACAGTTTTAGATATATAATATTATATTTTTTTACTGATATATTGGTTCATTTATAATCTAAACAGATTAATTCATTACCCATATGTAATAATCATGATTTTACTTATCTATGTCTCTTAAATATGAGGAAATATATTTCACCCAATTTATATTGTTTCATTCTCCACCATTATTCAAATATTACACCCCGAATACCGAATTTATGATTGACATTCCCCTTTATTTTATCAAAAACCAAATTTATGGTTTTAATAAGAGAAATAATGATGTTATTGGTCGAAATATAAATTAATAGACAATTTATTCAAATATTCCATAACCATGGTGTGACATCGCTATTTTTGAACTAGATAAAAATATAATGGAATTTTAATTTTCCTCTTACTAGATGGGTCATTTTACAAACCGAGCCCTAGAACAAAATTCTAATAGTTATCAAAATTTGACGTGTTATCTTTGGACTCAGGTGAAGGCTTGATATGTCATTTGGAGGTCTCAATGAGTTTGAAGAGTGTGGTTATAGAATATTTTCCAAATTTGAAAGATCATCAGAGGGTGTATGGTATGACTGAAACTATTCTACCTTCAGAAGAAAATTGGACATCATATAGTAGGTGGGAAAATCTGTTAGGAAAGGGTTGTTCACAATTTACAATACCATATGATTAGATTGAATATTTAGTGCCACATTGGAAGTACTTAAACACTATTCACCTAAAGGTTTCACAGGATTTGGCTTACTGTACTGGAAAAACAGTGAGATGTGGTTTTGGAAGTCCAGGGCTACCACATAGTTGGAACGTGATTTGGATATCCATGTGAACCCAACTATGTGGTGGGTTTCTTTTTATGAAATTGATATACTTATTAAAATAAAAAAAAATTAACTACTAATATAACGACTCTTCTCTTTGTTACAAACTTAAACATGATTTATAACATAAACATGCACTTATGACAACTACAAGCATAGCGAGGTATATTGTATTTTAAAATTAGTAACATTTCAAAACAGATTAGAACATACAAGTAAAACATCTTTATTTAAAAAACCATTTACATGACCACAACATTCCCTTGTACATAGCATTTCTTGGGATAACCTGAGGAAAAACATGTGAAAAGGGTGATCTATAAACCCTAGTAAGGGATTTAGAAAGGAATAAAAAGAAGAAAATAGTACATGTTAGGAAATAGGCCTATTAATATAGACTAATAGAAACATGAACATAAATGCATGATATATCATGACTATCATAACATGGTAATTTTCCATCAACATTTAACATGATATTAGCATGAGACGAGGCTCATTGCACATAAAGGAATAGTAAACCCTCCTTTCACTTGAATTATCATGAGTAAACCCACATTTCAAATGACATATCATGATATTATTCTTTACTCAGTGCATTGGAGCTCTCTCAAGGCACATCCACCTTAATCATTTAATTTCATTCATATGTGTGCCACATAGACTAGACAACATGGATTCATTAAAAATCATCATTTATTCCACTATAAACGAATTTAAAATTCATACATGTTAATCTATAATCAATTTTTAGATGTTCATAAAGGGGAATTCCCTTGATAGATATATGGTAATGGAATTTACTATACAATGACTCTGGCTTGGAAAATCATAGAGCCATTTTGGCAGCATACTAATGTGAAATAAGAATTTATAAAAATGGTTGATGAGAGATAAAGGGTTATCTCATCATAAGTATATGAAATGAAAATTAAGTGTGTTCATATATATACATGTCCCATCATAAGTAATGGAATATAGATTAATAATATAAAAGAATTTCTTGAATGTAAATGAGATGAGATATATTAATTACAGAATTTCGGCACGGAAACAGGTGTACATGTGAGGCATTAATGAGAGAGAAATGGGTCCCTCATCGCTAAAAATTAAGGAGGGAAGTAAAGGGGAGGAAAAATCAAAACCCAACATTTTTAGTTGAAAATAAAATGGAAAGGAAACATAAAGAAACGTGGAAATAAATGAGAGAAGAAGAAATCCTTTAATTGGAAGTGTGATTCCAAAGGCTTGGTAGAGGTTTGAGAGTGGCCTCTTGGGATCATGGGGAGCATTGGGAGGATTATAGAAAGACGAGGTTAGGGTATTTTTGTGCTAAAAATGTTTTGAGTGAAGAAAAGTGGGAGATTGGGTGGTTTTATATAGGAAAAGGTAGGGAATTATTTATTATTGAGGTTTTGGACACTACACATTAAACTATTTAAAACTGAAAACCATCACATGGGTTTTCACTTGTTTATTTCAATATTGGAGTGTAAAAAATTATTTTATAAGGCAAATGGCTGATCTTATTAGAATATTAGGCTTGACTATTTTTAGGTGAGTCACACTCTCAAGGAAATTATTTTAAAATGTCAAAATGTTTTATAATCCATGGATGGTACAGCAAAGCTTTTTAAAATAAATATAACAAACCTAAAATCAAATTTTATTAAAGTTTAAACATATATTGGCCTAAAAACCAATTTATAGTAATTTATTACATCAATATTGTGTTATTATGATGCCATAAAATAGATTATATATTTAAATGGTTTTAAATTTTTACCAAAAAAATCGATTGTCTAAGAAAATTATGAAAAATTCGCCATTGGATAATTTCAACATCCTAATACAAAAATTGAGAGTATTTTTATCTAAATAATTTTATAAATATATTAATGTTTACTTTTAAAATAAATATCGACATTTGTTGAAAACTCATCGGTTTTTACAAAAAAACCTTTCAAACCTTAATAAAAATTAAAATTGTATTCCAAAAAATAATACAATAATTTATATTTTATAAAATGGAATTTAGTCAAAATATTTTATTAAAATATAATTTAAATAAAAATTTATTAATTCATTAAAATACTTTTCTTAATTGAATATTAACTAAAAATACTATTTTTGGGTTAAAAACTATTTACAACACAACAATAATAAAAATAATGTATATTATTTATTCTATACAAAAATAATACACATAATCATATTAATATGGTCTTGTTACATAACCCCTTCTAATAAATACATAGAACCAAAGGGTATGGTGTGTGATAGTGACATACTCTTGGGGAGGCTCAGATAACTTCTCTTGTGTGGTAATCTCTATTAACATCCTCTTCTCCCGTAGGTGGTTCTATTCAAGCCTAACATTTTGATGCTCAGATTGGGCTTTGTCAAGAGTGAAGACTAGTGATTTTTCCTCCTTTTCTAGATACAACAAATGGGTTTCATATGGAGAAATACTACTAGATGAGGCCATCACTTCCTTTTTCCGAGTAAATTGGTATTTTTTGAACCTCTTTATTTATACTTATCATGTGGTCACTGTTAAACAACTATATAAGCAATAGAAACACTTCATAAGTGTATATTAATATCCAAAAAACCAAGTAAGTGAATATTTTATATAACCATTTTACATAACAATATATTTAATTAGATCAATATGAATATTCATTAATGAATTTTTGGGTCATTAAAGTCATTCCACCTTAAGAAATTTCACCCTCAAAATTTCCTTTTTCCACACTAAAATGGATGAGAGTAACTCTACTTCATCACTTACTCCAATTCCCATATTTCTTATTCAAACCTGTGGTTTATCCACAACACCTTCACAAGGGGCATTGTTTTATTTTGTAGAAATCATTCTTTATGATCTAAGATCATCACCGACTTTTCATTATAGGATAGGTCATTATCCAATGGTATCACCTCTAGAACGAGTACATGTGATGGGCCATATATGTACATACTCAAGGGTGATACATGAAATACATCATGTACTTGATATATATTCAATGGGAGTACTAGTCAATAGGCCACTACTCCAATGAGATCAAGGATCTCCGAAGGGATGATGTACCTTTAACTCAGCTTTCCATTCTTCCAAAATCTAATAAATCTATTCAACAACGATATGCAGATGAATACCATGTCCCCAATGAAAAACACTAGGTCTAGTCGACGATTATTAGCATAGATCTTTTGTCAACACTGAGTATCATTAATGTGCTTTTTGAATGGTATTAACCACCTCCACCTTTTCATTGACCATTTCTAGACCTTGTATTTTCCTCGCCTGAACATTATCCCAACATGCATGTGTTTTGCACCTATTCCCACACATGGCTTATTTAGAATATATTCAGACACTTGAGTGGAAATTATTATTGTAATAGAACTCAAACAGAGGAATATGTTGATATCATCCTCCTTTAATGTCCATTGGGCATGCTCTCAACATGTCCTAAAGTGTTTAGATAGTCTATTCAGATTATGAATCCATTTGAAGATGATAACATGTGTTGTAGTTCAACTCAGTATTCAGAGCATGTGGAACACTCTTCTAGAACATATATGTTAATCTTGGTTATTTACCAGGTATAATATATTGTGTTACTCCATGTAGCCTTACCACTTCACTGATATATATCCAGGCAAGTTGATCAAATGAGAAATATTCTTTAATTCTAATGAAGTGTCCAGTCTTGGTAAGATGATCCACAAAAACCCAAATATCATTTTTTCCTTTGGATGGTTTTATAAGTCCTATAAAAAGTCCATGGGGATGTTATTTTATTTCCACACTAGTATGGGTAATGGTTTCATCATACCCATAGACTTCTTGTCTCTTATAATTCACTTGCTAACATACCAGGCACATTCATGTATAATCAATGATCTCTTTATTCATGTTTTCCCACCAATAATTCTCTTAGATATCTCAATACATCTTTGTGTTTCCAAGGTGAATATAGAAATTCAAACTATGTGAATCATCCAAAATTCCATTCTTTAACTTCGGATTTTATGGAACATATAGGCTTGTCTGAAATCTAACAATTCGTTCATCATTAACATTTAACTCCATAGATTTTTTCAATCGTTTCCACTTTCTTCTGAATTCCCACATCATATATTTGAGCAACCTTTAAACATTACAAAAGTGATAATTGAGAAGCCATTTGTGAAAGTATTAATTATTATACCTTGTTTATGAATCTCATATCCATCTTCATCAAATCTCAGAAGATTGGATCCTTTTAAATTCTCATCAATGATAAAATCGATGGGTACTTTCTACTTAGAGCATCCACCACGATGTTCTCTATCCTAAGGTAGTAATGGATTGATAATTCATAGTTTTTTATCATCTCAAACCATCATCATTAGAGAATATTCTAATCTTTATGTGTGAATATATACGTGAGGTTTTATAGTCCATATATATTTCACACTTCTCACCAAAGTGGTAATGTCACCAAATTTTTAAAGAGAAGACCACTGAAGGCAAGTCCATATCATGTGCTGAAAGTAAAGACCCATAAAATTCAAGGCTATTTTTTTCTTAATTTTCATTGGGATTTTACAGGAACGCAGTTTCTGACGGCACCAGATTCTGAGGCCTGGTGTGCCCGGAATCATTTTCTGATGTTTAGCTCGGGTACATTCAGTGAACGAATGGGCGGCTTTTCCTAACTTTTGAATCAGTGCTCAGAATCGAATTCCGAGGGCACCGATGAGATCGCAGCGCCGATAATTTCTTAAGAACACCTTTTCAGATTTTCATTTGCTCAGGTGAGGTTATTAATTAATTGGGTTAACTAAAGAATAAAATAAAATGTTTTTCTATAGATTTTATTTTTATTCTAAGTAGTGATAACCTAGGAATGGTTATTGGAGTGGGACCCACTGATATCCTAACTCCTAGGTTGGATATTAGGGATGTGTGGGCCACATGAGCCTCACCCCCTTTATTTCCATTTTACCTCCCACGTGCATTTAATTTAGTAACTCACCTGCACCCCCGTTTTATATGCCAAGTCAACTCTCACGTTTAATTGGATTATTAAACACCTTAATAATTGGTCAATGCACATTAATTAAATCTTGATTCAATTTTGAATTTAAATTAAGGGGTGGCATGAGTAATAAAATAAGGCAACACCGTATTTTATTATGGTTGTTTCGTTGTGCGAGAAGGATTGGAGAGAAATTTCTCAAGCCTTGGAATCCTCATCTTCCTCCTTGATGATAACGAAGAACAAAACGTCACCGACAAAGAACACCGACCTCCAACGAAGGACGACGATTAACGCTGATTCCTCAGAGATCGACGACGAGACAACATGTACCATGTTTCCGACGATCATCTTCTCCGTGATACAGTGTACCGCGAAGCCGACGATCCTCTGCTCTGTGACGCTGTGTACCACGATGCCAATGATCCTCCTTCTGCGACACTGTCTTCCACAGTGTCCCTTTCCCATGACAAACCTCGTTCTATGACTTAATCGTGGTAGGGGGTTTGGTTTATTTTAATTTTTGTGGATTATATCCTCGAAATCTGATTAAATTGTTGCAAGTTGATTGAAACACTTACATGGTGGGTGCTGACCAATGAACAAGACCGAACCCACCGATTCTCTGTTCTTGATGTATGGAATGTTGGGCGATGATGAAACGGCATCGTTGAGCAATTGGAGGTCGTCACATTAATCTACGGGTCCCGAGACGACCTTAAGCGCATACAAGAGAAAGAACGGACCACCGGAGCGGCTCCGGTGGCCCCCGGACTTCACCGGTGGCGCGGGTCGCCAGCGCGGCGGCATGAGTGGCCGGAGGCGGCGACGTCCCGACACACCGCCAGGAGGGACCGCCGCGGCTGAAGCCGCGGCGGTAGGCGACCGGGAACCCGCGGCAGCGCGGGACCCTGGGGAGACGCGGCGCCCAGCGCCGCCTTCGTGGTCAACGGAGCGGCCCCCACATGGGGTACGCAGTTTCAATCAAGGGGGGCAGCCCCCCCCCCCCCCTTCCGCTCGGCTCGGCCAGCTCCGAGCTGGCTGCATGAGGGTCGCGCCTGCGCCAGGCCAACAGGCCGCACAGATCGGACCGGCCGAACCGGGTCGGGCCGCCCAGGCCAGGTCGGGCCACACCGGCTAGGCCAGGCCATGCCGGTTGGGCCGGCCCAAGCCCTAATGGGCTGGTCCCGGACCCGGTTCAGGTCAACCCAGTTCCGGTCGACCCATGGGGGATTGGGTCGGGTCGGTCGGGGCCCGAAACCCCCTAAAACCGGACAGATTCGTTCTTTTTCCCATATGGTGGGCTACGAACCTCCAATCGACGCACCTTCAGTTGCATGGAGATCCTTTGAGTGATACGGTCGTTTCAGTATATTACACTAAAGGATTCGGCGAAATTTGGGTACGGCCGGGTTGGTTCGAACACGAAACCAAACGGGCCCTCGGAGCGGAAACACTTATAACATGAGCTCCGGACATCCGATTGACGTGCCGTTGACTTTTTTCGATTCCTCTGAGTGAGATGGACCTTTTGGCTTACAATTCTCGAGGTTTGGATGTAGATGGAGTGCGGTCGGGTTGGTTTTTACTTAAAAACCTACCGGGCCCCTGGAACGAAAAGGCCAATAACTCTCAGACCGGGCGTCTGATTGATGCACCGTCAGTCACGTAGAGTTCCTCTGGTCGGGACGGAACCTTGGGATACATCAACTCCAGAATACGTGTCGGTTGATGTATCGAACCCCTTGTCTTGTGGAGCGGACACTTCTGGAATCTAGCATGTTGTGTGCGGGAACCCTAGAGCTAGCTGCGACTGTGATGAAGACTGCGCAGAAATCCTACATGGGTTCGGCAGCGATGAAGACTGTATTGAAATCTTCTGTGGGTTCGACGACGATGAAGACTGCACTGAAATCCTACGTGGGTTTGGTAGCGATGAAGACTGTACTGAAAAACTTAATGGGTTCAACGGCGATGAAGATTGAACTGAAATCCTCCGTGGGTTCGGTAGTGATGAAGATCGTACAGAAATCCTCCATGGGTTTAACGGTGATGAATACTGTTCTTATATCCCACATGGGTATGGCAGTGTTTGACTCCATTCTTGCTATCCTACGTGGGTCTGGCAGAGTAGCATTTCTGTAAAAATTGTGGGTCCGACAGCTTAGCTGGTTTAGTATCCTACATGAGACCGAGATTAGATGAATCAGTGGCTATATATGATCATCTCTATCACCTTACGAAGAAGTATACATGTGTGATCTGAGTCTTGACTTTCAATCAATATATTGGATATGATTGACTTGCTTTCCTATTTGGATTGGGTTGTGTTATCTTGTGTGGTTTGGGATGTACTCCCATGTGGACGTGATTGAACCTAGGATCGGATATTGGAGCCTAACGGGAATTGATGTCTTAGGTATACGTATGGGGATATATTTAAATACTGTTGGTTGTTACATCATGATTGTATCTTTCCTTTGTGATTATGGGAGAACTTTGGGGGTCTCAGGGTCCCTACTGAGTAGTGTATACTCACCCCTGCATGGGCTATGCCCACACTACATTGTGTTGGATGTAGACGATGGATAGCGCTGATCGTGGTTGAGGATTGTGGAGAAAGTCGGTACATGGAGGTGTACCACCGGGCGGGACGTACACAGAGAGGACGGCTAGACCTGAGGATATGAGGGGGCTATCTGTACCCACCCTTCAGGTGGGACTTTCAGTGGGCGGCTCGACGTTTGTGCTTTACTTTCAGTTGTTGTGCATTCTTTCCAATTGTACTTTACATTCAGTTTCAGTTTGTATTCTGGCCTACTTAATTTTCCGCACTACTTTTGTACCTAGTTTTACATAGTGTTTACTTCTTCTTGCGTACTATGTGGTGTTTATTTAGTTTATAATGGCAATTATTCCCCTTTTTGTCGGGATTTACACGTTGGTGCTAGTCTCCAGCCCCTGGCCTATGGGAGGCAGGCTTGTGGTAGCCACGACACGGGTCCCGAGGAAGGGTTGTGAAAAATTGGTATCAGAGGAGTTCGGTTCTACCGCAGAACACAGGACTCTGATCTTTCTTCTATGTGAAGCAATAGTGTTAAGGGTGTTGAGTGTGGTTATCAGTCTAGGGAGTCCAGTTTTGGTGTGGCGGCCAACGTATCCGTACACTAGGACCCTGACTTCTGATTTCTGACTCAATGCACAAAAACATGGATTGCATGTGTGTTTCAAAAGTTAACTTTGTGATTACTTTGTGTCTGATCACCAGGTATACTGTTTGACCATGGAACACCTATTTCCTTTTAGGATGGCCCCATGATGGCAGCCAGCTAGGGTTCTGAGTTTTGGGCGAGCCGACAGCCCACGGAGCGACGAGGCCTCGGTGCAAGGCCCTTTTTCAGCAGAGGCACTGGCAGTACCTCTCCCCGCCGAGCCATCGATGGTAACAGCCCCAGCCACGGATATTGAACATCGCCTTAGTGCACTGCATGAGTATCAGCATCAGAGGCCTCCCATGTTCCTCAGGGAGACGGACCCTCAGGTAGCTGAGGATTGGCTGGAGGTGGTTGTGCAAGTTTTTAGGTTAATGGGGAAACCAGCTGACCTCATGGTGATCCTCGTAGTGAACCTCCTGCACGTGTTAGTAGGAAGATGGTGGAGTTTGATGCTCCAGGTGCACGAAGAGGCATCTCTCCTCTGGACAGACTTCGAGAGCCTCATCCGATCGGAGTTCATCCCAGCCACCCTCCGTGCGGTGCAAAACTAGGAGCTTCTACAGCTGCAGCAGGGCAGCATGATGGTCGCCCAATACTCAGCGAGATTTACCAATCTCTCGCGCTATTCAACGAAAATGGTACGGGACCCATTCTTCCAAGCTCGGACCTTCGAGTAGGGACTAAGGCATGAGATCAGGGCATCGATGATATCCCTCTATATTCTGACACAGGCAGGAGTACTGGAGCGAGCTCTTCTCATAGAGATCTTTCTTCCTGCGCCTATGCCAGCAGCGAGACCTACCGCAGGGCGACACGCAAAAGAGACATCTTCAGCTGGTAGTTGATGGATGTCACAGGGGTCCAGGTGGACCGGACTATCAGGAGGATGACCTCAGGACACTGGCTCAGAGGTGCGGGGAACACGACGCAGAGCCAGCCTTCCGAGGAGCAAGCAGTGCTACGCATGCAGCGGGCAGGTCCACATGGATCGTGACTACCTGACCCGTCATACAGAGGAGCAGCAGACAGTTGAGGGGCCACCCATGCAGAGGCAGAGGGTCAACCATGGCAGTCCGCTGAGAGCAGGCGGATGATGTAGGGGAGCTGGCCAAGAAGCAGGTTGTGGGCGATGCTTTGAGGCTTTACCACCACCACCACCAGGTGGTCCACCCCGACCACAGGGAGCTGGTGGGCAGAGACAGGATCAGCTTCAGGCAGTAGAGGCCTACAACCATGGCGCACCCGAGATGATTCGAGGTACTATCTGTGTCTACTCCACCCTTGTTGTAGTTATTAATGACACAGGAGCAATTCATTTTTTATTGTCGCTTCCCTTGTTCAGAGCTCGGAGATTCCGAAGGAGCCGTTGGCTCGATCCTTATGGCTAGAACCTCCTACGGGAGCAGACTCGACGATTACACACTGGTGCCGGTAGTGTGATCTGACACTAGGAGGTGAGAGCTCCGGCTGTGATCTTTTTATAGCAGCATTGAGACCTTATGACGTCAACTTGGGTATGGATTGGTTATCTACAGTCTATGCTTAGATCGACTATTTTAGGCGCAAGGTGCGGTGTGTACGCACCGAAGGGAGCAGGTTCACCTTCACCGACGGGAAGGGAGCCTTTGCAGCGCAAGATGGACTCACGTAGAGGAGAGGACAACCCATCACACATCATTTGTATAGCCTCATCCTCGGAGCAGTTGACGTGTGGAGCCCTAATTTTCTTATATTGGTGGATCAGTATGCGGATTTTTTCCCTGACGACGTTCCAGGACTACCTCCTCGCAGAGAGGTTAACTTTTATATTGACATGTACCCTGGAATAGCCCGGATATCCACTCCAGCATATCGGATGGCCCCCATTGAGCTTCGAGAGCTACGAGTAAAGTTGTAGGACTTACAGGGCAAGGGGTTCATCTGACCCAGTGTTTCACCTTGGGATTCCCTGGTATTGTTCACCAACAAGGCAGATAGGAGCTTGTGACTTTGTGTCGACTATTGTCACCTGAACTAGGTGACCGTGAGAAAAATGTATCCGCTACGGAGGATTAACGACCACTTCGATCAGCTCAAGGGAGCATGGTGGTTCTAGAAGATAGACCTCATGCCAGGCTGTAATCATCTCAGAGTTCGAGACAATGATGTGCAGAAAATGTCCTTTAGATGTCGGTATGGACACTATGAGTTCTTGGTTATGCCTTTCGGCGTAACCAATGCTCCAGCAGTGTTCATGGGTCTCATGAACTGGATCTTTCATCCATAACTCAATTGATTGTTTGTGGTCTACATCGAAGACATTTTGATATACTCGACCACTGAGGAGGAGCACGCCTACCACTTGTGGGTTGTACTAGACACAATCTGAGTGCACCAGTTTTATGGCAAGCTCTCTAAGTGGCAGTTCTAGTTACGTAAGGTCCACTTCTTGGGACACATCATATCTGAGGTTGGATTTGCGGTGGATCCTGCGAATATCGAGGCGGTGCTAGCTTGGGAGCCACCCAGGAGCGTGACAGAGGTGCGCAGTTTCTTGGATCTAGCTGGGTACTACCGAAGATTTGTGCCAGACTTTTCCAGAGTTGCGACACCACTCTCATCTTTGACGATGTATAGGAAACCCTTCGTCTGGTCAGAAAGATGTCAAAAGACCTTCCGGGAGCTGAGATAGAGATCGACCAGTGCACCTATCTTGAGGCTACCAGAGGAGGGAGTGGGGTACGTAGTCTACTTTGATGCATCAGGGACCAGACTCGGATGTGTCCTGATGTCAGAGCGGGCCGTGATCGCCTATGGATCACGTTAGTTGAGGCAGTATGAGCAGAACTACGCTACCCATGAACTGGAGTTAGCAGCAATGGTCTTCGCTCTGAAGATGTGGAGACACTATTTGATGGGCGAGCGCTTCATAGTCTACTCTGACCTCTAGAGTCTCATGTACATCTTCTCACAGATGGACCTAAATCTGAGATAGCAGTGATGGCTCGAGTTCCTCCAAGACTATGATTTTTAGATAGACTATACTCCTGGAAAGGGGAACGTAGTATCCGATGCTCTCAGCAGGAGGACGGGCATCCAGCTACTCAGGGAGGCAACGGAGCAGCTAGCCGCTTTGGAGATATCCTTCGTGTATGGAGATAGTGCATCATTTCATCAGTCACTCATAGTCACTCCTCCACTACTACAACGGGTCAGAGAGGAACAGCATGGGGACGCTGACTGTGAGACACGGCGTGCACATATATCCTCAGGACATGCACATGATGGATTCTCTATAAGAGGAGAGAACAACGTCCTTTTCAGAGGACATACCATGGTACCAGTTTCTTTACATGAGTAGGTGTTTAGAGAGTTTCACACTTCCCCTTTAACGGTGTATCCAGGAGTGGCGAAGATGTACCAGGATCTCAGACGATGGAACTGATGGCCAGGTATGAAGAAGGTTATGGCAGAGTTCGTTTCTTGATGCCTCACCGGCCAGTAGGTGAAGGTAGAGCACCAGGTACCAGCAGGCTTGGTATAACCCTTGGAGGTCCTGGAGGGGAAGTGGGATGGGATATCTATGGATTTCGTGACTGTACATCCACGTACTTCCAGAGGTCACTACTCTATTTGGGTGATTGTTGACCGACTCAACAAGTCGGCTCACTTATTACCCATCATAGAGCAGGGCTCAGTAGAGAGCTTTAGACGTCTCTACGTTCAGGAAAATGTACGACTTCATGGTGTTCCATCATCTATCGTCTCCAATCAAGATGCTCACTTTACTTCCCATCTTTGGAAGGGGTTGCAGGAGGCATTCAGGACACAACTACGTCTTAGCACCGCCTTTCACCCTTAGACGGATGGGCAGATGGAGAGGACCATTCAGACACTCGAGGATATGCTCTGTGCATGTGTCCTCGACTTTGGTCACAGTTGGGAGGACCACCCACCCTTTGTGGATTTTGCGTACAACATCATCTACCACTCCACCATTGGGATGGAACCGTACGAGGAATTGTACGGCCGACCTTACAGATCACCTCTGTGTTGGACAGACCCTATGGAGTCAGCACTTGTGGGACCAAAGATAGTCCAGGCCACGATCGAGAAGGTCCAGGTCATCCAGGAGCGGATGAGGATAGCTCAGAGCCGGTAGAAATCTTATGCTGACAGGAGGCGGAGGCCACTGGAGTTCGAGGATGGTGACCACGCCTTCCTGCAGTTCTCACCTCGACGTGGATTACATAGATTTGGAAGGGGTGGAAAGTTATATCCATGATTCATCGGACCATTCTAGGTCCTCAAAAGGATAGGCGAGGTGGCATATCACTTGGCTCTACCACCTCAGTTGCACCGGGTGCACGACGTCTTCCATGTATCTCAGGTGAGAAGATACGTGCACGACCCGACACATATCATCAACCATGGGGAGTTGGACATTGACGATGGGGAGACTTTTGCGGAGGTCCCAGGGAGATCGACGATCGACATGACCAGGTCCTATGTGGGTGGTCGATTCCTTAATTGCACATAGGATGGTAGTACAGGAAGCTCCAGGAGAGAACTTTGGAGCGGGAGGCTCAGATGCGTGCTCAGTACCCTAATATGTTCCCCTAGTTATGATGTATCTTTATGGGGACATAATCCCCTGAGGGTCAAGTAATGTAAAGACCCGTAAAATTCAAGGGAAATTTCTTTTCTTAATTTTATTTGGGATTTTACAAGAACACAGTTTCTGACGTCACCTGATTTCGAGGCCCGGTGTGCCCTGACTTGTTTTTGGAAGTTTAGCTGAGGTATGTTCAGTGAACGAATGAGCGGGTTTTCCTAACTTTTGAACCAGTGCTTGGAAATGAAATCTGAGGGCACCGATGGGATCGTAACATCAGTAATTTCTTAAGAACACATTTTCCGGAGTTGTGTTTGCTCATGTGAGGTTATTAATTAATTGGGTTAACTAAAGAATAAAATAAAATATTATGCTATAGATTTTATTTTTATTCTATGTATTGATAACCTAGGCATGGTGGTTGGAGTGGGACCCATAGATATGCTAACTCATAGGTAGGATATTAGTGAGGTAGGGCCCACACGATCCCCAACCCCTTTATTTTTCTTTTACCTCCCACGTGCATTTAGTTTTTTAACTCACCCGCACCCCCCCTTTTAAATGCCAAGTCAACTCTCACATTAAATTGGATTATTAAACGACCCATTAATTGGTCAACGCATGTTAACTAAATCGTGATTTATTTTTGAATTTCAATTAAGCGGTGGAATGAGTAATAAAATAAGGCAATGCCTTTTTTTATTTTTGTTGTTTCGTTGTGTGAGAAGGAATGGAGAGGAATTTATCAAGCCTTGGAATCCTCATATTCCTCCTTGAAGAACATGAAGAACACACTCTCACCGACGAAGAATGCTGACCTATGATGAAGGATGACGATTAACACTGATTCCTCAGAGATCAACAACGCAACGTCCTGTACCGTGATGCTGAAAATCCTCTTATCTACGACTCCATGTACCGCGACGCTGACGATAATCTTCTCCATGACGCTGTGTACTACAACGCCGACCATCCTCTTCTCTGCGACACCGTGTACCATGACGCTGACGATCCTCCTTCCACGAAGCTGTCTTTCATGACGTCCCTTTCCTGCGACAACCCTCGTTTGATGACTTCATTGAGGTAGGGGGTTTGGTTTATTTTAATTTATGTATATTATATCCTCGACATATGATTAAATTGTTGAAAGTCGTTTGAACGAATAATGTTGTGGGTGCAGACAAATGAAAAAGTATGAACCCACCAATTCTCTATTATTGATGCGCGGAACTTTGGGCGACGATGAAACGGGACCGTTGAGCGATTGGAGGCCGTCACAGTAATCTATGGGTCCCAAGACGACCCCAGGCGTAGACGGGAGGAAGAACGGACCACCGGAGTGGCTCCGGTGGCCCGCAGACTTCACCGGTGGTGCGGGTCGCCGGCGCGGCGGTGGCGGCCAAAGGCGGCTGCCAACACCGGCCGGCCGCCCTGAGGCATCGATGTCCCGACGCACCGCCAGGAGGGACTATCGTGGCATAAGCCGCAGCGGCTGGCGACCGGGAACCCCTGGCTGGGCCACGCCATGCCAGTTGGGCCGGGTCATGCCCATCCGGCCGGGTAGCACTCTAAAGTGCTGGCCTCGGACCCAGTTCGGGCCGACCCAGGGGGTCTCGTGCCGGGTCGGTCCGGGCCCGAAACCCCCTAAAACCGAGCATGTTCGTTCTTTTTCTCATATCATGGGCTACAGACCTCTGATAGACGCACCTTTAGTTTTGTGGTGATCCGTGGAACGAGATGGTCGTTTTGGTATATTACATTCAATGTTTCGGAGAACTTTGGGTATGGCCGGGTTGGTTCGAACACGAAACCAACTGGGCCCTCGGAGCGGAAAAGCTTATAATTTGAGCTTCGGACGTCCGATTGATGTGTCGTCGACTTTGATGGATTCCTCTTTGTGAGACTGACCTTTTGGCTTACTATTCTTGAGGTTTGGATGCAGTTGGAGTGTGGGCGTGTTGGCTTTGACTTAAAACCCAACCGGGCCCCTGGAACGAAATAACCAATAACTCTATGATCGGGCGTCTGATTGATGTATCATCTGTCACATTGAGTTTCTCTTGTCGGGACGGAACCTTGGGATACATCAACTCTGGACTACATGTCAGTTGATGTATCAACCCCCTTGGATCGTGGAGCGGACCCTCCTGGAATTGAGCATGCTGTGTGCGAGAACCCTAGAGTTGGCTGTGACTGTGATAAAGACTGCACTGAAATCCTATGTGGGTTTGGCAATGATGAAGACCGTACTGAAATCCTATGTGGGTCCGATGGTGATGAAGACTACACTGAAATCTTACATGGGTTCGGAAGCGATGAAGACCATACTAAAATCCTCCGTGGGTTCGATGGCGATGACTATTGTTCTTGTATCATACATTGGTCTGACAGTGTTTGACTTTGTTCTTGTTATTCTACGTGGGTCTGGTAGAGTAGCTGGTATGTATCCTATGTGGGTCCGATAGTTTGGCTGGTTTAGTATCCTATGTGGGTCCCAACTTAGATGAATTAGTGGCTATATCTGATCATCTCTATCAACTTATGAAGAAGTATACCTGTGTGAGCCGAGTCTTGACTTTCAATCAATATCTTTGATATGATTGAATTTCTTTCCTATGTGGATTGGGTTGTGTTATCCTGTGTGGATTGTGTTTTACTCCAATGTGGACGTGATCGAACATGGGCCTGGATGTTGGATCCTAACGGGAATTGATGACATAGGTATATGTATGGGTATATACTAAAGTAGTTTTGGTTGTAACTTCGTGACTGTATCTTTCCTTTGTAGATTATCCTTTGTGGATTCTGGGAGACCATTGAGGGTCTCAGGGTCCCTACTGAGTAGCGTATACTCACACTTGCACGGGCTATGCCCGCACTATGTTGTGTTGGATGACGACGACAGACAATGCTGATCGTGGTTGAGGCTTGTGGAGAACGTCGGTTACTGGAGGTGGACCACTGGGCGGGACGTACACGGAGCGGACGGCTGGACCCGAGGATATGAGGAGGCTATCTGTACCCACCCTTCAAGTGGGACTTCCAGTGGGCGCCTCGACATTGCAACTTTACTTTCAGTTCCTGTAATTTCATTCCAGTTGTACTTTACTTTCAGTTTGGGTTTGTATTCTGGCCCACTTAATTATCTACACTTCTTTTGTACCCAGTTTTACATAGTGTTTACTTATGCTTGCTTACTCTGTGGGGTTTATCTACTTTATAAAGGCTTTGCCTTCCCCTTTTTGTCAGGATTTACGCCTTGGTTCTATTCACCATCCCATGGCCTATGGGAGGTGGGCTTGGTGTTGTCACAGCATGGGTCCTAAGGACGGGTCATGACACTGGATAGTTTTAGTCATGAACATTCAATTTCCTTGATGCATAATCATGAATTTGTAATATTTCATCAACAAAAATCCCACGTCCTTCTTTAAAGCATCAGTAAATCCCACAAAAATTTATCCACTTATGGTTAATGTGAGAACGTTCCCAGTAATAAGCCTCCTTTTCAACTCCTTAAATCTATCCTCGCATTCATCACTCCATGAAAACATGACTCCCTCTTGAGTTATCTTGGCATGAGGGTTTGAAAATATTGAGAAATTTCTCACAAATCGGTTATAATATCCAGATAACCCCAAGAAGATACAAAAATCCTTCACCCATGTTGGCCTCAACCATCCCTCAATTTCCATTGTCGTTGAGGGATTCATAGATATATCCTTTTTTGTGATGATATGACCCTAGAATATGACCTCCTTCAATCCAAAATCACAATTTCTATACATTTCATAGAGATTATACTTTCCCAATGTCTCTAATAAAGTGCTTAGATGCTCCTTATGCTCCTCCTTGGTTTTAGAGTATATTACAATATCTTATATAAAGGCAACCAAAAGTTTGATGATCTAATATCTAAAGAAATTATTCATCAATTACATGATTACTGATAGAGAATTAGTGAGTCTGAAAGGCATTACAATGAATTCATATTTCTCGTATCTTGTACGAAAAGCAGTCTTGGGGTTATTTTCCTTCTTCACCAATACTTGGTAATATCCCGACCGAAATCCACCTTGTAGAAGTATTGTTCTCCATGTAGCTGATCAAAAAAGCATCAATTTTTTAAAGAGGAAACTTTTTCTTTATTGTGATTTTTTTGAGCTCGCGATAATCAATGTAAAGGTGCATTGACTCATCCATCTTCTTAATGAGGAGAACTCGTGCACCCCAAGGTGAAGCACTTGGGTGTATAAACGCTTTATCAATATTCTATAATATTTGTTTCTTAATCTCCTCAAGATCCACAACAACAATTCTATATAGAGTCTTGGATATTATAAAATCCCCTTTTATAAAATTAATTTAGAATTCAAAATCTCTTTTTGGAGAAAGACCGGACAAATCCTCGAGAAACACATTATCGAATTCCCTCAAAATAAGCATGTCTTCATGGATGTTTCCTTCATTATGCAAAAATCATCTGAGAAAAATATTTTTGTACATAGGGTAGCGATATCGATTCTTGATATGGTGTTTATAATGAAAATTCATCATTTTTCTTGCACTAGTATTGAATCGGTTGTCGATTCGTCATATAGAGAATGATTTCCCTCTCATATAAAAAAGAAAATCCATGAAATTAATTTAAAAAAATTCCTCCAGAGGGAGTACGAAGAATATTTTCAAGAATTTCAATTCCCAAATTATGACATGGGAGGATTTATATTCATGGCATGTAATGATTTCCCCATTTACTGTTATCACTGACATATTGACTTCCACTATTTGTGGAGGTGTTGGGATTATTCTACTAAACTTTTAGAATATAAAAGAATGTGTAGAACTAGAATCAAAAGGAACATTGTCTATGGTTGAATGAATAACTATCACACATATCACAACTTTCTTGTTGGGGTTCTTTTCGGCGGTAATTATGGAAATGATCCCCCTGGTTGGCTAGGAGGTTTTTGGTTTCCTCCGAAAACCCTTTGCTTTGGGAAATGGTTTACAAAGTTCCATAGTTCATTGTAGATAAAGAAATGAAAAAATAATTGAGGTTTGAATGGCGTGTTCTTCTCCTCTGTCTTTGTAGTGGGTTTTCATGTCAGCAGTTAATGGCTGGGTTCCCTTCTCTTCCACAGCTAAAGCATTTCCTCGTCCCATAAAGGAAATTTCCGAGAAGCTTCTTGCCACTCTTTTTTAATGTGGGGTGTTGGAATTTCCTAAAACCATTGGTTTATCCATCAGACCACCAGAATTTAAGTCCACATTAGGATCCTTATCCCTATGATACCCATGATATTCTCTAATCTACATTTCGACTTTGAGTGTACATCAGAGAATTTCCCCATAGCTATCAAAGTCTTGGAACTCTTGGGCTTCTGTAGGCTAGGTGGTATACCACCATATTAGTATTCAATCATTAATTTGGAGGTAACTGCAAAGCCTACATCATATCACACAAGCTTTGTGAATTTTTCCTCATACGATCCGATGTATTCATCATCTATCCCTTTGAGGGCAAGGAATTCCATTTCCATCTTATGTCGGAGGGTGTGCGGAAAATATTAATCAAAAATATTTTTCTATAAATCCTTCCATTCCAATGCCTTGATCTCTTCCAAATGATACATATATTTATCAATGTACACCATTGATCAGCTTCACCCTCCATATGATATGACGCTATAAAAACCTTCTCTTGTTTAGAATATTGAAGGATAGATAAGATCATTTAAATGGATTAGATCCATTGTTTTTAAACTGAGGGATTAGATGATCCATGAAAATTAGGAGGCCTTCGTCTCATGAATATCTCTATTGCAACTTGTTCTTTATTCAGGGGGGGTTTAACGTTACTTTTGACCCATGTTTACATTCAAAATATGAGTTAACTGAGAGATTATCATGATAAATTTTGTGATTACCATTCCCATCGGATTGGGCATCTCATTAGAACAGTCATCACATTGATCTACACTTTGGTTTTTAGCCTGAGTACCCCTATTACAAGCCATTGGATGGAATAAAATTAATGTTAGGGGTAAAACATAAGGTTAAATCCAATTACAAAAATGGATAACATATAAATTACATTTATTTTCAAAAATTATCTATGTTATCCATCATCTACTTCCAAACATATATTCATATGGGGATTTGATTTAATTTCCTTAATAATTTTTCACACTAAGTGTATGAATTTACCAAACCTTATCCCTCTATGGTGTGATAAAAAATATTGAATCATTGTCATTTTTCATGCATCAGTTCCCATTTGAGTCTTTCTCAATGCGGTGTTTTTGGATTTTACACCTAGATACATATGTTCCAGAGTCTCCTCAACCTTCTCGAATCCAGACAGGGATGTATTTTCTTGATAAACCACATAGTCAATACTGACCAAAATTCCGGGATGTTTTTATTATGCTTATTATCATCCTTCAGGAGATCACTAGAGTTTTCTAATCCAAATCCGAATAATAACTAAACCTATCCTTTGATACCAACTATAGAAACCATGCTCTTTATTACACACTTAAACATGATTTGTTTCAAAACATTATCTTAAGAAAACTATGTGGATCAGAAGGTATATTGTATTAAAAAATGAGGAAAATTACATAACATAGAAGATAAAAATTAAACATATTTATTGAAAATTTCCTTTACACGATCACAATATTCCCCTGTAATTATCGTTGCATAGGATATCTTGAGGGCATACATGTGAAAAGGGTGAGGTATAAATCACAGTAAGGGAGTAATCAAGGAATAACATGAATAATATAGTACAAGTTAGGAAATAGTAATATTAGTAGAGTTCAATATAAACATGAACATAACAGTATTATATAGAATGACAATCAAAACCTGAAAATGTGGAAACAAACATTTAACATGATATTAGCATAAGTCGAGGCTCATTGCACATGGATCATGAGGAAACCCTAATTTCACTTGAATTATCATGATTAAAACCTCATTGCACATGGAGTATCATGATACTATATTTTACCCAATGCATTGTAGTGCTATCAGGGCACACCATTCATTATCATTTCATTTCATGCATATGTGTGCCACATATATCAAACAACATTGATTCATTAAAAATGATCATTTTTCCATGATAAAGGAATGTGGAATTCATAAATGAAACTATATAATCAATATAAATAAATGTGAATACTCATGATAGAGAAATTGGAATGGTATTCACTACACAATGACTTGGCATGGAGAATTATGGTGCAATTTTGGAAGCCTAACTGTGTGACATAAGATTTCATAAAAAATTGTTGATTATAATGAAAGTGGAATATAATCATATTTAAAAGAAATTGATAGTATGGGGGTTATTTAGTAACATTTTGTAGCATATTTAATGGAATTTACATGCATAATATAAAATAATTTCTTGAATATAAAATAGAAGGGAGAAATTCCATACGGAATTTCGGCATGGTAATGGATGTAAATGAGAGGCATTATTGAGAGAGAAAGGGGTCTATAATGTTTCAAACATGAGGAAGGAAAAATAGGGGAGGTGTGAAATCATACCCGAACATTTTTTATTAAAAATACATGGTTATAGAAACATTATAAAAAGTTGACAAAAATGAGAGAGGAATAGATCCCTTACTTGGAAATGTGATCCCAAATGCATGGTAGAGGCTAGAGAGAGGCTTCTTATGAGCTTGGGGAACCGTTGGAGGATTATATAGAGTTTAGGACCGTATTTGGTCCAGTAATAAAGGTTTTTAGTGAATGATAAGTGGTTTCTAGGGAGGGTTTATATAGGGAAAAGGAGGGAATTCATTATTATTTAGTTTTTGAAGAGTAAATATTACACTATTCAAAACCCAAATCCATCTCATGATTTCTGGCCATGGTTTTTTCCATTGTGGAGTGTAAAAAATTATTTAATAATAAAAATAGTCTAACATAATAAAATATTAGGCTTTATTATGTGGAGGTGAGTCACACTCTGAAGGAAAAAAGTTTAAAATGTTAAAATTTGTTATATGACTTGGAGTGGCCACTATAACATTGTGAAATTAATAAAACAAACCGAAAATAAAATTATATTAATAATAAAACATATATTGTCCTAAAATACCTTTTATATTATTCTATTACATCACTATTGGTTCATTATGATGTCATAAAACACATTATATATCTAAACGGTATTTAATTTTTACTCAAAAATTTGATTGTCTCAGAAAATTATGATAAACGCACCATTGGATAATTTCGATGTCCTGATTCCAAAAATGATATTCATTTTATCTAAATATTTTTATAAATATGTGAATTATTAATTTTAAAATATAAAAAATCATTTATCTAAAATTCGTGGTTTTTGACAAAAAAAACATTTCAAACCTTAATAAAAATTACTATTGAATTCAAATAAAATATACGATCATTTATATTTTATAAAAACTATTTTAGTAATAATATTTTATTAAAATATTATTTAATTCAAAAATCCATTAATTCCACAAAATAGATTTCATAATTGAATATTAACATAGAATACTATTTTATTTATAAAAAATATTTACAACATAACAGTAATAAAATGAATGTATATTATTTATTCTATTAAAAAATAATACAAATAATCCAAGTTCTAGGGTCTTGTTATATAACCCCCTATAACACCCAAATAATACCAACGAATAAGGTGGGAGTGGTGATATACTCTTGGAGAGGCTCTGATAGCACTGCTCGGGCGGTAATCGCCTTTAACTTCCACTCTACCGTAGGCAGTTCAATTAAAGCTTAAATTGTTGAGGCTCAACTTAGTCTTGGTCAACAGAGAAGCCCAGTGATGCTACCTCATATCTCTGCTCTAAAAAACGGACTTCGTATGGAGAAATTTTACAGGATGTGTCCATCGCTTCCTTTTTCTGGGTAAATTGGATTTGTTAAATTCCTATATTTATACTAATAATGGGGTCACTTTTCAATGCCTATATTTGAAATGGTAATGATTCTTAACGGTATTTTAAAATCCAAAAACATAATACCAAGAAAGTGAATATGTTATATAACCATTTAATATAATAATAATTTTAATTAGATTTAGAGGAATTTTAATTAATAAATGTTTGGGTCTTAAAAACGGATCCCCTTCTCATCTAACATGTGAAACACCCTCCTTTCCCCCATGGAATGCAAGACACCCCACCCTCCAGGCCTCCTCTCCATTTGATGATATCCATCAGTTTCACCATGAATATTGTTTGGTCCTTCAGGATAAGAAAATAAGACCTCAAATCCTCCCTTAGTTGTCATTTTTTCATCTCCCTATTTAAAGGTGTTTTTCAGATGTACCACATGTCAATGGTCAACCTATTATTAGTGTTTTACTACGATGTTATGTTATTTATGGGTCTTTTGGGTTGACCATGTTCCCGTAATGACAACAAATATTGAAGGCGATGCAGATTGTTTCATTTTAGTTTTCCATCACTGATTAGGGTAATGTGTCTTGTTCTGTTTTTTAGAACCTTTATTTTTGTTCCCTTTAGTTGTTTAGGGTTCCGATAATTTTTCTATAGTGTATTTGGTCATCCTTGAGGTGGGTTTGGGAATACTGATGTCAAAGGAGACATACCAAAATATTCCTAGGTAGGCATATGTATACATATGTTCCCCAATTATATGTTTATACATCCATGTATGTGAATATATATATATATATATTTATAGGGATATGGTTTATTACATATAATATAAAAAATCCATGTGTGCGTGAGTGTATATGGGTATATGCATATATTATAATATATATAAGGATCCCCTTGAACATATTAATGGACATATGAATATGTGAAAAAAAGATAAGTTCCCATATGAATATGAGATGATGTGTATGCTCAGTGGTGGGAATATTAGCTTTGAGTGGTCACTAATAAATATTTATGGTGCTAAGTGTTCATCTTGGACTTCTCGTGAGGTAGGATACCTTTCATTTTTCAAATTTGAATTTATGGATTCCTTAGTTACCTGATTTGTCACATTCCATTAATTTGATTAGATCAGAATGATTTTTTGAATAAATTTAAAATATGCATAAATGATTTTATTGATAAATCAATGTCACGATTTAATATTAAAACCCCTTTTCTGAGGTTCACAGTCTTCGAAAACGCACAGTGATGATTTATGATTTCTAGATTTCCTATCCATATTTTAATGGTAGTTATTTATTCCTTGTCATCACAATCGATATTCGACATGTTTTGATACCTTACATTGAATTTTAGGACATATACTCATTTTGGGTTTTTAAAATGGATTTTCCCTCTTTCAAATTAATGTTTTTTTATCCATGAAAACTTTTTTGTACATGGTACTTTATAAATTATTTGAATGGAAAGTGCCATTCTGTGAAGGATATTGACCCCTTTGACTACGAAATTGTTCCAAGATATGATTTTCATGTGTGGAATTAAATTTTCTTGAAACATATCAGATTATTAAACCATTCCTTCATCTCATGATTTATAAATTTCCTTCGGTCAATTGTAAGGATTTAAAAAGGAATTTAATAAGGCAAATGACATACATGACATATATTTTCCTCATGAATATATTTATATATATACTAAAATTCCTTTTATAATTACTAATTTGAAATGAATAAGAGGTGATGTCTTATGTATTATATTAAAAAATATTACGCCATACATAGGATACGGTGCTAAAAGACTGCGAGAGCCATTGTGTATGAAGGTCATGAGAGCTTCTTTATTTATTTCCAAGAGACTATGAGAGCTCACAGAGCTGGTCCAGGGGTTAGAATGTGAGAAAATCCCCTGGTGATGGATTTCTATGAATTATAACATGATCAAGATAGAATTTTTACTTTTCCAAGCTACAATTATAGCTCTTGTATTTGGAAAACGGGTTTGAACATCACCACTTACCATGGCATTGGATGTCTGTGAGTTATATCCATGCCCATTATAACACCCTGAGATTTTATGAAAAATATTCTTTTTAATTTCATTAATGTCTTGTTTTGTAAACTACACCAAAAGGATCTTGCACAACACACATCCCTGACTGGCATGCATTACAGGCAATCGTGACCTTCCACGACAGCTTGTGTTGTACGCAAATACCGAGTTTCACTAAACAAAGATAAGTTATATAAACTAGCTGTTATGAATAGTAATACCCACTTTTTGAAATTTTATAAATTTTATCATTCAAAATGGACTTCATTTTTGGATTCATAATATTGAAATTAGCCTAGGGTGAATTTGTGGTATTTTTCTAAAAAGTTTAAATTTTTGATGAATAGTGAAAACACTAGGTTACTATTCAAAAACCGACTTTTTATTTAAATAATTATTTATTTAATTTAAATTTATTTTATGTCAAAATTGATACATAATACCTATATAACTTCAATTTATGTCATTGGAGTCATTTTATAATAATTTTAGATATATAAAAATTTTATTGAACTTTTCACCGTCTTTTACCCACCTCTTAGTAGAATTTGCAAAATCACATAAAACGTAATTTTACTGCTTCTGTGAGTGGAATTCAGAAAATCCGAGGGACACGGTTAATATCAAGGAATAAAATGTGGTTCGATGAGATGAAAATAATTTTTGATGAATTGTAACTTTTTACTTTTTTAAACCACGGTTAAAAGTAAATAGTTTAATTAAGGGTAAAAATGATATTATCATTACCCTAAAACATGTCCTAATTCTATTGGATATGTGTAATTCGACCAAAAACAACTTTAGGAATAAAATATGACCATTTAGGCCCACTTGGATAAGATTAGGACATTTATTATTAATTTATTTAAAGAAGGGTCAAAATAGTTAAAATCAATGTTTAATAACTAAATAATTTTTAATATAGGGTTATACATAAGATAAATTAGACTATAAATATTCATTATAAATATAAAAAGATTTCCTACATAATGGTGTTTTATTTATAATTTTCAGACATTATATAATTTAATTTATTTATGACACAATGATGATGGAGTAATTATCTTATTAATGAAATATTTAAATAATTGATGTCATAAATACCCAAATAAATGTAATTTAGACTTTTTATTAATTACACTAATTTTACAAGTTAATAGGACATGTTAGTGTTGTTTTAGTTAACTTTTTCATAACTAAAAATGCTGTTATGATTTTTACAAAAATCAATTACCAAATAGTGTCAAAATTGACATAAAATAGTTTTGAAAACAAATATTATATTATTAATGGTTATTTTATTCCTAAAAATCTAAGGATCGGCCAAATGACTTATATCAGGTTCTATATATTAATTATAAACAACCTGGGGTTATTTTGGCTTGTTATAGTATGTTTATTATCCTTATATTTTAAGAAAACAAGAAGACACCGTTAAAGAAAAATTATTTAACTTAAAGTTAAATCTAAATGATAATGTTAATATAGAAATCTAAACTTATCTAAATTCTATTTGATGAGATTATTTAGACACATCCCAACCTTAGCTACGAAATAACTCAATTTGGAGCTATTAAAAACCTAATATGACTTTATAATAAAATAATATTTTTAGTTATTCCAAAGGTGCCTTTCTCCCCCCTTATAAAAAGGAACCTCCCCCATCTCTTCCTCACACAACTTTGAGCCATGAATCTCGGCCAACCCCAGCCAATTTCTCTTATCCACTTCACTAGAAGCATCCTAGAGGTTCTGGTCTTCTTCAAAGTCCAATATTAGTGCTCTAAGAGGAGGTTTTAAAAAGGCGGTTCGAAAGAAGAGGTAATAACCGTTACCGATTCATTCAAATTTATTTCTTCTTATACTTCTTCTTCTTTAGTTGTTTCATTATAAAGAAATCACATAAGTATAACTCATATAGTTATATGTTATTATAAGTATGAAACAACACTATTTCGCTATCTATCCATCCTACGGAAAAAGAAATCACCGCGTGTGCGTACGTACGGAATACCATCTCCACGCTATGGTGTCATCAGTTTTCGACCACTACGTTACTTGGATGGGTATAATGGTGTAAATAAATAACTATATATGATTATTTCAAAGTGATATTGATTCTGAAATATTATACACACACTTAAATGCAATTCCACGATCATGGGAATGATATCATCGCTCAGGCGTACGTACGGACTACCGTCTCCACGACGCGATGTGATTCATTCTCCATGTTAACCATTCATGAATGATTATAAAGTATATATAATAAGTAATCATGAAATATATGACATAATAATGATTCTATATTTATTTGTATATATATGTATGTCATCTACTTTATTTTATTCAATTCAATAAGGAAACGAAAATAGCGTTCATGCGTACGCACGGCCTACCATCTTTATGAACGGTGTATTTCATTCCATTTAATTGATCTATCATATATATATATGTATATACTGAATATATATTATATATAAATTATATTTTAAATTCTAGAATTAAGTAAATTCGGAAATAAGTAATAATATCAAGAACAAAAAGTCTAAACACATACGATAAATATAAAGATTTAACACAAAACACTGCTTTAACATGGAACATACAAAAGAACGGGTAATATAAAGTCATAAGTGAACCATATATGATATCATAACAATGAATACTATTCTGTAATAAGTCCATGATATTATTTAAATCATTATACCGGAGGTTCGGTTCCATACAAAGCATATCGGACCTAATGTAAGGGAAAATGTTGCAATCTTAATTGTTTTCTATCCGAGATTGCTTATACGTAAGTATTTACTGGGGTTATATTTATCAAATGTGTCCATGTTTTATAAAAAAATTTCATGTATGTTTAAAATCCTTTTTACCCAATTTTGACTTTTACTACATGGTATGTAAGGAATCTTTCTTTTTATTTACCGTACAAGGTACTTTTTTACTTTTCCGACAAAAGTATGAGAAGAATTTTATTTTTAACTTATATGGCATGAATGGATTTTTAAGGCTTCATAACGCCTCATTTTCATGAATCTTACTCTACAATATTTAATGATTATTTTCACAAATTACATTTCTTTTAAAATTTCATGGAATTCTGTGAAAAGAAATTTTTTTTGAAGATGAAATGATATTTTCCTCAATAATTAATTTCAAGTGTTTTATCAAAACCATTTTCCATATAAGATGGAATTATTTCATATGTGTATGTTTAAAGTATAATTTATCTATGATTTACATGGTTTCACTTTTTCTATGATGAAATGATATCCATTTTTTTTGTATGGATTATGTTATGATGGGATGATGTTTATGAAAACCATTTTATTCTTTGGGTTATGATGAATGATTTATGTTTATGTTGTGGCACAAGTAAGAATGATTTAATTATGATATGGGTGGGAACTATATCTCCCTCCAATGCATTGGGTAAATATTTATATCTAATGAGATAGACATTGCTGGAATGGTAAGTTAATCCAGTTAATTGTTATAGTACTGAAACGAGGAGTGAACTCGATTCAGAAAGGGACTCTGTCCACTAAGATGGTCTGGGCAGCAATTCCTTGGATACTATGGAAATCAAAACATGCGATGAATGGTTTCCACAATTACATGTTTTATTCCCATTATATTTTATCATGGATGATGTTCCACTATGATATATGCCTTACATACTTCCACGATTTATTTCTTTGCTCAAGATTTTGATGTTTAAATTTCATGTTCAAATTTTTGCTTTCAAATGTTTATGGATTGTTTTTTGTTCTCTATGTTTTCCCTGACTGAGCATTTGATCTCACCCTTTTTATGTTTTATATTACCCAGGAAATAAAGAAACGTTTTAGTTAAGGAATCAAAAAGGGGAAGATTGGTATGGGAGTTGTTCAAGATCTTTCAACATGATTAGAAGTTTATATTCCAAGATTCCAAAGACAATAAACTATTATGGTCCTTGTGGGTATGTTTTTGTTATGTACTAATTATTCAGAAATAGTAATGTAATTTCCATGTACATTAATCTTCGGGTCTTTACAGTTGGTATCAAAGGAAAGGTTTAGTCAACCATTGGAAACTAGGATGCGAAAACTATAGTGATATCCATAGAGATATTTATAAGCTGTGTCTAGGGATGTCCCTAAGGCTAAGTATAATTATATGTTATAGTCCTAAAATTATGATAACGATATTAGAATTAAACCTAAGATGTTAGATGTCGAAGGTACTCCCCGTTAATTTTGCTATTTTCCTTGTATGATTTTTTCCTCTCACCGAATTCTTTTTGTGTTTTAGTCAATGGAGGGAACCAGAAGGAATTCGGTTAACATTGAATCCAATGGAAAAATTGGTGACTATGAGAAACGAAATTGCGTAATGCCTAGAGAGAAAGATATTTTGATTATGCCAAATCAGTCATCGCGATATAGGATTAACAAGGTGAAATTTAGTGGTATGCCTAATTCATCCAATAAGAGGAAGATAGACTTTTATGCATGTTCGCAGGATGAGGATCATAATGAAAGGAAGATTGAGATTTATAAAGAAGGGAAGAAGAACATTGAGGAATACCTCAAATGGACAGACAAATGTTATCTATGTGGAGAAAAGGGTCATAGAGTGACAGACTGTTATAGAGTTCAATGTCTTATTTTTGGAGAACATGGGCATTACCCAACTCAATGCCCTGACCTAAAAAGTTACTTCTAAATCAAGGAATGACTTATTCTAGGACAATAATTGAAGAGGATGGATTGAGGTGTTTATGTATTGGTATTCAAGAATAATGTTGTTGAGGTAACTTTATGGTGTATTGGAATATTTTTGTATTAGTCTAGTGTGGTTTTCAATAATTTTATGGTACCGGTAACATTGAAAAGTGATTCAAATAATTTGGAAAGCAGATGATATGTGCATAATGAAGGGATACAGAGAAAATGAATGTTTTGACAGTATTCATGAGCTCATGACCGATATAAGGAAATAGTTATATCATGGTTTGAGTATATAGAATTTTGGGGTTTTGGTATGTGGAAGGAGTTATCCTTTGACAACACTCTTATTTTCACTAAGATTCAATGGGTATTTATTTTTCAAAAGAATCCATGATTAAGGCCTTATAATGATTGGAATGGAACCAACAAGACATATCTTATGATATATGGGGATCAACGATTGTATTAACATGCGTGTTATATGAAATCTCAGGTAATTGTTTTCACTATAATATGAGAATGTACTGAAATATTATGGATAAGACTAAATATTGTAATGTATTATGTTGGACATAAGATAGTATTGTATTTTTAGAAAAAAAAGGACAACCTGCAGAATGAGCGACAACCCATCACGTCGGACAAGGCTGTGGGAATCGAACCCACAACCGAAGTGCGACATGCCTTTATTTCCTACCACTGGCCTACAGGAAGTCCCTAGTTAGTAGAAACTAGTTTTATTTTATTATACAGGATGATAGATGAAGTTTATGTCCATTTTGGAAACATATATGATTAATCTCACCATAGATGTAATTATGTATATAACTTATGCTAACATATGTTTGAGACAGATGGAATGACCAATCATTCTATCACATGATCTGCTAAAACATCGAGAAAGACTAATTCAACATCATCTCTTAAAGAGATGGAATGGAAATTGTTCAAGGCACGAACAATGGTGAGATTATACCAAAATAAAGTAAGTATTTATTCTAATTCAAATTCTTCAACATTAGGGAAATGATCTTGAAAAACAAAAATGTTGCCCTAGTGCCCTTATATATGATGAATCAAATGGTACCCTAGATCATCACAAATATATGGATATGTGATTTTTGGCTTTTTCATAGCCATGTTCTCTACCACTCTCCATCAGAACATGACTGTTAGATTTCTCTTCCATATCCATATTTTCACCTCTGTTCTCCTATGTGGAAACCCAGTGATTAGTTAATTTGGGTAACCATTACGTTTCATACTTTAGTTTTTAAGGCCAAGTTTTGGTATTCCTTCTTACGATGTGGGTTTGTATTAAATAAACTTTCGAGTAGTAAACCATTTATAACCCCAACGAATTTCGAGGGAGAAATTCATTTTAAGGGGGGGTAGAATGTAACACCCTGAGATTTTATAAAAAATATTCCTTTTAATTTCATTAAACTCTTGTGTTTTACACTACACCAAAAGGAGCTTGCACAACACACATCCCTAACATGTCTTTCATTACACGCAATCGTGACCTTCCACGATAGCATGTGTTGTACGCAATACCGTGTTTCGCTAAACAACGCTATGTTATATAAATTAGCCGTTATGAATATTAATACTCACTTTTTGAAATTTAATAAATTTTAACTTTCTAAATGGACTTCATTTTTGGATACAGAATATCGAAATTAGCCTAGGGTGATTTTTTGGTATTTTTCTGAAAACTTTAAATTTTTGATGAATAGTGAAAACACTGGGTTACTATTCAAAAACCGACTTTTTATTTAAATAATTATTTATTTGATTTAATGTTATTTTAGGTCAAAAATGATACATAAAAACTAAATAAGTTCAATTTATGTCATTGGAGTCATTTTATAATAATTTTAGATATATAAAAATTTTATTGAAATTTTCACCGTCTTTTACCCACCTCCTAAGAGAATTTGCAAATTCACATACAAATTAATTTTACTGCTTTTGAGAGTGGAATTTTGAAAATACGAGACACAAGGATAATATCAAGGACTAAAATGTGGTTCAATGAGATGAAAATAATTTTTTTGAATAGTAACTTTTTACTTTTTTTAACCACGATTAAAAGTAAATAGTGTAATTATGGGTAACAATGATATTATTATTACCCTAACACACATTATAATTCTATTAGATAAGTTTAATTCGACCAAAACAACCTTAGGAATAATATATGACCATTTTGGACCACTTAGATTAGATTAGGACAATTATTATTAATTTATTTAAAGAAGGGTTAAAATAGTTAAAATCAAATTTTATTAACTAAATCATTTTTAATATAGGGTTAAACATAAGATAAATTAGACTATAAATATTAATTATAAAGTTAAAAATATTTCATACATAATGGTGTTTTATTTATAATTTTTAGACATTAAATAATTTAATTTATTTATGACACAATGATGATGAAGTACTTATCTTATTAATGAAATATTTAAATAATTAATGTTATAAATACCCAAATAAATGTAATTTGCAACTTTTTATGAATTACACTAATTTTATAGGTTAATAGGACATGTTTTTATTGTTTTAGTTAACTTTTTTAGTACTAATCATTCTGTTTTGATTTTTCACAAAAATCAATTACCAAATAGTGTCAAAATTTAAATAAAATAGTTTTTAAAACAAATATTATATTATTAATTGTTATTTTATTCCTAAAAATATAAGGATAGGACAAATGACATATATAAGATTATATATGTTAATTATGAACAACTTTGGGTTCATTTGGCTTGTTATAGTATGTTTATTAACCTTATAGTGTAAGAAAACTAGAAGACATGGTAAAAGAAAAATTACTTACCTTAAAGTTAAATCTAAATGTTAAGGTTAAAATAGAAACCTAAACATGTCTACATTCTATTGGATGAGAGGATTTCGACCCATCCCTACCTTAGCATCGAAATAACTCAATTTGGAGCTATTAAAAACCGAATATTACTTTATAATAAAATAATATTTTTAGTTATTCCAAAGGTGTCCCTCTCTTCCGTTATAAAAGGGCACCACCTCCATCTCTACCTCACACCATATTGAGCATTAATGATCGGTCAAACCCTGAAAATTTCTCTTCTCCTCTTCCCTAGAAACATCCTAGAGGTTCTGGCCTTCTTTAGAGACCAATCTTAGTGCCCTAAGAGGAGGTTTCAAAAAGGTGTGGTGAAAGAAGAGGTAATATCCATTATCGATTCTTTCAACTTTATTTCATCTTCTACTTCTTCTTCTATAGTTGTTTAATAATGAAGTAATAAATTCAGTATAAATAATATACTGATATGTTATTATAAGTATTAAACAACCCAATTTCACCATCTTTCCATCCTACGGAAAGAAAAATTACCACGCGTGCGTAGGTATGGAATACCGTCTCCACGCCGAGGTGTAATCAGTTTTCGACCACCACCATACTTGGATTGGTATAAGAGTGTAAACAAATAACTATATATGATTATTTCAAAGTGATATTGATTATGAAATATTATACACACACTTAAATGCAATTCCACGATCATGGGAATGATATCATCGCTCGTGCGTACATATGGACTACCGTCTCCACGACGCGATGAGATTCATTCTCCATGTAAACCATTCATGAATGATTATAAAGTATATATAATAAGTAATCATGAAATATATGACATAATAATGATACTATTTTTATGTGTATATATATGTATGTCATCTACTTAATTTAATTCAATTCAATAAGGAAACGAAAACAAGGTTCATGCATACATACGACCTTCCGTCCCTATGAATGGTGTATTTCATTCCATTTAATCGATCTATCATATATATATGTATATAATGAATATATATTATATATAAATCATGTTTTACATTCTGAAATTATGTAAATCAGGATATAAGTAATAACATCAAAAACAACAAGTCCAAACATGTACGATAAATAAAACGATTTAACCCAAAACGCTGTTTTAACATGGAACTTACAAAATAACGGGTAATATAAGGTCATAAGTGAACCATATATGATATCATAACAATGAATATTATTCTGTAATAAGTAAATGAAATTATTTAAATTATTATACAGGAGGTTCGAATCCATACGACGCATATCAGACCTAAGGTCAGGGAAAATGTTGCAATCTCAATTGTTTTCTATCTAAGATTGCTTATACGTAAGAATTTACTGAGGTTATATTTATCATTCGTGTCCAAGATTTATAAAAATGTTTGCATGTATTTTTAAAGTCCTTTTTACCCATTTTTGACTTTTAATACATGGTAAGTATGGAATATTTCATTATGTTTACCATGCGAGGAACTTTTTTAATATTCCGACAAAAGTATGAGAAGAATATTATTTTTAACTTATATGACATGAATGGATTTTTACAGTTTCATAACTCCTCATTTTCATGAATCTTACTCTACATGATTTAATGATTATTTTCAAAAAAATCATTTTCTTTTAAAATTTCATGGAATTTTGTGAAAAGAAAATGATTTTGAAGAAGAAATGATATTTTCCTCAATAATACATTTCAAGTGTTTTATCAAAACCATTTTCCATATAAGATGGAATTATTTCATATGTGTATGTTTCACGTATAATTTCTCTATGATTTACATGGTTTCACTTTTTCTTTGATGAAATGATATCAATTTTTTTGTATGGATTATGTTATGAGGGGATGATGTTTATGAAAACCATTTTATTCTTTGGGTTATGATGAATGATTTATGCTTATGTTGTGACACAAGTAAGAATGATTTCATTATGAGATGGGTGGGACCTATATCTCCCTCCAATGCATTGGGTAAAGATTTATATCTCATGAGATAGATATGGATAGAATGGTAAGTAAATCTGGTTCAGTGTTAGAGGACTGAAACGAGGAGTGAACTTGATTCAGAAAGGGACTTTGTCCACTAAGATGGTCTTGGTAGAAATTCATTGGCTACTATGGAAATCATAACATGTGTTGAATTTTTTCCACAATTACATGGTTTATTCCCATTATATTTTATCATGGTTGATGTTCCATTATGATATATTCCTCACATACTTCCACGATTTATGTCTTTGCTCAAGATTTTGATGTTTAAATTTCATGTTCAAGTTATTGCTTTCAAGTTTTTATGGATTTTATTATGTTCTCTATGTCTGCCCTTACTGAGCATTTTAGCGCACCATTTTTATGTTTTATTTTCCCCAGGAAATAAAGAAAGGTTTTAGGTATGGAAAAAAAGGGTAAGATCGTTATAGGAGTTGTTGAAGATCTTTCTACATGATTAGAAGTTTATATTCCAAGTTTATAAAGACACTAAACTATTACGGTCCTTGTGTGTCTGTTTTTTTATTTACTAAGTATTCTGAAAAATTAATTCAATGTCCATGTACGTCATGCTTTGGGTCTTTACATCCATCCCAACAATATATCTATATGTAAGAAGTAATTCCATGAGATATTCCTTTTTCATTTCCAAGAGAACATGAGAGCTCTTAGAGTTGGGATAGGGGTTCTACCAAGAGAGCATCCCCAGGTGATGGATGTTTGTGAGTTACTTCCCATTACTTCCAAGATGAGTATATTTCCAAGAGAACATGAGAGATCTTAGAGTTGGGATAGGGGTGATATTGTGAGTTCTTACCTTTGTATAGGATTCCTATGAGTAAGTTATTAGTAGATCTAAACTATATATCAACATGCATAAAACAAGAATGTGGGATCTTAATCATTGATTTCCCAGAGACCGTGAGGGATCATAGATTTGGGTTAGGGGTTAGACTGTGAGAGCTTCCCTTAGTATTATACATCATTGTGTTACATCCTGATCCATCCAAACAATATATCTATAATTAAACTATATATATATATATTCTACTATTATATATGTATAGTGACTTGCTCATTATCTTCTTATGGATATGTGATGATGCAAGAATAGTAGGCAGGTGTCCCTTAGGAACCAGATGGGTGGTGGTTTATAAATTTAGTTTTGTTTATTACTTCTATATAAGTACACACTACTTAATTTATGTTGAACAATATATAATGGGATAGAAAAAATGGTTACTGGCCTACTATGATTTATATCTCACACCCTACATGGTCTTCCATTGCTCTGGGGTACCCGAGTAAACCATGTGTTTCATTGAACATAAACCTTGATGGTTTCTTTGTTCTTATACATGGGAGTTAGGATAAAATATTGATACCATCTCTTTTCATACATTATAATTACATAAACATTGAAAAATAATTAAAAAATTATGAAAAAATATTCCTAAAGACTAAATAGTGTAGTGTCGTTGGAATCAAGGAAACAAGAACCCTAGTAAATTAATGGGCATCATTATCTCCCACAAGGTTCTTCGTGACTATAACTATTCTTATACACAGCAAACATAATACATATCTTCATAACTTGGGAAAGGAAACATAAGGAGGGGTGATATTAGATTCTCAGTAAGGCTAAATTAGGGACACTTGTAATAATAAACAAAAACATATTGGTATGATATTGTGAGGATGAAAATTGAAGATCATACACTACATATGAAAGATCATAAACAAGAATCATGGCTTAAATATATGTAGTTCAAAAATTTTTAATTAAAATGAAAAAATGAAATAATCCATGAATGTATAAAATATGAATAAAATAAGGAATTTTTGTATAAACATAATAATATAATATGAATTCTATAATAGTCAAGGAATCATTATCAAGGCCATATTAGAGGATGAAGTACTTTACTGAAACGAGTTTATTCCCTATTTTATCTATGTATTATAGAACCAGGTTCACTCCCCATTCAAGAACTATATTACTAAAACAGGTTCAACCTTCATTTCAACCTTGTATTGATGAGTCAATTTCACTCCTCATTCCAGCCCTGTAATTCTAAATGAAGTTCAGTTCTAGTTCTATACATGTCATACTGATCATGTTAATTTTCTATTCAAAAAATAAATACCCAACAAGATATAAATCTTCACCCAATACATTGGGAGGCTATATAGGTCCCACCCTTATCATAAATAAATCATTAATACATATTCCCCATTATCTTTTAAAATCATATTATAACCCATGGAAGCAAATGGGTACCATAAACATGGAATCATAACCTATTGATGAAGATACAAGTTACATAATCATTTCATTAAATGAAGTACCACTAAAAGAAAATTGTATTCATAAACATATAATTTGTAAAATAGAAAAAATAATTATAAATTCCATAACATTAATCAAAATATTTTCAGAGAAATAATGTGAATGGATCCTTTAGATAATTTCAAATAAGAGAAAGTGTTATTTTAATTAATGTAATATTATGTTTAATATAGTTTTTAAATGACTTCAAAAATGTTTCTTGTGAAAAATATTGTTGCATCGTTGAAAATGTATTTTTAAAAGATAAAACAATTTGAAAATAATTTTCAAAGAAAATTCCTTTTGAATTTATAATGAATACTTGAAATCATGTTGAAAAAAATTTTATTTTAATATTTTTTATAGATGATGGAAAATAATTTGAATACCTTTTTCCTTGAAAACATAGAAAAGAATATTGATTGTTTTTTGAAAAACATTTTCCTTGAAAACATAGAAAATAATATCAAAAACATTTTGAAACGAATTTTCATTTAAAAATATAATATAGGATTTAAAACATATTTTAAAATAATAATCAAGAAAAAATAATTTGAAAAAAAAATCCTAAAAATTCTACTTTAAAAAATCTAAATGAAACTTTAATGTAATTATTTCTGGTTATTTTGTTTATGATGCATGTGGTAAGAAGAATATGCATTTTTCATGGTAAAAAGGTAAGTAAAATACCTTTTTAAGAAAGCAATAAAGAAGGATCATTTAAAAAAATTGGTAGAATAATTAAAGTGAACAAATTTATTTTAATTATTAATGGACAATTTTATAATATTCATGGACACCCTTTTTAGAAAACATTGTTCTAAAAGAATATATATTTCCTACCGAAGAGAGGGTAAGGTATGAATATGTAAAAACACATTATAAACTATATTATTTACCAAAGAGTATATAAATGGTACCAATACCTGAATAAATCATGAATAACCATTTTTTAATAAAATTAAGTAATTTTTTATAAATATATATCATTATAGCTTATCAGAGGATGAAAAAACATAAAAAATCTTGAAAATCATTGAGATTTTTTCAATAATATATTCCCACATGGTAACATTGAACCATACTAACCATGTAATAAAATGAAATTAATGGAATCAAAAAATTTCATGGAAATAAGGAGATTTATGATATAACATTTCAAAGGTAGTGTATACATGTCATGGAAAAATATAGGTTCATTACAAGGCATGTGTCTCAAAGAAGAAAAATTGATACAAAATTATATTAACAATTTGAGACCTTTTGAAAAATAATTATCATGAAATATAGATCATAAAATGGATATATTAATACCCAAAACTATAGGTATAAGACTCATAGAAAACATCAATGGGTAGTATACACACCCCACAAAAGGAATGGGTTGTTTTTAAAGCATGAATCTCATAGAAGAATGTTTTTTGAAGAAATTCACTTACTCTATGTCTTGAATCTCTTTGCACTCACCCAAGATTCTTGTATATTAAATTTAAGTTTATTAAAAATATCTTATAGAAGAATATTACTATATCTAATACCTCATATTTTTTTATTATGACCATATATTACCGGGTTTTTTACAATTATCTGTTAAGTGTATAATTCGGATAATATCCGCTTTGTTGTTCGCATGTGTCATAATTTGTAATGTCATGAGTCCTTATAAATAAATCACTATTCAAAAAATTTATAAATTTATATAAATATGATTTATATTAATTATATTTTTCTTAGCATAATCTATTTATTATGGAATTATGAAATGGAATACACTGTTTATGGAGACGGTGGGTCACACGTACACATGAATGTTGTTTCCATTTAATTTTCATTTTGGAAGAAAGAGAGTAAATGATGTATAATTATATAAATATATATATATATATATCATTATTCCAATAGAATTATTATATAATATATACGATATAATTTCAACAAACACATCCTTAATATGTTCCTTGTAGTGTGTGAATGAATAACATCGCTTTGAGGGGGTGATAGTAAAGGCTTCCTCAAATGAAGTTAACTTATTTACACCAAATGGAATGTATAATGATTTGTGTTATAAAATGATTAAAAAGGATTAAATACTTATGAAAAATAATATATTACATATATAATCATGGTTTCCATCATATGTTTCTCCTTGAGAGGTACTATAGGGAAAATAAAAAAGCATCATTTTTTGGGGTGGTAGTTCACCATACTCATAAACCTTATGTGAGTTACCAATTAGAAGGATGTGTGTGTTACTGTAAATCAAATAACTAGAATAAAAACAAATTAGTCTCTTCTGGATATTTTTTTAATACTATCATGGAATATTAAGGATTGAGGGAGTGGACAATGAAAATAAAAGAAAAGAGTTTGAGGGTGTGTGTTATGTCTTAATCGGGAAAATCCTTTTGTTTTGAACCAAAGGGCTTCTATGAAGGAATTTCTTCCCCAAGGGAGGTTTCAATGAATCATGTTGTGTTTTTAGGATATTTTAGTATATCTCAGTTTAACCTTTTTTGATTGAGAGTGCAGATAAGTGTAGGAGAGGAGGAATTTATGTTGTTGAGGAGGGCTTGGACTCTTGTAATATTTAGAAAAAGTAATTCCATAAAATATTTTTCACATGTCATGTGGATAAAATGTTAGAAAAACTCCTAAAAAGGGGAGGATATGGTTGAAATATGGTCATCCAATAAATCTTGGACATGTTTCTAGGTCTTTTTTGGTCATAATTTCAAGTATTGGTACTTGGTTATGTTTAATTTTACCTTAATCGATTTAATTAATTTTAATTAAATTCACTAAATATTTTTGTAATTAACTATGTAGAACTTATTATAAATTATAAATTATTAGGATTCAAAATATTTAACCCATTTTTCCTAATTTAAAACACATATTTGTAAATAATAAATTTAAATTCAATCCTGCTAATGAGACGACGCTATGGGTTTTCATGGTACAAATGATCAAATGTTTGCTAAATTTTTATATCGAATTTCAATGTGAAATTGTTTCCGATGAACTATATTAAATTAATTAAAAAAATATTATCTAATTAATCATTGAATATAATTTAAAATATAATTTTTCCTTATATATATAATATATGAAAAATCATCGGGGAAATAAAATTCAGGATTTTTAAGTATTAACAATACAATGAAATTTCATTGAAAAATAAAAACAATTCACCCTAACCAAATTCTTATGTTCCTCTTTAAAATTTGAAGATAATTTAGATATTTTAAATCTATAAATGTTCATAAAATTGGATTTAAAACGGGTTCACAATTAAAAGGTGGTAAAACTCCATTATAAGAAATATATGTTTTTAAACATAACTATTGGTTTGTTCTTATCATAAGTTGATAAAATATAATGAATGAAAATCATAAATATTTTATGGAATATATAATAGTTATACTACATTAAAATAAAATTGTATTTGTATTTAATATATTTTTTTTACTATCAAATAGTTTTGTGGACATAAAAATAATAATATTTTCCATTATCTTTGATGAGTTTTCATATTAATTTCTAATTAAATGGAAACCTATGAATTCATATTATATTTGTGTAAAACAGAGATTTTCATAAAATAGGTAATAATATTCATAAATTCCAATTTAATGGATAGTTTATATGTTATAATGTAAAATTATAACATTTTAATTATATTGTATTATTCAGTAAAACTCGATCTTGCATGTTATGAAAGCCATCGAGGAATGACTTTATTACGCTTAATGAAATCTACCATTGGAGTTCCTTGTAGAGAAATATAGAATTTATGTTGTGTGTGGTGCATGATTAATTTTTTGTTGTATAAAATGGAATAAAAACATAGTTCCTTAATATAAAATATAATATTTTTAGTGTTATGTGAAATGAATTTTATCAAACATGATAAATTAATTTGATAAAAATAATTCCCATAATCTTAGTGTGTTACATTCTACCCCGTTATAATAAATTTAACCCTACAAATTCATATGTGTTTTGATGTTTTATTACATGAATGATTATTTCATAGAAACCCACATCCGAAAAATGAATACTAAAACATCCCCCCAAAAGGGAATGTTGGAACCTTGATAGTTGCACAAAGTAACATATAACATAGTTTCCACATAAGAGAACATAGGTTAAGTGTGAAAAACTAATTTTTTATCTATATAATTTCCCTTATTATAATTTTTTCATGTGTTATAAACTCAAAATATAACATAATAAATGCATTATAAATGATGAATGATTGAAATAAGAATTATTTCCAGAAGTTAAAAGGCATATACCAATGAAAAAGTATCTTGACCTTTGGAATAGTAATGTTACCCTTATGAAGTGTAAACCATCCAATTGAATAGACACCATTCTAATGAAAGTATAAATAAAATTTATTCATCTTATATGTGACAATATGATATAAATATATCATTGTATAAGTAAATAGATATTTTAATAATTATTTATTAATTGTTTGTATTTTTGTAGGTCATAAATTTTTAGTTTAAATTTTATGGCTAATTTAATTTTTTAATAGAAAACATATTTTCATATAACTAGTTCAGAAATTAATATTTTGAATTATAATGATTTGAAGACTATTTTATGAGACCATATGTAATTTTTAAAAGTGTTATAAAATCAGTTATAATTTTTAAGTTTATATGTTCCATCTAAATGATAAATTTAATTAAAATTGAATCTTCTAATATATAGAAAAATATTTTCCAAATATGGAATTCAATTTTGAATTATACATGTATAAAAAATTGGTAGGGATAATTTAATTGGATTTTTCTAAAATAATTTGATTTTTGGTGAATAGAAAAATATGATACTTTACAATAATTTCAAGATATATGATTTATGGATTAATAGATGATGTAGGGTGGATTGAAGAAAAAAAATATCGAACTAACCTTAATTATCTTTTATATTTTCTGTAATAATTCTCAAAAACAATCATAGTCTTGATCCAAAAAACTACACTGATGATAAAAATATTTAGAAAACAACCCTCTCCACCACAATAAATATAACCACTCACCACCTCTTTCAGTCACACCTCTCAAGCCTTGAGCGTTGTCAAAATTCTACCTAATAATATTCCCAAACCCCTCCCTCATTTATAAGAATTTTTTTCCTTAACAAAAAGTATTGAAAAAAATAGTTTTTGGGTACTATCTAGAAGAAGGAATGAAGAGTTAAAATCCTTTTCTGTTTCCTTTTAATTTCTTTTCAGGTTCTTTTCAATTATTATTTTATCCTCACCTCCTCTTTCCAAATGATCATGATAAATCTTTTATAATCAATATATTGTGATTATATAATGTAAATGGAATATCCTTTATCACACACCATTCTCTATCAATTTTATTTAAAAATTAAATCATCCTCATTTAGGTGTTGATATACATCCTTTGTGGGTAATGAATTTCCATCCTTTGATTTATCATTCATGCATATTAATGAAACAAAATTTATGTTATGAACATACTTTAATATATGTTTATCATCATTTATTATGTTTTTTATGTAACATATTTACATAATAATTAATGATAAATAAAATGTGTTTGTTCTGATCAATAACTATCCTAATATTGTAAACTATTGTGACTAAATTTATTATTTAATGATTTATTCTCATACCGTATAAACTAATGATATATATTATACAATATAAACTTATTAATGATAATTTATATAATATAAATTCAATTTTATATAATTATACCCATTTTTTATACATTTCCATACTCATATACAAGTATATGGACTGTGAAAACCAAAGAAATGGGCAGTACCATGCAATAAAATTCTATCTTATTATCCTTCAAGGCCATAAAATAGCATAATAAACTTATAATACACCAAATAAATGTATAAAAGGTCCTATAATTATTAATTAATAAATTTAATTTGATTATCTTTGACATTAAGATCATGTGAAGAACACCTTCAAACATAATGGAAGGGATTCTACCCGAACCTACTTTATTCATTCAGGTTATTCTTTCTCTATTTTTACAAAATGATATTAACATTTTAAATTATTTAAATATTCTTAATTCTATATATTTTGTCCATATTCATATTTTAATATATGTTCATCCTAAATTTTTAGGGATATACATGTTTTTAAATGGTTCCCTACAGAATTCTTCCCAATAAGAAACCATAATTTAAGGAAACATCTCAAATTCTTTCCCAATTTCAAGTGTACCCAATAATTTGTTTCAATAATCCATTAACATTATAAAATCACATTTTTTATGAAGAAATATTTTTTGTTTCACTTTTGGTTTTATATGAAATCTTATTCAATTTTATGCTTCAAATACTCATAATTATTTTCCTTAAGCCGCACTAAATTGTTTTGTTTCTAAAGATTCCCAAAATCCATTTTTACATTTCTTCACTTTAGTTTGACATCACTTATCCTGGTCTATTAATATTTTCCATTATGAAAGTCCATGAATTATTGAAATACATTCTTTCATGGGAACCATTGTAATATTCTCTTATGTTATTCCTTTTTTACATGATTATAATCCACAATTCATACCATTGGTAACCCTTATGTTTAGGGTTGAATGTTTATTTATGATTCATCATGTGGAACACATATTGATGAACATGTAATTATGGTGTCACCCAAATAGAATTAAAATTATCTAGGTAATGTTTAGTCTCATGAGACATTATGAATAATGGTCTTTGTTGTTATTCATGACTCGTGCTTTCCTAAATGAAACGAGCCTTAATTTGAGATCTTCTATGTGTAGGGATCTTCAAATTCTGGTCCTTTATGAGCAGCGAGCCATAAATCATGAAACTTTAATGTCTTATGTTTCTTCCACATTATTCTTAATCCACTATTATATGATCCCATGTTATGATTCACTATGATTAATCATCTTCCAGACATTTTATATCATAATGTTATTCCATATAACCCATGTGATATGCTTTGTTTTAATGTGTATCCCCTTACTAGGATTTATAGATCATCCCTTTTCTTGTTATCCCTCTGTTATCCTATGTTTTTCTAAGGTATCATGCAAATTTATGATCTCATAATGGATGAAAATTAGAAGATTGTTTTATTTAGTTCTATGTTTTTAGTTTTATGTACATCATCTTCAAAGTGAGTTGAATTATCCATCCTTAAATTGTTATTTAATTTTTTATTATGCGTAAAATAATGTTATTATATGTATAAAAAAGATAGGGTCTCTATATTTGGTATCTTAGAAATTTTATTTTATTTTTGGGAACTAGTAATAGAGCACATTAGTAAGTACCTTAGGGATAATGCTACATCTAAGTAAAGAACCTTAAATTTTGGATGGTATAGAGTAAGTAGTTTACCAAGGAAATATATACCAATATAGATATATATCATTATGTGGTTATGGGATAGATGTGGGTAGCAGTAACAACTTAGACAAGGTGTTGCGGGCCTGAATTGGGGTAACCTCGTACATTAAAACAGGCTATACTGTACACATGGATTGACACTCTCCGGGGATACACAATGGTAAATTAAAAAGATTATTATGAGACATTATATATGGAAAAAAAAGAAGATCCCCATATGAATATATGGTAGGAAACTTGTTAGGGATAATATATATTGAATCCTAGGGAATCAAAAATTAAGATACACTTTTCCTTTACATGTTTATAACTTTATGTTCAATATTTCCTTTTACCCAACCCCAAATTACACATTATATTTCATAGTTAATGGTGGGAATTATATGAACAATTTCCAACAATAATTTTGATCTGCAATGTTATGATTTCCCTAATTATATTACAAATATAATGGGAATGGTAGCTCAAAACATTATGACAATACTTTCTCAGCTAGCTTAAGTTGTGTTTAAAAACATGAATTGTGTGGAACACCCTAATTATCCATGTAAAATCAAGTTGTCATTGAATCCATCATGTTCAAATGGAATCTTCTGTTTTACATATCATATGATCCCCACCTTGCTGAATAGTGGACTAACTCCATTGAATGGATATTCCATGTCCTCTAGTTCTCATAAAAAGTGAATTTTGTGTTATTCATCAATCATTTTGATGGGGAATATGATATATGGTGTACACTGATAAAAAAATATGAATTCTAATGAGATGATTGATTTCATGGATTGGGAGTAATTCATGAAAATATTTTTCAATAAATATTTTACCCAAAATGTCCATCTCAATTTCGAAACAGAGTTCCTAATACTTAAGGAGAAGGATGATGAGTCTTTTCAAGGGTTGAAAGATACAACTCCTTATTTATCATGGATAATGAATGTTAGGTAGATCTATTAATTATAGTACTAAAGAAAAGTCTATAAAAATAATTTATGATTTGATACTTCTAGATTTATTATGATATTGTTCGTTGTGCCATAATTTTTTAAATGGATATTAGATAATCTCAATGGTCTTGTGGGACTAGTGATAAATACATGAAAATGGAGTATAATAAAGGTGTATATACAAATAAATCCTATGATGTGAAGATGATATAATATCTCTTATTTCAAAATTTCAGGTAGAGTCATCCAGGGAGCAGTATAAAGGGAAAAAATAAAATGCATGTAATGTTGAAGAATGATGCATATAGATAAGATCTGATGAAGGGATGTGAATAATCCTACTAATATGGATGAATAAAGGAAGGTTTATATCGGTACAGATCAAGTAGTGAAGTGTTTCATATATATGGAACATGGTAATTTTACCAACCAATTCCCTAAACCCAGGGTTTCTGGAGGCAATCAACATTAGCCTCCTAGGCAACAAGGAAGGTATTATATAGTCACTACTCTTGAGGTGGAGGTGGGAAATGATGTGGTGATAGTTACCTAGGAAATTCATTCAATAAATGAAAAAATACTATTTGATTATGGTTCAATGAATTATTTCATATCTTGCTATTTTAGAATAACTATTCAAACACCATCTCAATATTTGGAGGATGAGATTTCTATAAGAATCAATACTGGGTAAATTTCTACATATGATGCACATAAATCTTCCCTTATTAATTTTTTTTTGATGAAACCTCCGATAAAATCTTTTCATTCATCCTTTCATGGAGTTTGATGCTATATTGGGCAGGGATTCACTATCTTTATACTGATCCAAAATCAACTATTGAGAAAGGGAGATCACTCTTCACATCTTAAAGCATCCTCTAATAATTTAATTGTGTAAGGATGAAGATTAATATCTTTCTTAACAATCATCTTATGTTTGTATATTATGGACTTATGAACAAGAATATCTTACTCAAATAATTGAGACAATGGAGATGATCATGCTCGATGACTTTCCCATCGTAAGGAATTACAATGATATATTCCCTGATGAGTTTCATGGACTTCCACCAAATTGTGAGTTTTTGGGACACAATTGAGATTATTCTTGGATATCAACCTATATAAAGGTCACCTTACAGAATGTACATTGTTGAGTAGGAATATCTAAAGAAGTAGTTACAGGAGAATTTGGAAAAGGGTTTTATACAGCTGACTTCCTAATTATAGAGTGCACTAGTACTCCTTGTTAGGAAGAATGATTGTTCTATATTCCTATGCATTTAATATAAGTAACATTATAAAATCATGATAAATAACATTTATCCCCTACCATAGATAGATAATTTTTTTGATTAGCAATGTGGGAGCAGTTATTTCTCTACATCTGACCTTTAATAAAGATATCATCAATTAAAGGTGTTGAACGAAGATGTTCCCAAAATATCATTTTGAGTAAGGTATTGACACTATGTGTTCATAGTGATGCCCTTTGGATTCACTAATTCTCTAGAAATATTCATGGAATTAATGAATAGAGTTGGTAGGGATTTCATCCAAAATTGTTTTGTAGTCATTATCGATTATATTCTGATATACTCTAAGAGAAAGGAGGAACATGAGGAGCATTTGAATGATGTGATAAAGATGTTGGGAAGGGAAAAAATTTATGAATATTTCAGTAAATGTGAGTTCTAGATGGAGGATGTTTCATTCTTGGGGAATTTTATAACCATTAAATGTATATCGATGGACCCTTTCAAGACAAAGGCAATCGAAGAGTGGCCTTGGCCAAATCTATAATATAGATCTATAGTTTCTCTGGCATAGATGTGTTTCAATGATGACTTGTGATGAACTTATCAAGATTTTAAAACTCATTATCAAATATAACTAGAAATGGAGGGAATTTTTCTTTTTCCTGAGAATGTGAAGAATGATTTAATGTGATAAAAAGTGGCTTATCATTATGCTAGTTGTGAAACTTTTGACTAAGGGAGAACTCTTTTTGTTGTAAATTGATTCATCATAAATGGGAATAGGTTTTTTCTAATGAAAAACTATAATTTGATATAATATTCCTCAATTTAGTTGATAATCCATGAAAAAATCTATCCCACACAAGACCTTTAGTTGGTAGCTCTGATTTTTCATTGAAAATATGGCAGCATGTTCACTATGGGGATAAATGAGACATATATACTAATCCAAAGAGTCTAACATATTTTTTCACATAGAAGGGGATTAATATGTTCTATAGATTATTTTTAGAGATCATCAAGGATTATGACTTATCAATCCACTAAAATCATGGTATGTAAAATATGGTGGTATATTCTATTAGTAGAAAGGATCATGCATTGTTATCAATGATGATAATTGGGAAGGATCCAATTTTCAATTAATTTCAAAGTATTTACATGGGAATCGTTAAGGTATAAACATAATAAATCCTTTCATAAAATATTTACCAGCCATCCCTTTTGAATAAAATAAAGGATGATCAACAAAATAATGTTTAAATTTTGAAAATGGTGAAAACTATCAGAAATGGGAAATCCTCTGAGTTTATGATTGATGAAGATGGAGTCATAAAATTTGGTCATGATAGTGAGTACCATCTAATCAAGAGATAGATATGTCGGAACCAGTGATTCTCTTTTCTAGAAATAGTATATGGTTTGTGTTTGTTGTCAACGCTTACATGGAAGAACATGGATATTGCAAGGAAATGTATCATACAGTTCAATCCGAATCTAGTACCGAAGGTTGCGACATAACCCAGTGTTTGCTAATTTTTATGGGGCCCAGAATATGGATGTTCGTTTTCCACATGAAACATGGGATTTCTAAGAGGCCTTATAAAAATATGGTAGAGGAACTAGTTTCGTGAATATGGCCATTACGATGTGCATTTTGCGAGGGAAGAATGATTTATGACATTGTGCTTCGTAATTATAACGGACATCACAATAAGAAGTGGAGTTCCCTACAATTACGAGTTTTGGAGCTTTGTAGTCATTGAGGGAATGATTTGAAAAATAGATGGGCATACCAAAGTGTTTTTATGGAATACTCGACATTGAGGATGATCTTTACGAACAAAAAATTCCCATGGTTCATTGCAATGGAAGGAGAACCGTGAAGACGTTTTTGATGATCCAAAAAATCCACTAAGAGGTGTTGAAGATTCATGATTGGCCGATTCTATAAATATAAGGCTACACCTATTTATTTTTTACAATGTTTTGAAGTCAAATATAGAGACTCTTTGAGTTTTTGAAGAACTTCAGGAATTAGGATATCTATGTGAGATGAAGCATCATGAAGAGAATTTTAGTCCTAACTGAAGCCCAAGATTTTGTCAAGTGTTTACTTTGTGGTGATGAGGTATTCTACATCGACTCGGTGAGTTTCATGGAGACTGTTCCATGAAGGCAATGAAGCTTTGTGAAGACACCTTATTCTATAAATTCAAGGTTTTTTCGTAATGGCAGGTTGTTCTACGAAGTCAGGGGTGCCTCACAAAAGAGTGTGACTCACAAAGACTCTTCACGAAGAGCAGATTTGAAAATATATTTTATGTGAACATGGCATTAAAAGAGCATTAAATTTTTTCTATGGTGAAATTAGAGTCTCATGCTAAGTAATAGAGATATTCTTTAATGAAAATCATTTATGTGACCATCATGTCGATAAACAGATTCAGACTACTCTCAAAGAATTCTGCTAGAGGAATTCGACAGAAGTGTTCTGTGGGAAGAAGGGAGAAATCCCTAAACCATTGAAAAGGAAGTGATTCCAAAATAGAGTGACTCTCATTGAACATTTTAATCCAAATACTAGTGATGATTACTGTATTTAGGTACGACCGACACATTTTTTACATATGGTTCTTGGACATATCCCTTAGTGGTGAACCATGTAAAACTACTATGTGGTCTCATTAAATGTGATTGTATGCCTTCTATTCTCCTTGGTCTTAGAGATTTAATGATTTCCTACCATAGTAAGAATAATATCCTTGTTTTAAAAGAAAAATTTGACACCCTAATTCACCCCTCCCATATCAGGGTGTCCCGGGGTCCTACAAAATAATGATATCGTAATGATTCACATAGCTCGACCTTCTCTATTCACCCTAGGACCACAAAGATTCATTTAGATCTCTATAAAAACCTTTGGATGGAAAATATGAAAATGGAGATCGATGTATATACCTCAAATTTCCTATTTTGTCATAATGTGAAGGCTGAATGGAAAAAATCTAAACCGATTATGCAACCGTTACCTATAAAAATATGGAAACGGGAAAACATCATTATGGACTTTGTCAATGGACTTAAAATTTTAAAGGAACCAATGATATATGGGTTTTTATGGATCATCTTACAAATATAGATCATTTTTATTGAAATTTTAGAGGACTTATCACTGGATAATCTTTCACAGATATACATCAAATAAGTGTTATGGCTGCATGGAGTACCACTATCAATTGTATCTGATAAAAATCGGAGATGAATCTCCTGGTTCTGGAAAAGGCTCCAACATTCTCTAATCACTAAGATGATCTTTTGTATGACTTTTCATACTTAAACTGAAGACCAATAAGAGTATAATATTCATAAACTAGAATAAATGTTTTCAACATGTTCTATGGACATCAATGGAGTGTGGGACATCCATCCACCACTGGTTGAATTTTCCAACAACAATATTTTCCACTTCCTTATCCAAATGGCTCCATATGAAGCCCTTAATGGGAAAAGGTATCGAAAACTATCATGCTAGGACTTAGATGGTGAATGTATGCTTCTGGGACCTAAAATGGTTGAATAACTAGTGGAGAAGGTGAAAACCATTCAACAACACATCAAGGAAACCCAAAGTTGTAAATTATATATGTAGAAAGTTATTGATTATTATTAGAGTTTAATTTTGGAGACATGGTATTGCACTGGATATCACCCTGGAATATTATCTTTAGATTTGGAAGAAAGGTAAGAATTGAACCATGTATATTGGCCCCTTCGAGACCATTGAACATGTCAAAACTATGGACCATCGACAAACACATCCACCATCCATGAATCTAGTACACAGTATAATCCATGTTTCCCTCTTGGGGAAGGACATACCATATCCTTCACATGTAATGAATTTAGAAGTGGTACATTTAAACAATTATCTATCATATAGGGAGAAGCCAATGAAAATCCTAGATCATAGTGATGGAGTTCTACACATCAAGTCCACTCAACCAGTCAAAGTACATTGGAAGTACCATAAGTATGAAGAGGAAACATGGGAACTAGGTTAAGCGATGAAAGAGAAGTTCCCAATCCATTTCTCACATTATAATGTAAGATGAAATTTTGAGGGTGATGTTTCATAAGCAAAACGAATTTAACGACCCCAAATTTTATCTATAAAAATTCCATTTTTACAAATTTTCAAATGGTACAACAATAGATATAACATTTTACAAGATTTACATATGAGGAGTGAATGATATATGAAGTTTTTTTAGATGTTAAGGAACATATACCAATGAAATAATAACTTGACATTTGGTATAGTAATGTGAACCTTATGAATATTAAACCGACCCAATGAATAGTAACCATACCAATGAAAGTATTAATTAAATTTACTCAACTTATATGTGAAAATATTATATAATATTATAATAGTATAAGTAAAAAACTAAATTATTTTTTTAATAATGTGTTGGTATTTTTGAAAGTTATAAATATTTAAATACAATTTTATGAATAATTCCATAATTTAAAAGAAAATTTATTTCCTAAAATGTATTAAAAAATTAGTAATTTTATTTCATATGATTTAAATACAATTTTGTGGGACATTATTAAAATTTTAAAAGTGTTATAAAATATATAAAAAGTTATAAATATGTATTTTCAAAGTACAAGATTATTTTAATTAAAATTAGAATCCTTCCTATATAGAATTTCTTTTCATAAAACAACGACGATTTTTTACATCTAAATTTTTAAAAATTGTTATGGTGAATATTTTTTATTTTTATAACATACTTTAAATTTGATGAATAGTGAAATATGATAATTTACGATAAATACTAAATATAAGATTTATGGGTCCAATGATGATATATGGATGATGTAAGCCAAAAATATTGAATTATCCATTAATATTTTAATATTTCACATGATAATTTTCAATCAATTCATAATCTTAAGAACAAACAATAAACTAATGGATTAAAATATTGAGAAAACACCCCCTTCTCCTCCTCTATAAATGTCATCCCCCTCCCCACCACTTTCCCTCACACCTCTCAATGCTGGATGAATGGAAAAATTCTTCTTAATAATATTCCCAAACACCCCCCCATTTTCTATAGCTTCTATTCATAACAAAATACCAAAAACCAATCCCGTATAGAATCTCTCAAGAATATGGAATCAAGAGGCAAATTCCTCTTCTTTTTAAATTCTTTCATGTTATTTTCATATATTATTCTAACCAAAATATTCTATGTAACAATTGTCATGATAACTATAGTATCATATATATAATGGAATTATATCATGTTAATGTAATAGCCTTCATAAAAATCGTTTATTTCTAATTTTTATATTAAAAATGCAATCAATATTTATGAGGAGCTGATTCCCAACATTCATGGATGATGGATTTTTGTTCTTCTATTTCTCCTTCAATTCTGGTAATGAATCCATATCTATTGTTAAAAAACATTTATATAAGTAAAAAAAATTTCATATTCAATAAAAGTAACATATTTACATATTACTAAATGATGAAACAAAATGAGTTCATTGTGATCAATAACCAGCGTAATAGTGTAAATAATTATCAATAAATGTATTATCTAATTATTCATCCTCATGCCATATATCCAAATTATATATATAACCATTTAAACATTGTTATGTTAATTTATATCAAATAGATCCTATTATGGAGATTAATACCCATCCTGGGTGAACTTCTATACTCGTATTCAAGTATACTAATCCCGAAAACCATGGAAACAATCACTCTTGAGAAATAAAATTGTATCTTATAACACATAAAAATGGCGAGAAAATAAGTTAATATAATTATAATAAATAAAATAAATCAATTACATTTTCTATACATATTAATTAATAAATATAATATGATTATTTAAGACATTAAAATTAAGTGAAGAACACCTTTAGACAAAAGGTAAGGGATTCAACCCAAACATGCAATATTCATTTCAATTATTTGTTATCCCTTTTTACCCAAACGAAATTATCTTTTATTTTTATGTACATATTATAATTTTCTTTATATTTTCCAAACTTATGTATCATGTTTTTTTCATCCTTATTTTTTGGGGATATACATATTTTTAAAAGGTTTCATACTCAATTATTTCATCTAAGGAAGCCTGATGTAAGCGGACTTTCGGAATTATTTTATAATTTCATGTGCAATTAATAATCTTTCTTAATCCACCATTATTTTTAGAAAACATGAATTTTTTATTTTGAAAACATTTTTGGTTAACTACTTGTTTTATATATTTTTTTTCCTTGTATGCAAGAAATACTCTTTCATAGTTTCTTTACCACTGTTTAAAATGTTTTATTTCTAATGTTTTTGAAACATCATTTTAACATGTATTAAAATAATTTTCATAAAATATCCTAATCTATGATAATTTTCTTTTAAAATTTCCAGTTATTATTTAAATCCTTTTATTCATGGACACCATTGTGATATTCCCTTATGTTAAGCATTTTTTAAAATATTATGATACCCAATTATTACCATTATAAACCATTATGTTCATTTTTGATTCCTTATGTATGACTATTCATGTGGAACTCATATTCATGAACATGTTATGATGGGTTATCCTGGATATAGCTCCAATGAATTGGGTTATTATTATTCTCATGTGAAGTTTTTTGCAATAACTTTGGGGGTTTTCCATGAATAATGCTCCCTTACGTGCAACAAGCCCGGACTCATGCTCCCCGATGTGTATCGACCCATAAATAATTCACTTATATGTGTGAAAATCCTTAACTCGGGCTTCTTTCATGTTTTATATTGCTTCCACATTACTATTAATACATAATTATATGATCATGTTTTCGGATTCTTTATGTTTAATCATTTTAAATTCTTTTTTATATCCATATGTTATGCCTTCTAACCCATGTGCTATGCTTTTTTTTAATTATTCTTCCCTTAGATGGATTTTCAGATCATCCCCATATTCATGTTATACCTAGGATATCCTATGCTTATTTAAGGGCCCAATGGAAGATAGGATCTCATAATGAATGATATATAAATAAACGTATTTTAGTCCCATGTTATCAGTTTTATATACGTAATATTCAACGATACTTGTCTACATGATCCATGTTTTATAGTTTGATGCCTAATTATGGGTAAAATAATGTAATGATATGTGTAAAAGGATAGGGTCTCTATATTGGGAGTGAATATTGGACATGGTGGAATAGCATAAATTTGTATAAGGATTGATTGAGGTCATCAATTACAAGTAGTTGAATGATAATTAAAATATAAGGTCCTCAAATTCCTGAATCTATAATGATTTAGAATGATATCAGTTCAAAAAAATCAATGTATCACTATAATACATTTTTTTCTCATTATAATAACATTTATTAACACTTTTATAGACCATGAATACAAGGAAGTATACAAACATGATGTATTTCTATAAACAAAATCCCATTCGTTAGTTTTTCTTTTATATATTTTTTATTGATCCATGAATTCAAGAAATTGTTGTCTAGAAATCTACATTGATGCCTAAAGTACTAAAATTCACTTTTAGAAAATCATAGGGCTCATAAAATAATTAAAATCATAACTATTGGTTTATGAATATTTTTTAAACTCAAAATGGTTAGTAAATTAATAAATAAACATAAAAGAAAATTTACTAGTTCATCATTAATATTTATTCAATAAAAAATAACACATTAACATAGACATCATGTAGTCCAGTGGTAGGTGATAATCCCTTATCAGCCTTTGGTCATGGTTTCTATACTCACGGACATATGAGACATTATTTGTTGTGACCAGAAAAACATGATTTCATTTTATAAAATGAAACTAATATAATTTACAAAATAAATATTATGAAAATCATGGAAATAAGTCTATTCATAAAATAACTTTTTATGCATGTGTTTTAATATGAACAGAGTTCATAAAGGCATACTATGATGTTGAACATAAAATGTTCACAGATTGTTACCCTTATAACCCTTCACAAGGATAAAAATACAAAACTGATGTAAGAAGGTCATGAACTCATCCTAATAGTGATCCCCATATATCAAAAAGTATCTGAAGGCTATTAAATTTTAAAATATGAATATCCTCATAATATATTCTTTTTAAACAGTGTAATTCCTATAAATCCTTATTTATAACTTGTATTTTGTCTTTTTCCAATGTATATTGGATCTACTCCTTTTATCTGAAAATGCTTTAATCATCATTAGAAATAGTATAAACCACCCATCAACAACTCCGTACTTAGATTTGAGGTAATCTGTTCCATCCAATTTACTTATACATATCCTACATGTCATAAATCAATAAACATTTTCATGACATAAATATCATATTAAGGGAAATCTTACATTAATAAAAATATCACCTTCTCATTAAATTACTTTACTTGTCCATCAAAAACATTCAACATAAACTTGTAAATAGTAAAAAATATCAGTGGGACAATCATTGCATTCATAATCATTCATATAACATAATGGTTGAATTGAAATATATAAAAATATTTTATATTCCACCTCATCCATACTCCATAATATGGATACCTCATAATGTTATTTAATAACTATTTCCTTTCCCTTTTCGTTTACAGTATCCCTATCATCAGAAAAATAACCATTAATCATACAATGTTGTTGATTCTCATTAGTAGTATTCCACTTAGGACCTTGAGTTTCATAATGACCATTTTCACCCCACCTAAAACATATTACCATTGATGGTGACATAGGTTGCCATGTATTCTCATCCGTTACACTAACTGAACTCTTAATTATTCCATTGTAGTCACATTATTTGTGTCGTATTTTTCTATTGTAAAAGCACCTTCTCATTCCTCTAAGACATTCAAATAGGTGATTATTTACACATTATTGACACAATGAAAACTAAATCTTCATTCCTCCATTTTTCGATTACATGATCTTTTTATGGAACACCATCCTTTTTTTCCTTAATGAGTCTGAGATTTTGTTAAGGTACATGTTGTTGATCATTATCCTTAAAAATAGACTATTCAAGATCAAAATGTACTCAAACCTAGTTATCATCCCATTTGACAACCCATTATCATAGTCTCTATCATATTCATCATTATTCTAGTTCATTCTTGTTCCCAACATTGATTAAACAAAGAATAATTGAGTAATAAATTATTATCATAGTGTAGAATCACATATTCATGAAAACCACTTAATAGTGTATAAATTAAGAAAATATATTTAATTTATGACAAGTTTGATTTGTCATAGATTATTCATATCCAACATATATTTAAATCTTTCGTGATGGTTCACGATGATTTTGTGAATTTCCAAAGCATATCCACCAGGAGTGTCAAACCAGGTTTATAGCAAGGCCCATTTTGTTGTACAATATTAACCTGATTATGACCTGGGATATCATGAAGGAGTTATTATCCCTAGTTTAATATATTCTAGAGACACATATTCTTTTAGTATCTAAACATGGATGCATTTCAGTGAAACTACTCACACTATCCTTCACCAAAATTCCATTACATCTTCATAAACATTGACTAATCTTAATACTTATCATTATATCCATCCCTAGAAACATCTATAGAAATAAACATAGGGATCTCAACAATGTTTTGTTATCATAGTATCCAATGTTTAACTAAACCTTTTATCTAATACCAACTATAACAACCCTCTATTTTAATACATTAACATTATATAAAATTTACAGAATGTTTAAAACATTATGAAAATTGATTCCTGACGACCATATTAGTCTAGTGCCTTTGGATTCTTGGAAATTTGAACACCAGTACATCAATGAGTTAAATTTTTTTCCACTAGTTCTGGTTTGGCAAAAACCCTTCTTAGACACATAAATAATAACATATATATTCATTACGTGGTAAAGGAAACAAAAAACAGTTGTTATTAGATGTTCTGTAAGGTTAAACATATGATATATTTAAGCATAAAAATGAGCATATGGTAATTATATTGTGATCCTGAATATATAAGAACATATCATGCATATAATAGATCATAAATAATAACCATGGAATAAATATTGTTAGTTTTGAAGGAATTAATTATATTTAAATAAGGACATATTTCTTAAAATCATACCATAGGAATAAGACATGGTATTATGGTAGAAACTTAAGAATATAAAATGATTTATATAGTAGTAAAGTCATCACTTCTAAGGCAATCTTAGTGGATTATGTCCTTTACTAAACCAGGTTTACTTCCCATTCTTTCCCTATATTACGGAATCGGGTTCCCTCCCCATTTCTGCACTATATTTCTAAACCAATTTCACTCCTCATTCTAGACCTGTTATACTAAACTGATATTATTTCTAATTATAGACATGTAATAATGTAACGAGTTCATTTCTCAAAGAATACATATCAATCTCATGAGATATTAATCTTCACCTAATTCATTGGAGGGATATATGGGTTCTACCCATATCATAATTAAATCATACAAACATGTTCCACAATATCATTAAAAATCATATTATAACATGTGGAAAGAAATAAGTTTCATAAACACGCAATCATATCATAAAAAGTGAAAAAAGTTAAAGGTTTTATAATCATTTTCTCAAGAGATTAACCTTTGAATAAAAATGGATTTTATAAATTTATAACCCGTGAATTACAAATGGGTATCATAAGGATTAGGAAAATATGAAAAACCAATTCAATGAAAGATTATGAATGGAATAGTTATATTATTTTCTAGAATGGAATGAGTGAAATCAACAGATGTCCTCATAAGTGGGAAATTATTTTGATATATCACTCAATAACGTATTGTGAGGACAATATCCATTTTTATTGGAAAAAATATTTTTAATTCATAAAACCATTTGATAGAAATTTCCTAGAAAATTCGTTAACAACATATAAAGAATACTTGAATTCAATTTGAAAAAATTTTCCATGAATAATTATAAAATACACCTTAAAACATTTAAAAAAAATTTTGCTTTAAAACTTATAAATGTATCATGAAAATTTTCTGAAAAACATTTTCCTTGAAATGTTATAACTGAAAGTAGAAAACAGTTTGAAATAAATTTACCTTGAAAACATAAAATAGAGGATTGAGAATATTTTTAAAACATGTTTCTTTTAAAATTACTTTTAAAAACATTTTCTTAAAAAACAACCTTTTAAAAGTTCAGTGTAAGCTTTAAATAAATAACGGTGGGTAAATGTGTATAGGTTTTATGAGGTAAAAAGAATATTCCAATTCTAGGTAAAAAGATTAGAAAATTGCCTCTTCGGAAGGTGATACGAAAATTCCAATGATAATATATATAAAATAATATAATGTAATAAACTTATTTTAATGATTTTAATAGTATATTTCAATATTCTTGGAAACCCTTTCAAGAAAACATGGTTTCGTAGGATAACAGATTTCTAACCAAAGAGAGGGAAAATCGGGGATTATAAGTAGAAATTTCTAAACTATCATATGTACTAATGAGTAGAAAAATGGTAAAACTACATGAAAAAATAATGAATAAAAATAGAAGAAGATAATTAATGTATTTTATTGATAGAAAGATTATAATATTTCATTAAAGTAATCATAAACATCAATACTCTTGAAATGTAATGAGATTGTTTCAATAAATTATTACCACAAGGTAACACTGAACCATACCCCCATGTCAAAAAATGAAATTAAATGAATATTAAAAATTATTAAATGAATTATATTCATGATATAAAATTTCAAATTTAGCATATACACATCATGGAAAAATATAAGTGAATAACAAGACATGTGTCTCAAATAAGTAAAATTTATGAAAAATTACATTACCAATTTCGTATCCTTAGAATCATAAATACCATAATAGAAATATCAGAAAAATGATATGTAAATACAATTAATATTATGTATATGAATAATAGAATATATTCATGAGCAGTATACAAACTACACCAATGAAATAGGGGGTGAAAAACCCTTGTATCTCACTGAAGTAAAAAGTGGGATGAAATTCTCTTACCTATTGCATTAACTCTCTTCATACTCATAAAACCATCATGTATTTTAAATTTAATTCTATGATAAAACTTTTACAAAATCATCCAATTATATATGATACCATATATGTATTTTGTTTGTCCTTATATTACCCGCTTATTATCAATTCTATGTTAAGGTTCTACTTCAGGTAATATCGACTTTGTTCTTCGCATGCGTGTCAATTATTTAATTATTTAGAAATTATACTTATATCACGATTTCATGAATTTAAAAAATTATATAAATATCATGTATATTAATTATTGTTTTTTATAATAATATATAGGATATAAATGTATGAAATAGAATAATCCATTCATGGAGACGGTACGCCTTATATATGCATGAACATAGTTTCTGTTTTATTATTGTAATTGAAGAACATTATTTCTTGACTTATAATAATATATATATTTATATTTATAAATATTTTTTATCATTATAATATCATTATATAATATTAATAAAAACATCCTTACTACATTTAATGTATTGTGTGAATGAAGCACATCGCTTTGAGGGGGCGGTGGTCCACACTACCCCAAACTCAATTATTGAAACAATTGGATATTATAAAGATATATGTTCTAAAAGGATTTCAAAATCTTAAAGAAATAATAAATATGACATATAACATATATAATCATATTTTCCACCATAACTTCAACAATGAGAGGTGGTAAATTATAAATGAACAATCATCATTTTGTGAGGCGGCAATTCGTTGTACACATAAACATGATGTTAATTTATAATTAGATGGAAGTGTGTGTTAGTAAAGGTCATAACCTTAGCATAAAAAAGTCCCAATATATTTTTGATACACCTGTTGTTATAGAGTAATGTAGTAAGGATATTTTTGGGGGTGGATAATGAAAATAAAATAATGAAACATGAACTATGGTGTTACCTCTTAATTGGGAAAATCCTTTTGGTTTGTACCAATGGCTTACATGGGTTAAATTCTAACAAAAGGAAGGATTCAAGGAGTAAGGGAGGATTTTAAAGAGGTTATATGAGCCATTATTTTCTATACCTGTGTTTTTTTAGAGGATTGAGGATGTGGGGTATTGGAGGATTTTTTCTATAGTGGAGGAGGAGTGAAACTCTTATAACATTTTTTCAATGAAATTATACACATGTTATTCACATTTCAAGTGTAAGAACCTATGTTTTCAATTAGGCATGTTTCCCTTAATATTTGGGCCAATTATTTATTTTATAACTAATATGGATTTCTAATGTGTTAGAAATGGTCCTGAGGGTGTCTGGGGCTTGTTCAGAGGCAGTAAAAATCATTTTTGGAAAAGTGGGCTTGTTAAACATTTATAGTAAACCATATGGGCAGGATTAATGGTTATATCTAACCATATGGATGGTTTGAATCGTTGGAAATATCAATGTTGAGCGGTTGGCACATGGTTTCACTAACATTGTGTCCTAACAATGTGATATTCAACTTTTTCTAGGTAGTCGTGTTTGGTTGGCCTATGATTTGGAAAACCATATGACCAAACCATGAAGATGCAACATTTTGCATATGGATCTCGAAAATTTAGGCCACATGAGAGAAATTACATGATGCACAACATCATAATTGAAGCATTTGTAAATGCCATATATTGTTGGGGACACTATCATTTTTGTGAGTGATTTGGTGTGTACACATACCACAACAGCCTAAAATATATCTCTTAACAGCATGAATTGAACCTTAGACGGTGAATATGGATCAAATATATCCATTACATTAATTTTATGATTTCCTATAATCCTTGAAAGGGATATATATTTTCCTATGCGCTACGGAAGAGAACTTTGGAATATGCTATATGAGAATCTTGTGATGAGTTGATGTTAGTGGCCTTCTTTTCTAATCTATATAAAGAGTTTCATGATATTCATGAGAAAAGTTCCCTCTAATCCTTAACAATTACCTATTAACTACTTGAGAAGTTTAAGGGTAGAAAATTTTCAGATCCTAATGGCCAGGTTCTCCATGAGGGTATCTATGAAGCTGAACTAACACAAGATTGGTCAGTGGGTAGAGAAAACATTCTACATATACAGGGGCGTGTAGGGGTTCATACAAATATGAGACTGGATTTAATGTCTATGTCTCATTCTTCTCAATGGGTAGTTCATCCAGGAATCACCAAAATATATCGATATTTATGATGCTATTATTGGTGGCTTGGAATGAAATGTCAAATAGAAGGCCTTATCACTGGGTGTTCCACTAGTCAGCATGTGAAACCAGAACACTATATACCAACATGCCTATTAAAATCACTTATAGTCTCGAACTAGATACAAGAAGATATTTCCATGGGTTCTTTAGTCTCCTTAAAAGTATCGTTATGTGGTTGCAACACTATATGGGTAGTTATTGAACGAATAATGAATGTAGCCAACTTCATTCCTATTTGAGTGAATTTTTAAATTGATTAATTGGGAAGAATGTTTTTTGATGAGATAAAACAACTACATAGATTTCCACATTCAATCCTTTCTAATCGATATTCTCATCATACATCTGAGTTCTGGTAGGGTATGTCGAATGTTATGGGTACACATTTTCTTCAAAGAAAACCTTTTCATCCTCGGACTGATGGACAGTCGGAACAGACGATACAGGTTATAGAGGAAAATCTCCAGGCTTATTTCATTGATTTTGGAGTTTATTTGTAGAGGAATATCCCTCTCATAATTTTTTCCCATAATAACATATTTTAGGAGACAATTTAGATGGGTCTTTTTGGAGGCCCTATATGGTCGGTCGTACCGTTCACCCGTATGCTTGCTAGAGGTATGTGAGGTAGTCCAACTATGTCCTCATCCCATACATGATAATTTGTAGAAAGTTCAACTGATCAAGAATCATATGATCACTTCTTAGTGTAGGAATAAATCTTATGCTGATCACCATAGAGGACCTTTCCAGTTCATTTTCGGGGATCATTTGTTCGTTCAGGTATCACCGTTGCTAGGGAATATATGTTTACCGACACAAGTGAAGTTATAGACTCATTATGTAGGTCTGTTTGAGATTATGGAGACAGTTAGGATGGAATCCTATCAACTATTGGTACCTGAGAGGTATTGTTCCATGCACGATGTCTTCTACATTTCACAGCCTCGAAGGTATCATACTGAACCATAACATACTTTTGATCCTATGGGAGTTGATTTAGATGTTGATTATAACTTTGAGTAGTATCCAGTACACATTGTTGACCAGATCACAGACATTGTCTAAGGGATGTATGTCATATTAGTATGAGTTCTATTGAATCACGATGACATTAATGATTAGCCTTAGTAGTGGGAGGCTGACATTCATGCCTAGTGGCCAGAGTAGTTCATAGAAATTTTTTCTCCACTATTGGATGGGGAACTTGTAGGAGAATTATTTTAAGGGGGGAAGAATATAAGATTCCTATTTTAACTAAGATATAGATCGATTAAATTTCAATATAATTATTTATTTATTACCTAATATATATGTATAATGGGTTAGAAATTGTCATGAGGTTGTGTGTGGCAGGTTTGAAGCCCAGAATCCATATTTTGTGAAAAAATGGTAATGTTAGATGGTTAGAGGAAAGTGTGTGAGTAGTATGCACATTTATTTCTATCCTTGTAGATGGATTTCATCTTCGGGGAAATCCATACTTCCTAGTAGGAACCCGATTTCACTTACTGTGGTATTCCACTTTCTATTAGTACCCATACATTGTTAGTTCATGGGTTGGAAAACTTTTCATATGAAAATTTTGGTGTAATTTTACTTTTTTACCATTCAAGATCTAATTAAGTCCCTCCTTCTTCCCTAATATAATTTCATGTTAGATTAACCTCCATTTCACTCATTCTGTATATTTTTAATCTATAACCAATGGAACAAGAGATATCCTTCATTCAATATGCATGTAAACATCTGTTTATCATTTTTAATGTACAATAATAAATACTTGAGTCCCTTTTACACATTATCTTTCCCTGTTTCTCTCGACCTAGTTATTGAAATGTGCTAATTTTGACCTTTTTCTCAGATCAAATCTTCTACCATCCAAATTAGAAGTTTATAATGGATGGGGAGAGCCATAAAATCCCAATACTTAGGGTCTATAACTTATCACTCGTGTTTTTTGAATTTATAAATTATATTTAGGGAACTCCGATTCCATTAGATGACATTTATTAAACTTATTTTCTATTATTATAATATATAGAACCATGTGGGGAAGTAATTTCAAAATATTTTACTATTTTTTAGTTTTTACACCCACAACTCAATCCAAACCATGTTGAAGTTTTTCCCATAATTATATTTTTAGTGTATTGACATGTTGGAGTGGCCAGTCGTGTGTTCCTTGGCTTGAAAATTTTAAAGGTAAGACATTCTATATTAAATGGATTGATTGAAATTGGGAATTTCATAATTTTATGTATGTATGCTGATCACATGACCAGCCTAAGGCATGATCTTCAATTTCATAATTTAATTTGAAATATAAATTAGGAAGTATTCTAAGTATAAGTCTTGTCCTTTTTAAATGTAATTGAATAAAAGGTTTCATTTCCATATATCCCCATACCTTGTTAAAATATGGTATTATAATGGACCGTGATTTTTGAAATAGCCAAAAATGGATTTAATGAATAGTTGCATCCAAATTGGAATTATCATTCTAATGAATGTTAAGGCCTGAATCAAATAGATGTATCAATTAATTATGACATCATTAAAGGGTTTCATAATACCTGACCTTGTTAGATGAATGAATGGAAATGGATGAACCAAATGGATTGTTATATGACATCATCATCAAATAAGAGTGTTTTGGATCGAGCTCAAATTGGATTCCTTAGGGAATGAATTGAATAATTGAGAACCCCATTCTGATTCAATTATGAATCATTATTTGGTTTAGATCCACTTGGAACTAAATCCCTGACGATTTATATATTCTCGTTATAACACAATCGGACCCCGTCAATAATATTTTAGGGTTCCTTAAATATTCTAATTGGATCCATCGTTGCCTAGTAGGTTCCATGGTTGAATACCATTAGGCCCAGTCATTGAATTGAAACATTTTACCATGGATGCACTCCTTGGACTCAGTAGTTATCACATCATGGAATACCTTGGAGTATGATATTTGGATGACACTCTTACATTTTTCCATGATATAGTTATTACTAAGTTACAGACCTATGAGGGCTATGTTTCTTGGGTTATTACCTAGGAACATCATTTTTTATTATCATTATAGGTTGCATTGTCACATCGTGAAACCATCATTATTATTAATAAGTGAATTATTTATGAACTCATAATAATCAAAAAATGAACAGATTACATGTTTAGACACCATCCAAGGGATGTAGAAAGTACTTGTGTATTTAGTTACATTGTACTACATTACATTATATATGCAAGGATGCACACTGTTACATTTCCATTACACTGACCAGATTTCATCGATACTATTTTTTGTGGCACACAATTATTTATTCCACATCATATATATGTTTTATTTGGTACATGAGAGAGATTAAATATATGAAGGTGTTTATAATGGGATGTGTAATTATTCAGAAACATAAATACTTGTTTCACTATGATGGGGATAAAACCAGATGGTTGAGCTATAGCTTTGGAGACTTTGGATAATTTATGTATTTCCTTTTTCTACATTGGTATTTTTATTTACTATTGTTACATTTTATTGATGTTTTCCATCTTACTAGACATATTAAATATCATCATCAATTTTTTATGTTTTTCTAGTGGATTCAGTTAATTTGATCCTCATCTCATTCTGATGTGTCGTCCAATTACTTATATTACTTCCATTATTTGAATCTATTAGTATTTATCCAATATTATACAGTCTCATAATTATTGAATATTATCCTTATGGAAACACCATTGGCCCTTTCTACTATTTGATAGCCTTTGGATTTTGGGGAGATGCACTTAAGGCCATGTGGCCCACGGTGCATGGGGCACCTATGAAGTGGAATACGAGATCAGGAAGTCACATCAAGTGGATCTAATAATGGAACTAATTCAAGACATGGTAGGATAGGTTCAAATTATGGAAAACCAATTACTCTTGGATAAGTGTATAGGTCATTTTGGGTCTTAAATTAATGTATTAGTCCTTAATTATGATCCATTTTATCATAATCTATGTAATTAATTCTAACTACATTCATTAATCTTTTTCATCAAAATATTAATCAGCCATATTAAAAATTATAAGTTATTATGATTCAAAATATGGAATCCATTTCTCCATATTCATAACACATGAGTTGAAGATATTAATTTAAATTTAGTCCCTCTCATGGGATGACTCAACACGTTTTTACAGAAAAAATAAGAAAAAAATTTCTATGTTTTTATATCCAACATCAATGTGAAATTCGTTCCAATGACCTATATTATAATAATTAATTATAATATTATATAATTAAAATTTTTATCAAATTAAAAATATAAATTATCGTTTTAAATAAAGTTGATGAAAAATCTTGATTGAAATAGAATTATATACTTTTCCCAATTCATTAAAAAATAGAAATATCATATAAATGTTCCAGAAATAACATATAACCTAATAAATATATTCCACATTAAAATATGATGTTTATTTTTACATTTTAAATCCATAAAGGTTCTGAAAATTTTATTTAAAATGGGATGACCATTAAAATGTGGTAATTCTACCATTATAATGAAATTGATTTTTAGCACAAAATTATGTTTATTCTTATATTTTGCATATATCATATAATGAATGAATGTTGAAAATATTTGATAGAATATATAACCCATGTATTATATTAAAATTACTCACTAATTTTATTTAATTTAATTTATTATGGTAAAAAATATCAGACAATAAAAACAAAAACAAATTACATCATATTCAGTTTGTTTTCATATTCATTTAAAAAAATTGGTAACCTATGAATTTAACTTATATTTTTATAAAGAATATATTTTCATAAATTAGTTAATACTACTAATAATGGATAATTTAATTTCTAGGTTTTATCTTATTATGTTAAATAATTAAATTTTAATGATATGATGTTATTCATTAAAATTCATTATTTTCTGTTACACATGCCATTGACAAAAGACATTGTTGTGTGTTACAAAAGCTGACCTTAGTGTTCCATGTTGAGAATGATAAAATATATGGTGCATATTGTGAATGATTAACATGGGGTTGCATATAACCCAAGTCATATATAGTTCATTAATATAAAATAAATTATTTTATGTGAAACATGAAATGAAAAATATCAAAATGGTTAAATTAATATAAAAATAATAATTCACAAAATCAAGGGTTGTTACAACATATGACTGAGTGGGAGATCGAGATGCTCATGGATATCACCTCTAGGTTTTTTAGTTATTTTCGTTATTTTAGTCCTCTATTGTTCTGTATTGTTAATCATGACTCTCATTTATTGTTTTTTCTTATGTATCACCATTCCATGTTAATAAATTGTATAACTAAAATTGGTAATTTTTATATTCAATTTTTTATAATAATCAACCACTAATTTATCATTTCATTATACTGAATCAGTTGTTTTATATAACTTCATAATCAATTATACTATTATGATACTTTGACATGAGGGTATAGTTTCCCTATTATCACCTATATAGACCCTTGATGCTAGTCAGAAGCCTCTAGCATATAGGAAGACACACATGATGTTATGGGACCCACCAATCCTCATATCGTCTTAGTGGTTAGTTAGGTAGGGACATTACAATGTTTTATTTGAGCATTATTTTTTTCATTATCTAACTATTATGTGGTGGAAGACTAGAGACTAGGAATGTTTCAGTGCTAGTTAAATAGTTGTGTCTAGGAATAATCACGACACCTAAAGGGAAATGACAATGTGTCGACAGATGGGAATGTTGTTCGTGATGTTTGATATTACATATGATTATTATTTCACCTTCAGGAACTGGTATATTATTCACAGTTTATGATTAATGAAATTATGGAATTTTTCAATGACCTCATATGGAAAGGATGACACATTACATGAATCATTATAGGAACAAATAAATTCACATGCCATTATAATTCTATGACATGTAGTTCGACTTTTGTTAATCCTATGGGTATGATTTTGTTCCTTGGGTTATTTTTCATTCATAGTTTTCTTCATATTTAGGTAATGTTTAGCATTCCTATATTGATAAAATGGTTGAATATTTTGTTTTAGAATGTTACCGTTCTTCCAGAAATATTCCATTCTTCTTATATTTCATATATTCCATGCTCTTGTGTTATATATTTCTTCTATTTTTACTTCTTTTGATTGCATGATTTTATTGGTTTATATATGGATTAATCATGGGTTAAATTTAGTGGTATCTACTAAACTGAATGTTACAACTCATTATGGAGGGGTCCATGTCGTGTTACCCTAAGCTCGCCTTAGATAGGTCGGGGGATGGTGACTATCACCAAGTATAAATTTCCATTCGATGTGAGGTATTTCTGTGAAGTGCATGTACAAAATCCCACTTTTCCATGACACACAAAAAAAGTAAAAAGCTGATTGGATTAATGTGTTCATCTATGATCCAAAACCCATAGTACGATAGGATGTAATGGGAACGTAAATTGGGACTAATAAAATCCCACAACAAAGAGTCTATACCCAATACCAACTAAAAATGAAAGAAGTCCAATTTTCTCCATGGGAGAGAAAATAGTCAAAGTATACTCCCATTAAAATCCACGGTCTTCCCAACACTAGATATGCCCCACACACTCCCATTCCTCCAAGGACACCAATAAAAGGGCCACCATCTACACAAGACATGACACATGTAGGAAAATCCCATGTAGTGGTGAGTTTAACAATACTTAGTAGGATACCCTGAAAACACTAAACATGAATGAAAATGAATAGTCAATTGAATATAAGGTATAACAATGTATAAGAGATACAAGATGAACTAAATTAATCTCATGAGATACACCATGCCATTATGTAGTCACAACCAACTTGTAGCCATTGGATTATACTCAACATATGATCGTTCTGGGAGGACTCAATCATCGAGCCATGATATCATAAGACACAGTATACGAAGAGGACTAACTCATTTATGACACACCCAAAGAGAATTATTTTCTCTAAGAAGACAATGATACACTGAGAGTGGGTAACATATAGAATTGTTATGGGATACTATGAACTCAATATAGTTCAATCCTCAACCTTTGGGATCGTATGATAATGACTCCACAAACCCTACTAATGTGGCTTGATAGATTAATGATCAATATCCATTTCAGGGAGGTCACAACAATTCTAAAAACTCCACTAGGGATTATTAGGGATCACACTCTAGATTCATGAAGGTACACAACAACTCTATATGTGACTTGGCCTCTTGAGAGTGTTACAATCCAGAGATGTGGATTTAATGCCACAATGTACACTCAAGAAAATTAACATGGGAAAAAATAAACAAATACATGTCCAAAATAGGTAAAGGAAGATTCTAAAGCACTCTTTGTGGGAGTATACGGCACGCCCTAGCGGGTACATGGCATGTACATGCATCCCATGTCGTAATTGTTTTTATGAACCTCACACATAATTTATTATCCATAATCCTGGTGTGTAGGATTTGTAAACAATGTGTAGAGACACACAGTTTCCTTCCCATGTTACATAGTTTTGTCAGTATATCGAAGTCGTATCTGTGTACTAGTCCATGTACACGATGCTATCACAACTAGAAATACACATTTTTCACCTCAGAACATCTACAACCACCATTGGTGGCCGCTAGAGGTCGTATTAGCGACTGCCAATGGAGGCTGCTAATTCCGTCAAATATTAAGTGGGATTTTTCCCACATGCACTCATATTCTTCATGGGGTTCCTGCTACAACACACCTTCGCCCCCCCATAGAGCCTCCGCCACCACCCATGTGGCCTCAGGTGACCCCCAACACACTTAAACTTATTCATTGTATATAAAAGGTCCTCGGATAGTTGTTGCACCATTACTGGACAACTCTGCAACCTCTGTCGCTTTATCGGGTTCCCTCCGTCCACCATGGATCTTCCATGGCCGGCGGCCAAAGCTTTTGGGGTCCCCCACCATAATCACTCGTGTCCCCTTATTTAGTCGATGGTAAACCACACAAAAAGAAGGTATTCTCTTGGGATATTTTCAGCGGCCGCCAATGGTGGTCGCTGTTGAGCATCATCGACGGAGCAACTGCGACCGCAAAAAGTGGTCGCAGAGCGGCGGGTAATAGCCTTTGGCAACCGCATTTGGTGGTTTCTAAAGGGCGTTAGTCTAGTAGTGTGTTTGTTTTCAATGTACATGGAATGCCATATAAAAGTGTACTGTTTCCCACATCCTAGTATTCTATGGAGTAAACCCCGAGTAAAGCATGGAGGGGCGCTCTCAGTGTGATAGGGGTCACATGTCGTGTGATACTTTTCTCTAGACAAACCCTACCACGTAATCTAGATGTATGATATTTTTTTGTTCTTTAATACATGTGGTGTTTCTCAGATATTTTTCAGATCCGTCATGTATCTTCTCTACGTCGATCTATATGCCTCCAGGGCCTCCGATTAGGAAGGAAACTGAATTTCGTCATTGGTATATGCCAATAGTCTCTAGATCTTTGGAGTTATGGTCCGAATCTACTCAGAAGTCACCACCAATTATCACAATATGTCATTCCACAAAAGACGAATTGAATGGATTCCATAAATCCATTATGATCTACATCTAGTTATCCACAATCGTCGTCACATTTTGATCATGTCGCCTATCACGAACCAAACCCATGGTGTCAATCCGTTGTGTGGAAGAATGATAGAACAATGCCTTAGAAGTAGGTAATTTTTTAACTGTGGTCCTAAAAGAAATTCCAATGATGAATATGGGATGTATAGAGGAAGAAATCCATAAAACTGAAGATTGAATAATGAACATAAACTATTTTCTTTCTTCACCTCGATTCATTATCCTTGAAAGATTATCAATGAGGGATAATCAATGAACCAAAAATAATAAGTTCTATCCATTTGAAATCTACAGATGATGATTGGTTCAATCATAGTCTATTTAATTGAATGGAAGTTGTTTATAAATAAAAGCTGGTTGAAATTTTTTTAAAAAATAAACACCCTACCCTGTGTTTTAGTCAATCATTGAGGAAGAAAAGATGTGTTCTCTTCATGGATGAGATCCTCCAACTCCGCTGGCAAGACAATCCATGATATATTCCTTATCTATTGCCATACTCCATGAAATTTCTCCACATATGTGACCTAGTTATCTTGGGTTTAGTGTCCAACTATGTGACAGAGGGTATAACAATGAATTTATAATGGGATCAGGTGGCTGTAGTGAATAAAAATAAAATAAATCATTGTTTTAATTTATTATATTATTTTCATGCCTTAAAAAACATTCCCAAACTACTTGTGATGACCATTTTATGTCTCTCCTAGGGTTAAAACACTATTCTAAATCCAATAGTCCCATCAAATTTCGGATATGTGGAACCCTTTTGGAGTTATTCCACTTTTTTAGGAAAACCCCTTTCATGTGATTTTTAATATTTAAATATTTTTCAAAACATTAATTTGGGAACATTGAGCCCTATAATTGAATGGCTTTTCTGTACCTAGTCTCAAAAAAATTATATAATATCTAAAAATAATATATGCAAAATATGAGATTTCATATTGTCACCACCTTGTATCCTTACTTCCCCAAAAAGCTAAAACAAGGGATACTAAATTTGATGAGGGTACTAATCTTTACTCTGAGTCATCTTTTCATGTGTACTCCCATAGAGATTATAGTGCTTCCATTAGACATCATACAAAGGAATCGATATCCCATAAAGGATCATATACTATAGAAAATTTATCACCATGAGGTACTCAGAAAAATTCTCTCTATCCTTGATGTTTTTCTCTCCCCAATCGATGACGTGTAGTTGGTTATGCATTACCTATTGAGCTCCAACATGTGAAAGATTTCATGTTCCTGATCCAACTACAGTGATAGAGAAATGTAGTACACCACCTTACCAACTCTATGTATTATCTTGAAAGTGTCGATGAACCATTTAGATATCATTCCACCCCATCCAAGTCATCTTAATCCTCATAAAAGTGTTACTTGAATGAACACATGGTCTCATTCTTCAATATCTGATGGCATTGGTATAATATTAGTAAATAAAATTTTAAAGGATATGTGTAGTCTTCATCCACTCGTAGATGATTTTCACCTTCTCTATAGTAGCTGGAACCAACTCCGGGCCCATGAGTGGTGACTCTCCTGGGCCAGTCCAACAATGTGGTGACCTTCCGGTGTTCACATATAATGCCTCGAATGTTTTCATCCTGATGGTTGAATGATAGATGTTTTTGTATAAAACATCCACCAATGGTATTTTATCATTCCAATTATGGACAAATTATAACATTGAAGCCCAAAACATATCCTCCCTGACCTAAATTGTCAACTTAGTCATGCCATCGATTTGTGAGTGAGATTCTATTATCAATAGAAACTAGGTCCCAAACACACCCTATAATACCTTTTGAAAATGTGGTGTACATTTAGCAACATTATTATATATAATTATTGATGGAACAACTTGGAGTCAAAATATCTCCTAATCATAGTGGTATCACATGCTCTCTACTAAACTCTCCTCTACGTTAGCTAGGATGTGGGATGAATTTATGATTTGTTCAAAGATCACCTATATGAAGTCATGTCCCCGAGATGTATGTTGTAAAACCATGAAAATTAAATAGATATCTCATCCCACTTCCATTCTAGAATCTCAAGGGGTCGAGCTAAACACTATAGAACCTAGTGCTCAATGTACACTTTATGACAAGTATGGAATCAAGGAATAATTTTTGAAACTACATTCTTCATCCATGGACACTAAAACTGTATTTAGAGGTCCTCATACATATTCTACATATTGGGATGCACCGCCAAATATTATGTATGAAACTCACTCACAACCTCCTCTTGCAATGCCACTAGTACTACTTAGCATCCTCATAAAATAATGACATTCTCCCCACCTTTTGAATGTCAATCAAGATAATTCCCTAAGGATATCTAAGAACATAGGGTCACACAGTCAGTATCCCCACATTATGGCTCCCATAAAAATTGTAAGAGTTGAGAGGTCACAACCATATACTAGAGTTAAGATGCTCATTCACCATCAATAAAGGATAACTGCAACAAGTCCCACTACTAACATGCCTCGATCAACAATTGAGAACTATATCACATTCTGAGATAATATTCCACAATCATCGTCTTCCAAGGGGAATAAACTATCACTATGATATAGACCTTGAGAAACATTATCTATCACCTATGTCTCAAGTTCATATCCTTTTGATAGAATATATACTTGAGACTCTTGTGGTCATAGTAGAAGATAAACTACTCCCCAATGAGAATGTGTCACCACATCATCAATGAAAATTCTAGCACTACTAACTCAAGACCATGCGTCAAGTAGTTCTACACATCTGGTCTCAACTTGGGTGAACAACAAGAAATCACTTCTTTCCTCTGTATCAAGAAAAAACTATACTTAGTTCCCAATGAATCGTCAAACACCATGTACATGACACCTTACCCTCGGAAACCTCATGATTGGAGTGCTCATAAACCTCTTTCATAGATACTAAATGCATTAATGGCACTTTTCCATCGATATGAACGTATTTATGTTAATTTTAAAATCTATCAAGGGTGATACCACTTTGGATATGTTGGAAAAAAACATATGATAGTACCCTGTCAATCTAATTAAACGTAGAACCTCGATCACACACCTTTGTTGCTCCTAATACATCACTTCCTAAACCTTCAGTAGATAAAATAAAACTCCTTCTTGTGAGAATATGTTTCCTAAAAAAAGATATGTTGAATTTTTAACTAACAATTTGAGAGGATCCCATAATTTAGGGGCACTATGAGTTTTTCTAGGACCTTCCCCAAGTGTCTCACATTCTCCTCCTCAGCTGCACAGTATACCACGATGCCAAATATGAATTCTTCTATGAACTAGTCTAGTAAATATTGTCATTTATTGTTATATAGATCCATGAAACTGATGGAGAATTTGTAATGCCCAAACCTAGTAACACAGATTTGGTGAATTTTTTTAAAACATTGGCATGATTACAAGGAATCAAGTCTCAATGAACCGATCAGTTTAGCATTCCTGGAAAACAGATTACATATATGAATGTTAGATTACAATTTATAAAATAAAACTCAACAAAAATAATCCTCTGAGAACACCATTAATCCGCTATCATAACCCCACATATCAATAAAAATATTCTTTTTCTCATCTAAGATAAAATAAAACAAAAGAAAGGGGTGTTCTCAGATGCCCTTTAAATATAACAATATAGAGGAAACTCTCATAAATAAGAATAAACATTTAAGGCAGTGTACAAGACTAAAACACAAGACTTTTAAACATAAAATTCATAATTATTTGGAAACGATAAATCAAATAATTTCATTTACTTATTCACATTGATATTCTTCTAGTCAAATAATCATATATATTATCAATAGTTAATTTCATAATGATGGAATGCATAATGTCAGACATCATAACCACATAGTCAAGGCCTCATGCTAATACCACAAAATAAATTTCTTTCAAGGCCATATACCAAGACACTAATTTGTCTCATGATACATACTAATTCATCAAGGATCTATAGAGTGCTCCAACCGTCACTTACATAGTCCAATGCCTTCCTCATATGAAAATGATGAAACAAAACATAAACATTTGTATTAAAAATAACGTATGAAATTTCAATACTTTAACAATAAACTATGAATGGTATTAAAATATCACATCCATAGTCAATAATATCAGAACTCATTCTATATAATATAGAATTTTTTATTATAATAAATCACCCTCGATCAAGAATAATATCTAGTAATGTATGATGACATAGTTGAAAATGATCAGTAAAACACTTTGTGTGAAATATCCAATTTTCATGAAATAATTTAAAACTCACATATTTTAGAATGAAATAAATTTAACATGGATTTTTGAATCAATGGTTCCCAAACCACATTGAAACTTTTGAAAGTAATTGACATTTTAAAATTTTCATGTCCATATAAATAAATCATTAAAACAATTTTGAAAACATTGATAGAAATGATAATGATTTTGAAGAATATATATATACCATATAAAATCATGTTTTAGTTTAAAAGTCCCTTAAAAATAATCATTTTGAAAACTATTTTATGAATCATGGACATGGATAATAATTAGGTCCCTGTAAAAACATACACATAAACAATCTCAGATGAAAAAGAGATTGTGGAATTAACCCTTACCTTGTACTTTCCTTTGGTCGAGGGTACATTTATCCTCATGTATAATAAACATATTATGTTATTAAATTATGATAAAACCTTATTCATATTTATGATATCCTACTTTATTCATTTATTTATTTATACTACCCATTTTATAATAATTTCTATGTTAAAATAATATTTCGGTTAATAATCACATTCTTTATCATAAATGTTTTAAATTGTTATTCTTGATCGTATCACTTATATATTTATTTACATACTTCATGAATATAAAAAATGAATTATATATCATATATATTCAGTATATAAATACTTATAATAGATTGATTTATTAAATGGAAAACACTGTTTCTAGAGACAATAGGTCGTACATATGCATAAACGTGGTTTCTGTTTTTATATCATATTGAATGGAAGTAAGTTAATGAGATATATGTCAATATATATATATATATCATGTTGAATTACTATGTGATATATTACCCACTTATTAACAATATATATTTTTATAATCATTTTGAATGGTGAACATGGAAATGAATCTCATCGCATCGTGGAGACAATAAGTTATACGTACGCACGAGCAATGATATCCTTAAAATAAAGGCCAAATAATATGTAATTTGAGGATATATTGTATAAATGCAATTATTAACATGTTATATTTATTATTTATATCTATTACACTCATTATTATACTAATCAAAATAATGAACCATTGAATAAAAAACATCACCATGACGTCGAGATGGTAAGCCGTACGTACGCACGTATTTTAACATTGACATTCATAGGATTTTTAGAATAGTGAATATGGTTATACAATATTTAAAATAGAATCTTGATATATAGAAGTTACTGTAGTTTTTTTGTATGTAAACAAAAAATAATGGGGATGTGGAAAAAGAAATGAACATTGAAAGTGGTGATGAAATTAATACAACTTCTTTGGGGGTTCCTTTTGATTTGATCAAAAGGGCTCCATAGGTTGGATTTATGATAAATGTAAGGCCTCTAGGTTTTAGTGAGGGAATTTAGGAGGATATTTAATTAGGGTTTGTCTAATCGAAATGGCTTTGGAGGTGTTATATTGATAGAATGTAATGACACTTTTATAAGAGAGGTGAGGGTCACTTTAGAAAATTCTTGAAATATTATTTTATTATAAAATAAATTTCATTTTATAATTGCTCCGAAGGAATTTATTTAGAGTATAAGGTGGGTAAAGGTCAAAAAATTCTTCAACCTATAGGTTTTATGTAAGTTTTGTTCACTCTATTAACCTTATCTTTTAGATTTTACTCATAGATAGAGTTTCACTTTTACAATGTCTTCATGTATTTTTATATTACATGGTTTATAGACATACTACAAAATTCCAAGGGAACCCCAAGAGGTTAATTAATGACATATATATAATTATTAATGTCTTTTGGATGAACCATAGATTTTTAGGAATATTATATCATTTAATAATGTTGAATTTTCTTAAAACTCATTTGTGTAAATTTTGATAGTATTTTGTATATGGTTTTTGTGAAAGTAAAAAAACATGATTACATCAATAAAAATACATTAAATCCATCATTACAGGTCATATTAACCAATTAAATACCTATAATTCATCATGAGTCTCAATTTACATTTTTTGTTGTATTTATAATATAAATTATATTAATCATTCATTAATATGGTAATTTATTCATCATCATTGAGTCATAAATAAATTTAATTATATTATGTCGAAAAATTATAAATAAATTACCATTATATGAAATATTATTATATTTATAATAAATATTTATAGTCTAATTTATCTTATGGATAATCTAATATTAAAAATATTTTACTTATAAAAATTTTAATTTTAAACTTTTAACTCCACTATTTATAAAATAATAATAAATATCTGAATCTAATCCATGAGGATCATATTTTATTCCTATGTCTAATTTTGGATGAAATATAGTTATCAATTAGAATTAGGACATTTTTTTGGGTAATTTTAATATTATTTGTACCTTTAATTATCTTATTTACTTTTAACCATGGTAAATAAAATTCCAAAGTTACTATTCACCAAAAAATATATTTATCCTATAGAACCACATATTTCATACTGATGTCAATCGTGTCTATAAAACTTTTGAAATTAAATTCACATAAGCAGTAAAATTACGTTTTATGAATTTTTTCAAATGTGCCTAGAAGGTGGAAAAATGTGCCTATAAGGTCGGTAAAGACCTTAAGATGGTTCAATAAAATTATATCTACATATAATCTTATTATAAAAAAACAATTAATTAAATTGTATTAATATATTTATAATATATCTATTTATACTTTAGAAAAATATTTAATTAAAAGAAATTTTTTTAATGAAATACTCGGTTTTATTCTACAACATAGTGTTTTTACTATTCATCAAAAATTGAATGTTTTCCGAAAAATACAAAAAATTCCCCCAAGCTTAATATTGATATTCAAAATTAAAAAACTATTTCAATTTTACAAAATTAATAACTTTTATGTTGAATTAATTAATTTAAAATTAATTCATGTTGTAAAAACCAGAAAAAAAGGTTTTTAAGAAGTAAAAACTATCAAAATATTGATATGTGATTAGGTCTAATTTAAATGTAAAATTACATAAAATGTCATATATTATATTAAATGAAAAAAATATAATCTAATTTAATTTAAAATAAATCAAATTTATAATTTAACATTATAATTTTTTTTTATTATAAATACTCTTTTTTAATTAAAGTTGAGTATTTTTCATTATTTATCAAAATATAAAAGTTATCATAAGAGTACTAAAAGTTTTTCCAAACTATATTTTTTTCTTCCACTATTAAATAATAAGATTATTTTTTCAAATTGAATATATAAAAGTGGTAAATATTGGATATTAAAACGGTTCTCCATTTAAGGACGTTAAAATTTCAATTTTGAAAAATACTTATTTTATCTGAAAACATTTAATTTTTCCATATATTATGTCTAAAACCATATAATATGGATTTTAATATTATATGGAGTATATAAAATTTTTAAAAAAATTAATACTATTAATAACCGCTTTTTAAACGGCTAGTTTTGTAAGTCGTGGTGTGATCGAACTCATTGTTGTGTGTGGCACAAGATATTGAATTGCTTTAAAGAAATACTTTATTTTGTAATCCTAGGAGGTTACTTCTCCCCTCCTTCAATTATTTTTTTCCGTAAATTTTAAATATTTCTTCAAAAATAAAAGGTTTAAAATCGAAAATACCTTAGTGGAAAACCCACATTGGAAATAGGGTTACTTAAATTTTGTCTTAATAATAGGGAAATGGAAATTATAAAATTCACTAAAAAAAATTGGATTTAGAATATGAGATCATTAGGGGAAATTACGGATAAATTATTGGAAGAAAATTGTAAATATTTATAAGGAGTTATTAAGGTCATCAATCACAAACAAGTGAACAATAAATAGAGAATTGAGGTCCTCAAATCCATAAATCTATAATGATTTAAATATCATTGGTTCAACAAAACATAAGGTATTTGTATAACACATTGTTTGTTTTATGATACTTTCCCTAATTTTTAAGAATTAATTTCTTCCTAGAATAAATAAATAAACTTGGAAAGTAGATTTCCATCTTTGAACTATTTTCTACCACAAACTCATCATCCACTCTAAAAGAGAATAGAACACAAAAATATTCTATTTATCCTAATCATATAGTGTTTCGAGAAAATAAATTTATAATTCATATATCATATCAATTTGAAAAAAAATATTATTTTAAAAACTATGACATCACGTATTCCAGTGGTAGGTGATGCACCCTTGTCTCCCTTCAGTTTCAGGTACAAGTCTTGTGGCCTTGCCGGATGCGGCAGGTTGTCTCCCGACCTCTGTTTTGTACATTTAAAATGTCCCAAAAATAATCTTATTAAATGTTTTAACATTAAACAATAGTATCCAATGTCCAACATAATTTATTCCCACCATTAGACTTATCTAAAATACTAGTGTCCAAACTCATAGTCAAAAAATATACAAGGAAGTTCAACATAACATAATGAATATCTCTTTTCTTCCACATAATAACATGTGAGTACTGTCATCATGTATTTTCTTAAAACATGGTAACACTGTTAATTACTATAAAACCTTATTGATTACATTCATGCTCCCTTATTCCTTATATAATAATAGATATATTCCATATATCCAAATTTTTGTCAAACTCCAAAAATGATGGAATAAAAAAATTAATCAGTTCCATGGTAGTCAATAATATCCAATATATTTATCCAAATTAACGATATCTTATTCAAAAATCAATACCTAGATATTAGGACCATATTGAGGTTTATCATTCCTTCATCCTTGTATTTTACAAAATGTTTACCTTTCTATTGATTTACTATTATTAGTACCATATAATCTCAAATCCTCAATGAAATATTACTATAATTCAATCCATATTTATTTCCCTAATTAACATAACCAGTAAATCTTTGATACAACACCCAAATGACATAATTTGTTAATAAAAATATAATAACACTAATTATTTATCTTCGTCTATGGTAGTATCATATCATGATTATTATCCAATAGCATTATTTAGGGTATACTCTGATGATTTGGACATTGATTCATGTAGTGTTCCAACTCCATACAGATGAAGCATTGTACTTTTGAAACCTTTTTCTTACCCTTGAAATCACGTACTTTGTGTCCTTTTTCTCCACACTTATAACAAAATCCCATTCCCATCATGCATTTACCAATTTTATTCATTCCAAATTTATCAAATATGGGAGAATCATTCATTCCCTACTTCAGTTTATCTATCATTCTCTCTACCATCCTTTTATTCTATAGCTTCCCTTAAAAGCCATATGACTCAGATAATTCATTACTTATCTTATTAACACATGAAATTATTTCTTCATATGATGAGAATACATGGGAGACTATTTCTCTTATAAATGATGGTAGAATACCATAAAAGATATGATCCTTCTTACAATATGGATCATGTTTATTGTTGGAGTTCTCATTCCTTATACTGGGAAAAATTTCTAAACAATGGCATAGAATAAGATAGTTTATGAATTACAAAGCATAATTCCAAAGTTTTAAAATATCTATCATAAATTGAACAGTTTATTTATATAATCCATAATTTAAAAAAAAATCATTGAGAAATTATTTACTCATAAATAATTCATAATGGCTTGTAATGAAAATGTGAATGATACTAAGCATATCCCTCGGGGGTGTCATAATAAATAGTACAACAAGGCCTGTGATCATTCACTGGTTCTCATTCGAGTCCATCTCAAAGTAGTGTTTTCAGGTTTTACCCCTATATACATATATGCTGGAGCCATCTCTACCAGCTTGTATCCAAATAGGGATGTATAGCATAGAAAATTAAAAAAATCACTACATTTCCAAATTTCTATGATGTTATTCTATACTGATCCTCAAAGTATATCATAGGTTAATGTTCTCTAATCAGAGTTTTTCTAAATTTAGTTTCCAATGTTGTTACTAAACATCCTCTGATACCAATAATAATTCTCCTAACCCTATTACCCAATGTCAGTAAATTAATCTAATACAATGGAATGATAATAAGGAATCGTGTCCTGAAGGACGATTAGTTTAACAATCTTGGAAAATAGATTACATATATGAATGTTACATTAAAATTTATAAAATAAAACACAACATAAATATTATTTTGGGAACACCATTATTCCCATAGCTTAACCCTCCATATCTATCATAATACCTTTATTTTCATCTTGGGAAAAATAAAACATAAGAAAGGGGTGATCTCATATGCTCAGTACATATAACAATATAGGGGAAACTATCATAAATAAGAATAAAAATGCAAGGAACTGTATAAGACTAAAACACAATAATTTTAAACAAAAACGTCACCATTATATGGAAAAGATAAATCAAATAATTCTATTTAATTATTCACATGGATATTCTACTTGTCGAATAATCACAAATAATATCAATATATAATTTTATAATGACGGAATTCATAATGTTGGAAATCATAACCACATAGTCAAGGACTCGTGACAAGACTACGAATAAATTTTTTTTCAAGGCCTTGCGCCAATGCACTAATTTGTCTCATGATACCTACAGATACATCGAGGACCTAAAGTGGGCTCCACCAATCACTTACTTAGTCCAATGCATTCCTCGTATTAAAATGTTTAAACATAACATAAACATTCGTATTAAAACTACTATACTAAGTTTCAATAATAAAACTATAAATTATGAATGGTATAAAAATATCACATCCATAGTCAAAAATATCATAACTCAATAAATATAATATGGAATCTTTTATTATAATATATCAACCTCAATCAATAATAATATCCAATAAAGGCTGTTGACAGAGTTAAAAATCATAAGTAAAACTCTTTGAGTGAAATGTACATTTTTCATGAAATCATTTAAGAGTCACACAATTTATAATGTGTTTCATTTAAAAGAAATTTTTTTATCACGTTTTCCCATACCACTTTGAAACTATTGAAAGGAATTAACATTTTAAAATATTCATGCCCATATAAATAATTTTTTCAAACTATTTTGAAAACATGGACATTAGTGAGAATGATTTAGGAGAATAAATATTTAGACCACTAGTAATAATGTTTTGGTGAAATATTACCTTAAAAATAATCCCATTTAAAAAACTTTTTTGAATCATGGACATGTATAATAAATTTTTCCCAGTAAAAAATTACACATAAATAATCTCAGATAATAATTAGATTGAGGAATTAACCCATTCCTGGTACTTTTTTAGGAAGAGGGTACATTTAACCTCATGTATAATGTCCATAATATTTATTAAATTATAATAGAACTATATTCATAGTTATCATATCAAAAAAGACTCATTTATGTCTTTATACATCCCATTTAACAATAATTTCTATGTTAAAAAAACATTTTGGGTAATACTCGCTTTCTTTATCATAAGTGTTTTAACCTGTTATTCTTGATCATATCACTTAGATAATTATTTAAATACATCCAAAATATAAAAAAATATTATATTATAATATATATTCAGAATATAAATATTTATAATAGATAGATTTATGGAATGGAAAACACAGTGTATGGAGATGTTAGGCCGTACGGACGCATAAACGGGGTTTCTGTTTTCATATCTTATTGAATGGAAGTATGTGAATGAGATATATGTAAATACACACACACAAATATATATATATATATATATATATTATCATTACTATTTCATATATTACATACTTATTAATAATATATATTTTTATTATCATTTTTGAATGGTGAACATGAAAATGAATCTCATCGTGTCGTGGAGATAGTAAGTCGTATGTATGCAAGAGAGACGATATCATTATGTTGATGGTGAAATCATTTTTAATTTAATTTTATATTATATATATAGTTTTTAACATGTTATATTTATTATTTATATAATTTATTCTCATTACTAAACACATTCAAATAATTAAGCATTGAATAAGAAGCTACACCACGACATGGAGACAGTATGTCGTACGTATGCACGTATGGTGACATGGTAATCCATATGATGTATATGATAGTAAATATGGTTGTAAAATATTTATATTAACATCTCAATATGTATAAGGTATTGTATTTATTATTTTTGATTGTCAATAAATAAGAAAGTGGATGTTGAAGAAGAAAAGATATTTGAAAGAAGTGATTATTATTACATCTTCTTCGTGTGCTTCCTTTTTATTTAATCAAAAGGGATTCTTAGTTAGGATTTATGATCAAATTAAGGCCTATAGGATGAATTAAGGGTATTTGGTAGGATATTGGAGTGGGTCTATTAGATCCAAATGGCGTTGGAGGTGTTATTTTGAGAGAAGTGGAAGTACCCATTTATAAGAGAGCTGAGGGCCACTTTTGGAAAAGATTGAAATATGATTTTATTATAAAATCATTCTTGGTTTATAATGGCTCAAAATGAATTTTCATTGAGGCTTGGGTGGGGATGGGTCGAAATTATATCAACCAATAGGTTTTAGAGATGTTTAGGTCACCATATTAACCTTATCGTTTAGATTTAACTCTTAGTTAAATAGTTTAACTTTTACATTTTCTTGTGGTATTTTTATATTACTTGGTTAATAAACATTCTGTAAAATTCCAAGAGAATTAAAAGTGGTTAATTAATTAAATATAAATCATTATATAAGTCCTTTTTGTGATCCTTCTATTTTTAGGAATAATAAATCATTTAATAATATTGTATTTGTTTTAAAAACACATTTATGTCAATTTTTATACTATTTAGTATACGGTTTTTCTGAAAGTTAAAAAAATTAGATTACTTAAAAATAAAATAAAATAAATCCTAACATGTCATATTAACATATAAAATTCGTGGAATGCATCATAACCCTCAATTTCCATTTATTGTAATATTTATAAAATCAACTATTTTATGCTTTCATTAATAAGGTTATTAATGCATCATCATGTTTTCATAAGTAAATTTAATAATAAAATGTCTAAAAATTATAAATAAAATACCACTATTTAAGAAATAATTTTATCTTTCTAATTTTTATTTATAGTCGAATTTATCTTAGGTATAACCCTGTATTTAATATGTATTAGTTATTCAAATTGGAATTTAGCACTTTAAACTCTTTCTTTCAATAAAATAATAATAAATGTCCCAATTTAATTCAAGAGGTTAAAAGAGGATAAAATTTTGTTGATAAGGTTCATTTTGGTCTAAATAAACTTATCCAATAGAATTATGTCATGGGTTATAGTTTTTTAAATATTATTTGTACCTTTAATTTCCTTATTTACATTTAACCGTGGTAAATAAAATTCAAAAATTAATATTCACCAAAAATTATTTTCATCATATTGGACCACATTTTACATAATAATTTCAACCATGCTCTTGGAATTTTGAAATTTAGTTCACAGAAGTAGTAAAATTATGTTTTATGAAATTTTTAAAATGTGCACAGAAGGTGGATAAATGTGCCTAGAATGTGGGTAAAAAGACGTTAAAATGGTTCAATAAAATGTTATATCTATAATATTATTATTAAATGACTCAAAAGACTCATATTTGACTAATATTTGTAGTATTGATCTATTTTTACATTAACAAAACTTTTTAGTTAAAAATATTTTTTTAAATGAAAATCTCAGTTTTTATCAACAACGTAGTGTTTTTTACTATTCATAAAAAATATAATGTCTTAAGAAAAAAACAATCACCCAAAGAAAATTTTGATATTAACAATTCAAAAATGAAGTAAATTATAACAAATAAGAAAATTAAAAGGTGGATTAACTAATTGGAAATTATTTCCCTTTTGAAAAAACTAGAAACCAGGTTTTTAAGAAGTAAGAACAATCAAAATATTGATATGTGATTATATCTAATAAAATTGTAAAATTACTTCCAATGACCTAAATTTTATTAAATGATAAAAATATAATCTATTTATAGTGTAAAACAACTCAAATTTGTAATTCTAATTATAAATTATTTTGATTAAAAATGTTTTTTAATTAATATTTAGTATTTATCAATATTCATCAAAATATGAAAGTTATCAGAAAAGTAAAAAAAAATTACCAAATAAATTTTTATCTACCTATTTTAAATAAGAAGTTTATTTTATCAAATTGAATATATAAAAGTGTCATATATTGGATTTAAAAAGTGATCACCATTAAAAGGCGAAAAAATATCATTTTGGAAAAAATACATCTTTTATTTGAAAAATTGAATTTGTCATTATATTATGTCTAAAAAAACATAATATGGATGTCAAAATTATATGGAGTATATGAAATTCCAAATGCAGTTAATATTATTTATCACTGCTTTTTAAACGTCTTGTTTTGTAAGTCGTGGCGCGCTCAAACGCGGTGTTGCGTGTGGCGCAAGCTATTCAATTACTTTTAAAAGATCATGTGTTTTGAAATCCAAGGGTGTTGCAACTTTATTCACACCAAACAACATCAACATATTCCCATAGTTACCATATCAACATTTTTTTTCTTTGGAATGTCCTTATCCCTTACTAATTTCTAGTGACATCCTAATACGAGGTCATTCTTCCTGAACCATTAGTACGCCTTCAACTATTCAATGAGATCATCGATACTCAAGTGAGGAAACGTTTTATTCACATTCATATGGTTCATGTTCGGATATTCCACACATAATCATATTTTCTACCTTCTTAGAAATCAAAACTAGGGCTTCCTAGGGTGAAACCCTGGGTCACACGAAGCCCTTCCCCTTAAAGTCCTCTAAATTCACCCTCATCTCAAAAATCTCTAATGGTTCCATTTGATATGATGGTGTAAATATTGGTGTCATCCTGGTGTGTAAACGAATTTATAAATCATTATCCTGATAGGGAGGGAAACCCAAAAAGTCCTTAGGAATGACATCCTCATACTCTTCCTCCACTATAGGAAACTAATGACTCAAAACATACACTACACCAAGGGTTAGGTTGGCCAATTGCTAAGTAATCAACTTAGACCTCCAATGCCTAAGTCCATCCTATTCTTCCTGGGTTTCATTTTCACCAAAAAAGGTGAAATTTGTTCAATCACTATGGAAACAATGCACCCTTTGCCTAAAATATTTAATATGAGCATTAACTGTGGATAAAAATCGATTCTGTGAATGATGTCAAAAGTCCTCAATACAACTACAGTATATCCCAACCATAACTCTCACCTACAAGAGTCAACTCACATAGTCAACACTACTGTGTTATCATTGAGTCTCCTCCAGTAGGATTCTCTTTTCATAAATGTCAAGTCAATGCATCGATCAGAATTTATAAGTCATTAACCTAATTCGGGGAATGAATGTAATGACTAGCACATGTATACATAAAAACTGAATCTATTGTGGAAAATACACTTATCATACCTCAAAACAACCCTCATGACTTGTGTTTATAGGCCTCTATAGACTCTTGTTGACCTCATCCATATCAACTAGATCCCTGAGCCATTTTTGACCCACGTCATGGTGGTGGGGGTAATATGTCAAACCTCTGAACAACTATTATTTCCCAGCCTACCCCTCTACCATGTCTTCCACCCTATGAACCACCATACTCCTCTATTTATCTCTATCTCAGTTACCCCTTGATCATCTCCATATCAACTATACATCAGTTCCAGAAATCTATTTCCATATGTCCTCGACCGTCGCAAGAGAACGACTGACTATACCAATAATGAATTGAGTAACCATGAGAGCCCTAAACCGCTGACATTGAGTCATGAGATCAACTACTAAATCTCCTGACACTCATGGATCCTTATTAATTTCATTGAATACCTAATAATGAGGTCTCATCTACTGGGTTCCCACTGATACCTCCAAAAACTGGTTTGTGATCTATAAGAAAACATTCCACTAACATGGCTCTCTCAAGTAACCCAGCCGTTATAGAAATTATATGGGATGCCACTGATTCCCTAATGTATCGGTGAAAGAATTACTCAAAGGTTCAATCCCAAAAGAACAAGTCTCTTTCCATATCCCACGTGTAATGCGAGAGATCTATAAACTTAACTGAATACTCTTCCATGATCATACTTCCCTAATGCAGATGCATAAGCTCCGTTATACACACCGATCACAACATGGCTGAAAAAAACTCCGCCCAGAAGAGATACCAAAATTTTTATATGATAGTGATGTCTCACCATGTGACTGAGTCAGAAAGCTCAACCATCACCCCATAGATCCATGAATAAGACTCATGTAGATGACTTTCATATTATTGGTAGACTTACTAACAAGGTGGAAAACAAGTGTTAGTACCTCTATCCAATACTCAGCCATCTGGGGTCTGGGTCACCCTAAAACATGGAGTTCACAACCTCTAAAACTCATTTTATTTACTCCACCTAGATGTATCCATAGTTGGTAGTGTAGGAAGTATCTACTACTCATTGGGTGGGGGTATAACCAGTAAACCACCCATAGGTTATATCTCAAGTAACAGAACCTGTTCTGATACCTCATCACTAGGAGGATCATCAACATGATCACACATTGTAATCCAAGATGGCTATCTATATAATGGAATTAGGAAATAATACACGATGTACCATGGTCGATATAATATATATGGGGAGATGACTAAATAAAGACATTTTAAACACAATCATTACTATATGATTATTGTACCGTTATTTTTTACACCAAGCATTGTTCTCATGTACTGAGTCAAAAAAAGGTGATTAAAATCTAGGTTTATGGATTTGTTAGCTACCACACCCACACAAGAGTCCCTTTCTTGAAACTAAAACTCAAAAAAATTAACACTAATTCCCCAAACCAACCTCACTAATTCCTGATCAAAATTAGGAACTAGCCACATCTCGTACCACTCTTTCAATTCCTTTCACAGATGGGCCCATTCCATGACTACCCCAATACCACCTCTGATAGGTTAGGGTATGGTGACTAGCACCAATTACACATTTTCACAGATGTAAGGAATTAGCCTTAATTACTTGTAGTAATGCACATATCTCCAAGCCACACAATGATGAATTGTAAAACAGCTGAATGAATGACTTCATTAATCTTATAACCCACCACTAGAGTGGGAAATGAAGTAAATGGAATGTAAACATGGAGAAATAGAATCCCACCAAAAATAATTTGTACGAAAGGACAAATGAACCCGAAAAAATACCAAACATTCCCATGGTCCAGGACTAATTCAATGTATGCTACCGGTAAGTACCTCAGTCTACCCTGCTCCAACTATGCTCCTCATTCTCTATGTTCTCCAGGGACATCGTCAAAATGGTCACCATTTTCACAAGACACAACACATGTGGGAAAAGCGCGTGCATGGGTGAGAATAAACATAATCATCCAAATAACTCAAAAAACACTAAATATAAATCCCCATGTATATTAAGAACAATACAATGTATGAAAATGTATAAAAATTATAAGAAGACCACACATTTATTTTGGAGAGACAATATGCCATCTGGTGATAATAACCAACATCCAACCACTAGAATCATCTCAAAGTATGCTTGATTCGGTAGAACTCACTCGTAAAGGAATTATATCATCAAAGACACTTGATTAAGAGTTATATCTCATTTGGTCCCTCCCAAAAAGAATGTATTAGTCTAAGAATACTATGACACACCGAGATGGTTTCATGCTTAGAACTACTCGGGACCCCACAAACCCAATCTTCAACAACCAGCCACATAGTGGATCATATTCCAATGATTCCACAAAAATTAATGATGAAACGTACTAGATAAATGATAAATATACTAATCAGGGAGGTCAAACTGATTCCAAAAAATCCACTTGGGATGATAGTGGATCGCACTCCAGTCTCATAGTGGGACACCACATCTCCATATGAGGATCAGCCTTGAGAAGGGTCTAGAATGTTGTGATGTGGATGAAATGTGGAATTGTACCCTTAATGAAAGGACCAAGTGAATGAAATTAACCTATACATGAAAAAACTAGGATAAATATGAGTCTGGATTACTATTAGTGGGAGTACACGGCCTGTGTGAGGGACTGCATGGAAGGTCCAGCTATCCCAAGCCCATCTAGTGTGGAAGAACCTCACACATCATGTAGTCTCAATATACCATGACTGTTGGATTAAAACATGAAATTTAGAGGTTGATAGTGTCCAAATCATGTTTCCTACCTGTGTCTATGAACTGAAGATTTGTTAGTGTACTAGTCCTTGTACGCGAATCTATTTCAGTGTCCATTTTCATGGTTTGACTTCTGGATGCGTATTGTTACCCATGTCCGTATACTCTCTGAAGTTCACATTGAGTCATCCAAGGAGATTCACGCATTGTGTGATAGTGTTCGCACACTATGTGATCCTTAACTCTAGCCAAACCTGAGTGCCACATCTAGGGGGACCCATAAGGTGTGTATTTTTTCCATACACATTGTGTTGCACGAAAATTTTCATATCCATATAGGATCTCCTATATATCAATCATCACACCATTGGGACCTCAGAATATTCTAGAATCTATAGATCAGGGTTTTTTATTACATCTAGTCTCAGGATATGTGGGTTTTATATTTTAATCCTCTCCTAAGTTGCCACCACCAAGACAAACGTTCCATGCATCCAAATCTATTTTGAATAGATTCTACAAATACATTCACATAAATAATTATTAATCCAGTACTATAAACGTATCCCAATAACATCACTGATTATAACATGTATGCATAGTGTCAATCTATTGATCTGAAAAACGACCTCACAATGGTCAATAACTAGCTAATTGTCGAGTCAATGGCCAAAAAAACACTCTTAATGAAAGTGCAAATAATGGAGGGACAAATAAATAATCTAAAATAGTTTGGATCAAACATTGACTATTGTTATTTAGGCCTCATTTCATTATCATATATAAGTAATAGGAGACGGATAAACAAAAAACCAGAAATAATCAATATTATCAAATAGAAATATACCGATGATTTGAAGATCAATAGTTGTTTGTTGAATTAACACATTTTAGTTTGGGATTAATAATAGGATGAAATTCACAAAATAAGAAGCCTATGTATAGTTTGTATTTATCGTTGATGAAGAATAGTTATGTTGTCAATGTTCACCCGATCCTTAAACTCCACCAGCGTGATGATCAATGGTCTAATCATGATCCATTTTCATCTACTAAAAAAATGCTCCCCAGATGAAGCATAGTTCTCTAGGGTGTAGTGTTTAACCATGAGACAAGGGGATTATTTATGTTCTTATAGGGGGAGATGGTTACCGCACTAATTGAAAATAAAATAAATCATCTTTTAGTTTATTTTAATAATTTGGCACCCCAACAACATTTCAAAAAAATATTTACCCCCGACCAATATTAGGCAAAGCCCATAATAAAACAACCATTCCAAATCCAATGGTTCCCTCATATTTCTAAACTGAAAACCTGGTTATGAGTTACTAATCATTTTTCAAGAAAATCATATGTTTGTGATATTAAATATTTTAATATTTTTCAAACCATTAATTTGGGAACATGTGGCCACGAAATCACTCAACACATTAGCTCTTGGTCTCGAAAATGATCCATATAATACCTAAAAATAATACATTGAAAATCTAATTTGTTACATGGGAAACTGCTTCCAATTGTAAGGAGACTTGGTGCCTTATATTTGGGAAACAAATAACCCGTATATTCAAACCATCATTGAGAATTATACATGATTATAACTATTAAAATTTAAAGGACACTAATGGTAAATTATTAAATGGTATTATATCAATATTAATGGGATCCCAATGATAGACAATATTGTGTATGGTAAATATATAAGTTGGTAGATATCATCCAAAAAAACTGGACTTTTAGATAAATGAGCACATTATGATCTTAAATGGGTTTAGTTTTGGTTAAATGGGAGGTATACCTTAATAAATAATGTTTATGTTCACTTTATAGATTATGGTCATGGAAACCAATATAATCAATAATTTTTATGTGAAAATGTATGTTTTTTACGGATAAAATGTATGAGTTGTTCAATTTTTATTTGAAATTAAATGGATTATCTTCTAAAATGTTCTAAATGACCTATGTGGTAATATTGAAGAATGTTTATTATGAAATAAACAACTATTGGTGTTTGGGAACTATAATAAATAATAAAATACTATTGGGTTGCATCATAATGAACCTAGGATGGCTTATCGTGGCCTTCGTATGTCAACAATTTTTAAATGTTTAAAAAGGTTGTCTCAGGATACAATCATGTTGTTCGAATATATTTTGTTTCAAATATATTAACTGTTTAACGATTAAATGTGAAGTTAATTAAATTTCCAAAAAATTATACCGGAAGTGGTGTCCTTATGTTTAAACCCTTGTGTATGTGTGGTTCAAACTATCCATGTGCTTCCACTGAACAAAACAGAGAACATTTATTTGGACTCCTTACTCATTATGATCAATTAAGTGATATTTTCATGAGCTCATAGTCATTTTAGTTGGAATTACATTGTTTTATTATTGAATTTTCTCATTCATAAGGGCTTTACATTTGTAGTTAGTACCTTTTAGTTTAAATTATTTTCTATATCCTATTAGTTTTCTCAGAAGTGGTATCATTAGGGAGTTTTTTTCACTAATAAGACTTCTTTAGCTTTAATATAAAACCCTTATTCAGACAGGTGGTCATGTTTTCCTTGACCATTGTTGTGGGAATGAAAATCGAGGGATGCCCAGTTTCATTAGGTTATAAATTCCAAGGAATTGGTCAGCCTCTTATCAAGTTGTGTGACCCATTTTTCGTAATCGGTGATGGGTGACTTGTTATGTCATCGTCAAGGATAATGTTCATATGTGGACATGTGATTTTGGACTAAAAATATAGTCCATTCCATGAAATACTTGAATGAATAGGGATGATAGTCCTACGTGTATAATTTAAGAAGGGATGTTTTCCTATGTATGCTTGGGGTGGCATGTGTTGATATATGTGGTACTGTCATGTGTTAAATGTGGTAAAAACCCATTTTATTTTATTGAATTCATTGATCCTTGATCCATTGAGTGCGATATTTGGTCTTCTCCATGTAGAGTGACCACAGTGTGGAAAAAAATTTATTCTTCACAATTTATGGGATAATGTATTAGAAATATCATTGTTTTGACATGCCATTCAGTCTGGTTTTAGAGTTCATAGAATTAATTAACAATGTGATCATGGATCAAAGGTGTGTAACACATTTTTTTAAGGAGTTTTGGAATAGAATATGTGTGAGAGGATAATTTATCTTTTCTATAGTCAACAAGGACACTCCTATGGTGGGTATTATCACTTAATTTCTGGCGGTTATGTGCCCTCTAATGTGGAAGTCACACTCCAAGAGGGACCATATGGGAATGGTATATCATTTTTAAATGAAATTTGGGTGACTGAGTTTTGAAATATGGTAGTTCTATCTTGGTAGAACAACATCGAGGAGTTTGGTTATCTATATAACCTCTAAGAAAAGTTGTTGCTCTAGGTGGAAATTATTGGGTAAGCATAAACGATTATGTGATGCCTCGGGTGTTGAAGGCTTGTGATCATTTAGTGATAGTGTGTTGGAAGGTGAATTAGATTTTATTCTTTGATGTCGAAGAGTTGTGTTCCTACTGTTCTTATTTACAATTTTTGGTGTGTTTGATAGGAAACCATTAAATCCAATTTGTGCTTTATAATACATGATAATCATGAACCCTTCTATAAAATAATCCTATATTCATTTAGATGGCTATGAACATACACAAAAATTATGTTTTAAAAATCTTTTGGGTTATTTTATCATTGTAGCATGCTGACGCATGGTTCTTCTCAAGGAATAGTGGATCTCTCTGATCCTTGTTTCCCATGTAGGGAACACATTGGATGGAATTTTAACTAAAGCCCTTTCCCTTGGATATACCTCTATGTGGATGTCACTATGGGCATAGTATCTGAACTAAAGTTAATGTTTTGGATTTGTACTAAAGACTCCCATATAATCATAGAGTGCTCTCTACATTTGAAATGTTTTTTGAACTCTAGTTTTCTGGATTATGAGGATATCCCTGACTGTAATTTGATCTCGGGGATGGTTTGATTAGGGATATTCATCTAATGTTTGGTGTGGACTTGTGTGACCGTTTTTTGGGTGAATGCAAGATTCCATTGAGAAGGCATTGTTTTTCATTTTGTAACATGTCAAACATCTATGTCGATAAATTTAATATAGTTTGTAAGAGTGTGTTGGATTTTATGCTTCTTAATATTTTATATTATCTATGGGGGAACAATTTTTGTTACATTGTAATATAGAGACATGTAATGTATCTGTCAGCCATGATTTTTCATCGAAGGTTGTATTGAACTTGTTAAATGAGGTCCATGGGGATTGCCCAGTTAGAATGTTCAAAATTCACACTAAGAGAAACATTAAAACCCCTATTGTATTATTTTAAAGTCAATTCTGATCGTTGAAAATTCATGGATCAGAATTGGCCCCGTTCTACATGAGAAGACCTAAGGTGGGGAGTACCCCTAGTAAGATGATTAAAGAGATGAAGTGATGATCATTTCTCTGGTTAAATGATCTTGGGTAAGCATCATTTCACCATTTAAATTAGAAATTGAATTTTAGATCATGTATTAATGGTTAATGGTACAATTTCATAAATGAATGCTTTAAGATATTATGGAATTTGAAAGTTCAACATGACTATTTGAATGAAAATTCCCAACCCACGTAGGATGGGTGATGTTTTCATTGTTCATGAAGGCTTTATGGGGATGTGATGTTATGAGGAAGGGAGGTTGAAATTACCTGGGTTTTTGAACCAGATGAAAATAAAATGGAATTTGAATTTTTGATTAATATTTGTGTCATTTGACAAACCATGCTTTAGAAATTAACTCATTGATTTAGAACACTTTTTCATTGTTTTACATGGTTGATTTCATGTTTGGTCCATTGGAGGCATCCTCATGTTTTGGGAGTTAATGTACCAAATGTTTCCCAAATATGAATGATCTATTGGGTTCTAATGGTTTGTATGAAACTATGTGGCCCAAATCCGAAAATTGTGTGACCTATAGCACCTCGACAGAAGTGGTGCAACTGGGAGGCACATGGTTTTCAAAACTAGTCACATAGCCTGCAAGGGTAGTGACACATAGGATGTACCTAGCCACTATTTAACACATGTTTTTCATATGGGTTGGCTAACCATGTGTGAAAATCTATGATAGGTGGTTTGGGGAGGTATGGGTGCCACACCATTGGTGCATAGATTGGGTAATCGTGCAACAAAAATTGTGCAGTGTGTTTATTTTTAAGAAATTAGTTTGATTGTTTGAAATAAAATAAAAAGAAACTAGAACGTAAAATACTATTCTCTTTATACTCCCACACACAACACACCCCTCCCTTATCTCATGGCTTATGAATTCCCCCTCTCATCCTCCTCTCCATTCGATGATCTTCAACAGTTTAATCAGGAATCTTGCTCGGTCCATTGAGGGATGACCTTATTCCCCCATCTCTCCCCTTGGTTAGTAGTTTATCCTTCTCCCCATCACCCGATGTGGTTAATACAAACATTAGGTCAAGGGTTAACCGGTATTTGGTGTTTTTCATCAGTAATATGTTATGTGATGGGTCTATGAGATCAACGTTGTTCGTGTTCGACATTCTCGGCTGAAGATAATGAAAATTGAATTTTTTGGCATGGTGTCTCTGTTTGGGGTTTCTATTTTCATGATATATTTTATTTAAAAGATTTCATGGGGATCCCTTTGGTGATTTATGGTTTCTAGAAATAGTTTTTACTGTGTTTGGTTAGGGTTTCTATTCTCAAAGGATACTTACCCACATATTCATAGGTAGGAATATGTGTGTGTACGTTACCTCACAATATGTATATTCATCCATGGGAGTGAATATACATATATATGGATATGCGTGCTTACATATAGTATGAAAAATGAATCTGGGCATGAGTGTGGCCGGGTTGATGAGTATATGAGCATATATGTAAGGATACCATTTCAGATATTCATGTCCATGTGAATATGGGTGTAGGGGTTATGTGTTACTAGTTATATTAAAACGTTCAAATACTCAGTTGTGTGAAGGAGCAGCTGCAATTGGTCTCTTATAAAACCTATGGTGCCAATTGATTGTCTTGGTCTTATCATGTGGTTGGATCCCCTTCCATTTACCCCATTAAATTAATAAATACCATAGTTACACACTCTCACACAATACATGCATTTGATTAGTGGTGAAGGACTTTTAGAAATAATGTTAAATATAAATAATTGAATTTTTTGTTAAAGAAATGTCATGATTTAAAAACAAAATTCTCGATTTAGATGCTCTATCCTTGAAAAATAATAGTGGTGATATATGATTTATAGCATGGTTGGACATATTTTCATGGTAGTTATTTATACCTTGATATCAATATTTTTATTTGACCTATTTTTATATATTAAATGGCATCATCAGATATAACATCATTTTGGTTTACAAAAATGTTTTTCCCCCGTTATTATAAATGAATTTTTTATCCAAGATACATTTTATGTTTTTGGTACTTTTTGAATAACATGAATGTATATGCTGAACCTATTAAGGTAACTGGATCCATTTACCATTACACAGTTACACCCCAAAACGATAAATTGTAAAATGACTAAAATTATATGACTCATCTCAACAAGGTGAACCGTAATTTTCTAGAACCTACCTAATTTGAACTCCACAGTAATGTGTGCATGGCCTGGAGCTGTGATCAGGATGGGTGACCTTCTGGGAAGATTCCCATGTTGAGTGTGAGTGAGGCAATAGCACACTAGAAAGGGCATGTGTTGTCTAGTGGGAGTCTTCATTAGTCAGATGACCCATTCCAGCATGTGGATGGTCCCTAGGTTGGGGACCATGTGTCTGCCTAGAAACTATTGTATCTGGAAAACCAGGACCTAAATACAATGTTAATGGTGAGAGGGGTTTGTGATATCACAAGGACCTAGTTTTTACATATGGTATTAGTGGTGGTATCTAGCCTTAAGTGTGGTGAACTTCCTGGGATTATTTGTAGGTCCTAAAATAATGAAATTGTGCTCTAAAGGTGGGGGTGAATATAACACCCTAGAATGATAATTTTTTAAATGACTAAAATTATAAGACTCATGTAAACATGGTGTAACTTCCATTTCAGGTGTCTACCTGATTAGAACTACACAGTTAAGTAGGATTGGCCTAGAGTGGTGATCAGGATGGGTGATCTTTTGAGATGATTCCTATGGTCTGTGTGAGTGAAGAAAAAGAACACTAGAAAGGAAATGTGTTGGAATATGGGGACTATTATTAGTCAGATGACGAACTCAGGCGCGTAGATAGGCCCCAGGGTGGGGACGACATGTCCGTAGAGAAACTGGTGGTAGCTGGAAGGCAATAACCCAATGGTCATGTTATTGACGGGGTGCCTTTGAGGTAATCAGGACCCATTGGTTACATGCACTATCCCAGTAGATGATTTGTGTATGTGGAATTAAATGGTCTTGAAACATATTGGATGGTTAAACCATTCCTCATTCGTCATCTACTTTACAAAATGCCTCTTGTCTGTTGTAATTTTTTATATAGGAATTGAATATTTTAAATGACATGTTAGAGATTTCATTTCCTTAGGAATCAAACATTATATTTTTGAAAATTCCTTTGATAATGTTTTTAGGAATCAAACAATATATATATAAAATAATAGATTTCATATATATATATATATATATATAATACCTCATGCCATTTTTTATGAATGATTAGTTATTTTAATGATGTAAACTAGTATAATATTATAAAATTTTATCAAATACCTCTGGTTATTAAGAGATTTCAGAAACACACACACACACATATATATGTATAGTTTAGTTTTATAAAATGCCTCCAGTTATATATAAAATTTTAAATTTTCATATATATATATATATATAATATTAGATTTCTTATATATATATATATAATGCCTCATGTCATTTATTAAGAATGATTAGATATTTTTATGATGTAAACTAGTATAATTTTATAAAATTTTATCTTCCATTTAGATGAATAACATGTAATGTGTTCATTTATTTTATTTATTCATACATTGATGAAATATAATGAATTTGATCATCTTTGAGATATCAAAATGTTTCATGTTTTTAAATTATAAATTCTTTAAAAAGAATTAATTAATATACATGATTATGGAGATATATTTAGACGAAACATAAATATAGACATATTTTATTAATAGATATCATGTTGTATCCCTTCATTTGTTGAATAACAGTTTCCTTTTTGTATACATATCTCTTATTATTATAATGATTTATGAATTTAAATTCTTTTTAAAATTGAAAATTTCCAGCATGTTACGCATAATCATATTAGAATGATGATTTAATTTTTATTTAAAAATATAATAAATTATTGATTAAATGTAAATTCTTATTCCAAGGTATTGAGATTTTTATCAAAAATATTTTTTAAAAATTGAAAACATATGAGGTGTATGATATTATATAGTATAATGTATGAAAAATCCCTATAAACCTTAATTAAAATTTGAATATTAGAAATGATTTTTTTTGTAGTTTATATCACTTGTTAGGTTATATAAGGTTGTGTGTTGATATTTTTTATGTTGTATTGTAATTTTGTTTCCATAATTAATCATATTTTGTTAGGTTAACCATTAAATGATTCTGTATATGTGAATTTTAATATAATTTATAAACTATTTAAATGTTAAATAGTTAAATAAGATTTTGATAAAAGGAAGTGGTATGTTATTACAATTATAAAATTAAAAATTTCAAGCAAATATTATTTATGAAAAATCATGCTCCTTGGATCCTACGTCATTTATTGATGTGGATCTATTTTAAGGGGTTCATGTGTCATTATAATTCATAAAATTTCCTTAATAGATGATTACTTCAAGAAAATTTTCTCCATCCATCCCCCTATCTTGTTCCATTATTGGTAATCCCCAATTAGGGTTAGAGTAGGTTCATATGGATGATTTTAAATCCTTCGTGTGGTTAGTTGATTAACAATCTTATCATGATCCAATATTTCTTTTGTAAAAAGAATTACAAAATTCCTTAATAAATGGATGTGTATTTCAAAAAAGAAAATATACACATTTTCATCATTGGTTTATATTATTTAAAATTATACTTTATGATACTATATTTGGTTTTTATACTATATTTAGATATGGGATTTTTTAAAAACCTATATAAACTATATTTGATATAATGAAAATTCTTCTACGCTGGTTGGGATATGAAAGGAGGTTACCTACGAAAAGTATTTTGGTCATCATTATAATTTCAATGATTGATTCACTTTTATTGAGGTTAGAATCCATGGACATCTGGAATGAGTAAAAAATAATGAAATTGTTTTGATTTAAATTAATTAGTAATTATTGTATAGGATGAATCTTTTATTATTTTATCATATATTATGGTTCATTGTGGTTAAGAATCCCTCTAAAGTTATTGAAGTGCACTGTGTTTCATTTGTTGTCAATGAGGTATATTGTTGTCAAGGAATGAATGGATGGATGTCAAGGAGGTTCAATATGTGAATGAAAAAGGATGTGATGGTGTTGGTGATGAATGGAGAATGGCCATGGTACTTAGAGACATGTCACTTAGGAGATTCACTAAGTGACATAGGATGTTGTGGTTGAAACATTCTCTATGTAAATCAGATGATTGTTGAGCTGTTCTTTAAGTTCAAAGAACTTGTATCCTGATGATACAATGTCACAACAATGTTTGAAGACCATGCATTGTATTGAAAATGCATGAGGAGATGAAGTGAACCATCCATAAGTTCTAAGTGGATGAAGTGGTTTTAATGAAGTCCATGCACTAACTCTTAGTGCATGTGAATGTGAAGAAGATCCAATTGATCTCTGATTAGATCAATGAAGCACTTTGAAGAATTTAAGTGATTCAAGAGTTCGGTTGATGAAGATGAACCTTTTGAATTCCATATCCTAAGTGAAGATCATATGAGGAGAAGTAATGGAATTCTTAAAAAGAAGAAGACGAATGGAGAAGAGGAAGAATGGCATGGATGTAGTGGCTTGGAATTTGGCATTTGGTACTTAGTAACTTTGTTTTTATACAAAGTCTAGGTTCTACACTTAAGCAAAAAATATGGCCAGCCAAGGCACCTTGAGGGTTCAACCCCAAGGCATGGGCACTAGGGCACCACACCCATGGGGGAACCCATGGGGCGAGCCAGGGCGGCAGGGCGCACACCCAAGAAACCGCATGGGCACCTGGGGCACGCCCGAAGGAGCGCGGCAGGGGCGTAGGAGCGCGCCCCCAAGAGTGTCAGCGCGTATAGAGGGTGCATAGCACGCGCCCGAGTGGCAGGGGTGGGCGCAAGAGTGCGCCCGCAGAGAGAACCTGGTGCGGGGCGGCACCGGGAGGGGAGAAGTGCAACTGAAGGGAGGCCGGCAGCGCTTGGGTGATAAGCCGCGGAAAAATCGCGGCCCGTTTCGATGTGGGACGCAGAATTTTCACCTGGGAGCAAATCTCAGCCGTCCAGGCGATCTCGCGGCAGATCTCGGCCGCCCGATGCATCTGCGGAGCCCTGTTCCAATCCTGGCCATTGATGCTCATTTGATCACCGCATCCAACGGCCCAGCATCCGTCTTCTTCCCCGAGCTCGCACGAGGCCACCCGCGAGTCCACCTTCGAACCAGGCACCTCCCGACGCCGGATTTCGAGTTCCCGGCCACCTCCGATCAAGCTAAAGCCACCATTGTAATCGTCTGGCCATAACAAACATAATCATGCTATAAAATTACCTTGCATGCATCAAATGAAGAAATTGGAGTTCGGCCGAGGCAAGAAACGTTGCCGAGGCTTTGAAGGGTTCGTGATTTGCATGGATTGGAAGAAAAGAGGCCGTGCATGTGTTCTAAGTCGCATGCACGTGAAGAAGACCGAAGAAAATAAATACCCGCGTGAACCGAGGATAGAAACCAGATTTAAAGGATTTTTAAAATATCCGAAATCTTCGGTGATTCACGATTTAACACGCGGATGAACAGAGGCATCTCTCGCCTATATAAACAGAGGCCTTGCTCTCGTTTTTGCTTGCTGATCCTTTGAATATTTGAAGTCCCGTGAGAGCCTTTTGTGCCTCGTGAAGTTTGGAGCTCCGCGCAACCCACTTGCGCGACGAAGCAGCCCGAAGCCACAATTGGCTTCGTGAAGTCCCTTTTGCGCATATTTGCGCAAAAGAAGTTGGAGGAGACCGTGTGCGCATCCCTTGCGCGACAGGAAGGAGCCGAGCCGCATCACCTGCGCGCCTTCGTGGTTCGTTGAGGCTTGCGCGACAGAAGCGCCCGCGGTAGTGTTGCACCCTTGCACAGTTGAGCCTACACGGCATTTGAAGACAAGAAGAGGGCCACACCCCCTTGCACGCCTTGTTTGAGTTCGGGTATATTCAGACAAATACACTTGATGTGTGTGTGCAAATTGAAGAGGAAGAACCCGAGGCTTGGTTGTGTGTGGAAGTGAGAGAGCAGACTTGAACCTTGTGGGTGCACACTTTGAAGAACAAAGAATAGTTTGTGTGTGTGCAAGAATAAGTGAAAGGCCAAGCTTTAAGTGTGTGAAAAACGAAGAATAAACTGTGTGTGCAAAACAAGTGAAGGCCGAAGCCTAGTGTGTGCACTAAAAGTGTATACACATTAAAAGAAGAAGAAGAAGTTCCACACTAAAGTGAAACACACTTCTAAGTGTGTGAACAATTTGAATATAGTGTGTGAATATTATGGGGAAGGTGTGTGCTTAAAATTGACTACACCCTTTGTGGGTTTATTGCACCGAGAAGAAGAAGGGGAGTGCATGCATGCATGCATGCACGTGCGCACGTGAACAAAGCTAAATCAGGTTGTGTGCATTTGAGGAGTCCAAGACCAGGAGATCTTGAAGATATTGTGATGCCATGCATTCATTGCATTATGTTGAACTGATGTGAGACTGGACCAGACTGAAGTTAAAGATATCAGTTGTATGAGTATTCAGTTGCTGGAGAGAAGCCGGGTCATCCTTAGAAGAAGGTGATAAAGCCCGAGCAAGACAAGAAGACCTGATCATCACAAGTGATCAGAGGTACAGAGAAAGGCCAGCAGTCTTTATCCCAGACTGCTGAAGATACTTGAAGAAGCTTAAAGAGAAGAAGAGCTACTCGTGTGACTCGAGGAGCCAGGAGAAGACCCTGTGGGACTCAGGGAGAAGAAGTCTTCAGTGGGATTCTGGAGCAGGCCAGTGGGACTCTGGTAACACTGTGGGACGCAGTATAAAGACCCTCCTGTGGGACTCAGGAGAGATACAGTGGGAATCTGTATCGACCATTGTAATACTAACAGATTATAATGGAAGAAACAATGTTGGGGTGTATAACCAACATGGCATGGACGTAGGCCTTTGGTGCCGAACCTTGTAAATCCTTGTGTCCTGTGCCTTTACATTTACTGCATCATTCGAGGAAAGGTGAGAGATACAAGAAGAGTGGATCGAGGCTTTAACCAGCCATAGAGGTTTAATTGATAAGAATCAATTTGTAAAAAGTTTTAAGGGATCACTGATTCACCCCCTCCCCCTCTCAGTGATTCACACTGATCTGGGCACTTCATTTGGTATCAGAGGCAGGTTACCTCTAAAAGATCCAAGAGAGTCTATATGGAGTGCAGATTTGAGGAAATGAAAGAACAGCCTCAAATGGAGATATCTGCCAAGACTCTGAAAAACAGAATGAAGAAACAGGCAAAGAAGATGAAGAAGAAGGTTGTTTCAATCAGAGAAACTCATTCTATGGAAAGAAATGTGAAAGTCACATCAGATGACAATTCCTTTTATCATTCTTCTGATGAAGCCTGATCTAGCTGTGATGAAGATGGAAGGAACAATGATCTTCTAAATGCAATCAAATATCTTCAGAAGATAGTCCCCAAGGAAGTGGCAATGTGTATAGCTACAGGCCTCCTTGATCTTCAAGAAGAAAAATTACAGCTAGAAGATGAAGCCAATTCTCTGGAAGTCCAATTGGAAAAAAGGGTTGGCATAACCAACACTCTCAGAAAGCTGGTGAAGGCTAAAGATGAAACTGTTTCTCTTTGCAATGAAAGATATGAAGACACTGCTGAAGAATTTCAAAGAAGCCTTTCTGAGAAAGAAATATTTATTATAATGATCAAAGATGTTTTCCATGCACTGGAAAAGAGGCACAAAGTTTCAATGAATGTCAGAGATGCTCAACTTGAAGAGAAAGTCAAAAGGGTGAAGGATCTTGACAACTCATTGCTAGAATTGAAGAAGGTGCATGAAGACCAGTTAGAACAGCTGAAAGAAAATTGGGAAGGAAGGATAAGAACTATTGAGGATGAGAAGAACTCCCTCAATATGAAATGCTTCGAACTAGAGGTGATATTGAAAAATCTGCAATCACCCAAAGCTGAATCCTCCCAGTCAGCTGAAAGAAGAAATGTTGCTACTCAAGTAAGCTTTGAGAAGGATGATTCTAAGAGAAAGACATCCTCTAATAAAAGGGCAACAACTTCTAAAAAGAAGGTACCATCCATCCCATCTTGTACTCATGTTTCTAATTGTGTTTCCACAAAAAGTGCAGGATGGAAAAACAATTCCAAACAAGTATGGATGAAGAAAATGAAGAAGTAGAGCTCTCCTGAAACAACACAGTAGCTCCAGAAAAGTACCCTAAAATCAGAAGGACTGAAGAAGTCATGATTTGTGGGTCAATGTTGGTGTTGTAATAAGTATGGGCACTGTGCAAAGGATTGTTGGTACAATCCACTAAATGTCAAAGCACAAAGGAAGCCCATGTCAAGGGGGAGCAAGCCAGAAGGAAATCAGCAACATCCACAGGTCCAGAGACATCTGTTTACTGCTAACAGATTTGGATTTTTTGACAACATCTGGGATGGTTGCAAAAGTGGTAAAAAGAATGATACATGTCAATCTCCAACTGTATCCAAAGCTGGAAAGAAGAAAAGATCAAAGAACCTGGCTCAGAAAGAAACCTTGGGAAGCAAGCATAAGAAAGTGGAAGATGCTCCCAAGAAGATTATGAAAAAGGAAGAGAAGTCCTTGGAATTCAAATCCAAGAAGGGTGATGCATCAAGAAGAGCCACCAAGAAGACATGCTTCTACTTTGGAAAGAAAGGTCATACCATGGATCTTTGCAAACAAGCCATGGAAATCAATAGAAGCCAACTGAATTCAAACAGACAATCAATCCAGAAGAAGCAGAAGGGATTGATAGAAAACAAGTTGCCTAAGAAAGGTAGCTTGAAAGCATCAAAGGAACCATGTGGAATATCCATAACTGAGGCCACACTTCCAAGTGAATTACTAGTCATATGGCCAAATCAGTTGCAACTTGCCAAAGATCTGCAAAGAGCTGAAGATGAAGTTCTAGCAATTTCTAAGGAAAAAGGGAAGAAGAATATTTCACATGAAGATGTATTGAGATCCACACCAGCACAAACATCATTGAAGATCAAATGTGCAAGTGTGAAGAATGGTGAAAATGGGACATCTCGGTTGAGAGAATCTTCTCAACCTTGTTGTTCACATTGATGAACCAAGGAGGTTCCATCTTATTCCCTAGTCACTTGTATTTACATGTGCTAACATTACAGGGAATTGAAGATGATGATCATTCTCAACTGGAGGATGGTTTGGACAGAATGGAGTGCACCCCTTGAGGGGGAGCCAATCTCTAGAAGATGGGATTCTAAGATTTAATACCATCTTGAGAAAAGTGAAGGTAATTACAATCATACTTTCATCCCTTGTTTCTTAATTGTATTCATCATGAAAATTAAGGGGGAGTATTGATTGAAGACAAATGAATGAAAGGGGGAGCTTTATCTTTGCACCTGAACTTTGTAATGAGTGTTGTGAAGCATGTCCAGGATTTAGCAATTTATTGTTATATCTGAAAAATTTCAAGCCCCTTGAAGCATGATCTCACATGTATAGTGAATGTTGGACAGCATTGAGTACCTTGGTTACATCACTCTTGTTTTCTACATCGGGTTAGCCCAAGTAGACTTAGAGTTGATCTACTAAAGGTTCCTTGCTCAAGAGAACATGTGACATCATCCCTCTCTTAGTGTTTTTCAAGAAAATACTTTTCAAAGGGAGGAAGAGATTTTTGAAAGTGAACCACACCACACCTTTGCATTTTATTGCCAATAAGGGGGAGAAAATATTGGCACACATATTGACCCATTCATATGTGCAGAAGTAGTGTATTGACAACAAATACAAAGGGGGAGATTGAAGTGCACTGTGTTGCATTTGTTGTCAATGAGGTATGTTGTTGTCAAGGAATGAATGGATGGATGTTAAGGAGGTTCAATATGTGAATGACAAAGGATGTGATGGTGTTGGTGATGAATGGAGAATGTCCATGGTACTTAGAGACATGTCACTTAGGAGATTCACTAAGTGACATAGGATGTTGTGGTTGAAACATTCTCTATGTAAATCAGACGATTATTGAGCTGTTCTTTAAGTTCAAAGAACATGTATCCTGATGATACAATGTCAAAACAATGTTTGAAGACCATGCATTGTATTGACAATGCATGAGGATCTGAAGTGAACCATCCATAAGTTCTAAGTGGATGAAGTGGTTTTAATGAAGTCCATGCACTAACTCTTAGTGAATGTGAATGTGAAGAAGATCCAATTGGTCTCTGATTAGATCAATGAAGCACTTTGAAGAATTTAAGTGATTCAAGAGTTCGGTTGATGAAGATGAACCTTTTGAATTCCATATCCCAAGTGAAGATCATATGAGGAGAAGTAATGGAATTCTTAAAAAGAAGAAGACGAATGGAGAAGAGGAAGAATGGCTTGGAAGAAGTGGCTTGGCATTTGGCATTTGGTACTTAGTAACTTTGTTTTTATACAAATTATAGGTTCTACACTTAAGAAAAAAATATGGCCAGCCAAGGCACCTTGAGGGTTCAACCCCAAGGCATGGGCACTAGGGCACCACGCCCATGGGGGAACCCGTGGGGCGAGCCAGGGCGGCAGGGCGCACACCCAAGACACCGCATGGGCGCCTGGGGCACGCCCGAAGGAGCACGGCAGGGGCGTAGGAGCGTGCCCCCAAGAGTGTCAGCGCGCATAGAGGGCGCATAGCGCGCGCCCGAGTGGCAGGGGTGGGCGCAAGAGCGCGCCCGCAGAGAGAACCCGGTGCGGGGCGGCACCGGGAGGGGAGAAGTGCAACTGAAGGGAGGCCAGCAGCGCTTGGGTGATAAGCCGCGGAAAAATCGCGGCCCGTTTCGATGTGGGACGCGGAATTTTCACCCGGGAGAAAATCTCAGCCGTCCAGGCGATCTCGCGGCAGATCTCGGCCGCCCGATGCATCTGCGGAGCCCTGTTCCAATCCTGGCCATTGATGCTCATTTGATCACCGCATCCAACGGCCCAGCATCCGTTTTCTTCCCCGAGCTCGCACGAGGCCACCCGCGAGTCCACCTTCGAACCAGGCACCTCCCGACGCCGGATTTCGAGTTCCCGGCCACCTCCGATCAAGCTAAAGCCACCATTGTAATCGTCTGGCCATAACGAACATAATCATGCTATAAAATGACCATGCATGCATGAAATGATGAAATTGGAGTTCGGCCGAGGCATGCAACGTTGCCGAGGCTTTGAAGGGTTCGTGATTTGCATGGATTGGAAGAAAAGAGGCCGTGCATGCGTTCTAAGTCGCATGCACGTGAAGAAGACCGAAGAAAATAAATACCTGCGTGAACCGAGGATAGAAACCAGATTTAAAGGATTTTTAAAAGATCTGAAATCTTCGGTGATTCAAGATTTAACACGCGGATGGACAGAGGCATCTCTCGCCTATATAAACAGAGGCCTTGCTCTCGTTTTTGCTTGCTGATCCTTTGAATATTTGAAGTCCCGTGAGAGCCTTTTGTGCCTCGTGAAGATTGGAGCTCCGCGCAACCCACATGTGCGAAGAAGCAGCCTGAAGCCACCCTTGGCTTCGTGAATTCCCTTTTGCGCATATTTGTGCAAAATAAGTTGGAGGAGACCCTGCGCGCATCCCTTGCGCGACAGGAAGGAGCCGAGCCGCATCACCTGCGCGCCTTCGTGGTTCGTTGAGGCTTGCGCGACAGAAGCGCCCGCGGTAGTGTTGCACCCTTGCACACTTGAGCCTGCGCGGAATTTGAAGACAAGAAGAGGGCCACACCCCCTTGCGCGCCTTGTTTGAGTTCGGGTATATTGAGACAAATACACTTGATGTGTGTGTGCAAATTGAAGAGGAAGAACCCGAGGCTTGGTTGTGTGTGGAAGTGAGAGAGCAGACTTGAACCTTGTGGGTGCACACATTGAAGAACAAAGAATACTTTGTGTGTGTGTAAGAAGAAGTGAAAGGCCAAGCTTTAAGTGTGTGAAAAACGAAGAATAAATTGTGTGTGCAAAACAAGTGAAGGCCAAAGCCTAGTGTGTGCACTAAAAGTGTATACACATTAAAAGAAGAAGAAGAAGTTCCACACTAAAGTAAAACACACTTCTAAGTGTGTGAACAATTTGAATATAGTGTGTGAAGATTATGGAGAAGGTGTGTGCTTAAAATTGACTACACCCTTTGTGGGTTTATTGCACCGAGAAGAAGAAGGGGAGTGCATGCATGCATGCATGCACGTGCGCACGTGAACAAAGCTAAATCAGGTTGTGTGCATTTGAGGAGTCCAAGACCAGGAGATCTTGAAGATATTGTGATGCCATGCATTCAGTGCATGAAGTTGAACTGATGTGAGACTGGACCAGACTGAAGTTAAAGATATCAGTTGTCTGAGTATTCAGTTGCTGGAGAGAAGTCGGGTCATCCTTAGAAGAAGGTGATAAAGCCCGAGCAAGACGAGAAGACCTGATCATCACAAGTGATCAGAGGTACAGAGCAAGGCCAGCAGTCTTTATCCCAGACTGCTGAAGATACTTGAAGAAGCTTAAAGAGAAGAAGAGCTACTCGTGTGACTCGAGGAGCCAGGAGAAGACCCTGTGGGACTCAGGGAGAAGAAGTCTTCAGTGGGATTCTGGAGCAGGCCAGTGGGACTCTGGTAACACTGTGGGACGCAGTATAAAGACCCTCCTGTGGGACTCAGGAGAGATACAATGGGAATCTGTATCGACCATTGTAATACTAACAGATTATAATGGAAGAAACAATGTTGGGGTGTATAACCAACATGGCATGGACGTAGGCCTTTGGTGCCGAACCTTGTAAATCCTTATGTCCTGTGCCTTTACATTTACTACATCATTCGAGGAAAGGTGAGAGATACAAGAAGAGTGGATCGAGGCTTTAACCAGCCATAGAGGTTTAATTGATAAGAATCAATTTGTAAAAAGTTTTAAGGGATCACTGATTCACCCCCTCCCCCTCTCAGTGATTCACACTGATCTGGGCACTTCAGTTATGATATGTAAAAATGCCTAAAATTTCAATTCATTGTATTTTTTAGGTTTTAATAGTGTTAACTTATTAATATATTCATATATTGTTCATGTTTAATGACCCAACACACATTACCTAATAAATACATGACAAAATCTAATATATTACATATAAAACATTACCTGAAATTTTTTGAGGTTGTTTATAAATAGAAATTATAAATACATAAAATTTTGGTTATTATAACTCAATTAATCACATAAAAATGTTATAAAAAATTGATTGATTAAATAGACCACCCGAATTTCATAGAATTCATTTATCATCTAAACATACTGAACTCTCTATAAATGTTTTTTCTTAGAGGTAGACTTACATCATGATACGAATATGGTGATTTATCCATAAATAATTTAGATTTATGATAAGTATGAATATGTTAGTATATTCAAAATCCAATTATGATTTCCCAAAACTGACTCTAGGAGTTTACAGTTTCATGAGTATTTCAAATTGATTAATGATTAAAGATTGAAGGATTTAATACCATTTAAATTTCTTAAAAATAATGTTAAATGTGAAATGTCTTTAAAACATACAATATACAAATTTCATTATTCTATTTTAGTTCTTATTTAATATGGAACTCCATTTATCACTGACAAAAACTGTCAAAATTGTGACTTATCATTTGAATTGGTTTTTCAAAAATATCGAATTGAAAATTAATAAACAAGGAAATAACAATTATCCAATGGTACATTAATCAATTAAAAATTAGAATAATAATAAATTTGATCTTCAGAGGATTTATTAAAATATTTTAAAAGATTGATTCTAGGAAATTTAAATCTTTAACAAGGATAAAATAGCTTGAGAACTTTGTATTGAAGGGATATATCTACCATAATCATGTAATTACTAAAAATCACTCATTTCATCACTTAATCATTGAAGGAAAAAAATTTAATATAACCATAACCCTCTAAATTATATTAGATAAATAAGGCCAAGGGGAGATCGTTTCTCATTACGCATCATTCCTAAAGATGTAATTTTTTAAACCATATTTCAAATTAATAAATTTTATTTCATATAATCATCACTCATTTTTTACAAAATTATAATTTCATTCTTATTTTAACATTCTGATTAGTATATTAACTCATGAAATAGGTATATTGGAATAATATTTGTTTTTTAGTTGTGGTATGGTCTTAATTATTAAATTTTTGTTGTGAGAAAATAGATGACCATCCCCAAGGGGTGTTGAAAATATTTAAATACCATAGTTTTGGATCACCTACAAAAATTACCCTTCATAGTAATCAGAATATGGAAAATATTGTTAAAAATAATGAATTTTATGAAAATTTAAATGGTGGATATATTTAATAATAACAATATTAATATAAATCCATAATCAACCTTCATGAGGTAATGATATATTATAATCCTAATATAAATCAATCAATTATAAAAAATTTATTATAAAATATATTGATTAATAACATACCATTAATTTAGTTTTCACAACATGTTATTAATATATTTTTAAAAAATATAATGTAACCTAATGAAATTAAATTTTATTTACTTTTTATATATGTAATTGATTGTGACCCATGAAAAATTAAATTTTCTTTTTAGATAACTCATAATCATGCCCCCTCAATATGTATGACCTTTATAAGTTGTTAATTAAATTTATTTAGTGTTTTATTACTAAACTATGATGACGATGAAATTAATCATAATTTTCAAAAATATAATATTATAATGAATATAATGTTTCATTATATTTATTAAATTTCATTAATATTAAATTATTAATAAAATTATGTAATCAATATTAGATAAATATGAAAAAGTGTTTTTTGGTGGTCACTTTTAATCAAAATGAATTATGATATCATCTCTTTAAAATTATTTAACAGTTCACCCAGTGGAATGATATTTCCAATTTCATGAATTGAATAATCTGGATTAACATGATAATAATAAAAACACATTGATCTTTGTTATTTAAAAACATCCACTAATATCTCAATTCTTATTAGTATAACTTCAAATATTGAATGTGGTTAATAAATAAAATAAAGGGTGTCTAAAATAACAATCACTTTGTGTGTCACTATCAAAAATATTTTTGTAAAAAATATAAAATATAACTCAATGAATTAATGATATTGTAATACGCAATTATAAAATGATGATAATACATATATTTCACCTATATATCTTACTCCCTACCAATATATTTGATTCTTACATATTCATCAATAAGGAATATATATAATCTAATGGTAAAATAAACCATCAAATTAAGGGATAATTGAGTACTTTAGAACATGAAAATTGGAGACGAAGCCATATACACTATATCTAGAACAATTCTTCAATACTTATTTATTTCCTATAACATTAAAAATGTCGATGGATTATTCATAATGACAATACCCTCTTAGAGTAAAATAAAAAATTTTAATTTATCCAATTACCTTTAATAAGAAACAATCTCATCGACATTTATAAATTTTTCATTCTTGGATATATCTGTAAAGGGATTTAAATGATCAGCTAGATGGTGTAATCATAGTGAGGTTGTTCTTAAAAATTCATGAACCATCATTTCCACCTAAATTTAATCATTTATCATCATGTGATTAAAAATTCCATAAATATTATATATTTATTTGTTTGTCCATTTTTTACGTGCATTGTTTACCCTTATTTATGGCCGTTTACCTACCTATTTTCCATGATTTTTTAATATTTTATTTTATAATATAGTAAATTTATTATTTTGATAGGGTGATTTAGAATATAAGGCATCACTATCCATAATTAATTTAACCACATTACTATTATCCAGAATAATAAATGAGGCCAGGAAAAAATTTAATGTTTATTTTCTAAAAGTAATAATCACATGATTCATTCACTTACTAATAAACCAAAAAACAGGTTTTGTCTTTTCTTAAACATTAAATTACATATTGAAATTTACTATACATACATAAAAACTCTACATTAGAAATTAACTAACCAAAAATAAAAAAAATATTTAATATGAATAATTTAAATACCCTATAAGTGTTATATGTTACTTTAAAATTCCTTCTTTCAAAAATTATCCAAACCATCAATCTTAAAATAATTTATCAAAAAGTATACTTTTATTTAAACAAATTACCACTAAATATATTGAATTCTTACAAAATGTGATAATATATTTGATGTTCATAGCACATGTGATGTTAATAAATTAAAATCCATATGTATAAAAAACTATATAGCTAATTGGAAGTCAATAACGAATTTTATAAACATTATAATAATCTAAATCTCCAAAACTAGATAAATCGAATGAGTGACACATAAAGAAAAAAATGTATTAAAATATTTAGTAACATCTTGTTGAATATTTATATAAGATTCCTCAAATAACTATAATTAATATCATTGTGATTTTTATTATTTTGTTTCATATACCATAGGTTTATTTAAACGAAAATAAATTAAATTACACATAAATGAGTAAAGAGAAGAAATAAACCAAATATATGTATAATGGAAAATCTATAACAATAATTAATGGATGCAATTTTCAAAAACCACATCTAATTTAATAATAATAATAGATAAAACCACTTTATTTTGTGCTAAATGTAATGTTAAATTTTTTAAGAGAAAGTATGATTTCATGTGTAAAATTAGAATTTTAAAACAAAATAGTATAAGGATCATTTTTAGTATATAAAATTTAAAATCATTATGACTAATAGTGTATCAATATATTCATCATCCATAGTGTTTGGCATGATATTAGAAATAGATAGAAAATTGTTCTCCAAATCATTCACATCCAAGAAAACACAAACCACTTGATATTTGGAATATATCTTACATTATATATTAAATCAATACTCTAATTCAAAATTTAACTAAATATTGGACCATTAATTTTTAATTTCTAAGGTAATAATATTTACAACAACTCACTTTAATAAAATTATATATTACAAAATTTTGAAAAACTATATTTTTAATTCAACAAATATAGACACATCCCAATGATATTTAAACTTTTAAACCATTTGAAACTTTTTCTATATAACAAATAACAAAATATTAATCTCTCTTGGATAATACATTAGGATCCATATTTATTTTTTAAATAATTAAAAAAGTGTTCTTTTATATTTTGAAATTAGTAATATGTCACTCTCTTTCAAGATAAATCATTAAATTTTAGAACAATATATCATACATGTTCATATCTCAAACATCAATTTCGTTTTCATATATCCCACACTTCATAGAGATTTTTTAATTAGATTACTATGAAAAAATAAATTAAAAGAATAAAATACCAATAAATAATAAGGTTTCATTATTTGGGAGCATGGATAGAAAACAATTTTCCAAACTAAATTTATCCTTGTACGTAATGGATAAAATTTTTCATTGATTGTGAAAAAACAATGAAAAATCTTAATAATCAATGATTATATATACAAAGAACCACACTAAAATAATGTATAGAATTTTAAAAAAACTATTTTAAAAAAAAAATTAAAATAGTAATAATTATATCAATATATATTAACATTATAATACAACATTATAAATTTATTCTATGAAAATTAAAATGATTCCAAATCTCATTTATCTTTTATCTATGTAAAAATATTCAAATTCAGTAAAACAATATCAGTTTCTATAAATCAAACCAAATTTTCATCAAACAAGAAGTCATATTTATAAGGTAGGTATTTTAAATTATTATTGAAATTCTTCTACCAAATATAGATGATGGGACTCCCAAACCAACATTCTATCACACATGTTATGACCCTTTTTTCCAAATACCACCATATTATCTCTGAAATTATACAATGAAAATCCTAAATGATATACCTTCAAAAAAAATCCAAATAAAATCTAATATAAGAAATTTTTCCATATTCCAATTATGAATTATTTCTATCATACATTCCAAAAACATATTTATCATAAATTCAAATAACTAATTCAATGTTATAATAAAACATATAAATAAAATAAACTTTTATAACATTAAATATTGATGTTATTACATGGAATTATAATTTTTATGTTTAATTCAGGATAAAATTATTGAATATAGATTTTTATAGTCGTTATATAGTTAGATACATTATTTGGAAAACTAGGAAATGTAAATATTATGAGTTGATTTTTTGATAGATCAATATTATCAATTTTTATCTTGATTATGTATGATAATTAGGACATAATATTGTGATACATAACTAGGGAACATGGTAAGGAATAAATGAAACATATTTAGGCATTCATTTTAGGCTATTTTATTAGATATAAAACTAAATAAAACAATATATTTAAACTATATAACCTATCATGTATATTTGTGAAGCTTCCTAATGAAATTTTAGAATGACTTTTTATATTCTTCTTCATTACCTATCAATATATTTCTTATGTCATATATGTATATTAAAATTGATATCAATGATAATTGGATCTCTATATCAATTTATATATTGTTTATTATGATCTATTTTACAACTCAATTTCTATAAAGAATTATTTATCTTTTTTAAATGAATTAAAGGTTAATGGGGATTATTTTTTATCTGTTAGGTTTTTTATGATTTTGTTAAAGATCTATAAACACTCATCCTCATGGTATTCATGATTTTGATGAGGTATGGGATTATAACCACTCTATTTTCATATAATTTGAATGTGTATAAATTCTATGAATTTGGTGGTGGGTAATATTATATTATCATAATTAATTTTATTGAAAATATAAGGGTTTTTAGGGAACATATTCATGACATATATATTTAAATTAAAAACATTTTTTAATAATTTCACAATTTATAGAATGAGTGAATTTTTCTACTAAGAATAATTATTTTAGTGTGTTTCTATATCTAATTATAAAGGATAAATTTATTATATGGTTCAATTAATAAAATCATATTTTTACTTATTAAAACATATTAGCACAGAAAAATGAAGTAAATAAAATATTCTGAAAAAATGATATTTTTTATAAAAATAAATATATAATATTTGACTAATTTCCTTGGGATTTATTAATGAGGATTTGAAATATAATATATAATTCATTTATATTGTTCATATAATATTATGATTTTATTTTATCATTCAATGATATGAATTGATTCATGAAATTAAGTGACTATGTTTTTATATTACAATTGGGTGTTTGGATTAATCTTCTAGTCAAAAACGTAGATTGAATTTATAGGCTCCTCAAGGGAATGTTAATTTTTTCATGGAATAATATAATCATACTAAATATAATTATAAATTGTGTTTATGTTAATGATTTTATTTAATCATGTGGATAACATTGAATTGTTTTTTTTGAGTGTTGATATTATATGAGTTCGTGTTAGTTAATTTTATTGAAAATAAAAATTGAAAAGTGGATTACATTATTTATTATTAATTTGATTATGTTTTATTCAATATAAATTTCATTTTTTGAACCTCATGCTGTGTTGTGGGAGATAAAATTTCTTAATGATGAGGTAACACATTGTGATATTATAATCTACTAGGAATTTTTAATTCTTATGAAATTTATGTGTTATGTTTTTCTAGGTATATGAATTTAAAGTTATTGTTGATTTAGATTTATAGTTCTCATATGAATTTTTACATGACAAAGAAATAATTAAGGTAGATTAGTTTGGTTACATATATTACATCATTGAGATTTCTATGATGTTTCATGGTTATTTTAATGTCGATAAATATAATTTGGATTTGGATGATTCTAATGGAGATGGAAATGATATATAGTAGATATTTTTAATGGAAAAATATTTATCCTTAATTTTATTCTATATGAAAGAATATGATTAATTTTTGGAGACCACAGAAATTATAAATATTCTATGAATGAATATGATGTATATTTCTTGATGATGAATGGGATAGATGGGAAAAAAGGTGGATCAAAATTTCAAAACCTGGATTCATCTACATACAACCAAGTACATAATAAAAATAAATTGAAGTGAAATATTAGACACCTCCTTCACCTCAGAAGACAATTCTACTGCAATGTGTTGACTCCCATGAATTAAATATGTTGTTTCTAGGAGGTATTTATTTTAATCCTTAAATATAGTGATTATTTTAATTTTGGGATGAGAATGTTTCCAGCTTCCCCCTAAAGAAATGCTTTATTTTTTTGGAGGAGGTGATTTTTTCCTCAAATAAGAATTTTTTTGTCATTTGAATTTTTGTGGTGTGAGTTTTCAACTCGTAATATCTGACTATATAAATTTTATTTCTTCCAAATTTCTCTTCAGGATCTACCATGTGGGACTACACCTTGGGGATGTTGTTTCATCAGCACCACCAAAAAAACCCCAAAATAATCCCCATATATGAAAAAGGATGTGAAACATGACTGAATTAAAATAACAATGGATGTTATGGTCTTTAAAATCTCTAAAACTCAACAATTAGTACTGAATACATAATATTGTTATGAAATTAGCCTACTATAAATTATCAAGAACAAGGTACTATACAATGAAGAAATTCATCCACAATGGAGGAAATTCATTATCTATACATGAATCATGATCTTTTTTAAGGATTTTCTTCACCACCCCTTTATGAATGAACCCTTTTGGGTTAAACCATATGAAAATTTCCCATTTCTAATAGGAAATATCATTTTTTATATGGGTTTTATTTTATATTTTTATTACTCCATATTAAATTATTTCATCAAGTGTATATTTAGGATTCACCATATCATCGTCAAGATGTTTCCAAACTATCCATATGGCTCTATCTTACTAATGTGAAAACCTTAAAATGACTAAATAAAAACCTCATATAATGCCACTATATATACAGTATGAGGTAATTCAAACAAGTGTTCACCCCTTTGATTATGTATTCCCATGATAAATGGAGGCGTCGATCCATTGTACATGATAGTAATAACCCTCAGTGAAAATACAATCACGGATTCCCGTTGTAATGATGTCCATATTGGGAAGGCACTATAATAATATCTCTTGGATTAATGATATATTCATTCTATATTAATTGAAACATATTAGAATGTTTATCACTTCATCAATTAGAATTTATACATTCATAAATGATATGATACCCCTACTTCTCTCCCTAGCTGTGACCTATTAATAAGAAGTAGGATTGGAGGATGGGATTTCCCTCCTAGATTAAGACCTTAAAATATACCAATGGACGATGCCATCATTGAGATGGTAATAGTAAAAAATTGAACTCCTCCTTAGGTATACCAACCAACCATATTCTATTTTTGAATACGATTTATGTATAAGAAACTTCCACTATATATTTATCACTATCATTATTTCATCGGGAAGATAGGTTGGTGTGGAATGGGGTCTGCTCGTTTTTTTGACATTGGGAAGGTTTTACATTTATCTAATATTCTTTAGAAACACCCATCAGTCTCCCCATCCATTTCTCGTTATATACAGTCTTTCAAAATGTTGGTGGTCATCTAAATTTCTAGGCCTAATGACTATTGGGGACTCACATTGGTCCAGTGGAAGGGTGGTCTAACTCATCACACCATTTTAAGGGGAATTGTTTCCTATATCGAGAAAATATTATAGATTAATGATATTTTAAGGAGTCTATTCATAATACTGATACAAGATTCATTACCATAATAATGTTATTATGGTTTAATTCTCTCTTATATGAAGAACAATAGGGATTCTATAGTGAGTTTATCTATTGGTATCTGAGGTTCTTCATTAGTCACCAGTAATGGGTGACTACATATGTAACAATCCATATAACCATGAGATTCAGAATATGATTCAAAATGAGATGGTGATTAATAATATAAGTATAGGATTGAGGAATTATGAGGCATCCTACATATATTGGATATTATAGGAATAAAAACAACATAGTTCATTGAACCTGTGCAGTTTAACATCATGAAGAAAGGACTAATAGTTGTGCTTCAGGAAACCAGATATTGATGCTCAAGTATTGGGAGGACATCCAATGTATCCAAATTATAGAGAGAATCTGAGTTATCATAGTTCATTGATATTTATCATTCTCATGATTAATGAGGTAGAATGATTATCCCATAGGAATGATTGGTTCATAAGGGTTGTAATATCATTGACATAATGCATACATCAAAGATGATTATTATTTTAGCTCCTTCTATGGGAAGGAATCCATTGTATCATTGTTATGATAAGAATTATTGTTCTCCTAGTGAACTCACACAATTAGGAATAACCCCTTGAGATATTATTTTTCTAGAGGTTAATATATCATGTTTCTCTATGGGGATTACATATTATCATTTCCCATGGTAGGTGGATGCTGATGATGTGAATGATATGATTATTGAAACTTACTATCCCCATGGGAGCTATGATAGATGTGAGAGTCAATGGATAAAAACTAATCAATCTCACTTCACATATATATGGGGATAATTATCTGGGGCACCCATTGGGATATTTAATATGGTTCTACAGACATAAGGAGGCATCATACATATCCTAATTATAGAAGGAAATAGGGTTCTCGTATTTCTATCAGTTTGAGATTACAAATTAGGGTTTTCCTATTGATAGTGACATGCAAACAATGAATGTAAATATTATAAAGTTATAGGATGCCCTTGTATCATGGGGGTTTATGTATAGATGATATTCCAAACACAACTCCCTAAGAACACATGATTCATGATAATTGGGAGAAACAGACTATGGTAAATGACTAATTTCATTTCTTGTAAGGATTGTACTTATATGATTGGATCAAAAATAAGACAAATATGAAGCTCGAAAAATAATGTGGTGACTTATAAATCCTAAATATATCATTAATGATAGTCACTTTAGTTTCTTGGATATGGTCTTATAAACTGATATTTTCCTATTTCTTAGTGATTACACACTAAGGATAATTTTTTCATTTCATGGGACGCTCTTGTGACATGGCCTGCTCATCTTGAGGATTTCACCTAACCATTTTATCATTCCTAGAGGATATTACGAAACATGGATGGCTTGTTGAGATGGTGAATCAAGATCCAACTGACATGACCTGCTGTCATCATATGAGATGGACAAGAAAGATGGAAGGAATTGTGTGAGTTCATGTGACATGTGTCAAAGGGTGCTAAACGTCATGGTTGATATGTCAGGGGAGCATAATGAGACCCAAATTATGTATTTGAGAACATCACAAGAGCTAGTTGACATGTTGGGGTACTACTATAGGACTCAGGTGTCCTAAATTGGTGAAATTATATGAGTCAAATGACTCATCTAAAGAGAACTGATAGGCTAGGATGATAAGTCCATAGGATGTCATTATATTTATGTGTCATTCCTATGAGGATTCATATAACTTTATTTGACATGTCCTCGGGACATTGAATTATCTTTGTGGTATGCCAAAGGAGTGTCACATGATTTCAGTGGCTTATCCTAGTGCTTTAATGTGTGTTGGATAGATCACATGAATGCAATAAGGTTCAAAATAGATTTATTTTTTTATGAATCGCATTTATTAGACATTTTTATATCTTTATATCATGTGTAAATTATATTTGTTCATTGTTTGCTTATTTTATGTGTCAAATGATCAAGGTAAATTTGTGGGATGTCTCATTATTCCTTCCAAGAGTCTATCCTGTTATTTACAAATGATAAAATTAAGTGCATTATTCTTGATGCATCATCACTTTGACAATTTAATGGTGTATTACATGATGAAATACATTCATGTCGTGAGGTCTAATTCTCTAATAAATATTCTCTAGTTCTTGGAACATCATCCCTGAATAAGTATCCATGCATTTATTATTCTAGGTGGGGGATTTATAGGCCTCACTACACCAGTTGAGTTTTGATTTTTTCCGTGTCTCTAGCATGAATCTGAGATAGAGTTTGAAAAGGTATTTGGTGTCACATGAAATCATGGTTCTCTACGGTTGACATCTCTAAGGGCGTCACATGATTTTTCGTGACTGTATGTCCCTCTCATGAATACTTCTTTTATAGTATTATTCCCAAATATTGGGGATTTTACTGATCTCACAGGCATTTCAAAGGACTTCCTAGTGTCAATTTGACATGTCCAGTGGTCATCGCACGATCAAAGTTCCTATTGAATGGAATTCACGATATTCTTTATTCCATGCATGGGACATTCTGAGAAGAAATGATGGATTTTCAAGGGGTTTGTGTTAGATCAAGGTAGCTTGTACACGAGCCTCACAGGATCGTTCCCTTGATCTTATCACTATGTTTTAGGCACTTTATGGCTAGAAGAGTATTCTGCCTCCTACTCATTTATTCACATTGTTTCATTTTACAATGGATAGGGTGTCATGGGATATTTCATGAGTAATGTCAAAGTATATTACACCATTGTTTGAAGAAGTGATGCATGACTAATATGGGTCATATGGGGATGTATAGAATGTTCATGAAAAAATTAATCATTTTAATCATAGGGGGACATGGGGGAATCAAATTTTTTGTTGGATATGCCAATTTCATTAAACTAGATGATCCTAAAAATTGAAATTGAATTCTTGAAATTGAGGCAGGCATGTCACCAGGGAGTCATGGTGTCTTTTGGATGGCCATGTGTGCATCACTTTTCATTTGTGACCACGATCAGCTCCCTCCTCCTCCATTTTACCAACACTATTTTATTTTACGATGGTTTTAGTAGTTCCTGATTTTTCTCAAATTTTGTCAAGGATAAATATCCATCCCATTTGTGATATGTCACATGATCATTATGACCACTATAAATCTATAACATTGGAAAACCTTCCATAAATTTTTCGAAGGATTTATTGATGAGGGTTCACGTTATTTCTATTGAAAACCCATCCAACCTAGGGGATCTAATCTTAATACCTCCACGTGGTTACCGTATATATGGAGTTCCTTTGCATGAGCAAGTGGGACTTTCGAAATGGGTTATATGAGATCCACTATAGGATATGCACAATGCGTGGAGTTAGTGTGTGACCATATAATGGTCATTCGGTCATGAGCCCCATTAACTGTCATTTGTTTTTTCAATTCTCAACCACATTCTTCTTCCTTTTGTTTTTCAGAAATAATAATACCCATATTTAGTTATTTCTTCTATTTTGATTTTTCCAAATCATATTTGGAGGGTGTCGACAAATTCCTCCCTCAGGAGCAATGTCAGCAAGGATAAACTATGAGTTATAATGAAATTAAATTCCATCTTGATCCTACGGATATTTCATGAATTGGTGTATTGTATAACAATTGGCCTACTGGGTTACTTCTTTTATTCTACAAAATTTCATATATATAGGGGGTGGAGAGTGATTCATTCCACTAATTAGAACCATTGTAAAGAACTCTTGTTTTTTGCATCCATAGTGTACCTCCACCACATCAATACTCCATAAACCTAGATCGTGAGCCCTACTCTCGATCCATTTTTGTGATTACATTTCCCCAGATCACTCCTGCAAGACAGTTTCATTCCTAGGTTCTTTTTAGATCCATCCATGAATCCTTCTTCAATAATTTCTCAAACATTGGGTATGAGTACTGTCACTATAACTGAGGGTTTTACTATATTTGCTAGTCTAATTAAATGAATAATTTTATTCGTGTGACCTTTTCCAAGTCAAGCGATCACAAGTCTCTTAGAGGGTCATACGATCCCACAATGCTTTATGGGTGTTTTGTAACCCATAGGCCCTCTAGGGTTCATGTGATATCTAAACTACTTACGATATTAAATATGACATTATTTATTCATTTGAATTTAATGATAATATAATATTTTTTATGTCATTATATATGACATAATTTTTATTTTATCTGTATTCCATTTTCCACATACTTATTTTCAGATGGATTATGGTTCTCATCAATGATTCAATTCTTTGGTCAATAAAAGGGACATTTTTCTAGGAATATCAATGTCAATCCCCATTATCTATTTTATATCAATAACGAGACACTGAAGATATTACTTTCATCCAGGCTCCGTTTGTATACATTATCTAAATGAATTCCCTTATATGAGTTTGGTTTCCAAGATGACACTTACATCCCTCACCCGAACATTAATCATCCATCTTGTTTGGTGTATTATTATCTTGAATACATAAAAAATAATTTTAAAGCATAATAATCTTGTTACAGCTCAATATCATGGTTCTTCTTGCATATTGGAAAAAACCCATATCTGATCAGATGGGTTTGATTTCACTCTGCAACATATTTCTTAATTTTATTCAAGTAACAACCCGAACAGCTATAAGTGAAACTAATATTTGTATTTAACTAAATGAATTATTTGGTAAAATGTATATATATATATAACATTTACTTCAATGGTTTTATGATTTTTTATTTAATATACCATTACGAATGTTGACGAATGATATTATAGTCATTGAATACTTATCACATTATTATTATAAATGTAGGGCTTTACCAAGTCAAATTGACCCAATCAAAGGATGTGATGACATCAACAGGTTGAATCGTTCCTTATGATGTCCATTTATTGTGATTCAAAGGGAGACATTTTCTATGGGATTTCCTTTGACCAAGACCATGATTTGGTCATGCTACTTAGTCATGAGGGAAACCATTTATGATAGAAGTTTAATCCCATCGAGATCATGACATACACATTGTTCACCTAACGGCCCCAAGATAATCTCAACGTCAAACACCTAATTCATACGGTGTAAGATGGTGTAACAATTTTATATTTATGAATAACATAATAATTTGAATATATATATTATATAATGATGTATATATTCTAATTTTAATTATTACATGAAAATTATTTTGGTTTTGTTTCGATTAAACATAAATAGTATTTATGGGTAATATTTAATTTAAATTAATTGGTTTATTTTGTTGAATAAATGTATTATTGAAATAAAATTTATTATAATAAAATATTATAATTAAATTAATTTTGTTAAATATAAATGACCATATAAGTTTTATGAGGACGAAATAAATTTTATTAAGGTTGGAAAACAATTTTTGTCAATACCCGCCAATTTTCAATAAATGTCGGTTTTTAATTTAAAAGTTAAAATTCACATGATTTTAAAATTATTTAAATAAAATTACTATTATTTTATAATTAGCACTTGAAAATTATCTACTGGTGAATTTATCATATTTTTCTAAGATAGTTAAATTTTTGGGTAAGAATTAAATATATGAAAAATATAATGTGTGTTTTATGACATTATAATGAACCCAAAAAAGATGTAATAAATAATATAAGGGGTATTCATTTAACAATATATGTTTTCATATTAAAATAAAGTTATTTTAAGATAATTGGATTATTTTTTAGTACCTTTATAAATCCTCCAATATGAATAATATATTTTATGATTAAAAATTTGTTTCCTGAATAATGTGACTCACCTCCATATGATGAAAAATAAAATATTAATATCCAAGGCCCATATAATAATAAAATAATTAAAATATGCCATCATTGAAAAAACCATAAGGAATAACTAGGGTATGGTCTGTGCCTATGAATATTTAATTATATAGATTAAAAACCTATGTTTGTGAAATATTAATTAATTCCCCACTCATTTCCTATATAAACCCACACATTTTCCCTATTAGATTCACCTAATATACGTAGATAACATCCTTACTATGTCCTAAACTCTATATAATTCTCCCAAGGTACCCCAATCTCTCAAGAAGTCCCTCTTCAATTTTTTTAGTTCACACACTCACGTAAGGGTTCATTCCTTTCACATTTTTATCCAAATTTCATTATATTGTTACACAATTTTATTTTCAAATTAAAATGATGGGGTATGTTTTAAAACCTCCCCCATACTTCCCTAATTAATTTTTAATGATATATACCCCATTATCACTCAATAATTACTCACGCATACACATGTTAACAAGTCAAAATTTCATAAAAGTTATTCCATTTCTCCTATTTGTTCAAGATTCATTATTATGTTTTTCCATCAATTTCAAAATTACATATGTTAGGACATGTACTTATATGACCCTATTAATTTCCATTTCATTTATATTTTATTATATACCTCTTTCACTCTCATCAACCATTCCAATGAATTTTTATTCCATGTTGTTATGCTGCCGAAATTGCACCGTGATTTTCCATGCCAAAATCATCGTGTAGTGAATACCATACCAATTCTTCTATCAAGGGTGTTAACATTTATACAGATATATCTTTTTATTTATGATATACATGTATTTATTTCACAACACCTGATTTTGGAATAAATTATGTTGATGAATTAATCCATGCTTTATGATCTATGTGCCACACTTAAGCATGAGAATGAAATTAAAGTGGCGGTTGTGCCGAGAATTATATATCTCTCTAATAAATTATTTAATGTTTAGTTTCATGATAAATAATATTGGTATATAGTTTTACCTAACTCATTTATGGTACAATGAAAACAATTGTGTCTAGGAATTTTATCCTTGACATATGATGTAGTGCTTTTAGTTTTTTCCACATTTCCATATTATGATTAACATGATATATCATGAATTTATGTTCATGTTTCATTTATGATCCATTGATATACCTATTTTATAAATGTTAGTGTTGTCCTAATGTTATTACATGGTTATTCCCTTAGTGTGATTTATATTTCACCCCTTTCTTATGTATATCCCCATGTTATCCCATGAAATTCTTTGTACGAATGAATGTTGTGGTCATGTAAAGGAAGTTTCAATATTGATGTTGTGTTTCATGTTTTATGTTTTTATGTATTGTTCTTAATTTTCCAAGACACAAAACTTACCAATCATTTGGGTTGTATTATGTGTAATTTTATTTCATTAAATCTGATATGAATATTATAAAAAGATGAGGGTTGTTATAGTTTTTATAAGATAAATGGTCAGTTATATTTGGGATTAGGATTAGAAAACTATAGTGAAATAGTTATAGATGATACTATGTATAATAAAACATCACTATGTATTGGTGATTTTGGATTAAGTGGTTTATCATGAAAATAAACTCATATATGGAAATGAACAAGTGGATTTGGATCTGGAACAGATGTATCTAGGGGTATACCCAAAGAACACCGCTTTGAGATAGACATGAATGGGAAACTGGGAAGGAAAATGGGCCTTACTAATATTTTGATTTGGCACTATCATGGGATATTATTTGTTAAATTCATAATATTAGTTTGAAAAATTATTAAGGGAACAAAAAATATTATAATAATAGAAGTTAGGAAACAGATCATAGATAACATTGATTGAAGCCTAGAAATTCATAAGTTAAGGAAATAAATGTAATTTATATGTTTCCCCATTAATGTTTTTGGATTCCCCTTTATTTGTTTAATAGATTAAAATTATTACCCCTAATTTTCTTTTTTTTTCTAACCAATGGTGGGTAGTATGAGGAATCAAGCTAAAAATTAATGTGTAGATCAATTTAATGACTGCCCAAATGAAATGCCCAGTCTAATAGAAGTGGGAATTACTATCTTTGTCATTATACTCTCTCATTTAAGTTGATTTTATTATAGAAACAGACATCATGATTAATATCCAACCCCCTGCAAGAATTAACATGTCACACTCCCAATCGAGAGTTTCACGAGACCACTGCCTCATACATTCAATGGATCATCTTATCCCTCAATCGTTTAACAATTGATCAACTCCATTGAGAATATATTCTCTATCCTTTAATGATCTAAAACATATAAGGATATTCTGGATACTTATCATATGGAGGGTTAAGCTGATCAATTCTGGACATTGATCAAAAATAAAAATCCCGAGGAAGAGATCAAGGTGATGAGATGGAAGGATTTCAGGAAAATGTTTTTCAATAAGTATATTCCTTGCACCCTCCCATGCATAATGGTTAGGGACTTCGTAACCCAAATGAAAAAAGATGAATAATCCATTAGAGAGTATGAGGAAAATTTCACAAGGCTTTCATGATATGACTTCGACATTGTCATTATCCCCAATGGCATGCTTGAATGATTCTTTGGTGGGATGAAACCTAGCTTACAGAAATCCCTAGTGAACTGTGACTTTTAAAGCAATGAGGAAATTATCCAATTTATTATAATAGTAGAAATGTATATTGATGAGTCTTAGTTCTATAAAATGGATAATAAGTGGATGGTGGATTCATATTCTTGTTTTCTGATAGAGTGATCAAATGGTGCCATGAAATTTGAACATCCAACTTGATAAAGGTGTGGAATGAAACACCCGAAAACTTTCTATAAGGGGATGAGGAAATTATATAGGTGTAGGAAGGAATGGAACCAAGATTGTGATTTTTTAAATGAATAACCTGCTACTGTGATGGAGGAAAGGAATTCTCTAATAGACCAATAACACATTCTTCATTACAACAACTGCAGGGAACCATATCATTTCTGAAACCAATGCACCAATCAATGGGGTTTCAGAGGAAACCAACATTATATAAGGTGTAAAGTGTGAGATTTTTTAATCACTACCACCTAAGTGAATCCTGAAAACTTATTGGTGATTGGTATTATAGTTATTCATACAATAATATAAAACATACATTTTGATTCTGGTTCTACACATTCTTTTATCTCTTTAATGTTTAGTTGTACAACTCAAACACCACCACAAATCATGTTAGAATAAATGTTATCGAAAATAGAAAATGGGATATTATATCATCCCATGTATATAAATCTTCCCCTATCACAATTTGTGGATCAAACAACCCAATTAACCTTACCATACATCCCTTGGTGTAATTTGATATAATTATTATAATGGATTTCCATTCCTTATATAGGGCCAAGATAAATTTCTGGGGGAAGCAAATCACTCACAACATAGAAAATCATCCCATGTTTCTATTCATGTTCAAGGGGGAAGATGAATCTTCCTTAGCACCATCATCCCAATAATTGATATTATTGCCATATGATCATGTGTATCTTTATAATTTTATCGTGTATAAGGAAGTAAAAATCCTTGATGATAAGAATGTCATGAAGGAATTCACTGATGTGTTTCCTAAGGAATTATCTTTTCTTCCTCGTAGAAGAGGTATTGAATTCTTGATTGATATTATACATGGATTATTTCCAATATTCAAGAACCTATATAGAATGGGTGTTTCTAAACATGAGGATATAATGACACAACTAAAATAGAAATAGGACAAAGTGATTATACACACATGTGCTAAACCATCAGATGCACTTGTCCTCTTTGTCATAATAAAGGATTGTTTAATGAACCATTGCATTAATTATTGTGAGCAAAATAAAATCATGACAATGAACAATTATCCCTTTTCATGAATTGATGACTTTTTCAATCAGCTTAATGGTGCACAATACGTACCGATGGTGGATCTGTGGTCCGGATATTTCCATGTATGTGAGAAAAAATAGGATATCCCCATGACATTTTTTTGTACAAGGTATGAGAATTATGAGTTCATAGTGATGCCATTCGGACTCATTAATTCTCCAGTAGTCTTCATGAACATAATCAATAGATTGATTAGATATTATCTCATCAAATTTTTTTTAAACATTATTCGTGATATTATACTATAATCAAAAACTAATAAGGATCATGAGGATCAGTAATTTACATTGTAGAAGACCTCCCTAAAGGACAATAATTAACGCAAGTACATCAAATGTGTGTAATGGATGAATGAAGTATCATTCTTGGGGAATATCATCAAAATGAATTGGATATATGTGGACACTTAAAAGAGAATGGAAATTAATATATGGATGAGAACAACATGTGTGCCAAATATCCATAGGTTCATTGGATTAGTTTTGTATTATTGTCGATTTTTGTGAAATTTCTCGCAATTGTAAAACCCTCAATCCAAGATAACTAGGAAGGGAATCATGTTTTCATGCTATGATCATTGTAAAGATAGATTTAAAGAGTGGAAAAGGTTGATTATGACTACACCCATGCCCCAAATAACCACAAGTGGAGTGATTTTCATGGTAATCATTGATGCTTCGAAGAACGGTCTGGGTTATGTGTTGATGAAAAATGATAAAGTCATTGTCATGATTCATTGAAGTTGAAATTTCATGAGCATAAATATCCAACACATGATCTTATATTGGATGCAGTGATCATCTCTATAAATTTTTTGTGTGAAAATACCTCATTTGGAGGGATGTGTGAAATATATACAGATCATAAAATTCTTTAGAATATATTCAAACAGAAAGAGGTGAATATGTGACAAAAAAGATCGTTTGAGATGATAAAAGACAATGACTGCTAAATTCACTACAAAATTTAGAAATAAAATAAAGATGTCGAAGCTCTAAGTAAAAAATATCTATAAACTAATTAATTGATGAAAATTGAGAAGGATCTGACCTTATTTAACTTTTAGAGGATGGACATGGGAATCATAAAGGAAGGAGCCTAATCAGTCCTTTGACAAATGATTTCTCAATCATCACTTATGGAGAGGTTAGAGGATTATAAAAGAGACGATGTAATATTTATAGAGAATTTGGAATGTATTAAAAAAGGTAAATCCACATAGATAAATTTTAATGAATAATGTGTTGTATGTTTCGAGTCAAGACTATGTCTATCATCAAATCCCGAGTTTAAGATGGAATTTTTTGATTATACACATAGCTCAACCACCTCTATCCACCATAAAAGCAGCAAGATTTATCAAGATCACTAGGAACACTATTAGTTGGAAAATTTGAAGAATGGGATCATAGAATATATATCAAGATGTCTTATATGTCAGCAAGTGAAGGAAGAAAGGTAAAAATCAATGTCAATAATTCAACCATTACCCATACCTACATGGAAATGAGAAAACATCACCTTGAACGTTTTAATCGAGATTCTAAAGAAATTTAGAGGAAAAAATGCTATCTATGTTGTGGTGGATCATCATAAAAAGACTTCATACTTCATTGTCATTAGAAAGGATTTCTCATTGGGTTAACTTGCACAGGTATACATCAAAGAAGTGGTGATACTGCATGGTGTACCACTATCGATTGAATTTGATCAAGATCAAAGATTCATCTAGATGTTTGGGAATATACTCCAACATTCTCTAAATACTGAGTTAAACATTATCATGGCCTATCATCCTTAAACAAATGAAAAATCTATATAGACTATCCATAAACTTGAGGACATGTTGAGGGAATACTAAATGGACGTCAAAGGAGGATGGGATCAACATCTTCCTCAAGATGAGTTCTCATAGATCATTAGATTCCGCTCATGCATCCAAATGTCTCCCTATAAAGCCCTTTATGGGAATAGGTGAAAAACACCAGAATTCTAGGATGACATTGGGGAACAAAAACTTCTAGGTCTGTGAATGTTTGAGTAAATGGTGGAGAATGTTAAGACAATTCAGCAGCACATAAAATTTTCTAAGAGTCGATAGAAGAGTTATGATGGAAATCATCAAAGAGACCTAGGGTTAGATGATAGAGACACCAGTTTTGTCCTCATATCTACATGTAATAATGTGATGAGATTTTGGAATAATGGAATGAATAGTCAAAGATACATCGACCCCTTTGAGATCCTTAATCGTATAGGGGTGATAGCCTAATAACTAACACTGCGAACAATCCTATCTCAAGTAAGTGATATATTCCATGTTTCTTTAATGAGAAAGAATATAAAATACCCCTCACATATACTCAATATAGAGGTGGTACCATTGTATAATGAATTCTTTTATGAAGGGAAACCATTGAATTTCACTGATCATAGAGATAATGTTCTAGAGAATAAGACAATGGACCTCATCAAAAGTGTTTTGGAGAGACCAAAAGTTTAAAGAAGCAATGTGGTTATTATAAGAAGTGATTCAAAATATCTACCATAATATATTTTAATGTCGTAAATGTAAATTACTAGTGGGAAATTTCTTTATGGGGGATGATTTTTATGACCAGAATTTTCTAAATGGAAATATAATTTTTTATTTAATTAAATGTATTATTCTATAAAATGGTTATATAAAATACATGGAATTCCATGGTTTTATTTTTTTGGATTTGAAGGATCATTCTAAGTGTTAACCATTTATAATATAGTCGACGAATAGTGATAATAGGATTAGTATAAATATAAGGCTTTAACAAATCTAATTAACTTAGTCAAAGATTGTGATGGCCTAAACAAGTAGATTCATACCCTATGATGTCCACTTATTAGAGTCTCAAAGGGAGATAAGATATCTGGGAAATTCCTTTGACCAACCTTTGATGAGAGCTAGTGACATAAGCATGAGAAAAACCAATTTCAAGAGATGTTCAAGCCCATTCAGATCATGGCCAAAACCACATACATCGAATGATGCCATGATATTCTCTCTATCACCCACCACAATCTTAGGGTGTACGGTGGTATAATAAAGGGATATGTATCGAGATAACAATAATGTGATTAATTATATTATATAATAATGCATATATTTTCGTTTTAATTATTTCTTTTAAATTTATTTTGGTTTTGGTTTAATTAAACAGAACAGATATTTTCTAGTAATTTTTAATTTCATTAAGGGGTTTATTTTGATGAGTCAATGGATTTTTCAAATAAATTGAATTTTAATAATATATTATCTTTAAATTTCTTTTATTAAATATAAATTATTATTTAATTTTTATGATGTCAAATGTATTTTTTATTAATTTATTAAAATAGTATTTATCAAAACCTATCAACATTCACTAAACGTTAGTTTTTATTTTAAAATTGATAATCCACAATTTATTCAAATTATTTATATAAAATGAATATCATTTTTGGAATCAGAATTATGAAATTATCCAATTTTAATTTTTCTTATTTTTCTAACATAGTATAATTATTGGGTTAAAATTAAATACCGTATAAATATAATGTGTATTTTATAACATCATAATGGCCGCAAAATGAAGAAACAAATAATATAATGGTTATTATCGGTACAATATATTTTTCCCTCAAAATAATATGATTTTATGATAACTGGACTATTTATATAATGGCCTTATGAATCCTAAAAAAAGTATAATATATTTTATTATTTTAAATTCATTTCTTGAATAATGTGACACACCTCCACATAAGCATGGATAATATTGTTATATCTTCGGCCCTTTTCCTAATAAAATAATGAAAATTTCACCTCTTTGGGGAAATAAATGAAAAAAATCCATGAGAAAGACTATGATATTGAATATTTAATTATATATATTCCAAAACCAATGTTTGTGAAATATTAAATAATTACCCTCCCATTTCCTATATAAAGCCACCCAATAACCTAGTTCTATTCACTAAATATACAAGGATCATTTCATTACTATGTCCTCCCCTCTCGGGAATCATACCAACGCACCCAAAGCTCTCACAAACCCATCTTCATGATTTTTAATTCAGACACTCAAGTATGGGTTCCTTCTATTCTTATTTTTATCCATGTTTCCTTATTTTGTTACACCCATTTATAATCAATTAAAATGATGGTATATGTTTCTGAACCTACCACATACTTCCCTTATTATTTTTTAATGATTCGAGTCCCCTTTATCTCTAAATAACTCCTAGAATGTACACATGTTGCCATGCCGAATGTTAATTATAGTTCATCCATTTCTCATCTTTCTTCAGGTTTACATATTATGTTATGTCTTTTATTTTCAATTTTCATATATTGGGATATTTGTAGATGTAATTATATGACCTTATAACTTTATAATACATTTATATATGATTAAATATCTCTTTCTCTCTCTTCAACCCAATTTATGAATTTTCATGCCACGTTGTTATGCTGCTGAAATTGCACCATGATTTTCCATGCCAAAATTGTGAGGTAGGGAATATCATACCCATTCCTCTATCAAGGATGTCACTTTTATACACATGTACAATTTTATTTAGGACATACATGTTTTTAATCTACATCACTTGATCATGGATAAATTATGATGATGAATGAAACCATGCATTTTGATCTATGTTTCCTACATTATCATTAGAATGTAATGACTGTAATGGATTCCCCTGGAATTATATAGTGCTCCAATGCATTGGGTGATGTTTATTATAATGATATGTCATGTTGGGGAAGGGATTTACCTGAATCCTTTATGGGTCATTTTCCACTATGATGTCTTGGAAATTTAGCTTTGACCTAATTTGTAGTGTTTTAAATTGTTGACACATTTTCATTCTATGATTATCATGCTATATCACGCCTTTATGTTCATGTTTCTTTTATGATCCATTGATATTTGTTTTTTCTAAAATTTATTTTCTTCCTCAAGTTATTCCATTTTTATTCCCTTACTTGTCTTTATAGACAACCCCTTTCGTATGTATTTCCTTAGGTTATCACATGAAATGTTATGTATGATGGAATTTTGTGTTCATGTAAATGATGTTTTCAAAATCGATGTTTCATTTCATGATTTAAGTTGTTATTTATTATTCCTAATTTCGAAATAATCTATACTTATTAATTGTTCAGGTTGTATAATGTGTAATTTTATTACATTAAATCATGTATGAATGTAATAACAATAATATGGTTGTTATAATTGGAATACACATCTCGCTTTTTGAATAATATACATGTTCAGGTTCTCTGAAAATATCAAGGTCATAATGTTTCCTTTGTTCATGTTTTGTTTTATATTTTTTAACTTAGATATTTTCAAAATCACCAATGATACCCATCCTTTTCGTTATTTCAAATAATATCAAAATCATAGAATCAAATAATATAATTTTAACAGAACTTATTTCAGAGTTGCTCCGGAATTCCCACCGACACAATGTCCAATATTGATAATCTATTCTAGAAATATTGAAATTACATGATTTACTATAGGATATATTTAGGTAGGATATATGTTTTGGATGGAGAGTACTAGATATTACACTAAACCCATTAGGTTGGGCTATAGCAGCGTGAATATGCTTGGGAATATAGTGGGTCTTGTAAGATTTTGTAGGATGATTAGTTATTGTGATATATTTTAGGGTTCTTTATCCCAGAACTTCTATGGATTTAGCTAATCGAATTTTATCTCAGACCATATATAGATTTAGTTTAGGGTATTTCTACATAGAAATTTTGTGTGCTATATTTTTAATGTCGTACAAATTAGACCATTTTGACGTTGTATTTTAGTGTATCTATCTATGACCACTTATATAACATGTTCTTTTAAGAAATTCTATAATTATTTTTATGTAATGTATGTCTGGAAGACTAGGGATGACTCATAACACCATGGGGTGCTTAGTTTCGATATAGTTTCATCAGAGCGCGTGAGGATTGGATTGTCATTCTTTCATAGAGGATATGCCTTTAACTGGTGGGTAAAATCCCTTATACATCGATATAATGGACATGAAAAGAAGGCCTCCAATATTTTACAAGTGATAGGAAGGAATTATAGAGTTAATTTGTTTGAGGGAAATATTCAATTGAATCTAGGACATCATGGATAGTTGGAATGTGGGTGATGCATGTCAGAATCCAAAAGAATGAGATAAGAAATGTTGGATGGGGTAGACATGTTAGGTATGTCCCTTAACACTACGAGGTGTCAGCTTACACCATGTAGTTACCAAGGCACATGTGGATAGATTATCCACTATTTCAAGGAGGAGAGTCTATTTGTTGGTGGGTATAAGCCCATTTTTACAGATAGATTCAATTAGAAAACCTGATCTACACTCCTTTTTCGGGGGCCATTAATGATTTTTAAGACTTATACATTCAGAATATGAATCCTGGAATGGAAGGTAGTCTTTCCAATAAGGGTTATAACTCCATAGGGAAATATATATCTTATGTTATGAAGCCCAATCCCTACTGCCAATGGATTCAAATCATGCATTTCGGTCCGTCAATGGTTCCAGAATGAAGTGTTACATTCCTACCTTGAGAAATGGTACAATACATGTTGATGTAACATCATGGAAGTAATATCCTATTGAATAGTGTGGTACATATATTATAATTCGTAGTCAAAAGTGACCAGGTCTAGAGAAAGGTATAGGACTATCACACTCGAGAGATCTTAAAACATAGGGGGGGTGATAAGTTCCATTTTAATGACACCCATCTCACAAGAATTGGAAACCCCTTTATTTCAGACAACGATGTGTTTGGTTGGTGGGATTGAGTCCATCCTCAATGATATCATGGTCATGTAGAGATATTTCTATTATTTATTAGAGGATATGAAAGGATTTCATAATCGTGAGACACTTTAAATCATGAAGTGTGATTTATGGAAAATGTATGATCTAAAAAGGTTTCAATCTCCCTAAAAGTTGCGACACCACTTTAAAAAAATTCTAATGGAACATAAATGTGAAAACTATTTCTCTAACATTTTCATACAGCAGGGGGTGCAGTGATCATAGATTTTCTATTACAGGGGATATTGTTTATACCCTATAAGCTTCAGAAATTTTTTTATGCCCTAATTTTATATAAAACTCTAAAAATGAAGGGGTTAATGAGAATGTATTGGATTTTGATTAGGAAACCCTTTACGTATTTCCATCCTGACATGTTATGCATCTATTTTATTGGTAGTTCAAGGTCTTTCTATTTGGATTATTATTATAAATAATCTATGGTCATACAACATTGACCAAAGTGTGGGTAGTTTAAAATCAAGATGCACATGGACTTAATATGGGCGTTGTTAAAATCTAGATTAATAAGGGTATCTAGGTTCAAGATCACTCTAACATATTTTGGAACATGATATGGAAATGATGTAAATCATAGATCAAGTTTCTCAGGTCTTGAGAAATGATACAAGACAATCGTACTAAGAATGTCCCATAACACCCTTTGTTTTTTGGTTCCTCCATGGTGATATTGTGTTTGTGAGATTTTTAAGGCCTTTTATATTAGAAAATGTTGTCTCCAGACAGTGGGTCTGAGGCCTTTATGTATCAATAACACGGTCAAAGAGATATTTCATTTTACCTTTCAAAGTAAATTAAAGCCTTTCAGCATCCTGAGGCACACATGGCATGATGTGTGGAATATGAATCTTGGTTCAATTAAACTATGATAAAAGCAACCCCAAACTATGTGTGACCAAGGTAAGTTCCTTACGGTCTATTGATAGGGAATGAAAAATATGTGGTGGTATACATAGTTTGTCTTTATGTAGCTGACATGTTTTTTGTCCTCTTTTAATGTTATGTGACCAAGGAATTTTCCTTGAGGTTTATTGTCATGTGGTAAGAACATATTTTTGTTCTGTTTAAATTTAATTTGACTAAGATGTTTTCATCGTAGTTAAAATTCTTGTGGCAAGGAAGTAAGATTTTATTTTAATGGATGAACGAGTTGACTCTATGCCTAATAGTAAATGTTTGTGCATCACTATTATTATCATGATAATGAGAATAATACCAGACATTGTTCTGTAAGGCCATGATGGTTAATGTCATTTGATGAGGATGTGTTTCCCCAATATGAAATGATTTTATTTTATCTTGGAAAATGAATGTAATTATTGGTGTAACTATCTATCACATGATGATTGAAATCAATATAAACAATTTTCCTAAATGGTAAAATCACTATATAGTTGAAACCTATACATAGAGTTGGGAATTGTTTTCATTGTTAGTTATATCTAGGCATTAGATGGGATATCCAGGCATCACCATGTGTGATATAATAATTGGTATCAAGGAAAATATAGTTCTTGTGCGACCTGGTAGTTTAACATCATGTGGTAAGGATTTGTGTGACTCGATGAGAATAAAGACAGATTTCATGGATCCATGCAGATTTACTTCATGCGGTATGGATGCCCACCATGTAGTTTAATGTCATGTAGAAAACACTTAAGGTGTGCCTTTTATGGTCGAGCATTTAGGACCATGATGGAGCTTCCTCATTCCTTGTCTGTGTGGGGATGCCATTACTACAATTCTAAGCGCATGTTAGCTATTCATAATGGGAGAAACAAGGAATGTAAGTGGTGCATATCACCATGAAAATGCGTTTAGAATCCATAAAGGGGATGTTAGTATCTTTTATTGGATAGACCATGATATAGAATACGAGTGTCACTACGTATCTCATTATAAATAAGAATCAAGTAATATATTGTTCTAGTGGTCATGTAGTTTTAAAATCATATATTATAGATGTTATACATGATGTTTAATGTCTTGTGGGAAGGTCGTGAGTCACCCATTGTGAAGGAGAAGGGATGTTATGAGTCTTTGTAGTTTTACATCATATGGTAAGAACATTTTCCTTCTAGTTTAGTGCCATGGTATTATAAAAATGGATCACTAGAGGTGAATGGGACAAACCACTATTGTTGGTCCCAAGAATAAATGTGCATGCATCGTGACATATCATTTGAGGGTAGGAATCAATCCAAATAGATTTCTCAAAGAATAGTACAGTTTAACTTCATGCTGGTAGGATGAACTCTATTCATCTTATTGTCATGTGTTCAGGAAGAGCTCCATATATTTTATTGTCTTGTGGTTAGGATGAATGATGGAGCTTACACTAATGTGGATTCCCATCAAATTATAGCAATGGGATGTTTTTCTTGGAAATATTATATTGGTGGATGGTGTAAAATATTACCCACCCATATTGGATATTGAGAATGATACATTATGATAAACCATTTGTATGACTTTAGTCCATTCTCACATAGTATCCAACTGTAGGGGATTCATTCCTGGTATCATTAGGGTTATTAGATACAGTATCATCTCTCTTTTGGGGAATGAATGAAGTAATACCATTTTATTTTGGGATCGTGAAATCTAGTTCTGATAAACCTCTAGGTTGTGTAGTGTGTGAATCATGTTTTGATCTAGCCATTTCAATTCATCTAACTTATTTGTCTATTCTTCATTATATGCGATTTTTCTTCAAAAGTATATTCAAAGTGAAGGTAGATAGGAATTTATAGGTAATATTACCCCGGTATTGTACACAAATGAGTATGGTGTTTACTATCTCTTAGTATGTGTGGTGGTATAGTAGTCCCATATATTATTGAGGAAATTTTCAGGCCATGATTTATTATCCTTTATAACCATATTATAGATTATATTTGATATTGTCTTATTGAATCCCTCCATATATCCATTTTTCATTACATTATAGTTTGATGAGTGATTAGACACAATACGGTACTCCACTTACATCTTTCTCAACTACATGGATTAGAAATTGGTGTTGTTGTATCCCATTATTATGTGTGGGATCTTAAACCTAGTGATGATATGAGACATTAAAAATATACTAATATTATTGGTCATGAAATCCTTGAGGGGTATCACCTCATCCCATTTTTAAATGATGTAACTGAATATATATGTGTACATGAACTACATAGATGTGACTAGTGGACTTGGACCCACAACATCCATCCACCCCCCAAAATGACCCATAATATTTACATGTATATATTAGCTTTGGGGGTTGATTGATGTTGTTTTCATAGATATTGAATGCATTCCATTTCATGCTGAGTACTGCACAATCATGTATCAACAATTTCCAGAAATATCCCAACCTTTTGATTTAGTTGGAGATCTTAGTCCATGATTGGTGGGAAATAGAATATCCAACATGAACCTTATCCATGATGGAGAAATACTCTTTATAAAATATTATCCTGAAGAGTATTTTATCAAAGCCCCATTTTTATATGACATTCATATAATTTTTTCATCCGGTAGCGTGATGATTTTTGTATGACACCAAATCTATTTCCATCGGGTTAGACTCATTGGGATAGTCCTACTCTAAATATAACCTATTAATGATTCCTTTCATCTACGGTTGGTCAGTGTTTCATCATGATCTATGTATTTTTTCTTCCATATCACATCCAACAATTGATGAGACCATTATTTGATGCAAGATACTGAATATTTCTTCATCATGATAAGGTTTGGTGGGGACAATATATGCATTAGATATTGTATTGGCATTATCATTCTTTTATCAGGAAACATAGTGTAATGCATGTTCTAAGGCGATTTCTTCCATAATTCCCTAGATGTAGTAAATGAGAGAGGTCAATTCATCATTTTTATGGCATATTTTCCATTGATCATTTTTATCACCACATATTAGTCACCTTTGATATTTAGGTAGGATATCTACAGATGTAGGGATAATTCCAATCCATTGATGAGGGTTGGGTACTCAGCCGTATTATATTTTTAGCCTCTACATAGTTAGAAGGAATAGGGAAACACTACATTTTTTAGAGAGGGAAATACAATCCCTAGACCACTCCAATTGAGAATTTCTTTATTCAATAATTTACCTATAATAATTTTGGATGTTTCATTAAAATACATCTCAAATGATTGGGTAAGGTAATAGGATCATAATACCTCACCATATGGACGCTTGGTGTCCACTGATGTATTTTTTAGGGTAGGATGTAATGTGGTAAAATTAGCAAGGGCTTCCCCATTCACAGATTTCTATGATACAAACTGGATGTTGTACTGCTGTAGAATGACTGGCCGTCATTCTAGGTGTCTAGTCAACATTGGACATCCAAGGATGTAAATGATAGAATCTATATGAGAGACCATATAAAGTTCATTGTACTGTAATTAATGCTTCAAATTTTCCAATGTGAAAATGAGTGAAAAAGAGTTCTTCTTGACATCTGATTATTGAGTCTCAGTATCAAGTATAGTCTATCTGAGGTAGTTGAATTTTTTTTCTTCCCGCATCATTTTCAACGTAATAACGGATCCCATTGAGAATTACACAATGGAAAAATGTAATATGGGGGCCTCCCATTCACCATAAGCATCAAGACTGGTGGGGGTATCAGATACTGGTTGAGACTTTCAGAATCTTTTTTGACAGTGTTCATCCCATTGGTAAAAGATTCCATTCATCATTATGCTGGGGAAGGGGAAAGATTTTCTAACCTGGTGGGATATGATTCTATGAACATAGGAGACATTCTATTGGAGCCTGCTCAGTTAATTGAGATTTAACGATGTAATTTCTAAGATTGTATTATCCATTATTAGGGCAATCTCCATGTTGTGGTGGTGTAACACGAATCCCAGAATCTTCCCTAATACACCGAAAATGTCCATTTGAGTTGAATAATCTTCAGAATATGATGTCATATATTGTTTAATATTGATTTTAGATCCATAAAGTAATCACATCACTGTTAGAATTTAACATCCATGAAATCTACATTAAAATTTATCCATCATTTCTAGGAATGGATCAAAGATTTGATGCATGTAACATTTATATGCTGTATTGGAATTCTTTAGACCAAATGTAAGAAAGGAAATAAAAAAATCCATTGTGTCTATATAAAGAATATGGATTCACCATATTTGGGTCAATATTTATTTGATTATATCCCATGTACTCATCCATAAATAAAATTTCATAGAATATTGTGGTTTCATCGATGAATATTTTTGTTACCAGAAATCGTAAGTATTCCTTAGGGAAATGTTGATAATGGTTTATAAAATCGATGAAGACCCAAATATTCCCATTTATTTCTTGAATGGGATGATGATGGAAATCTATATTGGGTATTTCACCTCTCAGAAAATGTTGGATTTTGACAAATTGGAAACGTACATCTCTATATTGGTGGTATGATAGGGGTGCATTCTCCTTGCTTCATGTTTCTAGCCTCGATGTTCATTGGGTTGAATGAGATGCTGCGTATCCATGTCTGGATCATGCCTGGGACATTATTTTTTGTTCCATAGAAAAAAATATAGGTGTGGAATTAGGAATGGTGTACACATATATTTCTATTTTAAGGTAATGGTGGCGCTAATCAAACTAGGACACATGTATTTATTTATCCACGTATTTATCTATAAAAGCTCATATATGGTTGTAGAGCCACCATCCTCGAGTGTTGTAGGGGGATTTCCTAATATCATCATCATCTACCTCAATTTTTGAGCCTATGGAGACATTTCCATATGAATATAGTAATCTCGGGGCTTCTCCATCACTATCAGGGTGAGAAAGTCCATGAGAAGATATTTTATCACCAATATGTCCTGGATCAATGTAGATAGATATCATAGCAGATAGTATTTTTTTTATTTCCATTAGGAAATAATGTTATTGGACCTCTGAAAGATTTTATGCTGAAAGAAGGGGTATTGCCATAATGAACAATCCCTACAATTCCATTAATCGTTTGCATTAGACACTGATGGAATACTGAAGGTATCGACATGTGGATATTGAGACAAGGCCTACCCAGAAGGACATTATATGAGGTGTCATGTTGGATAAACAAAAACTCATTATCTGATGTAATATCCCCAATGTGAGTTTCATGCTTTATAATCCAAATAGGGAATTTCTCACATTTCTCATTCCATTGAATGGCCATAATTATGGTAGATTGTTCCCCTTATCTATAACCAAATAATTAGAGGGATCAGACTGGGATGAGATTGAACCCATAACCATTATCAATCAGATCCCTTTGGATTATGAAATAATTGGGCCTAATCGAGACATATATGGGAATTATTATCCATTATATGTCCTCATTTGGATCTGGATTAGTGAATTATATGAATACATGAAATTCTATGGAAATAGTCTCCACTCAATAGACCTTGGATGTAGTGACTTCTGTATCGAACTCTAGTGTGATCTATAGGGCATCGACCAGGGCCTCCTAAGTACTTCTGAATGATGGTATGCATTAGGAATTATGATCTTAGTTGGGAAAACAACTAGCTATTTTAGAACATCATAATTTTGAGCTAGATCTCAATGCTTCCCAAAATGGGGTAATCTAAGGAATTTGGTTCAGTATTTGAGTCTTATAAGGTAGACGAGTCAAATTATTTTCTATAGGATGATAGAATATCATATTCCCGTGGTGTAGGATATGTTAACCATCCTTATTTTAGGTGAAAATCCAATTTAACTACTAATATATGGTTATTGAAAAAAAATCGGGTTCAAGTGACACCTTGAGTGTTCTACAACACCCTTGTTCCACTTTTTGGCATGCTGGAGCATGTTCCCATTAGTCTCAGCTGCATTAATGTTCTATTTGGGGGGTTGTCCAGAATATTGGTTTAGACCACATTCCCATTGTCACTCGTATCCCCATATTAGATGCCTGAGGGCTCCCATTCCACGATTATATATGGGGAAATAATGTTTAGTTGAATAATCATCATCGAATAATAGTACTACTAATTATATCACATTGACATAACCAAATATGATATCTTCAAACAATGGGGATTCAATTTTCTATGGGGGGGGGGGGTTGGATGCTATATATGTTATAGGGAAAAATTATACCAGAGTTGAGGTCTACTTTGGAGGTGAATATTATTCATCTTCATCTATTTATTCATGGTTATGGTGGTCATGACCACATTAAAGAGGCTTATTTGATGTTTCTACCTTTGGTGGTGGTGTTATTCCACATTTTCGAGGATGTGTTCTCAAGGTGAAATGAGCATGTTCAACTATATTCTGAGTCATCCAAATCTCAACTTTTTTTTCACACCAAACCACGACATTAATCCTACCATATTCTTCTTCTAATTAGGAAATAGTTATGCAACAACCTTATCCATGTTGTTTTACAATTCCACCTATCCAAAATCAACTATTTGTTGAATGATTTATTTGAATACTCCATCATTCTGAATGTGTTGACCCAACCTTCTATGGTAATAGAAATAGTAGGGTTGTTTAGTGAGGTTTTACTCATTGGGATTCCTAGGTTATGGAAGCCTAAGCTGGTTATTTGAAATGGATACCAAGAAGTAAGAGGGCACTGGTTCATTTTCTAAGGAGTATTGTAACGCCCCGACCCCAGCTACCCAGAGCCGGTGCATTACTTCGTAACATTGGCATGATCACAAGAAAGATCAAATCTCGAAATACCGATTGGTTTAGTAGCCTTGGAAACACTAGATATATTCATAAGTTTTACATTACATCATAAAATGAAAAACTACTACAACAACATAATGTTTCCACAGTCCACACTATAATCCCCTCATAATATCCCTGCAGGTCATTCATAACTTACATCTTCACTTCCTGGGAAAAATAAAACATAGAAAATGGGTGAGCTCAAATGCCCAGTAAGGATAACAATATAGCAGAAACTTTCATCAATAAGAATAAACATTTAAGGCAATGTATAACTAAAACAAAAGCCTTTTAAACATGAACTTTCAACATGGTATGGCATAAATAAAATGAAATAATGCCATTTACTTATTCACATGGATATTCTACTAATCGAATAATCACATGAAAAAATCAATAACCACTTTCATAATGTTGGAATGCATAATGCCAGACTATCATAACCACATAGCCAAGGCCTCGTGCCAAGACTACAAATAATATTTTGTCAAGGCCTTGTGCCAAGATACTAGTTTGTCTCATGAGACCTACCGATGCATCGAGGAGCTATAGCGGGCTCCACCCGTCACTTATTAAGTCCAATGCATTCCCATATGAAAAGGTTTAAACATAACATAAACATTCGTATTAAAACTAGCATACCAAATGTCAATAATTTCACCATAAACTATGAATGGTATAAAAATAGCACATCCACAGTCAAACATATCACAAAACCTTCAATACAATATAGAAGTTTTGTATCATAATAAATCAACTTCAAATAATCTTAAAATCCATCAAAGGATGTTGACATAGATGAAATCAAAATTCTTTTTAAAGAAATATCTCCTTTTATTTTGAAATCATTTAAGATCCATATAAAATAAAACATTTTCCTTGAAAATATTCTTATAATCTTGTAAGGAATTCTTTGAAGATTTTATAACGGCGTAAAATAACCGCACCCGCCGTATAAGTTAAAAAAAACATTCTTACCTCAATTCTGTCGAAAAGGTTAAAAAGGACCTTGTTTTGAAAACGACGGAAAGATTCCTTTATAAACCTCTTATAAAAAGTCAAACAAGGGTATAAATGACTTTAACCCATAAAAAATGTTTTGAAATACATTTTTAAGAAACATGTATGTGGATGATAAAGATATCCCAGTAGATTATTACGTATAAACAACCTCGGATAATGAAGAGATTGTGAAATAACCCTTACCTTGTACTTTTCCTTGGTTGGGGTAGGTTAACTCCCTGTATAATGGTGAAATAATTGTTATTAAATTATACAAGAATCATATACATTAATATGATATCATATATGATCTTTTAATATTGATTTGATAATAATATCTTAGAATTATCATCGTTTCGGGTGTTAACTTACTCATTTTCTTTTATATGTTTTGTTACATAAGCCATGTTTGTTGTATCTTATTCATATCCAGAATGATATCAAGTCCTTAAACATCATTTTTAAATCATAAAATGATAATTATACTTGAATGGATACGATGGAGAATGAATCTCATCGCGTTCGTGGAGACGGTAGTCCGTACGTACGCACGAGCGACAATATCATTCTTTTGATATTAAAATAATATATAAATGAAGGGTATATCATATATACAGAATCATTAACATGTTATATTTATTATTTACATGAGTTAAACATCATTATTATACCCATCCAAATAATATTATATTGAATAACAATTACACCACGACGTGGAGACGGTAAGCCATACGTACGCACGTATGGTGACATGTTATTCAAAGGGTGGATAGAATACTGAATATGGTTGTACCATACTTATAATAACATCACAGTATATGTGAGATACTGGAGTTATTATTTTATAATGGTAAGAACAAAGGAAGAAGAAGTGGAAGAAGAAATGAACTTAGAAAAGGGTGGTGAAATCATTACCTCTTCTTCGGGTTCTTCCTTTTGATTTGATCAAAAGGGCCCCTTAGGATGGCTTTCTGATCAAACTAAGGCCTCTCGGTTGTAGTGAGGGATGTTGGGAGATTATTTGGGCAGAGTTTGGCCGAACCAAAAGGCTTTTAAGGTGTGATGAAATGAGAAGGAGGAGTGCCCTTTTATAAGAGGGGTGAGGGGCACCTTTGGAAAAGCTAGAAATATTAATTTATAATAAATTCATATTCGGTTTCCAATGGCTCCAAAGTTGACTATTCAAAGGTTGAGGTGGGTATAGGTCGAAAACAACTCATCCAATAGAATTTAGACAGGTTTGGGTACTTATATTAACCTTATCTTTAAGTATTAACTCTAAGTTAATTAGTTTCACTTTTACAATGTCTCTTTGTATTTTTATATAATATGGTTAATAAACTTACTATATACATCCAAGCGACCCCCAAGTGGTCCATTAATGATTAACCTATCATAATATAAGTCTCTTGGCCGAACCTTAGATTTTTAGGAATTTAACATCAATTAATAATATAATATTTGTTTTAAGAACTCTTTTATGTCAATTTTGACACTATTCAATAGTTGATTTTTGTGAAACTCATAACAGATTGATTACTTCGAAAAAAGTCAATTAAATCAATCCTAATATATCATATTATCCTAGAAAATTAGTTTAATTCATTAAAAGTTTCATATTATATTTATTTGGGTATTTATAATATCACTTATTTTAATTTTTCACTATTATAGTAATTACTGCATCATCATAGTGTCATAAATAAAATAAATTATTTAATGTCTAAAAATTATAAATAAAACATCATTATGTAGGAAATCGTTTTAGCTTTCTAATGAATATTTATAATCGAAAATCCAACATGTATAACCCTATGTAAAAATTGTTCTTATAAAAGATGTAAGCTTATGCCATTTTTATTTTTATTTTAACTTTATTAATATAATGTGTCCCTACCACATAAAAGTGGCTCCAAGGGGTCCCCAAATTGACCCAAGGATGCCCATGGTCGGGTATGTGTCCACCAATAAGGTTAGGACACGTTTTAGGGTAATTTTGTATTATTATAATATTATTTTTTAACCCTTATTTACCGGATTTACCCTTTAACCATGGTAAATAAAATATTTACCGCAGTAATTATTCAAAATGTCTAAAAATAAAAGTTACCTATTTACACAATTTGAACATCCTGATTCCAAATATGGAATCCATTTTCCTAAATTCAAAACACAGAAGTGGCAGAAATTAATTTAAAATTAAATCCCGCTGTCAAAACAAAAAGCGTGTTTTTAAGAGATAATAACTATCAAAAGATTGACACTTGTTTATGTTCGGTTTAATTGTAAAATTATGTCCAATGACCAACATTATATTAAATAGTAAAAATATATTCTAAATATACTTTAAAACCACTCAAATTCATAATTTATTACTATTAATTATTTTGATTAAAAAAGTTGTTTTTAATTAAAATTTAGTAATTTTCACTATTCATCAAAATATGAAAGTTATCCGAAAAGTACCAAAATTTCACCTTAGGCTAAATTTGATATTCCGAATCCAAAAATGAAGTCCATTTTAAAATATAAAATATATATAACTTCAAAAAGTAGGTATTACTATTCATAACAGCTAGTTTGATTGGTTACGGTGTGTTAGAACTCGAAGTTGCGTACAACATACGCTACTGTTTTATTCAAAGGAAAGCGTACCGTGGAAGCTTGGGATGTTTCATTTTAAATTTTTTGATGTCTCCATTTAGTCAAAAAGTTTAAAATATTGTATTTAAAAAGGTTTCACTATCAAAAGTTGATAAAAGTGCAATACTGAAAATGAATCTGTTCTTGCATTATGACTAAGAAACTCATAATACGGATTCTAAAATTATAAGGATTATATAAAGTTTAAAATTTAGTTAATAGTATTCATGACCTCTTTTAAGGGATTTTGTTTTTGGTAAGTCATGGTGCAATTGAACTCAGTGTTGCCTGTAGTGCAAGTTATTGAATTATTTTGAAGAAATAACACACTATGAAATCTTGGGGTGTTACATTCTCCCCTCCTTCAATAAATTGCGTCCTCACAATTTGAAATTGTTCTTCAAAAATAAAAGGTTAAAATTAGAAAATATATTTGTGGGAAAACCCACATCGGAAATTGGGTTACTAAAATTTAGTCTTAATATGAGGAAAAGAGAAATCAAAGGGTCACCACCAAATTATGATCTCGATTAGGAGAACATTGGTGGAAATTAGAGACATATTATCGGAGGAAAAACGTAAATATTTATAGGTAGTGATTGAGGTCATCAATCACAAACAAGTGTATAATTGAGGTCCTTAAACTCATCAATCTATGATGATTTGAAGTACCATCGGTTCAACAAAATATAGGGTATTGGGATAACACATTTTTGACGTTTCAAAATATCTTAGTTGAAATCCCACATCGAAAAATGAATTAACGAGGCCTCTATTTAAAATAAAGAGTCGAAAGTATGAAGATTACCGAAAATAACACATACTAGGGTTCCATGTAGGAAAATATGGATATGGAAGAGAAATCTAACCATCAATTATCTGATGGAGAGTGGTAGAGAACATGGCTATGAAAAGGCCAACAATCCCAAAGCCATAAATTTGTGATGATTTAAGGTACCATCTAGGACAACATTTTTGTTCTAAGTTTCTATTATTAATGTTGAGGAATTTATTTATGAGATTGGATAAGATAATAAGGAGATATACTTACTTTATAATTAGTGTTTTATCTATTAATAAATTTCTACCACAAACTCATCTTTCACTCTAAAAGATAATAGAATGTAAAAAAAATTCTATTTACACTATTCGTATAGGGTTCCAAAATAAATGAATTTATAATTCATCTACCAGATCTTTTAAAAAAAACAACATTATTTAATCCAGGACATCTCGTGGGCCAGTGGTAGGTGATACACCCTTGTCGCCCTTCGGTTGCGAGTTCAAGTCTCGTAGCCTTGCCGGACGCGACGGGTTGCCGCCCGACCTCCGGGTTGTCCTTTTATGGCAATCCAAAATAATCCAAACTAGAACTATCCAAAATACTTATGTCCAAACTCACATTCCAACATTTATAAGGAAGGTAAGAATAATGTAGATCCTTTTTACCCCATAATTGCATATGAATACCTTCATCTTGTATTCTTTTAATACACTGAAACATCCTGAATTACCATATTCCTTATTGATTACATTCATGCTCCCCTATTCCATATAGAATGCTAGATATACTTCATCAATCCAAAAATGTTTTAAGCCCCAAAAAAATGATGTAATATACAAATCATTAATCAGTTCCAAGGTAGTCAAGAATATCCAATACAATTTATCCAAAACAATCACTTATTATTCCAAAATCACTACCTCAGTATCAGAACTATATTATGATTTATCATTCTCTCAACCATATATTTTCCAAAAAGTTATCCTGCTATTGAGTCACTTTTCTTTGTTCCACACAATCTCAAGTCCTTAATGAAATAGTACTGCAGTACAATCCTTATATACTCCATGATTATTGTAACAAGTACATTGTTGATACAACACTCAATTGACATAATCAACATAAGAACTCTAATCATTCCTCTTCATCTGTGGTAGTATCATAACTTGATTATTATCCAATAACATCATTTGCGGCATAGTCTGATGACTGGGACATAGGTTCGCGTAGTGTCCAAACTCCTTGCAAATGAAGCATTGTACATTTAAAACCATTTTCTTACCCTTGCAGTCACGTACTTTGTGCCCTTTTCCTCCACACTTATAACAAACTCCCATTCCTTTCAGGCAAGTTCCAGGGTGTTTCTTTCCACAGTTACCACATATGGGAAAATTCTTCTTTTCCCACTTACTTTTATCCATCTTTCTCTCTTCCATCCTTTTCTTCTCTTGCTTCCCTTCAAAGCCATAGGACTCAGTAAACTCTTTACTTATCTTATCAACACATGATATTATTTCTTCATATGATGATAATACATGGGAGACTATTTCTCTTATCAATTCTAGTTTAAGACCATGAAAGATATGATCCTTCTTTCTCTTTGGATCATGTGCATTTCTGGAGTTCTCATTCCTTCTACTGGGCACCATTTCTAAACAATGGCATACACTAGATCAGTTTATGAATCAAAATACATAATCCCATACTTATAAAACACTTAACATAAATTGAACTATTTATGGATATAATCCATAATCATAAGAATGTTTTCTTTGAGGAAGTATATACTCATAATCACTTCAAAATGAATTGTAAAGAAAATGAGAGTTATCCTAAGCATATCCCCCGGGAGTGTCGTAACCAAGAGTGCAGCAAGGCCCGTTGTCGTGCACCAGTTCCCGTTCGAGTCTAGCTCAAAGCGGTGTTTTCGGGTTTTACCCCTAGGTACATCTGTGCCAGAGCCGCCTCTACCTGCTCGTATCCAGACAAGGATGTATTGCTCGGAAAACTCACAAAGTCTCTACAATACCAAAATTCTAGGAAGTTCTTCTATACTAATCCTCAAAGTTAATCTTAGGTCTACGTGCTCTAATCAGAGTTTATCTAAATCTAGCTTCCAAGGTTTGTACTAAACTTCCTCTGATACCAACTGTAACGCCCCGACCCCAGCTACACAGAGCCGGTGCATTACTTCGTAACATTGGCATGATCACAAGAAAGATCAAATCTCGAAAGACCGATTGGTTTAGTAGCCTTGGAAACACTAGATATATTCATAAGTTTTACATTACATCATAAAATGAAAAACTACTACAACAACATAATGTTTCCACAGTCCACACTATAATCCCCTCATAATATCCCTGCAGGTCATTCATAACTTACATCTTCACTTCCTGGGAAAAATAAAACATAGAAAAGGGGTGAGCTCAAATGCCCAGTAAGGATAACAATATAGCGGAAACTTTCATCAATAAGAATAAACATTTAAGGCAATGTATAACTAAAACAAAAGCCTTTTAAACATGAACTTTCAACATGGTATGGCATAAATAAAATGAAATAATTCCATTTACTTATTCACATGGATATTCTACTAATCGAATAATCACATGCAAAAATCAATAACCACTTTCATAATGTTGGAATGCATAATGCCAGACTATCATAACCACATAGCCAAGGCCTCGTGCCAAGACTACAAATAAGATTTTGTCAAGGCCTTGTGCCAAGACACTAGTTTGTCTCATGAGACCTACCGATGCATCGAGGAGCTATAGCGGGCTCCACCCGTCACTTATTAAGTCCAATGCATTCCCATATGAAAAGGTTTAAACATAACATAAACATTCGTATTAAAACTAGCATACGAAATGTCAATAATTTCACCATAAACTATGAATGGTATAAAAATAGCACATCCACAGTCAAACATATCACAAAACCTTCAATACAATATAGAAGTTTTGTATCATAATAAATCAACTTCAAATAATCTTAAAATCCATCAAAGGATGTTGACATAGATGAAATCAAAATTCTTTTTAAAGAAATATCTCCTTTTATTTTGAAATCATTTAAGATCCATATAAAATAAAACATTTTCTTTGAAAATATTCTTATAAGCTTGTAAGGAATGCTTTGAAGATTTTATAACGGCGTAAAATAACCGCACCCGCCGTATAAGTTAAAAAAAACATTCTTACCTCAATTCTGTCGAAAAGGTTAAAAAAGGACCTTGTTTTGAAAACGACGGAAAGATTCCTTTATAAACCTCTTATAAAAAGTCAAACAAGGGTATAAATGACTTTAACCCATAAAAAATGTTTTGAAATACATTTTTAAGAAACATGTATGTGGATGATAAAGATATCCCAGTAGATTATTACGTATAAACAACCTCGGATAATGAAGAGATTGTGAAATAACCCTTACCTTGTACTTTTCCTTGGTTGGGGTAGGTTAACTCCCTGTATAATGGTGAAATAATTGTTATTAAATTATACAAGAATCATATACATTAATATGATATCATATATGATCTTTTAATATTGATTTGATAATAATATCTTAGAATTATCATCGTTTCGGGTGTTAACTTACTCATTTTCTTTTATATGTTTTGTTACATAAGCCATGTTTGTTGTATCTTATTCATATCCAGAATGATATCAAGTCCTTAAACATCATTTTTAAATCATAAAATGATAATTATAATTGAATGGATACGATGGAGAATGAATCTCATCGCGTTCGTGGAGACGGTAGTCCGTACGTACGCACGAGCGACAATATCATTCTTTTGATATTAAAATAATATATAAATGAAGGGTATATCATATATACAGAATCATTAACATGTTATATTTATTATTTACATGAGTTAAACATCATTATTATACCCATCCAAATAATATTATATTGAATAACAATTACACCACGACGTGGAGACGGTAAGCCGTACGTACACACGTATGGTGACATGTTATTCAAAGGGTGGATAGAATACTGAATATGGTTGTACCATACTTATAATAACATCAAAGTATATGTGAGATACTGGAGTTATTATTTTAGAATGGTAAGAACAAAGGAAGAAGAAGTGGAAGAAGAAATGAACTTAGAAAAGGGTGGTGAAATCATTACCTCTTCTTCGGGTTCTTCCTTTTGATTTGATCAAAAGGGCTCCTTAGGTTGGCTTTATGATCAAACTAAGGCCTCTAGGTTGTAGTGAGGGATGTTGGGAGATTATTTGGGCAGAGTTTGGCCGAACCAAAAGGCTTTGAAGGTGTGAAGAAATGAGAAGGAGGAGTGCCCTTTTATAAGAGGGGTGAGGGGCACCTTTGGAAAAGCTAGAAATATTAATTTATAATAAATTCATATTCGGTTTCCAATGGCTCCAAAGTTGACTATTCAAAGGTTGAGGTGGGGATAGGTCGAACAAAACTCATCCAATAGAATTTATACAGGTTTTTGGTACTTATATTAACCTTATCTTTAAGTATTAACTCTAAGTTAATTAGTTTCACTTTTACAATGTCTCTTTGTATTTTTATATAATATGGTTAATAAACTTACTATATACATCCAAGAGACCCCCAAGTGGTCCATTAATAATTAACCTATCATAATATAAGTCTCTTGGCCGAACCTTAGATTTTTAGGAATTTAATATCAATTAATAATATAATATTTGTTTTAAGAACTCTTTTATGTCAATTTTGACACTATTCAATAGTTGATTTTTGTGAAACTCATAACAGATTGATTACTTCGAACAAAGTCAATTAAATAAATCCTAATATATCATATTATCCTATAAAATTAGTTTAATTCATTAAAAGTTTCATATTATATTTATTTGGGTATTTATAATATCACTTATTTTAATTTTTCACTATTATAGTAATTACTGCATCATCATTGTGTCATAAATAAAATACATTATTTAATGTCTAAAAATTATAAATAATACATCATTATGTAGGAAATCTTTTTAGCTTTCTAATGAATATTTATAATCGAAAATCCAACATGAATAACCCTATGTAAAAATTGTTCTTATAAAAGATGTAAGCTTATGCCATTTTTATTTTTATTTTAACATTATTAATATAATGTGTCCCTACCACATACAAGTGGCTCCAAGGGGTCCCCAAATTGACCCAAGGATGCCCATGGTCGGGTATGTGTCCACCAATAAGGTTAGGACACGTTTTAGGGTAATTTTGTATTATTATAATATTATTTTTTAACCCTTATTTACCGGATTTACCCTTTAACCATGGTAAATAAAATATTTACCGCAGTAATTATTCAAAATTTCTAAAAATAAAAGTTACCTATTTACACAATTTGAACATCCTGATTCCAAATATGGAATCCATTTTCCTAAATTCAAAACACAGAAGTGGCAGAAATTAATTTAAAATTAAATCCCGCTGTCAAAACAAAAAGCGTGTTTTTAAGAGATAATAACTATCAAAAGATTGACACTTGTTTATGTTCGGTTTAATTGTAAAATTATGTCCAATGACCAACATTATATTAAATAGTAAAAATATATTCTAAATATACTTTAAAACCACTCAAATTCATAATTTATTACTATTAATTATTTTGATTAAAAAAGTTGTTTTTAATTAGAATTTAGTAATTTTCACTATTCATCAAAATATGAAAGTTATCCGAAAAGTACCAAAATTTCACCTTAGGCTAAATTTGATATTCCGAATCCAAAAATGAAGTCCATTTTAAAATATAAAATATATATAACTTCAAAAAGTAGTATTACTATTCATAACAGCTAGTTTGATTGGTTACGGTGTGTTAGAACTCGAAGTTGCGTACAACACACGCTACTGTTTTATTCAAAGGAAAGCGTACCGTGGAAGCTTGGGATGTTTCATTTTAAATTTTTTGATGTCTCCATTTAGTCAAAAAGTTTAAAATATTGTATTTAAAAAGGTTTCACTATCAAAAGTTGATAAAAGTGCAATACTGAAAATGAATCTGTTCTTGCATTATGACTAAGAAACTCATAATACGGATTCTAAAATTATAAGGATTATATAAAGTTTAAAATTTAGTTAATACTATTCATGACCTCTTTTAAGGGATTTTGTTTTTGGTAAGTCATGGTGCAATTGAACTCAGTGTTGCGTGTAGTGCAAGTTATTGAATTATTTTGAAGAAATAACACACTATGAAATCTTGGGGTGTTACATGTATTCATTTTTAAACTGTTCCACAAATCCCGAACGACCTCTATTTCTCTACACTTCTTTATGAGGGTGATTCTGTTGTCTTCACCACTCAAGAAGAGGTTCTTGGAAGATCATTGTTTTCTTCATCACATTGATGGGAACTACTATTGTCTTGAGGGTTCAGGCCCCGTCTTCTTCCCTTCCTATATTTTCCTCTTATGTCGAGGGAATGATAAGATACATTCATCAGGTTCACTAGAGGGATTATTCCAAGTGTTGGCCCATTTCTATGAACTAAATGAATCCACCTAGAGACCTCATGGTTTTTTGAGCTGTCTGCAACTCATTAGAGAGATTTTCAACACTTAGATACAAAATTTTTTCCTATGAGAGAGTGATACTGAGAGAATAGGTTAATGACCTCCATTCGATATGAAATCATACACCCTCTCTTTCCAATGTCTTTTGTAGTTTTTCAGGTCGATGATCACCCACTTCCTCAGCATTGAACAAAAATTATAATGGAATTGATGGAGGAGTTCTCTGCATCCAATAATGGAAACTATTGTAAGACTTATGTACAAAACAAATGTTTTCCCTATCATGTTCTCTACGAAACACCTTATCTTTGTTGCCTCCTCTTGATCTCGAGGTCCAATCTTCACCCAAAATCTAGATATTAATTATTAAATATTTGTTTTAGGGAAAAATGCAAAATCAAAGGTATACATCATATGATTTTTTATGTTATGTGGAGGGGGAGTATCATCCACCCATTCAAGATATGGCTTCCACTCGGACAATATAGGTTCACATTTCCCTTAAAATGGCTTCCATTAAAGTATCCAAGTGCTTGATGATATTACATAACATTGGGGGAACTACTGTCAAAGACACCTCAAGTCCATGGGGTGAAGATGGAGGTCGATGTGGTGTACCCTCAATCGTATCCAAAAAATCCTCAATTCTTCCTATGACTGAATGATTACCCGAATGAGGGAGATATTTTCACCATAAAAGAGGTTTTTCATTATCATTTTTGAAATACTCATTTATTTCGAATGGATTTATATATCCATAGACAACCGGATACATAGATTCCAATCCCACTGGATGATCAACCATGGGAGGTTGAATGTGTGTTTCTACTTGAGGATGACAACCAGTCAGAATATTTCCCCAAAGTAGCTCCTCATTGATCAATATGAGAGATTGTTTCTCACTCTCGTATTGTGAATATTATTCCTATGTGGATGGAAACTAGTATGTGGTCACATATTTGAACTTTTCTTTTCCATTGTTCTTCCATGGTGGTGGACACATGGTATTCATTGGTTCCAAATTTTTTATCCTTTTTCTGTTCCAGGTGTGTGCATCCTCGATTGGTGAATCCAAATCACTCTCCTGTCGTGGTATTATTTTCCTTATCATTGCCCACCATATTTTTTCCTAATCAATGTTTTCCATTTTGATAGTGATGAAATTTCGAGAGTCATATCATTAAATAGTGTTAATTTCATTACCATAAATGAAACATAATGATTCTATCATGCCTTCATTATGGTTGTTATTCAAAGCATTGTCCATATAGGTACACTTTGTCTTTCGAACCCGTTGGGGTCTAATCACCATTTTTTACACTCCTGACATATTGATATGTGATTAATGACCTTGAAGGGGTTTTAGACTTTGATTGTAGAAATATCCCATATCAGAAGTGGTTTTTCTTACGGTGGGAGGATATGGGGTAATTCTAAGCATTGATTATTTCCCCTGACTATGAAATATAACTCCATCTATGGTGATGATTATGATGAAAATTCCCCCAACCCAATGGGGTGGGGTCATATGAGGGTGTAATTTTCTTTAACTGGTCCCATTTTTTAGGATCATATAGCTCCAATTATGGATTTGATGATTCCTATTATTGACATGATGATATAAATACACCCATCCTTGTGGGTTGGGTTTGATCTGGAAGCATCGCTAATGTCCCTTGGGTCATCTCAGGGAATGTGGGTCCAGACAATGATGTTGGATATACAAATTCCCCCAGACTAGAGGGATAAGGATCAGTCATAGCTACCAAGGATATGTCTTGAATCCTCTCTAAAATTTCCAATCATGGAGGTGGTGGTGGTGGTATATATTCCCTTATCCAAGGAGTCTTGGTCCAATCATATGTAACTTCTATGGTAGCTTCCACTATGGGATATTTGATTTGGTGAATCTTTTCTTGCATGGTAGCTTTGTGTGATGCCATAAAATGATGGGAACTATTATTTAATGATGTTTTCTAGATGATATCAGCATTGGCCTCCTTGTTTGAAATGTATTCTATTTAGTTTGAGGCGAACTTTTGATTTCATTTTGGATATCCTTTATCTGTTCCGAATGTATAGGCACCGCCGAAGTGGGATCCTTCTGTTGTAGTGACCAACTGGCCTGAGCATTACCTAGTACCTTGATTTTTCTAGAAGATATAACATTATTGGATGACGTATTTGGGGGGATATTATATTTTATGGGTGCATAAAAGTGTAATTATCCATATTGTCCTCATACTCGAATATGAATGTGGTTTGTGACCTTATAGATCAAATTCCAAAGTGTCATGATGTAATGGCAGAAAGCGTGTGGTATATTTGTGCTATGATTTTCTAGTTTTGGATTGCAGTCCATGGAGATTGAATCCATATCTGGTTGATAGTATAGTATCCCGATTTTATGAAGATGACTCTAATAACCTTATTAATGAAGATGTCAGGAATCTATTCACTAAAGTGTATCCCAAATATTATTCCCTAAATAAAACATGTACTATTTTTATAGATCATATGGGCTCACATAGTCAGAAGTAGTGAGGGGCTAGAACAAGAAGGGACATTTTTTGTGTGAAATTTATTCATTTGACATTGTCAGCCTCAACCTCATCAGACATACATGGATCTGTCTTAAGAAATCATAGAGGATGGAACTGATGGATTCCTACTAATGATAGTGGAGTGCTAAAATAATTTTATGGCGAACTATACACCATTGGCCTAGATGTTTTTAGGAAATCTCTATATAAAGATGTCAGATTTTGGAAAACCCCTTTATTCGGAGTTGATTACGAAAGGGGATTATTTCCATTTCTATGGGACATATTACTATGGGGAGGTTGATGAGGTTGGATGTCTGGAGTAGAGTCTATGTTATTAATCTCCACATGTAAATGAGAAGGTCCATCGTGGTAATGCAACTCTTCTACAACTTCTCTAATAGAAGAGTTTGAGGACCCTTGTAGTGTTGGTATTGTGTCTCAAACAACCTCATGGAAACTTCTATTTAGGTGATTTATAATATGGACCCGGATCTTCATTGTGGATGGAATATGTTGACAAGCCTTATGGAATTGTGTAAGGGTATGATCATGTTGAAGGGAGGTTGTCGGAATTTTCTTATAACCGTCTTATTTTGTAGTAGTATTAGCCCACTATATAAAAGATATTACAATATTATAAAAATATATCATATTATTGATATTCATATGAGCCTATATTTAGTAATACTACATTCTCACTTGGTGAACCTCATTCAAGATGGGGGGGATGAGCCAGATCCTAATCCTTTGTTATATGTCATTGGTATTTCTAGGAAGGAGTATGCAACTTACCCTAGGCATTGGATACACTCACCAAGGGAGCCCCATTTGGAATAGGAATGTGAGCCGGATCTAAATACAAATTCCCCTCTAAAATATGACACCAGCCTTTTTAATGGGGTAAGGGATGTCAAAATATTCTTGTATATCAATAGAATGATGCTGGAATAGATTTTCATCGGTAGAAGTTGAATAGGCACATGGATTAAATGATGTGTTGTAATATTATTGGAAGATTCACTACCTTAAATATGATCATATCATGAGGCTTGTTCCATTTTCACATGCTCATCCCCCAAAAAAATGAGGATAAATTATTCATCTTGGCCTTTGATGTATGTTGTAAGAATTCATTGAAAAGAATTAAGTCTGTACCAGGGCTTCTTTCCTTATCAATTGGTGAGACCCATCCAAAATGGTGATATAAGCTTGATCCTGGGCCATTGTAATATGCATTCTGACTTCTTTGACAGGACAATGATCTCATCTTGAGAAATATACCACTTTCATGTAATGTGTCGCAACCTGAATGGAGTTATTTTCCCAATCTTGGGTCTTTGGAATATCTGGTTGGGCTACATTGATTGGAATTTTCCACTATCCAGAGACATGTTCTTCAATCAAATAGTGATACTTGGTTGTAATGGTATTATTATCCCATTCCTATGTCATGACATTGGTCAATATATGTCAATAATATTCTAATGTTGGATCTAGAGTGTGTGCATACTCTGTTATAAGAACATGTTCTCAACGATAAGAGTTTTGAGTTTCCCTATCTATAGGGATATGAGAATGTTCCTATCCAGTAATCTAAAATAGTTCTAGAATATATTGGAGGATATTTCAAGATAATTATAAAATATTCTTCCATTTTCGCAATGTGTGTGTAGGGTAATACAGCTACACATTTTCCATATCCATTATTAACTGGATTATGTCTTGGATTGAAGAGGTGATATGTGCCCACATTCTTCATCCATGGTCTATATAAATATGTCGATCTACCTTTATCATGGGGGGTAGGGTTTGTGCCTTCCCATACCTGCTACGAGAATATTCTGGTAGAATTTCTATGAGAATGCAAGGAATTGGGCTCACTTGATGGTTCTCACAGGAGTATACCCGCATGCCATGTCAGTGTGAATCATGTCAGATGCTACATGTAGTGATTGGGAGGTAGTAGCAGGATAGTGCAGGTAGTGGAAATTTACAGGTTCCCTTATTCAATGCACCTAAAACAAAATTCATTTATATTTGGATTGTTAATCAACCATCATCAGATATAGATGGTGGTCTTTGTCACACATTGGGGATAATCTCAAAAATAGGTTTGTTATAGTGATAGGGGCTACTAGCTTAACATCATCCATTCACAGGCATTGTGGACATGACGATTGTTGTGTTTGGAGAACCTCAGGGGAGGATTTTATGGTTAGGTTTAGACCATGTCAGTGGAAATCCCAAACTATAGTGTTTTTCACCAGCCATTGGAGTCATTGGGCATGTGGTGTCATGTTGCGATCCTACGGGGTGGGTGCAACCATATAAGATTTACTAGAGTGAACAATGGATGATCAAAACATTTTCTCACATCAGGATGTTTTCAATATCTACTGTCATGTAGAAAACATGTGACAAGGTTACCAATTCATGAAATATCTTATTTATAACGGCTTACATCAAATATTCATTGTTAACAGAATTTTCATAATATTCCTGATTCATCCATTATTCCTGATTTGACTTTTCAATGCGATGATGGACTTATTTCATGAGAACCATGCTTATTGAGGTTTATTTTTAAGGCCATGCTGGACTTACTACATTTTTAAAGGGATTGAAAAATAAAGTTCCCAGACACATGATTTTTTAGTCATTCAAGAGATTCATGTTAGGATATCAATTATTGTTTTTGTTTAATGAAATAAAATTCTTTGAATGATAATAACCAATAATCTATTAGTATGGATATTGATTTCAGGTTAATAAATATTGTTTCATTGGGAAAATAGGTTGATGTATAATGGGTTTTTCCATTTATTTGACTGTGTGGTTCTCAACAATTTTCCATATCATCCATTGAAATTCCCATTGGTACCCCCATTCATAGCTGGCTATAGGTATGCTTTTCAAAGGCCGGTGGTCATTAATATTTTCAAGGAAAATGAAAATTGTGGACTTTTATTAGTCATGATGATATGAGGTCATTAACACCTCATAATTATGATGGGAATTGTTTCCTACTATGTGACTCTCATATAGATTTATCATATGTTCATGTATCTTTTCATTTTAACAATATGGGACCAGTTTCCCAAAATATACATTATGGGTTAACTATCTCTTATATGCAATAGACTGAGGCCCCTATAGTCGATCAATATAATTGTATTAGAGGTTATTCATCATTAACTAATAATGGTAGGTTGCTTATGTGTTGAATCATTATAACCAAGATCGTTTCAATATGCTGCTACATGATGAGGTAATTAAAATTCATATGTTGTTTCTTTTTTGTGATGTATCTAAGATAATTCCAGGTTACTGTTAGCGAAGGGATCTGGCGCCACATGTCTTTGTGAGTCCCTGTCATGGACTACTCCAAGGGAATAACCAAATTTGAAGTGAATATATGTCCCTCCCATCAAGACTTCCATTATTTCCATCTAACAGCCCGTAGGTCTTCAATTTTTTTATTTTGATAAATTCACCTTTTAATGGTTGAAGTTGGAAACCCAAACAAACTCTAGAGACCTAAGACAAATCATACCTGAAGGACAAGAAGTGTAAAACCAATCTAAGAACAAGGATCTTCCCCTCCCTAGTAACTGATCAGGATGAAGATATCAACTATTTCAAGGTTATTCAATATGTAAGTATCATGTGACCAAGTGTAGGCCTGATCCGATGACTGACGACATACCCTATCAAACTACCAAATCTGTATATTTATACAAAGATGAACCACCAGATCTAGCACCTCCCCTGAGACCTGTCCATGTGGTCATGTCTAGCTGCACTGAGGGAATGTCCAAGGACTTCACATTCTCATTTTTACATGACCTAGGGTCTTCACGAGAATTTAGTGCCTATTGAAAGGTATCATCGAGATGATAGATGCCTTGCATGGAATGTTTTACAAGGAAATGGGGTGTGTCTGGTGGTCTCTATGAGATAATGGAAAATGTTATAAGAGTATTTTGGGAGCATATTGTGGACTTCTTTAGTAGATCATATGCATTTTACATCCATAAGAGGATTCCTCCACCTCTTTCTTGAATTCCTTATATTTCACATTAAATTTTTTTGGGATTCATATAATATTTCACGATTAATGTAAATCGACGATACCATATTTTTTTGATGATGTCCCTCATCACGATCATGGTTCATACTAGTATTCATGAGAACATCAGGGAAAATTCATCTTCATATTTTTAGGGATCCAAATGATATGTTCATAGTTTCCTAGATATGTCCAAGTCATTCCATTTGATGAGGCTGACAAATGAAAGTTATTTCATTAGACTTAGTGTGAATATCACCAGGGAAACATTGTTTCTTTAACAAAGTCAAGGGCACATCACATGTATTTTACAACTATGAGTATCTCCACCTTACTCCATTTTAATCTCATTTGTTTTTTTAAATGGTTTGAGGAATTATTTATTTTTGACAGAATGTCTTCAAGGACAGGTAACCTTTCTTTTGGCGATATGTTTCATGATTGTTATGACCACTATGGGTCTCCACAGTTGAAAATCCTTCCTTCCATTTTCAATGGATTTGTAGTTGGGTTGTCATGTGATTTCTTCGAAAAAACCATTTGGTTGGTGGGAGCATATCATGATACCACTATGAAGTTATCAATTTCCCCAATTGACTTCACAAGATAAAGAGGTATTATCAAAACGGTTTTTGTATGATGCATTGTAATCAATGTACTATGTGTGGAGTCTTCATGTGACCTAATAATATTAAAGTGTCCATGATCCCCTTGAAGGAATACATGATCCACAAGTATGGGCCTCCTTTCCATTCCTTTAATTTTGGATGGAATATATTACCCATAATCACGTAATCCTTCATTTTTTATTTCACCAACGCTCATTTGGTGGGCATAAGCACTCTTGTAGTTTTCTCAATCTTCAAATATCTCTTACTTATCAAACTAATCTTGACTCATATAGGATTATGTATGTATGTGAATTATTCAAATTTTAAAATTAAGATATATCTTATATGAATATCCTCGTAGGATATAATCCATAACCACAATCTATCAAAAAATCCCCTATAGTTTCAATCCACAATCTCCTCTATTGGGAAGATAATTGAATAAGTCTCTCTCAATCAAACAATGTTATTCCTTTCATGAAATCCATGCCTCCTTTGTGTGGAATAGAACGTTGTGAGAAACTTATCGTTGTCTTGAAATAATAATTCATAACAATTTCCATACTAAATGATATAAAAAATATTATTTTTTGGGAATATGACCATAAACTATACAGTTTTTACTATATAGTTTCTTATTCTAGATAAATGGAACAAAAAGGATGGCTCCTAGATGATGAAAACCAACCTCATCACCTCCATTTAGATCATCATGTCATCATATTCCATATGACATCAACAATTTAGTTTCCTCAATAGTATTAATTCCCATGAGCTATTATATATCATTCTCCATTAATCTATCCCTTAGTAAATTTCTTTTATTATTCCATACTCCAAATAAAATCATTCCATTTTACAAAGGGCTATATTTATTGTTGTTATTTTTATACTAACATCTCCATTATATTTTCCCCATTGGGGGCCATCATCAAATGTCCATATTATATGAGAGATAAATGTAATATTATTGGGTTTACCCCCATCATGGTCAACTAGATAGGGTAACTGAGGTGTAAGTCCCATAAAACTAATGCATGGTATCTTTCAAATAGTTTTCCTTAATGCATGAAATTAAAATAGATGGATTGTGACTTGTCACCTACTGCGTGGAACTGAAATAAATGGGTTTTGAGCCCTTTTCTAAGGATATATATGATTTCACACCTAGAAATTTTAATATAATAATTCATTTAAATAAGTCAATGTGTTTGGTATCTTTTTTAAAGTGAAAATCCAAAAAATGAAACAACATTATAATAATATAAAATATTAATATATAAGTATTACCATGAAAACATAGTCATTGAATTTGTTGGAATGAATAGGGGAAACCTCTTTATGAAATATATGTATTTAGAAAATTAAGGTTTCTTTTAGTATGAACGTAACTCAATTAGTTTTCCTAAAATGACTTATAAGACCATTAATTAATTAAAAATATTTTTTTAAACATCCTATAAGTGATATGTAGTTCTCATTCATATCATTAGATTAATGATACAATATTCTTGAAATTAAAATTTCTTTAACACCAATATTGATGTTAGAGGATATGAAAAAAGAATAATAATTGTCAATGATTGATTATCTTATTTTTCAATAAAAACTATTTTTCATTATATTTTATGATTTAATTATTAAATTGAATGTATAAAATGTTTAGTTTTAAATAAAAAATAAATATATTCAATTTTGAATTGATCATATTAAAATTGACATAGTCTTAAGTTTTTAATCAACTTCTGAAAAGGTACGTTTTTAGTCAAAAATATGGTTATCATGAAATATTTAACTTTTAAAAAATTATAATTACATAAGAGTGATAAATAAGAATAAAAACCTTTTGTGTGTCCAAATATTAATATATGGAATAATAATATATTTTAAACTATAATTTTATCTTTTTGATCCTATGCGAAAAAAATTAGAAAAAATTTAAATGTTAAATAATTAAAAAAAATTATGGTATTTTCATTGAATAATGAATTCTCAAGGTAGGTTCAGTAGTGGAATTCATTTAGGGCATCATTACCTTTTTTGTTTTATAATAAATCAATTTTATGTCATTAAAATTAAAATCCAACATAATTTTATCTTATAAATATGTTTAAATATTTAATATTTTATTCTTTAAAAATCATTTTTATTCAATTAGTTTGTTTATTTCTAAATTTACCTGACATGGGTATAGAAACGTTATTTTAAAAAATTATTTAAAATTATAAATCATATGTATCTAATTAGGTAAAAGGTTCAATCTTGTCAGGTCCACTAGGCTGAATACCCTGAGAGGGGGGGGGGGTGAATCAGGGTATGACTAATTAAAAATTAAAGCCCGTTCTGATCTTGTTTTGCTGTTACGAAAAACACTCTTCTCCCTCTTTCTTGCTGCACAATATAAACAGAAAGTAAAGCAAGCACCGGACACATCAATTTTACTTGGTTCACCGCTAAGGGCTACGTCCAAGGAGCATACGCCGACAGGTTTCCAATCGTACCAAGTCCACTAAACTTCACTAGTTGTGGATTACAATGTTCGGGCTAAATCACTTCTATGCCCAGGCTCACTGCCTATACAATGTTTAGGGTCAGCTCACTACTTTCCCAAGGGTCACTCCCTGTTTCTCTCTCTATGGCTCACTTCCGGTGGAGAGGATCACCTTCTTCCTCTTCCTAAGCTCACTACTCTGTGAAGGGAATCAACTCACAGTTTATAGACCTGTAGGTCTCTTCATTTCCAATAAGGAATTCATATTTATCTATATGTAGATGCTCTGTTGAAGTTCACCTTTCAGCAGTAGATGAATACCCCTTTTCCACTATCCACTGAGCAAATTACATTTGGAAAGACCTTCGCAAAGCACCCTACTATGCGAGGCTCCCAATTTCATGAAGCTCAAACAAGCCTTCACGAAGCTCCTTCCTTTTCGCGAAAATCACTCGCGAATCTCCCTCGTTAATCTCACTCGCGAAGCTCTCTCGCGATGCTCAAGCCTTCGCAAAGCAACTACCCTCGTGAAGCTAAGTAAGACAACGTGGAGCTCGCAGGTTTCGCGGAGCTACAATAGCCGCCGCGAAGCACCTATTTCGCGAAGCACACTGGCTCCGTGAACCACCTTCGCAAATTGAGAGCAAAGTATCTTCTCTGAAAATTCTCTCTACTTCGCTCGAAGGGGTCGGCCTCTATTTATAGGCGATTCCATCGACCCTCGTCCCATCCACGCGAAGTCCACACCACGTCATCTCAAATCGCGAAGCTCCAAAGTTTCATCCGGAATTCTGTCCAAATCGCGAAGCTCCACGGCAATTTTCCATTCGCGGAGCTTGACGTAATCGCGAAGAATCACTGTCAACTTACCTTCGCAGCTCGTGCCTTCTCCGTGAAGCTCCCTCGCGAAGCCCAACATTCCTTCGCGCCTTCGCCGTGAAACGACGCCACCTTGTACTACTCTTTTGTACCGCCTCCAGATCGCCATTTCCTTTGTCATCGTTCTTTGTCAACATGTAATGTCAACAACTTCTCGAGAACTCGACAATTATCCATGGAAACCTGCTTTGTCAACAAACACAATCAACCCAAAAATACTGCAATGTTACCTTGAGCGATTTTTTCCCAACAATCTCCCCCTTTGGGTTTGTTGATAACTCTTCACAACTCTGCTCAGGATGATGTTCTACACTTTGATACCTCACTGAGCCTTCTTCCAGTCACTACCGCCATTCACCTCTTGCGATTCTGATAACGTTCAAGGATTCACTTAACATGTACTCTAAGCCCACATGAGCAATGTTCGGCGTGAGAAAAAATAGTAGTATGAAAAGTTCATCAATGAATCACTACATGTCAGACCCCAATTATCGATTCCACACTGATACCAATTCTTAACTTGATACCAATTGTTGAACCACACTGATACCAATTGGTGATAGCTGGACACCATCTCACACCATTCCAACACCACTGTTCTTCTTTTATCACGATCCTCAGCTGTCGGGATATCTATTCTTTGATCGATCACTTCTAGCATCGTCAGATTTAAAAATCTCTCCTCCTTTCTCATTTCTCCCCCTTTCTTGCTGCTCCACCTATCAGCTACTCCCCATATCAATTAGGATTTATCAAATATCTGCACTGTCTCCAACAATCGCTATTTTCTCCCCCTTTAACAAACACTTTTCTCCCCCTTTGTCAACGAACCCAAAGGTCACTCCTTTGTAGTCTATAACATATTAGAGAACACATATCAGCACAGTAGGAAAAAACACATCATACATCGGGGAGAGGGGGGGCACATCCACACTATTTCAACTGCGAGGAGTCGACTGAACTCCCAGAGTCAGTCAATGCCTTTCAAATGCTTCCTTGGGTAAGGCCTTCGTCAGAATATCTGCATCCTGTAGCTCTGTAGGCACGTACTCCAACTTCACCATTCCCTGCTCAACCTTCTCCTTGATAAAATGATACTTAATCTCAATGTGCTTTGTCCTTGAATGATGGACGAGATTTTTGCTAAGATTTATAGCACTTGAGTTGTCGCACTGGATTCCAATCGGAGACTTCACTTTAACTCCCATATCTTCAAGCTACTGCTTCATCCACACTAACTGTGTGCATGCTTGAGTGGCCGCAATATACTTAGCTTCTGCGGTGCTCAATGAAATGCAATCTTGTTTCTTTCTTAGCCAAGAAATACAGAATCCACCAAGATAGAATGCACCACCTGATGTTGATTTTCTATCATCTGCTGAACCGGCCCAGTCTGCATCAGTATATCCCAATAACTATGTCTGAGATTTGTCAGTATATGTCAGTCTGAAGTCCACTGTTCCCTTGATATACCGAAGTATTCTTTTCACTACGATCATATGACTTTCCTTGGGATTACTCTGATATCTTGCTGCTTTGAATGTGGCGAAAACAATATCAAGCCTTGTTGCGGTTAAGTAAAACAGACTCCCAATGATTTTCCTGTATTCTGTGATATTAACTGCCTTTCCATCCTCATCTTTTGATAATTTCATCCGGGTAGCAACTGGAGTCTTCATCTCCTTGGAATTATCCATTCTAAACCTTGTTAGAACCTCCTTGGCATATTTGGATTGAGAAATGAAAGTTCCATTCCTTCCTTGTGTCACCTGTAGACCAAGGAAAAACGTTAGCTCTCCAATCATTGACATTTCAAACTCATTTTTCATGAATTCAGAAAACTGTCTGCACTGAGCTTCATCTGATCCGCCAAAAATTATGTCATCGACATATACTAGAACCATCATCCTTTTATTACTGTCATTGCTGAAATAGAGGTTGTAGTCAACCCCTCCACACTGGAAACCAAGCTTCTTCAAGTACTGATCAATCCTTGAGTACCATGCCCTTGGTGCTTGTTTCAGCCCATACAACGCCTTCTTCAGCCTAAAAACTTTGTTCTCATCCTCATGAATGATAAAACCATCTGGCTGCTCAATATACACCTCTTCTTCTAGAACCCCATTCAAGAATGCGGATTTGACATCCATCTGGAACACTTTGAACTTTCTTTGCACTACTATGGCAAAAAATAACCTGATTGTCTCCAGCCTTGCAACTGGTGCAAATGTCTCATCAACATCTATTCCCTCAATCTGGGAGTATCCCTTGCACACTAGTCGTGCTTTGTTCCGAATCATTGTTCCATATTCATTCATCTTGTTGCGATAGACCCATTTAGTCCCAATAACATTCTTGTCTGCTGGCCTCGAAACAATCTGCCATGTCTCGTTCTTCTCAATCTGATCAAGCTCTTAGTTCATGGCCTGAACCCAGTTTTCATCTTCAGCTGCATCGGAAAAACATTTTGGCTCTCCCTGAGATAAAAACGATGTCTGTTGTAATGACTTCATTCTTCGAGTCTGAACTGGAGCTGTCTGATCACCAACGATATTTTGCCTATCAATTTCATCTCGACTCTTTGGCTTCCTTGCAGATACAGACTTGACACTTTCTTTTTCATCATCAGTATTTTCTTCTGAGTCATCCTCTGCCACTTATACTCCCCCTGTGTTGCTTACCTCATCATCACTTTCATCCCGAAACTGTTCACTGGGTCGTTGAGCAGTCTGTTCATTTTCGACTATAGTGACATCATTGTTCTCAACAATTTTTCCCAATCTCTTGTTGAAGCATTTATATGCTTTGCTTTTCCCTGAATAGCCATGGAATATCCCTTCATCTCCTCGTGCCTCAAACTTCCTATGATGTTCTTTGTTGAGAATGAAGAACTTACTTCCAAAGATTCGAAAGTATTTCAACGTTGGCTTCTTTCCGTGCCACAGTTCATGTGGAGTCTTCCCTTGCTTCAGACATAACAGAGACCTGTTTGAAACATAGACCGATGTCAAAACTGCTTCCATCCAAAATTTCTCTGGTAGGTCCTTATCGATAATCATTATTCTGGCCATGTTGTTGATGATCCAATTTCCCCTTTCAACCACTCCATTCTGTTGGGGAGTTCTTACTGAATTAACTTGATGCCTTATCCCATGTTTCTCGAGATAGTTTTCAACCTGACTGTTTGTAAATTCCGTACCGTTATCAGTACGAAACTTCAAAATTTTCTACCCAAGAATATTTTCTGATTCCCTCCTGTACTGCTTTATGAAACATAACACATCTGTCTTATGGGTAATGATGAATACCCAGGCCATTCTTCTATAGTAATCAATGAAAATAACATAGTACCTTTTCCGATCTATAGCTCGTGGTGAGATGGGTCCACATACATCAGCATGCACCAATTCGAGCACTCGCGTTGCTTTTTGTTCCTTTGGCCTGTATGTCTTCTTGATGATCTTCCCTTGTTGACAAGCATCACACGTATGAGTGCGATCACGTGATAGTTTGGGAAGGTCTCTAGCAGCATCACACTTTACCAGATCTTCCATAGATGGTTGACATAGATGACCAAGTCTCTTATGCCACAGCTGATTTTTTCTTCTCTGGATAAAAGGCATGAATCCTCTTCCCCATCTACCAGGTAAAGATTCCCCTTTGTTCATTTTCCCTGAAGAATGACAATTCCATATTTTCCATTAACAAAACCCATCTCCTTGATAAACAGGATAGAGTGCCCAAAGTCGCATAGTTGACTGACGCTAAGCAGATTATGACTGAGACCCTCTACCACCAAGACATCAGCATGTCTCATTTCTTTGCCCCCAAACATGGCTTTTCCTGAGCCAACAATCATCAGGCCTTCATCATTTCCAAATTTTAAAACTCCTTTGTCATATTTTATGCCTGTAACCAGATCCTTATTACCCGTCATGTGGGATGTGCAACCACTGTCAAGGATCCAAACACCAAAACGATCTGATGCTTTAAGGGCAATTTCAGCAACTACGGCCTTCTCAATTTTCTTCTTCTTGGTCCATAGTTTTTCTTTCATACTCGGAAAGGGTTGAGGCTTCTGTTCTTTCTCAGAGTATGAAGGACCAGCTTCATCTTGCAAAACTGCAAATCTATTCTGAACTTTTAACTCACTTGTCGGTGTACTGATCTGCTGCTTGCGAACATTTTGATTCTCCATTGGCACATTTTTCTGAATGGTCGGAGTGCAGTACCTAGCCATGTGTCCAAATCCTCCGCACCAAAAACAGTGTCCTTCAAAATCTGTTGTGGGAAACCGTTCTCTGTTTGGATGACATCTCTGTTCTTGTTCCCTTCGATATCTTTTTGCTATGGAACACACATACTGTGAATGTCACATCTTTCCACAACAATAACACCGGATATAAGGTGCATTCCTTCGTGTTACTTCAGCACTACGAGTTTCCCCTTTGGTTCTCTAAGTATTCTGGTTCTGCTTTGTGCTCAGATCCACCTTCAATCTCGGGACAGGTGCTTGCGGTATAACTTCAACTGCCACAGATTTTTGTTTCTGATTAAGCCATGAATCAGCATTAACTTCTGAGTTCAATTGCTGCTTCTTTCCTGTTGAACTACTAGGCCCTTCTTTCTTCTTTTCAGTCTTCGTAACGACCTAATATCACAAGAATGTGTTGGGATTCAACGGTTTTTCCTGGTCTTTAACTTTTCTCCGCAGACCGACAACTTCCTCTTCAAGCTCTTCAATACGCTTGACGTGATCTTTCACTTTTCGACTCAAGCAATCAATCTCCCTTTTCTACTCTCCAATCTTGAGCTTATGCTCATCAACCTTTTCGGTGCGTTCTGGCCTGGAAGACTTAAGATTTTCAATTTCTTTCTCAAGCTCAGACTTCTCTTCTTCTTGTTGTTGCATGTAGAGTTTGGCATCACGTACTATCTTGTTGGATTTCTTTGTTTTTGCTCGCCAAACATCTATATCGTCAAGAGCTGCTTCTAATTTAGTTTCCATGTCAACTCTCCCTTCAATTTCTTCTTCTTCTTCATCAGTTTCAGTTTCTTTCTTTTCTAGAGCACTACTGGCAACAACCACCATCGCATTTTGTCTACGATCTTTGCAGTTTTCAATCTCTTCAACTTTTTCACCCTCAGACTCAGCTGAACTGTCTATTTCTTGGGAAATAAGATTCTTCTTCTTAAAGAAATTTCTCTTGAACTGCTTCTTCCCTTTCACATAGGCTGAAAATTTTTTCATGGGAATCTCAACTTCATCTTCATCGATTTCTTCTTGAAACTTTTTGGGGCATCATGCAGCAAGATGACCAACCTTTCCGCATCGGAAGCATTCTAGTGGAAGTTTCCCTTTAAACTATCCTTTTCCACTTTGCGGATTTGAAGAAAGGAACGACATCACCTCATCTGACTCTCCTTCCTCCTGAGAATCTTCAAAAGTGAGCCTCTTCAGGGCCTTAAATGCCACCTCTTTGGATTTCCCCTTTTCCACAACATCGTTGTCATCATTTCTCATTTCATATGCAACAAGAGTGCTATGTAGGTTATCCAATGTCAGCTCTTTCGGATCTTTATCTTCCAAAACAGAAACATTCGGATTGAACTGAGGTGGAAGCTTTCTCAAGATGCGCTTTACAATTTTAATGTCTTCGATAATTTCTCCAACACCCCGCATTTCTTCTACCACAACATTTACCCTGTCAAAGAATGCATCAATAGACTCATTTGGGTTAATTCTGAGATCTTCATACTTGTTCCACAACACTTGCAGCTTTGCCTCTCTGACTTTTGTATCCCCTTCATAAATATTCAAAAGCTTTTCCCACATGGCATGTGACGTTTTTCATGACATAACCTTTGTATATTTGTGATTTGAGAGGGCTCCCCCTAAGTCATTGATTGCTTTGAAATCAACATCCAACTCTTTATGCTCAGCTTCTAATAAAGCACCACTAGTAATAGCAGCTGTGATACCATGTATAGCTACTGAAAACACATCCATTCCCAAAGATCGGAAATAGTGTTGCATTCGATTCTTCCATATCTGAAAATTACATCCATCGAAGATTGGAATCCCTCTATGATTAGTGACCTCCATTTGAGAGAAGAACAACCGTCAACCTTCCCTTTGATACCACTTGTTAGGTCCACTAGGCTGAATACCCTGAGAGGGGGGGGGGGGTGAATCAGGGTATGACTAATTAAAAATTAAAGCCTGTTCTGATCTTGTTTTTCTATTAATCAAAACACTCTTCTCTCTCTTTCCTGCTGCACAATATAAACAAAAATTAAAGCAAGCACAGGACACATCAATATTACTTGGTTCGCCGCTAAGTGCTACGTCCAAGGAGCATACGCCGATAGGTTGACGGTCGTACCAAGTCCACTAAACTTCACTAGCTGTGGATTACAATGTTCGGGCTAGATCACTTCTATGCCCAAGCTCACTGCCTATACAAAGTTTAGGGTCAGCTCACTGCTTTCCCAAGGGTCACTCCCTGTTTCTCTCTCTATGGCTCACTGCCGGTGGAGAGGATCACCTTCTTCCTCTTCCTAAACACACTGCTCTGTGAAGGGAATCAACTCACAGTTTGTAGACCTATAGGTCTCTTCATTTCCAATAATAAATGCATCTTTCTCTGTATGTAGATGCTCTGTTGGAGTTCATCATTCACCCGTAGATGAATACCCCTTTGCCACTATCCACTGGGAAACTACATTTCGAAAGACCTTCGCAAAGCACCCTGCTATGCGAGGCTCCCAATTTCGCGTAGCTCAAACAAGCCTTAGCGAAGCTCCTTCCTTTTCGCGAAGATCACTCGCGAAGCTCACTTGTGAAGCTCTCTCGCAATGCTCAAGCCATTGCAAAGCAACGACCCTTGCGAAGCTAAGTAATCCAACACGGAGCTCGCAGGTTTCACGGAGCTACAAATGCCACCGCGAAGCACCTCTTTCGCGAAGCACACTGGCTCCGCGAACCACCTTCGCAAATTGAGAGCAAAGTATTTTCTCTGAAAATTCTCTCTACTTCGCTCGAAGGGGTCGGCCTCTATTTATAGGCGATTCCACCGACCCTCATCCCTTCCACGCGAAGTCAATGCCACGTCATCTCAAATCGCGAAGCTCCAAAGTTTCAGCCGGAATTCTGTCCAAATCGTGAAGCTCCACGGCAATTTTCCATTCGCGGAGCTTGACGTAATCGCGAAGAATCACCGTCAACTTACCTTCGTGGCTCGCGCCTTCTCCGTGAAGCTCCCTCGTGAAGCCCAAAATTCCTTCGCACCTTCGCCGTGAAGCTCTCTCGCAAAGCCCTTCTCCGCCGCGATGCGCTTCAGCCTCTTCCATTCGCGAAGCTTAACGTAATCACGAAGCACCACCGCCTCCATTTTTCTGGTCTTCGCAATTTCCAAACTATGCATCCTATCTTCGCGAAATTTATGCCTTTTCCATATTAAATTAGGCTCTTCATGGAAATCCACTTTTCGCGATGCTCACCAAACTCCAAATTTTGGACCCCAAAAATTTGGCAAACACTGGGAAACGGTGCCTCCTTGTACTGCTCTTTTGTACCACCTCCAGATCGTCCTTTCCTTTTTCATCGTTCTTTGTCAACATGGAATGTCAACACCTTCTCGAGAACTCGACAATTCTCCATGGAAACCTGCTTTGTCAACAAACACAATCAACCCAAAAATACTGCAATGTTACCTTGAGGGATTTTTTCCCAAAAAATATTAATGTTTTTATTAAAATTAATTACATTATTTGAGATTAATTATCATGTTAAATGTGAATTTGGTGAAAAATTAAAAGTTAATTAAAAAATCCATAAAACAATAAAAAATGCGTACTATGGAGTGTTTTAGGTTATTTTAGAAATACAATCACTATTACCACCTCTTTTTATATATTTTTTCCAACGAATCCTAAATAGTTACGTTATATTATTAATGATGAAAGGGTTACTCCATAGAATACCAATAGCCAAACTTAAAAAATGGTAACATCTCCACCACTTCAGTAAATTCCCCAAAATAAAATTTCTCCAATAAATTCCAAAAAAAAATTATTCTATGATATTTTTCCCATAGTAAATGGATTTTGTTCACTATTCGTTTTTATAGTGCCTTTATTTCCATGGAGACTAACAATAGAAAATTCATGTCCCTGACCTGAGTATTATTAATTACTTATCTTTTCAACTTAATAATGTAATTTTAAATTCACTATATCCAAAAAAATATTATGATATTTATATGAGATATTTTTTTATTCCACCATATTAATGTTATTATCATTTCCAATTCATCTATCACATCATCTATAAAATAGAAAATAATTATTATTGTGTACCTACAGACTGTCGCCACCACGAGCAATAAAATTAATTTTCCATAACCACTAATAATTTTTTGTTACTGGAATATTTTAATCTTGAAATATTATATTTATGAAATCGTTAAGATTTTTATGAAATTTTGGAGAACCAATTATAAATATGATCAACAAACGATTTTCATTAATTCAATTATTTTAAAATAGAGAACCAAGAGGAAAATGGTATATTTATACAAATTAATGATTTAATATAAATATATTCTCTTTATAATTATCTAAAATTATTATATATGATATTAATTGACACCAAATAATATCATTATTCTACTGGTATAAGGATATTATAACTGAAAAATCTCATAATGATCTATTGATCATGATATGTTCAAGTTTAGGTCGGTTTAAACACCTACATAAATAAAATTATAAATTTATTTCATAGATAAATATTAGAACATATTAAGTTATGTGAAATTATATAAATATCTAGATAATGTTTACAATTCTTCAATTTTTATATCAATACTTTACTTATTCAGTAAAAAATATGTTTCATTTTTCAAAAAGCTCCAAAACATGATCATTGCTGATTACATCATCATGGTTCATAACTAATCCTTACATGAAATGAAATTTTAGATTTATAAAATATATTGGAATATATAAATAAGTGTATTAGATGATCTGATATTTATTTAAATTGAAGAAAATAATAGATACCACCACAATGTTTATGAAACTTGTTAAATGTGATATTGGATTTCTTACACCTAGACATTAAAATTGTTAAAATCGAACTCATATATATATTTTGAGATTATAAATAAAGACTGAAATTTGATATATATATCAATATTGTTCTTGGTTGTGTATTAAATTATCATAATTTAATTATTAAGGATTTTTTATTAATTTTCAGAATGAATGGGGACAATGTAAAATGGGTTTTCATCTCTAATGTCTCCCATTGAGATATATTTGGTATTACGCACCTAATTTAATTTTTGTTGTATGTATTATAACTATTTATGATATAACATCATCAAAAATAATTTATTCATTTTAGTAAATGTTTAATATTAACACCTATCTTTCATAGGGTATTTGATTCGAATGATTAGGAATTTGTAAGGGTTTTCTTGGTCTCAAGTCTAATTATTTTGGTCATGTCAACTGTTTTCCACCATGTTCCCTATTTATCCTGAAATATTAATTTAATCGAGATTAAATCTTCTATAATTTATGTCCACATATAAAATGGAATTTAATAACTAAATAATGCTCTATTTTGAAGTGGTTATTGATTTAGTATTTCCCCTATTGTAAATATTTTGGGGACTCAACTTTATTTAATTTAGTTATGATTATTATCATGATATTATTTCATATATTGTGAGAAAATTATCCGATTTGGTTTTATTATGTGATATTATCCCATTTTTGTGTGGATATATATTAAATCCACAAAATCCATTTGAAAAATATTTCTATATTCATGGGTTATTTTCATTTGCAACCATCCACCATGTTTCTCTACATGACTTATGATTATATTATTTTAGTATTGAATTAGTTGTATACTCAATTATTAATATGATATGAGTGTCATATTATATATAATTCAAATTGGATGATGTTAAACATGATATAATGTTTTTGAAAGGGTAAAATTGTCATTCATTCCAATGTTATTATTGATATACTAACGATTATTCGTTGGTCAACTATGTATTGTTTAACTATACACCTCTTTTCTTGGGATTGAATAGGATCTAGTTTTACTATTTTTTGTAATTGAAAAAAATTATGAAATTATTTATGACTATTAACTAATTTTGAAGGATTATCATGTAATCTAATTATTTATTTTTCATTATTTTGATAACGATATTTTTATTCAGTTACATGTTATTTAAGGAACAATATGAAATATTTTATGAATATTATTGTTACATCATTTGGGTTAAAAAAATTAAAATGTGTGGATAAGAATTAAATATCCATTTAATGAATCTCAAATTATCATGAGAGCTAAAATTTTGGTTTCCTTAGTGTATTCATACTCAATTCAAAAGGATTTATTGAATTTGGCATCAATGACAAGTAAATGTCTATAAATATGTCCTTTAAAAATAGTTTTGATTTCTGAAATTATATATATCATCATTATGAGTCTATTATTATTTATATCCTTGCTTTTATATATTATCACAATAATAATTTCATTTTTTTCATGTTGTTTATGGATTCATATTTTTCAATTATTTTGGCCATAATATTTATGTTATATTTATGTAATGATTTCACTAGTTCTATCTTTTCCCTTACAGAGAACATGATATCACCATTCTTATGTTTCCATTTCATAGGGATATAATAAAACGAAGTTTATGTGAAATTTTTTAGAGGATAAAAAATGAGAATGAATTTTGGGGTGATATTGAAGACACATTATTGAGGATGTATTTTTTTATATAATGAAACAATATAACTTGATTAATTAAATTAACATACAAATTGATAGTTATTACATTTTCCTAATTTTATAAATCAATAAACATAAAAATAACCTTATGATGTAATTTATTCACTAATAAATATTTATTTTTAATTAACAGCGTTTATATCCATTATTTGACTACTAGTATCAAATATAGTATGTTATATGTCTTTTATTGGGCACTAAAACTAGGTTTGTAGGTTAGGGGCATCATAGTTGTTATCCAAAAAAATAATAAGATATGATTATATGATAAGAATCTAGTTGAGGAATAATAGCAGTTTTGAAAACATAAGGATGATGAAAATTTAAATGGTATATATTAACATTGAGATAGTATATGATTTATTGTTATTTTAATAATTCACTTTTTATTTGTGTATTAGGACGAGATAACATTGGTGACAATCATAAAAAAGGTATATGTGTAGGATCCCATGATGAAGATTTTTTAAAATATTCAGTATGTTGTTTTCCTTGAAATTACCACCCTATCTAGAAACTAGATTGTGGATCTGGTTTTGGAATATATGTTCCTAGGTGTAATAACCCCGAATTGGATGTGTTGGGTATTATCTCAACTGTGACTTTATGCATGATAATCGGGACCTTACTGTACACATGCCTAGACAGTCCAATGGGATGGTATTTGGTTAATTCCATTCATGTTATGATTCTTTATGTTGTATTTGAATATATTTGGGTTCGACAACCTAATAAAAATATTAAAATGGATAACCAATGGCTAAACAAGGAATCTAACAAATTTTTCATAGAAATATCATATTTAAAAAGTGCTATATATGGGGAGACAAATTCAAATTAATTTTTTCATATCAATATTTTTTTATGACAGTTTGGGGAATTTTTTTTGAAAATAATATCATACAATTTTGGCTAATAAATTTAGGTATCTAGGAACCAATATTCCATAAAACCCAATAATGAATCATAACCATACAGATAAAAAACACATAACATGACTTTTATGATGGAAATGGGGAGTTTCCTAGACGTAACTAATGTATTTACATCTATTTCTTCCTTAAACATTTTCCTATTTTCATTAGATTGTGATATTTATCAATGATATTATAGAATAATCTATATTGTTTGTGTATTTGGTGAAACATTGATGCATTTTTTAAAATTAGTTTTACTTTAATGGTAGAAAAACATATATTAAATGGTTTCACTATTCATCAAAATTAATTTTATAAATTATTTATATTTTTTGTGATAATTATTACAGTAAAAAGGATTGACGGATGGTTAATTTCTAGATTTTGTAAATGTTTGGTGTCAAGATAATAAAGGGTTGAGTGATTTCGAAAGTGTATGTGATATAGCATCAATAACTTTTGTATTTATGGTAATTTGAGAAATAGTTTATGATCTTCATCACATTTTTGTTATTATGATTTATATTTTGATAACTGTTTGGAATTATGATCTATTAGTGGATACAATTTGAGGATCAAGGATATATTTAAATATTAGATAAATATGTAACTTTATTATGGATTTTTTACTTGGATATTCAATCAATATTGAAAAAAATTATATTTTAGAGAATATATGATTAGTGTATATACTTAACTATGTATATGATTATATGAATGATTAATACATCTGGGGGAATGATATGTAACTTAATACAGACAAAGAGTGTAAGGTATGTGTCATATTATAATTTATATCCTGAATGTTGTATATGTTAATAATTTCCTTCACTATTTTCATCAATTTCTAATTATTAAAACAATGAGGAAGAAATTTATTTAACGAGGAGGGATGTATTGCCCAAAAATATTATTGGATTACTTTTTTAAAATAAATCATTACTTTGGATTTCGTTCTAGAAAAATAACAAAAAATGAAACAAAAAAATTTTTATATATAGGATTAATGTTTAAATATGACCAATAAAACCAACATGTTGAATTAAATGGAATAAATATAGAAAAAATATATATGAATTCTATGTATATATAAAATAAAGTCGAATTTTGGCATGAAAGAAACTTATTTACTATATCTAATGTGACTAATTAAATTACTTATTTTTAAAAAAGTATTTTTCAAAAAAAATCATTTTTATATGATATACATTTATATTTAAATTAGAATATGATTAATGATAAATTATGTTTTATACTAACAATTTGAGAACACTAATTTGATTGGTAAATGAAATAACATATTAATAATAAATAATAATATTTTAAATTAACATATTCTAATAAGAACATTTTTTATTAATTTTTTTAATATTTAATAATTTAATAAAAATATAATTTATTAAACTATGGAATTAAAAATTATAAAAATTATCAACGTTTTTCATTTTCACATGTTAAAATTTACGTAATATGATTTTCTTTGTTTTTTCTAAAAAGCATTATTTTGGGATGAAAAATATAGTTTTCGCAAAATGTGTAATTTTAAGGACCATATCATTATATACGAAATATCTATAGAAAAATAATACCTTTAGGGTTAAAAAATATTAATACATAGATTAAAATTGTGAATTTTAGAAAATTATTGGTGCTTGTAAATCCAATGTCTAAGTTTTTTTATAACAATTGAAATTGATACTTTAATGAAAAATAGTTATCCTTCTATTCATTGAATCAAGTATTTTAAAGGGATACACAGTTTTGTTTTGAATATCAATCCTCACAGAAATTATTTTTAATTAATATTTCAATTTATTTCCTTATAATCAGTATCCAGGGTAATTTTATCTTATTTGAAAATTTAGATCATAAAAATATTATTTTTAATAAAAATATATTTACATTATTAATTTTATTTAATTTAAAATTTATATATGATGATATTCAAAATATTATTTTACAAAATTGTTTTCAAATTTTAAATCATATGTATCAAATTTTGTAAAAGGTCTAATATTAATCTATTACTTAAAAATTAATTATTGATGATGGAATCTAATTTCCAAGGTAAAAGTATATTCAGAAAAATGATAAAAGTTGAAAAATACATATAATATACAATTTTTTTAAAAATTGATTTTTTGAGATGCTACTTGACCCACACTCACAATACACACAAATGTTTTACATTATTGGCCATTTAACCATTAAAGGTAACCTTGCATTATTCAACATTTGAATTTTACTCCAAAAAATATCCTTCTCATCACATATATAAGGGTAGCATCCCCACCACTTAAATATGCACCTTGCCATTAAATTTCTCCCAAAAATTCCAAAAAATATCTCCTCTAGGTATTCTCCAAAAAAGAAAAAATGATTCTGGTAACCATTATTTATCAAAAGAACATTATTTCGATGAATATATCTAATAAAAATTCAAGTCCCAAATGATAGTATTATAAAATGCTTAAATTTCTTCTGTAATAATATTCTTTCCATATTAAGTATATCTACATTTATAAAATTAATTAGTTTAATTTGTAAAATTTATTTTTTCTATATTAATCACTTTATTATTATTTATGCATATATCTCAACAATTTAAAAAAAGAAAACGTCATTCCTGAGTACAAGAGGACTACCACCACCCTACGAATCAAAATTCATTTAACATTACCACCCATTATTTGGGGTTCAAATAATCATTTAATGTAGAAGTATTATATTTATGACCACAATATGGTTTTGGTATGACAAATTGTGGAACCTGTTAATAGTATGATCGAAAAATTAATGTTGTTAAATCAATCATTTAAATTGATAAAACTGAGAGGAAATGATTCATCATTTATATGTAATTAATTCATATATCACAATAATAATTAATAAATAATATCAATAGTCATATATTATAATGATAATATAATTATAAAAAATCATATATATCCACTATCCATGGTAGGTCCATTTTTGGGACGGCTTAACCATATATATCTTCAATGTTATAAATTTATGCATTGGATGACTATGGTAACTTATTTAAATGTTTAATATGATATTAATTTATACATAAAATTTGTTGGTATGTCTATTTTATTATTTAACTCATTAATTAGAAAGATAGATTTTATTTACATGGAATCATCGAAACAGGATCATCGACGATTCCATATATATGGTTCAAATAAAAAAACAAAAAATAAATTATAAATTTCTAAATAATTTTTGAAAACTATTAGAGTAAGTTATATGATCAAATAGTGATGAAATTTGGATAATGAATATATACCAACATTGTTTTTAAGAAACTATTTCAAATTGATAAAATATTACAAACAACCGATGATGAAAATTGTTAAAAACTAACCCAAATATATAGTTTGATTATAGATGATGAGTAATAATTATTATATCCAGAAATAATGTTAATATATATTCACGAAATAAAAATAATTTAATTCTATAGGATGTTTGGTTCAAGTGAAAATGAATCTGTACCAAGGTAAGGTTTTTTCTTCTTAAACATCTCTCATTGAGATATGTTTTATTTATAAACAAAATATATTTTATGTGGTCGATATACTTATTACTCGAGATAACATATCATTATTAATATTTTAATCCTAATATTTATTATTTAATTATATCCTATCTATTTCAATGAGTTTAATTTCAAAAAATTTAAAACATGTACGAGTCTTCTTCCACTCAATTCTTATTTTTTAGACATGTCCCATGTTATACACCCTGTTCACTTTGTATAGTGTTTTATTGATTTATTACCCACATGAATTTTCAAATATATTTTTCTATTTATTTCTTATAATTTACTTTCTATATCATATCATTATTCTAATAGTCACTGAATTAGTTTTTCCCCTGTGATAATATTTTTTGGTAACTCAACATTTATTAACTGAGTTATGTTCATTGTATTGATCTTATTCCATATACAATTTATAAATTTTCAATTTTAATTTATTAAGTTTTATTATATCATAGTTTTTTACGGACATACTTTCAACCCACAATATCCATTTGATAATTATTTGTCACATCTTTTGTTATGTTCTTTTACAACCATCCATCTTATTTCTCTTGAATGATTATGATATTGTTATTCTAGTATTGAGATAGAGATATTATCATTTCATAATTTGAAATGTGAATAAGATTTTATATAAATTATATTGGATTATGTTCAACTAGAAATAACAATGTTGACATGGAAAATATTGTTGTTGTTCTGTACGATGTTATTCAAATATTAATAATTATTGGGAAGTGTACTTTCTATTATTTAACCATTCATATCTTATCTATAGATTGATTACGTTCATGTTATCCATTTATTTACAAGAGGAATATAAGTGAAATTATTTATTATTATTAATTAATAACATTGGTTTATTATGTATTTAAATTCCATATTTTTCATTACATTGATATCGTTGTTTAAATCCATCTATAGGATCAATATAAAATGTTATAAAATATAATTATGATCTTTACTATAGTTACATTAGTCTTAAACATATGACTGGTGGGTCTAAAAATTATATACCCCTCAGTGCATCAATATTTAAAATTATAAATATAGTTTTTGGTATTCAGTGTAAGCCTACTAAATTCATCATTAGTATGTACCACGATCTTCTTGAAAAAAGATTTCTTAGATCAATGAATTAACAACATGTGTTTGATGTCCATCATTTTGAATTCATTTTATATGAAATTAGACTTATTATCTTCTATAATTCCATTTTATTCATGGATATAACAAGGTTTTAGATTCATGTTTATTATGTCTTCATGTTGTTTAGTTAATTTTATTATAAAATTTATGATATTTTTATTCTGTGATTTAAAGAGTCATATATTTTCCATTACTCATCATTTTAGATCATACATTCGTATATTTATATTTCAAAATATTGTTAAGAAAATTTAAACAAAGTAAATATATATAAGGATGGTACATGTAAAAAAATTTGTTGGAGATAGTGTAGACTCGTTATGGATTTTTTGATCCGTATATAACCATAAAAAATGTCTGATGGATACAAAGATAATGGGATTTTTGTAGTTATTATTTTAACCAATTATATATTTATATAAACATAAACAGATCATTGGGATGTAATTTATTCATTAATTAGTTTTTATTTATTAATTAATGTTGGTTATATCGATTATTTTACCACTGATATGAAAGTGAATGTGTAGTGTATGTTTCTATATATACCAGATCCAGGAATATAGGATTGAGACAACACATAGGTATCTATTATTAGGGGAAAATCCCAACACCATAAATACATAAAAACATCTAATATGAAAATAACTCTTTAATTCCCATATACACTTCGTTAATCTATATTCACTAGTTAATAAAAAACAATATTGAAATCCTACGAAAAATAAAAATCATATCAATGATGCAGAGACACTATCACGCATATATTTTCACATTGATGTTATATATTTTATGCATACACATATTCACATAAATTCATGTCTGTAACATCTAGTGTTTTTATATATTTCGTCCTTTATATAAATATAGTATTTTTATATGATTTTAAATTAAGTGACTCGAATGATAAAATTTTTATTGATACTTTGACTCCAAAACACTATCACCAAAAAAACATACTCAAAAATATAACTAATAATGATAATATCATAATTATAGAACCCCTAATTAGCAGAATATAACCAAATTATATCAATCAACTCTTATATCCACCATAGATAGAAAATATCATGTGAGGAAGACGCCAAATGTAAAAAGGGTGAGAGTAAAATAATGAACTGTGATGGGAGAAATAAGAAACAAATGTTAACATATTATGGAAACTCTTTTTACCCATGTGTTGTAACATCCCGAGATTTTATGAAAAATATTCTTTTAATACCATTTATGTCTTGTGTTGTATGATACAACAAGATTACCTTGCGCTACACACAACACTGTATTAGCTTACAGTATACACAACACTATACTTGGATCATGTTACACACAATTTTGATAGTAGTTATTCTACAAAACATTGAGTGTATATATATAAATATATATATATTCAATGTATAAATGAAATATGTTTGTATTATGTTATACACAACAATGGAGGAGTCTTGCACAACATGCAACCCTGACTTGGCTTGCATTACACGCAATTGCGACTTTCCTCGAAAGAGTGTGTTGTACGTAATACCAGGTTTCACTAAACAACGATATATGGTTATAATATTATTATGAACTAGACTTTATGAATATTATCAACTACATTTTGAATTTTATAACATTATTATTCATCTAACACATTTTCTAGAACATGGTATGAGAACAAAATCAAATTATCGAGTAAAATAAGTATTTTCCAAAAAAACGTAGTTTTGTCGCCTTTTTACGGCGCACCCACCTTAAATATTGTTTTTGACATGTCTATGAGTTAAATTTGAAAAACTAAAATTATTCTTTGGAATTAGGGTATAAAAATTTACTTTGGATAAAATTTTCATATTATTCTGATAACTTTCATATTTTAATGAATAGCAAAAACACGCTATATTTTAATTAAAAAAAACATTTTTCATCGCTATAATTTATATTGTTAGATTATCTTTTTAATTGGTTTTAAATTGTAATTATAATATATTTTTACCATTTAATTCAATATTGGTCATTGTAATTAATTTCACTTTGAAATTGGATATAAACAAGTATCAGTCATTTGATAATTATTGTTTCTTAAAAACACGCGATTTGTTTTGACGACGGTAATTAATTTTTAAATTAATTAATGCAACTGATATGTTTTGAATTTGGTAAAATAGTCTTCATTTTTGAATTCATAATATCAAATATATCTTAGGCCAAAAATTTGGTATTTTTCTGTAAACTTTCATTTTTTGATGAATAGTGAAACCACTAAGTGGTAGTTAAAAAAACTGAATTTTTCATAAAACATAATTTTACCGCTTTTGTGAGTGGAATTTTGAAAATCCAAGAGACACAGTTAATATAAAGGACTAAAATGTGGTTCAATGAGATGAAAATAATTTTTGGTGAATAGTAACTTTTTACTTTTTTTTATCACGGTTAAAAGTAAATAGGGTAATTAAGGGTAAAAATGATATTATTATTACCCTAACACATGTCCTAATTCTATTGGATAAGTTTAATTCGACCAAAAACAACCTTAGGAATAAAATATGAACATTTAGGTCCACTTGGATTAGATTAGGACATTTATTATTAATTTATTTAATGAAGGGTTAAAATAGTTAAAATCAAAGTTTTATAAGTATATCATTTTTAATATAGGGTTATAAATAAGATAACGTCGACTATAAATATTAATTAGAAATATAAAATTATTTCCTACATAATGGTAGTTTATTTGAAATTTTTAGACATTAAATAATTTAATTTATTTATGACACAAAGATGATGCAGTAATTATCTTATTAATGAAATATTGACATAATTTATTTTATAAATACCCAAATAAATGTAATTTGATACTTTTTATGAATTAAACTAATTTTATAGGTTAATATGACATGATATTATTGATTTAATTAACATTTTTCGAACTAATCATTCTGTTATGATTTTCACAAAAATCAATTACTCAATAGTGTCATAATTGACATAAAATAGTTTTTTTAAACAAATATTATATTATTAATTGTTATTTTAAGCTAAAAATATAATGTTCGGAAAAAAGTCATAGATAAGGTTATATATATTAATAATAAACAACTTGGGGTTCGTTTGGATTTATACAGTATGTTTATTAACCTTATAGTGTAAGAACACAAAAAGACACGGTAAAAGTAAAATTATCTAACTTAAATCTAAATCTAAATAATAAGGTTAAAATATTAAACTAAACATGTCCAAATTCTATTGGATGAGATTATTTCGACCCATCCCCACCTTATATTCTAAATAAATCAATTTGGAGCTATTTAAAACCAAATATGGCTTTATAATAAAATAATATTTTTAGTTATTCCAAAGGTTCCCCTCTCCTCCCTTATAATAGGGCACCTCCTCCCTCTCTTCCTCACACCACTTTGATCCTTCATGCTCGGCCAAACCCTGCCAAAGTCTCTTCACCACTTCCCTAGAAACATCCTATAGGTCCTGGTATTCTTCAAAGACAAATTTTGGTACCCTAAGAGTAAGTTTCAAAGAGGCTCTTCAAAGAAGAGGTAATGTCCGTTACCGATTCTTTCAACTTTATTTATTCTTCCACCTCTTCTTATTTAGTTGTTTCATTATGAAGTAATAACATCAATATAACTCATATACTTATATTTTATTAAATGTATTAAACAACCCTATTTCACCATCTATCCATCCTACGGAAAACGAAATCACCGCACGTGCGTACGTACGGAATACCGTCTCCACGACGTGGTGTAATCTATTTTCCACCACCACCTTACATGGATAGGTATAATGGTGAAATTGATGAATATATATGAATATTGTAAAGTTATATTGATTCTGTAATATTATACATACACTTTAATTCAATTCCACAATCTTGGGAATGATATCATCGCTCGTGCAGACGTACGGAATACCGTCTCCACGACGTGATGAGATTCATTCTCCATGTAAACCATTCATGAATGATTATAAAGTTTATATAATGAATAATAATGAAATATATTACATAATAATGATACTGGATTTATGTGTATATATATATATATGTATGTCATTTACTTAATTCCATTCAATTCAAAAGGGAAACGAAAACAGCGTTCATGCGTACGTACAGCATACACTCTCCATGAACGGCGTATTTCATTCCTTTTATCGATCTATAATATATATGTATATGATGAATATATATTATATATAAATCATGTTTTAAATTCGGGAATTATGTAAATCAGGATATAAGTAATAATATCAAGAAAGACAAGTCGAAACACATAAGATAAATGAACTGATTTTACCCAAAACACTTCTTTAACATGGAATTTACAAAAGAATGAGTAATATAAAGTCATAAGTGAAACATATATGATATTATAACAATGAATGTGATTATGTAATGAGTAAATGACATTATTTAAATAATTATTCAGGTTGTTAGGATACATACGAAGCATATCAGACCTAAGGTAACGGATAATTTTACAAATCTCATTTTTAACCAGGATTGCTTATTCGTAAGTATTTACTGGGGTTATTTATATCATCCATGTCCATGTTTTATAAAAGATTTTTCATGTATGTTTAAATTCATTTTTACCCATTTTTGTCTTTTACTACATGGTATGTAATTAATCTTTCTTTTTTTTACATTATAAGGTACTTTTTTGACTTTTCTGGAAAAAGTACGAGAAGAATTTTTTCTAACTTATACGGCATGAAAGGATTTTTACTGTTTTATAAAGCCTTATTTTCATGAATCTTCCTCCAAAATATTTCATGACTATTTTCAATAAAAACTTTTACATTAAAATGTCATGACATTTTGTGAAAAGATAATGATTTTGAAGAAGAAAGTATATTTTCCTCAAGAATTTATTTCAAGTGTTTTATCAAAACCATTTTACATCTAAGATGACATTATTTCATATGTGTATGATTCAAGTATAATGTCTCTATGATTTACATGGTTTCACTTTTCTTATGATGAAATAACTATTTCTTTTATATGGATTATGTGATGATGGGATGATGTTTATGAAACCCATTTTATTCTTTGGGTTATGATGAATGCTTTAAGTTTATTTTGTGGCACAAGTAATAATGATTTCATTATGAGATGGGTGGGACCTATATATCCCTTCAATGAATTGGGTAAAGATTTATATCTCATGATATAGACATGGATGGAACGGTAAGTTAATCCGATTCAGTATTGCAGGACTGAAATGAGAGGTGAACAGGATTCAGAAAGGGACTTAGTCCACTAAGATGGTCTTGGCAGCAAAGCCTTGGCTACTATGGAAATCATTACATGTGCTTAATGGATGCCACAATTACACGTTTTATTCCCATTCTATTTTATCAGGGTTTATGTTCCATTATTATCTATGCCTTATGTACTTCCATGTTTTATGTCGTTGCTCAAGATTTTGATGTTTAAACATTATGTTCTTGTTTTTATGTTCAAATGTATATGGAATGTTTTATTTTATCCATGATTACCCTTACTGAGCATTTCAGCTCACCCTTTTAATGTATTATTTTTCCCGAGGATCAAAAGAAAGGTTTTAGGTAAGGAAACAAAAAGTCGAAGATCTTTATTGGAGATGTTGAAGATCTTTTACCACGATAGAAGATTACGTTCCATGTTTCCAAAGACACTAAACTATTACGGTCCTTGTGTGTCTGTTTTTTGTTATGTATTAAGTATTCCGGAAAAGTAATGTATTGTCCATGTACATGAAGCTTCGGGTCATTATAGTTGGTATAAGAGGAAAGGTTTAGTTAACCTTTGGAAAATAGGATGCGAAAATGTTAGTGAGATCCCTAGAGATATTTCTAAGGTATGTCTAGGGATATCCCTAAGGTTAAATATATGTATAGGTTATAGTCGTAGAATTACAGTAACGATCTTATAATTAAACCTAAGATGTTAGATACTGAAGGTACTCCCCCTTTATTATGTTGTTTTCCCTAGCATGATTTTTTCCTCTCAAACTATTCTTTTTGGGTTTTTGAAAATAGCTGGAAACATGAAGATTCACGATAATGGAGGATTTGATGGACAATTGAATGATATTATTCATGAGAAACCAAATGAAATGGTATTTGAAAGTCCAAACATCATTATTATGCCGAATCAGAAATCTCATAATATGATCAATAATCTCATCTTTGGTAAGTTTCCCGACTCAGATAATAAGAGAAAGATGGAGTTTCATGATGATCATAGAGGAAAGAAAGTTCAATTTCCCTCATGTAAATAATGTGGGAAGAGGCATGAGGGAGATTTTTTCAAAGGAACTGGAAGATGGTTTGGGTGTGGAAAAGAAGGACGCAAAGCCAGTAAGTGCAATGGAAAAGGTTTAGTTAACACCATGGACAAGGATACTGGTTTTTCTACGACATCAATAATGATTAGATGTTTTAAATGTGGAATGTACGGGGATTATGAAAACCAATGCCCTAAGGGAAAATCTCATGAAGAGAATCAGCATGGTAATATGGGTAGTATTTATGTGGATGATGATGAGGAGACTAAAAATGATATATGAGCTGAAAGAAGTGTTGAAGCTCAGTCAGTTGTTTTTGAATGTAGTGGAATGATTGTATGTTTATCGAGAGTTATGTTGTAGATTTAATGGTACTATGGAATAAAGAATCATTTAAGGATTGTTATGCTATTGTTTTTCCTAAAGTATTTGAAAGTATTTGTTGAATGGTACCAGTAACCATGGAAGGTTATTCAGATATTTTTGGAAAGTAGATGATATGCAGATAATGAAGGAATAAGAAGATAATGAGGTGTTTTATTGTATTCATGAGCTCATGATTGATATAAGGACTAAGTGATATCATGGATTGAGTATATAGAATTTTGAGGATTTTGGTATGTGGAAAGTGTTAACATTAAACTGCATTCATGTTTTCACTAAGGATCAATAGGTATTCATTTTTCAAGATAATATATGATTAAGGCCTTCGAATGTTTGGAATGTGACCAACAAGACATATCTTATGATCAACGATGGTATTAACATGCTTGCTATATGAAATCTATGGTAATCGTTTTCACTATATTATGAGAGTGGACTGCTGTATTATGGATAAGCATAAAGATTGGAAAGGATTATGTTGTACATAAGTTAGTATTGTTTAAGGATAGAAGTTTTTTTTCTATATTATAGTAATGTAGTTTTAGAAAAAGGACAACCTGTAGGACGGGCGACAGCCCATCTTGTTGGACAAGGATGTGGGAATCAAACCCACAACCGAAGTGAGACTGGCCATTATCGCCTACCACTGGCCTACAGGAAGTCCATGTTTTGTAGAAACTAGTTTTATTATATTAAGTAGTATGCTATATGAAGTATAAGTCCATTTTAGGAACCATATATGATTAATCTCACTATAGATGGTCTTATGTATTTTTTGATAACTTTTCTAACCTATTTTTGTGACAAATGGAATGACCCATCATTCGATCACATGATCTAATAACACATCATGAATGACAAATTCAACTTCATTTCTTTAAGAGATGAAGTGGAAATTGTCCAATGAACGACCAACCATGAGAATGTTCCCAAATCACGAAAGTATTTCTTCTAACTCCAATTTCATCAACTTTAGGGAAATAATCTTGAAAACCAGAAATGTTGTCCTAGTGCTCTTATATCCGATGAATCAGATAGTACCTTAGATCATCATAAATTTATGGCTTTGTGGTTTATGGATTTTTCATAGCCATGTTCTATACCACTCTCCATCAGAACATGATGGTTATATTTTTCGTCCATATCCATATTTTCCCATATATTCTCCTACGTGGAAACGCAGTGATGAGTTTATATGGGTAACCATTACATTTCGTACTTTAGTTTTTATGCCATGTTTTGGTATTCCTTTTTACGACGTGGGTTTCTATTAAACAAACTTTTGAGTAATAAACCATTTATAACCCCGATGAATTTTGAGGGAGAAATTCATTTTAAGGGGGTAGAATGTAAAACCCCAAGATTTTATGAAAAATATTCTTTTAATATCATTGATGTCTTGTGTTGTATGCTGCAACAAGATTACCTTGCGCTACACGCAACACCGTATGAGCTTGCAGTATACACAACACTATTCTTGGATCATGTTACACACAATTTTGATAGTAGTTATTCTACGAAATATTGAGTGTATATATATAAATATATATATATTCAATGTATAAATGAAATATGGTTGTATTATGTTATACGAAACAATGGAGGAGTCTTGCACAACACGCAACCTTGACTTGGCTTGCATTACACGCAATCACGACTTTCCTCGATAATGTGTGTTGTACGCAATACCAGGTTTCACTAAACAATGATATATGATTATAATATTATTATGAACTAGCCGTTATGAATAGTATCAACTACATTTTTTATTTTATAACATTATTATTCATCCTACACATTTTCTAAAACATGGTATGAGAACAAAATCAATTTTTCGAGTAAAATAATTATTTTTCAAAAAATATAGTTTTGCCGCCTTTTGATGGTGCACCTAGCTTAAATCTTGTTTTTGACATGTCTATATGTTCAATTTGAAAAAATAAAATTTTTCTTTGGAATCAGGGTATAAAAATTTACTTTGGATAAAATTTTCATATTATTCTGATAACTTTCTAATTTAAATGAATAGTAAAAACACGCTATATTTTAATTAAAAACAACTTTTTTCATCGAAATAATTTATATGGTTAGATTATCATTATAATTGGTTTTAAAGAGTAATTAGAATATATTTTAACCATTTATTCCAATGTTGGTCATTGGAATTAATTTCACTTTTAAATTGTATATAAACAAGTATCAATCTTTTGATAGTTATTGTTTCTTAAAAACACGCGATTTGTTTGGACGATAGGAATTAATTTTTAAATTAATTAATTCAACTGATATGTTTTTAATTTGGTAAAATAGACATAATTTTTTAATTGATAATATCAAATATATCTTAGGCCTAATTTTTAGAATTTTTCTGGAAACTTTCATTTTTTGATGAATAGTGAAACCACTAAGTGGTATTTTAAAAAACTGAATTTTTCATAAAACATAATTTTACCGCTTCTGTGAGTGGAATTTCGAAAATCCGAGAGACATGGTTAATATCAAGGGCTAAAATGTGGTTAAATGGGATGAAATTTTTTTTTGTGAATAGTAACTTTTTACTTTTTTTTACCACAGTTAAAAGTAAATAGGGTAATTAAGAGTACAAATAATATAATTATTACCCTAACACATGTCCTAATTCTATTGTATAAGTTTAATTCGACTGAAAACAACCTTAGGAATAAAATATTACCATTTAGGTCCACTTGGATTAGATTAGGACATTTATTATTAATTTATTTAAAGAAGGGTTAAAATAGTTAAAATCAATGTTTTATAAGTAAATCATATTTAATATATGGTTATACATATGATAAATTCGACTATAAATATTCATTAGAAGGATAAAACGATTTCCTACATAATGGTATTTTATTTGTAATTTTTAGACCTTAAATAATTTAATTTATTTATTACACAATGATGATGCAGTAATTATATTATTAATGAAATATTGACATAATTGATGTTATAAATACCCAAATAAATGTAATTTGAGACTTTTTATGAATTCAAATAATATTCTAGGTTAAATTGACTTGTTAGTATTGATTTAAGAAACTTTTTGCCAACTAATCATTCTGTTATGATTTTCACAAAAATCAATTACTAAATAGTGTCAAAATTGACATAAAATAGTTTTTTTAAACAAATATAATATTATTAATTGTTATTTTATTCCTAAAAAACTATTGTTCGGCCAAAAGAATTAGCTATGGTTATATATATTAATAATAAACAACTTGGGGTTCGTTTGGCTTGTTATGGTAAGTTTATTAACCTTATAGTGTAAGAACAAAAAAAGATATGGTAAAAGTAAAATTACAAAACTTAAAGTTAAAACTAAATGATAAGGTTAAAATATTAAACTAAACTTGTCCAAATTATATTGGATGAGATTCTTTCGAACCATCCCCACCTTAGCTTCGAAATAAATCAATTTGGAGATATTTAAAACCGAATATGGCTTTATAATAAAATAATATTTTTTCTTATTCCAATGGTGCCCATCTCCTCCCTTATAAAAGGGCACCTCCTCCCTCTCATCCTCACACCACATTGAGCCTTAAAGATCGGCCAAACCTGAAAAAGTATCTTCTCCACTTACCTAGAAACATTCTAGAGGTCTTGGTCTTCTTCAAAGACCAATTTTAGTACAATAAGAGTAGGTTTCAAAGAGGCGCTTCAAAGAAGAGGTAATGTCCGTTACCGATTCTTTCAACTTTATTTCTTCTTCCACTTCTTCTTCATTAGTTTTTTCATTATGATGTAATAACATCAGTATCACTCATATATTGATATGTTATTATAATTATGAAACAACCCTATTTCACCATCTATCCATCCTACAGAAAACGAAATCACCGCGCATGCGTACGTACAGAATACCGTCTCCACACCGTGGTGTAATCTATTTTCCACCACCACCTTACATGGATGGGTATAATGGTGAAAGTGATGAATATATATGAATATTTTAAAGTGATATTTACTCTGTAATATTATACATACTCTTTAATAAAATTCCACAATCTTGGGAATGATATCATTGCTCGTGCATACGTTCGGAATACCGTCTCCACTACGCGATGAGATTCATTCTCCATGTTAACCATTCATGAATGATTATAAAGTATATATAATGAATAATAATGAAATATATTAAATAATAATGATAATGGATATATATATATATATATATTTATGTCATTTACTTAATTCCATTCAATTTAAAAGGGAAACGAAAATAGCATTCATGCGTATGTACGGCCTACCGTCTCTATGAACGGTGTATTTCATTACTTTTATCGATCTATAATATATATGTATATGATGAATATATAATATATATAAATCATGTTTTACAATCTCGAATTATTTAAATCAGGATAAATGTTATAATATCAAGAACAACAAGTCGAAACACATAAGATAAATGAAATGATTTTACCCAAAACGTTGCTTTAACATGGAATTTAAAAACGAACGGGTAATATAAAGTCATAAGTGAAACATATATGATATTATAAAAATGAATATGATTATGTAATGAGTAAATGACATTATTTAAATCATTATAAAGGAGGTTTGGATACATACAAAGCATATCAGACCTAAGGTAAGGTATAATTTTGCAAATCTCATTTTTATCCGGGATTTCTTATTCGTAAGTATTTACTGGGGTTATTTATATCATCCATGTCCATTTTTAATAAAAGAGTTTTCATGTATGTTTAAATTCCTTTTTACCCATTTTTGACATTTACTACATGGAATGTAAAGAATCTTTCTTTTGTTTACGTTACGAGGTACTTTTTTGACTTTTCCGGCAAAAGTACGGGAAGAATGTTTTTTATCATATACGGCATGAAAGGATTTTTAAGTTTTTATAAATCCTTATTTTCATGAAACATCCTCCAAAATATTTCATGACTATTTTCAACAAAATCCTTTTATTTTAAAATTGCATGATATTTTGGGAAAAGAGAACGATTTTGAAGAAGAAAGGATATTTTCCTCAAGAATTCATTTCAAGTGTTTTATCAATACCATTTTACATCTAAGATGACATTATTTCATATGTTTATGTTTCAAGTATAATGTCTCTATGATTTATATGGTTTCACTTTTCTTATGAGGGAATATCCATTTCTTTTATATGGATTATGTGATGATGGCATGATGTTTATGAAACCCAATTTATTCTTTGGGTTATGATGAATGTTTTAAGTTTATTTTGTGGCACAAGTAATAATGATTTAATTATGAGATGGGTGGGACCTATATCTCCCTCCAATTAATTGGGTAATGATTTATATCTCATGAGATAGACATGTCTTGAACGGTAAGTTAATCTGGTTCAGTATTACAGGACTGAAATGAGGAGTGAACTTGATTCAGAAAGGGACTTTGTCCACTAATATGGTCTTGGCAGCAATGCCTTGGCTACTATGGAAATCATTACATGTGCTTAATGGATTCCAAAATTAAATGGTTTATTCCCATGCTGTTTTATCATGGTTTATGTTCCATTATTATCTATGCATTATGTACTTCCATGTTTTATGTCATTGCTCAAGATTTTGATGTTTAAACAATATGTTCATGTTTTTAAGTTCAAATGTATATGGTATGTTTTATTTTATGCATGCTTACCCTTACTGAGCATTTAAGCTCACCCTTTTTATGTTTTATTTTCCACCAGGATCAAAAGAAAGGTTTTATGTATGCAATCAAAAAGTGGAAGATCTTTATGGGAGATGTTGAAGATCTTTCACCATGATAGAAGATTACGTTCCATGTTTCGAAAGACAATAAACTATTACGGTTCTCCTATGTCTGTTTTTTGTAATGTATTATGTATTCCGCAAAAGTAATGTAATGTCCATGTATTTGAAGCTTCGGGTCGTTATATTTGTTATGAGTACTTATAAAAATAAATTTTAACCATTATAAAAATATAACTGATATATTTTTTATTTTAAAGGTGATAGTGACATATATAATCCACCGGTAAAATTAGATGAATATAAATTTAAAATTTAAAATAATTTTAGATTTGATACACAATATCTATTCTTTAGTATTATTAGTTTTAAAATAAAACTATATTAATTATTTTTATGTATTAACCATTATATAGAAATAAAAATATTATTATGTCAAAAAAACATACATCATGGAAAATTACTACAAATAATTGATGAAAAATATTACATGTAATACATATTTAAATACACCAATGACCATAAGAATACCAAGGTGAGGTTAAGTCCCAATTAGAATAATAATGCTGATAAACCATTCTGGAATATAGAGAAAAAATGTAAATAAATGAAACATTATAAATTTTAGGAATTTTAGTTTATAAAAACAACTCTTTGGGAGATGTGTTTATAATGTTTTATTTTCGATGGATACCAAGTATCTAGTGATGTATTTAAGAAATTTAATATAGACAAAAATAATTGTTTTGAAATACATTTTAATTTATATCTGTAATTTTTAATCACAATATTAATATATAAGTACAGAACATTATTTTGAGATAAAATTGATTAATATGTATATTTATTTATTTGTTGTTATTAAAAGAAATATAAATTTTTTAAACTTATATGAATTGATATTTTGGAAATGAAATATTTCAAATATAATTAATGGTCACTGGTAATTTTAATTTTGTTAGAAGATATTTCAATTAATAGTAATATTTTTATATTTTTAATGTTTATTTTTTATGTTGTTTTACTAAAATTATTACGACACAGCCTGAGGGCTCTTAGGAACAACACAACCACATGGATAACCCACGACGGGTAAACCCCTGTAATGTCCTGACCCAAGAGCCATGCAAGAATGCCCCAATTTAGTTAGTCACAAGACCTTAAGCACTCTTCCCAGTGTACTAGAGGTTGTTTACTATCATTGAGGGTCTATTATGCCAATCATGGGGAGAACACACCCTTTTTAATTAAATTAATAAACAAAGAAAAATCATAAAACAAATGTGGGGGTGTATAAAATCAATAAACTATATTAATATCAAGAAATAACAAACTAAAAGAATTTAACATCACACTAAATCAAAACAAAATATGTGATATTAATGCACATGTGAATTATCTAAAATAAAAACAAAAAATGAATACATGAACTACTCCAGTGGGTCCTGAACAACATCTAGTTCCCTAATCCATGATCTATCCAAACTAATCCATCTAACATGGCCCCATTTCCCTTCACCATTCAATAAAACAAAATACATATTCATGTACTCACTTGGACTCTAGAATAGGTTGTGAGTACAACATAGTAGGCCACCACAAACTGTGTAAAAAACAAATTTAGTCGTGTAACAGTGTATGATATTGTATAATTAAATACATAAAAAGACAAAATAAATGATTATAATATAATCAAAAAAACATTATTTGACTCCATATACCCCCCGGGTTCTTGTTCACACTCATATATCAATGCCTACTACGACCTGTGCTGATTTCTGATCCTTATTCCATAATCAATTCATATTTCTCTACTTCTTCCACACATCCCCATATTCCAATGCTAATATCTTAGGACTAGAAATCCAAATATAGAACCCTGCTTATCAAACATTCCTATATATATATCCATCCTGGGAATAGAACATCATGTCTAACCACAATATTCTCAACACGCATATATACCGTTGGTGAAGATCATCTTGTCTAAAACCACAATTCTCGTTTGAGTGCACCTATCATTGGTGTAGATCATCATGTCTAGAACCCAATTTATGAATCATATCAATAGATATATCTTTTGTATAGACCGTCCTTTCTATACCGCATTTAAGAACTCTTCATTAAAATCTCTATTGGCCTATATCTTCATATATAAAAACCCTTTCGGTCAATCATTAATTAATTCTTAAATTAATTAATCCTACAGGATAAAAAATTCAAAAAAAAATTAATCACATATATGTTTCTCGTAATTCAATAAAAAATGAATTTTAAATTTAGATAATAAACATATAATATTAAAATCACCAATTTACTACTGTAAATTTACTATTAAATAGTTCTAAAATCAACACAACACTAAATTATCCCCCAAATTCCCAACACAATACTTTGATGAACAAATTATTTATTAATTATCTCTATTCCACAATTACCAATACGTAATCCAATCCCAAATTCCTCAATTTAAACTTTCATATTTAAATTTGAAAATAATTACCCAAATTAATCAATTCCAAAAATCTAGTAATTAATTCTCTAATTAATTTTCTTGTTCAAAGATCCAAAATCATGAAAATTCACAGCCTTCTTAATTAGTCAATTGAACGAATTTAACTAATTAAATTAGATATTTCAATGGAAAAAATATATAAATTATTCAACGTTCATATACATAATCAAAATCATGATTAGGGGAATTAAATTATGGACCACCAACCATAGTCTGTTGAAAATGATCACCAATAAAAGATTCCCCAATTGATGCGGATCAGTCATGAACACATTGAAGAACCAAATTTAGATCCAAATCCAAATATTCAAGATCAAACAAATCAATTTCTATTAATTTTAAATATAGATCTATAACCAATCAATAATTAAAAATCATAATTTCTTTCTAAAAATAAGAGTAGAAGGGAGAAAAAGATCTCAATGAGAAAAAAGAACATGCCCGGTGGTGCAATCTATAATCCGCATCTTGATCCCCCATGAATGGTTGTCAGAAAAGCTTGGAATCTTTCTGAGAGCCTCCAAAATTAGCAAAAGGAGTCTCGGTTTGAAGGATTTTTTTGTGGGGAAAAACATTATGGAAACCAACTGGACAACCAGTTTAAAACTATGTGTCACATAATTAAACAGTATGTAATCTAGTAACATATCATGATATTATTTTTTATGGTTTCTGCTAAAAAATATGTCACCTCAGATTTATTAATTTAAATCCTATGATCAATTACACAATGTATAATACCCTTACATGACTTATAAATATTTTGTATTTGAGTTTCTAAAAACATTTCTTCAATGAATCTAAACATAACATGAACCCATTTTTAATCCTTAACTCATTTATTTAGGGACTCCATTAATTCAAACAAGAATACATCCCCAAACATTATGTCATTTTCTCTGAAAAAATTTAAATCATCTATGAAGAATATTGGGGCCTCAATTTTCAAATGAAAATGAACTTATAGAAAAAAAGGACTAGAAAAATATGAAATCTTATAATCTCCCCGACATATTACAGATCATCCCCGAGCTGCAATTACATGAATTTTGATGACTAAAAATCAAAAATATTTGGCCACTGTGCACACGTATCTTCTTACCTTTCCCATGTTTCCTTATGTATATGCACATGTTTCCACAATACTTGGACTATCATCATGGTCATTCCAAACAACACAGTCTCACTAAAAATCAACATACACGTCATATTCTCCTCAAATGATCCATCAATATCAATTTCAGCACCATCCACATCGACAACATGAGAAGGGTCAGGGTGATACCGCCATAGTTCCGATACAAGGAAACATCATGAGTAATAGTATAGTTATATGCAAGAGCTGTATTCATTTTCCATAAGCCCAATTCTATCCACAACCAGAAACAGTTAAATAAACCCAGGCACCAACATGCATTGTCTCTTTTTCCTATCGCAACCCAAACCAGGGGACACCTGATGGAATACACGATCACCCTATAAAAACTCTATGGGCGGTGTCCATCTTTCATCGTATGAATTATTACTTCTGTTATCATTGGACATATATTTCTAAATTATCTATACATTGTATGATGTCTCTTGCATGAGACTCGATCCCAACAATATTGAATCACCTATATCCATCCAACATAGCATTGATTAGCATGGACTATCATAAAGTGATACATGTGGAGAAATTTGAATAGATTCATGACAAATATTTTAATAGGAAAACTCCACTAAATCCAAGTGTTTCTCCCAAGGCCCTCCATTTTCAAGAACAAATGCTAGTAATATATCCTCAAGGACCTGGATAGTATACACTGAAATCTCTTAAGACTATGGGTGAAACTCCATACTCAGTAATATCTAATTACAAGATCCTTATGTAAGTCCTTCCAAAATTTTGAAGTAAATCATGAGTCATGTTCCGAAACTACATTATATGGAACCCCATGGAAAATGGACTATCTCCCATAAATAAAATTCTCACATAAACTATACTAAAAAGTATCTCATATAGGAATGAAATATGCAACTCTTGTCATTTGATCCAAAAAAAACCCAAATATCATCATTCTTACCAAGACTATTCAGAAGACCCAAAAAATTTGATGGTCCCATCATACCACATCCATTTCGAACTATGAAATAGAGATAACAATCCTACCAGTCATTGATTCATTCCTATAAATTGATGAAAATTATAGCATTTTTTCACAAACCCTATTATTTACATATTCATGCCAAACCACAAAAAATATCATCATAGGTCATGGTAAATTATAATCATACGTGGATGTAATTCCAAATTTGAGACATGAAAATCCCATATGAGGTCCTCTCCCATGCTCATAGGTACAATAATCTGATTCCTAACATAAATGATCATATCCTTATCTATACTCCAATATGAAGCCGAATCCCCACCTAAAAGGATTTCCCACAAGATCACACACTCTGGATCCTCATATTTCATATTCTTAATCCATCTAAAAAAGTGTATACTCCAATGAAACAAAATCCAGAATCATCTACCCTCATCATTTCTGGTCCACTATATGCATCCCATCTAGTGAATCCATAATTTTCCCCTTAGGACTAGACTCAATAATCATCAATGAATGAGTCCTCTTTCTCAAGGCAACAACCACATTATTTACCTTCATGGGAATATATTCTATCATTATATTAAATGAATTCATATAAAAATCTATTATTCATTATTGAATAATCAATTTGTTTTGTGAGAAGATATACCTTAAGCTCTTATGATGGGTAAACTCTGTAAACTTCTCTCGCAATAGATAGTGTCACCAATAATTCAGAGCATAAACAAAAAGTTCATACGTGAGTACATGATTCGGTTAGTTATATTCTTGAGGCCTCAATATCCAAGAACCATATTCTAGAACAAGATCTCTCTATATGAACACTACTCCATGTCTGACCCCAAACTAGTCACAATACACCATGTACACCGCACATGGATAGGGTAGGATGAAGATCAGTGGTAATGTAAAACTCTTCCTAAAATATTAGATTCCATTCCCATAATCGGTTACCCATTAAAACATTACCCCTTGTATTTCTGGCCTATAAATAGTTCATTGAAATGGGAAATGTTATGGATGAAAATTTGATAATATCCATAAATCTAGATAAATGTTTGATAATAATTTAACATTCATAAAATCATGTTTTACATATTTGGTAAAAACATTGGTGAAGACCAAGGAGACATAGTCCAATGAATACACCCTTTCTCCTCCAAATCATCCAACAGAGCATTGAGACCTTGAAGGTATAACCGTTCCATTTTTAATGGAGGATTATATAATAGGTCATCCCAATGGAATGGTTTGAATGGTTACTTCCATGTCTCTCTCATGGGGAATCACGTAGACGTATTTCTAAAAGAAATCCTGAAACTATTCCTCTACTGGCAAGAAGATAAGATGCGTTACTCCTCTATCATTCGATATTATACTAGAAATTGGGTTGTGAGATCTCTTTATTTCTAAGTTATTGGCCCTACTTCTCTTTCATATATATTCCACTCCCCACAATGAATTTAATGGGAACCCATAGAAGAAGTGAACGTCAACCTCCTTTGATAACAATCTATGTGGACTCGTTATGTGACTGTCCAGTCAATATGCATAATTAAATTGAATCCTGAAATTTCAACAATATTTATATTCCATAGAAAATAATATTCCCCAAATTGCACTAAACATCCATTGTACAAAAAGATGTCTTTGTACCACATTCCCAATGGTATATTCATTTTCATCATTCCACTCATGAACTCCACCACTAGGCTCAAACTTTTAAAAATCATTACAGATATAATGAAATGAGGGGATCTAGTATCAAAAAAGGTACTAGATAATGTATAGTCTACAGTAATAATACCTCACACTATCGATGGTCTAGCCTCACTATCCACAAGTGTTTGCAACATCGCATGCCACTATCCTACACCACTTTCATGTGGTATCATCACACTCCCCTGAGTTGTAGCACTATATTAATATGGGTTCACTTTCCCAGAAACACTATTTATATTGCCTATACTATCTCAACCAATAGAATTCTTCTTAATAATATTAAATGGTGTAGAAGATCCCCTTCCAACAATCTGATTCTCTCTAGATATTCTATAATAGACTGTTTGTCTCTGGATCCTATTGATACTCTATTGATGTACCATTATTCCACAGGCTCAACACTCTAGTGGTTGTTAGGAAAAAAATTTATTATATTATAATGGCATAACACACTTGGGTAAATGAACATTGTGATGATATTGAGTGACTAATCCTCATAACTGCAAAATTTTCATCCCACTTCTCTGAATAGTATTATCATAACGATACTTCCATCACATTGAAGACATTACTCTAGATCATCCGAAAGATACCAATTTTTCACCATTGGAATACTACTCATGGTTACCCTCCAAAATTAAATCTTGATTCACCACTACTGATAATTTATTTAGAACAAATATATTTATCTGGGACACAATTTCACATCTATGTCCATCATGAATCATTTTTCTAAAGTAGCCACTTCTTCTACAAGAAATGGATAATGGTGGGAAAATATGTAATGCATCCATTATTGTCCACAACAAACATACTCCCATGGTCCAGTCTCAGGAACACGACTGATCATTCCTACCTCATCATCTATGGGTAAATTTACTCAATGAAATTTTCAAATAAGACCTTTATAAAATACCATCGGTCTATCCAATCTGAGCCTAGACATCCCACCCACACTTTTCTGATATCTATATCATATAGGTATATAACTTGAACCTTTTATAGGAAGGAGATTCCAAATGCTCAATTATCATATTGATCAACACTACCCCAAACTCCATTACCATGGGTCTATGTTCTCTAGTAAAATATTGATGGTGCTACATTGGAAACTCCCTCATTAGATTAGATATACATTTCGCAACTTGGACTAGTAATCCTTCTATTAATTTCATGAAATGGGAAAAGATCTCTTGGAATTTCATTAATTCTTCATCACCGTAACCTTATTAATACCTCAGGTACCACTACTGGTAAAAAATACCGAGACATTTCCTCCTTCCATACTTACAATATGAATCATCATAGATTCATATATCCAAACAACCAAACACATATCTTATGACATGTAACCAAACATTATCAAAAATATTTAAGAGGAAACAGATCATTACAAGTCACTTCATTTATTTTCCCTATGTCTCACCACATAGTCCGAACTAAGGCACTACAACTCCCATTAACCATCCTAAAACTAAGTATAGTTTAAAAAGGGTCAATAAATTATCATCAATCATTTTTTTCATGTAGATGCACATTTATTCATGTTTTTCATTATTTTACTATTCCCAATTTCTAATTAGGCACCATTTGTAATTCTATTTCACATTCATGGAAAACCATTGTATGTTTAATAACTCACCTAAAACCCATTTCCTCATGCATGCCTAAAATTATCCATGTCCCAAAATAATCATAAGCACCATAAATCATGCATGTAGACTCATTTCTTATTCCATTATGGGCTATGTGTCAATTCTCATAAATCTAAACCACAATTATCATTGAACACAACAAGTGCATCACCCAAGGTGAAATAACATTCATCTATAACATCAAATAACTATGTTAATAATCCCACCCTGAGTACATGGGTTTTCCCCCATAAATGGGTTTTCAACAACCCTGAACAAGCTCATTATCATGTCCCTATTCATCCAATATACATTCTCCCTTTCCCACCTATATAAAAAATTATTACTACAAGAATACTAGGCTCTAATACAACATTGTATATTCCTAAACTATGTACCATACAATGGTTCCTTGATCCGGTCAATCACATGGCCTCACGAGCACCTCCCTTTATTCAAGAGGCTACTAACATGTAGTGAGGTTCTATTAATTCAATCATGGGGAGACTATACCCTATTAAATCATATTAACATACTAGTGGAAATAATTAAACAAATGTAGAAGCATGTATAATTAATAAAAATTCCAATATCACAATATATACGTAGACGGTAATACAAAATCAAGAAATAGAAGAAAGAAATCAGGTTAATGTATGTTTCAAGTGTCAAAAATAAAAACCCAAAAGAATGACACTAACTACTACAATGGTTCTTGTACTAAGTCTTTTTCTTTCATCCCGGATCCATCCAAACTCCTCCATTTAACTTAGGTCCCTTCTCCTTAACATGTATAGAAAAAACAATTTCTATTCGGGTACTAATCTGGCATCCCAAATAAGGTGTGAGTACAAATAATTTTTCCACAAAAAATGGTGTCTATATAAAATACATTCATGTAACAATTAATGATGATTCTTAATAAAGTAATTACAATTAATAAAAAATATTTAATTTTCAATAAAACATTATTCAACTATACACACCCCTCTGGTTCCCGTGTACATCCAAATCTCTCTAACTTCTTCGTACTATACTGGATTCTAAGCCATAATAAATAAGCAATTCATATTTTATTATTTCATCCACATACCCCCATATTCCATTTCCATTGTTTTGGATATAGAAAACCATGTCTAGTACCCCACTTATCAAACATTCAAATATCTTTATATTTATCTTGGGAATAAAATGTCATGTATAGCCTCCCAATTCTCAACATGGATATATACAATAGGTTTAGGTCATCATGTATATAAATCCTATTCTTATTTGCGAACACCTTTTATTGGTGTAGATTATCATCTATAAAACAACATTTTTTCATCGTAACGATAGATCAATCCTTGGAATAGATCATCATCTATGGACACCATTTAAAAATATTATTGTATAATATCATCTATATAACCTTCATGTCTATCACCCCTTTTATCAACCATTTATTAATTCATAAATTATTTAATATAACTCATCAATCAATTCAAAAATTAATTAATCACGTCAATTTTTATTTTAATTAGATCATTAATTAATTAACCTTTTAGAAACACAAAAAGTAATAATTAATTAACCAATTAACTATTCTAAATTTACCATTTAAGAGTTTGATAATTAACTAAAAAATTAAATATCCCATTGTTCCCAAATCAATAATTTGATGATGCAATTATAATTAAATTCTCATGATTCCACAATTTAGGATCATCAATCTAATCACCAATTCATAAAAATACACATTGATAATTAGTTCATTGATTTATTATAAAAATTCATCAATTAGAAAAATTCCATAATAAATTATCCATTTAATTACCTCATTCAACCATCCAAGCTCTTCCAATTTTATAACCATATTTGTTAATTAATTTACTACATTTAATTAATTCAATTTGAGTTCAATTGCTAACAAAATTTAACCATTCTAGAAATAGTATATATGAAATTAAAATCATGAATATTGTAATTGAATTTTATACCACCCACCTCTATTTGATAAAGAAATTCGAATAAAAGAATCCCCAATTGATGCAGATCAGTCATGAACACAATGAAGAATGAAATTTAGATCCAACTAATAATATTCATAATCAATGAAATCAATTAAAACTAATTTTCAACCACGATATAGATCTAATAAAATTTCAAATATCTTTATTTTATCCTAAAAGAATAGTGTTCAAGATATAATCCTCAATGAGAATAAATCACATTCTTCGTATAGAATTATTCAATTCGCCTCTTGATTCTCTATGAAAGGTGGTCTGGAAATATTGGAATCCATCTGGGAGACTCCAAAATCACCAAAAAGGATACTAGTGTCAAATGAGAGGGTTGTATCCAAAAAACATTGGAAAAATCTTCTTCAAAACAAGTTTAAAATAACAGATCATGGAATTTCTTTATGTTTAATCATGTTACATGTCATGAAATTCTTCTTAAAGGTTTCTATAGAAAAAATTTTCTCCTTGAATTTATTTATTTAAAAACATTAACAAATAAATGATGTGTAATACCCTTACATGACTTGTAAATAATCTATTGTTGAGTTTTAGCATACATTCCCTGTAAATCCTCTCAAATCACCTTTAACCCATTTTTAACACTTTACTCATTTATATATATACTCAATTAATACAAACATGCTTACTTCCCCAAACATTATGTCATTTTATCCAACAAAGTATCTTAATAGTTGAAAAAGACTCGTCCATCGTGGCTCAATCTACAATGAACATAGATAATATAAATTTATGTAAAATGATGGAATCCTACAACCCCAGTGTTGGATGTATCAACACAATCTATCCTAGCATATGGTAATTCACTTAAGTGGATCATAGGTAAAACATAAAATTGTAGGGTCTCAAGTATAAGGCCCCCTTAGTCACTCAGAGTGGGTCCACGAACACATTATACTTTTTTATAAAGCTAATATGTATGTGAGGGTTTTTAATCTGAGTTTATAAAATAAGAATTTTATTATAAATAGTCATCATACCTGTTAGGTTTTGAAATGGTATATGTTTTTAATCTATAAGACATTATTTGTGCCTACCATTCGAGATCAGGCTCATATGAGATATCCGCTTCTTCTCTTTATTTTTTTCCTTCCACTGATCATCCAAAAATTTAATTAAATGATGCAATCATGATTGATGGATTGATATAATTTTTGGTTTCCACCTCTTCATCATAGTATTAATCCAGGAGTCGAGTAACTAAAACCATTGGAACAACCCTCCTTATTATCTTCCATTGAAGTAATCACTATCAATCTACCAAGCCTAGTTGATATAAATTCTTACTAAAAAATTCAAGAACATCAATAATTATATTAAAAAATACTAATATGTACCCATTAATGAGTTATGTCTATCATAAATCAACATTTTGATATGTACTCCAATTCCAAAAATGAATTAAAGACTTCAATAGTATCTACCCTATGATTGAAATGTTATCATCACACAATATCTGTATATATATGCACTCATCAAGGATAGATTTTTGGTGCCATAGAAATCCTCTAGGTTATTTCTAGTTCCATGTATACAGGAAAATATGTATATATATATATATCTATGCATTTGTGTGTGTGTGTGTGTTTATATCATTTGAAAACATCATATTATCTGTTGGACACCGTTTAGTTTTCACATCATGCTAGTGGAATATTCAGAAACTAGTATTTAAAACCCTACAAGAAAATTTTACACAATATATATATATATATATTTATCTCTTCTAAAAAACAATCAAAAATAACATCACTATAAAATTGGAGGAAATTGTTGCTATAAATAAGAAAAAAACCACTTCTAAAATCACATATACCACTATCTCGAACAAAGGGAACAATCACCCAGTAAACAATTCTTTCATATTTCTCAATTACTAACATTAATGAAATTATTTCATTTTAAATTAGCTTCTTTTATTATATTTATTTTAATTAAAAATCATGAAATTCTATAATTAAATTTGAATGAAACCATTTTAGGGCTATAGTGTTTGAAATATTTTGATTATGATATTTTTAAAACAATATGTGTTGAAATTATTTTTAATGAAAATATTTAAGAACTAAAGGTATTATAATTTTCCAAAATCTATTAAAATTTTTTGTAAGGATATTGTTTTTACAATATTATATTTATAACTATGTTAAAAAATAATAATTGGACAATGAATTTTATAAAAGCAACTATATTTTTATTTTTTAATTCATAAAATTAAATTATTTATATATGATATAGAATAATATAATATAAATGTTTTTTATTTTTTTAATATCTCAGTCTAAAGGGTAATAGATTTTAAATAAATCTACAATTTTAGTTTTATTCATATAATTTTATGTGTAATTTCAAAATTACTATTGTTTGTGAGTAAGAAAGGCCATCATTTTATGTGTTCACATCACATGATATTCATGAATCTCATTTATAATATAATATATAGCCATTGTCTATAAATTTCACATTTCATGCATATTCTAGATTAGTTTTAATGAGGTTTTTTATTTACATAATCATTGAACAAATAATTTGTTTATATGAAAATACTTTGTAAATATAATTTATGAGTTTAATAAATGAAATTTTCATACGTGAATGATAATTATTCTTCCATTGAAATTCATTATATTTTCAAATTTCTAAATGTTTTGAGAATAACTTTTCTTAATTTAGAATTGGTTTTATTATGAATGAATATATATAATTTATATTAATTTATTTCCTAAAAATGATTGTAAATATTTTTTCAAAGTAAAAAAACTCAATTTAAAGTTTATATATATGTAAGGAGAGACAAAAATATTTTTAAAAAATTAATCAATTGAATGATATAAATATTTGAATGAGTTTTTGACTGAACCCAACCCTTTATAAAGTTGGTAGTCCCAGGAAACCTTTAATTATTCATTTTTCCACATATTTGGTTTCAAAATCATGAATAATGTTTTCAAAAAATTCAATTGATTATTTTTTAAAAACAATTATTGAATGAAATTTCAGAGTATGGTATTAATATCAAAGAGTAAATAATTTAAATTATATTTTCAAATGGTATGTATCAATTTATTTTTGATGTTATAATCAACATAATGTTGAAAATTATTTCTGAAAATATAATTTCAAAAAGTATTTTCAAAAAGTGTTATTCATTGATTTTTCAAAAGCCTTACTGGAAAATTTTATTCTCATCCAATATTTTATGAAAAATTCATTGTTATCATAGATGTTCATAGATAGATGGATTTTATAAAGAGACATCAAATGTGAGGAAAATTATATATAAATTTTTATTTTAATAGATCTCTAATTATTTTTATGGTGATTTCTAATTTTCTAAGACATGGATCAGAAAACATCTAGGAATGTAAAATTCATTTTGTATAAATATGGGTTTACTATTCTAAAAAAACATAGAGTTTATATGTACTGAACTAGGATGATAGGGTTCGAGGCTATTCATTTTGTAATAGATCTATATTTTAGATAATTCTAGAAAATTAGAACACTCGTTAGGTTTTGTATCCGTTCATAGTAAAATGTTATATTCTGTAATTTTCAAATGGAAGTACAAATCAGAATAATATCTTATCTCTTCCATATGAACTACTTTATCTGATTATCATAATGTTATGACCATTTGAGCTTCATCATTATAAAGCCTTTTGATTAACATTCAAACCTCATTATCACATATCCAACACATCTGATATTCACCAATTCAGTTGAGGATCGGGATTTGTGTATTATGCACTCTATCCAACACACCTTTTGTACCATGAACAATGGGGAAAGTATCATTAAATTAATTTTAAAGGCTTCACCCTCTATAATAAAAATGAATCAATCCAACAGTTTTATGAAGCTATATAAGGTGGAAACTTCCGAATTATATATATATATGTTTCAATCGTTATGTGTTTTGTCATGGGACAATTTTAAATGATTTTGAAAAATTAAAATTTGAGTTAATTATATTATATTATAGAAATAAAGTATAGGAAAAACAATTAGAGTATCTTACAAAATCTACTTCTAGGATAACCACTTTATGGTGTTTACATCATTACAAACCCACTTCCAAATGTTTTATGTGGGAAATAGAAGCATATGAATTTGAAAGTTACCTCGAGCATCACTCTCCTCGGGTTAAATCTTCATCTTTGTGACAATCACAGACATTAGAGACCTTATAGACATTGGTAACAAGACATAAGTTTTAATATTTCAAGAATAAATTAATTTTTAGGGAACAATTTAGATAAGGGGGGATGTAAAATTCTGATTTTTTAGTTTTTCATTTAAATAGATATATTAATTATATAATATATTGATTAAAATGAGAGGAATGTTAAAAAACTTATTGATTATTTGACATTAATACACCATATCAATAAATTAAAATATTCAACATACTCACATACAGTGATATTAAAACAACATGAGCACCTCCTATTAGAAACATAATACCAAATCTATATTAATTATCCCTTGAATCCTTCATAGTTATATAATCTCCTATGATGAAGACAGATAAAATGAAATGTCTTAGAGGAAAATTAAGAACCGTGGTAAATGAAAAAATGAAATACTTAGATGGATATTGGAAACATTTTTAACACTTATGGAATGAGTATATATAGAAACATTATAAAAACATTATATAAATGTAAAAATTATAATTTTTATTTTAAAGGTGATAGTGACACATATGAGTAGTTGGTAAAATAACATGTCATTAAATTTAAAATAGATGATAATTATATAATTAAATAAGACTTACTGATTTTTAAATATTATTATTTTTAAAAGAAACCTATATTACTCATTGGATGTGTACTGAACTTTATCAGGAAATAAAAATATTATTAAGGGATACAAATATACATCTTGTGAAACTACTAAAACTAATCACTAAACCTTATTATAAGTAATATAAAAGGAATTAAAATAATGAAAATTATAATACCAAGGTGAGTATTAGTCATAGGTAAAATAAAAACTATTAGAAAAATTGTTGTATTATAGAGTTAAAATGAGGTAAACTAATCATTATTTTTTTTAGGAATTTTAGTTTTTTAAAATATCACATTGGAACAAGTATTTATGAATATTTATTTTTGAAAGTTTCCATGTGGAAAAACAACTATTTAGGAAATTTATGATTGAATAAAATATTGGGTTTAAAATTCTTTTTAATTGATATATATATAATTTATAACAAAAATAATAATATAGAAATTTTTAAAATAAATATTTCCAATATAATAAATGGTTTATAAAAATAATTTTATTGTTATAAAATATAGTAATTAATAAAAAACTGGATTATTTTCTATAATATTAGTTTTTTAGACTATTTTATAAAAAATAGTACTCCACAACCTAATGGATCATATGAACACCTCAACCACATGGAGGACCCTTGAGGTGTTAGAAATAATGTGGGGGTATCAAACTAAGATAGCTGAGTAGCTGGGAATATCCTTAATAGGATCATATATATAGTTAAAAGTGGGTGGGACACATGTACAGGAAACCCCTTGGTATGTAGTGAGAGTGGTCTGATGACCACGTAAACCCTTGTATAATGATTTTATGCATGTGTGATTTTGTTTTCCAAGACTAGTAACCAAATTAGTTTTTACAATGAATTTATAAAAACCAATTATGATTCAATATGGGAAATGTTTTTCAACCGAGGGATGTGATCTCGACCCTGATTTCATGACTATGCCTATCCAAACCATCTGATTCATCTCTCTATTCATTTTTCATCTATAGATTATCTAAACGATTAAATCAAAATATTGGATTGTAATCATTGGATGGATCTGATCTTGGACATCCAACTCTTCCCCATCATCTTCATCCCAGATTCAACCAACAAAAACCTTCAACATATCCCTCATTAATCCCACCCATTGATGTCTTCACTATAAATCAACCATGTTCTAGTGGAAAATGTTCTTAATGATTAAGAAATCATGATTGTCCATTAGAATAAATAAAATACGAATTACTACCCCTTAATGAGTAATGTCTATCATGCAACTATGATATGATATGAACTCTAATAGCATGAATTATTCCCAACCATCCATGATATATTCCTTAAGATGAAAATGTAGTCATCTCTAAAAAATGTATATATATATTCATTGTGATTATATTTATGGAACCACTGAAATCCTATAAAATGTATCTAGTTCCCTGTATTAAAAAACATTTAAAAATATAAATTTATATGTGTCTATCATTTAAACAAATGAAATCTTAAATTGGCCATATTTTGGCCTGCACAGTAGTGTAGTGGAAGAGAAATATATAGTATTTAAAACATCATGAGACAAGTTGATATATAATATACATATTCATCCTTATCATATCAATACAATAAAAATTAAAAAATAATATCATTATATATTGTGTGGAAATTTATCCAATAAATAGGATATAAACCTATTGTAATTTTCTATATACCACTCTACCACACATCGGGAACCAGCAACCCAATAAACCCTCCAACCTTCCATTTCAATTAGTTATGGAAAGGTAATTTTAATATTTTTTATGTTTTTATAAAACATATTTCTATTGAAAGGTAATTATATTTTAGACCTAAACTTCAACAAAACCCTTATCAGGGATATAGTTTTTTAAATAATATTATAATTAATTTTTATAAATACTATGAGATGGGATTATTTTCAATATAATTATTTGAAAATTAAAGGGATTAGAAATTTCCCAAATCCATTAAATTTTTATGTATGTGTAATATTTTCTGAGTTTATAATTATAATTGTGTAAGAAAATAATCATCTTATGAATTTTCTATGAGCCACTATATTTTTAATATTTACATCATAAATTTCCATTTTTGATCTATGATTTAAAATAATATCACATATTTTCTTGTTATTTTTTTAATGTAAAAGTCTAATGGGTAACAGAATTTTTCCAAATCACAATATATATATATTATTCATATAATTTTATTTTTATTTTCTATATAATAGTATGTTTTTTGTATGAAAGACAATGATTTTACGCGTGAAAATTTGTTGTACATTCGAAGATGTCATAAAAAACATAATATGTTGGAATAATCTATATATTTTGATATTTGCTATATACAAAACATTAATTTTAATAAACTCATTGTTTAATGTTAATATGTGTAAAATGAATTATTCGGTTATAGGAAACTGGTATCAAAATTGAATTTATGGATTTAAAGAATGAAATTTTAAAACAATAATGTTAATAATTCATTCATTATCATTATATGTATTTATGTAATGTCTAAAAGTGATGAGATTTAGTTGTCCCAATCTAGAAAAAAATTATTATGAAAATATAGATATAATTTATTTAACATTATAAACATTTAAATGTATGAAATAATGTTTGTAATGTACAAAATAAAGTTTAATTGTATTCATATGTATGGAAAGATTAATTTTTTTAATAAAATTAGGAACATCAATGTTGTAACTATGTAAGGATTTGGGAAGTAAACCCACACCTCGAGAATGTGGGTAGGCCTATGGAAGCCTTCAATATTTCATGTGGCCCCATGTATTATTTTCAATCGCTCTTATAATGTTTTCTAAAAAATCACTCTATTATTTTCATTGCAATTTTTGAGATTATTTATTTTGAAAGTGTTTTTTATTTTAAAATATAAAATATTTTCATTGATATTTTGAAATGGTATTTCATAATGTATATTAAAATGTATTATAAATAGAATCTTCAATAATATTACTCAAAAAAATTCAAAATAATATTTCATATTGGTTTTAAAACTTATTTTTAAAATTTGTTACCATTAAATATTTTACTCATCCCATGTTTTAAAATGTTTTCACATGTATGTTAGAAGAAAAAAAAGTACTAAAATGTTTGAAGAGATAATAGATTCTAGGTAAAATATATAGTTTTTATAAAACTCTGATAAATTTTTATGGTCATATCGAATCTCTAAAACCGAGACCAAAAATTTTATTGAAATGTAAAATGTTATTAGTACATTTTTGAGTTATCATTTATAAAACATAAATAGAATTTGTATATAATGAATATGGAAGTGGTGTTCTAAATATTTATTTTGTTAATGGAAATCTTCTGGGATAGAGGTAACCTATAAAATAATGGGATATATGAAGGCTTCATGAAATACACCATAAATATATAATAAAATCTTTGAGAATTTACCAAAAAGGTTTTATGATCCCAAGAACCCACAAAATTAACCATCACACATTCCAAAACATCACTGTTAAGAGACCATTTTGAGTGATTTAATTTCGAATTAATGTCCACATGACATCTCATGTCACAGATATTGGATTCGTTGGGTGTTTTTAGTTCCATGTACACATTCAATTGATATCAAATGAAAACAAAAATTGTTCACCCAAAACAAGTATTTCAATTTTTTTGGCCTTGAATAAGTGGATATCCAAAAATTGTCAAACCAAAAAATTTCCCAACATGAATCTATTAAATATAAATTTGATTAGCTAGACATTTTTATTACATTTTATGCTTCATTAATGGATTTTCTTATTCATGATTTTTTATTTATGTTTATTATAAAAAAAACTCTATTAAATATTGAATAAGGGAATTGCAACAATGATCAAATTGCATATTGGATGCTTCACATGATAGGGCCTACTAAAACATAATGAAAATATTACATATTGTATTCATTAAGAGCTAGGTGATGAATGCACTTATTTTGGATTACAGAACTAATGGTATAATACCAAACCTAGATGTGATATGTAAAGGCTTAATAGACAAGAATCCTCCTAGGATATCTTATAAATGATGTGTGTCAGAATAGATGTAGCAAAAACATGTCACCCACTCAGACTAATTCAATAGTATCTCCTTAAAACATGGTAAAAAATATCTCATTTATCATAGAGTTGTTGACCCGGAATATGATCCTGAATTCATCATAGTTCAGGGTCCATGCACGAGTGATCATGTCAATAAATATCATTAACACCATGTGACATCAATCCATCAGTATCATATTGAGGAATTCACTTAAAAATACATGTTTTTTAGTGATATATGATAATGATAAAGATCTCAGTAGGTGTGAAATGATATATATTATAATAGGTAGGCCCATATCCCTACTTCCCCTGAAGAATCCTAACAACATAACAAGGTTTTGAGTGGTCCCAAATTCCTTTTCATCCTAATAAATCCACCTAGTATAGTCTGGAAGCATCAATGGAGGTCTACCAGCACATCATTGTAGAAATATAGGGGTAGGCATGCATTCTTATCCAAAAAACTCAACCAATCACCATATCTTAACAATATATGGAGGATAAGAGTATGATAATACTTATAATCCCAATAAAGATTAATAACAAATTCCATTTCATACCAAAGAATCTAGTTAAAATATTTTGACTATAATGGTTGGTCAAGAAACATATCCCTAAAAACATTAGAAAAAAGAGCCACCATATCGTAGTACTGAAAAAAAAATGTGGCCATCAAAATATCCCTACAAACAATAGGGGGAAGAAATGATTACTACTCCTATACCACATAAACTTTTCAATGTATATCATTAGTTACCGAACAGTATACACACATGCTCTCCCCAATTTTTAGGTATATATAGTATGTCCAAATGAATAATGAATAATAATATTAGAAACACATTAATTTATTAATGGGAGTTAAAAAAATCAATTTAGTAGACACTTTATTGTAGTAAAATATTCTTGTTAAATAATAAATTCTTTTCCAAAACATATCAGTATTCGATCAGTGATAGGTACATATTATTACTCCCCTCAAGGGCTTGACATTTCCATATTATATCATTGTCGAATCCAAGAATTAGTTACACATTAAATCATATTTAAATGACTCCCTTGGGTATATTATGATGAAAATATATGAGTTCCTAATGGATTCTCCAATATATGATAGTCATCGTATGCAGTTAGAAACCAAAATATGGCAATAGAGAATTTCTATGAAGTTGTTTCACCATGGGAATCCCAATGATATGGAATCGGACCATTTCATATCCCTTATAATTATTGGAGTTATTGAGGCCCTTAAGAAAATTTCAATATGGCTTGCAGAAACAACATACTTTTCATTAAGAGAAGGATGAAGTGTAATTTGAAATTGTCATCTACACAATATTACTACCTACATCTCTGGAGGACCTCCCCAATGCATCTTTTAAAATGATCGTCCCTGTGGTGGTATCAAGATAGATCATGGTATTTCTCTTAGATGCGAGATATAAACATCCTTCTCATGTTTGAATAATCTAATGGAATTGAATTCATCACATTTCTACTATCCACCTAGAAGTTCTTCCATATGGTATTTCCTATATGAATCTTCAATGTAGTTAAAAATTTATTAAAGATGGTAGTCCATCATATGATTATTTATTATGAAGGCCCTCATTGTAGAAATATTACACGTTAATAATAACATCCTCCACATTCCAAATATACATTGTGAAATCCCTCATGTCAATAGTGTAGAAAATCTTTTATACATTGTTTTTTTTATTTGTTAGGACAGTTATTAGATTCCGTTAAAAAATGATGTTGTAAATATTTTCTTTAATATTCTTTAAAAAAAATATCTAAATTCATAATGGAATAAATTTTTTACGGAGGGGTTTTTATAGTAGTAATGATAAAAATGATTCGAGAATAATAGTTTTTATATCGATTATTTAATAACTAATGTAAAAAATAATATATTACATTGGTTTTATATATAAGTGATGTGAGAAAGTATTTTAGGATATTGAATTTTTGCATATACTATTAAATAACCGACTTGAAAATTCATATACTACACCAGAATTTATATGACCAATGTGGAAAAACACAATTCTGAAGCCTTATTTTACATTGTTTAATAATTATCTGTTGTCAAAAAAATATTATGTGATGGTTATTATGAATCCAATGTTAGAATGCTTCAAAATGATGGTTTTTTTCGGTTATTTTAAAATTAATGTAATAAACCCATTATCTTTTTGTTCTATAAAAACTAACTAAAAAACCCCAAGCAAAGATATTTTTAACATCATTTATAAATTAATAGATGTATAAACTTTATTTTTTTAATATTTCATAATATAATTCCTCTCCACTACCAAACAAAATATAAAAGTGTTGAAATAGTATGAAAACACAAGAAATATAAATAAGAAGAATAGTTACTCATTCAAAATAAAAACATTAAATAATTAAAATATTAACTAAGAAAATAAAACCAAAAAAATACTACTAACTACTCATTTATAATTATGGCATTCAAAATTAAAATATTCATCAAAAAACTAATATCCAACAAAAAACTATAAAATTATTATCATTTTCCACTTGAATGTGTGTGAGCTCTTGTGCCCTATAATGATGAGATTCATCAAAAAGGCACAAATTAAAAGGAAATTAGTTAATATGTATAATGAAAAAAAACAAATTAAATATTAAGTGATTATTTATAGAAAATCTATCCTGTTTAAAATTCATAACTATTCTAGTTTTAATTATTTTATACCTAAATCATAACATATAATATCCACATTATTTTATTCCTTTTTATTTACAATAATTTTTTTATATGAGTTTTTCAATTCAAAATTTCATTTTTTTAATAAATTATCCAAATTTATTATTTATAAATGGAATATGACATTACCTTTTACATATTTTATCTTGTAATTAATTATATTTGTGGTTTTTTGAAAAAAAATACCATACCATATAAGAAATTTATATGAATGAAATAAATTTTTTATTAATTTCAATATAAAAACGATTAAAAATTAAAACCTACTTTTCCAATATGATCTTAAAATTTCCACCCAAATCTCCATGGATAGAGCATACTAAGAAATGTGTCTCATCTCTTGGAAACAAACATAATATAAAATGGACTTCAAAATAAAAGAAAATTTAATTTTACATTTTATTATGTTAAAAGAAAATAAAACATTGTGAGATATATGTTTCATACCTCTCAACAAAATAATACATTCAACATTGTGTAATTATATTCTGTTCAAATATTTCCACAATATAAACTATTTTTCTTCTTCAGTCAATGTTCACGCTTCAGGTGAAATTAAATATGGGTCCATCAATCAATATATATCAATCATTTCATTTTCCTCAATCATTTTATAAAGACACATAATAAAAAATAAACATATGTATAATATTTCAGTAAATATAATGCAATTGAAGATATATGTTAAGACGCACATGGAAAAAAGCTGCATCATGATGATGCATAACTTATCTTCAATTTCAAGCTCCATGGTATCATTTTATAGAATCCCTATATTTATTGAGCACCTACAAACATTATCTTCCATTATAATGATATTTACACCCACTAAAAATTTTAATTGTTATGAAATTAATTCAATACTACTAGAATTTTTATATGATGTCATAGACCATTGTCTTTATTATTGTCTATAAATTATTTAATTACCTATGAAGTATTATTTTAAATAAATAGATAAATATATTCAATTTCATATGGTAAAAAAATTAATAAAAAATAAAATAAAAGATAAAATTTACACATACCTCTATGGTAATATATTGTAAAAGTTGAGATAGAAAAAAAGTGGTTGATACTTTTTCAACTATCCTCACCACATCTGTAGGTAACATTACTCCAGCTGATATATCAATAATATTCTATATAGTGACCCTATGATGCTATATATTTAACTGTTGATGATGAGTGGTATCTCTTATATAATATATCAGCCAATACACAACTATATTATATATAGGATCATCAGCATATAACTGATAGTAAGTAGGAAGTTGTGGATGAGTGGGTGTATGCTTAGGATAAAAAATGGGGTATGTAGGTGGCGGTGTAGGAGAGGGTGTAGAAGTAGGATAAAAAATGCAGTCCACAATATGAGTTGGAAGATAAATCATGGGGTCTTCTAGTATTGGTTGGGTGTGGGAGCTTCTGGAATAGGTGGAGGAGTGGGACCTATAGTCTTAAATTTTATTTGCATGTATGAGAACATGGAATATACTGATTCTATGATCTTTTACTCTATCATCAAATTAATATATTGAAATTAAACCTCCAAATATTCTATTTTTTATTATATTAGTCCATTGCAGAAGCTGAATATCATGGAAACTCTTATATCATTGATAAGACCACTGGGTATCCTCATACACGATAAAGGTTTTCAATCATTCCCAATGTTTTAAATAAAATATCATTCATCCCCTCAGATAAAAATACCCATGTGTTCTCTTATACATATGATAATCGTACATGAATTATTCAAAAAAAATTAATGAATCAAAATATATAAATAATCTAATGAACATAAATAAATAAATAAAATACACACCATAAAATCTACTCAACTATGACCCCGGATTCTTCTATAAGATTTTTCCTCTTTTTGAACATATGAGCCCTCTTCAATTTTCATTTCTAGCTTGGGGGATTGAGGGGAAACCTCTATTGAGCTTGAAGACTTATCTCTCATATTTTTTACGTTTTCATCCATAATTTATTCTTCGAAGAATGTATGCCTCCCATGTGAACATGTGTGAGGGTATACATTGCCATATTGGATGTCTTGATGATATCTCTTTAATTATTATAAATTAATAATAAAAAATCATTACTAAATCATTAATAAGATAATTAGAGTATGAAAAATTATAAAAGATACATTTTACATACAAAAAAATATTCTATTATTCTACATTAAAAAAATTGTTTCAATGTTTATTAATCAATGAAATGATATATAAGACAAGAATGTTCATGTTTCCTATGCCTTAAAATAAATTCATATTACACTATATACATTTTTATATTATTAAAAAAATATAAGATAAAATTACAAAAATAGTCTCCCACAACTAAAATATTGTTACTTTGTCACACATCCCCAATCATTAAACAATATTCTGACATTACATTTTCCCTAAATATATAAAAAACTCTTGATATTCATTTCATTATGACCTCATGGAAAATCATTGTCATAAATTCTTACTACTATCAACTAGTCCTGTCTATGAGGAACATATAATTTTGGTAAACCTGGGTTACAACATTTACCAACCATCAAACTCTCATTTTCCATGGTGGGAGTGTATGATGGATTGGGGTCATCAAGATGAGCATGTCCACATTCCTCCCCAGGGGTATGTTTAGGACTATCATATCTAGAAGTATGTGCTTGATAAACATACTGATATGTAATTATCCTTCAAATCAAAGAATCATACAATTAGTACACAAATATACAAATTCAACAATTATAATACTAATGTAAATGAAGAATGAAAAATTATGAAACCATAAAATAAAATAAAACTTGACAGAATATTATTCATATTTTTTAGAGTTAACTAAAATGATAAAAATATAAGTGATATATGAAATTTCATGTAAATGAATGAAAAAAATCCAAAATTTGTGTAGGAATATTAAAATGGTACAACCTAATAAATTAATGTTTTCCCAAAAAAATATTTTCTCAATATACTCTTCAAAAAATATTTTTTTATTTAACATACATGATTTAACATAATTGAATTACAAATAAATAAATATATATATATATAAGTTACATTATGGTAAATATGGTAGAATACAAAATAATCTAATAAAAACAAACATTTTTAATTATTTGATTTAATACAAGGTTTAATTAAAAATAATTAAATTATCTATCATTTTAAGAAATTATTAAAAGTAAATGATAAATAAACATTTGTTACATATAATAATAGGAATTTACTATTGGATTAATTTCCCAAATTCTTTTGTCCTGATCATTTATTATGGCATAGTCCATGTCTATGAAGTGCCCTCATTATTATCTATTAATCGTTCTATAGTAGTAGGGGTCTCACATAAATGAGAATCTTCGTCAAGTTGATCACCACCAACATATTGTTTTTTCCTTGTAAACAAATAGACCACTGCATATTATATTGATCAAGAACAAAGAATGTTTTTTAATGTGTTTCCATTTTGAAATAATCAGTTGTTTCTTCTAATCTTTTTAGATTAACAAGTGTCATTTCAAATTCATCATCTTTGACATTGTTTTTAACGACAATGAATTTGCATTTAAACACTATATCAATAAATTTAATTTAATCAACTTCCCATATTTCTTCAATGTCACCATAATATTCCCACGATTCATAAATTGGGATTCTGTCTTTAGAATTGTGAGAAAACATTACTTCTATGAACTCTAGTATATACACTTTTATTAAATGCACTACTATTGTCGTAATCATTCATATGAATATATAACCATTAATTTCATACCTATACCATCTTATAAAATTTAAAAATGGACCACCCACTAGCATTCATAATGCCTACAATGTATCTGATCAATCAGACACAGTCTTGGTGAACCATGGAAAACCTGTTTTGTTATGCTCATTAAAAATCCAAATTTCTTTTTTCTTTGGATGGCATTGTTTCAACTCATTATTATGAAATATTATATATGGTTGAGCACAATATATGATATTCAAGATGTATAAATGTACCACCATTATTAAATCACCCAAAAAATATTTAAAAATAATCCACTATTCCCCTTTCCTACATAATTAACTTGTTCATAGGGAGATAGAGGATGACAGATGTTATCAACCGAAGAGAAGTAGCTAACAAAAAACTTTAAAACATCTTCATAAATATAAATTTCAATAATATTGTATTCAAGTTGATATAGATTCTTATGATACCCCTTAAATATATTCATATATTTGTTAAAAGGATACATCCAATATAGATATAAAGGTCCACAAACGATTTTTTCTAAATCCAAATGAAACATTTAATTCACCATTATATCAAAAAAAATGAAGGAAAATAAATTTCCAATTGAAAAAGTATATAAATTTATTTATTTTCCAAAATGTTAAAATCATCCAGATCAATCGCCTTATTACAAATGGAATTGAAAAAATAACACCCTTTCATGATCATCTATTGGGAACTGATGGGAAAAATTACACAAAATGCTACAGATAGAATTTTTTGCATCATAATGTGACAATAATTACATTTTAAACATGTCAACTTCAAATCCTTCAATGTGACAAAAAAATAATACATTTGGACAATAACCAATATGGCACTTTGATACAATGAAGACATTGAAAAAAAACTAATTTTCTCCATCTTAGATAATATATGACAAGTTGGTGGCAGAAATGTTCACCAACCATGAGTGGGAGCAAACTCCAAAATTTATTCCCACTGACAGAAAATCTAATCTTTCTTTCAACGCATCTTTAAAAATTCTATTAATATCTAACAGTGATCAAATCATGCTATCGTATATATATTTCTCCATGTGAATAACATTACTGTTATGTATCACTACATGATAGCTCTAATATGGTAGCTTGAAAAAATATTGACTATTTCTTCAAAAAATTTCTATCGTTACTAGATTATTGTTTCCTTAAAAAGTACCATCAGGGTTTTTCACCTTAATAAAATACTCATCATTGGATAAATTTTTTTGAGCAATATAAATTCTTCTGAGCCATCAAATGGTTTTTTCATATTCAATAAGAGAGATCCATAGGAAATAAACATTCAATAAACCATATATATTGTTTTCCACCCAAGATGTAATTGACAATATAAAGACTATTTTTTACGAATTGGACTTGTTGTATTACCCATAGGAAAATATCCAGGCAAATTTTTATATACTGGGAAGTCATTTATAGTTAACATAATCATTGCATGAAATTGATAATATTACATTTTATAAGAACCATGCACCCGAATACCATCCTCCCCTAAGAAATTCAAATCTTCAATTAATGGTTACAAGAAAACAGTAATATCATTTATGGTTTTCTTTGGTCTTGAGGTCATTAAACTCAACATGACATATTTGTGCTTTATAAAAAATTCACGAGATATGTTATGGATGACCAATAAAATAGGCCATGAACTATGGGGGCTACTGAGGCCTCAATATGGATCCATTCTATACGTGCACAACCTAAGTCTGTGATTTCTAACTTCATTTCCAAATGTATGAAATTGGTTACCAATTTTCTTCCACTACGTACAATGAGCTGGAAGGGGTATTTTTACATCACTTATACGCTCATTATCATGAAATAATAGTTTGTTTCCATCCTGTGAATTAAAAAATAAGCATTTCAAACAAGGAATTATATAATGATTCCAAAACACCTAGTAATGGGTGTTAGTAAACACTTATTAATCCTATGATTTTCATTTCAACAAATATCGTTATGTCCCATGTTGAGGACACTATAAAAGAAATTCATATTCATTACTATGTAACCCACAATATTTCAGGAAGTAATGTATTTTATTATACCCCAATACCATCAGGAATAATATTTTTTGTCCTTATAATGTTAATATGGAATATCATTATATTTAGGAAGAATGTATTTCAATAATTCTATCATCTCTATAAAACTCTTTTCCCTCCATCCATGTTTCACCTTCAGTTTAATAAATATTAACGCCAATAATAAAATAGTAAAATCCATAAACCATGATACAATGGGTTTTCATCACCACCATATATAATCTAAATTTGAAGTTCCCTCTAAATATTCTCTAATTCAATATCAGGAATCATTTCAAAAATATCATCGGAGTAACCATCTTCAAAAGAATCACCAATAGTGGTTCTAAAATTCTTCCCATTTTCACCATGAAAAATCCAAGTGTTGTAACTACGATTAAATAAATGTCAAATTAAATTATACTTTATCAATTTACATATCATCTTATTCATATTTAAACATTTTAGGCATGGAATGAAAAAAAATCTATTATTTGGAACATTATATTTTGAAAATTCCAAAAAAACCATCAACACCTTCTTTATATTCATCACTCATTCAATTTACCATAATCTAGCATCGACTAATTATTACCTATAATAGATATAAAAATTATATATGATATTAAGATATTCTAATTTTATATTTACATGAAATATTTCATCATTTAAAAGTAACAAAATTATTTGTTATAAATCAAATATATGATTTTTTCAAATACAAATAATAATTTGACACAGTAATGGAAGATAATTTTAAATATAAATGAGAAATACTAAAAATAATATGAATGGATACAATTTTAAAAGTAAAATATTGTTAGATAATCCAATTTTATATTTTTTTGAAATATTCCCGAATTTGAATGTAACATAATCCAGATATATAAAACAAATATTTGTATATTTGAAAATTATAATGATATTGTTTTTTGAACAATAAGATTGAATAAAACTATGTATAAATAAATTAACATCGACTACATTGATGTATTATTGACTAGTCACAAATTTTTTTTGACAATTAAACTCATGGAAAAATCAATACCAGAAAATAATACCCCTATAGTAAAAAAATAATTCACTCACATTTGATGTCACAATATAGTTAAACATATTTCAATGATATGTGGTATGTGAATAACGTCCAAGCATTACATCATTATATGGTATGATTACTGTTGTGAAAATAAATCCTACTTTTTTTGAATTCACTTTACTATAGAAATAAAATAATATCTAGAACATTATGTTGAAAAAATATCATCATTAGTCCTATGACTATTGTAGAAAATGAGGTAGCTCTATTGAGTTACTCAATCCCCACAGTGTATTTCATTGCAGTATTTTGTAAATGATATAATATATGTTAAATTCATTCTATAAATAGATTATTTTATGAAAATTTTTGGTGGTTCATGTAGTTCATTTTTTATTACAGTAACAAAGATTCAACACCAGGATCCTTTATCTCAACAATAGTTTTACCAAAATCGTTATCTAAATAGGCTTTGAATAAGTGAATAATTCGTGAATAAAAAATATATAGGTTCAATTTTTCTTGGAATGGTAACATTTATTCAAGACAACTACCAAATACATGTTTTCCTTATACATATATGGGGATCCCCTATATGAGAAAAAAATAATGGCTTGACATTTGGGGGAATTTTTGGTAGTTTCATGACCTATATTCCATCCATATGCAACTTGGTTCTAGGGATTTCATGTATTTTATAAAGTGTACAATATTTAAAACCTCACGGGACCTCACCTTAGAGGAATAAAGGAATCTATTATTTTAAAATATATGGAATTTATATAATAAAAATTGTAAATATAAATAAATTCATGAAACATTGACTTATAGTGCATTTATGGTGTGTAATGGGAATACAAAACATGACACAAATAAATTATCACATGAATTTGACAAATAATTTCTTTCAATATATGAAATAAATTCCATAACATGAGGAAATTAAATAATATATTTCAATATTCTGGTAACTGAAATAGAAAAATATAGATTTAGGGACTCTATGAAATAGAACGACATAAATCAAGGCATGTGAGGCTTACTTGAGAGTATAGTGTTGACCAGATTGATGCATTGATGAAAAATAAAATTAAAGAATATGTAAAAACAATTTTGGAGGCCAGGATATTGAATAATTGATTCTAGGGTGTTCACATGACATAGAACCGATTTACTATCACCTGAACAGAAAATACAGTAATGACTCAAAATGAGCCTTTATAAAATTTTAAATGATTTATCATGTTTATAATTTATTAACTTATGAGATAAAGAATTTTTTTTACATTTATCACATCATTTATTCAATAATAAACATTATATAATTATTTATAACATTTGTTATAGTATAATGTGCATTATAAATCAATGATATGTGCTTTATCACGCCCGTTATAGAATAGCTAACCTGATAATGAGTGATAAATTATTTGTCACATAGGTTACAAAATAACTAATTTTATAAATCAAGATAATTAATTTTTAACATCGGCTATATTATAACTAATGTGATATTACAATTTACACAGTTTTTCACATTGGTTATTAATGACTGACATTAAACTGTCAACATGATAAATTCATTTTGTACTTGTTTATTATGAGGAACTCAAGAGATTGAGGATAGTTACATAAATTAGCCTATCTTTGATTAGAAATATTTTTTATCAAAAAGAATAAGACCAATGAAAACAATCATTTCCCTGACATATTTCAAATATCTTAGGTGATAATATAATAGAGTTGATTTGAACTGATATTTTTCACATCAAAATGGATGATGGTAAGGGACTACACTATTCAGATAAGGTAAAGGAAAACATCATTGAATATTTAGATAATAATGAAATGATATGGATTGAAATGGAAAATGAAGTCATACCTATAGGGTTATTAAACATAACTACTTCATGATTTGATATTTTTGATGGCTATTGAAGTTGAATGCATACATAATCATCAAATGAATTTATGTATAAATATATTTCAGCTAAATGTAAATTATATGACTTATATAAAATATTAATAATACATCCATGAAATAGAAAACTACACTATTAGTTCAAATTTTCTACCTTTCATTTTCATGATTCCAACAATGGTAATGTATTGTAAATATATCAAACATGCATTTTAGGATTATTTGAAGGATCTCATGAAATTGATCGGTGAAATAAAATTCAGCATACACATCAGAAGATGATATAGACATGATGAACTGCATTTCACTATGATCACTAGTCACCAAATACTATTACTAGTGATATATTTCATGTTAATTTCTTTAGAACATGTGTTTTTCCTCAACATTTCACATTCTATAAGGTAAATTCAATATAATCCCTCTATTTCTATGTCTGAGAACTGAAAAACATTATAAGAGATATGAATTTAAGGAATCATGAATCGGGGTTCTAACAATCTTGAAAATGAGACTCATTTACGAAAAAATACAAATATATATTTGAGACACTTCAAAATATATATAGAAAATAGCCTTCATAGAATCTACTTAATTTGGATGATGATCAAATAAAATCATTAAGAAACGAAGGGGTTTTGGCAGTGGATGATGTAACAAAAATATCTGATAAACCCTATATTATGAGGTTGGGGGAATTTTAACCACCACTATTAACTCAATGATCTTGAAATCTCATGTGAGATCATGAATCTTTGGTGGTAGGATCATTTTAGACACTATACATTGGGATGAGTGTTTTTTTCATAACCTCATCATCCGTCATAGAAGTCGGTAATGTCCAAGATGAGAAAACAACCAAAGATGAACATTTTTTGTTCACCCCATCATGTGTCCCATCATTCTCTATATATATTTACCCATAATTGGTCTCTATAGACTCTAACTCAATTTTCCATCACAAATAAAATCCATGGGGTGGTGTAGTAAGGGGTGGGTGAGGCCTCACTATAAATGTACGCAAAAACATTATTCCAAGAATGAAAACTCTAATGAAATCTATGATTTTTATTTTTATGGGTATTTATAATCGTTCATTTACCCTTATCATTTTTATTAGGACACGTGTTTGGAAGCATTAAATTCATTCGTCAATATCATCAGCATATCCCCACTAATGATCCAGAGCATGATTCTGACATAGTAGAGTGGGAGGAAGAAATATTCATCTAGAATATGGATAACATTGTATATTTTGAAGAATGTTTTCAAAATAATAATTAATGTAATAGAAAAATATTCCATTTCCATCAAATTCCTCAAATCCACCATTTTTTTGGTCTTCCCCCAATGAAATTGTAGAGGGTTTGGCCAAAGCCCACCCATTACCTAATCAAATTTAGTCTTTAACTAAAGAAGTGTGAGTTTCTCAATATGAAGATAATGTAAAGGAGTTAAAGTTAGTCATATTTTATTTAGTCTCCAAAAATGTTCTTGCTAAATATATTTATAAAGTAAGAAATATTATTTATCCATCATGAAATAAAACCTAGTGTAGAGAAAAAACATCACCAACAATAAAGGAATATATCCAATCAACCAATTAAGCATCTATGTCACAATTATACCTATACAAGATGGCTATAGAATATCAGATACGTCCCCTATTGAAGAGAAAACCTAGCACACATCAGAGTACCTAACCTATGTCATTAATTATAGGTTATTGTCAATAGACGTGGGAAAGAATACTATATCAAGATATCCATGCTACCACTACTCAAGTGTTCGTCAGACGAAAATTTTGGAAAAAAATTATTAGCACCATTTATTGGGTCTTTGATTGCATAATGTTAGTCCATTAAAGGATATCATAAACATTATGGCTAGAAAGAAAACCATTATCTGATTGGGTTGATGAGCCTCATCCTCCACAAAACTATATAATTCTATCTTTTTAGATGTTTAATAGAACAAAGGTCTCGATGCAACATCGAACTCACATTATATCCTAATGTGATCTGATCATGGGAACTCTTAAGATGTAATAGGTAGCATTGATTTGATATTTTTATATACATTGGATGTTCCATTTTTACTATTATTTAAATATTATATCTATATCAATTATAGAATTATAGGATCACCTCTATAAATTACGTAATTCATGTAGCACCACAGCGATAAATCAAATTTCCCCTTAACTCCCAGATTGAACACAATGAGATAATGAAAGAGTCTCATATTTTATTACCTTTTGGAAGGGTCAAGAATAATACATTACCTTCTAACTCCCCTAGGAAGAGTTTCTATGAATCTACATTGAAAATATCTATTATGAGTTGAAATCATCACTTATAATTGTATAACTTCTTTTATGATTTTGGTATATTTCCATATTCACATAGAGGAAAAAATAATCCATTTAGTGAACCAATACAATACTATGGAAACTTATATAACTAATGGGAAAATTACATGAAATGTACATGTAGTATATAATACTCTTTTTCATGCTCTAACACCTGCTAAAACACCCAAAGCCAAGAAAAAATACACGTGGAACCTCCTCATAAAAGGGAAATGAAACAACTACATCATTAACAAGAAGTTATAATGGACTAGTGGACCACATCAAATTTTGAATAAATTAATAAATTCATTACTTTTTAAAATTATTAGGATCCTAGATATTTCCTCGCAACAATGTAAAACATCTTACTGAAGATTTCAAATCCCAAAAATCCCCATAAATTTTGGCTCGATGACAAAAAGGATTACTGTCCCATCACTTGAATATTAGCAACCCCATCCATGATTAAGTATTCACAAAATAAACTCTCTTATGTTTTTTATATTCTTGTTATGTTTTCTCGGTAAAGCTACATGCACATGTATCTTTAGTTTCATCCACTATAGATTTAATATAAGGGAAACAAAAGGATATTATAGATCAATATTCTTGTATGTTCTATGATTAAATTAACATGATGATAATCATACATCAAAAATATATTACCACAGAATTATAAGATTGGTCTACTATGACTCTAACTTTCGCTATTATATATGAGTCGACTTATTTCCTATATAACCCTCTATGATATTATTATCATAGGAATAGTGACACTAGTGTAAAAAATTGTAGATGTAGGGTGAATATTACAACATAATGACGGATAAACTAGTTCATATCCACCGAGAAATTTTACCCATGAATAAGAAGTATGGGAATCACCTCACCAAATGGTTTGACCGGAACCAAACCATACAAAATAATCCTCTATAGATAAATAGTCTACAAATGGATCAATCAACATAATCCACTTGGTAGAACATATTTCTCATGAATAATATATATATAACCTCTAGTCCCCCTCCCAAAAACAATGGGATGGAGTAATAAGACATAATAGATATTGTGGTTAGGGTATATGATGTTTTAGCAGACCTTGACATTCTTGTCATTGACATGATGAGACTGTATAAATAGTAAAGACAAACATAATGGAACTATAGTGGAATTAGTAGGATGACTGGTATACTCTGGAATCATATAGGTAACATTTTGGTTCTATCATACTAGAGGATAAATTGTAAAATTAACACCCATCTGGTGACTATCAAACATTGGGGTGGTAATATCATTATATAACTCAAACGGTTAATATTTCATAATATTCTTACAGGGGAAGGTAGCCATAAGCACATGAAACACCCCCTAATAATACTCAAAATGAGGAGCGTGTCACACACATATCATAGATACTCTTTTATTTAATTATATTATTAGTCTTGCATCTTTGGTCAAAATTGGGGATTGGGTCCCGGTTTGAATAATTTTTTGTTTGGAAATTTTTGTGGGTTTCAGGATAGTGCACGGGAACCGTATGGATAGAGATAATCGGGTGGTTGGACCAAGTGACCATTTGGTTACCACCAAAATAAGTAAATAAATTTAATGAAAAAAAATAAATAATTAAATTAAATAATAGTGGTGAAATAAAATAAAAAAGATGTTTTAATATTAATAATGATGATATTATTATTATTATTGGGATAATTATTATCATGATCAATATTATCATAATTACTATTATTAAGAGGATGGTTATTAATATTATTTCTTTAAAATTGATAATGATATTATGATTATGATGATGATAATAACAATTATTATTATTATTTTTTTTATTAGTTTATTTTCTTTTCTTTTCATTTTTTACCCTACATACACATCGCCCCAGCACTTCCTTTTCCTAATGCAGAACAACCCCCTCCCCCTGCATATTTTTATACTCTAGACAATCCACCTAATCAGCATCACCATCCCTCTATGACCTTCCCATTGTGGTTCCTCTATGCTCGAATGTCCCTCCTCATGCCACGACCCCACCTTCAAGGGGCCTCCTACTCTCATGTGGCCACTTTTACAAGGGACTCCCATGCCGCATCTCTTCTTCCTCTGTCATTCGATTGCTCTCACCATCATTGGAAGGTCCCTATTGTAGTATCTCTATCCATCATCCTCTCATTTTCCATGTCTTCTTCGGCCTATCCATCGCCCTGTATGATTAGGAAAAACCTAGTGTTTGTGGGGTTTTCAGGATTCTATTTTTCTCTTGTATTAGTGTTTTTTAAATAATCTCTCGAGGTGTGTTCTTATGTGTTCTGACAACCGCCACCATAGGTGAGTTAGTTTCACTTATAATTGTCTCACTGTCATCATCCAAGGTGAGTTTTTTCATTTTCTTCTTTCACATTCCCACAATAGTTTTGGTTATTAGTACCTTTAGGGATTCCTTGCATTTTAATTAAGGTTATTTTTTCACTACATTGTGGTTTTGAGTCACTAGGTCTATGTCGACTCACCTTCGTACACATAGGAAAGTATATATATATATATGTGTGTGTGTGTGTGTGTGTGTTTTTAGGTTATCCTATTACATGCATATTCATCCCTGGAATTTAATATACATGTATGGGGCTAGGTGGGCCTATGAATATATATTGAAATACATGTGTTGGTGAGTGGAAACTAGTATATGCATATAAGTATATATGTAAGGATCCTCTTGCACATGTTCAACAACATAAAGTTGTTTTAATAGGGAATATATGTCCTTATATGTATGCAAAGATTTATATTCCCAGAGGGGGAGTAGAAGGTCTTAATTATAAATCACCAAGGGCCGAATTTTCAGTTCGGTTCTACACTGAGGTAGGTTCTCTATGCCCACACCTTTAATAAATAATTATTTGTTTCCTTATCATTTCAAAAAAAATATGTTTTATTTATATATATTTATATTCATACCTAGGTTTTTGGTAAAATTTATTGTGCCACTTTGATTTGGTTTCTCATTTATTTATATAACGTGTCAAATTATGCATACATGTTTTTATAAATATGATGTATCCTAAGTGTTTTAGAGTATGAAAAATATTCCTAGTTGTGAATTTTTTCTTTCTGAATGTAAATTTATTTGATTAAATTTGTTATGTAATAATTTTCATGTTTATTACCTTAAAATGTAGTTTGAAAATTTAATGACATGATTTCTCATTTGACACTTTTTAAAGTGTTGGGAAATTTTAACATGGAATTAGAAATGGATTGGAAAATGGAATTTGGTTTTGAATTGTAAATGGCCCATATGGCATGGGGTTGTGGAAGTGGTTAATCACATTTTTATAGAAATTATTGTGAATATTATTATGATATATTTGAGAGAAAGTATTAAAGGCTCATTTATCACCTTATGTCATTTTTGTATGTTGAATTTCGTTTTGGAATGGTATTGAATTTGTGAATGCCCAATTGGAAACATAAAATATTTTATGAAATGATTTGACTATTTTTGTGAAATAATGTCCTAGAGGAAACTTTCATGTTATTAATGACAGAGTTGAATGTGTAAGTGATTTAACAACCTTATTATCACCATGAATAATGAGAAATATGTATATAAATATAATCGGAAACTGTATCTAGGATTTCTAATAATGGGTTATCGTATAGGGGATTTTCGTGTTTGGGGTAGGAAAATGTGGTGATAATGGGTATGGTGGGTCTTACATATGATGGTCTCCAAGATACACAATATATTATTATCATGGGATTCTAGGGACCATTAAAAGGTTCAAGTGGTGGTTACTAATCATCCCTGATTAGACAAGTTGGGACCCCTGGATTTTCTTTTAGGCTTAGTGGGCTATACAATAGGATTAGTTATTTGGGGGAAGCCAATTGGTTATAAACATCAGAACATCATCATAAAATGGAAGGTAGTTCTGATCTGAGTATATCCATTCATTTCTCTAGGGTTTTTAACAAAATCCCCATGGGTGCATAGTTTAATGTTCCTATTTCTTTTGAGGCACTTTTAGCTATTTGATTTCTAGGCACCTCCACATTATTTCCATATTTATCACACTTTTTTAAGCACTAGTTGTCTTTTAATGGAATTTTTGGATGACAGTTATATTCGATTGAAATATGTTTGGAAAAAATGGAAATGGAAAGGGGGTTTTAATGATTTTATAAGCATTTTAGTGTTTTTGGTAAAAGAATGAAACCATTAGTTTTTTTATATCCTATTTTAAAACTATCAATAATTGATTCACTATAAATGTGAGGTATATAGAGTGTATTATCACAGACATCCCTACTAAACATCTCGGTGATCACACATACTCTATCCTTTTCGTTTCAGGTTCTCTTAGTTTTGGAGAACTCTTGTAGCAAGTGTGGTTCCATTTTTGGTGGTGACCCACGAAGTCATCTAGAGGAATTTTTTTCATTGAAGTTTTTTTCATTCCAATTCAAGAGTTTATTTTTAGTGTTCTATTTATGATTGTTTAGTTATTTCTATTTTATGGGCCAAATCATTTCCAATAACATTTTTTTGCTTAATGACACTAGTTTCCAGCATATGGTGATTGGGAATGATCTTTGGGTCATGCCATAGACCGGGTTGGGTGTTGGGTTGGCTAACATCCCAGGCTGGTTCATGAAAAAATGGTATCATAGGAGTACCTTGTTATTAGGGGTGTCTAGTAGTTGGATATTTGGATTACCAACACTCAGGAGGTAGGTCATGGGTTGGTGCATGATCAGCACCACTCGTCACGAAACCTACGTTAGAAAGACTAGCTCAATAGTTGAGTCCATGTAATGTATAGTTTTTTATAATTGTTGTATGATAATGAAATAAATGTGACGTTATTTTATGATTTCACATACATTATTGACTATTGTGGTGTATGAGTATTCTTTTTAATCTCTGATTAGTTGTTGATGCTTACTTGTGGCATGGATCACTATTATGTCATTGTGTTAAGAATAACTGCTAGTTCTTCATTCTAGAGGTTCATTTTATGTTGTGTTATGTTTGGTTCTGGTTGGGGGAGTGTTTTTTAAGTATTTAAATGGTTTTGGATGGAAGAATTTTTTCTTTATATTGGTTTCAAATTTTAAAAGAGACTTTTTAAATTAAAATTGTTTTTTAAATGGAAACTAGTTTACTCCAATTGGCTTTTAAATTGTTAAAATGTGTATTAGAAAGATATTTTTCTATTTAATAATTCAGTGCATGTTTTTATTTTATATGTAAAAGACATGTGACCTATGGTACTCTCTATAGAAGCTCAAATTTGTGTAGGGTATATTCATAATGTTCATGGGGGCACTTGTTCGTGGATGGTGTCAATCGAATGGATAGAAACACAGGTGACTAATCATAGGATTCCATGGGTGAGGTTTCATAAAATGGTGGTTTTTGGAAAATCATTTTTGTTTTGAAATGTGTATTTTTTATGTGAAATGTGGGTTTTGGTGTCTGTAAATTTACATTGGAAGATGGTTGTTTAGAAACTAAAATGAAAATGGTTCTTTTAAAAGCATTTTTTTGGTTTTTCATTCCATGTTTGTCTTATTATGTGGTTTTTCTGGATCAGATGTTCATTTCGATTGTGTTTTTTCCTGATTCCAGTTTTGGTTTTGTGTTTCTCATGTTGTTTGGAGTGTGGAAACAAGAAACTTCCCTCAAAGTTCCAATGATTCATACATATTTCATGAGTTTTCTTGTATGTTTCAAATATTTCACAGTGTTGTAGGTCCCTTAGATGAATTTATATGGCTTGAATATGTAATGGGAGTCTTCTGGTTTTTGGGATCTCTCGTGGCTATCAGGGATTGTGTTTTTTTTTGTATTTTTTTGAGAGTCCATTTTTGGACTAGTGGATACTCGTTGCCCCATTTTCATTGGATGATTGGGTGACATGGAAAATGTCTGAGGCTGCCTAATTTATATGGTTCATTCATGAGGATATGAAGTTCAGAAATGTTTATGAGTTGTGAGATGTTATCTAAGGTTAGGAATTAGTAAAAGAATCTATTGACCACTTTAATGAATGGATTACTAGGTTGTAGTTAGTGGTGGATGGAATCTGGAACCTATTGTTGTTTGTAAGGGTTCCCTATATGGAAATAATTTCAGGCCAAAGTAACTGATTCCTATGGAGTTTTATTCACTGGATCTAGTATCTAGTTCAGCAGAATGCTTCTTGGTGTGCCACTTGTGGGGTGGGTTTGGGAATTTGAAGTCGTCTTGTTGCATCCCTCCAGAGTAATACACTCATTACAGTCATTCTGATCACCAGGAGAAGTCATGTAGTTAAGGTTGTAAGAAGAAAGAGCAGTTATCGACATATTCTCAAACCTAACTGTGATGCAGGAGATTCTTTACACATCAGAGCCCCGGCCTCCGCTCTTGGGGTGAAGCTCATGCACAGTTAGGGTTTTAAAGGTTATGGGAGAACATTTCGTTATTATATATTATTTTTTTGGAATAGAAACATTTTTTGCTTCCTTGTTCATTTTCCCCTTCCATTGTAAGTTCATCATGTCATTGTATGGTTATGATTCATTTCTTCAATTATTATCCAATAAGTTCTACCAGATTGAATGTGGATTTTAGAGTCATTAGTTGTTCATTGGGGATGTATGTCCCTTACATGGGTTGGTTATGATTTTGGTTCGATTTGTGCTCAATTGGAGATGTGAGTTCTTGGAAGGATTGATGTTTGTAATTATGTTTGAGTTCACAATTTGGTTTATTTTCCTCTAAGGTTGGGTTGAGAACTCCAGGTTTCAATGGTGTTGTTGTCCCGCATAGGCTAAGGAAGAGGGATGTGTTTATGTTGGTAGTTTTAGATCAGTTCTAACGATTCTTACTTTTAGAGGTGCTGTTATAGGAAGTTCCTTCATCATGGTGCCTCGATATGATGGGTTCCCTTATCATGGGATTTCAATTTATGTCTTATGGGATTTATTTAGTTGTGTTAATAATTTTATGGATTTCATGTTGGGGTTCCTAAGTTTCTAGTTGTGGTAAGGGTGTTGTTTGGTTAGTGTGGAAATGTTAAGTAAACCCCTAGGGTGTCGGTTGTGGGGTCATTCTATTATATGTTTCCCATTTTTTATTGCTTGAGTTATTTGGGTTTTGGAGTTCCCATGTTACTTGAGAACTTATTGTGGGGAGAACCCCTCATGTTCTCCCCCCGTCCTCATGTTGTGGATTCATTTAATCAGTCGGGTGTGACTTGGAGAATGAATAGCCAATACGAATATTATGTTTCCACCTATTTTTATTGGTCATGGACTAGAATTTAAATAACTTTCATTATGAAAACATTTTGGGGGCATAATGTGTCTGTGGTGGAGAGAATTGTTACACCATTACCGTGGATACTCTTTTTTATTATTATTTTCTCAGTCTCACATTATTCGATCAGAGTTTGGTTTTGGGACTCGATTTCAAATTTGTTATGATTGAAATTTTGTTGGGTTTCAGGCTGGTGCATGATAACCACATAGTTAGCAGTAATCATGCACTTGGATAAGGTAACCATGCGGTTTCCAATGACATAAAATATATAAATATATTAATTAAAAAATAAAATAAAATAAAATAAAATAAAAATGGTGAAATAAAAATAAAATAATGTTTTAATAATATTCTGGATGATATTATCATTGTTGTCATTATAATAAAGTAATTTATTACCATTATTATTTAGATGGTTTTTTATATTGTTATTAATAATATTGAAATTGATATGAAACTTATTATGATGATAATAATTATTAATATTAGTAATAGTATTATTATTTGATTTTAATTTTTTAATTTTTATCTTTTATTTACCTCACATAGGCATCGCCCCCCTCACCACATCCTACTCCATGGGTATCATGAACCACTCACCATGCATGATCCTCTCTTCTAGATGATCACCCTCATTAGTGACAAACCCACTCTCAATACATCCTGGCATGGCACCTCCCTACTAACACAGCCCTACTCCCCCCCCCATCGCCCGACCTCCTGATCACGTGTGTCTGCCTCGACTGGGGGCCTCCTGAGCTACCTCTCTTATCCCTCTGGAATATTATTCCTCTCATATTCATCGGTGAATCCCTCTAGTAATATGCCTCTCCCTCTTCCCCAAATTTTCTTGCCTTGGATCAGACTATCAGTTCCATAGCATGGTTTGGTAGAACCTAGGGGTTGAGGGGTTGACCCTATTCTAGTACTCTTCTACATTAGGGTTCTGTGAATCATCTCTCAAGGTGGGTTATTGAATGTTCCAGAAATCACCTTGAAAGGAGAGGTATTTTCTCTCTAATTCGGTTCTCCTTCGCCTTCTAAGGTGAGGGTTTTAACTTTTTACCATGCTTTTCACCCTCTAATTTAGGGTATTTGGAAATTTATGGATTCATGGTATTTTAATTACAGAGAACATGTAACTGCTTTTTAGTTTCATGTTGTAGGGTCTAATATGTATCACCTACGTATGTATAGGTATGTATATATATGGTTCCCCCATTATATGTATATTCATCCCTGGTAGTGAATATACATGACTGGGTCTTGGTTTTTCTATGTATATATTAATGGAAATGCATATGTAGGTGAATGGAGATGGGTATATGCATATAAGAATTTATTTAAGGATCCCATTGCACATTTACACGGTCATGCATGTGTCTTCATAGGGGTTTGGTGTCCTAATATGTATGGTAATATGAATATTTTAATGGTATGGGTTCTTGGAGGTCCATTACTTAGTGAAAATCTGAAGTTGGGTGTTCTGGGTAGTCTGGGTAAGTTATCAAGGCTCCTCAGTGAGGTTTGGCCCCTAACGGTTGGCCTATCGATAGCCTTATCCTACCGGTAGTAGGCCTACTGGTAGCTCAGTCTACCGGTGGCCGCCGCCTACCGGTAGCTCGGTCTACTGGTTACCGCTGCCTACCGATAGACCCACCTACCGGTAGCCGCAGCCTACCTGTAGCTCGGTCTACCGGTGGCCCCCGCCAAATGGTAGTTCAGCCTACCAGTATCTCGGTCTACCGGTAGCCGTAGCCTACCGGTAGCTCGGTCTAACTATAGCTCAGTATACTGGTAGCTCGGTCTAAAGGTAGTCGCAGCCTACAGGTAGCTCGGTCTACCGGTAGCTCGGCCTACCGGTAGCTTTGTGTATAGGTAGCCATAGCCTACCGGTATCTAGGCTAACCGGTGGACCTAGACTACCCCCCATGGGTTTTCTAGTAGTGCCTCCTTTGGCGAAAATTGGTTTTTAAACTCTATTTTGACCCCCCTTTAAGAAGCCCATTAATGCCCATTTATGACATCTAATTAAATGTTTAAGAGGTACCCTGGTGTGTGCGTCGGTTTAAACCACCCCTAATGTAAACGCCCCGACCCCATCTACCTAGAGTCGGTGCGTTATTGCGTAACAATGGCATGATCACAAAAGATGAAGTCTCGAAAGACCAATTAGTTTAGTAGCCCTGGAAACACTAGATACATTCATAAGTCTTACATTACATCATAAAGTAAAAAAAACTACAACAACAGCTTGTCTTCATATCCCATTATACTATCCTTATAGGCCATTCATAATATACTTATTCACATCCTGTAAATATTAAAACATTGAAAGGGGTGAGCTCAGATTCTCAGTAAGGATAACAATATTGCCGAAGCTTTCATAAATAACAATAAACATTTAAGGCAATGTATAATTAAAACAAAACCCTTTTAAACTTGAACTTCAGCATAATATGGAAAAAATAAAACGAATTAATGCCATTTACATATTCTAATGGATATTCTACTAAACTAATAATCACATGAAATATCAATAACCACTTTCATAATGATGGAATGCATAATGCCAGACTATCATAACCACGTATCCAAGGCCTCGTGCCAAGACTACAAATAAGATTTTTTCAAGGCCTCGTGCCAAGACACTGGTTTGTCTCATCAAACCTGCCGATGCATTGAGGAGCTATAGCGGCCTCCACCCATCACTTATTATGTCCTATGAATTCCTCATATGAACAGGTTTAAACATATCATAAACCATAACATAATCATATCCCATAAAACATGCATAAAGGAAACATATCATTTCCACATTTCAATGACAAGATATCAATAAAACACATTGATATAATAAAACATTATCAAAACCATTTTCAATACCAAAATAAAAGAAAATTAAAACATTTTTTTATTTTTCATTTAAAAAAAAGTTATGGCTTGTAGAGGAAGCCGAAACTCAAATAATGGTAACGGTGGGGGAGAAGTCATTTTCGCTGCATACGTACGACAAAAAAACATTCCCTTTTGTCATTTAGTAAAACACGTCGTATAAAAAAGATTCCTTTTGAATAAATGTAAATTTCAAAGGGTTTTATATACTGTATAAATGAAAGTTGTGTATAAAACAAAATATGCCTCAATGAAAGGAGATTGAGACGAAGTCCCTTACAAAGAACATTTTTTAAATAAAATAGATCTATTATGTGTATTAACTATATGTACACATAAATTAAGTAATAGTACAATATAGGACATAAAAATATCATGAAAAATTTTGAATGTAGGAGATTAACCCAAAGAATGGAAATTGGGTTCAGAAGTTCCCTTACCTCGTGTCTGACTTGACTCGACCGTTCTTTATCCTCCTGAATAATAAACTAGAGTTAATATCTACTTTCTTAAGAACCTTTTTCAAGTTCATTATCCCTTTTATATCATTTATTGCATTGTTACGAAAATTATGTAGTCATTTAAGTTAATAACGGTCATTTTATCGATCTTTGGTACTTGAGTCAACATTAAACTTCTTATAATTACAAGTTGTTTATGTGGTTGAATATCCATTATCTCCAGAATTATATTTATGATGTAGATATCATATATATCCTATATATCCAGTATATACATGCATTTATAATATTACAAAACATTTATAGGTAAGAAATGAAATGCACCGTTCATGGAGACGGTAAGCCATATGTATGCATGAATGCTACTTTGGTTTCTATTTCGTATTTAATAGAATAAAATCATAATTATATAAAGGTATACTATAATTCCAGTATAATATAAGGTATAATACCATTTACTCCCTCCTTTATACATCCCACATATAGCCTTAACGATTCAAATCACTTTGAGGGGGCGGTAGTCCACACTTCCTAAAATGAAATTATCACGTTTACCCATAATGGAAATCATAATGGTATACCATAAATGAAAAATACAGAATCATAAGGAAAACAATAACATAATATATATCATATATAAATATATTGACATCTTAATGGCCACCATGAAAGGTGTTAAAAGAATATTGAACAATCATCATTTTGTGAGGTAGAAATTTGCCTACCACAGAAATAGTATGTTCTTTAAACATTAGATGAAGGTGTGTGTAAGTGTAAATCAAATACTTCTCATAAAAACATCCTAATATATTTAAGATAATGGTGTTGTTACAAAAGAAAGTAACAAAACGAGTTTACGGGGTTGGAGAAGCAAAATAAAACAAAATAACACAAGAGAACACATTACCTTAAAACCGGGTAACACTTTTTTTATTTGAGCCAAACGCTTCCTTGGGAATAATTCTACCCAAAGTGAGGCTTCTAGGAGTAAGAGAGGGATGATTAGAGAGTATTTGGGCAGAGGTTGGCCGAGCCAAATGAATTTGATGGTGTCAATAAGGTGGTAGTGGGGGGGTCCTTTTATAAGAGGAGATGAGGGGAACTCTTGGAAGGTGATAAGTGTTCAAAATCTACTCATCCAATAGGTTTTTGACTTGTGTATGTCTTAGATTTTACATTATCATTTCATTTTATTTCAATCGTTAATTAATAAGGTAATCACTACATCATCATTGTGTCATAAAAAATTTAATTTATTTAATGTATAAAAATTATAAAACATATTTCATGATGTAGGAAATATTTCTAGCTTTCTAATGAATATATATAGTCAAAAATATAACTTATATAACCTCATGTAATAATTGTTTTAGTAAAACATCACATGTTTGCGACAATATTATTTTTACATTAAATAAAAAGTTATTAATGTCATTCTCTTACCCAAGTGGCTCCATGGGGTCCCCATGTTGACCCATGGATTTTCTTGGTCGGCCATTACTCATCCAATAAGGGTAGGACAAGTGTAAGGATATTTTCATATTTTTATAATACAATTTTTACATTAAATTTCACTAATTACCTTTAATTGTGATTAATTAAACATAAAAGTTACTATTCACCAAACAATTATTTTAATCCCATTATACCACATTTTACATCCTAAAGAAAAACATTTTTGTCGGATTTTTGAAATTCAAATCACAGAAGTGGTAATGTTTCATTTAAACGAAAAATCAATTTTTTAAATACCACTTAGTGGATTCACTATTCATAAAAAATGATGTTTTTTCAGAACAATGCCAAAATTTCACCCTATGATATAATTGATATTCTGTATTCAAAAATGATGTCTATTTTAAAAAATTACTAACATATAAGTGGCATTAATTAATTTTATAATTAATTCCCACTGTCACAACAAATAGCTTTTTTTTAAGAAACAATATATATCAAAATATTGACAATTGTTTATGTCCAATTTCAAAGTGAAATTAATTACAATAAACACCTTTGGATAAAATGGTAAAAATATATTCTAATTATACTTTAAAACCAATCAATAGTATAATTTATCACTATAAATTATTTTGAATAAAAAGTTGTTTGTAAGTATTTTTCACTATTCATGAAAAATTGGAAGTTCTCAGAAAAATACCAAAAACTCAACATAGGCTAATTTCTATATTCTGAATCCAAAAATGAAGTCCATTTTGAAATATAAAATATATATAATTTAAAAAGGTGGGTATTACTATTCATATTGGCTATTTTGATTGGTCACAGTGTGTTAGAATCTCGAACTTGCATACAATGTAAGCTATTGCATTATTTAAAGAGAAGCGTATAGTCAAAGCTCAGGATGTTACATTCCCCCCTCCTGCAATAAATTGAGTCCTCATAATTTGAATTTTTTTTTGAAAATTAAAGGTTGAAAATAGAAAATACCTTTGGGGAAAACCCACATCAGAAATAGGGTTAATAAAAATATAACTTTAAAAGAATGAAAGAGAAGTACAAAGGTCACCCAAGATATCCCATACTAGGATTCTATGAATATATGGATATGGAGGAAAAACAAACCATCAAGTTATGATGGAGAGTTGTATAAAACAGGATTAGGAGAATGTTAACTACAAGAAAATCACAAACTTGTGATTGGTTAAATGGTCATTGATTCCCCAATTGGAAAAGTTTACTGACAACATTTTTTTTAAGTTACCTTTCATAAATTTGATGAATTTATTTAGGAGATTTACTAAGAATGTATGGAAATATACTTACTTGTCATGTAGACTTTCATTCTTTAATAAATTTTTAACACAAACCCATCTTTCACTCCAAAAGGTAATAGAACTCAAAAACATTATATTTATCATAATTGTAAAAGGTTCCAAATACTAACACATACCATTTAGATTAGGAAAACTATTTCTTAATAAGCAGGGACTTCTTGTAGGCTACTCGTAGGTAATAAAGGCCTATCGCACAATGGCTATGGGTTCGATTCCTTCAGCTTTGTCCAACGCGACGGGTTATCTCCCAACCTGATGGATGTCCTTTTTCTAAAACTATAGTATTATAATATTCTATAAATAATCATAAGAAATGTTTTAACCATAATTCATACTATCCAAAGTTCAACTTAATCCATTCCAACCTTTATAGTTATCCAAAATACATCTGTCCAACTCAATGTCCAGATTTTATAAGAAAGGTAAACACAATGAAGATCATTTTTTCCGCGTAATGACATGTGTACACCTTCATCAGGTATTCTTTTAAAACACTGAAACACCATTAATTACCAGAAATCCTTATTGATTACATTCATGATCCCTTATTAATTATAGAATACTATATATACTCCTTCTACCCAAAAAATGTATACAAATCATTAATCAGTTTCAAGGAAGTTTATAATATAGAATATAATTTATCCAAATCAATCGTGTATTATTCCAAAATCACAATCTCGGTATCAGAACCATTTTATGGTTTATCTTTCTCTCAACCATACATTTTCCAAATATTTAACCTGCTATGTTTTCACTTGTCTTGGTTCCACACAATCTCAAGTCCTTGATGAAATAGTACTGCACTACAATCCTTAAATACTCCAAAATTATTATAACCAGTATATCATTGATACAACACTCAAATGAAAAAAATCTTTAATAACAAGATAAGAAATCTAATCATTCCTCCTCATCTGTGGTAGTATCATAACTTGATTATAATCCAATAACATCATTTGGGGCATACTCTTATGATTTGGACATTGGTTTGTGTAGTGTCCCCACTCCTTGCAGATGAAGCATTGTACATTTGAAACCATTTTCTTACCCTTACAGTCACACACATTGTGTCCTTTTTCTCCACAATTATAACAAACTCTCATTCCCATTAGGAAATTTCCAAGGTGTTTCTTCCCACAGTTATCACATGTTGGAAAATTCTTCTTTTCCCTCGTCCCTTTATCCATTATTCTCTCTTCCATCCTTTTCGTCTCTTGCTTCCCTTCAAAGCCATAAGTCTTAGATAATTATTTACTTACCTTATTAACACATGATACCATTTCTTCATATGTTGAGAACACATGGGAGATTATTTCCCTTCTAAATTTTTGCTTAATACTGTGAAAGATATGATCATCCTTACTCTTTGGATCATACGTATTGCTGGAGTTCACATTCCTTCCACTGGGCACCATTTCTATACAATGGCATAAACTAGGTTAGTTTATGAATTTCAATGAATAATTCCAAACATGAAAAATACATAATGTAAATTGAACGGTTTATAGATATAATCCATAATCATAAAAAATTATTTCTTTGAAGAAGTATATACTCATAACCCCTTCATAATGGTTTGAAAATAATGAAAATTATCCTAAGCATATCCCCTGGGAGTGTCGTAACCAAGAGTGCAGCAAGGCCCGTTTTCATGCACCAGTTCCCGTTCGATTCTAGCTCAAAGAGGTGTTTTCGGGTTTTACCCCTAGGTACATTTGTGCCAGAGCCGCCTCAACCTGCTTGTATCCAGACAAGGATGTATTGCTCAGAAAACTCACAATATCTCTATAATACCAAAATTCTAAGAAGTTAATCTATACTAATCATCAAATTCTATCTTAGGGCTATGTGATCTAATCAGAGTTTATCTAAATCTATCTTCAAAGGTTAGTACTAAACTGCCTCTGATACCAACTGTAAACGCCCCGACCCCAGCTACCCATATTCGGTGTTTTATTGCGTAACAATGGCATGATCACAAAAGATCAAGTCTCGAAAGACCGATTAGTTTAGTAGCCTTTGAAACACTAGATACATTAATAATTCTTACATTACGTCATAAAGTAAAACAAAACTACAACAATATCTTGTCTTCATATCCCCTTATACTATCCCCGCAGGTCATTCATAATATACTTCTTCACATCCTGGAAAAATTAAAACATTTAAAGGGGTGAGCTCAGATGCTAAGTAAGGATAACAATATTGTGGAAGCTTTCATAAATAACAATAAACATTTGAGGTAATGTATAATTAAAACAAAATCCCTTTTAAACTTGAACTTCAGCATAATATGGAAAAAATAAAATGAAATAATTCCATTTACTTATTCTAATGGATATTCTACTAGTCGAATAATCTAATGAAATATCAATAACCACTTTCATAATGATGGAATTCATAATGCCAGACTATCATAACCACATAGCCAAGGCCTCATGCCAAGACTACAAATAAGATTTTTTCAAGACCTCGTGCCAAGACACTAGTTTGCCTCATGAGACCTGTCGATGCATTGAGGAGTTATAGCGGGCTCCACCCATCACTTATTAAGTCCAATGCATTCCTCATATGAACAGGTTTAAACATATCATAAAGCATGACATAATCATATCACATAAAAAATGCAAAAAGGAAACATATCATTTCCAAATTTCAATCACAAGATATCAATACAACACATTGATATAATAAAACATTATCAAAAACATTTTCAATACCAAAATAAAAGTAATGTAAAACTTTTTTTTTATTTTTCATTTAAAAAAATGTTATGGCTTGTAGAGGAAGCCGAAACTCAAATAATGGTAATGGTGGTAGAGGAGTTGTTGTCTCCGCATACATACAGAAAAAAAACATTCCATTTTTTCATTTAGTAAAACACTTCGTTTAAAAAAGAATCCTTTTGAATAAATGTAAATGTCAAAGGGTTTTATATAACGTATAAAAGAAAGTTACGTATAAAACAAAATATACCTCAATGAAAGGAGATTGAGACGAAGTCCCTTAAAAAGAATTTTTTTTAAATAAAATAGATCTATTATGCGTTTTCACTATAAGTTCACATAATGAATGTAAGTGTACAATATAGGACATAATAATATCGTGACATAATTTGAAAGTAGGAGATTAACCCAAATAATGGAAATTGGGTTATGATGTTCCCTTACCTAGTGTCCGACTTGACTCGACCGTTCTTTAACCTCCTGATTAATAAACTAGAGTTAATATATACTTGATTATGAACCTTTTTCAATTTCATTATCCCTTTTATGTCACTTATTATAATTTTATGAAAATTATGTAGTCATTTAAGTTAATAACGGTCGTTTTGTCGATCTTTGGTACTTGAGTCAACAATAAACTTCTTATAATTACATGTTGTTTATGTGGTAGAATATAATTTATTTATAGAGTTATATTCATGATGTAGATATCATATTTATTCTATATATCCAGTATATAAATGCATTTATAATATTACATAACATTTAGAGGTAAGAAATGAAATGCACCGTTCATGGAGACGGTAAGCCGTACGTACGCGTGAACACTACTTTCATTTGTATTTAAAATTTAATGGAATGAAATCATAATTATATAAAGGTATAATATAATTCCAGTATAATATAATGTATAATACAATTTACTACCTCCTTTATACAGCCCACATATGGCCTTAACGATTCAAATCACTTTGAGGGGGCGGTAGTCCGCACTTCCTAAAATGAAATTATCGCGTTTACCCATAATGGAAATCATAAAGGTATGCCATAAATGAAAAATACAGAATCATAAGGAAAAAAGAAACATAATATTTAACATATATAAATATATTGACACCTTAATGGCCACCATGAGTGGTGTTAAAAGATGATTGAACAATCATCGTTTCGTGAGGCAGAAATTCACCAACCACAGAAATAGTATGTTCTTTAACCATTAGATGAAGGTGTGTGTATGTGGAAATCAAATAATTCTCATAGAAAAATCCTATTATATTTATTATACTGGTGTTGTTACAAAATAATGGAATAAAAAGAGTTTAAGGGGTTGGAGAAGCAAAATAAAACAAAATAACACAAGAGAAGACATTACCTTAAAATCGGGTAACACTTTTTTGATTTGAGCCAAAGACTTCCTTGGGAAGAATTCTGCCCAATGTGAGGCTTCTAGGAGTAATATAGGAATGTTTATAGAGTATTTTAGCAGAGTTTGGCAGATCCAAATGGCTTTGATGGTGTGAATAATGTGGTAGTGGTGGGGGCCTTTTATAAGAGGAGAGGAGAGGCACTCTTGGAAGGTCATGAAATGTTACATTATTATGAACTGCTTTTTGGATTTCAATTTTCCCACAATTATATATTTCGAGGATAAGGTGATAAGGGTTAGAAATCTACTCATACAATAGGTTTTTGAAAAGTGTATGTCCTAGATTTTACATTATCATTTCATTTTATTTAAATCGTTAATTAATGAGGTAATTGCTGCATCATCATTGTGTCATTAAGTTTTTTATTTATTTATTGTCTAAAAATCATCAAAAATACCTCATGATGTATTAAATCTTTTTATCTTTCAAATAAATATTTATAGTCGAAATGTTAACTTATATAACCCCATGTAATAATTGTTTTAGTAAAACAACACATGTTTGTGACAATTTTATTTTTACTTTAAATAAAAAGTTATTAATATCATTTTCATACCCAAGTGGCTCCATGGGGTCCCCAAGTTGACCCATGGATTTTAATATTCGGCCATGACTCATCAAATAAGTGTAGGACAAGTGTAAGGGTATTTTCATATTTTTATAATTCCATTTTTACATTAAATTTCACTAATTACCTTTAATCGCGATTAATTAAATTTAAAAGTTACTATTCACCAAAAAATTATTTTAATCCCATTGAAAAAAATTTACATCCTAATGACAACCATGTATGTCGGATTTTTGAAATTCAAATCACAGAAGTGGTAATATTTCATTTAAATGAAAAATCAGTTTTTTAACTACCACTTAGTGGTTTCACTATTCATCAAAAATTAATGTTTTTCAGAACAATGCCAAAATATCACCATAAGCTATAATTGATATTCCGAATTCAAAGATGATGTCTATTTTAAAAAATTCCAAACATATAAGTTTCATTAATTAATTTTATAATTGATTCTCCTTGTCACAACAAATAGCATGTTTTTAAAAAACAATATATATGAAAAGATTGACAATTGTTTATGTCCAATTTCAAAGTGAAATTAATTCTAACGAAGACCATTGGATAAAATGGTAAAAATATATTCTAATTATAATTTAAAACCACTCAATAATATAATTTATCACTATAAATTATTTTGATTAAAAAAGTTGTTTTTAAGTATTTTTCACTATTCATGATAAATTGGAAGTTCTCAGAAAAATACCAAAAATTCAACATAGGCTAATTTCGATATTCCAAATCAAAAAATGAAGTCCATTTTGAAATATAAAATATATATAATTTCAAAAGGTGAGTATTACTATTCATAATGGCTATTTTTATTGGTCGCGGTGTGTTAGAATCTCCAATTTTTGTACAGTGCATGTTATTGCATTATTGAAAGAGAAGCATATCATAGAAACTCCGGGTGTTACACCTAAAGGAGGGGACCCTTTAATGATGTGTGGGGCCGCATAGTCAACCCACGACCCTGCTCCTTACTCGGTTTCGCTTTCTTATATCAACCGTCCTCGGTCCTTATAAACTAAAGGGTTCTCCCTGGGTTTCTTTTTCTCGAGCACCCTCCCATAGTTTCGTATGCGCATGCTTGAGTTCATGAGGACCCACCCCTAAAAATCAGGCATCCCATGTTACTAGCGTGTGAAGATAAACTTCGATCATTGATCAATCAAGTAGGTTTTCACCTTCATCTCTCCTTTCTGTGTATCATGCATGGTGGGTATGATTTTTTTTCTATTGAATTGGATGAACCAAACTTGAATAAAGAAAATAAATGGATTCTAAAGAATTATGTGGAGGGGTGTGATCGATGATGCTCTGATTAATGATTTCTGAATTGTGTGGGCTTACGCCTACGGAAAATAAAGGTCGTTAGTGGTCTTTGTCTGTGCACTAATGAACCCTTACCTATGGTGATGTTTAAACAGATAGTATCATGATTGTGAACCTCTACTGTGTAAATTAATTTGGTTAATTACGTATATTTGGCTAAATAAATTGAAATCACCAAGATCAACCCTTTTTGTGATAACCCCGGCTAAAGCACACTGAAATTGAAATCACGGAGTATGTTAAATCATTTAAATATGAAAATACTGGCATGGGCCTGAGTTGTGTTGATTTTAGTGGTTTCCTTTCACGGGATGATTGCTGGGTGATGTTGGAGGGGATGGGATCCCTTGTGGTTATGATTTTAGTAGTGAATTTAAGGTCTGGTGGTTACTTTGAATATATCACGAATTTGGGTGGGATCCTCTATTGATGAGAAACTGTTTTCTCCTTAAATTTGGGGGACACGGGGCAGTGTCTCAGTGTTTCCTTTGCTTCCATTACTTTGAGGGATCTCACTAGTCCCCCTTTGGTTGAACAAGGTGTAGTCAGTATCTTGGGGTTTTCCGTGGTTCTGGTACTTTGAGGGACCTCTTATCCCTTTTTTGTGATTTTACAAGAGAACCGGGTGTGTACGTTTAAGTAGATGTTGACTGTACTCTTTCCTTGGCTGGTGCTTAGGCTTACTAGTTTCCCAAGTAGGTGCAGAAACTTAGTTAACATTATCACTGAATATCAAACAAGGATGGGTCAAGTGGGATTTGTTTTGGTGTGAGTCATGACTTGGACATGGGCGATGATTGTGTTCCTTAGGCTGGCTGAAGAAAAACCTAGATTTGGGTGAGTGCTTGTTACCTAAACATATACTTGTACTTTTGTGTTTCTTGTTCGCGCCCCATCAAAGTTGAGAACATAGTGACAAAACACCCCCATTTCTTGGGGGAGGGTGGTTTTCACAACACTTCTATTAGTGGCTGGTTATTACCTCCTTTCTCCTCCCTTTCTCAGATAGCCCAAGTATCATTAGGAAGGCTATGATGGCTTGAGGTCCATTTTTTTAGCCCATGAATTTTCGGGCAGGGTAGTGTGGTGGTTGGCCCAGGTGTGTGCGGGCAGGTGGTTTCCCATGTGTCTTCGGGATGTGTCCCAGGTGTCTTCGGGCGTGGCGGTGGTTGTTCTAGCCTAGGTGTTTGAAGGCATGGTTACGTGTGACAGTTGTGGCCCAGGTGTGTGCGGGTGGGGTTTGGCAGTGGGACTACGTGGGGATATAGCCTAGGTGTGTGCGGTAAGGGTGTGGCAGTGTGACTGCGATGAGAAAGGTGGGATTGGATCGATGTGTAGGATGTCTTAAATAACCAGTGGGAAAGTGGCATGGGGTACCCAAACATCAATGTGCTACTACTATAAATTACTTGACTTGCGTTATATGGGGAGTGTGCCTTGGTGAGGCTTGGGTAGTTAGTTTCCTTACTAGGTGGCTGGTCATCTCTTTTCTCACAGGGCATTAGTATGCCTCCCCACTTAAGCATGAAAGTCGTTGGGTTTTCCCTACTTAGTATACTTTAATACTCACCCTACGTATATAAAACTTCTTTCAGGTTTCCATGAGTACTTTAGGGATCGCTCTAGGTCGTACCAGCTCAGAGCTTGTGAAATATCATTATAGTTTTTTTTGTTCCTTCTTTTGGTACTTTTCCTTTTATTCTCCTTATACATTGTGGATTTTACTTTTGTCACATGCATTGGGAATAGTTCTTGGCTTTAATTTTATCTTTCAGTCTTGGTGTTTTGGGATTCACTATCTTATCTCCTGATAATATAAAAAAAAGGGTAATTCCTTCCATTTAGTGTGTGATATCATGCCCTTGGAACTGGATGCCACTCCAGGACCTATTGAAAGCGGGTTTCGGGGGTCATTATCTCTCCTTCAACTTAGAGAAGGAAGGGCCTGGAAATCTGTTAACCCTTCCCTCCTTTTGGAGAAGGTGGGTCCTGATAGAATGGTATCAGTGGAGTGGTTGAGAGATAGGATGGAGTCTGGAGTTAGGCACAGTAATGATTGCATGGGATGGTAGGGCAACAATGTTGGGTGACCTTGGTGCGTGAATTAGGATAGGGATGACTGGCTAGGACACGGGATTTTAGGGCCACCCGTGATCCGATGCAAGGACTATGGGCCTACCGAACAATAATGTGAGGCCACGCTGATTGCAGGGTAGAGACCCTAGGAAAGGTACATGCATCATAACGACTTGTTCTCGTGTTTCATGGGTGTTTTGGGAATTGAAATCAATAATAATTTTAAGAAATTTAAGAACAATATTCTTCACTACATGGGCATAGACATTCTTTATTTACTTTGAAGCTATGGCACTTGGGAGGAGACCACGGGCGGTATTGGCAATCAAGGTCCAAGAGTTTGACTTGGCTGATCAGTAGAGGAATGATTGAGATGAAGAAGACGAAAAGTGGCAGAAGGCACTTCGGGCCTTCCCACAACAGAACCTTGAGAAGTATGAGTGCAACACCTCTGTTATGAAGATGAAGAGCTGGCTAGAGGATCTTTTGATAGCCTTCGGCCTGATTCGCCCCCCGATCAAGTACTAGGTTCCTCTATACGTCAACCAGATGTGGGGAGCGGCGCGTCAGTGGTGGACGCTTTACCTAGGGGAGAGGAGAGAGGTTGAGGTGGCATGCATTGATTTTGAGAAGGTGTTATGGGCGGAATTCCTCTCTTCTACGATGAAGGTGGGGAAGAGACGGGAGATACTCTCCCTCCAGTAGGGGAGTATGTTAGTAAGGGAGCTGGGAATCAAGTTCAAGGACCTCCTGCATTTTTCTTCGGATTTATTTCCAAATGAGGAGTCTCGGGAAAGACGTTTAGAGGAGGTCCTCCGACCCTCCCTCTAGTATGCAGTGACCCCCTTCACCCTGCCGATGTGATTGGAGGTCCAGAAGAAGGCCGAACTGGTGGAGAGGATGCAAACACTAAGAGGTGTGTCATGAGAGGAGATCCAGCTGGGATCATATAAGGGGAAGGATTTTAGCACCAGACCAACAGCATCGGGACCCTCTCAGTTCCGACCAGCAGGGAGTAGGCCACAAAAGTTCCAGTTCCGGTCCCCAGGTCCTCGCCCTTTCCTTTCGGGCCTAGGACCAAGATTCTTCATCTATGGGAGCCATGGACATCTCTGGAATCAGTGTCAGGACAGATTACAACATATCGGTGGTGGACAGGCGCAACACCAACCCCAGCAGCAGCTTCCAGCTAGGCCTTTCCAGCAGTAGTAGGAGGGGAAGCGAGCTCCCGCTCCTCCGAGGGCAGATGTTGCTGGAGGAGGCCAAACTCACAGTGCACCTCAGGGACCTCAACCAGGGCGTGGTCGGGGAGGTGGCTGACAGCCGAGGGGGAGAGGAGCTGGGCGTGGACAGTTTCACACTACGGAGGTAGTGGTTCCAACAGGGCCGGAGGTCATTCTAGTTACGATCAGTTTGTTTAGCACCCTTGATTATGCCTTGTTCGATACCTGAGCTTTGAACTCCTTTGTTGCACCCAATCTAGCCCGTGCCTTGGGTCTAGATTCTGAGAGACTTCCAGTGTCCCTGGTGCTGAGCACACCAGACGGAGGTCAGACCGACTTGATATATGTTTTTTGAGGATGCAGACTGATGATAGGGACACATCAGTCGGTCAGGGATCTGCTACTGTTATATATACATCCATACGATGTCATTCTAAGCATTGAATGGATGTTATCTGTTTGTGCCATCATCGACTGCTTCTGAGGAAGGGTTTTGTTCTCAGTCTTTTGCCGCCAACATGTTACTTTCACCGGCATGTGGAGCAGTCAGGAGGGTAGCAGGCGAGAGGAACCCCTCCTATCCTTGTTTGCCGAGCTGTCAGTTGAGTCAGTAGATGTTGAAATGGTGGAAGTACCAGGGATCATCAACGAGTTTATAGATGTATTTTATGAGGAGGTAACGACTCTACTCCCTCGATGTGATATCGAGTTTGGGATAGACTTGCAGCCTGGTGCTTGTCCGATTTCGATGGCTCCTTAACAGATGGTGCCTTCGGAGCTACGAGAGTTTTGGATTCTGATTGATTATCTGAGGAACATGGGTTATGTTCGACCATGTGTGTCATCATGGGTTGCTCCAGTCTTGTTTGAAAAGAAGGTAGATGGTGGTCTCATATTGTGCATAGACTACAGGAGGCTGAATTAGGTGACGATCAAGAATCGCTACATTCTTCCAAGGATAGACGATCTTTTCGACCAGCTGAATGGGGCAGGACGATTCTCAAAGATCAACCTACGATTTGGATATCACCATTTGAGGGTGTACGAGGGCGACATCTCGAATACGGCCTTCAGGTGTAGATATGGGCACTTCGAGTTTGTAGTTATGCATTTCGTTGTTACGAACACCCCAGCTGTGTTCATGGGGCTTATGAACACCGTCGTCTGGGAGTACCTGGATCGGTTCGTAGTTGTGTTCATCGACAACATCCTGATCTATTCAAAATTAGAGGAGGACCATGTCGAGAACCTGAGGATGGTTTTGGAGGTCCTCCAACAGCACCAGCTCTATGGGAAGTTGTCAAAATGCAAGTTCTGGACATGAGAAGTGAACTTCCTTGGCCATGTAGTTTCCGAGAAGGGGGTAGCGGTGGACCCATCAAAGGTTGAGGTGGTTTTTTCATGGGTAGCACCAAAGAATGTGGTAGAGGTTTGTAGTTTCCTCGGGCTGGCAGGTTACTATCGGAGGTTTGTACACAATTTTTCCGAGTTGCAGGCCCTTTGACTGCCTTGACCAAGAAGGACCAGGTTTTCGTGTGGGGTAAGCTGTGCGAGATAGCCATCATCTATCTGAAGGAGAAGCAGGTTAGTTCCCCAGTGCTGAGACTACCAGAATAAGGGGCGGAATTTGAGGTGTTCTGCGATGCTTCAGGACAAGGCCTCAAATTTTTGTTGATGTAGCGACAAGGGGCGATCTCTTATGGGTATAGGAAGCTACGCCCTCATGAGCTTAATTATTCCACCCATGACCTGGAACATGTAGCGGTCCTTTTTGCGCTAATGTAATGGCGGCATTACCTCATCAGAGAATGCTTTGTGGTCTTCACAGATCACAGATTTTTGAGGTATATCTTCTCCCTACAGGACCTAAACTTGCGGCAGCGAAGGTGGAAGGAGTTCATCTAGGATTACGACTTCGAGATTTCATACACTTCAGGAAAAGGGATTGTAGTGGCCAATGCTTTGAGCAGGAGGTCGCAGAAGGATGTGGTCTGAGAGTCGGCAGATGCCTGGAAGGTGATAGAGGAGTTGGCTGCCTTGCACCTGGATGCGAGGAAGGATGGCGGTAGAGGATGCATGTATCAGATGACTGTGTAGTCTTCTCTGTTGCAGCTAGTGGAGGAGTCTCAGTGGGGAGACCCATAGTGCGAAGTGATGTGTGACCGATTTGACCATGGAAATGATCTGGAAGGGTGGATGAAGGATGGTCAGAACCATATGTTTTTTTAGAAAAGTTGTTTGTTCTAGATGCGATGTGCGTCTATGCTCTTAGTGACTTCCACAAATCATCCCTAGCAGTGCACCCAGGAGTTTCCAAGATGTACCAGGGTATGAAGAGGTAGTTCTGGTGGCCCGATGTAAAGTGAATAGTGGTAGAGTTTGTGGCCATGTGCCTAGTGTGTCAGCAGGTGAAGGCTGAACACCGTGTTCTAGGTGGCCTGCTGTAGTCTTTGGATGTCCCCTGAGTGGAAGTGGGAGGATATCTCGATGGACTTTATCACGGGACTACCCATGGTTCAAGGGGGATATGATGCCATCAGGGTAGTAGTGGACTGGTTAACGAAATCAGCTCACTTTCTGGCGATTAAGGAGTCGAGTGCAGGGGACTCTTTGGAACGAAGGTATGTGGATGATTTGGTGCGTTTGCATGGAGTTCCAAGGTCTATAGTATCGGATAGGGATGCACGATTTACCTCACGAGTCTGGAGAGGATTGCAGCATGTTTTTGGCACCCAACTACGTCTTAGAACTGCTTTCCATCCCCAGATAGATGGACAAACTGAGCGCACCATCCAGACCATGGAGGATATGTTGTGGGCATGTGTTATGGACTCAGGTGGATCGTGGGTGTGACACTTACATTTCACAGAGTTCGCCTACAATAATAGCTATCACTCCCCCATTGGTATGTCCCCGTTTGAATCCTTGTACGGGAGGCCATGCCGCTCTCCTGTGGGTTGGACCGAAGTAAGAGAGGCGGGCATCCTTGGCACGGAGGTGGTGCAGAGCACAACGGAGAAGGTTCAGCTTATACGGGAAAGGATGGAGGTGGCCGAGGACCAATAGAATTTGATTGTTGATACTAGGAGAAGGCCCTTACTGTTTGAGGTTGGAGACCACGTGTTCATGAAGGTCACCCCTCAGCGTGGACAACTAAGTTTCATCAAGGGGAGTAAGCGTTCTCCTAGGTTCATTGGACCCTTTAAGTGTTGTGGCGGGTCGGTGAAGAGGCTTATCAGCTAGCCATACCTCCGCCGCTACTGAGGATACATGACGTCTTCCATGTGTACCAACTCCATCGGTATCTGCACGATGATTGACACATCCTCGACTAGGGAGAGATATACATTGAGGACGACTTGACCTTTGTGGAACGACCAGTGATGGTCGAGGATCGTGAGGGGAAGGTGCTTCGTGGGAGTACCATTCACTTGGTTCGTCTATTATGGAGACATAGTGGGCTTGAGGAAAGTACATGGGAGAGATAAGCACAGATGTTTTCCCAGTACCCAATGTTGTTTTGATATTTGTACTGTTCTATTTATACTTGTTGTGGTGGAGCGTTTTACCCTTTTGGCTATGAAATATGTGGTTTTTTCTTCCTCTGAATGTGTGTGAAATGTCCTGTCTATGGGGAGGGGAGGACCTGACCCCGTATCAAGACACATTAAGGTGGATGCGATTAAACCTATGTGGGTGAGTCAGTGTCGCCCAAATTAGATAGTATCTTGACATGGTGGAAGAGACCCCCCAACCCACATGACTAGGAAGTTGGACATGGTGCTTTTCTTGGTTCTTTAGAGGGAGGTGTTTTTATTTAACAATGGAGTTCACTCTTGAGAGGTATATTTCGAGGTGGTTCTTTAGACCCTCTCTTTCCTTGGATTGTTTTGATTCTCGAGGGTGAGAATAGTTTGACAGGTATCTGATGTAATGGCTCGGGTTCTTGGAGGTCTATTACTTAGTGAAAATCTAATGTTGGGTGTTCTAGGTAGTCTGGGAAAGTTATCGAGGATTCTCGATGAAGTATGACCCCTAACGGTAGGCCTATCAGTAGCCTTATCCTACTGGTAGCGGGCCTACCGGTAGCTCGGTATACCGGTAGCTCGGTCTACCGGTAGCTCAGTCTTCCAGTAGCGCGGTCTATCAGTCACCACAGCCTACTGGTAGCTCGGTCTACGGGTATCTCGGCCTACCGGTACCTCTGTCTACTAGTAGCTACAGCCTACCGGTAGCTCAGAAAACCGGTGGACTTAGCCTAACCCTCATGGGTTTTCCAGTAGTTCCTCCTTTGGAAAAAATTGGGTTTTAAACCCTGTTTTGACCCCCCACTTTATGAAGCCCATTAACGCCCATTTATGACATTTTATTAAATGTTTAATAGGTACCCTAGTGCGTGTGTCGGTTTAAATCGCCCCTAAAGGAGGGGACACTTTAATGACGTGTGGGGCCGCATAGTGAACCCACGACCCCGCTCCTTACGTGGGTTCACAATCTTATCTCAACCGTCATCAGTCCTTATAAACTAAAGGGTTCTCCCTGGGTTTCTTTTTCTCAATCAACCTACCATCATTTCTTCTGCGCGTGATTGAGTTCCCGAGGCCCCACCCCTGTAAATCATGCATCCCCTGTTACTGGCGCGTGAAGATAAACTTCGATCGTTGAACAATCAAGTAGGGTTTCACCTTCATCTCTCTTTTCTGTGTATCATGCTAGGTGGGTATGCTCTAGTTTATGTATAATTGGATGAACGAAACTTGAATAATGATAATAAATGGATTCTAAAGAGTGAAGGGGAGGGGTTTGATTGATGATGCTCTGATTAAGAGTTTCTGAACTGTGCGGTCTTACGCCTATTGAAAATCAAGGCTGTTGGTGGTCTTTGTCTATGCACTAATGAATCCTTAGCTTTGGTGATGTTTAAATGGCTTGTATTGTGATTTTTAACCTCTTCTGTTTAAATGAATTTGGTTAATTACATATATTTGTCTATATAAATTGAAAGCACCATTACTAGCCCTTTCTATGATAACCCATGCTAAAGCACACCAAAATTGAAATCATGGAGTGTGTTAAATCATTTAAATCTGAAAATACTAGTATGGGCCTGCTTTGTATTAAAGGTAGTGGTTTCCTTTCACGAGCTGATTAATGGTTGATGTGGGTGGGGATGGGATCCCCTGTGGTTATGCTTTCAGTTGTGAATTTAAGGTTGGGTGGTTACTTTTATTATATCACGAATTAGGGTGGGATCCTTTGTTGAAGACAAACCATTTGCTCCTGGAATTTGGGGGACAAGGGGAATTGTCTCGGGGTTTCCTTTGCTTCCAATACTTAGAGGAATCTCACTATCCCCCCTTTGGTTACAAAAGGTGTAGGAAGTATCTTGGGGTTTTCCTTGGTTCTTGTACTTTTAGGGACCCCTTATCCCTTTTGTTGTTGTGACATTACAAGAGAACCGGGTGTGAACATTTAAGTTGATGTTGATTGTGCTCCTTCCTTGGATTGTGCTTATGCTTTCTAGTTGCCAAAGTAGGTTCAGAAACATACTTAACGTTATTACTGAAAATGAAACAATGATTGGACAAGTGGGATTTGTTTTGGTGTGAGTCCTGACTTGGACATGGGCGATGATTGTGTTCTTTAGGCCGGTTGATGAAAATCCTAGATTTGGGTGAGTTCTTGTTACCTATACATATTCGTTTATTATTGTGTTTCTTGTTCGTGCCCCGTCCAAGTTGAGCAATTAGTGCCAAAACACACTCATTTCACGGGGGATGGTGTTTTTCCCAACAGTTCTATTAGTGGCTGGTTATTAGCTCCTTTCTACTCCTTTTCCCAGATAGCCCAATAATCTTCGGGCAGGCTGTGATGGCTTGAGGTCTATATTTTTTTAGCCCAAGAATCTTGGGGTAGGGTAGTGTGGTGGTTGGCCCAGTTGTGTGCGGGAAGGTGGTTTCCCAAGTATCCTCAGGATGAGGAACAACTGTCTTCAGGCGTGGCGGTGGTTTTTATGGCCTATGTGTTTGCAGGTGTGGTTACGTGGGACAGTTGTGGCCTAGGTGTGTGCGGGCGGGGTTTGGAAATGGGACAATGTGAGGATATGGCCAAGGTGTGGCCGAGAAGGGTGTGGCAGTGGGACTGCGGTGAGAATGGTGGGATTGGTTCGATGTGTAGGATATCTTCAATAACCAGTGGGAAAGTGGCGCGGGGTACCCAAACATCAATGTGCTACTACTATACAATACTTGACTTGGGTTATTTGGGGAGTGTGCCTTGGTGAGGATTTGGTGGTTAGTTTTCTTTGATAAGTGCATGGTCATCTCTTTTCTTACAGGGCATTAGTATGCCTCCCCACTTGTACACGAGAGTCTTTTGTTTTTCCTTACTGAGTGTACTTTTATGCGCACCCGACATATATAAAACTGCTTTCAGGTTTCAAGGAGGACTTTAGGGATCGCACTGGGTTGTACTAGCTTAGACCTTGTGATAGATCATTACAGTTGATGTTGTTCTTTCTTTTGGTACTTTTCCTTATAGTCCCCTTATACATTGTGGATTTTACTTTTGTAACATTCATTTGGAATGGCTCTTGGCATTACATTTTTACTTACGTTCTTGGTGTTGTGGATTCACTATCTTATCTCTCGATCTAATTAAAGGAGAAAAAATGTTAATGCCTTATATTTAGTGTGTGATCTCATGCCCTGGGCACTGGTCGCCACTCCGGGACCTGTTGAAGGCGGGTTTCGAGGGTCATTATCTCTCCTTCAACTTAAAGAAGGAAGGGCCTGGCAATCTGATGTCCCTTCCCTCATTTTGGTGAAGGCGGGTCGTGACACATATGCTCTGTGGGGGAGCATCAAAAATAAGTTAGAAATATCCAAGGATCGAACGTTCAGTTTGGTCTCACCCTTAGGTAGCTTCTCTATACATGTGCCTTTAATATGAATATCATGATTTACTTATCATTTAAATAAATATTTTTTTATATTTATGTTGTATTTATATATATTTAAATGAAAACATAGGTATTTGGAATAATTTATTGTAGCTCTTGGATTTGGTTTCTCATTTATTTTTTATATCTTGTTGAAGTCTTCTTACACGATTCTTTTAAATATGCATTATCATATGTGTTTTTGTATAAGAGTAACAGTTTCATAGTTTTAAATTGTATATTTGTGAAAGTAAAATGCTTTGGTTGAATTTTTTATGTAATATATGGATCGTTTAGCACAATGAAATTTATTTTGACAATTGAATGACATGACTTCCCGTTATGAACCTCATAAAGTATTGGGAATTTTTTTACCAAGTTTTAAAAATGGCTTTAGAAACTGAATTTGGTTGAGAAAATGTAAAGGGCCCATATGGAATATGAGAATGGAAGTGGTGTTTCAAATTGTTATAGGAATTTTTTTGTAATATTTTTATGATATATTTTATTGAGTGTACTAAAGGACCATTTAGATCCTTATGTACATTTTGGAATTTGATTTTTTTTTTGAAATGGTTTTGAAACTATGAATGCCTAATTGGAAACATAATGAATTTTATGAAATGATTTGAATGTATAGGTAAAATGATGGCTTGGTTGGAAACATGCATGTTTTATAAAAAAAATTGGAATAATTATGTGATCCAAAAACCTGATCAACACCTTCCACGACGTGAAGATGTATATATATATATATGTAATGGGCACCCCTATCTTGGATTTATCATTATGGGTTATCATATAGGAGATGTCTGTGCCTGGGTTAGGAAAGTGTGGTGATATTATGTAAGTTGATTCACATGTGAAATCACCTCCAATATACACATTATAATATTATCATGGTTTTCATAGGTTTCTTTTAGAGGGTCAAGTGATATTTGAAGTTCAACACAGATTAGACAGGTTGGTACCCATTGTATTTTCTTCTAGTCCATGTAGTTTGTGTTACTAGATTGGTCAGTTTAAGGTAGCCATTTTTTATAGACATAGGAGCATCACCACATTCCAGAAGGTGCTTTCGAATCGAGTACGTCTAGGGATCGCTCTGGGGTTGTTTAGGAAATCACTGTGGTTTCATAGTTTTATGTTCCAATTTCTCTTGTCCCATCATTGAAAATATGATTTTTGGTATCCTCCTGTTTTTTTCATATATAAAACAGTTTTTAAATCATTAGTTGACATTTAAAAAGGTATATGTAAGTGACTTATAAGTAATGAAAATAATTTGGAAAAAGAGGACATAGAAAGTGGGTTTTCATTTAATTTAGTGGCATGTTACTAGTTTTGATAAAAAATGAAAACCTTGTTTTTGTATATCATATTTTAAAACAAGAATGAATGTATTTCCATTGGAAGGTGAGGCATAAGGTGTGGTTTATCTTTTTCATACCTAATGATCATCTCAATGCTCACGTCTACTCTATCTAATAAGTTTCAGGTTCTCTCAATTTTGGATTGCACTATAAGTGAGTGTGGTTTAGTGGTTGGTGGTGACCCACAAGGTCATCTGGAGTTATGTTTTTCCATTCAGTTTTATTTCTTTTTGTGGCTAGAGTTTATGTTTATTATTGTATTTATTCTTGTTTATCTATTTTTATTGTATGGTCCAAATCATTCCCAATAGCTTTATTTTAATTCCTGACACTATTTTGCAGCCCATGGGGATCCAGAACGCCATTCGAGCCATTCCATAAACTAGGATGGGTGTTGGTTCGTCTTTCATCCCATGACGGTTCATGAGAAAATGTAATTAGGGGAGGCCCTTGGTATTTGGGGTGTTCAGTAGATGGAGATTAGATTTTTAGGGTATCAGGAGGTTGTTCATGGGATTGTTCTTGATCACCACCACTTATGAAGAAACCAGAGATTCCAGCGGTAGTTTGGGAATTGAGACCTTGTCCTATCTTCGATTTTTTTGGATTGAATGATGATAGGTGCGGAAATCCAGTTTTATGTCGTGATTTCACATGGAGTAGTGACCCACCTAGATTTTGATTATGTGGTTTTAGATCCTCATAATTGTTGATTATTATAGGGGGGATGGATCACTACCATGTCACGATGATAAGCATAAATTCTAGTTCCTTATTCTGGTGGCTCATTGTATGTTTTTTTGTTCCATTTGGTGTGAGTGTATTCTATAAATTTAAATGGATTTGGAATGAAAAATTATTTATTTAGAGAAGTTTCAATTTAGAAAGATGAGTTTTAAAATGACAATGAATTTTTAAAATGAAACTCATGTACTACAAGTGTTTTTGAAATTGGTAAAACATGTTTTAGAGGAAATTGTTTTGGTTTGAAAATTTGGTGAATTTTTGGATTTGATAAGAAAAAGATGTGTGACCCTCGATACACTCTTTAGAAGTTCACATGTATGTAGAGAATGTACTGAAAGTACATGGGGGAACTTTTTCTAGGATGATGTGATTTGAATGGATGGACACACATGTGTTGGTTCAAAGGATTTCATGACTGAGGTTTTAGAATCCGAAGGTTTTGGGAAAAAATTTTGATTTAGAATGTGGATTTTTTTTATAAAACTGGGTTTCAATATTTAGAAATTGTCCTTGTATGGAGGTAGTTTTTAAAATTGAATTAAAATTGTTCTTTTTAAAGGAATGTTTTTGGTTATTCAATCAGTTTTTTGCTTACGAATTGGTTTTTTAAGCTCCGAATGTTCATTTAAATTGTCTTTTTCCTTGATGCAGGTTTCAGTTATGTGTTTCTCGTGTTGTTTAGAGTGAGGCCCATAATGGTCCCTCAATTTTCTAATGATTCATGATATGTTCGTATGTTTTCATTGATGTAGCATATATTTCATTCGGTTGGATGTCCGTTAGAGGTAGGTGTATGACTTGAAGAGGTACATCATATCTTCAGGGTGATGGGATCTCCTAGGTCTATCATGGTTTGTTCATTTCTATAGTTGTTAAAGAGTCTAGTTTGGGACCAATGTATGGTGGATGTCCCATATTCTTTGTATGTTTCAGTGAAATTTGAAAATTTTAATCCACCAACGTCCAATGGTTCATAAATGAGGTGGTGAAGTGGAGGATGGTGAAAGAATTGATGGATGATTGATAGGGTCATTAGTTGGTAAAATATTACATCTACCACATTAAAGAGGTGGTTCTAGGGTTAGAGTCAATAGTGGTTGAAAATCTGGAAACTCTTTTTGTTCGTAAGGGTTCCCTATATGGCCCAAAGAGCAAGTCGAAGGAACCATTTCCAAATGAGTCTTCTTCATTTGATTTGGAATCTAGTTTATTATAACGCTTCCTTTTCTGATACTGATGGGGTTGGATTGAGAAATCATAGTCGTCTTGTCGCATCCCTCTAAATTCCTACACAGGATGTGTTCATTCGGGTCATCGATAGAATCCTTTTATGAATTATTGATTGAAGGAGTTATGACTAAAGGATGTCCATACCTGACTATGAGGCATGATATGATTCAACCATCAGAGACCCAACCTCATGTTTCGGGGTAAAGCTCACACATAGTAAGTGTTATGAAGGGTTTGTTAGTCCTTTGTCTGGTTTATTATCATTCATCTTAAAATTTAGACACTGAAGGTTTCAATATTCTTTTGACCACTCTGTTGTATATTCAACATGTCATTGTAAGGTTATAATGGATATGATTTATTTTTATCTCAACAGTTATAACCATTTGAATGTGGATTTTAGAGTCGTTCGTTTTTTTTGGTGGGGTGGCCCTCGCATGGTTTGGTTTCACATTTGGTTCTATTTTTTCTCATTAGGAGATTTGAGTTCATGGGGAGATTGGTGTTTTTAAATTTTTGGAGTACGCTGTTTTGTTGAGATTTAATTTGGATTGGGTTGAGATCAGCATGTTACTATAGAGGTGTTGTCTTTCTTATGAAAAAGAATTAGGATGTGTTTGTTATTAGAGTTTTAGATTGGTGTGGGAGATTTTTAAAACTTGAAGTGTTTATTTAGAATGTTGTTTCAACCTTGTGCCCCTGTATGATGGGATCCCTTATAATGCGATGTGTGTTTATGTTGTGGAAGAGTATTTTAGTTGTGTGGGGAAGTTGAAGGAGTTCTAGTTTGGGGTTCCCTAGTTTCCATTTGTGGTATTGTTGTTGTTCAGTTAGTGTGGAATGTTTGAGTAAACCCCCAGGGTCCCGGTTTCTAGTTCTCTATAGAGTAGGTTTCCATTTTTAGTTTTGGTGGCGTTTTTTGGTTATGTATTTTCTCGGATAGCTGAGTTCTTTTGGTGAGGACAACCCCTCATGTTCTCACATCATCTGCATGTTGTGGAAACTTATTTATCGGTCAGGTGTGACTTGTGGAATGAATAATCACCCTGAGGTTCATCGATTATATTATTTTTGATTGATCAAGGACAATAATATTAGTTAAGGTTAATCTCGTTGACTTTCTAGGGAAAATGCATATGTGTTGGGGAGAATAGTCACACCCTGATCATAGATACTCTTTTATTTTATACTTTTCTCGATCTCACATCATTCAGTTTAGGTTTGGGTTTGGGTCCAATTATAAATTTTATATTTTATGAAGTATTTTTGGGTTTCAGGCCAGTGCACAGGCACAACATGGTTAGCAGTAACCATGCGGTCGGACCAAGTGGTTGTGTTGTTACAAACACTTAAAAAATTTAAATTTAATGATTGAAAAATAAAAAAATAGTATAAAAAAGGAGAAACAAAATTAAAAAATGTTTTAATAAAAATTATAGGGATATTATTATTATTATTAATTTTGGATTTATTTTTTTAATTATAAATTTTTTACCCAACCTGTGTATCACCCCCTCCCGCCTTTCTTCCCCAAATGAAGTACGACCCCCTACCACTGCACATTCCTCTCCTATATTAGAACCCCCTCACCAGCATCACCCTCTCTAGCTGTCCTTCCTAGTGTGACACTTCCTTGATCGCACGGCCTTGCTCACATGGCCCCCCTCCTTTGCACAGCCTCCGGCTCATGCCTGGTCTCCCCTGCTAAGGTCCTTCGATAATGCGTCTCATCTCCCTCCAGAATCTTCTTCCTCTCGTATTTTTGGGAAAATCAATCGGGCATGATCCATCCCCCTCCTCTCATTTTCTGGATTTGGATTGGCCAATCCATCCCCCGGTATGATTTGGAAAAACCTAGGGTTTGATGGTTTGAACTGATTCCAGTTTTCTACTATGTTAGGGTTATGTCAATCATCTCTTGAGGTGTGTTATTGCATGTTCTGGAAACCGTCGATGAAGGTGAGGTGGTTTCACATTGATTCGGTTTTCCAATTCCATATGAGATGAGGGTTTTCTCATTATGCCTTTCTTTTCACACTCTAATTTTCTGTATTATTATTTATACTGATTCATGGTATTTTATTAAAGATGTGTTGGTCACTACATAGTGGTTTCAAATTGCTAGGTCTTAGGTGACTCACCTATGTATGCATAGGTATGTGTATACATATAGATTCCTCCATTATGAGTATATTTATCAATGGTAATTTATATTAATGTATGTGCATATGTGTGCCTATGTATATATGTTTAAATGCATACATAGGTTATAGGATATGGGTATATGCATATTATCATATACGTAAGGATCCCCTTGCACAAGTTCAAGGCCATGTCGGTGTGTGCATATGGGTTAGGTGTCCTTATATAAATGTCTATTTGTGTGTGTGAAGATGAATATTCTCACTAGGGGAACAAAAAACATTAGTTAGAAAGCACCAAGGTATAAATGTTTGGTTTTGTTCCACCTTGAGTTATGTTCTCTATGCTCGCACCATTAATTGTAATCTACTGATATTCATAGTATTTCAAATATGTGTTTTTATATTAATGTCGTATTTATAAAATTTAATATTCATACCAATGTGTTTGGTAAAATTTAATATGCCTCACTGATTTGGTTTCTCAGTTATTTATATAACAATATAAAGTCTTCTTACACGTTTTTTTAATATGAATTATCCAAAGTTTTTTAGAATAGGACTAAAAGTTTACTACTTTGGATGTGTATCATTGTGAATATAAATGGATTTGGTTAAATGTGTTATGTAAAACATTTATTGTTTAGAATGTTGAAATGTGTTTTCACAATTTAATGAAATGAAGTACCGTTTAACAACTTTTTAATTATTGTGAATTTTTAACATAAATTTAGAAATGGGTTTGGAAACTAAATTTGGGTTAGAGAATGTAAAGGGCACGTGGGGAATGTTCTTGTGGAAGTGTAATTTCAGATTGTTTTAGAAATGTTTTGGAATATTTTTATGATATTTTTGATAGATTTTATTAAAGGACCAGCTGGCACATTACATAATTTTTTTAAGTGGAATCTGGTTTTGAATTGAATATTTATGTGAAATGAAATCCCAGTGGGAAACTTGATGGTTTTTAAGAAAGTGTTGAATTATTATGTGTAGTAAAATACTTATTAGAACCTTAAACATTGTGAAATATGTACATGTATGTAGTGGTCACCCCAATCTAAGATTTCCCTTTATGGGTTGTCGTATAGGGGATGTACTTGTTTTGTGGTGCAAAGCATTGTGATGGTAGGTAAGGAGAGTCACACATGCGAGGTAATCTTAATTAAACAATATATTATTTTCATGGGTTTCCTAGACATATTTTATAGGGATGAGTGACAGTTGATGATCCTCCTCAATTAGACAGGTTGGTACCCCCAGAAGTTTCTATTAGGCCAGGCAGGCTACACCCATGGATTGGTCAGTTGAGTGCATCAATTTGGTTATCTGCATATGAGCTTATTTATACCCCACCAGGTGGATTTGAATAAACAAAATTATAGGGAACACTCTACGGATGTTTAGGAAATTACATTGGTTTTGTACTTGTATGTTCCTATTTCTTTTGAAGCACTTATGGTTGATTGATTTCTGGGTATTTTTACTTGTTTTTCATATTGAAAACACTTTTTCCGACAATAAATTTCATTCAAATTAATATATAGAAGTCACTTTTATTCCTTAAAAATAATTTGGGAAAAAAGTGGAAATGGAAATTGGTTTGTCTTGATTGTAGACACATGTTACGTGTTTTCATAAAATAATGAAAACCTTATTTTTGAATATCCTCTTTTCAAACTATAATGGATGGATTTAACATTAATAGTGAGGATATAGCATGGTTTATCTACGGAATCCCTACATAGAATCTCGATGATCTCACATACACTGTCTATTTAGATTCATAATCTCTGTATTTCGGATTGCTCTATGAGTGACTGTGGTTCAGTTGTTTGTGGTGACATATGTGGTAATCTAGATATATGATCATAAATTTGGTTTTTCTATTTCGATTGCTATAGTTTAGTTTTATTTGTCTATTTATTCTAGTTTATTTATTGTCCTTTTTTGGAAAAAATCATTCCTAATTAAATTATTTTGATGACCAACACTATTTGTTAGCCCAAGGGGGTCAAGAATGCCCATCGGGCCATGCCACAGATCGGGTCAGGTGTTGGGAAAGCTGACATTCTAGGATGGTTCATGAAAAAGAAATATTAAGTAGGTCTATAAATAATAATTATCAACTCTTAATGTAGATTTCTATCATTACCAAAAAAACTATCACTCCAGGATGCCTTCAATTTTTACATAGTACTTTAGGAATAAATTCTTAATAATCATTGAAATCCTTAAGAATATGAAGCTAAGGTCACTACTGCGAATTTATATTATATTAGAAATGGCATTGATGATATCCATTTTTTCATATCCTTCACAAAACAATACATGGATACTATTAAATAGAGGAAAATTAGGCCCATATACCTATATATAAATCATCATAATGTTGATATTTAACTATTATTAACAATGGATATAATATAAATATAAATTTAGTTTTAATAATATAATGATTATTACATTTATGTGTGGATTTATATCCCTATACCTTGAAACTGAATCTATATGGAATGACAGAGCATAATCCACTATGACAAATCAAAATGATAAACTAGTTTAGATACATTATCTCTGACTCTGTGTTCTTTGTAAACCGTCAAGATAAATATTTCAATTCTCAGTTGGGATGATGTTTGCTACATTAACATTTTGAATTTCCCTCATCATATCATTAATTCATCAATTAATCCATAAATCTATAGTAATGAATTTCAAATGGTGAAGGTATCCTTTTTTATTCCCGTGAATCTCAATAACTTGATTATATATTCCACTAGAGGGAGGGAAAATATCCTACTATATGATATTATATTTTTATCACTAAACCTAATTATTTGAATATAGCCCATGTTATCAAATTCCAAAAAATTGGTGATGAAAATAAATTTCCTATTAGTTAAACTATGGCTACAACCCTAGAGATGAATACATATTTGTAACACCCAGATATTTTATGAGAAATATTATTTTTAATTTCATTGAAGTCTTGTGCTATTTTTTGCACCAAGATTATCTTTCACTATATGCAACACCCTATTATATTGCAGTATCTGCAAACACTATTTTTGGCTTCTGTTGCACGCAAGAGCGACATTCCTCAATAGCGTGTGTTGTACGCAAAACTATGTTTTACTAAAGAACGATATATTGTTATTATGAACTAGCTATTATGAATTGTTTTAACTGCATTTTGAATTTTATAACATTATCATTCATCATTCACATATTCTAGAACATAGTATGTGAACACAAAAAGATTTTCCGGTAAAATAAGTATTTTTCAAAAAATATAGTTTTGCCGCCTTTTGATGGTGCACCCACTTTAAATCTAATTTTGACACGTTTATGAGTTCAATTTGAAAAAATAAAGTTATTAATTTTAATAATTGTATAAAAATTTATTTTGGGTAATTTTTTAATATTTTTCTGTTACCTTTCATATTTATATGAAAATTTAAAATACGCTAAATTTTAATTAAAAAAAACTTTTTTTATTAAGATATTTTATATGGTTAAATTATAATATTGAATGGTTTTAAAGAATAAAAATAATAAATTTTTACCATTTAATATAATGTGTGTCATTATCATTAATTTTACATTGAATTAATAGGTAAAAACATTTCAATATTTTGCAGTCTTTTAACTTTTAAAACCTGTTTTCTTAAAAATGAGATTAATTTTAAATTAATTACTGAAAGTTCTGTGTTTTGAATCTTGAAAAATTAATTTCGTATTTGAATTCATTTGGTCCAAATTATGTTAATAGATTACATTTTTTGATATTATGAATAGTAACTACGATAATATTTTGTTACTAAAGATAAAGGTAAATCAGGTAATATTGGGTAAAAAGAAGATAATAAAATTACCATAACACCTGCCAAAATTATACTAGATGAATAAAAGAAGACCCATATCACATAAGGTATGGAATAGATTCATTTCATGGACTTTTGACCATGAAAATAAGGTAATTATTATTAAAACCAATCAAAATGATAACATATCACTCTTTTATATCTTATAAGTGTATTAGTTTTAATTTAGTGATAAGCATCATAAAACATCAAATAAAAATAGTCAGAATAAAGATAATAAAAGTATCTACATCATGTAAATTTATTTAAAATTTTTATGGATTATATAATTATCATTAATGGTGACACAATAGTGATGCAGAAAGTGTTTATTTAGTGAAAAATCAATAATACATTTTTTATTAAACTAATAGTAACCATAAAAGGCACAAACACCTGACCAAAACTTATTGGACGTGTACATGTAAACCATAAAATGTCAATGGTCGAATATTTGACCATTTGGATCCTTATAAAAGTGATTATGACCCTTATATTATTTTATTATAAATGATGTCAAAGTTTTCACCTTCATAATTTAAAAAATATAACAATTTAAATGTTGTGATTTTAAAATGACTAATTCAAGTAAATGTATTAATATCGATGATATTAGATCATAGTATTTTATTTATAATTTTTATACAACAAATATGTATATTAAATTATTATTGTAAAATGTTGTAGTAATTATTTTATTAAGAGAAATATCAAATAAATGGATTTAAAAATATTAAATTAAATATTAAATGAACTAATTAATGTTCTCCACGAATTTTATAGATAAAAATGAAATTTTAGAAATCTATTAAATATTTTGGATCAAACATATATTCTGTATGTATTTTATTTAAATTAAAATAAATTAATAGTTTCAAAATTGTCACAATTATTATATTATAAAAATAACATATTATTAAATTGTTTAAAAATTAAAAAAATATATAAAAATTAAAAATTAAAAATTAAATTGTCTACAATGTCATAAAGTATCCAATTATCGTCAATTCACAGCACATCATTATGTATTTATAACCATTTAATATGTAGAGTATTATTCCAACAAATAAAACTAAATAGATTAAATTAGGATTAATTAAAATGAGAATGTTTAAAATAAAATCAAAACATGTCTAAATTTGATTGGTTATTGAGATTAAAACCCTATCTTATATCATCTTTGAATTTAGTTATTTTAGGAAGTTTTTAATTGGGGATTGATTTTTTATTTAATTAATATTTTTGAGTTTTCCAAAAGTTCCCCTCTCTTCCCTTATAAAAGGAAATATCATCCCTCTCTTACTCAAACCATTTGGAGCCTTCATGCTCATCCAACCCCTGCCCATTACTCTTCTAAACTTCCATAGTAACATTTTTGAGATTCTGGTATTCTCAATAGTCCAACTCTATTCCCTTTAGAGGATGTTCAAAGGAGGTGCGTTGAAGAAGTCGTAATCCCTTATACTGATTCATTAATGTTTCTATCATCTTCTACTTCCACTTATTTTGTGGTTTCATTATAAGGTAATAACATTAGAATCACTAATATAGTTATATGTAATTATAAATATGAACCAACCCTATTTCACCTTATATCCACCTTACAAAAAATGAAATCATCGTGCGTGCGTATGTACGACTTACCGTCTCCACGCCGTGGTGTAATTTTTTTTCCACCACCACTCTAATTGGATGGGTATAATGGTGGAAAAAACTATATATGATTATTATAACATCATAATTATTCTATGTTAATATATCATCCACTCCAATTCCATTCAACAATTATGGGAACAATATCATCTCTCGTGCGTACGTAACACACCAAGATTTTATGAGAAAATTCTATTTAATTTATTCGATGTCTTGTGTTGTACTCTACACCAAGATTGTATTTCTCTATATAAAACACCATATTACCTTGTAGTATATGCAAACACTATTCTTGGTTTGTGTTGCTGGCAAGAGCAACCTTCCTTGAGAGTGTGTGTTGTACACAATACTGAGATTCACTAAAAAATTTGTTGTTATGAACTAGCTTTTATGAATATTACTAACTACATTATGAATTTAATTACATAATAATTCATCATACAAATATTCTAGTACATGGTATGAGAACAAAATAATTTTTTCAGGTAAAATAAGTATTTTTAAAAAAATGCAGTTTTTGCCACCGTTTGACGGATCACCAGCATTAAATCTAGTTTTTGACAAATTTATAAGTTCAATTAGACAAAATAAACTTATTAATTTCAATAAGGATATATAAATTTAATTTGGGTAAATATTTTATATTTTTCTGTTAACTTTCATATTTTGATGAATAGTAAAAATACGCAAAATTTTAATTAAAAAAACTTTTTCATCAAGATAATTTATATGATTAAATTATAATAATTAATGGTTTTAAATTATAAATAGAATATATTTTTATCATTAAATATTATGTATGTCCTTATCATAAATTTTACATTGAGTTCATAGTGTAAACCATTTCAATCTTTTGCAATGTTTTAACTTTTAAAACCTAATTTCCCCACAACAGGGTTAATATTAAATTAAATACTGTAACTTCAATGATTTTAATTTGGAAATATGGATTCCATATTTGAAATAAGTAGGTCCAAATTATATTAATATGTTAATATTTATTTTTAGGCAATATGAATAGTAACTACGAAAAATGTTATTTACAATAGTTAAAAGAAAATCTGGTAATTAAGGGGAAAGTAAAATAAAACAATTACCCAAACACATGTATTAATATAATTGGATGATTATATTTCGTCCTAAAATATACTTGGGTCTAAATGGTATCTTTTGGAACCCATTTGGATGTGATTATGACCTTTAATTTATTTTATTTAAAGAAACTGAAATATGTCTTACTAAATCTTTAATAAGTAACATATTTTTAATATAAGGACATACAGAATAAATATTTGATTTTAAGTATTCAATTGAAGGATAAATTGTTTTTCATAATCATGGTAATTTATTTGTTATTTTTATGAAATATATAATTATCTTAATAGCTTATACGTTAATGATGCTGATATTAGTTATTTAGTAAAAAATTAAAAATATAGTTTTTATTAAAATAATAATACCCATTAAAAGGACCATAAAATTAAGAAAAAATTAGTTTTAGAGTACATATATAGCTTAAACATCCAAGGGGAGACTTGTGGCACATTTTGAGCCTTTTAAATCAGATTATGACATTTATATAATTTTTTTTATATGATGTCAAAGTCGTCACCTTCATACTCTAATAAAAATATGATTTTAAAATATGGTTTTTTAGAAACTAAATTCGACTAAAATTATTATTATGAAATATATAATAATTATATTCATCATAGTATTTTATTTTTAATTTTTATGCAACAAATAAGTATATTAAATAATTATACAAAAATGTTGTAGTAATTATTTTATTAAGAGAAATATCAAATATACGGTTTTACAATTATTAAATTAAATATTATATGAACTAATTAATGTACCCCACTAATTTTATAGATAAATATTATATGTTAGGAATATATTACATATTTTTTTTCGTATATATATTCTCTGTGGATTTTATTTAAATTCAAATAAATTAATAGTGTCAAAATTGTCACTATTGATATTTTATAAAAATAAAATATTATTAAATTGTTTAAAAATCAAAAAAATATTTAAAAATTATAAATTGAAATTTATATGGTCTAAAATTTCATAGAGTATCCAATTATGGACAATTCACATCAAATATGTAATAATTTATTACCATTTAAAATTTAGAATATTTTTACCACAAATAATATTAACTAGCATAAATAACAATAAATCAAATTTATAAGGATTAAAATAACATCCCAACAAGTCTAAATTTTATTTTATGATGAGATTAAAGCCCTATATCATCTAATATTTTATTTGGATTCATATTGGATGTTTTTATGTGGGGTTTGAGTTTATTTTAAATTAATATTTTTCAGGATTCTAAAAGTGCCCCTCTCATCTCTTATAATGGGTACCACCTCCCCCTTCAATTCATTGTATTTTAAGCCTTCATGCTCAGACAAAACCAACCAATTACACTTTTCAAGATCCCTAGTAATATTATAGAGGTTATTTTCTTCTCAAAATACCAACTCTAGTGCCCTAAGAGGAAGTTTAAAAGAGCCACGTCGAGGAAGAGGTAATCTCTTCTACTGATTATTTCAAGTTTCGTTCTTCTTCAAATTACTCTTATTAAGTTGTTATATTAGAAATTAATAACATAAGTATCACTAATATAATTATATGTTATTATAAATATGAAACAACCCTATTTCAACTTATATCCATCCTACGAAAAATGAAATCACCACGCTTGCGTACGCACGACATACTGTCTCCACGTCGTGGTGTAATTTGATTTTCCACCACCACCATGCATGGATGAGTGTAATAACTAAAATAACATCTATATGATTATTATAAAATAATACTGATTCTGAAATGTTATATCATCTACTCTAATTCCATTCAATAATTATGAGAACAATATCATCGCTCGTGCGTACGTATGGATTATGATCTCCACGACGCGATGAGATTCATTATCCATGTTCACCATTAATGAATGATTATAAAGTATATATAATTAATAATAATGAGATATATGAAATTATAATTCTTCTGGATATATATATATGTCATCTACATACTTCCATTCAAGTCAACAAAGAAAGGAAAACAGTGTCCACGCATTCGTACGACCTACCGTCTCCATGAACTGTGTATTTAATTTCATTTATCTATCGATTATATATATACAATGAATTCATATATGATATATAAATCATGTTTTACATTATGTATGTAAGTAATTCATGATAATATAAATAAAAACAAGTCCAAACACGTATGATAAATGAAATGATTATTACCCAAAACGTTGCTTCCAGATGGATTCGACAAATGAATGGGTGATATAAAGTCATAAGTGAATCATATATGATGTCATAAAAATGACTATGATTATTCAATAAGTCAATGAAATTATTTAAATCATTATACAGGAGTTTTGGACAAGTAAAGAAGAAATTGGACATAAGGTAAGAGATAATTATTCGAATCTTGTTCTTACCCAGTATTGTTTATCTGTAAGTACTAACTAGGGTTATGTTTATCATCCATGTCCATGTTTTCTAAAAATGGTTTCATCAAATGCTTAATATTATTCCATTTATATTTAATTTCAATTTACCCTTTTTTACTTCTACAACATGGTATGGAAATAATCTTTCTTCTGTTTACCATACGGGTTAATTTTTTAATTTTCCAGAAAAAGTACGAGAAGAATGTTTTTTTATCTGATATGGTATGAACGGATTTTTACGGTTTTATAACGCCTTATTTTCAGAAATATATCTCTAAAATATTTCATTATTATTTTCAACAAAATCCTTTTTCTTAAAATTCCATGACATTTTTTGAAAAGAAAATGATTTTTAAAGAAGAAAAGATATTTTCCTCCAGAATTCATTTCAAGTGTTTTATCAAAACTCTTTTCCATCTATGATGCTATTCTTTAATATGGTTAGGGTTCAATTATAATTAGTCTATTATATAAAGGGTTTTAATTTGTCTATGATGATGTTATATTCATGGTTTAAAGGGATTATGTTATGATGGGATGATGTTTATGAAGCCCATTTTATTCGTTGGATTATGATGAATGATTTACGTTTATTTTGTGGCACATGAAAAAATTATTTCATTATGAAATAGGCAGGACCTATATCTCCTTCCAATTCATTGGGTAATGATTTATATCTCATGATATAGACATGGAAGTAATGTAAAGTAAATATGGTTCAGTAATATAGGGCTATAACGACAAGTATACAAGGTTCAGTAATGGACTTTGTCCAGTATGATGGTCTTGGAAACAATTCCTTGGCTACTATAGAAATCATATCATGTGATTAATGGTTTTACATAATTACATGATTTATTGACATTCTATTTTATCATTATTACTGTTCATTTGAGATCTATGGATTACATACTTCCGTGATTTATTTCACGACTCAAGATTTTAATTTTTATACTTTATGTTCATGTTTTTATGTTCAAATGTATATGTTTTTTTTATTTTCTCCAGGATTACTCTTATTTATCATTTGAGCTCACACTTTATATGTTTTATTTTCTGTAGGATTTAATGAAATATTTTAGGTAAGAAAACAAAAGAGGAAGTTCTTTATGGAATATGTTGATGATCTTTCACCATTATTAGAAGATTAGGTTCTGAGTTACCAAAGAAACTAAACTAATATTATAATTGGGCATATTTTTTTTAATGTATTAAGTATTCCTCAAAAGTAATATAATGTGTATGTATATCCAGATTTGGGTCTCTACAGTTGGTATTAGAGTGACAGTTTAGTTAACCATTGGAAACTATGATGAGAAAACATTAGTGAGATCCCTAGATATATTTCTATGGTATGTATAGTGATGTCCCTGAGGACAAGTATAAGTATAGGTTACAGTCCTAGAATTATGATAATGATCATCAATAACAAAGTATTAAACCTAAGATGTTTTAGATTGAATGTACTCCCCTTGATTATGTTGTTTTCCTAGTATGATTTTTACGCCACACAGTATTCATTTTGGGTTTTAGAAAATAGATGGAAACATGAAGATTAATGTTAATGGAGAAGATGATGGACAAAGGAATGATATTCTTCATGAGAAACCAAATTCAATGGGATTTGGTAGGCAAAACACTATTATTATGCCTAATCAAAAATCACATAATATGATCAATAATCACAAATATGGTATGTTTAAGGACTCAGCTAATAAGGGAATGATATAGTTTTATGATGATCATAGAAGAAAAAAGTTCAATTTCTCTCATGTAAATAATGTGGGAAGAGGCATCAGTGAGAATTTTTCAATGGAACTGGAAGATTCTTTGAGTGTGGAAATGAAGGACAAAAAACCACTAATTGAAAAGGAAAAGGTTCAGTTAACACCATGGATAAGGATAATGGTATTGCAAAGACATAAACATTGGTTAAATGTTTTAATGTGGAATGTACATGAATTATGCAAACTGATGCCCTATGGAGAAAATCTCATGAACAGAATCAGCATGGTCGTATGGGTAGTAATTATGTTGATGATGATGAAGAGGCTACAAATGATATAAGAGATTAAAGATGTTTTGTGGAATAAAATAATGATTCTTGGTCAATGGTTTAAGAAGGTAGTGGAATGATTGTATATTTATCAAGAGTAATGTTTTATAGTTAATTTAATGGTACTATGGAATAAAGAAACATCTAAATATTGTTACACTATTGTTTTTTCTAAAGTATTTGAATGTATATGTTTAATAGTACCAGTAACCATGAATGTTTATTCAATGATTTATTTTGAAAGTAGATGATATGTGAATAATTAAGGGATAAGAAGACAATTAGATGTTTTATAATATTAATAATATATTGACTTGTATAAGGAGAAAGTGACATCATGGTTTTAATATATAGAAATTTTTGGATTTCAGTATGTGCAACGAGTTTACTTTTGATAGCATTCATATTTTCACTATGGTTCTATGGTAATTCATGTTTCAATAGAATACATGGTTAAGGAATTCACATATTTGACATGTGACCAACAAGATATATCTTAAGATATATGGGGGATAAATGATGGTATTTACATGCATGGTAGATGACCTCTCTAGTAATAATTTTCTATATACTATGAGATTGGACAGAGGTATTTTGGATAAGCCTAAAGATTGGAATAGATTAAGTTAGACATCAGATATTATTTATTATGGATATAACATTTTTATATTTTTTTATGAAATGATATAATAGTATTGTTTTAGAAAAAGGACAACTCATCGAATGGGCAACAACCCATCGCGTCAGACAAGGTTGCGGGAATCGAACCCACAACCGAAGTGTGAAATGCCTTTATCTCCTACCACTGGCCTATAGAATGTCCCTGGTTTTTAGAAAATATTTTTATTTTATTAAGTGGTGTGATTGATTATGAATAAGTCTATTTTTGAAACCATATATGAGTAACCTCACCATAGATGGACTTATGTATATTTAATACCTTGTGCTAACCTTTTTTGTGATAGAGACAGATGGAATTACTGATCATTCTATCGCATTATCTGCTAATAATTTATGAATGAAAACTTTAACTTAATTTATTTAAATAAGTGACGAATTGGAAATTGCTCACGGAATCACCAATGATGATATTACATTGAAATCAAGTAAGTATTCCTACTAATGCAAAAATTCTTCAACTTTAGGAAAATGGTCTTGAATACCAAAAATTTTGTCCTAGTTCCCGCATATTCGATGAATCAGATGGTAACTTAGATCATCCCAAATTTGTGTATTTGTGATTTTTTCCTTTTTCCTAGCCATGTTCTCTTCCACTCTTCATCCTAACATAATGGTTAGATTTCTCTTCCATATCCGTATTTTCACATATATTCTCCAATGTGGAAACCCACTACTGAGTTACTTGGGGTGACTGTTATTATTCTTATTTTACTTTTTAAAATTCAGTTTTAGTTTTCCATTTTATCATGTGGGTTTCTATGAAAGAAACATTCATGTAGTAAACAATTTATAACCCTGATAAATTTTGAGGGTGAAATTCATTTTAAGGGGGTTAAGAAGTAACACCAGGATATTTTATGAGAAATATTATTTTTTAATTTCTTTTATGTCTTGTGTTGTACACTACACCATGATTATCATGCGTTATATGAAAAACCTTATTATCTTGTATTAAATGCAAACACTATTCATGGCTTTTGTTGCACATAATAGTGACCTTCCTCGATAGTGTGTGTTGTACGCAATACCGAGTTTCACTAAACAACAATATATTTTTATGAACTATCCAATATGAAAAGTATTAACTAAATTTTCAATTTTATTACAAAATAATTCATCTTACACATATTCTAGAACATTTTATGAGAAAAAAATAAATTTCATTGGAAAAATAAGTAATTTTAAAAAAAATATAGTTTTTCCACCACTTGATGGAATAACCGCATTAAATCTAGTATTTGACACATATATAAGTTCAATTAGATGAAATAAAATTATTCATTTTAATATTTATATAGAAATTTACTTTGTAAGTTTTTTTATTTTTCTGTTAACTTTCAAATTTTGATGAATAGTAAAAATATGCAAAATTTTATTTAAAACAACTTTTTTCATACGTATAATTTATATGGTTAATTTATAATATTAAATGGTTTTAATGTTTAAATAGAATATATTTTTACCATTTAATATTATTTATGTCATTATCATTAATTTTACATTGAATTCATAATTAAAACATTTCAACCATTTGCAATGTTTTATCTTTTAAAACCTATTTTCTCAATAGAGGGATTAATTTTAAATTAAATACTGCAAATTATGTTTTTTGAATTTGGAAAAATGGATTCCATATTTGGAATCAGTAGGTATAAATTATGATAATATGATACTTTCTATTTTTTGGCGTTATGAATAGTAACTACGGTAAATTTTATTTACAATAGTTAAAGGTAAATCAGTTAATTAAGGGAAAAGTAATACTAAAAAATTACCCTAACAATTGTATTAATATAAATGTATGGTTATATTTCGTCCTAAAGTATACTTTGGTCTAAATGGTATCTTCTTGAACCCACTTGGATGTGATTAAGACATTTAATTTTATTTATTTAATGAAAGTGAAAAATTTCTCACTCAAACATTAATAAGTAAAGTATTTTTAATATTTGGCTATACAGAATAAAAATTCGATTGTAAATTATCATTTGAAAGATTAAATGTTTTTCGTCATTTATAGACCCAAATCATGATGGACATAGACATTACAATAGTTTTACTAAATACGTAATACATGACAAAAAAAGATGCCCAATGACCGTATAAGTTTAGTGTCTTTGGAAACTCAGAACCTAATCTTCTAATCACGGTGAAAGATCATCATAATCTCCCATAAATAACCCACCATTTTTTTCATACATAAAACCTTTATTTATATCCGGGGGAAATGAAAACATAAAAAGGGTGAGCTCAAATGCTCAGTAAGGGTAAACAAGGAAAACATAAAATAATCCATAAACATTTGAACGTAAAAACATGAATATAAAACATGAGTAATGAAATAAATATTGGTATTACATAAGGCATTGATCACAAATGAAAATTGAACCTGAAAAAATAAAACATTTAATTGTGGAAAACCATTAATCACATGATATGATTTCCATAGTATCAAAGGCATTGCTTCCAAGACCATCATAGTGGACAAAGTCCATTACTGAACCGGGTTTACATGTCATTCCAGCCCTGTATTACTAAACTGGATTTCACATTCCATTCTAGCCATGTAAATCTCATGAGATATAAATCATTACCCAATGAATTGGAGGGAGATATAGGTCCCATCCATCTCATAATTAAATCATTCTTATGTGTGCAACAAAATAATAAATCCTACATCATAGCATAAACCATATAATAGAATGGGATTCTTAAACATCATTCCATCATAATAAAATCAATATAAAATAAATGGATATCATTTCATCATAAGAAAAATTAAAACGTGTATATAATAGACACATTGTACATGAAACATAAACATATTCAATAATATCATCTTGGATGGAAAATAGTTTTGATAAAACACTTGAAATGAATTCTTGAGGAAAATATCCTTTCTTCTTCAAAATCATTTACTTTTCTCAAAATTCAATGAAATTTTAATGGAAAATTATTTTTCAAAAAATAATAGATTAATATTTTAGATAAATATTCATGGAAATAAGGTGTTATGAAATCTTAAAAATCAGTTAATGCCGTATACGTTAAAAAACATTCTTCTCGTACTTCTTACCGAAATTTCAAAAAGTACATCGTATGGTAAAAAAAGAAAGGTTCCTTCCATACCATATGGTAAAAAAGGGTAAAATGGCTTCAAACATACATGGGAGAATAGTTAACATTTTATGAAACCACATTTTTAGAAAACATGGATATTGATGATAATCATAACCGCTGTAAATACTTATTAAAAAAAATCCTGAATAAGAATGAGATTGGAATAATTATCCCTTACCTTATGTCCAATTTCTTCCTTATGTGTCTGAAAATCCAGTATAATTATTCAAATAATGTCATTTACTTATTCAAGAATCATATTAATTTTTATGACATCATATATGTTTCACTTATGACTTTATATTACACATTCATTTGTCAATTCCATGTTAAAACAACATTTTGGGTAATAATCATTTCATTCATCTTACGTTTTTTGACTAGTTGTTATTGATATTATCATGATTTAATTAATTAAATACTTAAAAACATGATTTATATATCATATATACATTCGTTATATATATATGTAATACAGATAGATAAATGAAATTAAATACACCGTTCATGGAGATGATAGGTCGTACGTACGCATGAATGTTGTTTTCCTTTCCTTACTGACATGAATGGAAGTAAGTAGATGAAATATATATATATATATATATATAAAGTAGTATTATTATGTCATATATCTCATTATTATTCATTATATATACTTTATAATCATTCTTTAATGGTGAACATGGATAATGAATCTTATCGTGTCGTGGAGACGGTAATCCGTACGTACGCATGAGCGATGATATCATTCCCATAATTATGTAATGTAATTGGAGTGGATGATATAATATCTAAGAATACGTATGATGTTATAATAATAATATATTGTTATTATTTCCATCATTATAACCATCCAAGTATGGTGATGTTGGAAATAACAGATTACACCACGTTGTGGAGACAGTAAGCCGTACGTATGCACCCGCGTTGATTTCGTTTTTCATAAGAACGATATATGGTTAAATATGGTTGTTTAATATTTATAATAAAATATTAGTATATTATTTATACTAATGTTATTAAATTATAAGGAAAAAACTAATTAAAAGGAAGTAGAACAAGAAAGAATCATTAAAGAATCCGTTTAAGAGATTACCTATTCCTAGACATTCCACTTTTAAACATCCTATAAGGGAACTAAAGTTGGTCTTATGAGAAGACCATAACCTCTATAACATAAATATATAGTCTGATAATAGGAAATGTCAGGGGTTGTTCGATATTGGATGATTAAAGTGGAGTGAAGAGAAGAGGGAGGTGGTGCCCTTTTATAAGAGAGGAATGGGCCACTTTTGGAAACCTCAAAATATTAATTTGTAATAATCTGAAACCCCACTTAAAAACTTCCAAAATGACTCACATTCGAAGATGAGATGATATAGAATTTTAATCACATCATACAATAAAATTTATACATTTCTAGAAAATTATTTTAGACCTTATCAATTAGATTTATACTTATTTAATCTATTTAATCTTATTTGTTTTAATAATATTATAAATTTTAAATAGTTATAAATAATTACTTATGTCTTGTTAATTGTCCATTATTGGATAAATTATCAACTTTTTGACCATATAAATTTCATTTTATAATTTTTTAATATTTTTGTGATTTTTAATAAAATTAATAATATATTATTTTTATAAAATATCAATAGTGTCAATTTTGACCCTATTCATTAATTTGATTTCAAATAAAATCCTCACAGGAGTTATGTTGGAACCAAAAAATTTAATATATTCCTAAAATGTCATATTTTTCTAAAAAAATCGCGGATCACATTAATTAGTTCACATAATATTTATTTTATTATTTTTAAAACCATTTATTTGATATTTCTCTTAATAAAATAAGTACTAAAACATTTTTGTATAATTATTTAATATACTAAATAGTTTCATAAAAATTAAAACTAAAATACTATGAGGAATATATATCTAATAAATTTAATAAATACTTTTTATAGAATTTATCTTCTAAAACAACCAACCTTTAAAATGATATCTTTATTAAAGTTTGAAGGTGACAACTTTAACCTCATTTAAAATTAAATAATATAAATGTCATAATCTATTTTATAAGGCTCCAACTGGTCCACAAGTATACCCTTGGATTCTTATGGTATATATATTCTCCACTAATAATTTTTTTTCAAGTTTCTGATCCTTTTGATTGGTATTACTATTTTTACTAAAAACTATATTATTTATTTTTTCACTAAATCAATAATTTCTCGACCATTATTGTATAAGCTATTAAGGTAATTATATATTTATTAAAAATAACAAATAAATTACCATGATGAAGAAAAACGATTTATCTTTTAAATGATCATTTATAATCTCATTTATATTTTGTATAACATTATAATAAGAAAACATTAATTATTAAATTTGAGTGAGACATATTTCACTTTCTTTAAATAAAATAAATTAAAGGTATTAATCAAATCCATGTGGGTTCCTAAACTTACCATTTCGAACCATTTATATTTTAGGAAGAAATATAATCATCCAATTATATTAATACAAGTGATAGGGTAATTTTTTAATATTATTTTACCCATAATTACCTGATTTACCAATAACTATTGTAAATAAAATTTACCATAGTTACTATTCATAATGTCTTAAAATAAAAAGTATCTTATTAACATAATTTGTACCTACTTATTCCAAATATGGAATCCATTTTTTCCAAATTAAAAAATATTGATGTTTCATTATTTAATTAAAAATTAATCCCGCTGTTGAGAAAACAAGTTTTAAAAGCTTAAACATTGCAAAAGATTAAAATGTTTTTACCTAGGAATTCAATGTAAAATAATTGATAATGACATAAATTATATTAAATGGTAAAAATATATTCTATTTATACATTAAATCCAGTAAATAATATATTTTAACTATATAAATTATATTGATGAAAAAGGTTGTTTTCAATTAAAATTTAGCTTATTTTTACTATTCATCAAAATAACAAACTTATCAGAAAAATATAAAAAAATCATCCTAAGTAAATTTTTATATCTTTATTCAATGAAAATTTTTTATTTTTCAAATTGAACTTATAAACATATCAAAAACTATATTTAATGTGCGTGCGCCATCCGAAGGCGGCAAAACTTCATTTTCTGAAAAATACATATTTTACCTGAAATATTTATTTTGTTCTCATACAATGTTCTAGAATATGTGTAAGATGAATGATATTGTCATAAAATTAAAAATGAGTTTAATAATATTCATAACTTCTTGTTCATAATAACAATATATCATTTTTTAGTGAAACTCGATATTGCGTACAACACATGTTATTGAGGAAGGTCTCTCTTGCGTGCAACACAAGCCAAGAATTGTGTTTGCATATACTAAATGCTAATACGTTGTGGTGTTACTTTGTCTAGCGTACAACACAATACAAAAATGTTATTATAAATAATATTTATCATAAAATTTCTGGGTGTTACATTCTACCCCCCTAAATATAAGGCCCCAGCATTAAACCTTACTTAATCTTGAGTTATTACAAGATTACACATTGAGGATCTTTTCGGGTTTAGATTTTTAGAGAATTAGATCATAAAACTTGCATTACATTCCACATATAAACAAAGTGGTTACATAAAGATAGTATTCTTCATTCCCATCAATGGAAACACATTTAAAAAAAACATAGATTATTTCTTGACACATCCTTGACTCTATCGTCTTATCATGTACCATTCCCTTGACCTGTGAAAAACATTTCAAAAACTTCGGATGAGCATAAAAACTCAGTATGAGTTATAAAAAAAACATGGAAAGGAAACATGAGTTCATATATACATAAGAATGAAATCATACTTTACCCATAAAACATAGGCACTTTAACATACCTCATAAAATCATGAATAAATCATAGAAATCATAAGACATAAAGGCAACTTGAGGCATTCATAACATTCTTACGTAGGGAGTAACCCTCTTGGTTACATTTGGAATACCCATCACAGTATATTCCCTAAAATCTCTTCGGAGAAACCTTAACGTTTCACTCCTTCTCGTTACCCAATGCATTGGAGAGCTATAACGGGCTCACCCGCCCTTAGTTTATCACGGAACCACCAGTCTTCATAATAATTCCCAAGAACCATAACATAATCATATCACATAAAACATGCATAAAGGAAACATAAAATTTCCACATTTCAATCACGAGATATCAATACAACACATTGATATAAAAACATTGTGAAAACCATTTTCAATACCAAAATAAAAGAAAAGTAAAACATGGTATTTATTTTTCTTTTAAAAAGAAGGTATAGCTTGTTGAGGAAGCCGAAACTCAAATAACGGTCACGACGGCGGAGAAGTCATTGTCGCCGCATACGTACGACAAAAACATTCCCTTTTTTCGTTTAGTAAACGCTTCATATAAAAAAGATTCCTTTTGAATAAACGTAAAAGTCAAAGGGGTTTATAAACCGTATAAAAGAAAGTTGTGTATAAAACAAAATATGCCTCAATGAAAGGAGATTGAGACGATGTCCCATACCTCGTATCCGACTTGACCTGACCGTTCTTTAATTTCCTGAATAATAAACTTGAGTTAATATCTACTTGCTTATGAACCTTTTTCAAGTTCATTATTCCTTTTATACCATGTTATGAACATCATGTAATCATTTAAGTTAATAGTGTTCATTTTGTCGGTATTTGGTTCTTAAGTCAAAAATAGATTTCTTACACTTACATGTTGTTAATTTGGTCAAAGGTTCATTATATCCAGAATGATATTAATGATTTGGATAACATATATATCATATATATTCATCTTATACATGTATTTATAATATTACATCACATTTAGAGGTAAGAAATGAAATGCACCGTTCATGGAGACGGTAAGCCGTACGCACGTATTAACGCTACTTCCATATCTATTTTGAATTTTCTGGAATGGAATCATAATGATATATAATTATATTATAATTACAGTATAATAACATATATAATATCATTAGCTTTATCCTTTACACATCCCACATTTGGTATTAACAAATCAAATCACTTTCAGGGGGCGGTAGTCTGCACTTCCTAAAATGAAGATATCGTGTTTACCCATAATGGAAACCATAAAGGTATGCCCAAAATGAAAAAAACAGAAGCTTAAGGAAAACATAAACAAATTATATATCATATATAAAAATAATGACATCATAATGGCCACCTTTTAAGGTGTTAAATGAGTATTGAACAATCATCATTTCGGGAGGCAGAATTTTTCCATCCACGGAAACCGTATGTTATTTAACCATTTGATGTATTTGTGTGAGAGTGTAGCTCAAATAAATCTTATAAAAACATCCTAGTATATTGAAGATACTGGTGTTCTTACAAAAGAAGTAAATAAAAAGAGTTTAGGGGGTTGGAGAAACAAAATAAAACAAATGAACATGAGAGAATGAATTACCTTTAAAAGTGTAACTCCTTTTGATTTGAGCCTATAGGCTTCCTTTGAAAGGATTATTCCCAAAGGGAATCCTCTAGGATGAAGAGAGGGATGTGGAGAGAGTAAATGGGCAGGGTTTGGCCGAGCCAAAGGCTTGAGGAGTGTGTGAAATGAGGTTGAGGTGGGGGCCTTTTATAAGAGGAGAGGAGGGGCACTTTTGGAATGTAAAGAAATATTACTTTATTTGAAAATGTGTTTCGGTTTTAAAAGGTCCCACATTGATATAAGTCATGGATAAGGTGATAAGGGTTCGAAATCCACTCATCCAATTGGTTTTGGACATGTTTAGTTCATAGATTTTACATTATCATTCCATTTTATTTAAATCGTTAAATAATGAGGTCATCGCTCCATCATCATGATGTCATAAATAATTTAATTTATTTAATGTCTAAAAATTATAAAAAAAATACTATGATGTATGAATGCTTTTTATCGTTCCAATGACTATTTATAATCAAAAATCGGATCTTTATAACCCCATGAAAAAATTCTTTTCGTAAGACATATTATGTTTGTGTCATTTTTACTTTAACATTTAATAAAAAGTTATTTATGTCATTTCCCAAACAAAGTGGTTCCATGGGGTCCCCAAGTTGACCCATGCCTTTTCTTGGTCGGCCATGACAGAACCAATAAGTTTGGGACATTTGTCTAGGTCATTTCATATTATTAAAGCATTATTTATACCCTTAATCTACCCTAATTACCACTAATCGCGATTAAGAACTTAATAAGTTACTATTCACCAAAAAATTATTTTAATCTCATTGAACAACATTTTACTTCTTAATGACAACCATGTATGTCGGATTTTCAAAATTCAATACACATTAGTGGTAAACTTTCATTTAACTGAAAAATCAATTTTCTTGATTACCACTTAGTGGTTTCACTATTCATCAAAAATTGAAGTTTTTCAGAAAACTACCAAAAATTCACCCTAACCTATATTTGATATTCCAAATTCAAAAATGAAGTATATTTTTCAAAATTAAAAACATATAAGTCACATTAATTAATTTAATAATTAATTCCCGCTGTCAGAGCAAATAGCGTGTTTTTATGAAACAATAAGTATCAAAAGATTAACACTGGTTTGAGTCCAATTTCAAAGTGAAATTGATTCCAATGACCACCATTGGATTAAATGGTAAAAATATATTCTAATTTCTCTTCAAAACCAATTCAAAACATAATCTAATCATATAAATAAATTAGATTAAAAAGCAGTTTTGATGTAAAATGCAGTATTTTTCACTATTCATTAAAAAATGAACATTGTCAGAAAAATACCAAAAATTCACACAAGGTAAATTTTGATGTCCCAATAATAAAGGATAAGTCTATTTTGACAAACATAGTTTATAAAATTGTCAAAATATAGATTCAAAAATGGTTTACCATCAAAAGGCAGTAAAACAATCTTTTAAGAATATTAGTGTATTCCATGCATAAGATTGTATTTTTTTTTCATTTTAAGCCTCTATAACAATATCTTAATCATTAATAGACATATATAAAAATATCTATTATTCATTAATTACTTGGGATGTTACATCCTTCCCCCCTTTAGAAAATTTGTGTCCCCGCAATTTATTTACTTATCGAATAAATGGGTGTACTTATCCCTCATTGCATTTTCAGATTCCCATGTTGCCTCTTCAATCATGTGGTTTTTCCACAAATCATTTACCTAGTGAATCACCTTATTCCGTAACACTTGCTCCCTATGGTCAAGAATCTGGACCGGTTGTTCCTCATAAGATAGGTTCTCTTCCAGCTGAACTACCTCTGGACTCATAACATGAGATGGATCTGGCATATACTTTCTCAACATCGAAATGTGAAGAACATTGTGTACCTAAGATTAACTCGGAGGTAAAGCCACTCAGTATGAAACTGATCCAACTCTCTCCAGAATTTCGTATGGTCCAATGAACCTTGGACTCAACTTTCCTTTCTTACCAAATCTCATCACACTTTTCCTAGGAGAAACCTTGAGAAAAACATGATCACCTACCTCGAAAGATAGATCCTTCCTCCAGTTATCCGCATAACTCTTCTGCCTGCTCTGAGCTGTTCTCATGTGTTTCTGAATCAGCTAAACTTTTTCTACCATCTCTTCTACCAATTCTGGTCCCATCAACTTCCTTTCACCCACTTCATCCCAGAAAGCTGGAGTTCGACACCGCTTCCCATATAATGCCTGAAATGGTTCCATCTGTATACTGGAATGAAAACTGTTATTATATGAAAACTCAACCAAAGAAAGATGTTGGTCCCAACTTCCCTGATAATCCATAGAACAAGCTCGTAGCATATCCTCCAATGTCTGAATTGTTCGTTCTGACTGCCTATCTGATTGAGGATGAAAAGCTGTACTAAAATTTAATTCAGTACCCAACGACTTCTGAAGGCCATTCCAAAAGTTAGAAGTAAACCTGGGATCACGATCTGATACTATGGAGAGAGGAACTCCATGTAACCTGACTATCTCTTTAAGATACAAACGGGAAAGTTGATCAAGAGAGAAAGTATCTCGTATAGCAAGGAAATGAGCAGATTTGGTCAAGCGATCAACAATAACCCAGATTGCATTATTACCTCGAGATGTCTTCGGTAATCCAACAACAAAGTCCATGGATATATTCTCCCATTTCCACTCTGGCACTGGTAAAGGCTGAAGCATCCCTTTCGGTAACTGCCGCTCTGCTTTAACCTGCTGACAAGTCAAACACTTCACAGTAAAATCAGCAATATCTCTTTTCATTCCATCCCACCAGTAATACTCCCGCAGATCTCTATACATCTTAGTACTGCCCGGATGAGCTGAAAACAGAGAACAATGAGATTCACATAACAACTCTCTCTTCAACTTTGAATCAAAAGGAACACACAATCTCTTCCCAAATCTCAAAACGCAATCATTATCAATGTTGAATTCAGGCAACTTACCTTTCTGAACCAGCTCTACCTTTTTCTGCAACTCATTATCTTGCTTCTGTGCTTGCTTGATTCTATCTGATAGAGATGATCTCACTGATACCTGAAACAAAACAAAAGGACTTCCTGCACCAACAACTTCTATGCCAAAGTTTATCAAATCCTTATCCAAAGGATCACGTTCCAAACGCAACATTGTTAATGAAGCATTACTTTTTCGACTCAAAGCATCATCCAATTTATTTGCTTTTCCCGGATGGTAATGAATTGTACAATCATAATCCTTGATTAATTCTAGACATCTCCTATGTCTCATGTTCAAATCTTTCTGAGTGAATATATACTTTAATCTTTTGTGATCGGTATATATTTCCCACTTTACTCCATACAAATGATGCCTCCAAATTTTTAAAGCAAAAACAACAGTAGCTTGTTCCAAATCATGTGTAGGGTAATTTACCTCATGAGTTTTCAACTGTCGTGAAGCATAAGAAATTACCTGATCATTCTGCATTAGGACGCAACCAAGTCCTTTCAATGAAGCATCACTATATATAACAAACTCACCATTCCTGTAAGGTAGTGCCAAAACTGGAGCATTCACCAATCTTCTTTTCAATTCCTGAAAACAATCATCACATTCTTTTGTCTAGATAAACTTAACACCCTTCCGAGTTAGCTTAGTCATTGGACTAGATAACCGTGAAAAATTTCTAACAAACCTTCGGTAATAGCCCGCCAAACCAAGGAAGTTACGAATCTCGGTTACATTTGTGGGTCTTGGCCATTCTTCCACAACTTTTGTTTTTGCAGGATCAAGAGTTATTCCATATTTAGAAACAATGTGACCAAGGAAAGAAATTTGTTGCAACCAAAACTCAAACTTGCTGAATTTCCCATACAGTTTCTTTTCTTTTATGGTTTGAAAGATAACCCTTAAATGTTTTTCATGCTCCTCTTTAACTTTAGAAAACACCAAAATATCATCAATGAAAACCACCACAAAATTATCCAAGAACTCATGGAAAATTCTATTCATTAAGTCTATGAATACAGCAGGTGCATTGGTTAGCCCAATAGGCATTACTACAAATTCATAATGGCCATATCTCGTACGGAACACGGTCTTCAGAATATCTGCCTCCTTTACCTTCAGCTGATGGTACCCCGATCTCAAGTCAATCTTTGAAAAAAACTGAGCTCCCTGGAGCTGATCAAACAAATCATCGATATGAGGCAAAGGATATTTGTTCTTAACAGTGATATTATTCAAGGCTCTATAATCAATGCAAAGTCTCATAGAACCATCTTTCTTTTTAACAAATAAAACAGGAGCACCCCATGGTGATATGCTAGGTCTAATGAAACCTTTCTCTAATAAATCTTGCAATTGCTCCTTCAACTCTAAAAGTTCAATTTGTGCCATTCGATAAGGGGGTTTTGAAATTGGCTTAGCATCAGGAACTAAGTCAACAGTAAACTCAACTTCCCGATCTGGTATTATTCCAGGCAACTCATCAGGAAAAACATCAGGATACTCATTTACCACTGGAACATCATTAATCTGAACAGTTCCTTTATTTTCAACGACGTGTGCAAGGTAACATTCATTTCCATCTTTTACAAGTTTCTCGGCCTCTTGATATGTTATCAAAAGTAAGGGTTCATTCTGGTAAACAAACTGAAAGTCTTTCTGAAAAGAATCTTCTTTAGCTCTAAAGTCAATCTTAGCATGGTAAATAGAGAGCCAATCCATACCCAGGATAACATCAAACTCTACTAGAGGTAGAACAATAAGGTTTGAAAGTAGGTTCTTTACACAGATAAGGATAGGAAGATTCTTATAAATTCTTTTTGCCTCAACATTCCCCCCAGGAGTTTTTACCAAAAGTTCAGGAGTCATTTCTTGAGATGGTATTCCTATTTTACTAGAAAAGGTTTCAGAGATGAAAGAATGCGTAGACCCCGAATCAAACAACACAATGGCATAATCTGAGAAAACAAACAAAGTACCTGATACAACTTCATTTGATGGCCCGACATCTGCTGAAGTAGTTGCAAAGGATTTCACCACCCCTTTCTTCTTGTAGTCTAACTGCTTCCCATCACTCAAGCTCCTTGTCAGACACTTGTTTGCATAGTGACCCATCTCATTGCACTTATAACATTTCACTAACTATAAATCAAATTTGTTATTACCTTCACCTTGATCCTTTTCAGTGCAATCACGAGCCTTATGTCCCATCTTACCACATCGGTAGCACTTCCCAGAATTCAGAAGACATTCCCCAGCATGCCTTTTGCCACATTTATCACAAAATTGAAACATCGTTCTCTTACCATCATACTTTTTTGAAGAATTATTACCTTTCTCCTGCCACCTCGGTCTCTTCTTCTACTGGTTGTTATAGAAAACTTGGTCATCGGAAAACTCCATTTCCACCTTCTCAGCACATCGAACAAGCTTTTCATAACTTTTAAACTCACGAGAAGCTAATGCCCTTCGATATTTCGGCTTTAATCTTGAGTAAATGATTTTACTATCAAGGTCTCAGATAAAATTTGGAGCATACCTTGCCAATCGAGTGAACCTTTCTTCATAGGCAGCCACTGTGTCTTCCTCTTGCCTGAATTCCAAGAATTGCTTTTCCATCCTAAGTCGAACAGCCTTAGGAAAATACTTCTCAAGAAACATACCTTTGAATTCATCCCAGTCAAGAGCATCAATCTCATCGGAATCCCTGATATTTTTAACCATAGACCACCACTGATCTGCTTCACCCTCCAAACAGTAAATAGCAAGACTAACCTTTTGATTGTATGAACACCCCATCACATCAAAAATCTTCTCCAGTGCTTTAATCCACCCTTCACCTAGCACAGGGTCAGATGATCCTCTGAATGCTGGTGGATGTTGCCTCATGAAATGTTCCACCACTGACATGTTCCTCTGCAGTTGATCTGGCTGATCTCGTGCATGGATACCACCACCATTTATCGCTTGAGTCAACTGTGCCATTACTTCAACAAACTGTTCAGTTCCAATTCCGACCATCTCAGGATGCTGATTCGGAAGGTTATTTCCTTCTGTATGCCTTCCTAGCACTACTTCCATGTTTCCTCTGCGGAAAACCATTCTGAACAAACATGTCTTAGATGAAGCAACATGGTAATCTTTAAATTCTATACCATTTAAATTTTTTTTTGGATAATCATTTAATAGAATTCTAACTCCTAAATTTAGCTAAACTGACCCTTGATACCAACTATAAGGCCCCAGCCTTAAACCTTACTTAATCTTGAGTTATTACAAGATTACACATTGAGGATCTTTTCGGGTTTAGATTTTTAGAGAATTAGATCATAAAATTTGCATTACATTCCACATATAAAAAAAGTGGTTACATAAAGATAGTATTCTTAATTCCCATCAATGGAAACACATTTAAAATAAAACATAGATTATTTCTTGACACATCCTTGACTCTATCATCTTATCATGTTCCTTTCCCTTGACCTGTGAAAAACATTTCAAAAACTTGGGATGAGCATAAAAACTCAGTATGGGTTATAAAAAAAACATGGAAAGGAAACATGAGTTCATATATACATAAGAATGAAATCATACTTTACCCATAAAACATAGGCACATTAACATACCTCATAAAATCATGAATAAATCATAAAAATCATAAGACATAAAGGTAACTTGAGGCATTAATATCATTCTTACGTAGGGAGTAACCCTCTTGGTTACGTTTGGAATACCCATCACATTATATTCCCTAAAATCTCTTCGGAGAAACCATAACGTTTCACTCCTTCGTGTTACCCAATGCATTGGAGAGCTATAATGGGCTCACCCGCCCTTAGTTTATCACAGAACCACTCATCTTCATAATAATGCCCAAGAACCATAACATAATCATATCACATAAAACATGCATAAAAGAAAACATAAAATTTCCAAATTTCAATAACGAGATATCAATACAACACATTGATATAAAAACATTATGAAAACCATTTTCAATACCAAAATAAAAGAAAAGTAAAACATGGTATTTATTTTTCTTTTAAAAAGAAGGTATGGCTTGTAGAGGAAGCCGAAACTCAAATAACGATCACGACGGTGGAGAAGTCATTGTCGCCGCATACGTACGACAAAAACATTCCCTTTTGTCGTTTAGTAAATGCTTCGTATAAAAAAGATTCCTTTTGAATAAACTTAAAAGTCAAAGGGGTTTATACACCGTATAAAAGAAAGTTGTGTATAAAACAAAATATGCCTAAATGAAAGGAGATTGAGACGAAGTCCCATACCTCGTATCCGACTTGACCCGACCGTTCTTTAATTTCCTGAATAATAAACTTGAGTTAATATCTACTTGCTTATGAACCTTTTTCAAGTTCATTATTCCTTTTATACCATGTTATGAACATCATGTAATCATTTAAGTTAATAGTGTTCATTTTCACTGTATTTGGTTCTTAAGTCAAAAATAGACTTCTTACACTTACATGTTGTTAATTTGGTCAATGGTTCATTATATCCAGAATGATATTAATGATTTGGATAACATATATATCATATATATTCATCATATACATGTATTTATAATATTACATCACATTTAGAGGTAAAATTGAAATGCACCGTTCATGGAGACGGTATGCCGTACGTACGCATGAACGCTACTTCCATTTCTATTTTAAATTTTCTGGAATGGAATCATAATGATATATAAGTATATTATAATTCCAGTATAATAACATATATAATATCATTAACTTTATCCTTTACACATCCCACATATGGTATTAACGAATCAAATCCCTTTCAGGGGGCGGTAGTCTGGACTTCCTAAAATGAAGATATCGTGTTTACCCATAATGGAAACCATAAAGGTATGCCCAAAATGAAAAAAACCGAAGCTTATGGAAAACATGAAAAAATTATATATCATATATAAAAATAGTGACATCATAATGTACACCTTTTAAGGTGTTAAATGTGTATTGAACAATCATCATTTCGGGAGGCAGAATTTTTCCATCCATGGAAACCGTATGTTATTTAACCATTTGATGTAGTTGTGTGAGAGTGTAGCTCAAATAAATCTTAAAAAAACATCCTACTATATTGAAGATACTAGTTTTGTAACAAAAGAAGTAAATAAAAAGAGTTTAGGGGGTTGGAGAAACAAAATAAAACAAATGAACATGAGAGAATGAATTACCTTTAAAAGTGTAACTCCTTTTGATTTGAGCCTATAGGCATCCTTTGAAAGGATTCTGCCCAAAGGGAATCCTCTAGGATGAAGAGAGGGATGTGGAGAGAGTAAATGGGCAGGGGTTGGCCGAGCCAAAGGCTTTAGGAGTGTGTCAAATGAGGTAGAGGTGGGGGCCTTTTATAAGAGGAGAGGAGGGGCACTTTTGAAAAGTAAAGAAATATTACATTATTTGAAAATGTGTTTCGGTTTTAAAAGGACCCACATTGATATAAGTCGTGGATAAGGTGATAAGGGTTCGAAATACACTCATACAATTGGTTTTGGACATGTGTAGTTCATAGATTTTACATTATCTTTACATTTTATTTAAATCGTTAAATAATGAGGTCATCGCTGCATCATCATGATGTCATAAATAATTTAATTTATTTAATGTCTAAAAATTATAAAAAAACTACTATGATGTAGGAATGCTTTTTATAGTTCCAATGAATATTTATAATCAAAAATCTGATCTTTATAACCACATGTAAAAATTATTTTCGTAAGACATATTATGTTTGTGTCATTTTTTACTTTAACATTTAATAAAAAGTTATTTATGTCATTTCCCAACCAAAGTGGTTCCATGGGGTCCCCAAGTTGACTCATGGCTTGTCTTGGTCGGCCATGACATAACTAATAAGGTTGGTACATGTGTCTAGGTCATTTCATATTATTATAGCATTATTTATACCCTTAAACTACCCTAATTACCACTAATCGCGATTAAGAACTTAATAAGTTACTATTCACCAAAAAATTATTTTAATCTCATTGAACCACATTTTACTTCTTAATGACAACCATGTATGTCGGATTTTCAAAATTCAATACACATTAGTGGTAAACTTTCATTTAACTGAAAAATCAGTTTGCTTGATTACCACTTAGTGGTTTCACTATTCATCAAAAATTGAAGTTTTTCAGAAAATTACCAAAAATTCACCCTAAGCTATATTTGATATTACGAATTCAAAAATGAAGTATATTTTTCAAAATTCGAAACATATAAGTCACATTAATTAATTTAATAATTAATTCCCGCTGTTAGAGCAAATAGCGTGTTTTTATGAAACAATAAGTATCAAAAGATTAACACAAGTTTGAGTCCTATTTCAAAGTGAAATTGATTCCAATGACCACCATTGGATTAAATGGTAAAACTATATTCTAATTTCACTTCAAAACCAATTCAAAACATAATCTAATCATATAAATAAATTAGATTAAAAAGCAGTTTTGATGTAAAATGCAGTATTTTTCACTATTCATTAAAAAATGAACATTGTCAGAAAAATACCAAAAATTCACACAAGGTAAATTTTGATGTCCCAATCATAAAGGATAAGTTTATTTTGACAAACATAGTTTATAAAATTGTCAAAATATAGATTCAAAAATGGTTTACCATCAAAAGGCAGTAAAACAATCTTTTAAGAATATTAGTGTATTCCATGCATAAGATTGTATTTATTTTCATTTTAAGCCTCTATAACACTATCTTAATCATTAATATACATAGATAAAAATATATATTATTCATTACTTACTTGGTATGTTACACTTAAAAGGAATTTCTCCCTCAAAATTCATCGGGGTTATAAATCATTTACTACTTGAATGTTTCGTTCATAATAGCCCACATCATAAAAATTAATTCTAAAACTCAATTTTATAAAAAAAAGAATGTTAGAAACATAATGGTCACCCAATATAACTCAGAACAAGGTTTCCACATAAGAGATTATAGGTGAAAATATGGATATGGAAGATAAATATATCCATCATGTTCTGATTAATAGTGGTAGAAAAACATGGCTATGAAAATGAAAACTATCACAAAGCCATAAATTTGTGATGATATATGGTATCATCTAATTCATTTGATATAAGGGTACTAGGAGAACAATTTTGGGTTTCAAGATCATTTCCCAAAAGTTGATGAATTTTTTCATAAGGATAAATAATTACTTGATTTTAGTGTAATATCATCGTTGGTCATTACATGAACAATTTTCACTTTATCTATTATTTAATGAAATGAAGTTGATTTTGTCATTCCTGAAGGATTAGCGAATCATGGGATATAATGATAGGTCATTCGATCTATATCTATCACAAAAAAGGACACCACAAGATATTAAATATACATAAGTCTATATATGGTGAGGTTAATTGTATATGGTTCCAAAAAGGGACTTATACATCATTTATCAAACCACTGAATAAAATGAAACCAATTTCTACAAACCAGGGACTTCTTGTAGGCCAGTGGTAGGTGATAAATGCCTGTCACACTTCGGTTGTGGGTTTGATTCCCACAGCCTTGTCCAACGTGATGGGTTGTTTCCCATCAAATGGGTTGTCCTTTTTCTAAAACTATACTATTATAAAATTTTAGAAATAATATCAAAAATTTCTATCCTTGTACAATACTATCTGATATCTAACTTAATCCATTCCAATCATTAGGATTATCCAATCCACATCTATCCAAGCTCACAGTACAAAGAAAATGATTACCAGAAAGGTCATATAACATGCATTTGAATACCATCATATATCCCCCATATTTCATAAGATATATGTTGATGGTTACATTCCAAACATGTGAATACCTTAGACATGTAGTCTCTTAAAACATGAATTACCATAGAACCATAGTGAAAACATGAATGCTATAAAAAGATAACTATTTCCACATTCCAAAATCCCATAAAATATCTATACTCAATCCATGATATCACATTGTCCTTATATCAATCATGAGCTCATTAATACTATAAAGCTTATTATTTTCTCCATGTCCCTTTATTATACAGATATCATCTACTTTCCAAAAATATTTCAATCAGTTTTCATGGTTACCGGTACGAAATTATTATGGAAAACCACAATGGACTAATACATAGATATTCCAATATACCATAAAAGTATCTCAAGAACATTATTCTTAAATTAAAAAACATAAACTCATAAATACATCATCTTCAATGATATGCATCAAATATGTCCATCCTCAATTTAACATCTTAGGTCAGGGAATTGAGTTGTGTAATTCCCATGTTCTCCAAAGAGAAGACATTGAACTCTATAACAGTCTGTCACTCTATAACCATTTTCCCCACATAGATAACAACTTCCCCTCTATTTGAGGTTTTACTCAAGGTTCTTCTTATATTATTCTTGATATGTAGAAAGCTCTATCTTCCTTCCTCTATGTTCCTATCCTGTATAACAAGAATAAAAGTATATCTTCCTCTTATTTGATGACTTATAAATACCACTAATGTTCACCTTGTTAATCATATATCGTGATGAATGATTCAACATAATCACAATATCTTTCTCTCTAGGAATTACACAATTTTACTGCTCATAGTCTCCAATTTGTCCATATGATTCAATGTTAACCCAATTCCTTCTGGTTCCCTCCATTAACTAAAACCGGAAACCATTTTGTAAGAAAAAGTCAAAATAATGAGGAACCACATAATAATAAAAAGTCACTAATGGGATTTCTAGCTTATCACACATTCTTTAATCGATGACACCTTAGGTTCACCCTAGGTTATTCAAGATCGACTACATAATTCTAGGACTATAACCTATAGTTATAATATACCTTAGTGACATCCCTAGACATACCATAAAAATATCTCTAGGGATCTCACTAATGTTTTCGAATCCTTATTTCTGATGGTTGAGTAAACTATCACTCTGTTACCAATAGTAGAGACCCAAATCATGACGTACATAGACATTACATTACTTTTGTGGAATACATAATACATGAAAAAAATAGGCTCCCAAAGAATGTATTTGTTTAGTGTCTTTGGAAACTCGGAACATAATCTTCTAATCATGATGAAAGATCTTCAACATCTCCCATAAAGATCTTGTCCTTTTTTTTCCTTACCTAAATCCATTATTTATATATGGGGGAAAAGAAAAAATAAAAAGGGTGATCTCAAATGCTCATTAAGGGTTATCATGGAAAACATTAAACAATCCATAAAGATTTTAACGTAAAAACTAGAACATAAAACATGAGTAGTAACATAAAATTCGAAGTACATAAGGCATAGATAAAAAAAGATAATTAATCAAGATAAAATAAAACATGTTATTGTTGAAAACTATTATGCAAATTATATAATTTCTATATAATCTAAGTAATTGCTTCCAAGAGCATCATAGTGGACATAGTCCATTACTGAACCGGTTTTACTTGTCGTTCCAGCCCTCTATTACTGAACCAGATTTTACTTGTTGTTCCATCCATGTCTATCTCATGAGATATAAATATTTACCCAATTAATTAGAGGGATATATAGGTCCCAACCATCTCATAATGAAACCATTATTATGCCTACCACAAAATCATAAAATCATACATCATAGCATAACCCATGTAATAGAATGGAATTATTAAACATCATGGCATCATAACATAATCCATATAAAAAAAATGGATATCATTTCATCATAGGAAAAATCAAACCATTTAAATTATAGATTCATAATACTTGAATCATAAAAATATTATATAATTTCCTCTTAGATGGAAAATATTTTTGATAAAACACATGAAATGAACTCATGAAGAAAATATCCTTTATTCTTCAAAATCAATATCTTTCCTCAAAATCCCATTCCATTTTAAAATAAAAGGATTTTGTTTAAAATAATAATGAAATATTGTAGAGGAATATTCATTGAAGTAAGGAATTATGAAACTGTAAAAATCTGTCCATTCCGTATAAGATAAAAAAACATTCTTCTCGTACTTTTGCAGGAAAATTCAAAAAGTACCTTGTATGGTAAACAAAAGAAATATTATTTCTATAAAATGTGGTAAAAAGGGTAAAAATGACATTAGAAATTCAGGGAATAATATTAAAAATTTTATGGAAACATTTCTTTAGAAAACATATATGTTGATGATACACATAACCCTAGTAAATACTTACAAATAAACAATCTCGGATAAGAATGAGATTGGAATAATTATCCCTTAACTTATGGAAAATTTGTTCCGTACGTGTCTGAATCTCCTGTATAATGATTTAAATAATGTCATTGACTTGTTCATGTATCATATTCAATTTTATGATATCATATATGATTCACATATGACTTTATATTACCTATTCATTTGTCAATTCCATGTTGAAGCCACGTTTTGGGTAATAATCATTTCATTTATCATACTTGTTTTGATTTTTTGTTATTGATATTATGCTAATTTACTTTATTCTAGAATGTTAAACATGGTTTATATATCATATATAAATTAATTATATGTATATATATAATATAGATAAATGAAATGAAATACACCGTTCATGGAGACGGTTGGCCTTACATATGCAGGAACGTTGTTTTCCTTTCCTTATTTACTTGAATTGAAGTAAGTAGATGAAATATATATATATATATACATAAATCTAGTAGAATTATTAATTCATATATTTTATTATTATTCATTATATATAATTTATAATCACTATTTAATGGTGTACATGGAGAATGAATCTCATCGTGTCGTGGAGACAGAAATTCGTACATACGCACGAGCGATGATATCATTCCCATAATTATGGAATGGAATTTGAGTGGATGATATAATATATAAGAATAAGTATGATGTTATAATAATAATATATAGTTTTTATTTCCAGCATTATACCCATTCATGTATGGTGGTGGTGGAAAAACAGAATACACCACGTTGTGGAGACAGTAAGTCCTACGTACGCACGCCCAATGATTTCTTTTTTCATAGGATGGATAGAATGTGAAATAAGTTTGTTTCATATTTCTAATAAAATATCAGTATATTTTTGATACCGATGTTATTAATTTATAATGAAACAACAAATGGAGAGGAAGTATAAGTTGAAAGAAACATGAACGAATCGGTAGAAGAGATTACCTCTTCCTCGACGTGCCTCTTTTAACCTTCCTGTTAGGGCACTAGAGTTGTTATTTTGAGAAGACCAAAACCTCTATAATATAACTACAGAGGTTGGTAATTGGAATTGGAAGGGTTTGGATGATATTTAGGTATTAAAATGGAGTGATGTGAAGAGGGACGAGGTGCCCTTTTATAAGAGAGGAGAGGGGCACTTTTGGAAACCTCAAAATATTAATTTCTAATAAACTCAAAACGCACTTAAAACCTCCAAAGTGACTCACAATAAAAGATGTGATGATATATGGTTGTAATATCACCATCCAATAAAATTTAGACTTGTTTGAAAATTATTTTAAACCTTATCAATATGATTTATCCTTATTTAGTGTATTTAATCTTATTTATGGTAATAATATTCTAAATTTTAAATTGTTATAAATACATACTTATGTGTTTTTGATTTCCCATAATTGGATACTTTATTTAATTTTAGACCATATAAGTTTAATTTTATAATTTTTAAATGTTTTTGTTATATTTATTCAATTTAATAATATGAAATTTTTATAAAATATCGATGGTGTTAATTTTGACCCAATTCAATTAATTGATTTTAAATAAACTCCACACAAGATATATGTTCAAAAAAAATATATAATATATTCCTAACATGTAATTATTTTCTATAAAATTCATGGAGCACATTAATTAGTTCATATAATATAGATTTTAATATTTTTAAAAATATTTATTGGATATTTCTCCTAAAAAATAATTACTAATTTTTTTGTATAATTATTTAATATACGTATTTGTTGCATAAGAATTAAAAATAAAATAAAATGATGATGATATATCTAATAGATTTCATAATAAATATTTTATAAAAATTTATCTTCTAAAATAACCATCTTTTAAATGTTATCTACATTAAAGTATGAAGGTCACAACTTTGGAATCATTTAAAATAAAAATAGATAAATGTCATAATCTGTTTTATAAGGCTCCAAATAGTCCACAAGTCAACCCTTGAATGATAAGATTATATATATACTCGACCAATAAGGTTTGGTAAACTTTCCAGTCCTTTTTATGGGTATTAGTATTTTAATAAAAACTATATTATTGATTTTTTCACTAAATAAATAATTTCTGCATCAATAATTTATAAGCTATTAAGGTAATTATATATTTCATAAAAATAAAAAATAAATTACAATGATGAATAATAAAATTTTGTATTTTAAATTATTATTTATAATCTAGTTTATATTATGTATAACGTTATACTAAAAATTATTTAAGTATTAATGTTTGAGTGAGACATACTTCACTTTCTAAAAAAAAATTAACGGTCTCAACCACATCCAAGTGGGTTAAAAAAGATACCATTTATACAAATGTATATTTTAGGACGAAATATAATCATCCAATTATATTAATATAAGTGTTAGAGTAAATTTATAATATTATTTTTACCCTTATTTAATTGATTTACCTTTAACTATGGTAAATAAAACTTATCATAGTTTCTATTCATAATGCCTTAAAATAAAAAGTATCTTATTAACATTATTTGGACCTACTGATTCCAAATATGTAATCCATTTTCCAAATTCAAAAAATATAATATTTAATATTTAATTTATAATTAATATCATTGTTGAAAAAACGTGTTTTAAATGTTAAAACATTGCAAAAGTTTGAAATGTTTTTACCTATGAATTCAATGTAAAATTAATGATAATGACATAAATTATATCAAATGGTAAAAATATATTATATTTATACTTTAAAACTATTCAATAATGTATTTTAACCCTGTAAATTATTTTGATGATAAAAGTTGTTTTCAATTAAAATTTAGTGTATTTTTACTATTCATCAAAATAAGAAACATATCAAAAAAATATAAAAAATTTATCCAATTTAAATTTTTATATCCTGATTCCAAGTAAAAAGGTTATTTTGTCAAATTGAACGTATAAACATATCAAAAACACGATTTAAAGTCGGTGCCCCATTAGAAGGTGGTAAAACTGCATTTTTTGAAAAATAATTATTTTACTCGAAAATTTAAGTTTCTTCTCATACCATGTTCTAGAATATGTGTAAGATGAATGATATTATAATAAAATTCATAATATGGTCAATACTATTCATAACGACTAGTTCATAATAACAATATATCGTTGTACAGTGAAACTCAGTATTGTGTACAACACTTGCTGTTAAGGAAGGACCCTATTTCCTGCAACACAAGCTAAGAATAGTGTTTTCATATACAAAAAGATAATACGGTGTTGCGTATCTTGGTGTAGCATAAAACACAAGACATCAATGTAATTAAAAAGAATATTTCTCATAAAATCTTGGGGGGTGTTACATCACTCCAATTTAATCCTTCATGCATAGCCAACCCATTCCAATTCCACATCTAATGATCTCTAGTTATATTATAGAGGTTTTGGTCTTCTCAAAATACCAACTCTAGTGGCCTAATAAGAAGTTGAAAAGAGGCACACTGAGGAAGAGGAAATCTCTTCTACCGATTGTTTCATGTTTCTTTCTTCTTATACTTCTTATTCTTCTGTTGTTTCATTATAAAGTAATAACATCAGTATCACTAATATACTATGATGTTATTATAGATATGAAACAACCCTATTTAACCTTCTATCCATCATATTAAAAATGAAATCACTACACGTGCGTATGTATGAATTACCGTCTCCATGACACGATGAGTTTATTTCTCTATGTTCACTATTCAAGAATGATTACAAAGTATATATACTGAATAATAATGAGATATATGACATAATAATGCCACTTGACTTATGTATATATATATATATCATCTACTTACTTCCATTCAAGTCAATAAGGAAAAAACAGAATTCATGCGTACATACGACCAACCATCTCCATGAACGGTGTATTTAATTTCATTAACTATCAATTATATATATATTTAATGATTGAATATATGATATATAAATCGGTTTTTAAATTCTTGAATTACGTAAATAATTATAGTGTCAATAACAACAAGTCCAAACAGGTATGATAAAAGAAATGATTATTACCCAAAACATTTGTTCAACATGGAATTGAGAAAAGAATGGGTAATATAAAGTAATAAGTAAATCATATATGATGTCATAAAAATTACTATGATTTTTGAATAAGTCAATGACATTATTTAAATCATTATACAAGATTTTCGGACATGTACTGAAGAAATTGGACATAAGGTAAGTGATAATTATTCCAATCTCATTCTTACCCGGGATTGTTTATCCATAAGTACTTACTAGGGTTATGTTTATCATCCATGTCCATGTTTTTTAATTTTTTTCCTAAAATGTTTATTATTCTTTCATGTATGTTTAAATTCATTTTTAGACTTTATGAATTATACCACATTGTATGGAAGGAATATTTCTTTTTTTTACCATAGGAGTTACTTTTGTACTTTTCCGGAAAAAGTATGAGAGAAATGTTTTTTTTAACTTATACAGCATGAACGAATTTTTACAGTTTTATAACTCCTTTTTTCCATGATTCTTAATCTACATGATTTCATGATTATTTTCAAAAAAATCCTTTTCTTGTAAAATTTCATGCCATTTTGTGAAATGAAAATGATTTTCAAATAAGAAAGGATATTTTCATCAAGAATTCATTTCATGTGTTTTATCAAACCTATTTTCCATATATGATGACATTCATTAATATTGATTTTTCCAGTAAAGAACTGGAAATTTATCTTCTAAACTACTCTAGTTATATTATAGAGGTTCTATTCTTCTCAAAAGACCAACTATAGTTCCCTAAGAGGAAGTTTAAAAGAGGCACATCGAGGAAGAGGTAATCTATTCTACCGATTCATTCATGTTTCTTTCTTCTTGTACTTCATATTCACTAGTTTTATCATTATAGAGTAATAACATAAGTATCAATAATATACTGAGATGTTATTTTAAATATGAAACAACCCTATTTCACCTCCTATACATCCTACAAAAAATTAAAACACCACGCGTGCGTACATACGGCTTACCGTATCCATGCCGTGGTGTAATCTGTTTTTACACCACCACCATACTTGATTGGGTATAATGATAGAAATAATAACTATATATGATTATTATACCATCATACAGATTCTTAGATATTATATCATCCCCTCCAATTCCATTCCATGATTATGGGAATGATATCATCACTTGTGCGTACGTACAGATTACCGTCTCCAGGACGCGATGAGATTCATTCTCCATGTTCACCGTTCAAGAATGATTATAAAGTATATTTAATGAATAATAATTAGATACATGATATAATAATTCAATTTTATTTATATATATATATACATGTCATCTACTTATTTCCATTTATGTTAATAAGGAATGGAAAACAATGTTCATGTGTACGTACGACCTACCGTGTCCAAGAACGGTGTATTTCATTTCATTTATCTATATATATAATGAATGTATATTTGATATATCAATCATTTTTTACATCTTGGAAGTATGTAAATCATGATAATATCAATAACAACAAGTCCAAACACATATAATAAATGAAATGATTATTACCCAAAATGTGGCTTCAACAAGGAATTGACAAATGAATGGGTGATATAAAGTCATAAATGAATCATATAAGATATAATAAAAATGGCTATGATTTTGGAATAAGTTAATGACATTATTTAAATCATTATTCAGGAGATTCAGATAGGTACAGATGAAATTGGACATAAGGTATGGGATAATTATTCCAATCTTGTTCTTATCTGGGATTGTTTTTTCGTAAGTATTTACTAGGGTTATGATTCTCATTCATATCCATGTACTCTAAAAACATTATCTAATAAAATGTTTACTATTATTTCCTGTATGTTTAAAGTCAGTTTTTACCCTTTTTTACCACATGGTATGGAAGGAATATTTCTTTTGTTTACCATACGAGGTACTTTTTTACTTCTTCGGATAAAGTACTTGAAGAATGTTATTTAAATTATACGGCATGAACGAATATTTACGGTTTCATAACGCCTTATTTCCATGATAGTCCCTCCAAAATATTTCCTTATTATTTTAAACAAAATCCATTTCATTTAAAATTTCATGGCATTTTTAGAAAAGAAAATAATTTCTAAGAAAAAGGATATTTTCCTCAAGAATTCATTTCAAGTATTTTATCCAAACTATTTTCCATATAAGATGAAATTATTTAAGATTTTAATGTTTCAAGTATAAAGTATATATTATATACACGGTTTTATTTTTATTATGATGAAATTATATCCATTTGTTTTATATGAATTATGTTTTTATGGCATGATGTTTAAGAATCTCATTCTATTAATTAGGATATTCTATGATGTATGATTTATGATTTTGTGGAACACATAAGAATGGTTTCATTATGAGATTTTTGGAACATATATATCCCTCCAATTCATTGGGAAATGATATATATCTCATGATATAGACATTCCTGGAACGACAAGTAAAATCTGATTCAGTAATACATGTCTAGAACTGCAAGTAAACCCGGTTTAGTAATGGACTTTGTCCACTATGATGGTCTTGGAAGCAATGCCATGGCTACTATGGAAATCATATCATGAGAATAGTGGTTTTCCATAATTACATGTTTTATTTTATCATGATTAATGTTCCTTTTTGATATATTCCTTATGTACTGCCACGATTTATGTCATCAATCATGTTTTATGTTCAGGTTTTTATGGTCAAATGTTTATGGATTGTTTTATGTTTTCCATGCTTACGCTTACTGAGCATTTGAGCTCACCCTTTTTATGTTTTATTTTACCCATGATATAATTAATGTTTTTAGGTAAGAAAACAAAATGGTAAGATCATTATGAGAGATGTTGAAGATCTTTCACCATTATTAGAAGATTATGTTCCGAGTTTTCAAATACATTAAACTAATACGGTCTTTGGGCATCTTTTTTTTTCATGTATTAAGTATTCCACAAAAGTAATTTTAATGTCTATGTACATAAATATTTGGGTATATATAGTTGTATGTATTTATGAAAATTTAAAATTTAGGAAATTATTACCACAAATAATATTAAATTGATTAAATAAGGATAAATCAAATTATTAAGGTTTAAAATAATTTTCCAACATGTCTAAATTTTTTTGGGTGATGAGATTACAAACCTATCTCAACTAATCTTAATATTTGACTCATTTTGGTGGTTTTTATGTGGGGTTTGATTTTATTATAAATTAATATTTTTGAGGTTTCCAAATGTGCCCTCCTCATCTCTTATAAAAGGGTACCTCCTCCCTCTTTTGTTCACTCTATTTTAATCCTTCAGGCTCAGAAAAACCCTACCAATTCCTCTTGTCAGGATCTCTAGTTATGTTATAGAGGTTCTGGTATTCTCAAAATTCCAACTCTAGTTTCGTAAGAGGATGATTAAAAGGGGAACATCAAGGAAGAGGTAATCTCTTCTACCAATTTTTTCAAATTTCATTCCACCTATACTTCCTCTTCATTAGTTTTTTCATTATAAATTAATAACATCAGTATCACTAATATAATGATATGCTATTATAAATAGTAAAAAACCATATTTCACCTTATATCCATCCTACGAAAACTAAAATCACCGCTCGTGCGTACGTACGTTTTACCGTCTCCACGCCGTGGTGTAATATGTTTTCTACCACCACCATATTTGGATAGCTATAATGGTGGAAATAATAACTATATTATTATTATAACATCATACTGATTCTGAAAAATTATATCATCTCTACAATTCCATTTAATAATTATGGGAATGATATCATCGCTCGTCCGTACGTACGGATTACCATCTCCACGATGCGATGAGATTCATTCTCCATGTTCACTGTTCTAGAATTATTATAAACTATATATAATGAATAATAATGATATATATGACCTAATAATGCTACTATATTTATGTATATATATATGTCATATATTTACTTCCATTCTAGTCAATAAATAATGGAAAACATTGTTCATGCCTACGTACAACCTACTGTCTCCCAGAACGGTGTATTTCATTTCATTTATTTATTTGTTATATATATATATAATGAATGTATAATTGATATATAAATCATCTTTTACATATGGAAGTATGTAAATCATTATAATATCAATAACAAAACGTCCAAACACGTACGATAAATGATATTATTATTACCCAAAATGTTGCTTCAACATGGAATTGACAAATGAATGGGTAATATAAAGTCATAAGTGAATCATATATGATGTCATAAAAATAATTATGATTCCTGAATAAGTCAATGACATTATTTAAATAGTTATACAAGAGTTTTGGACACATACAGAAGAAATTGGACCTACAGTAAGGGATAGAATAAATAAATTTGAGATAATTGTTAAAGGATATTACCTCTTCTTCGATTGGCCTCTTCGAAACTCTTCTTAGGGCACTAAAGTAGGTGTTTGAAGAATACTAGGAACTCTAGTTTATTTCTAAGGAAGTGGAGAAGAGAAATGGACATGGATTTTCTAGGATTTAAGGCTCAAAATGTTGTGAAGAGGAGAGGGAGGAGGTACCCTTTTATAAGAGAGGAGAGGGGCACTTTTGTAAACCTCTAAAATAATTATTTATAATAAACCCAAAACCCACTTAAAAACATACAAAATTACTCATATTAAAATTTTTGATTAGATAGGGTTGTAATATCATCCTCTAATAAAATTTAGAATTGTTAATAATTTATTTTAAACTTTATCACTTTGATTTATTCTTTTTTAATCAATTTAATTTTATTTGTGATAATAATATTATAATTTTTAAATTGTTATAAATACATACATATGTGTTGTTATTTATCCATAATTATATAAATTATTACATTTTAGATCATAAAATATTCAATTTGTAATTTTTAAATATTTATTTTGATTTTTATACAATTTCAAAACATGTTATTTTTATAAAATATCAATCGTGTCAATTTTGACACTATTCATATATTTGAATTTAAATAAAATACACACAGAATATATATTCAAATAAAATATTTAATAGATTCCTAATATGTCATATTCATTTATAAAATTCTCATAGAACATTAAGTAGTTCATATATTATTTATATTAATATTTTTAAAACTATTTATTTGATATTTCTCGTAATAAAATAATTACTACTACATTATATTATAATATTTAATATAATTATTTGTTGCATAAAAATTCAAAATAAAGTACTATGATAAATAAATATATAATATATTTTATAAGAATACTTTTAGTCGAATTTATAATCTAAAACACCCAAATTCTAAAATGATATTTTTATTAACATATGAAGGTGACAACTTTGACATTATTTAAAATAAAATAATATTAGTGTCATAATAAATTTTATAAGGCTCCAAATTGTCCAAAATTCTGCCATTGAATGATTATGGTCTATATATACATGAAAAATAAATTTTGTCCAAGTTTTTTGGGCCTGTTATGGGTATTTTGTTGAATGAAAACTATATTATTGATTTTTCACTAAATAAATAATTTCTGCATCATTAATGTATAAGCTATTACGGTAATTTTATATATCATAAAAATTAAAAATAAATTTCAATAATAAAGACAAAAAAATTATCTTCAAAATTATTATTTATAATCTAATTTTTATTCTATATACCCTTATATTAAAAATACATTAATAAATAACATTTGAATGAGACATATTTCACTTTCCTTTAAATAAAATAAATTAAAGGTCATAATCTCATCTAAGTGGTTTCGAATAGATTCCATTTCATCCCAAGATTGTTTTTTTGAGAAATATAATCAACCGATGATATCAAAAAAAGTGTTAGGGAAATTTTATAATATTAGTTTTACCCATAATTTCCTGATTTACATTTAATTGTGGTAAATAAAATTTACCATAGTTACAATTTAAAATTCCTAAAAATAAAAAGTAGAATATTAACATAATTTGGACCAACATATTACAAATATGGAATTCATTTTTCCAAATTCAATACACAAGATATTCAGTATTAAATTTAAAATTAATCCCACTTTTGAGAAAACGGGTTTCAAAAGTTAAAACATTGAAAAAGTTTGAAATGTTTTTACCTAAGAATTAAATGTAAAATTAATTATATTAGCTTAAATTATATTAAATGGGAAAAATATATTCCAATTATACTTTAAAACCATTTAATATTATAATTGGACCATATAAATTATCTTCATGAAAAAATAATTCATTAAAATTTTGCGTATTTTAATTATTCATCAAATTATGAAAGATAACTAATCAAATATAAAAAAATATCACAAAAAAACTTTTTATATACTTATTGTAATGAATATATTTATTTTTTAAAATTTTACTCATAAATGTGTGAAAATATATATATACAATGGGTGTGCCATCAAAAGCCAACAAAACTGCATTTTTTAAAAAATACTTATTTTACCAAAATTTTATTTTGTTCTCATACCATGTTCTAGATAATGTGTAAGATGAATGATAATGTTATAAAATTTAAAAAGATGTCAATACTATTAATAATTGCTAGTTCATAATAATATTATTACAATATATTTTTGTTTAGTGAAACTTGGTATTGTGTACAACACACACTACTGAGAAAGGTCATTCTTGCGTGAAAGACAAGCCAAGAATAGTGTTTATGTATAATAAATGAAAATAAGGTGTTCCTTATAGCACAAGATAAATGTTGGTGTATTTTACAACACAATAAATCGATGTAATTAAAAACAATATATCACATAAAATCACGGGGTGTTATATTCTACCCCCTAAAAATGAATTTCACCCTAGAAATTCATTGCGGTTATACATGGTTTACTACATGAAAGTTAATTTCATAGAATCCCACATAGTAAAAAAGAATAGTAAACCCTAATTTAAAAAATGAAGGTTAGAAACATACTGGTCACCCAATGTTTGTGGGTCACCACTTAAAAGAATACAGGTGAAAATATGGATATGGAAGAGAAATCTGACCATCATGTTCTGAAGAAGAGTGGTAGAGAACATTGCTATGAAAGAGAAAACAATCATAAAGCATTAAATTTTTGATGATCTAAGGTATCATAGGATTCATCGGATATGAGTGTACTACGGCAACGTTTTTGGTTTTCAATTTAATTTCCCTAATGAAGATGATTTTTTTCCATAAGGATAAATACTTACTTTATTTCAGTGTAATATCATCGTCGGTCATTCCATGATCAATTTACACTTCATCTATTATTTAAATAAATGATGTTGAATTTTTCATTCTTGAAGTATTAGCAGATCATGAGATAGAATTATAGGTTATTCTATCTATCTCTATCACAAAAATTGTTAGCACAAGATATTAAATATACATAAGTCCTTCTACACTGATTTTAATCGTATATGGTTCCAAAAATGGAAAAATACTTCATCTATCATACCAATTAATAAAAAAAAAACTAATTTCTACAAATCATGGACTTCCTGTATTCCAATGGTTGGCGATAAAGGCCTGTCGTACTTCAGTTGTGGGTTTAAATCCTACAAGCTTGTCTGACGAGAAGGGTTGTCACCCATCCAACATGTTTTCCTTTTTCTAAAACTACATTATTATAACACTCTACAAAAATTATCATTAAACAATACTATCTGATATCTAACTCAATCCATTCCAACCTTTAGGCTTATCGAAAATAATTTTTTCCAATCGCATAGTCTAATGAAAAATAATACTAGAGAGGTCTTCTACCAAGCATGTTAATACCATCATTTGTCCCATTATATCATAATATATTTCTTGTTTTTCACATTCTAAACATTTGAATACATTAACCATGTATTCTATTGAAACATTAATTACCATATAACCTTAGTGAAAATTTGAATGCTGTAAAAAGTTAACTCGTTCGGTATACCAAATCCCAGAATTTATATATACTCAAACCATGATATCACTTTTTCCTTATACAATTCATCATATCATTAATATTATCAAACATATAATTATTTTCTTATCCATTCATTATGCGCAAATCATCTACATTCCAAAAAATATATCTGAATAACCTTTCATGGTTACCGGTACCATTCAACATATACTTTCAAATACTTTAGGTAAAACAATAGTGTAATAATCCATAGAAGATTCTTTATTCCATAGTACCATTAAATTACCTATACAATAGTACTCTTGATAAGCATACAGTTATTCCACTTCCTTCTTATATTATTGATCAAGATTCATCATTTTATTCCACAAAACTTCATTCATATCATTTATCATTTGTAGTCTCTTCATCATCAACAACATAAATACTACACATATGACCATTCTTATTCTCATCATGAGATATTCTATAAGGGAATTGGTTTTCATAATGCCCATACATTACACATTTAAAACATTTAACCGTTGTTGATATCTTAACAATACCATTCTCTTTGTCTGTTGTGTTAACTGATCCTTTTCCATTGCAATTAATGGATTTGTGTCCTTTTCCGCACCCAAAACATCTTCCAGTTCCATTGAAACATTCTCCCTCATGCCTGTTCCCGTTTGATTTATATGAGAGAAATTGAACTTTCTTTCCTCTATGATCATCAGGAAACTCCATCTTTCTCTTATTAGATGAGTCAAGAAACTTACCCAATTTGATATTATAGATCATATTATGAGATTTCTGATTAGGAATAATAACAATGTTTCGCCATCCAAATACTGTTTCATTTGGTTCCTCATGAAGAATATCATTCCATTTTCCATCATATTATCCATTAACATGAATCTTTTTATTTATAATCATTTTCTAAAAACCAATAAGAATAGTGTGATAGGGAAAATCATACTAGGAAACAACATAATCAAGGGGAGAAAATTCAATATCTAACATCTTAGTTTCAATCCTAGGTTATACATGATCGTTAGAATAATTCTAGGACTATAAACTTTACTTATACTTAACCTTAGGGACATACCTAGACATACCTAGGAATATGTCTACGGATCTCACTAATGATTTCGCAACCTAGCTTCCAATGGATAACTAATCCTTCAATATTATACCAACTGTAGGGACCCAAAGCATGACATACATGGACATTACATTAGATTTGCGGAATACTTAATGGACAAAAAAAATAGACACCAAAAGTCTGTATTAGTTTAGTGTCTTTGGAAACTCAGAACATAATCTTCCAATCATGGTAGAAGATCTTCAATATCTCCCATAAATATCTTTCCCTTTTGTTTCCATAAATAAAACCAGTCATTATATCATGGGTAAAATAAAACATAAAAAGTGTGAGCTAATATTTTCAGTAAGGCTAAACCTAGAGGACATTAAACAATCCATAAACATTTGAACATAAAAACATAAACATTAAACATGAGTAATGAGATAAATCGGGGAAGTACGTAAGGTATAGATCACAAAGGAACATTAATCATGATGAAATAGCATTAGAATAAAACACGAAATTGTGGAAAACCATCAAAAACATTATATGATTTCCATTGTATCCAAGTCATTTCTACCAAGACCATCATAGTGGACAATGTCCATTACTGAACCGAGTTTACTATCCATTCCAGCCCTGTATTACCAAATCAGATTCACTTGTTTTTCAAGCCATGTCTATTTCATGAGATATAAATCTTTACCCAATTCATTGTAATGAGATATAGGTCTCACCAATCTCATAATGAAATCATTATAACATTTACCACAAAATAAAAATAAATCATACATCATAACCCAAAGAATAAAATGGGTTTCAGAAACATCATCCCATCACAACATAATCTATATAAAACAAATGGATATCATTTCATCATAAGAAAAATAAATCCATGTAAATAATATATACATTACACTAGAAACATAAACATACTTAGTAATTTCATCATAGATGGAAAATAGTTTTGATAGAATACTTGAAATTAATTCTTGATAAAAATATCCCTTATTCTTCAAAATCTTTTTCTTTTCTCAAAATGCCATGCAGTTTTAAAAGAAAGGGATTTTGTTGAAAATAATCATGAAATCTTTTACAGGAAGCTTCATGAAAATTAAGGCGTTTTGAAAAAATAAATATCCTTTCATGTCATATATGTTAAAAAAATGTTCTTCTCTTAATTTTATAGTAAAACTCAAAAAGTGCCTCATATGGTAAAAAAAGAATTATTCCTTCCATACCATGTGGTAGAAGTCAAAGAAGGGTAAAAATGACTTTAAACATACATGGATGAATACTAATCATTTTTTGAAAACATTTTTTTATATCATGGACATGGATGGTAAATATAAACCCAATAAATAGTTATGAATAAACAATCCCATATAATAATGAGATTGGAATAATTATCCCTTACCATATGTCCTATTTCTTTGGTATGTGTCCGAGACTCCTGTATAGTGGGTTTAAAAATACTATTAACCTGTAACAAAACCATAATAATATTTATGATATCATATATTAATTACTTATGACTTTATATTACCCGTTTATTTTTCAATTCCATGTTAAAGAGATGTTTTGGATAAAATAGTTTCATTTGTCGTACGTGTTTTGATTTTTAATTATTCATATGATTACTTAGATCATGATTTCATGCTTCCATAATTTAAAACATGATTTATATATAATATATTCTGAATAATATATATATATATATATATATATATTATCGATAAATGGAATTAAATACACCGTTCATGGAAACGGTAGTCCATACATACGCATGAACACTGTTTTCCTTTCCATATTGACTTGAATGAAAGTAAGTAGATGATATATATATATATATATCCAATAGAATTATTAGGTAATAAATTTCATTATTAGTCAATATATATAATTTATAATCATTCTTGAATGGTTAACATGAATAATGAATCGCATCGCATTGTGGAGATGGTGATCCGTTCGTACGCATGAGTGATGATATCATTTCCATAATTATTGAATGGTATTAGAGTGGAAGATAGAATATCTCAGAATCTGTATCATGTTATAATAATCATTTTTAGTTATTCATTGCACCATTATACCCATCCATGTAGGGTAGTGGTGGAAAATAGATTACAACATGGCACAGATACGATATTCCTTACGTACACACTTGTGGTGATTTCATGTTCAATAGGATGGATAGAAGGTGAAATAGGTTTGATTCATATTTATAATAAAATATTAGTATATTATTGATATTCATGTAATTAATTTAAAATGATACAAAAAAGTGGAAGTAGAAGGACAAATGAAATTTGAAGAATCGGTAAACGATATTACCCCTTATTCAACGTGCCTCTTCTAATCTTCCTATTAGAGAACTAATGTTTGTCTTTTGAGAATACCAGAACCTCAAAAATGTGACTATAGAAGTTTTGAATTTTAGTGAGCTAGGTTTGGCTGATCTTTAAGGCTCAAAATTGTGCAAATATGATAGGGTTGATGTTCCCTTTTATAAGAGAAGAGACAAGCACTTTTGGAAACCCCAAAAATATTAATTTATAATAAATTAAACCCAACATAAAAATATCCAAAATTTCTCAAATTTGAATATTGTAAGATATAAGGCTGTAATCTCATCATCCAATAAAATTTATACATGTTGGGAAATTATTTTAAACCTTTTAAATTTTATTTATCCTTATTTAATCTATTTAATCTTATTTGTGGTAATATTTTTGTGAATATTAAATTGTTATAAATAGTTAATTATGTGTTTTTAATTTTACATAATTAGATACATTATTACATTTTCTACCATATAATATTCAATTTGTAACGTTTAAATATTTTTATTATTTTTATACAATTTAATAATATGTTATTTTTAAAAAATATCAATAGTGTCAATTTTTACACTATTAAATTATTTTAATTTTAATTAAATCCACACATAATATATATTTGAAAAAAAATATTTAATAGATTCCTAACCGGTCATATTCATCAAAAAAGATCATGGAGCACATTAAATTGTTCATATAACATTAATTTTAATATTTTTAAAACCATTTATTTGATATTTCCCTTAATAAATTAATTACTACATCATTTTTGTGTAATTTTTTATTATAATTATTTGTTGCATAAAAATTTAAAATAAACTACTATGATGCAGATAAATCCAGTATATTCCATAATAATTCTTATACTCGAATTTATCATCTTAAAATAACAACATTTAAATTGTTATATTTATTAATTTATGATGGTGACAACTTTGACTTCATTTAAAATAAAATAATATAACTGTCATAATCGATTTTATAAGGTTCCAAATGCTAAAATATTCTACCATTGGATGCTTATGGTTTACATGTACACGACCAATAAGTTTTGGTCAGGTTTTTGTGCCTTTTATGGTCACTATTATTTTAATAAAAACGGTATTATTGATTTTTCACAAAATAAACAATTTCAGAATCACTACTGTGTCACCATTAAATATAATTATATAATCCTTAAAAATACCTAATAAATTCACATGATGTAGATAATTTTATTAGATTTTAGGTGACTATTTATTTTCGATGTTTTATGATGTTTATCAATAAATTAAAATTATTACCCTTATAAGATATAAGAGAGTGACATGTTGTCACTTTCTTTGGTTTTAATAATAATAACATCATTTTCTATGTCAAAAGTCCTTGAAATGAATCTATTCCAATCCATATGTGAAATTGGTCGACTTTGATTCATCCAATTGAATTTTTCTAGGTGTTTTTTGTAATTTAATAATATTATTTTTACCCTTAATCACCCAATTTACCATTAACTGTTGTAAATAAAAATTACCGTAGTTACTATTCATAATATCAAAAATATACAAGTAACCTATTAACATAATTTGGAACCACTTAATTCAAATATGAAATCCATTTTTCAAAATTCAAAACACAAAATCTGCGGTAATTAATTTAATATTAATCAAGTTGGTATGAAAATCGGTTTTAAAAGTTAAAACATTGCCAAAGATTGAAATGTTTTTACCTAGGAATCCAATGTAAAATTAATGATAATTACCTACATTATATTATCAGTTAATAATATATTCTATTTTTACTTTAAAACCATTCAATAATATATTTTACCCATATAAATTATTTTGAGGAAAAAAAATTGTTTTCAAATAAAATATAACGTATTTTTACTATTCATCCAAATAAGAAACTTATCAGCAAAATATCAAAAAAATTTCCAAAGTAAATATTTGTAACCTAATTAAAAGGAAGAAGTTTAATTTATAAAATTTATCTTATAAACATATCCGAAACATGAATTAAAGTGGGTGCGCCATCAATAGTCGATAAAACTGCATTTTTTTTTTAAAATTACTTATTTTACACGAAAAAATTATTTTCTTCGCATACCATGTTCTATAATATGTGTATGATTAATTATTATGTAATAAAATTAAAATTTTAGTTAATAATATTCATAACTTCTAGGTCATAACAATATATCATGGTTTAGTGGAACTCAGTATTGCGCGCAACACACGCTATCAAGGAAGGTCGCTCTTGCATGCAAAAAAATCCAATAATTGTGTTTTCGTATACTACATGATAATATGGTGTTGTGTATTGCATAAGCTAATATTGGTTTAGCATACAAAACAAGACATTAATGAAATTAAAAATAATATTTCTCATAAAATCTAGGGGTATTACATTCTACCCCCCTTAAAATTAATTTTTCCCTTGAAATTCATCAGGGTTATAAATCGTTTACAACATGTAAGTTTCTTTCAAAGAAACCCACATCATATAAAGGAAAACATAATTTTAAAAAGTAAATTAAGAAACATAATAGTTTCCCAAATAAAGTCATCACTGGGTTTCCACATAGAAGAACATAGGTGAAAACATGGATATGTAAGAGAAATATAACCATCACGTTCTGATGGAGAGTGGTAGATAACATGGCTATGAAAAAGCCAAAAATCACAAAACCATAAATTTGAAATGATCTATGGTACCATCTGATTCATCGGATATGAGGGTACTAGGACAACATTTTTGGTTTTCAAGATCATTTCCCTAATGTTCATGAATTTTTTTTCACAAGGAGGAATACTTAATTTCAGTGTAATTTCATCGTTGGTCATTCCATGATCAATTTCCACTTCATCTCTTAATGTAATAATGATGAATTTTTAATTTGTGAAGTGTTAGTAGATCATGTGATAGAATGAGGGGTCATTACATCTATCTAAAACAAAATGTTAACAAAAGTTATTAAATATACATAATTCTATATATAGTGATATTAATCATATATGGTTCCAAAAATAGACTTATACATCATATATCATAACACTTAATGAAATAAAACTAATTTATACATACTAGGGACTTCTTGTAGGCCATTAGTAGGTGATAAAGTCCTATCACACTTCAGTTGTGGGTTCGATTTCCGCATCCTTGTCTGACACGACAGGTTGCCGCCCATCCAATGGGTTGTCCTTCTTCTAAAATTATACTACATTAAAATTTCATAAATAATATCAAAAAGTTCTATAAATAAACAATACTATCTGATTTACAACTTAATCCATTCCATTCTTTAGGCTTATCCAAAATACTTCTATACAATCTCATAGTATAAACAAAATGATCACTAAATAGGTCATCTACCAAGCATGTTAATACCATCATTTATCCCCAATATATCATAAGAAATATCTTGTTGTTGGTCACATTCCTAACATGTGAATACATTAATCATGTATTATCTTGAAAAATTAAAACCAATTGAACATTAGTGAAAACATGAATGCTTTAAAAATCTAACTCTTTCCACATACTAAAATCCCAAAATTTCAATATATTCAAACCACTATATCATTTTCTCCTTTTATCAATCAAGAGCTCATTAATACTATCAAACATCTCATTATCCCACTATCCATTCATTATGTGAATATCATATGTTTTCCAAAAGTATTTCAATCACTTATAATGGTTACCAGTACCATACAATTATTGAAAACTAATACATAGATATTCCACATGGATGGGATTAAGACCTTTAATTTATTTTATTTAAAGAAAGTGAAATATGTTTCACTCAAACATTATTAATTAAAGTATTTCTAATATAATGATACATAGAATAAAAATTTGATTATAAATACTCATTTGAAAGATAAATTTTTTTTCTTCATCATGGTAATTTATTTTTGATTTTTAAGAAATATATTATTACCTTAATAGCTTATACATTAATGATTAAGAAATTATTTATTAACTGAATAATCAATAATATTGTTTTTATTAAAATAATAATACCCATCAAGAGGACAATAAAATTATCCAAAATGTATTGGTCGAGTACATATATACCCTAATCATTCAAGGGTATACTTGTGGCCCATGTGGAACATTATAAAACGGATTATGACATTTATATTATATTATTTTAAATGATGTCAATGTTGTCATCTTCATACTTTAATAATGATAACATTCTAAAAGATCAATTTTTTACAAAATAAATTCGACTAAAATTATTCTTATAAAATATATTATACATTTCATCATTATAGTATTTTATTTTTAATTTTTATGCAACAAATAAGTATATTAAATAATTATACAAACATATTGTAGAAATTATTTTATTAAGAGAAATATCAAATAAATGGTATTAAAAATATTAATATAAATATTATATTAAAAAATTAATGTGCTTCACGAATTTTATAGATAAATATGACATGTTAGGAATCTATTAAATATTTTGGTTCGGACATATATTCGGTGTGGATTTTATTTAAATTCAAATAAATTAATAGTGTCAAAATTGACACTATTGATATTTTATAATAATAACATATTATTAAATTGTTTAAAAATCACAAACACATTTAAAATTTATTAATTGAAATTTATATGGTCAACAATGTCATAAAGTATCCAATTATGGACAATTCACATCACATAAGTAAGTATTTATAACAATTTAAAATTTAGAATATTATCACCACAAATAAGATTAAATAGATTAAATAAGGATAAATCAAATTTATAAGGTTTAAAATAATTTTACAACATGTATAAATTTTATTGTATAATGATATTACAACCCTATATCATCGTATCTACTAATTTGAGTCATTTTGTGTTTTTTATGTGGGGTTTGAGTTTTTTATTAATTAATAGTTTTGAGGTTCTCAAAAGTTACCCTCTCATCTCTTATAAAAGTGAACCTCCTCCCTCTTCTCTTCACTCCATTTTATTCCTTCAAGCTCAGAGAAACCTGAAAAATTACTCTTCTCAAGATCTCTTTTTTTGTTATATAGGTTCCGGTCTTCTCAAAATTCCAACTCTAGTGCCCTAAGTGTTAGTTTAAAATGGGCACATTGAGAAAGAGGTAAACTCTTCTACCGATTATTTCAAGTTTCTTTCTTCTTCTAATTCCTCTTCATTAGTTGCTTCATTATAAAGTAATAACATCAATATCACTAATATACGGATATTTTATTATTAATATGAAACAACCCTATTTCTTCTTATATCCATCCTACGAAAACTGAAATCACCGCGCATGCGTACATATGACATATCGTCTCCACGCCGGGGTGTAATCTTCTTTTCCAAAACCACCATACTTTTATAGGTATAGTGGTCGAAATAATAACTATATTATTATTATAACATCATACTGATTCTGATATATTATATCATCCACTCAAATTTCATTCAATAATTATGCGAACGATTTCATCGCTCGTGCGTACGTACGGATTACTGTCTCCATGACGCGATTTGATTCATTTTCCATGTTCACCATTCAAGAATAATTATAAAGTATATATAATTAATAATAAAGAGATATATGACATAATAATTCTACTGGATTTATGATTATATATATTTCATCAACTTACTTCCATTTAACTCAATAAAGAAAGGAAAATAGAGTTCATGCGTATATACGGACTATCATCTACATGAACGGAGTATTTCAATTAATTTATATATCTATTATATATATATATATAATGAATTTATATATGATATATAGATCATATTTTACAATATATAAGTATGTAAATAATGATAATATCAATAACGACAAGTCCAAACACTTATGATAAATGAAATAATTATTACCCAAAATGTTGCTCCAACATGGAATTGACAAATGAATGGGTAATATAAAGTCGGAAGTGAATTATATATGATATCATAAAAATGAATATGATTCTCTAATAAGTCAATAACATTATTTAAATCATTATACAGGTGTTTTGGACACATATAGAAGAAATTGGACCGAAGGTAAGGGATAATTATTCCAATCTCATTCTTATCTGGAATTGATTATTCGTAAGTACTTAATGGGGTTATGTTTATAATCTGATTCAATGTATCCCAAAAATTTTTTCCAAAAATGTTTAATATTATTCCATGTATGTTTAAAGTCATTTTTATACTTTTTGACTTCTACCACATGGTATGGAAGCAATCTTTCTTTTGTTTACTATACAATGTATTTTTTTACTTTTCTGGAAAAAGTACAAGAAGAATATTTTTAATCTTATACGACATGAACTGATTTTTACGATTTTATAACGCATTATTTTCATGAATCATACTCTATAATATTTCATTATTACTTTAAAAAAATCCTTTTCTTTCAATATTTCATGGAATTTTGTGAAAGGAAAATGTTTTTGAATAAAGAAATGATATTTTCCTAAAGAATTCATTTCACGTTTTTTTATCAAAACAATTTTCCTTCTATGATGAAATTCATTAATATGGTTATGTTTCAAGTATAATGTCTCTATTATTTACATGGTTTGATTTAGTTTATGAAGAAATTATATTAATTGTTTTATATGGATTATGTTATGATGGGATGATGTTTATGGAACACATTTTATACTTTGGGTTATGATAAATGATTTATGTTTATTTTGTGGCACATTAAAAAATTATTTCATTATGATATGGGAGGGACCTATATCTCACATCAATTAATTTGGAAATGATTTTATATCCCTTGATATATACATGTCGGAATGATGAGTAAATCTGGTTCTGTAATACAGGGCTAGAACAACAATTAAACCCGGTTAACTAATGGACTTTGTTCAATATGATGGTCTTTGAAACAATTCCATTGGTAATATGGAAATAATATCATGTTCTTAATGGTTTTCCACAATTACATGTTTTATTCCCTTGATATTTTATCATGATTAATGTTCCTTTGATATCTATTCCTTACATACTTCCAAGATTTATTTCACGACTCAATATTTTTATATTTAAACTTTATGTTCATGTTTTTAAGTTCAAATGTATAAGTTTTTTTTCATTTTCTCCATTCTTACCATCACTGAGCATTTGAGCTCACCCTTTTATGTTTTCATTTCCCCATGATTAAATGAAAGGATTTAGGTAATAAATAAAAAGAGGAACATCATTATGGGAGATGTTGAAGATATTTCACCATAATTAGAAGATTATGTACTGAGTTTCCAAAGACACTAATCTAATATGGTCATTAGGAGTCTGTTTTTGTTATATATTAAATATTCCACAATAGTAATTTAATGTTTATATACGTCATGATTTGGGTCTCTACAATTGGTATTAGAGCATAGGTTTAGTTAACCATTGGAAACATGAATGCGATATCATTATTGAGATCCCTAGAGATTTTTCTAAGGTATTTCCAGGTATTTCCCTAAGGTTAAGTATTAGTATAGGTTACATTACTAGAATTTTTATAACGATCATTAATAACCTATGTTTAAACCTAAGATGTTAGAGATTGAATGTACTCCCCTTGATTATGCTGTTTTCCATGTGTGATTTTTACCTATCACAGTATTCTTTTTGGGTTTTAGAAAATGGCTCGAAATAGGAAGATTCATGTTATTGGAAAATATTATTGACAATGGAATGATATTCTTAATTTTAAATCAAATTAAATGCGATTTGAAGGCGAAACATCGTTATTATGCCTAATCAGAAATATCTTAATATGATCAATAATCTCAACTTTGGTAAGTTTTCTAACTAATATAATAAGAGAAATATGGAGTTTCATGATGATCATAGTGAAAATAAAGTCCAATTTCCCACATGTAAATCATGTAGGAAGATGAATCGGGGAGAATATTTCAAAGGAACTGGAAGATGCTTTGGGGGTGGAAACGAAGGACACAAATCTAGTAATCGCAAAGGAAATGGTTCAGTTAACACCATGGACAATGATAATGGTATTGCAAAGAAATCAACAAAAGTTAAATGTTTTAAATGTGGAATGTACATGCATTATGCAATCCAATTCCCTAAGGGAAAATATCATGAAGAGAATCGACAGGGTCGTATGTGTAGTATTTTTGTTGATGATGATATAGAGAATATAAATGATATATGAGATGAAAGAAGTGTTGTGGAGTAAAATGATGAAGCTCAGTCCATGGTTTAAGAAGGCCATGGAATTAATGTATGTTTATCAAGAGTCATGTTGTATATGTTATTTAATTGTACTATAGAATAAAGAAACATCTAAGGATTCTTACACTATTGTTTTCCTTAACGTATTTGAAAGTATATGTTGAATTGTACTGGTAACCATAAAAGGTTATTCATATATTATTTTAGAGAGTTAATTATATGCACATAATGAAGGGATAAGGAGATAATGATTTGTTTTATAATATTAATGTGATCATGAATAGTATAAGGACAAAGTGACATCATGGTATGAGTATATAAGAATTTTGGGATTTTGGAATGTGGGAAGAGTTAACTTATGATAACATTCATGTTTTCCCTAAGGATATATGGTAATACATGTTTTAGGAGAATACATTATTATGTTATTCACATGTTTGTAATGTTACCAACATGATATATCTTGTGATATATGGGAGATAAATGATGGTATTTACATACTTGGTAGATGGCATCTCTAGTAATATTTTTCATTATACTATGAGATTGAACAAAAGTATTTTGAATAAGCCTAATGATTGGAATGGATTATGTTAGACATCATATAGTATTGTTTAAGGATAGATCATTTAGATATTATTTATAAAATTATATAGTAGTTTAGTTTTAGAAAAAGTAAAACTCGTTGGATGGACGACAACCCGTCGCATCGGACAAGGCTGTGGGAATCAAACCCACAACCAAAGTGCGACAGGCCTTTATCGCCTACCAGTAGCCAACAAGAAGTCCTTGGATTGGAAAAAATAGTTTTATTTTATTAAGTGGTATGATAGATGAAGTATAAGCCCATTTATTAAACCATATACGATTAAGCTCATCATAGATGGACTTATGTATATTTAATAATTTTGATAACCTTTTTTGTGATAGATATAGATCAATGACATATCATTCTATCGAATAATCTGATAATACTTCAAGAATGGAAAATTCCACTTCATTTCTTCAAATAAAAGATGAAGTGGAAATTTTTCATGGAATGACCAACGATGATATTACACTAAAATCAACTAAGTATTCATCCTTATGCAAAAAATTCATCATCATCCGGGAAATGATCTTGAAAAAAAATGTTGTCCTAGTACCCTCATATCCAAAGAATCTGATTGTACCTTAGATCATCACATATTTATGGTTTGTGATTTTTGGATTTTTCATAGCCATTTTACCTACCACTCTTCATCAAAACATTCCATATCCATATTTTCACATATATTTTCCTATACGGAAACCCAGTGATGAGATACTTTGGGTGACCGTTATGCATCTAACATTCCTTTTTAAAAGTAACTTTTATTATCCCTTTTTAGGATCTGGGTTTCTATGAATGAAATATTAAAGTGGTCAACAATGTATAACCCCAATAAATTTCAAGGGCAAAATTCATTTTTAGGGGGGTATGATGTAACACCCTAAGATTTTTTGGGAAATATTCTTTTTAATTTCATTGATTTCTTGTGTTTTATGAAAAAAAATGTTTAGCTTGCACTATAAAAAACTACACATTATCTTCTAGTATATGAAAACATTATTATTGGCTTGTGTTGCACGCAAGAACAACCTTCCTCGATTGCGTGTGTTGTACGCAATACTGAGTTTCACTAAACAACGATATATTGTTATGAACTAGGAATTATGAATAGTATTAACTACATTTTTAATTTTATCACATAATAATTCATCATAAACATATTATAGAATATTGCAGGAGAACAAAATAAATTATTTGGCTAAAAAAAGTGCCTTAAAAAAATACAGTTTTTCCGCCTTTTGATGGTGCACCTAATTATATCTGGATTTTGACAAGTTTATAAGTTAAATTAGGCAAAAAAATACTTTCATTTCAATAAGGATGTAAAAATTTACTTTGGATAAATTATTAATATTTTTCTGTTAACATTCATATTTTTATGAATAGTAAAAAAGCTACATTTTAATTAAAAACAAATTATTTCATCTAGATAATTTATATAGTTAAATTATAATATCGAATGGTTTGAAATTATAAATAGAATATATTGTTACCATTTAATATTATGGATGTCATAATCATTAATTTTACATTGAATTCATTGGTAAAAACATTTCAATCTTTTGCAATGTTTTAACTTTTAAAACCTATTTTCTAAACATCACAGTTACTTTTAAATTAAATATTTCAACTTATGTATTTTGAAAATGAAAAAATGGATTCCATATTTATAATCCATATGTAAAAATTAGGTTAATAGGTTACTTATTATTCTTAGGCATTATGAATTGTAACTATGGAAATTTTATTTACAACTGTTAAAGATAAATAAGGTAATTAAGGGTAAACATAATATTAAAAAATAACCCTAACACTTGTATTAATATAATTGGATGATTATAGTTCATCCTAAAATATTCTTGGGATGAAATGGTATCTTTTAGAACCCACTTGGATGTGATTAAGACCTTTGATTTATTTTATTTAAAGAAATTGAAATATGTCTCACTCAAACTTCAACAATTAAAGTATTTTTAAAATATGGATATACAGAATAAAAATTAGATTATAAATAATCATTTAAAATATAAAATGTTCTTCTTCATCATGGTAATTTATTTATTATTTTTAAGAAATATATAATTACCTTAATAGCTTATACATTACTGTTCTAGAAATTATTTATTTAGTGAAAATCAATAATATAGTTTTTATTAAAATAATAATTCCCATCAAAAGGACAATAAAATTAACCAAACCATATTTCTCGAGTATAAATATACCCTAAGAATACAATGGTCTAATTGGGGACCATTTGGATCCCTATTAGTCAGATTATGAAATTTGTATTATTCTATTCTAAATGATGTCAAAGTTGTCACCTCCATAATCTAATAAAGACAACATTTAAAAAATTGGTTGTTTTAGAAAATAAATTCGTCTAAAATTATTCTTCTGAAAAATATTAGATTTATCTTCCTCATAGTATTTTATTTGTAATTTTATGTAAAAAATAAATATATGAAATAATTACAAAAAAATGTTGTGGTAGTTATTTTATTAATATAAATATCAAATAAATTGTTTAAAAATAATAAAATAAATATTATATGAACTAATTAATGTGATACACTAATTTTATAGATAACTATGACATGTTATAAATCTATTACATATTTTGGTTCGAACATATCTTCTGTGTGGATTTTATTTAAATTCAAATAAATGAATATTGTCAAAATTGACACTATTGATATTTTATAAAAATAACATAATATTAAATTGTTTAAAAATCCCAAGAATATTTAAAAATAATAAATATAAATTTATATGTTCTAAAATATCATAAGGTAACCAATTATAGACAATTCAATTCACATAGGTATGTATTTATAACAATTTAAAATTTAGAATTTTATTACCACAAATAAGACTAAATAGATTAAATAAGGATAAATAAAATTGATAAGGTTTAAAATAATTTCCCAAAATTTATAAATTTTATTGGATGATTAGATTACTAACCTATCTCATCTTATATTTTAATTTGAGTCATTTTGGAGTATTTTAGGTGGGTTTTGTGTTTATTATAAATTAATATTTTTGAGGTTTCCAAAAGTGCCCATCTCATCTCTTAAAAAAGGCACCTCCTTCCTCTTCTCTCCCCTCCATTTATGCCTTCATGCTCGGAAACCCCTAAAAATTTGTAACACTCGAGTATTTTATGAGAAATATTTTGTTTTTATGATATATAAATCATCAAAGGAATCTTTCACTACACACAACACAAGCTTGTCTTGATTTACATGCAACAACAGCCTTCCCCGATAGATTGTGTTGTACGCAATACCGAGTTTCACTAAACAATGATATATTATTATAATATTATAAACTAGCCATTATGAATAGTATTAACTGAATTTTAAATTTTACAACATTATTATTCATCTTCCACATTTTCTAGAACATTGTAAGAGAACAAAATAATTTTTTTGGGTAAAATAAGTATTTATCAAAAAATGCAGTTTTTCCGCCTTTTGATGGCACACCCACATTAAATCTAGTTTTTGACAGATTTATAAGTTCAATTTTACAAAATTAAATTCTTATTTTGAATCAGGATATAAAAATTTACTTTGGATAAATTTTTGATATTTTTCTGATAACTTTCATTTTTTTGATGAATAGTAAAAATACGCTAATTTTTAATTAAAAACAATTTTTTTCATTGAGATAATTTATATGGTTAAATAATAATATTTAATGGTTTTAAAGTATATATAGAATATATTTTTACCATTTAATATAATTTATGTCAATAGCATTAATTTCACATTGAATTCATAGGTAAAAACATTTCAATCATTGGCAATGTTTAAACTTCTAAAACTCGTTTTATTAACAACGAGATTTATTTTAAATTAATTATTGCAACTTCTGTGTTTTGAATTTTGAAATATGGATTACATATTTGGAATCAGTGGGTCCAAATTATGTTAATAGGTTACTTTTATTTTTTTTGATATTATGAATAGTAACTACGGTAATTTTTATTTAATAAGGTTAAAGGTAAATAAGGTAATTCAAGGTTAAAAGAATATTATAATAATTCAAAATTACATTAAAACTTGTCATAACCATATTGGATGATTATTGTCTGACCATGGGAATCCTTGGGTAGATTTGTGGACCCCATGGTGCCACTTATGAAAGATAATGAAACATTAGATTAATTAATTTAATGTAAAGACAAAATTGGAATTAACAAATATCATTTAGTAAATAATTTTTATAAGGGGCTATATAACTTATATTTTGGACTATAAATATTCATTGTAAATCTAATAAGATTTCCTACATGTTTGTATTTTTTTATAATTTTTATACATCATATAAATTAAAGTATTTATGACACAATAATGATGCTGTATTTACCTCATTAATAAATGATTTAAATAAATAAGATTAAAATGATTAAAATATCATCCAAAACCTGTCCAATTACTCTTGAATGATTTTATTTCCAATATGAGTCATCATATATTCGACAGTAATGTGTTTGGGACCTTTTCAAACCGAATATAAGTTTATAATAAAATAATTTTTTCACACTTTCCTAAAGAGCCCCTCCACTCCCTTATAAAAGAAGACCACTTCTATGCAATTCCACAAACCTCTCAAGCCTTTTGCCTCGTCCAAACTCTGCCCAACTAAGCTCCCTACATCCCTATACTCCCCATTGAAGCCTTAAATTAGGAAGAAGAATCTCCAAGAAGTCCTTTTGGTTCAAACCAAAGGAAGTTACCAAAATTAAAGGTAACAATTTCTCTTTAGTTGTTTTCTTTTATTCTACTTCTACGAACCCTAAAATCTTTTTAATCCTTTATTTTGTGACAACACCAGTATCCTGAAAATAATATTATGTTGTTATGAGAAGGATTATAACTAAACTTACATACACATCCATCTAATGGATGAAGAACATAATGTTTCTGTGATGGCAAACAAACGCCTCACGAAACGATGATTGTTCAATTTTCCCCTACCGCCTCTCACGGTGGCCATTATGATGGAACTGTATTTATATATAATATATATTATGTTTATTATTTCTTTATTCTTCTTTAAATCCCAATTATATCAAGCCTTTACAATTTCTATAGTCTGTAAATACGATAATCTAATTTTAGAAAGTGCGGACTACCGCCCCCTCAAAGTGATGTGATTCGTTAATACCTTCTGTGGGATGTATAAAGGATGTGGTTAATGATATTATATGTGATATTATACTGGAATTATAATATACCTATGTATCATTATGTTTTAATTCCATTAAAATAAGAAATAGAAATGAAAGTAGCATTCATGCGTACGTACAGCTTACCGTCTCTATGAACAGTGCGTTTCATTTCTTACCTCCATATGTTTTGTACTATTATAAATGCTTGTATATGCTGGATATATAATGAATGTATATGATATATAAATCATGATTTACATTTTTGAGGTAAGTAAATCATGATATAAGTAATAATAATATGAAGAAAAACAAGTCCAAACACGTACGATAAATAAGATGATTTTACCCAAAACGCTACTTTAACATTAATTTACATAAGAATGGGTAATATAAAGTCATAAGTGAACCATATATGATATAATAAAAATGAATATGATTCATTAATAAGTCAATTAAATTATTTAAATCATTATACATGAGGTTTGGACTTTTACGAAGCAAATTGGACCTAAGGTAAGGGAAATATCACAATCTCATTTTTATTCGAGATTGTTTATACTTTAGTATTTATTGGGGTGTATTTTATCATCCACATACATGTTTCCTCAATATTTAATAGTATTTCCATCCACCTAAAATTGTTTAAATCCAATTTTACCCTTTTTTGAGTTTTTAGTAAAGGATACGAAAGGAATCTTTTGTCATTTTTCGTACGAGGTACTTTTTGTCTTTTTTGACAAAAGTACGAAGAATGTTTTTTTAACTTATACGGCATGAATGGATTTTTAAAATAGTATTTCCAAGAAGCATTCTTTACAAGTTTTCAAGTTTATTTTTAATCAAATTATTTTAGTTTATAATTGTACGACATGTTAAGAAAGGAAAAGTGTTTTTTTAAAGTAGAAATGATATTTTCCTCAAGAATGGAGTTCAAGTGTTTTATCAAAAAAAATTTCCATCTATGAAAATATAGGGTTCTGTTTCTATCCCTATTATTAAATTTATTTGATTATGTTGTGATGGAATTATTTTTATGAATTTCTTTATCTTATATGAATTGTTTTATGATGTCATGATGTTTAAGAATCCCATTTTTATTACATGGGTTATGCAATGATGTATGATTTATGATTTTGTGGCACACATAAGAGTGTTATCATTTTGAGATGGGTGGAAACTATATCTCCATCCAATGAATTGGGTAAATTTTTTATATATCATGAGATAGACATGGCTGGAACGGCTGGTTAAACTGGTTCAGTGAAACAGGACTGAAACGAGGAGTGAACTCGGTTCAGAAATGGACATTGTCCTCTATGATAGTCTTGGAAATGAGTATTGACTAACAAGAAATTATTCCCTATGATTATGTGTGTATGACACAAATTTTTATGTTTTATGTTATGATTATTGGGATTACATTTCACAACTATGATTTATCCCATGTTATGAAATTATGAGCTCTTTTGCAGGTTATGATTTCCAAAAGTTATGTTCATATGTATATGATGTGATTGATATTTCTTTTGTTTACCCTTACTGGGCATTTGAGCTCACCCTTTTGTATGTTTTATTTCCCTAGGTCAGGAAGAAGGTTATTAAGTAGGATAATCCAAAAAGGGACTGTAGATATGATGAAATGAATTGGAGGTAAAGTAGAAGCTTTATGTACCATTTGTTTATGTTTCCCAGTTTCTAAAGACACTATACCTATACAGTCCTTTCATGGTTTTGTTATATCTTGTAATAACTGTGCTTCAATTTTGATGTATTAACAATGTATGTAAAGTATGGGTCGTTATAGGTGGTATCAGAGGAAAGGTATAGTCAACCTTTGGAAACTAGGATGTGAAAGCCTTAGTAAGAATCCTAAGGATAAGTCTAAGCATAGAACAAAATCATAGTGTTTTAGAAATAGCCATGAACAACCTATGATAAGACCTTTAGTGTGAAATTTAATTCTTGATTATGTGGTTTCCCTATTATAATTAGTGTTGCTCACACTATTCTTCTTGGTTTTAGTCAATGGCTGGAACCCGAAGGAACCTTGTTAATGTGGAATGCGATGGAAATTCAATGATTGTCCCCCTGAGCAACCAAACATTATGGGAGATGGAATGCATAATCTTGTAGCCACGCTCACACAACTTTCTCAAGCTATGAATCATGTAGGACTTCCAAATAAGAAAAGGAAGGAGCCACATTCTGTTAAATCCTTCATGAGGCAGCGCCCACCTTCTTTCAGTGGGTCTACTGAGCCATTAATTGTTGAACAATGGATTAGTACTACTGAAAAGATATTTTCAGTTTTTCAATGTTTTGAACATGATAAAGTCATCCTAGCAGTGTATCGTTTGGAAGGAGATGCTGATCAATGGTGGAATCTTATTAAGAATATGAGGAAAAGGGATGAAATTGAGTCCATGGAATGGGATGAGTTCAAGAACTTATTTTTCAATAAGTACTTCCCTCTTATTCTCCAAACAAATATAGAGAAAGAGTTTCTTGACCTAAAGCAAAAGGATGATGAATCTGTTGAGACGTATGAAGAAAATTTTACAAGACTTGCAAGGTACGCTTCTAGAATTATTATCCAACCTGAGACTAAGGTCGATCAATTCTTTAGGGGCTTAAAACCAAGTCTTCCAAGGGAGTTATCCATAAGGGACTTCAATAGCTACTAGGAAATCGTTCGATGTGCTCTCAAAGTTGAGATAGAGATTGGAGTAACCCATCAGTGATATGGGTTTGATAAGAAGTGGAAAATGGAATTCAAAGGAAAATCTAAAGAGCACACTGAAAAGAAGATGAGCTTTCCCTTATGCTCAAAGTGTGGAACGAAACATGGAGGGAGTTGTCTTAAAGGGACAAGTAAATGTTTCAAATGTGGAAAGGAAGGTCATCAGGCATTTGAATGCCACAATAATGGGAAAAAGATGTCTAATGATACAAACAAAGGAAGGGACACACAGAATGAACCTACTACACTTCAATGTATCAAGTGCAAGGAGATGGGGCATTATGCCAATCAATGCCCAAATCCAAGGGTTGATGATGATGGTCGACATCAACAAACTCTTAAGGCTAAAGACAAAGGAAAGTCACATGAAATTTCTATCAGCGATGTGGAGTACGATAACGATGTGGTGAAAGGTACACTTACTATCCACTCGAAAGTAGAAAATGTTTTATTCGATTCTGGATCCACCCAATCCTTTATTTCTGGGGAATTTTCTAAGGATATCACTATATTACCTCAACAATTAGATGTTTAGTTAGCTGTGACAACCCCTAATGGCACAACAGTCGCATCAAAAATTTATAATTCTTCTCTGATTAATGTTTGTGGGAAAGTGCTTCTGGAAAATGTTGTGATCCTTCCAATAGTGAAATTTGATGTGATTTTTGGCGTGGATTGGATTTATTTATATGGATCTCATATCAATTTCCAATGAAGGGAAGTCACATTTCATATTCCAGATCAATATATTATCGTCTATCGATGCAAGGATGAACATAACCTTCCAGTGGAAATTTCTTCCATTTTATGGATATTGATTCCACTAAATGAAGGTTATTTATCTCAAATGGTTGGTGAGAATCTCACGATTAAGAATATTCCCATTGTACGAGAGTTTGATGATGTCTTTCCGGAGGAATTACCAGGTCTCTCACCAAATCATGAAGTTGATTTTTCAATAGAACCCATACCAGGTGCTTTGCCTATTCAAAAGACACCTTATAGAATGGCCCCATTTGAGTTACAGTAATTGAAGAAGCAACTCCAAGAGAGTCTTGATAAGGGGTTCATATGCCCTAGTGCGCCACCTTGGGGAGCACCTGTTCTGTTTGTTAAGAATAAAAATGGATCAATGAGAATCTGCATTTATTATCGAGAAATTAACAAGATCACTATCAAGAACAAATATCATATCCCACGCATTGATGACTTATTTGACCAACTACGAGGAGCAGAATACTTTTCCAAGATTGATCTTCATTCAGGGTATCACCAATTAAGGGTCAAAAGGGAGGATATACCAAAGTCGGCTTTTCGTACAATGTATGGACACTTTGAATTTATAGTAATGCCATTTGGTCTTACTAATACCCATGCTATCTTCATGGATCTGATGAATAGATTCATTAGAGACTATCTTGATCAGTTTGTGGTAGTCTTTATAGACGATATTCTTGTATACTCAAAGAGCAAGGAAGAATATGAAGATCACTTGAGAATTATATTGAAGACCCTGAGAAAGGACAAGCTTTATGCCAAATTTACCAAATGTGAATTTTTTGCTTCAAAGAGGTTCATTTTTGGGTCACATAATCTCAAAAGAGGGGATATCTGTGGATCTAGCAAAAATAGAAGTTATTAAAAAATGATCGAGACCAACAACAGTAACTGAGATCTAAAGTTTTCTTTGTTTGGATGGATATTATCGATGTTTTGTTAATGATTTTTCACGATTATCTAATACACTCACTAATTTGACTCGGAAAGGATTTAAGTTTGTTTGGACGGAGAAATGTGAAGAGAATTGCAAGGAGTTGAAAAGAATGTTATCCAGTGCACCTGTGCTCACACTGCCTTGTAGTGAAGAACGGTTTGTGATCTACAGTGATGCATCCAAGAAGGATATGGTGTGTGTTCTTATTCAAAATGATATGGTGATATCTTATGCCTCCCGACAGTTGAAAATACATGAGAAAAATTACCCAACCCATGATTTGGTGTTATCTGTGGTAATCTTTGCATTAAAGATTTGGAGGCATTACCTTTATGCTGAAAGGTGTGATATTTATACTGATCATAAATGTTTAAATTATATTTTCACACAAAAGGAGCTGAATATGTGCCAAAAAAGATGGTTGGAGCTGATTAAGGATTACGACTGCTCAATTCGTTACCACCCTGGGAAAGAAAACAAGGTGGAAGATGCATTAAGTCGACAAGACCATGCCAGTTTATCTATGATGAGGATCACAAAAGATCCAATATTTAAGGATTTACAAAGGATGGATATTGGAATTATAATGAAAGGGGAAAATCTTATCTTTCTCAAATGAATGTTCAACCATCTATACATGCGAAGATTAAAGAGGTATAGAAATAAGATGTCGAGTTACAAAAGAAGGTGAGAAATGTTCCTGAATTCAACCTTGATTGTGATGGGATAATAATGTTCAGGAATCGGGTTTGTCTTCCTCCCATCCCTGAATTAAAGAAGGAGCTGCTGGATGAGGCTCATAGTTCTTCATTCTCTATTCATCCTGGAAGCACGAAGATGTATAGGGACCTAAAAGAGTACTTCTAGTGGGATGGCATGAAAAGAGATGTTGCTGAATATGTCTCTCGATGCTTGGTTTGTCAGCAAGTTAAAGCTGAGTGACAGAAGTCTAAGGGGATGTTACAACCATTACCAATACCTGAATGGAATTGGGAAAACATCACTATGGACTTTGTCACAAGACTTCCTAAAACATCCAAAGGCAATAATGTTATCTAGGTCATAGTTGATCGTCTTACAAAGTCTGCACACTTCATCTCTATTCGAGAGGATTTCTCTCTAGATCAGCTTGCCAGGATATATGTGACGGAAGTGGTAAGATTTCATGGAGTACCACTTTCTATTATATCTGATTAGGATCCGAGGATTACCTCAATGTTTTGGCGAATTCTTCAGCATACTTTGGATACAGAGTTGAGTTTCAGCACTGCTTATCATCCTCAGACAGACGGTCAGTCTGAGAGAACAATTCCAACTCTAGAAGATATGTTGATGGCTTTCTCTATGCATTTCAATGGTTTTTGGGATCAACACCTACCTTTGGTGGAATTTTCATATATTAATAGCTTTCACTCCAGTATTCAGATGACTCCTTATGAAGGTCTCTATGGAAATAAATGTTGGATTCCAACATGATGGGATGAAGTTAAGGAAAGAAAGCTATTAGGACCTAATCTTGTTGATGAGATGGCAGAAAAGTTCTGACCTATTCAACAACACATAAGAGCAGCTCAATGTTGACAGAAAATTTCTGCCGACAACCGAAGAAAAGACCTAGAGTTTTAAGTGGATGATAAAGTGTTCTTATGGATATCTCCCTGGAAGAGGGTAATGAGATTTGGAAAGAAGCGGAAGTTGAGCCCTAGATATATCGGTCCTTTCAAAATACTGGATCGCATCGGGATGGTAGCTTACCGATTGGTGCTTCCACCGAATCTCTCTCAAGTTCACGATGTGTTCCATTTATCTCTCCTGAGAATGTACATACCTGATACTTCACATGTACTAAGCTCAGAAGTTGTACCACTGGAGCAAGATCTTTCTTATGAAGAACAGCCTATAGAGATTCTGGATCATTGCGAAAAAGTCCTACGAAACAAGACCACTCGCTTGGTGAACGTTTTATGGAGGAACCACCAAATAGAAGAAGCTACATGGGAGCTTTAGGATAGGATGAGGGAGAGGTATCCTCATCTATTTGTTACAAAGTGACGAATTTCGAGGGAGAAATTCATTTTAAGGGGGGTAGAATGTAACACCTGAGATTTTTATGAGAAATATTTTTTTATGTTATATAAATCATCAGAGGAATCTTTCACTACACACAACACTAGCTTGACATTCTCTACACGCAACCACGACCTTCCTTGATAGCTTGCATCGTACGCTTTATCGAGTTTCACTAAACAACGATATATTATTATAATATTATAAACTATCCTTTATGAATAGTATTAACTGAATTTTAAATTTTACAACATTATTATTCATCTTACACATTTTCTAGAACATGGTAAGAGAACAAAATAAATTTTTTTGGGTAAAATAAGTATTTATAAAAAAATGCAGTTTTGCCGCCTTTTGATGGAACACCCACATTAAATCTAGTTTTTGACACATTTATAAGTTCAATTTGTCAAAATAAAATTCTTCTTTTGAATTAGGATATAAAAATTTACTTTGGATAAATTTTTGATATTTTTCTGATAACTTTCTTATTTTGATGAATAGTAAAAATACACTAATTTTTAATTAAAAACAAATGTTTTCATTGAGATAATTTATATGGTTAAATTATAATATTGAATGGTTTTAAAGTATAGATAGAATATATTTTTACCATTTAATATAATTTATGTCATTAGCATTAATTTCACATTGAATTCATAGGTAAAAACATTTCAATCTTTTGCAATGTTTTAACTTCTAAAACCCGTTTTATTAACAACGGGATTTATTTTAAATTAATTACTGCAACTTATGTGTTTTGAATTTTGAAAAATGGATTCCATATTTGGAATCAGTGGGTCCAAATTATTTTAATAGGTTACTTTTATTTTGTTTGACATTATGAATAGTATCTACGGTAATTTTTATTTACTACGGTTAAAGTTAAATAGGGTAATTCAAGGTTAAAAGAATATTATAATAATTCAAAATTATGGTGACACTTGTCCTAACATTATTGGATGAGTATTGGCCGACCATGGGAATCCTTGGGTCGATTTGGGGACCCCATGGATCCACTTATGAAATAAAATGATGCATTAGATTAATTAATTTAATGTAAAGACAAAATATGAATTAACAAATATCATTTAGTAATTAATTTTTATAAGGGTCTATATAAATTAAATTTTGGACTATAAATATTAATTGGAAAGCTAAAAAGATTTCCTACATGTTGGTATTTTTTTATAATTTTTAGACATCATATAAATTAAGTTATTTATGACACAATAATGATGCAGTATTTACCTCATTAAAAAATGATTTAAATAAATAAGATTAAAATGAAGTAAATATCATTCAGAACCTGTCCAATTCCTATTGGATGATTTTATTTAGAATATTAGTCATCTTATCTACGACATTAATGTGTTTTGGACATCTTAAAACCGAATATAAGTTTATAATAAAATAATGTTTTCCCACTTTCCTGAAGAGCCCCTCCACTCCCTTATAAAAGGAGACCACTTCTATGCAACTCCACACACCTCTCAAGCCTTTTGGATCGTCCAAACTCTGCCCAACTAAGCTCCCTATATCCCTATCCTCCCCCATGTATGATTTATGATTTTGTGGCACACATAAGAATGGAATCATTATGAGATGGGTGGGACCTATATCTCCCTCCAATGCATTGGGTAGATATTTAATATCTCATGAGATAGACATCGCAAGAACGGTAGGTTAAACCGGTTCAGTGAAATAGGACTGAAACGAGGAGTGAACTCGGTTCAGAATGGACTTTGTCCACTAAGATAGTCTTGGCAATGAGTCTTGACTAACAAGAAATGATTCTCTATGATTATGTGTGTATGACACAAAGTTTCATGTTTTAAGTTATGATTATTGGGTTTACATTTCACTACTATGATTTATCCCGTGTTATGAAATTATGATCTCTTTTTCATGTTAAGATTTTTAAAAGTTCTGATCTTATGAGTATGATGTGATTGATTTTCTTTTGTTTACCCTTACTGAGCATTTGAGCTCACCCTTTTGTATGTTTCATTAACCTAGGTCAGGAAGAAGGTTATTAAGTAAGATATGCCAAAATGGGACTCTAGATATGATGAAATCAATGGGAGGCAAAGTAGATGCTTTATGAACCAGATTTTTATGTTTCTCAGTTTCTAAAGACACTATACTTATATGGTCCTTTCATGGTTTTGTTATATGTTGTAATAAGTGTGATTCAATTTTTAAGTATTAACAATGTATGTAAAGTATGGGTCATTATAAAATTCCTAGTATAAAGTTCTATAGTTATATTATTGAGGTTCATTGCTTCTTATTAGTCCAACTCTAGTGCCCTAAGAGGATGTTTAAAAGAGGCACATCGAGGAAGTGGTAATCTCATCTACAGATTCTTTCAAGTTTCTTTCTTCTGGTACTTCCTCTTCTTTAGTTGTTTCATTATAAAGTAATAACATCAGTATCACTAATATAATTATATGTTATTATAAATATGGAACAACCCTGTTTCATCTTATATCAATCCAACAAAAAATGAAATCATCGCTCGTGCCTACGTACAACTTACTTTCTCCACGTCGTGGTGTAATTAGTTTTTCCGCCACCACCACACTTGGATTGTTATATTGGTGGAAATAATAACTATATTATTACTATAACACCGTAATAATTCTGAGATATTATATCATCCACTCAAATTTCATTCAATAATTATGGGAACGATATCATCGCACGTGCGTACGTACAGATTACCGTCTCCACGACGTGATTAGAATCATTCTCTATGTTCACCATTCAATAATGATTAAAATGTATATAAAATGAATAATAATGAGATATATGACATAATAATTCTACTGGATTTATATATATATATATGTATATATCATCTAATTACTTTCATTCAAGTCAATAAGGAAATCCAAATAGCATTCATGTGTACGTACGGCCTACCGTCTCCATGAATGGGTTTTTCCATTTAATTTATCTGTCTATTATATATATATATAATGATGTATATATGATATATAAATCCTTTTTTACATTAATTAAGTAAGTAAATAATGATAATATCAATAACAACAAGTCGAAACACGTATGATAAATGAAATGTTTATAACCCAAAATGTTGCTTCAATATGGAATTGACAAATGAATGGGTAATATAAGGTCATAAGTAAATCATATTTGATGTCATAAAAATGAATATGATTCATGAATAATTCAATGAATTTATTTAAATAATTATACCAGAGTTTAGGACACGTACAGAAGAAATTGGACCTAAGGTAATGGATAATTATTCCAATGTCGTTTTTATTCGAGATCATTTATTTGTAAGTATTTACTGGGTTTAAGTTTATCATCCATGTCCATGTTTTCTAAAAATGTATTTATAAATTTTTTCCTAGTCCTAAATTTATGATTAAAGATATTTTTAACCTTTCTTGAATTTTACCACAAGGTATGGAATGAATATTTCTTTTTTTACAATACGATGTACTTTTTGGATTTTCCCGAAATGTACGAGGAGAATAATTTTTTAACTTATACAACAGAAAAAGATTTTTACGGTTATATAACGCCATATTTTCATGATTCTTACTCAACAAGATTTCATGATTAATTTTCAATAAAATATTTTTTTATAAAATTGCATGGAATTTTGTGAAAAGAAAATTATTTTGAAGAAGAAACATATTTTCCTCAAGAATTCATTACAATGTTTTTATCAAAACTATTTTCCTTTTAAGATGACATTATTTAGTATGTTTATATTTCAAGTATAATTTCTATATTATTTATATGGTTTGATTTTTCATTTGTTTAAATGATATCCATCTGTTTTGTATGGATAATGTTATGATGGGATGATCTTTATGAAACCCATTTCATTATTTGGGTTATGATGAATGATTTATGTTTATTTTGTATCACAAGTATTATTTCATTATGAGATGGGTGGGACCTATATCTCCCTCCAATGCATTGGGTAAAAATTTATATCTCATAAGATAGACATGGATGAACAACAAGTAATTCTGGTTAAGTAATATATGTCTGAAACAGTAAGAAAACCCAGTTTAGTAATGGACATTGTCCATTATGATGGTCTTGGTAGAAATGCCTTGACTACTATAGAAATCATATCATGTTATTAATGGTTTTCAATAATAACATGTTTATTCCCATTATATTTTATCTTGATTAATGTTCCTTTAAGATCTACGCCATACATACTGCCAGAATTTATTTCAGGACTCAAGATTTTGATGTTTAAACTTTATGTTCAGGGTTTTAAGTTCAAATGTATATGTTTTTTATTTTCTCCATGCTTACCCTTACAGTGCCTTTGATCTCACCCTTTATATATTTTCTTTTCCCAATGATTTAATGAAAGGGTTAAGGTAAGAAAAAAAATAGGAAGATCTTTATGGGAGATGTTGATGATCTCTCACCACGACTATAAGATTATGTTCCGAGTTTCCAAAGACACAAAACTAATACGGCCATTGGGCGTCAGTTTTTGTTATGTATTAGGTATTCCAAAAAAGTAATGTAATGTTTATGTACGTCATGTTTTGGGTCTCTACAGTTCATTGATGTCTTGTGTTTTATGTTACACCAAGATTATCTTGCACTATACACAACATCGTATTAGCTTGTAGTATACACAAACACTATTCTTAGCTTGTGTTTCATGGAAAAGAGACCTTCCTCAATAACATGTGTTGTACGCAATACTGAGTTTCAATAATCAATGATATATTGTTATAATATTATTATGAACTAACTATTATGAATATTAATAACCACATTTTTAATTTTATAACATTTTCATTCTTTCTACACATATTGTAGAACATGGTATGAGAACAAAATAATTTTTTCGGGTAAAATAAGTATTTTTAAAAAAATGTAGTTTTGCCGCCTTTTGATGGCGTACCAACATTAAATCTAGTTTTTGACATTATGATAAGGTCAATTTGAGAAAATAAACTTATTCATTGCAATAAGGATATAAAATTTAACATTTTATTATTTTTTATTATTTTTCGGTTAACTTTAATATTTTTATGAATAGTAAAAATACACAAAATTTTAGTTAAAAACTACTTTTTCCTTCAAGATAATATATATGGTTAAGTTATAAAAATGAATGGTTTTAAAGTATAAATAAAATTTATTTTTACCATTTAATATTATGAAGGTCATTAACATTAATTTTACATTGAATTTATAGGTAAAAACATTTCTAACTTTTAGAATGTTTTAACTTTGAAAATCTGATTTCTCAACATTGTGATTAATTTTAAATTAAATACAGAAACTTCTTTGTTTTTTATTTAGAAAAATGGATTGCATATTTGGAATCAGTTGGTCCAAATTATGTTAATTGGATAATTTTTACTTTTATGCATTATTAATAGTAACTACGGTAAATTTTATTTACAACACTTAAATGTAAATAAGGTAATTAAGGGTAAAAATAATATTATAAAATTACCTTAACACTTTTATTAATATAATTCTATGATTATAGTTTATCCTTGGGTCGAAATGGATTCTTTTGGAACCCTCATGGATGTGATTAAGACGTTTGATTTATTTATTTTAAAGAAAGTGAAATATGTCTCACTCAAACTTTTATAATTAAAGTATTTTCAATATATGGTTATAATGAATATAAATTCGATTATAAATACTCATTTAAAATATAAAATTATTTTCTTCTTCATGGTAATTTATTTGTTATTTTTTAGAAATATATAATTACCTTAATAGCTTATAAATTAATGATGTAAAAATTACTTATTTAGTGAAAAATCAATAATATAGTTTTTATTAAATTAATAATACCCAACAAAAGGACCATAAACTTGACCAAACCATATTTTTCGAGTATATATATACCCTAAACTTCCAAGGGTCGACTTTTGGACCATTTGGAGACTTATAAAATAGATTATGACATTTATATTATTTTATTTTCAATGATGTCAATGTTTTTTCCTTCATAATTTAATAAACATAACATTTTAAAGGATGGGTGTTTTAGAAGATAAATTTCAATAAAATTATTCTTATGAAATATATTAGATTTATATTCATCATAGTAGTTTATTTTAAATTTTTATGAAACAGATAATTATAATAAATAATTATAAAAAATATTTTTTGTAATTATTTTATTAAGAGAAATATCAAATAAATGGTTTTAAAAATATTAAAATAAATATTATATGAACTAATTAATGTTCTCCATTAATTTAATAGATAAATGTCACATGTTATGAATCTATTAAATATTTTGGATCGAACATATCTTTTGTGGTGATTTAATTTAAATTCAAATAAATGAATAGAGTCAAAATTGACATTAGTGATATTTTAAAAAAATAACATATTATTAAATTGATTAAAAATACCAAATATATTTAAAAATTATAAAATGAAATTAAAATGGTCTAAAATGTCATAAAGTATCCAATTATGGAAAATTAACAACACATAATAAAGTATGTATATCAATTTCAAATTTAGAATATTATTACCATAAATAAGATTAAATAGATTAAATAAGGATAAATCAAATTGGAAAGATTTAAAATAATTTCCCAACATTTCTAAAATTTATTGGATTATGAGATTACAACCCTATATCATTTCATCATCTCATTTGAGTCTTTTTTGAGGTTTTTCTGTGGGTTTTGAGTTTATAATAAATTAATGTTTTTGAGGATTCCAAAAGTTCCCATCTCCTCTCTTATAAAAGGACACATCCTCCATCTCCTCTTCACTCCATTTTAAGCCTTCATTCTATGCCAACCCCTACCAATTCCTCGTATAACCCTCTCTAGTTATATTATAGTGGTTCTAGTCTTCTCAAAAGTCCAACTCTAGTTCCCTAAGGGAATGTTTAAAAGAGGCATGTCGATGAAGAGGTAATCTCTTCTACCCATTCTTTCAAGTTACATTCTTCTTCTACTTACACTTATTTAGTTGTTTCATTATAGTGTAATTAAATCAGTATCACTAAAATAATTATATTTTATTATAAATATGAAACAACCATATTTCATTTTATATCCATCCTATGAAAAATGAAATCATCGTGCGTGCGTATGTAAAGCTTACCGTCTCCAAGCCATGGTGTAATCTGTTTTTTCACCACTACCAACCATGGATGGGTATAATTGTGGAAATAATAACTATATATTATTATTATAACATCATACTTATTATGAGATATTATATCATCCAATCCAATTCCATTCAATAATTATGGGAACGATATCATCGCATGTGCGTACGTACTGATTACCATCTCCACGACACGATGAGATTCATTCTCCATGTTAACCATTCTATAATGATTATAATGTATATATAATAAATAATCATGAAATATATGACATTATAAAAATACTTTATTTAGATATATGTTATTTACTTACTTCCAATTTGTTTAATAAAGAAACAAAAACAATGTTCATGCTTACGTACGACCTATCGTCTCCATGAATGGTTTATTTCATTCCATTTGGGGACCTATTATATATATTTATATTATGAATATATTTTATATATAAATAAATTTTTACATTATGGAATTATGTAATCATGGTTTAAGTAATAATTTTACTAATTAAAAGTCAAAACACGTACGATAAATGAAACTATTTTTCCCAAAACAATGTTTTAACATGTAATTGATAAATGAATGGGTAATAATAAGTTGTAGGTGAATCATATATCTTATAAAAAATAATAATATGGTTCTATTACATGTTAATAATAATTTAATACCACTATACAAGAGTCTCATTCACATACATAAGAAATTGGACATTAGGTAAGAGATAATTATTCCAATATCGTTCTTACCCGTGATTTTTTATTCGTATGTATTTACTGGGGTTATATTTGTCATCCAAGTCCATGTCTTCTAAAACTATTTTCATATAATGTTTAATATTATTACATGTATTTTTAAAGTCATGTTTACGGTTTTTTGACTTTTACCACGTGGTATGGAAGTAATCATTCTTTTGATTACCATACGAGGTACTTTTTGAATTTTCTAGTAATAGTACGAGGAGAATGTTTTTTAACTTATACAGAGTGAATAGATTTTTATGGTTTCATAACACCTTATTTTAATGAAGCCTCCTTTACATTATTTCATGATTGTTTTCATCAAATTCCTTTTATTTTAAAATATAATAGAATTTTGAGAAAAGAAAATGTTTTTTAAGAAGAAAGTATATTTTCTTCTAGAATTCATTTCAAGGGTTTTATCAAAATTATTTTCCATCTATGTTGATATAAGGTTATATTTATATCCCTATTATTACATTGATTTGATTATTTTATGATGGAATTATTTTTATTACTTCCGTTTATCTTATATGGATTATGTTACGATGGCATGCTGTTTAAAAATCCCGTTCTATTATATGGGTTATGCTATGATGTATGATTTATGATTTTGTGACACACAAAATAATGATTTCAATATGCGATTTGTGGGACCTATATCTCCCTCCATTTAATTGGGTAAAGATTTATATATCATGATTTAGACAGGGCTAGAATGGAAAGTAAAATCCGGTTCAGAAGTACAGGGATGGAACAACAAGTAAACCCTGTTCAGTAATGTAATTTTTCCACTATGATGGTCTTGGCAGAAATGCCTTGGCTACTGTGGAAATCATAACATGTTATTAATGGGTCTCCACAATTACATATTTTATTCCCATGATATTTTATCATGATTATTGTTCATTTATTATCTATAACTTATGTACTTCCAAGATTTATGTCATTACTCATGGTTTTGTTGTTTTATGTTCATGTTTTTGCGTTCAAATTTTTATGGGTTGTTTTATGTTGTCCATGATTGACCTTAATGAGAATTTTAGATCACCCTTTTTATGTTTTCTATTACCAAGCATATAAAGAAAGGTTTTATGTAATAAGACAATAGAGGAAGATCATTATGGGAGATATTGAAGATCTTTCACCATGATTAGAAGATTTTGTTCCAAGTTTACCAAGACAGTAAACTAATACAGTCATTGGGAATAATTTTATATCATATAATAAGTATTCCACAAAATTAATTTAATTTCCATGTACTTAAAGATTGGGTCTCTCCAGTTGGTATCAGAGTGAAGGTTTAGTTAAAATTTCAAAACTAGGATGCAAAAAATTTAGTGAGATCCCTAGAGATATTTCTATGGTATGTCTATTTATTTCCCTAAGGTTTAGTATAATTATAGGTTATAGTCCTAGAATTACTGTAATGATCTTAGAATTATACTTAAGATGTTATATATTTGAAGTTACTCAAACTTTATTATGTTATTTTCCTTGCATGATTTTTTGCCTCTCACACTGTTCTTTTTGGGTTTTAGATGATGGCTGGAACCGGAAAGAACCATGTTGATCAATGTAATTGACAATTTAATGATTGTCCTCTTGAACAAACGAATGATATGGGATATAGAGTGAAAAATATTATCGCTATACTTATAGAAGATATGAATCATTATAGACTTCCAAATGAGTAGATAAGGGAACAATATTCTATTGAGTCCTTCAGGATGCAACGTCCACCTTCTTTCAGTGGGTCTTCAGAACCACTGGTTGTTGAACAATGGATCCGTACCATTGAATATATATTTTCCATACTTCGTTGTTCAGAGCATGAAAAATTCATTTTGACTGTTTACCGTTTAGAAGGCGAAGCAGACTAGTGGTGGACTCTAATTAAGAATACAAGTCCCCAAGATGAAATTGAATCTCTAGAATGGGACTTGTTCAAGAACTTGTTTTTCAATAATTATGTCCCCTGTATTATTTGATCAAAGATGGAAAAGGGGTTACTTGAACTTAAGAAAAAGGATTATGAATCCATAGGTATATACATGGTGAATTTTACAAGGTTTTCAGGGTATGCATCTGGCTTTATCATCCAACCTGATAGTAATGTTGATCGATACTTCAATGGATTAAAAAAAGTATTCGAAGGTCATTATCGATAAGAGACTTCAGTATATATGATGAAAATGTGTGTCGTGATATCAAGGTAGAAATGGATGTTTTTGTTACATATCCATATCATGGTTTTTACATGAAACAAAAGATGGAGTTCAATGAAAAATCTCAAAACAATGGTGAAAAAAACATATGAATGTTTCATTATGATCAATGTGTGGAAAGAAGCATGGTGGAGATTTTCTTAATGAGACTAGAAAATGTTTTATGTGTGGAAAATATGTTCATCGAGCAGCTAAGTATTAATGTAATGGGAGAAAGGTAGATAATGATTTGAATAGAGAAAAGACTACAGAAAACGCACCATCTACACTTTAATGGTACAAGTGCAAGGAATTGGGAAATTATGTTAACCAATTCCCTAATCCAAGGGTTAATGATGATCGACATCAATAACCACTTAAGGAAAAGGAAAAAGGGATGTCACATGTGATCACTATTGGTGACGTTGAATATGACAACGAAGCGGTGAAATGGTTATGTTTTAATGTAATGGGATTCCAAATTACTGTTCTGAAATCTCATTTATAGTATCGTAGAATTTTGGAATATCTATGTACTGGATTATTGTGGTTTTCCCTAATTATATGGTACCGGTAACCTTGAAAAGTGATTTAAATATTTTTTGGAATGATGATGATATGCCCATAATGAAGGGATAAAGCGATAATGAGATTATTAATAGTTTTAATGAGCTCATGACTTATATAAGGGAAAAGCGACATCATTGTTTGAGTATATATAAATTTTGGGATTTTGGTATGTCGTAATAATTAACTTTTGACACCATTCATGTTTTCACTAAGTTTCAATGGTAATTTATTATTCATGAATAAATGAGTATGGCCTTCACATGTTTGGAATATGACTAAGAAGATATAACTTATGATATATGGGGGATAAATGATGGTAATCTCATGGTTGGTAGATGACCTCTCTAGTTATCTTTTTCTTTATAAAATGAGATTAGACAGAAGTATATTTGATAAGACTAATGATTTGAATGGATTATGTTATACATCAGATAGTATTGTTCCAGGCTAGATCTTTTTGATATTATTTTTGAAATATTATAATAGTATAGTTTTAGAGAAATGACAACCCATAGGATGGGAGACAACCCATCGCATCGGACAAGGATGCGGGAATCAAACCCACAACCGAAGTGCAACATGCCTTTATCACCTACAACTGGCTTACAAGAAGTCCCCGGTTAGTAGAAATTTGTTTTATTTGATTAAGTGGTATGATATGTTATGTATAAGTCCATTTTTGGAGCCATATATGATTAATATCACCATATATGTACTTATTTATATTTAATAACTTTTGCGAACCTTTTGTTTGAGATAGATGGAATGACCCATCATTCTATCACATGATCTACTAACACTTCACGAATGAAAAAATCAACTTCATTTCTCTAAGAGATGAAATATAAATTGTTCACTGAATGACCAACAATGATATTACAATGAAATCAAGTAAGTATTCCTCCTTATGCAAGAATTCATCATCTTTAGGGAAATGATCTTGAAAAAAAAATGTTGTCATAGTACCCTCATATATGATGAATCAGATGGTATCATAGATCCTCACATATTTTTGTGTTTGTGGTTTTTGGATTTTTAAAATCCATGTTCTCTACCACTCTCCATCAGAATGTGATGGTTAGATTTCTCTTCCATATCCATGTTTTCACCTATGTTTTCCTATGGGGAAACCCAGCGATGAGTTAATTTGGGTAAATGTAATGTTTCATAATTTACCTTTTAAAATTAAGTATTTATTTTTACGATGTGGGTTTCTATGAAAGAAACTTACAAGTAGAAAACAATTTATATCCCAAGTGAATTTCGATGGTGAAATTCATTTTAAGGGGGGTAGAATGTAACACCGCGAGATTTTTTGAGAAATATTCTTTTTAATTTCATTGATCTCTTTTTTTGTATGCTACACTAATATTATCTTTCACTATAAGCAATATTGTATTAGCTTGTAGTATAGGAAAACCCTATTTATATCTTGTGTCGCACGCAAGAGTGACCATCCTCAATAGCATGTGTTTTACATAATACCGAGTTTCACTAAACAATGATATATTGTTATAATATTATTATGAACAAGCTGTTATGAATAGTATTAACCACATTTTAAATTTTATATCATTATCATTCATCTTACACATATTCAAGAACATGTTATGAGAACAAAATAAATTTTTCAGGTAAAATAGTTATTTTTAAAAAAATGCAGTTTTGCTTCATTTTGATGGTGAACCCATTGTATATCTAGTTATTGACATTTTTATAAGTTCAATTTGACAAAATAAACTTATTCATTCAAATAAATATATACGAATTAAAATTTTATAATATTTAAATATTTTTTGGTTTACTTTCTTATTTAGATGAATAGTAAAAATACGCTAAACATTAGTTAAAAACAACTCTTTTCATCAAGATAATTTATATGGTTAAAATATATTGTTAAATGGTTTTAAAATATAAATAGAATTTATTTTTATCATAAAATAATATTTATGTCATTATCATTAATTCTACATTGAATTCATAGGTAAAAACATTTCAATCTTTCGGAATGTTGTAACTTTTAAAACAAGTTTTCTCAACAGCAGGATTAATTTTAAATTAAATACTGCAACTTATGTGTTTTTATTTTTTAAAAATGGATTCCATATTTGGAATCATTATGTCCGAATTATGTTAATAGGCTACTTTCTATTTTTAGGCATTTTGAATATTAACTATAGTAAATTTTATTTACAACAGTTGAAGGTAAATTATGTAATTAAGGGTAACAATAACATTATAAAATTACCCTAACACTTCTATTAATATAATTTTATGATTATATTTCTCCCTTGGGTCGAAATGGTATCTTTTGTAACCCACTTGTATATGATTAAGACCTATAATTTATTTTATTTAAATAAATTGAAATATGTCTCACTCAAACTTTAAAAATTAATGAATTTTTAATATAAGGTTATACTGAATATAGATTCTATTATAAATACTAATTTTAAAGATAAATTTTTTTTGTTCATAATGTTAATTTATTTGTGATTTTTAAGAAATATATAATTACCTTTATAGCTTATACAATAATGATGCAGAAATTTTTAATTTAACGAAAATTCAATAATATAGTATTTAACAAAATAATAATACCCATTAAAAAGACCAGAAACATGACCAAACCTTATTGGTCAAATATATATATACCCCAAACATCCAAGGGTCTACTTGACAACCATTTTTTGCCTTATAAAACAGATAATGTCATTTATATTATTTTATTTTAAATGTGTCAAAGTTCTCACCTTCATAATTTAATAAACATATCATTTTAAAGGTTGGGTGTTTTAGAAGGTAAATTCATATAATTTTTTTATTATGAAATATATTAGATTAAATTTCATCATAGTATTTTATTTTTAATTTTTATGAAAAAAATATGTATATTAAATAATTATACAAAAATGTTGTAGTAATTATTTTATTAGAGAAATATCAAAAAATTATTTTTAGATAATTAATAAAATATTATATAAACTAATTAATGTATGCCATGAAATTTATAGATAAATATTAAATTTTAGGAATCTATTAAATATTTTGGATAGAGCATATGTTCTTTTTAAATTTTATTTAAATTCAAATAAATAAATAGTGTCAAAATTGACAATATTGATATTTTATAAAAATAACATATTATTAAATTGATTAAAAGTCACAAATATATTTAAAATTTATAAAATAAAATTTATATCGTCTAAAATGTCATATATTATCCAATTATTAACAATTAACAACACATAAGTTTGTATTTATATCAATTTAAAATTTAGAATATTATTACCACAAATAAGATTAAACAGATTAAATAAGGATATATCAAATTAATAAGGTTTAAAATAATTTCCCAACATGTCTAAATATTATTTTATGATTAGATTAAAACCCTATATCATATCATCTTATATGTTGTGTGTCATTTTGGGGGTTTTTAAGTGGGTTTTGAGTTTATTATAAATTAATATTTTTGATGTTCCCAAAAGTGCCCCTCTCCTCTCTTATAAAAGGGAACCTCCTCCCTCTTCTCTTCACTCCATTTTAAGCCTTCATGCCAGGAAAACCCATAACAAGGACTCTTCTAAAACTATATAGTTATAATATAAATGTTCTAGTATTCTCAAAAGGCCATCTCTAGTTCCCTAAGAGGACGCTTAAAAGAGGCACGTGGAGGAAGAGGTAATCTCTTCAACCGATTCATTCATTTTTCATTCTTCGTATAATTACTATTATTAAGTTTCTTCATTATAATTTTATAACAACATTATCACTAATATACTAATATGTTATTATAGATATGAAACAACCTTATTTCATTTTATATCTATCCAATGAAAAATGAAATCATCGTGCATGCGTACGTATGGCTTACCGCCTCCACGTCGTGGTGTAATCTGTTTTTTCCACCACCACTTTTCATGGATGTGTATAATGGTGGAAATAATAACTAAATATGATTATTATAACATCATACGTATTCTGAGATATTATATTATTCACTCTAATTCTATTCAATAATTATTTGAACGACAGCATCGCTCGTGCGTAAATACAGATTACCGTCTCCACAATGCGATGAGATTCATTCTCCATGTTAACCATTCCAGCATGATTATAAAGTATATATAAAAACTAATCATGAAATATATGACATAATAATGATACTGTATTTATTTATATATTATTTACTTACTTCCATTCAATTTAATAAGGAAACGAAAACAGTAATCATGCGTACGTACAGCCTACCGTCTCCCATAAATGGTGAATTTCATTCCTTTTATCGAGATATTATATATATATATATATATTATTCTTAATGTATATTGTATATAAGTCATTTTTTATATTCTGTAAGTAAGTAATCATGATCTAAGTAATAATATGAATAATTTCAAGTCAAAACACGTACGATAAATGAAACAATTTTACCTTAAACGCTGCTTTAAATGGAATTGACAAATAAATGGGTAATATAACGTCGTAAGTGAATCATATATGATATCATAAATATTATTATGGATCTGTTACAAGTTAATAATATATATAAATCCCCTATATAGGAGTATCGGACACATATAGATGAAATTGGACCTAAGGTAAGGGATAATTATTCTGATCTCATTCTTATCCAGGATTGTTTATTCATAATTATTTACATGGGTTATGTTTATCATCCATGTCCATATTTTTCTCAATATGTTTTCATAAAATGTTTACTATTCTTACATGTGTGATTAAAGTAATTTTTACCCTTTTTTGTCTTTTACTACATGGTATGGAAGGAATATTTCTTTGGTTTACCATACAAGGAACATTTTGACTTTTCTGGAAAAAGTACAAGGAAAATGGTTATTAACTTTTACAGTATGAACCAATTTTTACAGTTTCATAATGAATTATTTCCATGAAGATACCTCTACACGATTACGATATTTTTTTCAAAAAAATCCTTTTCTTTTAATATTTTATGGAATTTTGAAAAAATAAAATGATTTTGATGAGGAAAGGATATTTTCCTCAAATTTCATTTCAAGTGTTTTATCAAAACTATTTTCCATATTGGATGAAATTATTTAATATGTTTATGTTTCATGTATAATGTCTCTATCATTGACATGGATTCATTTTTCATATGATGAAATGATATCAATTTATTATTTATGTATTATGTTATTATGGGATGATGTTTATGAAACCCATTTTATTCATTGGGTTTTGATGAATGATTTATGGTTATTTTGTGGAACACGAAATAATGATTTCATTATGAGATGGGTGGAAACTATATTTCCCTCCAATACATTGGGTAATGATATATATCTCATGAGATATAAATGGCTGGAATGATAAGTAAATCTGGTTCAATAATACATGGCTGGAACGACAAGTAAACCTAGTTCAGTAATGGACTTTTTCCACTATGACAGTCTTGGAAGTAATGCCATGGATACTAAGGAAATCATATCTTGTGCTTAATGGTTTTCCACAATTACATGTTTTATTCCCATTCTACTTTATCATGATTAATGTTCCTTTATAATAAATTCCTTATGTACTTCCATGATCTATGTCATTAATCATGTTTTGTGTTTATATTTTTACAATCATATGTTTATGGATTTTTTTATGTCCTCCATGTTTACTGTTACTGAAGATTTGAGCTCACCGTTTTTATGTTTTCTATTCCCCGGGATATAAATATAGGTTTTAAGTAAGATAACAAAAGGGTAATATCTTTATTGAAGATGTTGAAGATCATTCACCATGATTAAAAGATTATTTTACGAGTTTCTAAAGACACAAATCTAATACAGACATTGGGCGTCTGTTTTTGTCATGTATTAAGTTTTCCTAAAAAGTAATGAAATCTATATATATGTCATGCTTGGGTCACTACATTTGGTATCAGAGTGAAGGATTAGTTATCCTTTGGAAACTAGAATGCAATAACTTTAGTGAGATCCCTAGAGATATTTCAAATGTATCTCTTTGGATGTCCCTATGGATAAGTATAAGTATATGTTATAGTACTAGAATTATGATAACAATCATGAATAACCTTTTATTAAAACGATGATGTTAGATATTGAATGTACTCCCTATGATTCTGTGGTTTTCCTAGTATGATTTTTTCCTCTCACACTATTCTTTTTGGGTTTTAGAAAATGGCTTGAACCTGATGAAACCGAGTTAATGATCAATGCACTAGAACATTCAATGGTTGCTAGCATGAACAACCAAATGTTATGTTAAATGGAGTGAAAATTAGTATTCTTATACATAAATAAGATACGAATCATTCTAGACTTCCAAATGAGCAGATAAGGGAAAAATATTATATTGAGTCCTTCATTAGGAAACGTCCACCTTCTTTCAGTGGGTCTACTGATCCACTTGTTGCTAAACAGTGGATAAGTAACATTGAAAAGATATTTTACATATTTCGTTATTCATAACATGAAAAATTCATTCTATTTTTTACCGTTTAGAGGGTGAAGCAGACCAGTGGTGGACTCTAATTATGAATACAATGCCCCAAGAAGAAATTGAATCCAAGCAATAACACAAGTTCAAGAACATATTTTTCATAAAGTACTTCTATCATATTTATCGAACAAATATGGATTAGGAGTTCCTTGAGATTAAGAAAAAAGATTAGGAATCTATTGGTAAATTAGAGGAGAATTTTAAAAGGCTTTCAAGTTATGCATCCGGCTTTATCATCCAACCTGATTGTAAAGTTTATCGATTCTTCAGTGGATTGAAACAATGTCTTCGATGGGAATTAGATATATGATACTTCAGTAGCTATGAAGAAATTGTGCATTGTGCTGTCAAGGAAGAACCGGAAATTGGTGTTACATATCCATATCATGGTTTTGACTAGAAACGAAATATGGAGTTCAAGTAAAAATATGAAAACAATTATGAAAAGATGATGAATGCCTCGTTATGCTCAAAGTGTGGAAAGAAGATTGGTGGAGATTGTCTTCAAGGGAATAGAAAATATTGTATGTGTGAAAAGAAGTTCATTGAGTAGTAGAGTGTCAATGTAATGGGAAAAGGTAGCTAATGATGTGAATAGATAAAAGACTATAGGGAACACACCACCAACAATTCAATGCTACAAGTGCAATAAAATGGGGCATTATGCTATGTAATGCCCTAATCCAGGGGTTAATGATGATTGAAATCAAAAACCTATTAAGGAAATAGAAAAAGGGAAGTCACATGCTATCACTATTGGTGAATTTGAATATGACAATGATGTGGTGGAATGATATAGTGTTTATGTAATGGGATTCCAAAATAGTGTTGTGGAATATCATTTATAGTATCGTGGAATTTTGGAATATCTATGTATTGGTTTATTGTGGTTTTCAATAATTATATGGTACCAGTAACCCTGAAAAGTTACTGAAATATTTTTTGAAAATAGATGATATGTGCATAATGAAGGGATAAGGATAAAATAACATGTTGGATATTATTAACGAGCTCAAGACTGGTATAAGGACAAAGTGTTTTCATGGTTTTTGTGTATAGAATTTTTGGAATTTTTGTATGAGGAAAGAGTTATCTTTTGGAAGAATTCATTGTAATTCATGTTTCAAAATAATACATGATTAAGGTATTCACATGTTTTGAATTGGACCAAAAAGATATATCTTATGATATATGGGGGATAAATTATGGTATTCGCATGATTTTTATATGACCGTTCTAGTAATCGTTTTATTTATACTGTGAGTTTGGACATAATAATTTTGGATAACCCAAAGGATTTAAATGGTTTAAGTTAGACATTAGATATTACATTTTACGGCTAGAACTTTTTGATACTCTTTCTGAAATCTTATAATAGTATAGTTTTAGAAAATGGAAAACCCGTAGGATGGGTGACAACCCGTCGCGTCGGACCAGGCGGCGGGAATCGAACCCACAATCGAAGTACGATAGGCCTTAATTGACTAAACCTGGCCTACAGGAAGTCCTTGGTTAGTAGAAATTAGATTTATTTTATTAAGCAGTTTGATAGATGAAGTATAAGTCCATTTTTTGGAATCATATACAGTTAACCTCACCATAGAAGGACTTATGTATATTTAATATCTTGTGATAACCTTTTTCGTGTTAGAGATAGATGGAATGACCTATCATTCTGTCGCATGATCTGATAATACATCAAGAATGAAAAATTCAACTACATTTCTTCAAATATGAGATGTAGTGGAAATTGTTCATGGAATGACCGATTATAATATTACACTAAAATCAAGTATGTATTTATCCACATTCAAAAATTCATCAACATTAGGGAAATGATCTTGAAAACCCAATGTGTTGTCCTAGTACCCTCATATCCAATAAATATGATGGTACCTTAGATCATCAGAAATTTATGGCTTTGCGATTTTAGGATTATTTATAGCCATGTTCTCTAACACTCTTCATCAGAACGTGATGGTTAGATTTCTCTTCCATATCCATATTTTCATCGATATTCTCTTATGTGGAAACCTAGTAATGAGTTTCATTGGGTGACCGCTATGTTTCTAACATTACTTTTTAAAATTAAGTTTTATTATTCCTTTCAATGAGGTGGTTTTCTTTGAAAGAAAGTTTCAAGTATTAAACGATATATAACCCTGACGAATTTCTAGGACGAAATTAATTTTAAGGGTGGTAGAATGTAACAACATGAAATTTTATTAGAGGTATTCTTTTAATTTCATGGATATCTTGTGTTATATTATACACCAAGATTATCTTGTGCTATATTCAACACTGTGTTAGCTATTAGTATACCCAATCACTATTCTTGGCTTCTGATGCACGCAATGGAAACCTTCCTCGATAGCGTGTGTAGTACGCAATACCGATTTTCACTAAACAATGATATATTGTTATGAACTAGCCATTATGAATATTATTAACTGAATTTTTTTAATTTTATTACATAATATTTCATCTGAAACATATTCTAGTACCTTTTATGAGAATAAAATAAATCTTTCACGTAAAATAAGTATTTTTAAAAAAAATGCAGTTTTACGGCCTTTTGATGGCGCACCCATTTTAAATCTATTTTTTGAGAAGTTTATAAGTTCAATTTGACAAAATTAACATATTCATTGAAATAAGGATATAAAAATTAACTTTGTATAATTTTTAATATTTTTCTGTTATCATTCATATTTTGATGAATAGTAAAAATACGCTAAATTTTAATTAAAAAAAACTTTTTTTGTCAAGATAATTTAAATGGTCTAATTTTAAAATTGAATGATTTTTAAGTATAAATAGAAAATATTTTTACCATTTAATATTATTCATGTCATTATCATTAATTTTACATTGAATTCATAGGTAAAAATATTTCTATCTTTTGTAATGTTTAAACTTTTAAAAACCATTTTCTCAATAGTGGGATTGATATTAAATTAAATACTGAAACTTATATGTTTTGATTTTGGAAAAATGGGTTCCATATTTGGAATCAGTAGGTCCAAATTATGTTAATAGGATACTTTCTATTTTTATACATTATGAATAGTAACTATGGTAAAAAAAATTACTACTGTTAATGGTAAATCGGATAATTAAGGGTAAAAATAAGATTAGAAAATTACCCTAACACCTGTCAAAATTCTATTGGATGAATGTAAGTTGACCCATTTCACCAAAGGGCCAATATAGATTCATTTCATGGAATTTGAACCACAAAAATTATGTAATTATTATTAAGACCAAAGAATGTGACAACCTATCACTCCCTTATAACTTATAAGTGCAATAAATTTAATTTAGTGCTAAAATATATAAAACTTCAAACATAAATAGTTACAATAAATATATTAAAATTATCTACATCATGGGATTTTATTTTGAATTATTAGGGTTTAAATAATTATCAATAAAGATGACGCAATAGTGATGAGAAATTATTTTTATTTATTTAAATATAAAATAAACGGTTTTAAAAATATTAAAATAAATATTATATGAACTATTTAATGTTCCCTACTAATTTTCAAGAAAAATATTATATGTTAGGGATCTATTAAATATTTTGGTTTGAATATATCTTCTATGTGGATTTTATTTAAAATAAAATAATTGATTAGTGTCAAAATTGACACTGTTGATATTTTATAATAATAACATATTATTAAATTGTATAAAAATTATAACAATATCTAAAAATTATAAATTGAAATTTATATGGTCTACAATGTCATAAAGTATCCAATTATGGACAATTAGAAAAATATAAGTAAGTATTTATAATAATTCAGAATTTAGAATCGTATTACAACAAATAAAATTAAATAGATTAAATATGGATTAATCAAAATGATAGGGTTTAAAATAAAATCAAAACTTGTCAAAAAAAATTTGGTTGATGATGTTATAACCCTATATCTTCTAATATTCTAATTTGAGTCAATTTTTATGTTTTTTCAGTGGGGTTTGAGTTCATTCTTCATGTTAACCATTCAAGAATGATTATAAAGTAGATATATTGAATTATTATGAAATATATTACATTATAATGCTACTATATTTATGTTTATATATATATCATCTACTTACTTCCATTCAAGACAATAAGAAAAGGAAAATAGTGTCCATGCGTACGTACGGCCTACCATCTCCATGAATGGTGTATTTCCTTCCATTTATCAATATATTATATTATGAATATATATAAATCATTTTTGACATTATGGAAGTAATTAATCATGATATAAGTAATAATATGAATAATTTCAAGTCAAAACGTAGATGTTAACTGAAACGATTTTACCTGAAATGTTGATTTAACATAGAATGGACAAATGAATGGGTAATATAATGTCGTAAGTGAATCATATATGATATCATAAATATTATTATGGTTCTCTTACATGTTAATTAAATGTTTAAAACCACTATACAGGAGTCTCAGACACATACAAAATAAATTGGACATAAGGTAAAGGATAATTATTTTAATCTTGTTCTTACCTGAGATTCTGTATTAGTAAGTTTTTAATAGGGTAATATTTATCATCCATGTACAGGTCTTCTAAAACTTTTTCAGAAAATGTTTAATTTTATTCACCGTACGTTTAAAGTCCTTTTTACCCTTTTTTTACTTTTACCACATGGTAGGGAAGGAATATTTCTTTTGTTTACCATATAAGGTACTTTTTGACTTTTTTGGTAAAAATTCGAGGAGAATGTTTTTTAAACTTATACGGTGTTAATGGATTTTTATGGTTTCATAATTCTTTATTTTCAATAATCCACTTGCACATGATTTCATGATTATTTTCAACAAAATTATTTTATTTTAAAATTGCATGCAATTTTGAGAAAAGAAAATTATTTTGAATAATAAAGGATATTTTCCTCAATAATTCATTTCATGTGTTTTATAATAATTATTTTCCATATAAATTGATATATGGTTATATTTCTGTCCCTATTATTACATTTATTTTATTATGTTATGATGGAATTATTTTTATTAAGTACTTTTATCATATATGGATTATTTTTTGATGGCATGATATTTATGAATCCCAGTTTATTATATAGGTTATTCAATAATGTATGATTTATGAATTTGTGGCACATATAAGAATAATTTCATTATGAGATGGGTGGGACCTATATCTCCATTTAATGCATTGGGTAATGATGTAAATATCATGAGATAGACATGGATGGAACAATAAGTAAAATCTAATTCTGTAATACAGGGCTGGAACGACAAGTAAACCTGGTTTAGTAATGGACTTTGTCCACTATGATGGTCTTGGAAGCAATGCCATGGATACTATGGAAATCATAACATGTGCATAATGGTTTTCCATAATTAAATGTTTTATTCCCATGATATTTTATAATGAATAATGTTCCTTTATGATCTATACCTTATATACTACCAATATTTCTGTCATTACTCTTGGTTTTGATGTTTTATGTTCATGTTTTTACGTTCAAATGTTTATGGGTAGTTTTAGGTTCACCATGTTTTCCCTTATTGAGAATTTGAGCTCACCCTTTTTATTTTTTCATTTCCATAAGATATAAAAAAATTAGGGAAAAATAAAAAAAGGGGAAGATCTTTCTGGGACATGTTGAAGATCTTTCACCCTGATTAGAAGATTTTGTTCCGAGTTTCCAAAGACACTAAACTAATACGGTCATTGGGTGTTTGTTTTTGTTATGTAATAAGTATTCCGAAAAAGCAATGCAATGCCCATGTACCTCAAGATTGGGTCTCTATAGTTGTGTTGTATTCTAAAACAAGATTATATTGCGCTATACACAACACTATATTAGCTTGTAATATACGCAAACACAATTATTGGCTTCTATTGCACGCAAGAGCGAACTTCCTCAATAGTATGTGTTGTACGCAATATTGAGTTTCACTAATCAAAAATAAAATGTTATCATGAACTAGCCGTTATGAATATTATTAACCACATTTTAATTTTTATAACAATATCATTCATCTTACACATATTTTAGAACATGGTATGAGAAAAATATAAATTTTTCGGGATAAATAATTATTTTTAAAAAAATGCAGTTTTGCCACCTTTTGATGGTGCACCCACAATAAATTTGGTTTTTGACATGTTTATAAGTTAAATTTATAAAATTAAACATCTTCCTTGGAATTAGGATTTAAAAATTTACTTTGGATAAATTTTTTATATTTTTCTGATAATTTTATTATTTGGATGAATAGTAAAAATAAGCTAAATTTTAATTGAAAGCCAATTTTTTCATCAAAATTATTTATATGGTTAAAATATATTATTTAATTGTTTTAAAGTATAAATATAATATATTTTTACACTTTAATATAACTTATGTCATTACCATTAATTTTACATTGAATTCATAGGTAAAAATATTTCAATCTTTGGCAATGTTTTAACTTTTAAAACTCATTTTCTCAACAGCGGGATTAATTTTAAATTAAATACTGAAACTTATATATTTTAAATTTGGAAAAATTGATTCCATATTTTGAATAAGTGGGTCCAAATTATGTTAATAGGATACTTTTTATTTTATGGCATTATGAATAGTAACCACGGTAAACTTTATTTACAACAGTTAAAGGTAAATCAGGTAATTAAGGGTAAAATTAATATTATAAAATTTCCATAAAACTTGTATTAATATAATTGGATGATTCTATTTTGTCCTAATTTATAATTGGGGAGAAATTGTATCTTTTGGAACCCAATTGGATGTGATTAAGACTTTTAATTAATTTTATTTCAAGAATGTCAAATATGTCTCACTCAGACATTAATAATTAATATATTTTTAATATAAGGTTATACATAATATAAATTCTATTAAAAAAACTAATTTAAAAGATGAAATATTTTTCATCATCATGATAGTTTATTTTTTATTTTTACGAAATATGTAATTGCTTTAATAGCTTATACATTAATGATGCGGAAATTATTTATTTAGTGAAAAAATCAATAATATAGTTTTTATTAAAATAATAATACCCATAAAAAATACCATAACCTTGACCAAACCTTATTGGATGAAAAAATCTATACCTTATGAATACAAGGGATGAATTTGTGACCATTTGGATCCTTATAAAAGAGATGATGAAACTTATATTATTTTATTTTTAATGATGTCATAGTCGTCACCTTCATAATTTAATAAATATATAGATTTACATGTCATGATTTTAAGATGACAATTTCGAATAAAAGTATTATTTTGAAAGATATAAGATTTATCTTCACAATATTAATTTACTTTTAAATTTTATGCAACATATAGGTTTATTAAATAATTATACAAAAATGTTGTAGTAATTTTTTTATTAAAGGAAGCATCAAATAAATGGTTTTAAACATATTAAAATAAATATTATATGAAATAATTAATGTCCTCAAAATATTTTATAGAGGATTATGACTTGTATGGAATATATGAAATATTTATTTTGACTATATATTCTGTTTGGATTTTATTTAAAATCAAATAAATGAATATTGTCAAAATTGACACTATTGATATTTTATAAAAATAACATATTATTAAATTGTTTAAAAATTACCAAAAATATTTAAAAATTATAAAATGAAATATATATGGTCTAAAATTTCATATAATATCAAATTAATGTCAATTAACAACACATAAGTATGTATTTATAATATTATTACCACAAATAAGATTAAATATATTAAATAATGATAAATCAAATTGATAAGGTTTAAATTAACTTCCCAACATGTATAAATTTTATTGGATGATGATATTACAACCATATCACATCTAATAATATAATTAGAGTCATTTTTGAGTTTTTTAGATAGGTTTTGAGTTTATTATAAATTTATATTTTGGTGGTTTCCAAAGTGCCCCTCTCCGCTCTTATAAAAGGGAAAATCCTCCGTCTTCTCTTAACTGCATTTTAAGCCTTAAATATCGGACAAACCCTTCCAATTACTCTTATAAAACTCTCTAGTTATATTATATTGGTTCTGGTCTCCTCGAAATACCAACTGTAGTTCTATAATAGGATTTTTATAAGATGCATGTCGAGGAAGAGGTAATCTCTTCTACCAGTTTTTTCATGTTTCCTTCTTCTTCTACATCATCTTCATTATTTTTTTCTTTATAAATTAATTACATAAGTATCATTAATATACTTATATGTCATAATAAATATGAAACAACCATATTTCACCATATATACATCCTACGAAAATTGAAATCACCACGTGTGCGTACATATGGCTTACCGTCTCCACACCGTTGTGTAATATGTTTTTCCACCACTCCCATTCTTGGATGGGTATAATAGTGGAAATAATAACTATATATGATTATTATAAATCATACTAATTCTGATATATTATATCATACACTCCAATTCCATTCAATAATTATGGGAATGATATCATTGCTCGGGCATATGTTCAGATTACCTTCTCCACATCGTGATGAGATTCATTCTCCCTGTTCAGCATTAAAGAATAATTATAATGAATATATAATGAAAAATGATGATATATATGAAATAATAATTCTAATTTATTTATATATATATATGTCTTCTACTTTATTCCATTCAAGTCAACAAAGAAAGGAAAACATCCTTCATGCGTACGTACGGCCTACCGTCTCCATGAACGGTGTATTACATTTCATTTATCTATATATTATATATATACATATAGTCCATGTATATATGATATATAAATCATGTTTTACAATATGGAAGTAATTAATCATTATCTATGTAATCATATGAATAATTACAAGTCAAAACACATAAGATAAATGAAACGATTTTACCAAAAACGCTATTTTAACATGGAATTGACAAATGAATGGGAAATATAAAGTCGTAAGTGAATCATATATGATATAATAAATATTATTATGGATCTTTTACATGTTAATAATATGTTACAACACATTATAAAGGAGTCTCAAACACTTACAGAAGAAATTGGACATATGGTAATGGATTATTTCGTCTCACTTTTATTTCTATGAGACATATGCCTTAATCAGCTACTATTTCTTTTGTAGGGTGTTTATGATTACCATGCATGTTTTAGGATTTTTATTATGGAGGATATAATATTTACATATTTATGTAATTTTCATTATTTTATGACATGTATGATTCCACTGATTATAATTGGTAGGGGATAATTATTCCAATCTCATTATTATCCAGGATTGTTTATTCGTGAGTACTTACATGGGTTATGTTTATCATCCATGTCCATGTTTTCTAAAAATGCATTCATAAAATGTTTACTATTATTCCATGTATTTTTAAATTCATTTTTACCCTTTTTGACTTCTACATTATGGTTTGGAAAGAATTTTTCTTTTGTTTACCATACGAGGTACTTTTTGACTTTTCTTGAAAAAGTACAAGAAGAATGTTTTTTACCTAATACGGCATGAACTAATTTTTACGGTTTTATAAGGCCTTATATTCATGAATAATACCCTACATGAAATAAATATTATTTTAAATAAAATCATTTTCTTATAAAATTTCATGTCATTTTGTAAAATTAAATTGATTTTGAAAAAATAAAGGATATTTTACTCAAAAATTCATTTCAAGTGTTTTATCAAAACTATTTTCCATCTATGGGGACATTCATTAATATGGTTATGTTTCAAGTATATTTCCTCTATTATTTAAATGGTTTGATTTTTTTTATGATTAAATTATATCCATTGATTTATATTGATTATGTTAGGATGGGGAGATGATTATGAAACCCATTTTATTCTTTAGGTTATGTTGAATGATTTATGTTTATTTTGTGGTACACAAAATAATGATTTCATTATGAGATGGGAGGGACCTATATATCACCCTAATTCATTTGTTAATAATTTATATCTCATGAGATAGACATGGCTGGAATGAAAAGTAAATATGGTTTAGTAATATAGGGTCTGAACAACAAGTAAACCCCTTTCAGTAATGGACTTTTTCCACTACGATGGTCTTGGATGAAATGCCATGGATACTATGGAAATCCTATCATTTTCTTAATGGTTTTCCACAATTACAGGTTTTATTCCCATGCTATTTTATCATGATTAATGTTTTATTATGATTTTTTCCTTATGTACTGCTTAAATTTATGTCATGTTCATGTTTTTATGACCAAATGTTTATGGTTTGTTTTATGTTCTCCATGTTTACCCTTACTGAGTATTTGAACTCATCCTTTTTATGTTTTCTTTTCCCCAGGATATAAAAAAAGTTTTTAGGTATGAAAAAAAGGATGAGATCTTTATGGTAGATTTTGAAGTTCTTTCACCATGATTAGAAGATTATGTTTTGAGTTTCCAATGACAATAAACTAATACAGTCTTTGGGCGTCCGTTTTTGTCATGTATTAAGTATTACACAAAAGTAATGTAATTTCTATTTACATCATGCTTTGGGTATCTACATTTGGTATCAGAGTGAAGGTTCATTCAACCTTTGGAAACTAGGATGCGAAAACATTAGTGAGATCCCTATAGATATTTCTAAGGTATGTCTTCGGATGTCCCTAAGGTTTAAAATAACAATATGTTACAATTCTAGAATTATGTTGACGATCATGAATAACATTGCGCGAACCAAAGGTGTCATGGATTAAAGAGTGTGTGATATGTTAGACATCCCATAAGTGAATTTTTATGATTATGTGGTTCCTCATTATTTTAACTGTTTCTTACACAATGGATTATGGTTTTAGTTAATGGAGGGATCCAAAAGGAATTGTGTTAACATTGAATCTGATGGATAAATTGGTGACTATGACCATCTAAATTGCATAATGCCTAGTGAGAATGATATTGTGATTATGCTGAATTAGTCATCACGATATATGATTAATAAGGTGAACATTAGTGATATTACTAAGTCATTAAATAAGAGAAAGATGAAATTTTATACATGTTCTCAGGGAGAGGAACATAGTGGAAGGAAGATGAAGCTTTATACATATCAAAGAAGTAGGGAAGAAGAACCTTGATGAATACCTCAAATGTAGGGGAAGACTTTATCTGTGTGGGGAAAAGGGTTATAGAGTGACAGACTATTATTGAGTTCAATGTCCTTTCAATGGAGAACATGGGAATTACCCAACTGAATTCCCTAACCTAATAGGTTACTTCTATATCAAGGTAGGACTTATTTCATGCCAATCAATGAAGACGATGGACTGAAGGGCTTATGTATAGGAATTTAGGAATAATGTTGTTGAGGTACTTTTATGGTATATTAAAATATCTATTTATTGGTCCATTGTAGTTTTCCATAAGAATATGGTACCAGTAACCATGAAAAGTGATATAAATATTTTTAGAAATTATATGATATGAGAATAATGAAGGGATAAGGATAAAATAATATGTTGATAGTATTAATGAGCTCATGACTGATATAAGGACAAAGTGACATCATGGTTTGAGTAAATAGAAATTTTTAGAATTTGGTATGTGGAAAGAGTTACCATTTGACAACATTCATCTTTTCACTAAGGTTTGATGGTAATTCATGTTTCATTAGAATACATGATTAAGGTATTCACATATTTTGGAATATAATCAACAAGATATATCTTATGATATATTGGGGATAAATGATGGTAATCACATTCTTGGTAGATGACCTCTCTAGTAATCTTATTCATTATACAATGAGATTTGACAAGTATTTTGGATAATCCAAAATGTTGGAATTGATTATGTTTTTTTTCCTTATATGATTGTTTCCTCTCAAACGATTCTTTTTGGGTTTTGGAAAATTGCTGGAAATAGGAAGATTCACGTTAATGGAGAATATCATGGACAATGGAATGATATTCTTCATGAGAAACCTATTGAAACTGTATTTGGAATGTGAAACATCATTATTTTGTTTAATCAGCAATCTCATAATATGATCAATAATCTCAACTTTGGTAAGTTTCCCGACTCATCAAATAAGAGAAAGACGGAGATTCATAATGATCATAGAGGAATGAAAGTTCAATTTCCCCATGTAAATATTATGGGGAGAGGCATCAGGGAGAATGTTTAAAATGAACTAGAAGATGCATTGGGTGTGGAAAGGAAGCACACAAATCCAGTAATTCAAAAGAAAATGATCAGTTAACTCAATGGAAAATTATAATGGTATTTCTATGACATCAAAAATGGTTAAAAGTTTTAAATTTGGAATGTACGGGCATTATGAAAACCAATTCCTTAAGGGAATATCTTATGAAGTGAATATGAATGGTAGTATGGGTTTTATTTATGTTGATGATGATAAAGAGAATACAAATGATAAATGAGATGACAGAAGTGTTGAGGAATAGAATGATGAACCTCAATCAGCAGTTTAAGAAGGTAGTGGAATTATTGCATGTTGATCAAGAGTAATATTGAATAAGTAATTTCACAACACTATTGAATAATGAAACATCTGAGGATTGTTACACTATTGATTTTTCTTATGTTATTGAATTTATATTTTGTATGGTATCGGTGACCATGAAAAGTGACTGAAATATTTTTTGAAATCAGATGATATGCACATAATTATGGGATAACGTGATAATGAGATGTTTGATAGTATTAATGAGTTAATTATTGATAAAAGGACAAAGTGATATCATGGTTTTAGTATATATAATTTCAGGTATATTTGGTGTATGGAAAGGGTTAATTTTTATGTAATTCATGTTGTCACTAAGGTTCTATTGAAATTTATGATATTATCAAATTTCTAGAGGATGCATGTTGAAGTCCTTAAAATGTTTGTAATGTGACCAAAAATATATATCCTATGATATCTAGGGATAAATGATGATATTGACATGCTTTTTATATAACCCCTCAAGAAATAGATTTCTTTATACTATGAGATTGGACAGAAGTATTTTTGATAAGACTAAATATTGGAATGGATTAAGTTGTAAATTAGATAGTATTATTTAAGTCTAGAACATTTCGATATTATTTCAGGATTGTTATAATAGTATATTTTTAGAAAAAGGTCAACCCTTAGGATGGGAGACAACCCGTCGCGTCAGACAAGGCTACGGGAATCAAACCCACAACTGAAGTGTGACAGGACATTATTGTCTACCACTGGCCTACAGGAAGACCATAGTTTGTAGAAATTAGTATTATTTTATTCTGAATTATGATAGCTGAAGTATAAGTATATTTTTGGAACCATATACGATTAACCTAACTATATATAGACTTGTGTATATTTAATATCTTGTGCTAACATTTTTTGTGATAGAGACATATGGAGTGACCCATTATTCTATTTAATGATCTACTAATACTTCAAGAATGAAAATTTTAACTTCATTTCATTAAATAATAGATGAAGTGGAAATAGTTCATGGAATGAACAACGATGGCCTTACACTAAATTCATGAAGTATTTCCCTTTATGAAAAAATTCATCAACTTTATGGAAATGATCATGAAAACATAAAATTTTGTCCTAGTAATGTTATATCCGATGAATTAGATGGTACCTTAGATCATCAAAAAATTATGGCTTTGTGATTGTTGGATTTTTCATAGATATTTTCTCTATCATTCCTTATCATAACGTGATGGTTATATTTCTCTTATATATCCATATATTCACCTATATTCATTTATGTGGAAACCCAGTGCTGAGTTACTTTGGGTGACCATTAATTTTCTGACTTTCCTTTTGAAATTTATTTTTTAGTATTACTTTTTATGATGTGGGTTTCTATGAATGAAATTTTCAAGTAGTAAACGATTTATAACCCAATGAATTTTGAGGGATAAATTCATTTTAAATGGGGTAGAATGTAACACCCAAAGATTTTATGAGAAATAATTTTTTTTAATTTCGTTGATGTCTTGTGTTGTACACTACACCAATATTATATTGTGTTGTACGCTACATCATATTATCTTGTAGTATAAGAAAACATTATTCTTAGATAGTGTTACACGGAAGAGAGACCTTCCTCAATAGCGTGTGTTATAAACAATACTGAGTTTCACTAAACAACGATATATTGTTATAAAAATATTATGAACAAACTGTTATGAATTTTATTAACCAAAATTTGAATTATAAAACAATATCATTATTCTTACACATATTCTAGAACATGGTATGAGAACAGAGTAAATTTTTCGGGTAAAATAAGTATATTTCAAAACATGCAGTTTTGCCGCATTTTGATGGCGCACCCACTTTAAATCTATTTTTTTGACATGTTTATAAGTTCAATTTTAAGAAATAAACTTATTCATTTCAATAAGTATATAAAAATTAACATTGGATAATATTTAAATATTTTCATGTTAACTTTCATATTTTGATGAATAGAAAAAATTATCTAAATTTTAAATAAAAAAAATTCATCTAGATAATTTATGTGGTTAAATTTTAATATTTAATAGTTTTAGAGTATAAAAATAATATATTTTGACCATTTAATATTATTTATTTCATTATCATTAATTTTACATTGAATTCATAGGTAAAAACATTTCAATCTTCTGTAATGTTTTAACTTTTAAAACCAATTTTTTGAACAGCGGGGTTAATTTTAAATTAAATACTGCCACTTCTATGTTTTGAATTTGGAAAAATGGATTCAATATTAGGAATAATTAGGTATAAATTATTTTAATAGGTTAATTTTTATTTTTAGTCTTTATGAATAGTAACTACTGTTAATTTTATTTACATCAGTTAAAGGTAAATCAGTTAATTGAGGGTAAAAGTAATATTAACATATTACCATAACACTTGTATTAATATAATTGGATGATTATATTTCCTCCTCAAATATAATTGTGTCAAAAAGTTATCTTTTGGAACCCACTTGGGTGTGATTAAGACCTTTAAATTATTTTATTTAAAGAAGGTGAAATATGTCACACTCAAACATTAACAATTAAATTATTTTTAATATACTTCTACATAGAACAAATATTTGCTTTTAAATACTCATTTAAAATATAAAATGTTTGTCTTCATCAAGGTAATGTTTTTGTGATTTTTATAAAATATATAATTACCTTAATAACTTATACATTAATGATGTAGAAATTATTTTTTTAGTGAAAAATCAATAATACAATTTTTATTAAACTAATAGTGACCATATAAGGAACAAATACCTGACCAAAACTTATTTACATGTACATTTAAACCATAAACATAAAATGGGTGAATATTTGACCATTTAGAGCCTTCTAAAATCGATTATGATAATTATATTATTTTATTTTAAAATGTCAAAGTTGTCACCATCATAGTGGTTGGGGTTTGGCTTAGTGGTAAGCACCCTGTAATACTACATGAATAATGGGGGTTAAAAACCCATTGGGTGTAGGTAAAGTATCAATATTGTAGCAGTGGTATTGTAGATTGGCAGGTACTGTAGCGGCGGCATGGAACTTTAGAGGCGGCGGTACTGTGCGGGTACGATAGTAGGTGGATTACTATTCAAAGAATGGTAATGGGGCCAAAACATTGGGCCAAAAGGATATGTAATGTTCTACAAGCCCACTGGGCCTTCGGGCTATGAAATGGGACTCCTTCTACCCAGTTTAAAGAGTTCTTTTCTTTACTTTATTAATAAAATGAGGCTTCAGTCTCAACCTTTTAAAAAAAGATGTCACCTTCATAATTTAATAATTATAACAATTTAAATGTTGTGATTTTATGTTCATAAATTATAGTAAAAGTATTATTATGGAATACATTAGATTTATCTGCATTAAAGTATTTTATTTTTAATTTCTATATAACAAATAAGTATTTTAAATAAATACTCGAAAATGTTGTAGTATTTTTTTATTAAAAGAAATATCAAATAAATTGTTTTAAAAATATTAAAATAAATAATATATTAACTAATTAATGTGAACCACTAATTTTATAGATAAATATGAAATGTTAGAAATCTATTAAATATTTTGGTTTGAACATATCTTCTATATAAGTTTTATTAAAATCCAAATAAATTAATAATGTGAAAATTGACACAATTGATATTTTTTAAAAATAACATATTATTAAATTTTCTAAGAATCACAAAAATATTTAACAATTAAAAATTGAAATGTTATGGTTTAAAATTTCATAAGGTATCTAATTATGGAAAATTCACAAGACATAAGTAAGTATTTATAACCGTTTAAAATTTTGAATATTATTACCACAAATAAAATTAAATAGATTAAATAAGGATAAATCAAAATGATAAGGTTTAAAATAAACTTTTAACATGTCTAAATTTTATTGTTTGATGATATTACAACCCTATATCATCTCAGCTTCTAATTTAGAGAATATTGGAGGTTTTTAAATTATGATTGATTTTTTATTTAAAAAATATTTTTGAGGTTTCCAAAAGTGCCCCTCTCTTCTCTTATAAAAGGGCACCTCATCCCTCTCCTACTCACATCATTTTGAGCCTTAAATCATGGGCAACCCCCGACAATTACTCTTCTAAACTTCCCTGGTATCATTTTGGAGGTTTTGGTCTTCTCAAAAGACCAACTCTAGTCCCTTAAGAGGAAGTTCAAAGGAGGTTCGTCGAATAAGAGGTAATCCCTTCTATCGATTTTTTGAATTTTCATTCCTCTTATACATCATCATATTTAATTGTTTCATTATAAGGTAATAAAAACAGTATCTCTAATATACTGATATGTTATTATAAATATTAAACAACACTATTTCACCTTATATCCATCTTACAAAAACGAAATCAACAAGTGTGCGTACATACGGCTTACCGTCTCCACGCCGTGGTGTAATCAGTTTTTCCACCACCACCATACATGGATGGGTATAATGGTGGAAATAATAACTTTATATGTTTATTATAACATCATACTTATTCTAAGATTTTATATCATCCACTCCAATTCCATTCAATAATTATGGGAACAATATCATCGCTCATGCATAGGTACGGATTATCGTATCCACAACGCTGAGATTCATTCACCATGTTATCCATTCAAGAATGAAAATAATGTATATATAATAAATAAAAATAAAATATATGACATAATAATGATACATTACTTATGTATATGTTATTTACTTACTTCCATCAATTTAATAAGGAAATGAAAACGGTGTTCATGCGTACGTACAACATACTGTCTCCATGAACGGTGTATTTCATTCCATTTATCGATCTATTATATGTATATATATATATATTATTTTCTGAATATATTGTATATAAATTTTGTTTTAAATTCTAGAAGTATGTAATTATGATATATGTAATCATATGAATAATTACAAGTCAAAACACTTATGACATATGAAATGATTTTATCCAAAAAATTGCTTTAACATGGAATTGAAAAATGAACGAGTAATATAAATTCGTATGTAAATAATATATGATAACATAAATATTATTCTAGTTCTGATACAAGTTAATAATATTTTTAAACCCACTATACAGGATTATCAGACACATACGACAGAAATTGGACCTATGGTAAGGGATTATTTCGTCTCACTTTTTTTCCGTGAGACACATGCCTTAATCACCAACTATTTTCTTTGTATGGTGTTTATGATTACCGTGAATGTTTTATGATTTTTATTATGTAGTATATGATATTTACATATTCATGTAATTTTCATTATTTTATTACATGCTTGATCCCATGGATCATAAATGATATGTGATAATTTTTTCAATCTCGTACTTATCTGGGATTGTTTACTCGTAAGTATTTACTGGGGTTATATTAATCATCCATGTCCATATTTTATAAAAATATTTCATAAAATGTTTACTATTATTCCATGTATGTTAAAAGACAATTTTACCTTTTTTACTTTTACCACATGTTATGGAAATAATCATTCTTTTGTTTACCATATGAGGTACTTTTTGACTTTATCAGCAATGGTATGAGAATTATGTTTTATTTAACTTATATGCCATGAATGGATTTTTACATTTTCTTAACGCATTATTTCCATGAAGATTCCTCAACATTAATTCATTTTTATTTTAGAAAAAAATCATTTTATTTTAAAATTGCATGGAATTTTTTGAAAAGAAAATGGTATTAAAGAAGAGACGATATTTTCCTCAAGAATTCATTTCAAGTGTTTTATCAAAACTATTTTCCATCTAAGTTGAAATTATGATTATGTTTCAAGTATAATGTCTCTATTATTTACATGGTTTGATATTTATTATGATTAAATAATTTAACTTTTTTTATATGGATTATGATGGGATGATTTTTATGAAACCCATTTTATTCGTTGGGTTATGATGAAATATTTATGTTTATTTTGTGTCACATGTAAGAATGGTTTCATCATATAATTGGTGGGACCTAGATCTCCCTCCAATGCATTGGGTAAGGAATTATATCTCATGAGATATACATGGCTGGAATGACAAGTGAATCTGGTTCAGTAATAAAGGGCTATAACGACAAGTAAACCCGGTTCAGTGATAGACTTTGTCCAAAATGATGGCCTTGGCAGCAATGCCTTGGCTACTATGGAAATCATAACATGTGCATAAGGGTTTTCCACAATTACATGTTATCTTCCCAGGCTATTTTATCATGATTAATGTTACTTTATGTTATATTCCATATGTATGGCCATGATTTAGGTCATTACTCATGATTTAGATGTTTTATGTTCATGTTTTTACGTTCAAATGTGTAGGGGTTCTTTTATGTTCTACATGTTTTCCCTTACTGAGAATTTGAGCAAACCAATTTTATGTTTTCTTTTCCCGAGGATATAAAAAAGGTTTTAGGTAAGAAAACAAAAAAGGGAAGATATATAATGGTAGATGTTGAAGATCATTCACCATGACTAGAATATTATATTCTAAGATTCCAATGACTGTAAACTAATATGGTCTTTGGGCGTCTGTTTTTGTCATGTATTCTGTATTCCAAAAAAGTAATGTAACATCCATGTACGACAAGCTTTGGTTCTATACAACTACCGTAGAGACCCAAATCTTGACATACATAGACCATACATTACTTTTGTGGAGTACATAATACATGACAAAAATAGACGCCCAAAGACCGTATTAGTTTAGTGTCATTAGAAACTCGGAATATAATCTTCTAATCATAGTGAAAGATCATAAACATATCCCATAAAGAAATTTCCCTTTTATTCTTACCTAAAATTTTTCATTATATCCTGGTGAAAAGAAAACATAAAAAGGGTGATCTCAAATGCTCAGTATGGGTAATCATGGAAAACATAAATCAATCCATAAACATTTGAACGTAAATACATGAACCTAAAATATGAGTAATGACATTAATCTTCGTAGTTCAAAAGGAATAGGTCACAAAGGAACATTAATCATGATAAAAATAAAACATGTAATTGTGGCACACTATTAGGAACATGGTATGATTTCCATAGTAGCCAAGGCATTGTTTCCAAGACCAACATAGTGGACAAAGTCCAATATTGAACTGGGTTTACTTGTCGTTCCATCCCTGTATTACTAAACCAGATTTTACATGACGTTCCTACAATGTCTATCTCCTAAGATATAAATATTTACCCAATTCATTGGAGGGAGATATTGGTCCCACCCATCTCATAATTAAATAATTAATATGTGTGCCACAAAATCATAAATCATAAATTAAAGCATAAGCCATGTAATATAATGAGATTATTAAAATCATTCAATCATAACATAATCCATATAAAACAAATCGATATAATTTCATCATAAGAAAAATCAATCCATGTAAATAATATAAAAATTATACCTGAAATATAAACATATTAAAAAATGTCATCTTAGAGGGAAAATTGTTTTGATAAAACACTTGAAATTAATTCTTGATGAAAATATCCTTTCTTCTAAAAAAATCATTTTCATTTCTCAAAATTCCATGAAATTTTAAAATAATGGGATTTATTTTAAAATAATAATGAAATATTATATAGGAATATTCATGGAAATAAGCCATTTTGAAATAGTAAAAATCTGTTCATGCTATATAAGTTAAAAAACATTCTGCTTGAACTTCTTCCATAGAAGTCAAAAAGTACCTTGTATGGTAAAAAAAGAAAGATTCCTTCCATACCATGTGATAAAAAATGGTAAAAATGACTTTAAACATACATGGAAGAATATTAAACATTTTATGAAATCATTATTTTAGAAAACATGTATATGGATGATAAACATAACCCTAGTAAATACTTACAAATAATCAATCCTGGATAAGCACGAGATTGAATAATTTTCCCTTACCTTATTTCCAATTTCTGTCGTACATGTCTAAAACTCCTGTATAATGATTTAAATAATGTCATTGAATTATTAATGAATTATAGTCATTTTTATGAAATCATATATGATTCAAGTATGACTTTATTTTACCCATTCATTTGTCAATTCCATGTTGAAGCGATGTTTTGGGTAATAATCATTTGATTTATTATTCTTGTTTGGACTTTTTGTTATTGATATTATCATGATTTACTTACTTACATAATGTAAAGCATGATTAATATATCATATATACATTGATTATATATATATATATAATATAGATAAAGGAAATGAAATACATTTTTCATGGAGATGGTAGGCCGTATGTACGCATGAACACTGTTTTCCTTTCCTTATTGACATGAATGGAATTAAGTAGATGATATATATATATATATACACATAAATATGTTAGCATTATTATGTCAAATATCTCATTATTATTCATTATATATACTTTAAAATCATTTTTGAATGGTCAACATTGATAATGAATCTCATCACATCATGGAGACGGTAATCCGTACGTATGCACGAGCGATAATATCATTCCCATAATTATAGAATGGAAGTGGAGTGGATGATATAATATCTACTAATTAGTATGATGTAATAATAATCATATATTGTTATTATCTCCATCATTATCACCATCCATGTAAGGAGGTGGTGGAGAAACAGATTACACCACGGTGTGGAAATGGTTAGCAGTACGTATGCAGGCGTGGTGATTTCATTTTTTGTAGGATGGATAGAAGGTGAAATAGGGTTGTTTCAAATATATAATAACATCTCATCATATTAGTGATACTAATGTTATTACATTATAATGAAACAACTAATGAAGAGGAAGTAGAAGAAGAATGAAACATGAAATATTTGGTAGAAGAGATTTACTCTTCCTCGACCTGCCTCTTTTAAACTTACACATAGGGCACTAGAGTTGGTATTTTTAGATGACCAGAACATCTATAATATAACTATATAGGTTTATAAGATTATGTTTCAGGGTTTTTACAAGGATTATTGCTTAAAATGTAGTGAAGAGAAGAGGGAGGATGTTCCTTTTTATAAGAGATGATAGGGGTACTTTTGGAAACCTCAAAATATTAATTTATAATAAACTCAAAACCCACATAAAAACCTCCCAAATGACTAAAATTATAATATTAGATGATATAGGGTTTTAATATCATCATAAAATAAAATTTATACATGTTGGGAAATTATTTTAAACCTTATCAATTTTATTTATCCTTATTTATTCTATTTAATCTTATTTGTGTTAATAATATTCTAAATTAAAAATTGTTATAAATTCTTAATTATTTATTATTAATTGTACATAATTGGATACATTAGGAAATTTTAGACAATATATATTTCATTTTATAATTTTTTAATATTTTTTTATTTTTAAACAATATAATAATATGTTGTTTTTATAAAATATCAATAGTATCAATTTTGAAACCATTCATTTATTTGATTTTAGATAAAATCCACACATGAGATATGTTCGAACTAAAATATTTAATGTATTACTAACATGTCATATATATCTATAAAAATCGTTTGACACATTATTTAGTTTATATAATATTAATTTTAATATTTTTATAACCATTTATTTGATATTTCTCCTAATAAAATAATTACTACAAAAGTTTTTTATAATTATTTAATATATTTATTTGTTTCATAAAAATTAAAAATAAAATTCTATGATGAATATATATCTAATAGAATTCATAATAATACTTCTGTCAAATTTATATTCTAAGAAAACTAACTTTTAAAATGTTATCTTTATTAAAGTATGAAGGTGAAAACTTTGGCATCATTTAATATAAAATAATATAAATGAAATAATATGTTATATAATGGTCCAAAAGTATACATTTGGGTGATTAGTGTATATATATACTCTACCAATAAGTTTTTTTCATGTTTCTGATTCTTTTGATGGGTATTATTATTTTAATAAAAACTATATTATTGATTTTTTCACTAAATAAATAATTTCTACATCATTATGTATAAGCTATTAAGTTAATTAAATATTTATTAAAAATAAAAAACAAATAAAAATGATGAAGAATAAAATTTTACCTTTTAAATAAGTATTTATAATCAAATTTATATTATGAATAACATTATATTAAAAATACATTAATGGTTAAAGTTTAAGTGAGACATATTTCACATTCATTAAATAAAATAAATTAAGGTTCTTAATCACATCCATGTGGGATCCAAAATATACCATTATGACCCCATTATATTTTAGGACAATATATATTCATCCAATTATATTAATACAAGTGTTAGGGTAATTTTATAATATTATGTTTACCCTTAATTACTTGATTTACCTTTAACTGTTATAACTAAAATTTACCGTAGTTACTGTTAATAATGACATAAAATAAAAATTATCCTATAAAAATTATTTGGACCTAAGGATTCCAAATATGGAATCCATTTTTTCATATTAAAATCACAGAAGTTGCAGTATTTTATTTAAATGTAATCCCACTATTAAGAAAACAGGTTTTAAACGATAAAACCTTGCAAAAGATTGAAATGTTTTTACCTATGAATTCCATGTAAAATTTATAATAATGGAGTAAATTATATTTAATGGTAAAAATATATTCTATTTATACATTAAAACCATTATGTAATATAGTTTAACCATGTAAATTTTTTTGATTAAAAAAGTTGTATTCAATTAAATTTTAGTGTATTTTTTCTATTCATCAAAATAAGTAACTTATCAGAAAAATATAAAAAATTTCCCCAAGTAAATTTTTATATCCTGATTCCACGAAGGAAGATAAATTTGTCAGATTGAACTTATAATCATGAAAACAAATATATTTAAAGTGGGTGCTCCATCAAAAGGTGGAAAAACTACGTTTTTTGAAAAATACTTATTTTACCCGAAAAATTTATTTTGTTCTCATACCATGTTCTAGAATATGTTTAAAATGAATTATATTGTTATAAAATTAAAATTTTGATTAAAAATATTCATAACGGCTAGTTCATAATAACAATATATCTTTGTTTATTGAAACTCGGTATTGTGTACCAGACATGCTTTTGAGGAAGGTCGCTCTTGCGTGCAACACAAGCCAAGAATAATGTTTGTGTATACTAAAATCGAATACGTTGTTGCATATCATGTTGAAGAATACCACACAATAAATAAATGTAATTAACAAAAATATTTCTCATAAAATCTTGGGGTGTTACATTCAACCCCCCTTAAAATGAATTTCGCCCTCAAAATTCATTGGGGTTATAAATCATTTACTACATGAAAGTTTATTTCTTAAAAGACCATATCATAAAAACTACTAATAAAACATATTTTTAAAAAAGTAAAGTTAGAAACATAATGTTCACCCAATTTAACTCAGCACTAGGATTCCACATAAGAGATTATAGGTGAAAATATGGACATGGAAGAGAAATTTAACCATCATGTCCCAATGAAGAGTGGTAGAGAACATGTCTATGAAAAATACAACAATCAAAAACTAATAAATTTGTGATGATCTAAAATACCATGTTATTAATCGGATATGGGGGTACTAGGACAACATTTTTAGTTTTCTAGATCTTTTCCCTAATGTTGATGAATTTTTGCATTAAAAAATACTTACTTGATTTTAGTGTAATATCATCATTTTTCAATCGATGAAAAAATTCTACTTCATCAGTTATTTAATGAAATGAAGTTGAATTTTTCATTCTTGAAGTATTAGTAGATCATGTGATAGAATGATAGGAAATTCCATCTGTCTCAATCCCAAAAAAGGTTAGCACAAGATATTAAATATACATAAGTCCATATATGGTGAGGATAATCGTATATGGTTCCAAAAATAGACTTATACATCAACTATCATACCACATAATAATATAAAACTAATTTCTACAAACCAAGGACTTCATGTAGGCTAGTGGTAGGAGATAAAGTCCTATCGCACTTCGATTGTGGGTTCAATTCCTATAGCCTTGTCCGACGCGATGGGTTTTCACCCATCCTACAAGTTGTACTTTTTCTAAAACTATACTATTAAAAAATTTCAGAAATAATATCTAAAAGTTAAATCCGAAAACATTACTATCTGATGTATAACTTAATCCATTCCAATCTTTTGGATTATCCAAACTACTTCTATCCAAGCTCACAGTACAAAGAAAGCAAATACTAGAAAGGTCATATAACAAGCATGTGAATACCATCATATATCCCCCATATTTCATAAGATATATCTTGTTTGTCACATTCCAAACATGTGAATCCCTTAGTCATGCATTTTCTTGAAACATGAATTACCATAGAACCTTAGTGAAAAAATGAATTCTATCAAAAGATAACTCTTTCCACATAACAAAATCCAAAAAAAATTCTATAATCAAACCATGATATCACATCGTCCATAGAGCATTCATAATCTCATTAATACTATCAAACATATTATTTTCATATTATACCATTATTATGAACATATCATCTACTTTACAAAAATATTTCAATCAGTTTTCATGGTTACCGGTACCAAATTCTAATTAAAAACCACAATGGACCAATACATAGATATTCCAATATTCTATAAAAGTATGTAATGTACATTATTCTTGAATTCCAATACATAAACTCTTCAATCCATCCTCTTCAATGATTGGAATGGAATAGATCCTTCCATGATTTAGAAGTAACAACTTAGGTCTGAGCATTGAGTTGGGTAATGCACATGTTCTCCATAGACAAGAAATTGAACTCAATAACAGTCTGTCACTCTATGATGCTTTTCCCCAAACAGATCACAAATTCCTCCCCATTTTAGGTATTCCTCAAGTTTCTTCTTCCCTTCTTCTTGATTTGTATAAAGCTTCATATTCCTTCCTCTATGTTCCTCTCCATGAGAACATGCATAAAATTATATCTTCCTTATATTTGATGACTTACAAATACCACTAACGTCAACCTTGTTAATCATATATCGTGATGAATGATTCGACATAATCAAAATAGATTTCTATCTTGGAATTATGAAATTTCACTACTCATAGTCAGTAATTTTTCCATCAGATTCAATGTTAACCTAATTCCTTATGGTTCCCTCCATTAACTAAAACCAAAAACCATTGTGTAAGAAACAGTTAAAATAATTAGGAACCACATAATCACAAAAAGTCACTTATGGTATGTCTAACTTATCACACATTATTTAATCCAGGAAACCTTAGGTTCAACCTAGGATATTCATGATCATCAACATAATTATAGGACTGTAACCTATAGTTATAATAAACATAATGTATATCCCTAGACATACCTTAGAAATATCTCTAGGGATTTCACTAAAGTTTTCGCATCCTAGTTTGCAAAAGCTGATTAACCTTTTCTCTGATACCAACTGTATAGACCCAAAGTTTGATGTACATAGACATTACATTACTTTTTAGTAATACTTAATACATGAAAAAAACAGACGCCCAAAGACCATATTAGTTTAGTGTCTTTGGAAACTCAGAACATAGTCTTCTAATCATAGTGAAAGATACTCAACATCCCCCATAAAGATCATCCCATTTTTATTTCATACCTAAAAAATTTATTTATATAGTAGGGAAAAGAAAATATAAAAATGGTGAGATCAAATTCTCATAAAGGGTAAACATGGAAAACATAAAACCATCCATAAAAATTTGAAAGTAAAAACATGAACATAATATATGAGTAATTACATAAATCTTGGCAGTACATAAGGAATAGATCACAAAGGAACATTAATCATGATAAAATAAAACATGTAATTGTGTCACACCATTAAAAACATGATATAATTTCCATAGTACCCAAGACATTGTTTCCAAGTCCATCATAGTGGACAAAGTCCATTACTGAACCAGGATTACTTGTCGTTCCAGCCCTGTATTACTGAACTGGATTTTACTGGTCGTTCCAGCCATGTCAATATTCTAAGATATAAATCTTTACCCAATGCATTGGGGGGAGATATAGGTCCCACAAGTATCATAATGAAAGCATTATTATGTGTGCCAAAAAAATCATAAACAATACACCATATCATAAACCATGTAATAGAATGTGATTCCTACAAATGAGGCTATCATAACATAATCCATATAAAACAAATGGATATCATTTCGTCATAGGAAAAATAAAACCATGTAAATAATTGAGACTTTATACATGAATCATAACCATATTAAATAATGTCATATTAGGTGGAATATAGTTTTGATAGAACACTTCAAATTAATTCTTGAAGAAAATATCCATTTTTCTTCAAAATCTTTTTATTTTCTCAAAAATTTCATTCAATTTTAAAAGAAAAGAAATTTGTTTAAAATAATAATTAAATATTGTAGGGTAAGATTCCTGTAAATAAGGCATTATGAAACCATAAAAATCTATTCAATTCGTATAAGATAAAAAAATGTTCTTCTTGTACTTTGTCTGGAAATGTGAAAAAGTACCTTGTATGGTAAAAAAAGAAATATTTCTTCCATATCATATGAAAAACAAAGGGTAAAAATGACTTTAAACATAAAGGGAATAATATAAACATTTTATGAAAACCTTTTTTTAGATAACATGGATATGGATGATAAGCATAACCCCAGTAAATACTTACGAATTAACAATCCTGGATAAGAACGAGATTGAAATAATTATCCCTTTCCTTATGTCCAATTTCTTCCAAACGTGTCCAAAAATCCTATATAATGAATTAAATAATGTCATTTACTTATTCAATAATCATAGTAATTTTTATGACATCATATATGATTCACTTATGACTTTATATTACCCATTCATTTTTCAATTCCATGTTGAAGCAACATTTTGGGTAATAATCATTTCATTTATCATACGTGTTTGGACTTATTGTTATTGATATTATCATGATTTATTTACATAGAAAATGTAAAACATGATTTATATATCTTAAATACATTCATTATATATATATAATAGATAGATAAATGAAATGAAATACACCATTAATAGAGATGGTAGGTCGTACGTACGCATGAATGATGTTTCAATTCCTAATTGACTTGAATGGAAGTAATTAGATGTCATATATATATACATAAATCCAGAAGAATTATTATGTCATATATCTCATTATTATTAATTATATATACATTATAATTATTCTTGATTGGTGAACACAGCGAATGAATCTTATCGCGCCGTGGAGATGGTAATCTGTACGTACGCATGAGCGATGATATAATTCTATTAATTAGGGAATGGAATTGGAGTGGATGATATAACAACTAACTAAGAATCAATTTCCATCAATATACACATCCATGTATGGTGGTGGTAGAAAAACATATTACACCACGATGTGGGGACGGTAAGCCGTACGTATGCACGCACGATGATTTCGTTTTTAATAGGATGGATAGATTGTGAAATAGGGTTGATTAATATTTATAATAACATGTTAATATATTATTCATACTTATGTTCTTAAATGATAATGAAACAGCTAATGAAGAGGAAGTAAAAGAAGAATGAAACATGGAAGAATCAGTAGAAGTGATTACCTCTTCCTCGACGTGCCATTAGTAAACTTCCTCTTAGGGCACTAGAGTTTACTTTTGAGAAGACAAGAACCTCTATAATATAAATAGACTGCTTTAGAAAAGGAATTGGCAGGTGTTTTCTAAGATTTGAGGCTTAAAATGGATTAATGTGAAGAGGGAGGAGGTGCCCTTTTATAAGAGAGGATAGGGGAACATTGGGAAACCTCAAAATATTAATTTATAATATACACAAACCCCACATTAAAACCTCAAAAATGACTCACATTCGAAGATGAGATGATATAGGGTTGTAATATCATCATCCAATAAAATTTAGACATTTTGGGAACTAATTTTAAACCTTGTCAATTTTATTTATCCTTATTTAATCTATTTAATCTTATTGCTGCTAATAATATTCTAAATTTAAAATTGTTATAAATAATTACTTATGTGTTTTTAATTGTGCATAATTGGATACTTTATGACATTATAGACCATATAAATTTCATTTTATAATTTTAAAATATTTTATTATTTTTAAACAATTTAATAATATGTTATTTTTATAAAATATCAATAGTATCAATTTTGACACTCTTTATTTATTTTATTTTAATGAAAATACACACAGAATAAATGTTCGAACCAAATTATTTAATAGATTTATAACATTTCATATTTATCTATAAAATTCTTGGATCACATTAATTAGTTCATATAATATTTATTTTAATATTTTTAAAACCATTTATTTGATATTTCTCTTAATAAAATAATTACTAAAACATTATTCTGTAATTATTGAATATAATTTTTTATTGCGTAAAAATTAAAAATAAAATAGTATGATGAAGATATATCTAATAAATTTCATAAAAATAATTTTTGATGAATTTATCTTTTAAAAAATAGCCTTTAAAATAGTGTCATTGTTAAAGAATGAATTTGAAAACATTGACATCTTTTAAAATAAAATAATATAAATGTCATTATCTATTTTATATACTCTAAAAATAAGGTTTGGTCAGGTTTCTGGTCCTTTTTATGGGTATTATTATTTTAATAAAAACTATATTATTGATTTTTTCACTAAATAAATAATTTCTATATAATTAAGGTATAATATATTGAGGTAATTAAATATTTCGTTCAAATAAAAAATAAATTACCATGATGAATACAAAAAATTTTATATTTTAAATGAGTATTTATAATCAAATTTATATTATTTATAACCTTATATTAAAAACACATTAATCATTAATGTTTGAGTAAGAAATATTTCACTTTCATTAAATAAAATAAATGAATGGTATTAATCAGATCCATGTGGGTTCCAAAAGATTCCATTTCAACCCAAGGATGGAATATAATCATCCAATTATTTAAATTCATTTGTTAGGGTAATTTTATATTATTATTTTTACCCTTAATTACCGGATTTACCTTAAACGTTTGAAAATAAAATTTACCGTAGTTACTATTCATAATGGATAAAAATAAAAAGTAGCCTATTAACATAATTTTTACCTACTGATTCAATATATGGAATAAAGTTTTCCAAATTTAAAACTAAGAAGTTGCAGTATTTAATTTAAAATTAATCCCACTGTTGAGAAAACAGGTTTTAAAAGTTAAAACATTGCAAAAGATTGAAATGTTTTTATCTATGAATTCAATGGAAAATAAATTATAATTAAATTAATAATATTAATTAGTAAAAATATATTTTATTTATATATTAAACCATTCAATATTATAATTTATCCATATAAATTATCTTGATGAAAAAATATGTTTTTAAATAAAATTTAGCATATTTTTACTATTCATAGAAATATGAATGTTAACCGAAACATATTAAAAAATTATACAAAGTTATGTTTTATTTCAATATTGAAATTAATAAGTTTATTTTTTCAAATTTATCTTATAAAAATGTCAAAAACTAGATTTAATGTTGGAGCGCCATCAAAAGGCGACAAAACTGTATTTTTATAAAAATAATTATTTAACATGAAAAATTTATTTTTTTCTCATAACATGTTCTAGATATGTGTATGATGAATGATAATGTTATAAAATTCAAAATGTGTTTAATACTATTCATAACGGCTAGTTATTAAAAATATTACAACAATATATCGCTGTTTAGTGAAACTTGGTATTGCATACAGCACACGCTATCAGGGAAGATCGCTCTTGCATGAAACACAAGCCATGAATAGTGTTGAGTATACCACAAGATAACACAGTGTAGAATATAGAACAAGCTAATATTGGGGAAGCATAAAACACAAGACATAAAAAAGAACATTTCTCGTAAAATCTTGGGGTGTTACATTCTACCCCTTGAAAATGAATTTCCCCCTCGAAATTCGTCGGGGTTATAAATCGTTTAATTCTTGAAAGTTTCTTTAATAGAAACACACATCGTAAAAAGGAATTATAAAATGTATTTTTAAAAATTAAAGTATAAAACATAAAGGTTCCTATATTAACTCATCATTGGGTTCCCACATAGGAGAACATAGGTGAAAACATGGATATAGAAGAGAAATCTAAACATCATGTTCCGATAGAGAGTGGTAGAAATCATGGCTATGAAAAATCAATGAATCACAAGGACATAAATTTTTTTATGATCTAAGGTGCCATCTGATTCATCAAATATAAGGGTATTAGGACAACATTTTTAGTTTTCAAGATCATTTCCCTAATGTTGAATATTTTGAATTTGAAGAAATACTTAGTTGATTTTGGTACAATCTCACCGTTGGTCATTCCTTGAACAATTTCCACTTCATATATTAATGAAATGAAGCTTAATTTGTCATTCGTGAAGTGTTAGCAGATCATGTGATAGAAGGAAGAGTCATTTCATCTGTCTCAAACAAAAGGATAGAAAAAGTTATTCAAAATACATAAGTCCATATGTGATGATTGTAATTGTATATGGCTCCAAAAATGGACTTATACTTCATATATCATACCACTTTAAAAAATAAATCAAATTTCTACTAACCGGGGACTTCTTAGGGGCCAGTGGTAGGAGATAAAGGCCTATCACACTTCGGTTGTGGGTTCGATTCCTATAGCTTTGTCCGACGTGATGGGTTATCACCCATCCTACAGGTTTTAATTTTTCTAAACCTATACTATTATAACATTTCAGAAATAATAAAAATGTTATAGCCTTAAACAATACTATCTGATGTCTAACATAACACATTCCAATCATTATGCTTATCCAAAATACTTTTGTCCAATATTATAGTATAAATAAATCAATTTCTAGAAAGGTCATATAACAATCATGTTAATACAATCATTTATCCCCCATATATCATAAGATATATCTTGATGGTCACATTAAAATCATTTTAAGGACTTCATCAAGCATCCTCTTGAAATATGAAAATAATAGAAATTACTATATAACCGTAGTGACAACATGAATTCCATCAAAATTAACACTTTCCATACACCAAATATACCAAAAATTCTATATACTCAAACCATGATATCACTTTTCCCTTTTATTAATCATTAGCTCATTAATTCTATCAAACATCTCATAAACCCTTTGTCCCTTCATTATGCCCATATCAACTGCTTTCCAAAATTATTTCAGTCTCTTTTTATGGTTACTGGTACCATATTCTTATGAAAAACCACAATGGACCAATACATAGATATTCCAATATACCATAAAATTACCTCAACAAAAGTATTCTTGAATTCCAATACATAAACCCTTCAATCCATCCTCTTTAGTGATTGGTATGGATCAGTTCCTTCCCCTATTTAGAGGTAACCTCTTAGGTCAGGGAATTGAGTTAGGTAATGTCCATGTTCTCCACAGATAAGACATTGAACTCCGTAACAGGTTTTCATTCAATGCACATTTTCCCCACAATGATACATCTTCCCCTCAATTTTTGGTATTAATCAAGGTTATTCTTCCTTTCTTCTAGGGATGTAGAAAGCTTAATCTTGCTTCCTATATGTTCTCAACATTTTAACATGCATAAAAGTCTATATTCCTCTTATTTTATGACTTATGAATACAACTAAATGTCACCTTGTTAATCATATATCGTGATGACTGATTGGGCATTATTACAATATCATTATCTCTCGGCATTACACAATTTCTTTGATCATAGTCACTGATTTTTCCATTTGAATCGATGTTAACTGAATTCTCTCTCATTCCCTCTATTGACTAATATCAGAAACCATAGTGTAAGAAACAGTTAAAATAACGAGGAATCACATAATCATAAAATGTTAGTTATGGGGTGTCTAACTTTTCACACATTCTTTAATCCATGACTCCTTAGGTTCACCCTAGGTTATTAATGATCATCAACATAATTTTTTTACTCTATCCTATAGTTATACTAAACCTTAGGGACATCCTTAGACATACCATAGAAACATCTCTAGGGATCTCACTAATGTGTTCGCACACTAGTTTCCAAATTTTAACAAAAACATTACTCCGATACCAACTTTAGAGACCCATAGCTTGATGTACATAGTCATTACATTAATTTTTCAGAATACTTAATACATAACAAAAACATACACCCAAAGACCGTATTAGTTTAGTTCCATTGAAACTCGGAACAAAATCTTCTAATCATGGTGAAATATCTTCAACATCTCCCATAAAGATCTTCCACATTTTTTTCTTACCTAAAACCATTATTTATATCTTGAGGAAAAGAATACACAAAAATGGTGAGCTGAAATGCTCAGTAAGGGTAAACATGGAGAACATAAAACAACCCACAATCATTTGAACGTAAAAACATGAACATAAAACTTCAAAATCGTGAGTAATGACATAAATCATGGCATTACATAAGGCATAGATCATAAAGGAAATTTAATATTTTTAAAATATCGTGGGAATAAAAAATTTTATTTTGAAAAAAAATCAAGAAAAATATATGATTTCCATAGTAGCCAAGGCATTGCTGCCAAGAACGTCATAGGGGACAAAGTCCATTACTGAACCGAGTTAACATGGTATTCCAGCCCTGTATTATTGAACCAAATTTACTTGTTGTTCCATCCATGTTTATCTTAAGAAATATAAATATTTACCCAATGCATTGGAGGGAGATATAGGTCCCGCCCATCTCATGATTAAATCATTGTTACGTGTGCCACCAAATAAAGATAAATAATTTATCATAACCCAAACAATAAAACGGGTTTCACAAACATCATCCCATCATAACATAATCAATATAAAACAAATGGATATCATTTCATCTTCAGAAAAATCAAACCACGTAAATAACATAGACATTATAATTGAAACATAATTATAATAAATAATATTATCTTAGATGGAAAATAGATTTGATAAGACACCTGAAATGAATTCATGAGGAAAATATCATTTCTTCTTCAAAATCATTTTGTTCACAAAATGCCATGCAATTTTAAAAGAAACAGATTTTGTTGAAAATAATCATAAAATATGGTAGATAAAGAATCATGAAAATAGGGCATTATGAATCCAAAAAAAATTTTTCATGCAGTATATGTTATAAAAAACATTCTCCTCGTACATTTGTCCGAAAATTCAAAAAAATAAATCGTATGGTAAACAAATGAATGATTCCTTATGTTCATTGTAGTAAAATTCAAAAATGGGTAAACATGGCTTTAAAAAACATGGAAGAATATTAAACATTTTATAAAAAGTTTTTTTTAAATCATCGATATTGATGATAAATATAACCCTAGTAAATACTAACGAATAAATAATCTCGAATAAGAACGAGATTGAAATAATTATCCCTTACCTTATGTCCAATTTCATCCATATGTGTCTGAGACTCTTGTATAGTGGGTTTAAACATATTATTAACTTGTATCAAAACCATAATAATATTTATGTTATCATATATGATTCACTTACGAGTTTATATTACCCGTTCATTTGTCAATTCCATGTTAATGTGTGTTTTTGGTAAAATTGTTTCATTCATCGTACGTGTTTTGATTTTTAATTATTCGTATGATTAATTAGATTTTGATATTTTCTTCAAGAATGAAAAACATTATTTATATATAATATATAATCAGAATATATTTATATTGAATATATTGATAAATGGAATGAAATCCACCATTCATGGAGAAGGTAGGTCATATGTACTCATGAACACTATTTTCGTTTCCTTATTGAATTTAATGGAAGTGAGTAAATAACATATAAATAAATCCAGTATCATTATTATGTCATATATTTCATGATTATTTATTATGTATACTAAATAATCAATCTAAAAATGGTTAACATGGAGAATTAATCTCATCTCGTCGTAGAGACGGTAATCCATACGTACGCACAAGCGATGATATCGTTCCTATAATTATTGAATGGAATTTGAGTGGATGATATAATATCTATGAATAATTATGATGTTATAATAATCATATATAGTTATTATTTCCACCATTATACCCATCCATGTATGGTTGTTTTGGAAAAACAAATTACACCACAGTGTGGAGATGGTAAGCCGTATGTACGCACGCACGACGATTTCATTTTTCGTAGGGTGGTTATTAAATGAAATAGGTTTATTTCATATTTATAATAACATATTAGTATACTATTGATACTGATGTTATATCTTTATAATTAAACAAATAAATAAGAGGAAGTAGAAGAAGAATGTAACTTGAAATAATCGGTAGAAGAGATTATCTCTTCCTCAACGTGACTTTTTTAAACTTCCTCTTAGGGCACTAGAGTTGGCCTTTTGAGAAGACCAGAACCTCTATAATAAAAATAAAGAGGTTGAAAAGATGAATTCGTAGGGATTGGCCGAGCATTAAGGCTTTCAATGTAGTGAATAGTAGTGGGAGGAGGATCCATTTTATAAGAGAAGAGAGATGCACTATTGGAAACCTGAATAATATTAATTTATAAAATAATCAAAACACACATAAATACCTCCAAAATGACACAAATTCTAAGATTAGAGGATATAGGGTTCTAATAAAATCATCCAATAAAATTTATACATGTTGGGAAATAATTTTAAACCTTATCAATTTGATATATTCTTATTTAATCTATTTAATCTTATTTGTGGTAATAATATTCTAAGTTTTAAATTGTTATAAATACATTCTTATGTGTTGATAATTGTCCATAATTGGATAATTTATAACATTTTAGACCATATATATTTCTTTTTATTATTTTTAAATATATTTTTTATTTTTAAAAAATTTAATTATATATTATTTTTATTAAAAATCAATAGTGTCAATTTTGATACAATTCATTTATTTGAATTTAAATATAATACAGATAAAAGAAATGTTCGAATTAAAATTTTTCATAGATTAATAACATGTCATATTTATCTATAAAATTATTGGAGAACATTAATTAGTTCATATACTATTTATTTTTATATTGTTAAAACCATTTATTTGATAATTCTCTTAATAAAATAATTACTACAACATTTTTTATAATTATTTAATATACTTATTTGTTTCATAAAAATTAAAAATAAAATAATATGATGAATATAAATCTAATATCTTTCATAAGAATAATTTTAGTCAAATTTATCTTCTATAACACCCAACATTTGAAATGATATGTTTACTAAATTATGAAGGTGACAACTTTGACATCATTTTAAAATAAAATAATATAAATGTCATAATCAGTTTTAGAAGGATCAAAATGGTCCCAAAATAGACCCTAGGATGTTTAGGGTATTTATATACTCAACCAATATGGTTTGGTCATGTTTATGTCCCTTTTGATGGGTATTAGTATTTAAATAAAAACTATATTATTGATTTTTCACTAAATAAATAATTTCTCCATCATTAATGTATAAGATATTAAGATAATTATATATTTCTTAAAAATCACTAATAAATAACCATGATGAAGAAAATAATTTAATATTTAAAATTAGTATTTATAATTGAATTTATATTCAGTATAACCTTATATTAAAAATACTGTAATTATTAATGTTTGAGTGAGACGTATTTCACTTTCTTTAAATAAAATAAATTAAAGGTCTTATTTACATCCATGTGGGTTACAAAAGATACCATTTAGACCCAAGGACGAAATATAATCATCCAAATATATTAATAAAAGTGTTAGGGTATTTTTATAAAATTATTTTTACCCTTAATTACCTGATTTACCTTTAATTGTTGGGAATAAAATTTACCGTAGTTACTATTCGTAATTCATAAACTAAAAAGTATCCTATTAACATTTTTTGGTTGTACTTATTCAAAATATGGAATCTATTTTTCCTAATTTGAAACCCAGATGTTGCAGTATTTAATTATAAATGGATCCCACTGTTGAGAAAATGGGTTTTAAAAGTTAAAACATTGTAAAAAACTGAAATGTTTTTACCTAGGAATTCAATGTAAAATCAATGATAATTACATAGATAATATTAAATGGTAAAACTATATTATATTTATTATTTAAAACTATTCAATATTATAAATTTACCATATAAATTATCTTGATGATAAATGTTGTTTCTAACTAAAATTTATCATATTTTCACTATTCATCAAAATATTAAATTTTATTAAAAATATTAAAAAACTATACAATGTTAATTTTTCTAACCTTATTGCAATGAATAAGTTTATTTAGTCAAAATGAACTTATAAAAATGTCAAAAACTATATTTAAACTTGGTGAGCCAACCAAAGGTGATAAAATTGTATTTTTTGAAAAATACTTATTTAACCCGAAAAATTTATTTTGTTCTCATACCTTGTTCTAGAATATGTGTAAGATGACTGATAATGTTATAAAATTCAAAATGTGGTTAATACTATTCATAATGCCTATTTCATAATAATATTATAACAATATGTCATTATTTAGTGAAACTCGGTATTTTGTACAACACATGCTATCGAGAAAAGTCGCTCTTGCGTGCAACATAAACCAAGAATAGTGTTCCATATACTACAAGATAATACTGTGTTGCATATAGCGCCAGCTAATCATGGTGTAGCATATAACACAAGGCATTAAAAATAGTATTTCTCAAAAAATATCGGGGTGTTACATTAATGTAACACCCCGAGATTTTTTGAGAAATAAGTGTTTTTAATTTCTTTGAGGACTTCTGTTGTATGCTACAGAAAGATTATATTGCATCGTATGAAACACCATATTAGCTTGTATTATATGCAAAAACTATTATTTTCTAGTGTTACGTGCCAGAGAGGCCTTTCTCAAGAGCGTGTGTTGTACGCATTATCGGATTTCACTAAACATTGATATATTATTATAAAATTATTATGAAATAGCCATTATAAATAGTATTAACCAAATTTTTAATTTTATAACAATATCATTAATCTTACACATAGTCTAGAAAATGGTACGAGAATAAAATAATATTTCTTCGGTAAAATAAGTATTTTTCAAAAAATTCAGTTTTCCCGCCTTTTGATGGTTCACCCACTCTAAATATAGTTTTTTAAATGTTTATAAGTTAAATTTTATAAAATAAACATATTGATTTCAATAAATATATAAAAATTAGCTTCGATTTTGTTTTTAATATTTTTATGTTAACATTCATATTTTGATGAATTGTAAAAATATGCTAAATTTTAATTAAAAACTAATTTTTTCATCAAGATAAATTATATTGTTAAATTATAATATTTAATGGTTTTAAAATATTAATTGAGTATATTTTTACCATTTAATATTATTTATGTCATTATCATAAATTTTACATTGAATTCATAGGTAAAAATTTCCAATCTTTTTCAATGTTTTAACTTTCAAAGCCTATTTTCTCAACAGCAGGGTTAATTTTAAATTAAATACTGAAAATTATGTGTTTTTAGTTTGGAAAGATGTATTCCATATTTGGAATCAGTAGGTCCAAATTATGTTAATAGGTTACTTTTTATTTTTAGATATTATGAATAGGAACTACGGTAAATTTTATCTACAAAAGTTAAATGTAAACAAGCTAATTAGGGGTAAATGTAATATTAATAAATACCCTAACACTTGAATTAATATAATTGTATGACTATATTTTGTCCTAAAATAAACTTGGGAATAAATGGTATCTTATAGAACCCACTTGGATGTTATTAAGACAATTAATTTATTTTATTTAATGAATGTGAAATATGTCTCACTCAAACATTAATAATTAAAGTATATTTAATATAAGTTTATACAAAATAGAAATTCGACTATAAATAATAATTTGAAATATAAATTTTTTTTATTTATCATGTTAATTTATTTGTGATTTTTATGAAATATATAATTACCTTAATAGCTTATACATTAATGATGCTGAAATTATTTATTTAGTGAAAAATCAAAAAAATAGTATTTATTAAAATAATAATACACATCAAAAGGACCAGAAAACATACCAAACCTTATTGGTTGAGTATAGCTATACCCTAAGAATCTGAGGGCAGACTTGGGTCCCATTTGGATCCTTATAAAAAAGAATATGACATTTATATTATTTTATTATAAATGATGTAAAAGTTTCGACCTTCATACTTTAATTAAGATAACATTTTAAAAGTTGGTTGTTTTAGAAAATAAATTCGACTAAAATTATTCTTATGAAATCTAGTAGATTTATATTCATCATAGTAGTTTATTTTCAATTTTTGTGAAATACATAAGTATATTAAATAATTATACAAACATGTTGTAGTAATTATTTTATTAAGAGAAATATCAAATAAATGGTTTTAAAAATATTAAAATAAATATTATATGAACTAATTAATTTCATACAATAATTTTATAGATAAATATGACGATTTTTAAATCTATTACATAATTTGGTTCAAACATATCTTCTGTGTGGATTTTATTTAAATTCAAATAAGTGAATAGTGTCAAAATTGAAACTATTGATAATTTATAAAAATAACATATTATTAAATTGATTAAAAATCACAAATATATTTAAAAATTATAAATTGAAATTCATATGTTCTAAAATGTCACAAATTAACTGATTATATAAAATTCACAAAACATAAGTAAGTATTTATAACAATTTAAAATTTAGAATATTATTACCACAAATAAGATTAACCAGATTAAATAAGGATAAATAAAATTGAGAAGGTTTAAAATAATTTCCCAACATGTCTAAATTTTATTATTTGATGATATTACAACCCTATATCATGTCATCTTCAAATTTTAGTCATTTTAGTGGTTTGTATGTGGGGTTTGAGTTTATTATAAATTAATATTTTTTAGGTTTCCCATAGTGCCCCTCTCATCTCTTATAAAAAGGCACCTCCACCCTCTTCTCATCACTCCATTTAAACCTTAAATCTCATCCAACCCATTCCAATTAGTTTTTTCAAGATCTCTAGTTATATTATAGAGGTTCTGGTCTTCTCAAAACACTATCTCCAGTACCATAAGAGGAAGTTTAAAAGAGGCACATCGAGGAAGAGGTAATCTCTTCTACCGATTCATTCAAGTTTCTTTATTCTTCTACATCATCTTCTTTAGTTGTTTCATTATAAAGCATTAACATCATCGTAATTAATATACCGATATGTTATTATAAATATTAAATAATCATATATCACTTAATATCCATCCTACAAAAAATGAAATCACCGCACGTGCGTATGTATGACTTTCCGTCTCCATGTCGTGGTGTATTATGTTTTTCCACCACCACCAGACTTGGTTGGGTATAATGGTAGAAATTATAAATATATTATTATTATAACATGATACTGATTCTGAGATATTATATCATCCAATCCAATTATATTCAATAATTATGGGATTGATATCACTGCTCGTGTGTACCTACAGATTATCGTCTCCACAGCGCGATGTGATTTATTCTCTATGTTCACCATTCAAGAATGATTATAAACTATATATAATGAATGTATATATGATATATAAATCATTTTTAACTTTATGGAAGTATGTAAATCATTATAATATCAATAACAACAAGTCCAAACACGTATGATAAATGAAATGATTATTACCCAAAACACTGCTTCAACATGAAATTGACAAATTAATGGGTAATATAAAGTCCTAAGTGAATCATATATGATTTCATAAAAATCACAATGAATCATGAATAAGAAAATGAAATTATTTAAATCATTATACATGAGTTTCAGACAAGTACAGAATAAATTGGACCTAAGGTAAGGGATAATTATTCCAATCTCATTCTTATCTCGGATTGTTTATCCATATGTAATTACTGGGGTTATGTTTATCATCCATGTCCCTGATTTCTAAAATTGTTTTCATATAATTGTTACGATTATTTTATGTATGTTTAAAGTTATTTTTACCTTTTTTGACTTCTACCACATTGTAGAGAAGGAATCTTTCTTTTGTTTACCATTCAAGGTACTTTTTGGCTTTTCTGGAAAAAGTACGAGAATAATGTTTTTTTAACTTATACGAAATGAATGGATTTTTACAGCTTAATAATGTCATATTTTCATGAAGCTTACTCTACAATATATCATGATTATTTTCATCAAAATCCTTTTCATTTAAAATTTCATGGAATTTTCTGAAAGGAAAATGATTGCGAAAGAATAAAAGATATTTCACTCAAGAATTAATTTCAAGTGATTTATCAAAACTATGTTCCATCTATTATGACATTCTTTTTTATGGTTATGTTTCAATTTTAACGTATCTATTATTTACAAGGTTTTATTTTTTTTATGATGAAATTATATCCATTGTTTTATATGGATTATGTTGTGATGGACTTTGTCCACTATGATGGTCTAGGAAACAATGCCTTGGCTACTATAAAATCATATCACAAGAATAATGGTTTGACACAATTACATGTTTTATTCCCATGATATTTTATCATGATTAATGTTCTTTTGAGATCTATTCCTTACATACTACCATGATTTATTTCACAACTCAAGATTTTAATGTTTAAACATTATGTTCATGTTTTTAAGTTCAAATTTATATGTTTTTTTATTTTCTCCACACTTACCCTTAAGGAGAATTTAAGCTCACCCTTTATATGTTATCTTTTCTCTAGGATTTAAAGAAATGTTTTAGGTAAGAAAAAAATATGATGACCATTATGTGAGATGTTGAAGAAATGTCTCCTTGATTAGAGGATTATGTTCCATGTTTCCAAATACATTAAACTAATACAGTCACTAGGCGTCTGTTTTTGTTTTGTATTAAGTATTCCGAAAATGTAATTTAATGTCTATGTATGTTAATCATTGGGTCTCTATAGTTGGTATTAGAGAAAAGGAGGTAGGAATGAATATGATCCTTGGGAACTCTCACGTGCGAGCATTGGATGAAGCATGGCTCTTTGCCCAAGGGCATCATGATAAAATGGCTACCACTGGGGATAGTGGTTTGTCCCACCCAGGGTGTGTAGCCACCCATGGAGTGCTCTGATGCGTATCAATTCTAGTCTACTAGAAAGATGTGCAGACTACTATAGTTGATATCAGAGTTAAATTTTAGTTGTCATTTGGAATCTATGATGCGAACACTTTAGTGAGATCCCTAGAGATAATTCAAATGTAGGTCTCGGGATGTCCATAAGGTTATGTATATGTATAGGTTAAAATCCTATAATTATTATAATGATCATGAATAACCTATGATTAAACCTAAGATGTTAGAGATTCAAAGTACTACCCCTTGATTATATGGTTTTCCTAGTATTATTTTTTCTTCTCTGACTATTCTTTTTGGGTTTTGAAAAATGGTTGAAAATAGGAAGATTCATGTTAATAGAGAATATGATAGACAAAAAAATTATATTCTTCATGAGAAACCAAATGAAACGGGATTTTGAAGGTGAACCATCATTGTTATGCCTATTTAGCAATATCATAATACGATCAATAATCTCAACTTTGGTATGTTTCCTGACTCATCTAATAAGAGAAAGATGGAGATTCATGATGATCATAGAGGAAATAAAGTTCAATTTCCCTTATGGAAATATTGTGGGAAGAGGAATTAGGGAGGATGTTTCAAAGGTACTAGAAGATTCCTTGGGTGTGGAAAAGAAGGAAACAAATCCAATAATTGCAAATGAAAATGTTCAGTTAACTCAATGGACAAGAATAATTCTATTTCTAAGACATCAACAACGGTTAAATGTTTTAAATATTGAATTTAAGGACATTATAAAAACCAATACCCAAAGGGAAAATATTATGAAGAGAATTAGCATGGTCGTATGGGTATTATTTATGTTGATGATGATAAAGGGACTACAAATGATACATGAGATGAATGAAGTTTTGAGGAATAAAATGATGAATCTCGGTCAATGGTTTAAGAATGTAGTGGAATGATTTCATGTTTATCAAGATTAATATTGAATAAGTAATTTCACGTTACTATGGAATAAAGAAACATCTAAGGATTGTTACACTATTGTTTTTCCTTATGTTTTTTAATGTATTTGTTGTATGGTACTGGTAACCATGAAAAGTGATTGAAATATTATTGGAAAGTAGATTATATGCACATAATTAAGTGATAATGGGATAACGAGAAGTTTGATAGTATTAATTACAAAGTGATATCATGGTTTGAGTATATAGAATCTTTGGTATACTTGGTGAATGGAAAGGGTTAATTTTTATGGAATTTAGGCTGTCAATAAGGTTCTATAGTAATTTATGATATTATCATATTTCAAGAGGATGCATGATCAGTGTTTGGAATGTGACCAACAAGATATATCTTATGATATATAGGGGATAAATGACGTTATTGACTTTCTTGTTATATGACCTTTCTAGAAATCCTTTTTTGTATACTATGATATTGGACAGAAGTATTTTGGATAAACCTAAAGATTTGAATGGATTAAATTAGACATTAGATAAGTTTATTTAAGGCTATAACATTTTGATATTATTTATATATTTTAGTAATTGTATATTTTTAGAAAATAACAACCCATAGGATGGGCGACAAACCATCGCTTAGGACAAGGATAGAGGAATCGAACCCACAAACGAAGTGTGATAGGCCTTTATCACCTTCTAGTGGCCTATAAGAAGTCCCTGGTTTGTAGAAATTAGTTTTATTTTATTAAGCGGAATGACAGATGAAGTATAAGTATTTTTCGAATAATGCAGTTTTACAGCTTTTGATTGCGCACCCACATTATATCTAGTTTTTTTGACACATTTATAAGTTCAATTTTTTTAAATAAACTTATTCATTTCAATAAGGATATAAAAATTATCTTTTTATAATTTTGTAATATTTTTATGTTGACTTTCAAATTTTGTTGAATAGAAAAATATGCTAAAATTTAATTAGAAACAAAATTTTTCATCAAGATAATTTATATGGATAAATTATAATAATTTATGGTTATAAAGAATAAATAGAATATATTTTTGCCATATAATATTTTGAACATCATTATCATAAATTTTACATTGAATTCACAGGTAAAAAAATTTCAATCTTTTGCAATGTTTTAACTTTTAAAATCCATTTTCTCAACAGCTGGATTGATATTAAATTAAATACGGAAACTTCAATGTTTTTAATTTGGAAAAATGAATTCCATATTTGGAATCTGTAGGTCCATATTATGTTAATATTCTATTTTTTTATACATTACGAATAGTAACTACTGTAAATTCTATTTACAACAGATAATGGTAAATCGGGTAATTAACTGTAAAAATAACATTATAAAATTATCCAAAAACATTCAAAAATTATATTGTCTGAATCAAAGACGAACCATATAACCTAAGGGTTAGAATAGAATCATTTCATTGACTTTTGACCATGAAAATGATGTAATTATTATTAAAACCAATGAAAGTGAAAACATGTCACTCTCTTATATCTGATAAGTGTAATAATTTTAATTTAGTGATAATATTCAAAAAACTAAAAACATAAATAGTCACATGAAATCTACTAAAATTATCTACATCATGTGAATTTATTTATCATTTTTAGGGATTTAATAATTATCATTATTAGTGAAACAATACGGATGTAGAAATTATTTTATTGATTGAAATATCAAATAAATGGTTTTAAAAATATTAAAATAAATATTATATGAACTATTTAATGTGCTCAAAAAATTTTGATGATAAATATTATATTTCAGTTATCTATTTAATATTTTGGTTCAAATATATCTTCTGTGTGGTGTTTATATAAATTAAAATAATTGAATAGTGTCAAAATTGACACTATTGATATTTTATAAAAATAAAATATTATTAAATTGTTTCAAAATAACAAAAATATTTAAAAATTAAAAATCGAAATATATATTGTCTAAAATGTCATCAAGTATCCGATTATGGAAAATTCAAAACACATAAGTAAGTATTTATAAGAATTTAAAATTTAGAATCTTATTACCACAAATAAAATTAGATAGATTAAATAAGGATAAATCAAAATGATATGGTTTATAATAAAATCAATACATGTATAAATTTTATTGTTTGATGGGTTACAACCCTATATTATCTAATCTTTGAATTTGAGTCATATTGGAAGTTTTTATGTTGGTTTTTGAGTTTATTGTAAATTAATATTTTTCAGGTTTCCAAAAGTGCCCCTCTCCTCCCTTATAAAAGGGAACCTCCTCCCTCTCATCTTCAAAACATTTGAAGCCTTCATGATTGGCCAAAACCAGTACATTTATTTTTATAAACTAACCATGAAACATACTAGAGGTCCTTATCTTCTTCTAAGACAAACTTTAGGGCCCTTAGAGGAGGTTTAGATGAGGTTTGTTGAAGAAGATGTAATATCCTTTACTGATTCTTTCAAATTCATTTCATCTTATACTTCCTTTTTTTTATTTGTTTCATTATAAAGTAATGACATCAGTATCAATCATATAATTATATGTTATTATAAATATGAAATAACCATGTTTCACCTTCTACCCATCCTATGAAAAAATGAAATCACCGCCCATGCGTACATATGGAATACCGTCTCCATGCCACGGTGTAATCTGTTTTTCCACCACAACCATATTTTGATGGGTTTAATGGTGGAAATAGTAATGATATATTATTATTGTAACATCATACTGATTATGAGATATTATATCATCCACTATAATTTCATTTAATAATTATGAGAATGATATCATCGCTCATGCTTACGTACAGCTTACCGTTTCCACGACGCGATGAAATTCATTTCCATGTAAACCATTCAAGAATGATTTTAAAGTATATATAATAAATATTCTCCATTTAAAACCTAATTTTCTCAACAACAGGGTTAAACTAATAGTGACCATAAAAGGCACAAACACCTGAACAATACTTATTGGTTAAGAACAGTTAAACCATAAGCATCCATTGGTCAAATAATTGACTATTTTGAGCCTTAAAAAATCGATTATGTCACTTATATTATTTTATATTAAATGTTGTCAAAGTTGTAACCTTCATAAGTTAGTAAATATAACATTATAAATGATGGTATTTTACGATGATATATTAATGTACAAGTTTTATTATGAAGTATATTAGATTTATCTAAATCACAGTATTTTATTTTTAATTTCTATGCATCAAATAAGTATATTAAATAATTATATAATCACATTTTAGTAATTATTTTATTACCAAAAATATCAAATAAATGGTTTTAAAAATATTAAAATAAAAATTTATATGAACTAATTAATGTGGTCCACTAATTTGTATTGATAAATGTGAAATTTTATAAATCTATTACATATTTTGGTTCGAACATATATTATGTGTGGATTTTATTTAAATTCAAATAAATTAATAGTGATAAAATTGACACTATTGATATTTTATAAAAATAACATATTATTAGATTGTTTAAAAATAGAAAAACTAATCAAAAATTATAAATTTAAGTTTATATTTTCTAAAATGTCATAACATATCGAATTATGGAAAATTCACATAACATAATTAAGTATCTATAACAATTTAAAATTTATAATTTTATTACATCAAATAAGATTAAATAGATTAAATAAGGATAAATAAAATTGATAAGGATTAAAATAATTTCCCTACATGTATAACTATTATTGGATGATTATATTACAACACTATATCATCTCATATTCTAATTTGAGTGATTTTGGAGGTTTCTATGTTGGTTTTGAGTTTATTATATATTAAAATATTTGCAGTTTCTGAAAGTGCCCCTCTCATCTCTTATAAAAGGGCACCCCCTCACTCTTCTCTTCACTCCATTTTAAGCATTCAAGCTCAGCCAATCCCTTACAATTACTCTTCTCAATTTTTATACTTATATTATAGAGGTCTTGGTCTTCTCAAAAGACCAACTCCAGTGCCCAAAGAAGAAGTTTAAAAGAGGCACATCGAAGAAGAGGTAATCTCTTCGACCGATTCTTTCTATTTTCTTTCTTATTATACCTCTTCTTATTTAGTTGTTTAATTATAAACTAATAACATCAGTATCAATAATATACTTATATGTTATTATATATATGAAACAACCCTATTTCAACTTATATCCATCTTATGAAAAATGAATTCACTGTGCATGCATACGTACGACTTACCGTCTCCACGCTGTGGTGTAATCTATTTTCCACGACCACCATACATGGATGGATATAATGTTGTAGAGAATATAAATTTATGAATATAATAACATGATACTTATTCTATGATATTATATCATCCTCTCCAATACCATTCAATAAATATGGGAATGATATCATCGCTCGTGCGTATGTACAGATTACCGTCTCTATGACACGATGAGATTCATTCTTCATGTTAAACATTCAAGAATGATTATAAAGTACATATGTTGAATAATAATGAAATATTTTACATAATTATTCTACTGGATTTATTTATTTATATATATATATATATATCATCTACTAACTTCCATTAAACTCAATAAGGAAAAGGAAAACAACGTATATGTATACGTACGACCTACCCTCTCCATGAACAGTGTATTTCATTCCATTTACCAATATATTATACTATAAAAATATATAAATAATGTTTTACATTCTAGATGTAAATAATCATGATCTAAATAATCATATGAACAATTACAAGTCAAAATATGGATGATAAATGAAATGATTTTACCTAAAATGATGCTTTAATGTGGAATTGACAAATGAAAATGTAATATAAAGTCGTGAGTGAATCATATATGATATAATAAATATTATTATGGTTTTTTAAAATTTAATAATATGTTTAATCCCATGATACAGGAGTGTCAGGAACATACATTATAAATTGGACATAAGGTAATGGATAATTATTCAAATCTCTTTCTTACCCGAGATTGTTTATCCGTAAGTATTTGCTGGAGTTATATTTATCATACATGTTCACATATTCTAAAACTATTTTCCTAAAATATTTACAAGTCATACATGTATTTTTAAAGTCATTTTTTTCCCTTTGTTGTATTTTACAGCATGGTATTGAAGGAATCTTTATTTTGATTACCATACAAGGTACTTTTTTACATTTCCGGTAAAAGTAAGAGGAGAATGTTTTTTTAACTTATACGGCATGAATGGATTTTTATGGTTTCATAAATCCTTATTTTCAGGAAGCCTACTGTACATTATTTCATGATTATTTTTAAAAAATTCATTTTCTTTTAAAATTTCCTTACATTTTTAGAAAATAAAATGATTTTGAGGAAGAAAGGATATCTTCCTCAAGAATTCATTTTAGTTGTTTCATCAAAATTATTTTCCATATATGTTGATATAAGGTTATGTTTCTATCCCTATTATTACATTGATTTGATTATGTTATGATGGAATTATTTTTTAAGACCTTTTATCTTATATAGATTATGTTATGATGGCATGATGTTTAAGAATCCCATTCCATTTGTTTTATATGGATTATGTTATGATGGGATGATTTTTATGAAACCCATTTTATTCTTTGTGTTATGATGAATGATTTATGTTTATTTGGGGGCACACATATGAATGATTTAATTATGAGTTTTGTGGGGCCTATATCTACCACAAATGCATTGGGTAATTATACATATCATATGATATAGACATGGCTGGAATGGCAAGTAAAATCTTGTTCCATAATATTGGGTTGGAACAGCACGTAAACCTGGATTAGTAATGGAATTTGTCCACTACTATGGTCTTGGTAGAAATTCCTTGGATACAAGGGAAATCATAACATGTGTTTAATGATGTGTCACAATTCAATGATTAATTTCCATTATATTTTATCATGATTAATTTTCCTTTATGATCTATGCCTTGTGTAAAACAATGATTTGTTTCATTGATTTTGATTTTGATGTTTTCTGTTAATGTTTTTACGTTAAAATATTTATTGATTGTTTTATGCCCTCTATGATTTCCCTTGCTAAGATTTGAGCTCACCATTTTTATGTTTTCTTTTACCCAGGATATAAATAAAGGTTTTAGGTAAGAAAACAGAAGGGGAAGATCATTCTGGGAGATTTTGAAGATCTTTCACCATGATTAGAAAATTATGTTCTGAGTTTCCAAATATACTATGGAAATCATAACATGTTCGTAATTTTTTTACATAATTACATGTTTTATTACCATGCTATTTTATAATGATTAATTTTCCTTTATGATCTATGCCTTTTGTACTACCAAGATATATGTCATTACTCATGGTTTTAATGTTTTAGGTTCATGTCTTTACGTTCAAATGTTTATGGGTTGTTTTATGTTCTCCATGTTTTCCCTTATAGAGAATTTGAGCTCATCATTTTTATGTTTTCTTTTCCTAGGGATATAAAGAATGTTTTTATGTATGAAAACAAAAGGGGAATATCTTTATGGGAGATGTTGAAAAACATTCACCATGATTAGAATATTTTGTTCTGAGTTTCCAAAGAATCTAAACTAATATGGTCATTGGGCATCTGTTATTTTCATTTAATAAGTATTATGCCAAATTAATGTAATTTTCATGTAGGTCAAGCTTTTATCTCTACATTTGGTATCAAAGGGAAGTTTTATTTAATCTTTGTAAACTAGGATGTGAAAACTTTAGTGAGATCCCAAGAGATATTTCTAAGGCATGTATAGGGATGTCCCTAAGTTTATGTATAAGTATAGTTTATAGTCCTAGAATTATTGTATCGATCTTAGAATTAAACCCATGATTTTATATATTTAAGTTACTCCCCCTTTATTAATTTTTTTTCCAAGAAATTTTTTTTTCCTCTCACACAATTATTTTTCGGATTTAGACAATGTTTGGAACCCGAAAGACCTGGGTTGATCAATGTAATGTAAAATGCAGTGATTGTCCTCCTGAACAAACAAATGTTATGGGATATGGATCGAAAAATCTTATTTCTATACTTACACAAACTATGAATTCTTCTGGACATCCAAATGAGAAGAAATGGGAACAATATTATATTGAATCCTTCATGAGGAAACACCCACCTTCTTTCAGTGGGTCTTATGATCCACTTTATGCTGAAAAAATGATCAGTACTATTGAAAAGATATTTTCCATACATCCCTGTTTAAAGCATGAATAATACATTTTGGATTTTTACCATTTAGAAGCTGAAGCAAACCAGTGGTGGACTATAATTAAGAACACAAGGCCCAAGATGAAATTGAATCAATGGATTGGGACGAGTTCAAGAAATTGGTTTTCAATAAGTACTTAACTCGTATTCATCGAACAAAGATGGAAAAGGGGTTCCATGATCTTAAGAAAAATGATGATGAATATTTAGGTATATATGAGGAAAATTTTAAAAGGCTTCAAATGTATGCATCTAGCCTTATCATCCGACCAGAAAGTAAAGTTGATTGATTATTCTATGGCTTAAAACCAAGTATTCACAGGGAATTAGAAATAAGAGACTTCATTAGCTATGAAGAAATTGTGAGTCGTGCTATCATGGTAGAAATGATAGTTGTTGTTACATATCCATCTCATGGTTTTGACAGGAAACGAATGATGGAGTTCAAGGAAAAGTTTCAAAATAATGGTGAAAAGAAGACGAATGTTTCGTTATGCTCAAAGTGAGGAAACAATCATGGTGGAGATTGTCTTACAGGTACTAAAAAATGTTTTAAGTGTGGAAAAGAAGGTCATAAATTAGAAGAGTATCTATGTAATGGTAAAATGGTATATAATGATGTGAATGGAGAAAAGACTACAGAAAATGCTACACCAACACTTCAATGATACAAGTGCAAGGAAATGGGGCATTATGATAACCAATGACCTAATCCAATGGTTAATGATGGTCGACACCAACAACCTCTTAAGGAGAAGTAAAAAAAGGAAGTCACATGCGATCACTATTGGAGATGTTGAATATGACAATGAATGGGATAAATTATTAAGTGTTTATGTAATGTGATTCCAAATTAGTGTGTTTGAATCTCATTTATAGTATTGTGGAATTTTGGAATATCTATGTATTGGTTTATTGTGGTTTTAAATAATTATATGGTGCTGGTAACCATGAAATGTGATTGAAATATTTTTAGAAAGATGATGATATGCACATAATGAAAAGATATGGAGAAAATAATATGTTTGATTGTATGAGAAAAAAAAATCTGGTAAAATAAGTATTTTTAAAAAAATGTAGTTTTCCCTCCTTTTGTTGGCACACCAACTTTAAATATAGTTCTTGATATGTTTATAATTTCAATTTGAAAAATTAAACTTCATCCTTGGAATCAGGATATAAAAATTTACAATGGATAAATTTTTGAGATTTTTGTAAAGACCCGGATTTTTCGGGGAAATTTTTCTCTAACTTTCTTTGGAATTTTACGAGTCCGTTGTTTCTGACGGCACCTGATTCCGAGGCCCGGTGTGCCTGGAATCAATTTCCGAAGTTTGGCTCAGGTATGTTCTGTGAATTAACGAGCGGGTTTTTCTAACTTTTTAACCGGTACTCGGAATTGAAATATGAGGGCACCGATGAAACCGCAACGCCGATAATTGCTTAAGGGGACCTTTGCTGTAGTTGTGTTTTGAGTGGGTTGAGGATTAATATTTGTTGGTTAGTTGATTTAAACAAAAAATTTTCGTGCAAAAAATTTATTCAGGGAAGGTGGTTATTTACAAAAAAGGAGGAGTTTGATGTGGGCTCACACCAACCTAACCTCCCATGGGAGAGTTTAGTGTGATAGGGCCCACAAGAGACCCTAACTCCTCACCTCCCCCATAACCCCCTTGACCTCCCCATAACTCACCCCCCTTGTTTAAATGCATGGAAACTCCACACATTTATTGTGGTGGAGGCTCTCCACCTCCCATGATTAATGAGGCTGACTAGGATAATTAATAACCTTATTAATTAATTTGTCTCACCTCTTGAATCCTTTTGAATTGATTGGAGATCTTTTAAAAGAGGGAAGCTTTATGAGATTTTGGGGATGGCTAATACTGTGGGAGGATTTGAGGAGAGTTCCCTTCTTCCACGAAGAAACGACTTCCTTCCTCGATGAAGAACGGTTCTCCATCCTCTTCTTACTTTGCAACATGAGAGGAGACGACACTTCCTCTGGTGCACACTGATGACGACTGAAGCGACGAACACCACCTACCATCTTCATCTTCATCTCTTCCCTTAGGACGACGTCGACGAGCCGACGTCCACCCTCTTGAGATATCGTCAAAAAATAATGAACGAAATGAGGTATGGGATTAATTTGTGAATGTTAATAAACCCATGTTTATTTCCTTCTAAAACAAACAACGCGGATCAACTCAATATTAAGTTGATCTGCGAAAGAATATGATTCGGGTTGGGAATATTTGATTGCGAGGAAAACGTAGGGGTTTGAGTTCCAATTTAATGGATTAAATTGTTTCCTGCTTGTCGAAGTTATTATTTTTTGGTCCGCCTGTTATCGTTATAATGGGAGGAGGTTGGACCGCACGAACACGGCCAACCCTCCTCCCCCTTTGATGTTGTACTTGTCACGGCACGAAAAATGGCAGCACGGTGCAATGGAACCGCATGGAAACAAAGAGGAATGCTGTGAAAAAGTGTGGTGCCGTCGCTCCGCGCCATTGAGGCCGAAAGAAGCCACGACCGGAGTCGGGCCGCGGCGAAGGGGCGTGGCGCCATCGCGCCGTGCTGGAGAACCTTGAGGAGGCCGCTGCTGGAGCAGGGCCTCTACAGAGGGGCCCGGAGTCGCCGCGCTGCGCTGGTCGAACCATCGCCGCGGCCTTTGGCCGCGGAGAAGCAAGGGCTGTCGGCCGGAGCCGCCAGCTGCCGCTGTTCTGGAGGGCGGGACCAACTGGTCCCACGTGGTGCGCTACCCAGCCATTACGGCCGGCCAGATCCGGAAAGACTGAGGGTTTGACCCCCGGTCAGCGCAGCTAGGCGAACCCCCCGTGGGTCCGCCGTTCCGTCAAAGGGGGTTACAGTTCCCCTCCTTCAGTGCTCACATGGCGCATGGTGCCCGTGCCGGCCTGGACCGGCCGCACCTGCAGGACCGGCTGCACTGGGCAGGGACGCCCACAATGGGTCGGGCTGCGCTGGCTGGGTCAGGCCGCCCCGACTGGGCCGGGCCACACCCTATTGGGCCGGACCTGGACCCAGGTCGGGTCGCCTCGGTTCAGGCCGACCCAGGGGGTCTCGGGCACGGTGGGTCTGGGCCCGAAACCCCCTAAAAATGGATAGGTTCGTTCAAACGCATGTAACATGGGATACAGACCTCCAATCGACAAACCGTCAGATGCGATGTGATCCTTGGATCGAGACAGTTGTTTAGTTATATTACACTCAAGGTTTCAAAGAACGTTGTGTAATGCCGAGCTGGTTTGAACCCGAAACCAACCGCACCCTCAGAGCGGAAATGCCTATAACATGAACTCCAGACGTCTGATTGATGTGCCTTTGACTTTGTTGGATTTCTCTTAGTGAGACAGACCTTTTGGCTTACTCCACTCGAGATTTAGACGCCGTTGGAGTATCACTTGCATGGATTGTTCCCGAAATCCAACCGGACCCCTGGAATGGAAAAGCTCATAACATTAAGATCGAATGTTCATTTGACGAATCGTCAGCGGCGTCGGTGATCACATTGAAAAACGTTCCCTATGAGTATACCCTATGTGGGTTCGGGGTACAGTTGAGATATGGTCGGGTTGGTTCGTACACGAAACCAACCGGGCCCCTGGGACAAAAATGCTAATAACTCAATGACCGGGCGTCTGATTGACGTGTCGTCAGTTACGTTGTGACCCCTTTGACGAGGAGGTCCTTTGGGATACTTCTTCGTGGGACTTTGTGATACTTGGATTTTCAACCAGTAGCTCATGGAGCAGACCCTCCCGAAGACGAGCGTACGGAGTACTGAGACCGTGTAGATGGCTTAGACCTGATGACTCTTTGTCTGACTCGAGTCGAAGTGACCTGTATAGCCCATTGGGGAGCACAACTGTGTTTGGGTGGAAGACCCACGGCGGGGATCAATACGGTGTTTGGGTGGCAGACCTGCGGTACTCGACAGGAGGAGTACCTCTGCAGGCTTTGAGGGGGAGAACTACTGTGTGAGGTGGCAGACTCATGGCGGAGGAGCACTACATTGTGAGGTGGTAGACCCGCAGTACTCGACAGGAGGAGTGCCTCAGCAGTCTTAGGTTAGTGAGAAGTTCCTCGGAGTCATGACAGGGTCACTATAATCGTCAGAGACGGAGCTCTACAGCAGTTACGATTTCGATAATGAAAATCATGTTTTGATCTGAGTCAATGATCTTTGTCGTTTCCTCATGATTGAGAGGGGTTACTAGATAACTTACTTATTTGTATGGGCATATACATAAGTAGTGGTTATCCGTCTACTTCATATATGTGTGATACATTGTGGCTGAGATGGGTTACTTGGTAACTTAAGTATAAGTATGGGCTTATACCTAAGTAAGGGTTATCTATTGAGAACTTTCTTTATTAATTATCCTAGTCGACCTCATTAATCATGGGAGGTGGATAGCCTCCACCATAATAAATGTGTGGAGTTACCATGCATTTAAACCAGGGGGTGAGTTATGTGGACGTCAAGGGGGTGATGGGGGAGGTGAGGAGTTAGGGTATCATGTGGGCCCTACCACACTAAACTCTCCCATGAGTGTTTATGTTTGTGTGGGACCACATCTTACTCCCCCTTTGTTGTAAATAACGACCTTAAATGAATAAAATTTGTGCACGAAATTTTTTTTTAAATCAACTAAACGCCAAATATTAAACCTCATCCTGCTCAAAACGCAACTATAACAAAGGTCCTCTTAAGAAATTACTGGCGCTGCGGTTTCATTGGTGCCCTAAAATTTCAATTCCGAGCATCGATTAAAAAGATAGAAAAACCCACTCATTTGTTCGCTGATGTACCCGAGTCAAACTTAGGAAATTGATTCCGGGCACACTGGGCCTCGGAATCAGGTGCTGTCAGAAACTGCAGACCCCTAAAAAACAAAATAAAAACAAAAAAATTTCCCTAAAATTTCATGGTCTATACATTACTCCCACCTCATGGATTTACATCCCCGTAAAGCTATAACATAAACTATGGAAACAAAATTGGTATTGAGAATGCATCTGAGGCTTCCGCTCCCATGTGCTCTCCTGGAGGTTCATGTACTGCCAGTGAAAGAGAACTTGAGGAATCGACCGTTCACGTAGGACCCACTCCTATAGATCCTCGATCTCCACTGGAACCTCCATGCATGTCACCCGGTCATCGACGTCCAACTCTCTGAGGTTGATGATGTGTGAAGGATCATGGAAATATCTCCTCTACTGAGGTATTTGGATGATATCATACACTCGGTGCAACTGAGGTGGAATAGTCAAGCGGTAAACCACCTCGCCTACCTTACTGAGAACCTAGAAATGTTCATTTAACCTCGGAGATAACTTACCGCCTTGGACACATCTCTATAAACCTTGTCGATGTGAAACCCGTATAAGGACGTGGTCATCATCCTCGAACTCTAGAGGCCTCCATTTTCTGATTAGATCCGAAACTCAAAACTCCTACTGCCCTTGCCGGAGGGTTTTTCGTCAGTAGCCGAGTCATCTGTAGGTAGGAGACAGATCATGCAGAGTTCGAAGAGGACCAGGCCAACAAATTGGTGACCACAGGTTTTAGTTTCGGTTGTGCAAGGAAAACGAAACAGAGCCAGTCATACGAGGAGCATGAAGTGCTATTCATGCGGCATGAAGGTTCACATGCCACGTGATTGTCCGACTCCCCGCATAGTTGATCCGCAGGCATTGGATGAGCCACAAAGACAGAAGAAGCGGTGAGTGATTTAGCGACAGCTGAGTGGTGGACAAAGAAATAGAGGTACGGAAGCAGGTGGACATGAGCGGAACTAGTGGATTTATCTTGTCCCTTGAACTTCTAGTTCAATGTTGTTATTTTTGTTTTTGTGTCTTGTACTATGAGTTGCAGTAATAAAAGACACTTATCATTATGGTGATTATTATAATGTCCATTTGTTTGGTTGATACTGAGAGTTCCCAGTTAACAACTCTTGACTTGAACCTCACATTCGAGATTTCTACTGGTGGAGACGCAGTGACCTCACACTGAAGCCGACTGTGTGACTTGAACCTTGGAGGCGATAGTGATGGTTGGATCTCTTGGTAGTAACGTCGTGGCATTACGATGTCATCCATGGCATGAAATGAGCGGGTTTCTCTATATTTTTTATCAGTGCACGGAATTGAAATCTAAGGGAACCGATTAAACCGCAGCGCTGGTAATTGCTTAAGGGGACCTTTGCTGTAGTTGCATTTTGAGCTGGTTGAGGTTTAGTTGATTTAAATAAAAATTTGTCGTGCACAAATTTTATTCATGGAAGGTATTTATTTACAACAAATGGGGAGTTAGATGTCAGCCCACACCAACCTAACCTCCCATGGGTGAGTTTAGTGTGGCAGGGCCCACACGAGACCCTAACTCCTCACCTCGCCCATAACCCCCCTTTACCTACCCATAACTCACCCCCTATTTAAATGCATGGAAAATCCAAACATTTATTATGGTGGAGGCTCTCCACCTCCCAATATTAATGAGTCCGACTTGGATAATTAATAACCTTATTAATTTATTTTTCTAACCTCTTGACTCCTTTTGAATTGATTGGAGATCTTTTAAAAGAGGGAAGCTTTATGAGATTTTGGCGTTGGCTAATACTTTGGGAGGATTTGATGAGAGTTCCCTTATTCCATGAAGTAACGACTTCCTCCCTCGATGAAGAACGGTTCTCCATACTCTTCTTCCTTTGCGACAAGAGAGGAGACATCACATCCTCGGGTACACACCAACGATGACGGAAGCGACGAACGCCAGCAACCATCGTCATCTTCATCTCCTCCCTTCGGATGACGTCGACGAACCGACGTCCACCCTCTTGAGATATCGTCAAAAAATGATGAAGTACACGAGGTAGGGGAGTAATTTGTGAATGTTAATAAACCCATGTTTATTTCCTTCTAAAACAAACATTGCAGATCAACTCAATATTAAGTTGATCTGTGAAAGAATATGTTGCGGGTTGGGAATATTTGATTGTGTGGAAAAACGTAGGGGTTTGAGTTCAAATTTAATGGATTAAATTAGTGCCTGCTTGTTGAAGTTATTTTATTTTGGGCCACCTGTTATCGTTATAACGGGAGGAGGTCGGACTACATGAACACGCCCGACACTCCTCCCCCTTTTATGTTTTACTTGTCATGGCACGAACAAAGGTAGCATGGTGCAACAACACCACGCGGAAACAAATTGGAACACTGCAAAAAAGAGTGGTTCCATCACGTCGCGCCATTGAAGCCGAAGGAAGATGCGGACAGAGTCGGGCTACGGTGAAGGGGTGCGGAACCGTCGCGCCGCTCCGGTGAACCTCGAGGAGGCCATGACTGGAGCGGGGCCAGGGTGGAGGGGTGCGGCGCCGCCGTGCCGCGCTGGTCAAACCATGGTCGCGGCCCTTGGTCGTGGCGGAGCAAGGGAGGGCGTCCGGAGCCGCCAACTACCGATGTTCTGGAGGGCGGGACCAACTGGTCCCACGTGGTGTGCTGGCCGTCCATTACAGCCGGCCAGATCCAGAAAGACTGGGGGTTTCACCCCCGGTCAGTGCAGCTGGGCGAACCCCTCGTGGGGCCGTCGTTCGGTCGAAGGGGGTGGCGGTTCCCCCCCATCCACGCTCAAGTGGCACGCGGCGCCCATGCTGGCCTGGACCGGCCACGACGGCAATACCGGAAGGACCGGGCCGGGCCGCGTCGACTGGGTCGGGCCGCACCAACCGGGTCGGGCCAACCCAAGGGGTCTCGAGCCGGGTCGGTCCGGGCCCAAAACCCCCTAAAAACGGACAGGTTCCTTCAAACGCCCGTAACATGGGCTACGGACCTCCAATCGACACACCGTCAGTTGCGTTGAAATACTTGGATCGAGACAGTCGTTTTGCTATATTACAATCAAAGTTTCAGGGAACTTTGGGTAAGGCCGATTTCATTCGAACCCGAAACCAACCGGGCCCTCGGAGCAGAAATGCCTATAACTTGAACTACTGACGTCCGATTGACATGCCTTTGACTTTGTTGGATTCCTTTTAGGGAGATGGACCTTTTAGTTTACTCGGCTCGAGATTTAGACACAGTTGGAGTATGGTCAGGTTGGATTGTACACGAAATACAATCGGGCCCCTGGAACAGAAAAGCCGATAACTTTCCGACAGAATGTCCATTTGATGAATCGTCAGTGGCGTTGGTGATCACATTGAAAAACGGTCCCTATGAGTATATCCTATGTGGGTTCGGGGTACAGTTGAGATACGGTCGGGTTGGTTCGTACACGAAACCAACCGGGCCCCTGAGACGAAAAGGCTAATAACTCACAGAATGGGTGTCCGATTGACGCGCCGTCTGTTGCATTGAGACCCCTATGACGGGGCAGTAATTTGGGATACTTCTTCGTGGGACTTTGTGATACTTGCAGTATTGAACAGTAGCTCATAGAGCGGACCCTCCCGAAGATGAGTGTACGGAGTACTGAGACCGTGTAGTTGGCTGAGACCTGAAGACTTCTTGTCTGAGTTGATTCGGAGTGACCTGTATAGCCCAGTGTGGAGCATTACTATGTTTGGGTTGCGGACCCACGGTGGGGAGCACTACTGTGTTTGGGTGGAAGACATGTGGTACTCGACAGGAGGAGTACCTCTGTAGGCTTTGAGGGGGAGCACTACTGTGTGAGGTGGCAGACCCATGGCAGAGAAGCCCTACATTGTGAGGTGTCAAACCCGCGATACTCGACAGGAGGAGTACCTCAGCAGTCTAAAGTTAGTGAGCAGTACCTTGGAGTCGTGACATGATCACTGTACTTGTCAGAGACGATGCTCTTCAGCAGTTACGGTTTCGATAATGAAAATCCTGGTTTGATCTGAGTCAATGACCTTTTTGGTTTCCTCATGATTGAGATGGGTTTCTAGATAACTTACGTATATATATGGGCATATACCTAAGTTGTGGTTATCCATCGACTTCACATCTATGTGATACCTTGTGGCTGAGATGGGTTACATGGTAACATAGTTATACGAATGGTCTTATACCCTAGTAAGGGTTATATGTTGAGTAATTTCTTTATTAATTATCCTATTCGACCTCATTAATCGTGGGAGGTGGAGAGCCTCCACCCCAATAAATGTGTGGAGTTTCCATGCATTTAAACAAGGGGGTGAGTTATGGGTAGGTCAAGGGGTTATGGGGGAGGTGAGGAGTTGGGGTGTCCTGTGGGCCCTACCACACTAAACTCTCCCATGGGAGGTTAGGTTGGTGTGGTCCAACATCTAACTCCCCCTTTTTTGTAAATAACCACCTTCCATGAATAAAATTTGTGCGTGACAAATTTTTATTTAAATCAACTAAACACCAAATATTAAACCTCAACCCTCTCAAAACGCAACTACAGTTATGGTCCTCTTAAGCAATTATCGGCGATGTGGTTTCATCAGTTCCCCCAGATTTCAATTCCGAGCACCGGTTAAAAAGAGAGAAAAACCCGCTCGTTTGTTCACTAAACGTACCCAAGCCAAACTTCGGAAATTGATTCCGAGCACGCCGGGCCTCGGAATCAGGTGATGTCAGAAACAACAGACTCGTAAAATTCCAAAGAAATTAAGAAAACAATTTCCATAAAATTTCTGGGTCTTGAAATTACTCCCACCACAGGGATTTACGTTTCCATAAATCTATAACACAAACTATGGAAACAAAAGTGGTACTGAGCATGCATCTGAGCCTTCCGCTCCCATGTGATCTCCTAGAGGTTCTCGTGCTTCCAGTGAAAGCATGCATGAGGAATCGACTATTCATGTAGGACCCACTCCTGTCGATCCTCGATCTCCACTGGATCCTCCATGCAGGTCGCCCTGTCATCGACGTCCAACTCCCTGGGGTCGATGATGTGTGAAGGATCATGCACGTATCTCCTATGTTGAGGTACGTGGATGATATCATGAACCCGATACAACTGAGGTTGAAAGGTAAACCGTTAAACCACCTTGCCTACCATAATGAGGACCTAGAAAGGTCCATTTAACCTCAGAGATAACTTTCCGCCTTAGCCACATCTACGTAAACCTCGTCGAGGTCAGACCCGTATAAGGACATGTTCATCATCCTCGAACTCTAGAGGCCCCCATTTCCTGATTAGAACTGAAACTCAAAACTCTTGCTGCCCTTGCTGCAGAGTTTTTTGTCAGTATCTGAGTCATCTGTATGAAGGATACAGATGATGCAGAGGTCCAGGAGGACCAAGCCAACAGGTGGGAAACCTTGGGTTTTAGGTTCGGTTGTGTGAGGCAAATGAAATTGATACAGTCATACAAGTAGCAGTAAGTTATATTCATGCGGCAGGAAGGGTCACATGGGACATGACTGTCTGACTCCCCGCACAGTTGATCCGCAGGAATTGGATGAGCCACCAAGATAGATGCAACGGTGTGTTCTTTAGAGACAGCTGAGTGGTGGACAAGGAAGTAGAGCTATGGAAGCAGGTGGACAGGAGAGGAACTAGTGGATTTATTTTGACCCTTGAACTTATAGTTCCATGTTGTTATTGTTGTTTTTGGGTCTTGTACTATGAGATGTAGTAATAATAGACACTTACCATTGTGATGATTACTATCATGTCCATTTGTTTGGTTGATAGTGAGAGTTCCCGGTTAAAAACTGTTGACATGACCCTCACTTTTGAGATTTCTACTAGAGGAGACCCAGTGACCTCACACTAAAGCTGACAGTGTGACTCGAACCATGGAGGCGAGAGTGATGGTTGGATCTCTTGGTAGTAATGTTGAGGCATTACGATTTCATCCATGGCATGAAATGATCGGGTTTTTCTATATTTCTAATCGGTTCTCGGAATCGAAATTCGGGGGCACCGATGAAACCGCAGCCCCGGTAATTGATTAAAGGGACATTTGCTGTAGTTTCATTTTGAGCGGGTTGAGGTTTAATATTTGAGGTTTAGTTGATTTAAATAAAAAACTATCATGCACGAATTTTATTCATGGAAGGTTGTTATTTACAACAGTGTTGGAGTTAGATGTCGGCCCACACCAACCTAACCACCCATGGGTGAGTTTAGTGTGGTAGGGCCCACACGAGACCCTAACTCCTCACCTCCCCTATAATCCCCATGACCTCCCAATAACTCACCCCCTTGTTTAAATGCATGGCAACTCCACACATTTATTCTGGTGGAGGATCTCCACCTCCCATGATTAATGAGGCCGACTAGGATAATTAATAACATTATTAATTTATTTGTCTCACCTCTTGAATCCTTTTAAATTTATTGGAGATCTTTAAAAAGAGGGATGCTTTATGAGATTTTGGGGTTGGCTAATACTTTGGGAGGATTTGAGGAGAGTTCCCTTATTCCACGATGAAACGACTTCCTCCCTCGACGAAGAATGGTTCTTCATCCTCTTCTTCCTTTGCAACAAGAGAGGAGACGTCACTTCCTCATGTGCACACTGACGACGATGGAAGCGATGAACGCCAGCGACCATCGCCATCTTCATCTCCTCCCTTGGGACGACGTCAACAAGCCGACGTCCACCCTCCTGCGATATCGTCAACAAACTACGAATGACACAAGGTAGGGGATTAATTTGTGAATGTTAATAAACCCATTTTTACTTCCTTCTAAAAAAATAACGTGGATCATCTCAATATTAAGTTGATCCAAGAAAGAATATGTTGCGTGTTGGGAATATTTGATTGCAGGAAAGACGTAGGGGTTTGAGTTCCAATTTAATGGATAAAATTTGTGCATGCTTGTCGAAGTTATTTTATTTTGGGCAGCCTGTTATCGTTATAATGGGAGGTGGTAGGACTACACGAACACGGCTGACCCACCTCCCCCTTTGATGTTGTAGTTGTCATGGCAAGAACAAAGGCTGCGCGGTGCAACGACACCGGGAGGAAACAAAGAGGAACACAGCGAAGAAGCGCGGTGCCTTCGCGCTACGCTGTTGAGGCCAAAAGAAGCTGCAGACGGAGTCGGGCCGCGGTGAAAGGGGGCGCGGCACAGTCACGCCGCACCGGAGAGCCTTGAGGAGCGCAGCTGGGTGGACCCCCCGTGGGTCCGTGGGGCCGCGGCCGCAGCGGGGCTGCGCTGACCCCCGATCAGCGCAGCTGGGCGGACCCCCCACGAGTCTACTGTTTCGTAGAGGGGGTGGTGGTTCCCCCTCTTCTGTACTCACGCGGCACGCGTTGCCCGTGCCGGCCTGGACCGGCCGCACCGGGTCGGGCCGCCCGCGCCGGGCCGGGCCGACCGCGTCCGGCCGGGCCCCACCTGCTGGGTAGGGATGCTCCAACTGGGCCGGGCCGCGCCCTATTGGGCTGGACCCGGACCCGGGTGGGGTCGACCCGGTTCGGGCTGACCCAGGGAGTCTCGGGACGGGTCCGTCCGGTCGCAAAACCCCCTAAAAACAATTAACTTCATTAGAACACCCGTAACATGGGCTACGTAACTCAAATCAACGCATAGTTAGTTGAGATGCGATCCTTGGATCGAGACGGTCATTTCGATATATTACAGTAAAGGTTTCAGAATAGTTTGGGTATAGCCAAGTTGGTTCGAACCTGAATCCAACCGGGCCCTAGGAGCAGAAATGCCTATAACAAAAACTCTGGACATCCGATTGATGTGCCTTTGACTTTGTTGGATTCCTCTTCGTGAGACGAACCTTTTTTCTTACTCTGTTTGAGATTTGGATGTAGTTGGCGTACGACCGGGTTGGATTGTACCTAAAATCCAACCAGGCCCCTGGAACAAAAAAGCTGATAACTTTCAGACCGGATGTCCGTTTGATGAATCGTCACCGGTGTTGGTGATCACATTGAGAAACGGTCCATATGAGTATACAATATATGGGTTCGGGGTATAGTTGAGATACGGTCGGGTTGGTTCGTACACGAAACCAATCGGGCCCCTATGACGAAAAAGCTAATAACTCACAGACCGTGAATCCGATTGACATGTCGCCTGTTGCATTGAGACCCCTATGATGAGGAGGTCCTTTTGGATACTTCATTGTGGGACTTTGTGATACTTGAGGTATCGAACATTAGCTTGTGGAGCGGACCCTCCCGGAGACGAGCGTACGGAGTACTGAGACCGTGTAGTTGACTGAGACCTGAAGACTTCTTGTCTGACTCGAGTCAGAGTGACCTGTATAGCCCAGTGGGGAGAACTACTGTGTTTGGGTGGCGGACCCCAGGCGGGGAGCACTACTGTGTTTGGGTGGCATAACTGCAGTACTTGACAGGAGGAGTACCTCTGTAGGCTTTTAGGTGGAGCACTACTTAGTGAGGTGGCAGACCCATGGCAGAGGAGCACTACTTTTTGTGGTGGCAGACCCGCGGTACTTGATAGGAGGAGTAACTCAGTAGTATTAGGTTAGTGAGCAGTACCTCGGAGTCGTGATAGGATCACTGTAATCGTCAGAGATGGAGCTCTTCAGCATTTACGAATTTTATAATGAAAATCCTAGTTTGAGCTGAGTCAATGACCTTTGTGTTTTCCTCATGATTGAGATGGGTAACTAGATATCATACGTATATGTATGGGCATATACCTAAGTAGTGGTTATCTGTCGACTTCATATCTGTGTGATACCTTGTGGATGAGATGGGTTACATGGTAACTTAGGTATAAGTATGGGCTTATACATATGTAAGGGTTATCTGTTGAGAACTTTCTTTTTGATTATCCTTGTTGGATTTTAGTAAGACCTTGAGGGTCTCGGGGTCCCTACTGAGTATCCTACACTCACCCCTACACTGGCCTTGCCGGCACTTCGTTGTGTTGGTTGGAGACGACGGACATCACTGAACGTGGTTGAGGCTTTCATAGCTTTTTGGTCCCCCGGTGGTGGATTTCACGACGAGTCTGTACCTGGAGGAGACGGACGAATGTGGAGTGCTGAGGAGGAGATCTGTACCTACCCATCACATAGTAAACCGGAGGATGATCCAGGAGCGTCTTGTCAACTTTCAGTTGTTGTTCTTTTATTTGTACTTTACTTTCAGTTGTATTTGTACTTTTCAGTTGGGTTTGTATTCAGGCCCATTTACCTTTCAGCACATTCTTTTGTACTTAGTGTTGATTCCACATTTACTCGGTGGTGTTTGTTACTATTATAAAGGCAATGCCTTCCCTTTTTATTAGGATTTACGCCTTTGTTGCTAGTCGCCAGCCCCTGGCCTATGGAAGGTGGGCTTGGGGTAGTAATGACACGGGTCCCGTGGATGGTTTGTGACAATTTTTCTGATAAGTTTCTTATTTGGATGAATATTAAAAATATGCAAAATATTAATTGAAATCAAATTTTTTCATCATTTGTCAATTCAATGTTAAAGCAGAGTTTTGGGTAAAATCGTTTCATTTTTCCGTTGTGTTTTGACATTTAATTATTCATATGATTACTTTGACCATGATTAATTACTTACAGAATGTAAAACATGATTTATATATAATATATATTCAAAATATATAATATATATAATAGATCAATTAATGGAATGAAATACACTATTCATGGAGACGGTAGGTCGTACATACGAGTGAACGCTGTTTTCGTTTCCTTATTAAATTGTATACAAGTAAGTAAATAAAATATACATAAATCCAATATAATTATTATGTAATACATTTCATTATTATTTATTATATATTCTTAATAATCATTTTGTAATGGTTAACATGGAGGATTAATCTCATCGCATCGTGGAGACGGTAATCCGTACGTATGCACGAGCGATGATATCGTTCCCATAATTATTTAATAGAGTTGGACTGGATGATATAATATATTCGAATTATTATTATGTTATAATAATCATATATAGTCATTATTTCCACCATTATACCCATCAAAGTAATGTGGTGGTGGGAAAACAGATTACACCACGGCATGGAGACAGTATTCCATACGTACGCACGTGCATTGATTTCATTTTCCGTAGGATGGATAGATGGTGAAATAGGGTTGTTTCATATTTCTAACAACATATATGTATAGGAGTTATACTGATGTTATTACATTATAATGAATAAAATATTTAAGAGCAAGTAGAAGAAGAAATAAATTTGATAGAATCGGTAATGGTTATTACCTCTTCTTCGACGCACCTCTCCTAAACCTCCTCTTAGAGTACTGAATATGATATTTGAATAATACATGAACCTATAGTATGTTTCTAGGGAAGTGTAGAAGAGTAATTTATAGGGTATAGTTGAGCTTGATGACTTAAAATGTTGTGAAGAAGAGAGGGAGGAGGAGCCCTTTTATAAGAGAGGAGAGGGTCACTTTTGGAAACCTCTAAAATATTACTTTATAATAAATACAAAACCACATAAAAACGTCAAAATGACTCAAATTTTAAGGTTAGATGTGATAAGGTTATAATCTCACCAACTAATAAAATTTAGACACGTTTGGTATTTATTTTAAACCTTATCAACTTGATTTATCCTTATTTAATCTATTTAATTTTATTTTTGGAGATAATATTTTAAATTTTAAATTGTTATAAATAATTACTTATGTGTTGTGAATTGTCCATAATTGGATAAATTATGACATTTTCTAACATATAAATTTGAATTTATAATATTTAAATAAATTTGTGATTTTTAAACAATTTAATAATATGTTATTTTTATAAAAAACAATAGTGTCAATTTTGACACTATTCATTTAATTGAATTTAAATAACATCAAAACATAGGATATATTCGAACGAAAATATATAATAGATTAATAACATGTCATATTTATCTAGAAAATTCGTGGAGCACATTAAATAGTTCATATAATATTTATTTTAATATTTTGAAAACCATTTATTTGATATTTCAATCAATAAAATAATTTCTACATCACTATTGTGTCACCATTAATGAAAATTATTTAATCCATAAAGATTATAAATAAATTCACATGATTTATATAATTTTATTATTTTTTTGTTGACTATTAATATTCGATGTTTTTTGGATTTTATCACTAAATTAAAATTATTAAACTTATAAAATATAAGAGTGTGACATCTTGTCACATTCTTTGGTTTTAATAATAATTACATCATTTTCATCATCAAAGGTCCGAGAAATGAATCAATTATGACCCTTTCTGGATATGGGTGGACTTTTATTCATTCAATAGAATTTTGGAAAGTTTTAGGGTAATTTTATAATCTCATTTTATCCATAATGACCCGATTTACCATTAACTGTAGTAAATAAAATTTACCGTAGTTACTATTCATAATGTCTAAAAATAAAAATTATCCTATTAACATAATTTGAACCTAATGATTCCAAATATGGAATCCATTTTTCTAAATTCAAATCATATAAGTAGGAGTATTTAATTTTAAATTAATCACTCCATTGAGAAAATGGGTTTTAAAAGTTAAAACAGTGCAAAATATTGAAATGTTTTTACCTATGAATTCTATGTAAAATTAATGATAATGAATTAAATTATAGTAAATGTTAAAAATATATTATATTCATACTTAAAAACCATTCTATATTATAATTTAACCATATAAATACTCTTGATGAAAAAAGATGTTTTTAATTAAAATTTAGCGTATTATTACTATTCATCAAAATAAGTAACTTTTTAGAATAATATCAAAAATTTATCCAAAGTGAAATTTTATATACTGATTCCAAATAAGAATCTTATTTTTTCTAATGAAACTTATAAACATGTCAAAAAGTATATTTAAAATGGGTGTTCCATCAAAAGGCGACAAAACTGCATTATTTGAAAAATACTTATTTTACCAGAAATATTTATTTTGTTCTCATATCATTTTATAGAATATGTGTAATATGAATGATAATGTTATAAAATTAAACATGTGGTTAATACTATTCCTAAAGGACATTACATAATAATATTATAACAATATACCATTGTTTAGTGAATATCGGTATTGCGTACAACACACGCTATTGAGGAAGGTCGCTCTTGCCTGAAACACAAGTCCGCAATAGTGTTTGTGTATAATAAAAGATAATACAGTGTTGCATATACCATAATCTAATCTTTTTGTACCATAAAAAAGAATAAATCAAAGAAATTAAAAGGATTATTTCTCATAAAATGTCAGGGTGTCACATTCTACCACCCCTAAAATGAATTTCATCCTCAAAATTTGTCGTGGTAATAAATAGTTTAATACGTGAATGTTTATTTCATAAAAACAAACATCATAAAAAGTAATGATAAAACTTAATTTTAAAAAGTAATTTTAAAAACATAACGGTCACCAAAAATAACTCATTACAATGTTTCCACATAGGGGAATATAGGTGAAAATATGGATATGGATGAGAATTTAAACAATGATGTTTTGATGGAGTGTGGTAGAAAATATGGCTATGAAAAATCCAACAATCACAAATAAATAAATTTGTGATTATCTAAGGTACCATGTTTTTCATCGGATTTGAAGACACTAGGACAACATTTTTGGTTTTCATGATCATTTCCCTAATGTTGAAGAATTTGAATTAGAATAAATACTTACTTGATTTTTGTACAATCTCAGCGTCGTTCATTCAATGAAAAATTTCCACTTCATATCATAAATAAATGAAGTGGAATTTTTCATTCATGAAGTATTAGTAGATCATGTGATAGATTTATAGGTCATTCCATCTGTCTCTATCACAAAAAAGGTTATTATAAGTTATTAAATATACATAAGTCCATCTATGATGAGGTTGATTGTATAAGGTTCCAAAAATGGACTTATACATTATCTATATTTCCACTTAATTAAAAGAAACTAATTACTACTAACTAGGGACTTATTATAGGACAATGGTAGGCGATAATGGGCTGTCGCACTTCAGTTGTGGGTTCGATTCCCGCAACCTTTTCTGACGCGACAGGTTGTCACCCATCCTACGGGTTGTCCTTTTTCAAAATCTATAATATTATAACATTTAAGAAATAATAAAAATGGTCTAGCCTTAAAAAAAATACTCTATTATGTATAACTCAATCCATTCCAATCATTAGGCTTATCCAAAATACTTATGTCCAATCTCATAGTATAATGAAAATTATTTCATGAAAGGACATGTAACAAGAATTTCAATACCATCATTTATCCCCCATATATCATAAGATATATCTCGTTGGTCACATTCAAAAAAAATATAAGGACTTCATCATGCATCCCCTTGAAATGTGATAATAACATAAATTACTTTAGTACCAATAGAAGATATCAATGAAATTAAAAATAATATACCTCATAAAATCTTGGGGTGTTACATTTTACCACCCTTAAAATGAATTTCACCCTCAAAATTCGTCAAGGTTATAAATGGTTTACTACATGAAAGTTTCTTACATATAATCCCACATCATTAAAAGGAATAATAAAACTTAATTTTAAAAAGGAATGTTAGAAACATAACGGTCACAAAAAGTAACTCGGTAGTGGGTTTCCACATAGGAGAATATAGGTGAAAATTTGGATATGGAAGAGAAATCTAACCATCATGATATGATTAACAGTGGAAGAGAAAATTGATATGGAAAATCCAAAAATCACAAAGCCATAAAATTGTGATGTTCTACGGAATCATCTGATTCATTGAATATGTGGACACAAGGAAAGAATTTTTGGTTGTCAAGATCATTTCACTAAATTTGATGAATTTGAATTTTAAGAAATAGTTACAAGATTTTGGTACAATCACACCATTGGTTGTTTCATGAACAATTTCCACTTCATATCATAAAGAAATGAAGTTGAATTTTTCATTCATAAAGTGTTTTTAGATCATGTGAGAGAATGATGGTTCATTCCATCAAAAGTTTAGAAAAAGTTATTAAATATACATAAGTCCATATATGGTGATATTAATCGTATATGGCTCCAAAAATGGACTTATACTACATATATCAAACCACATAATAAAAAAAATAATTTCTAAAAACCAGGGACTTCCTGTAGGCCAGTGGTGAGTGATAATGGCCTGTCACACTTCAGTTGTGGGTTTGATTCCCGCATCCTTGTCCGACACGAAGGGTTGTCGCCCGTCCTATGGGTTGTCCTTTTTATAAAACTATACTATTATAAAATTCATTAAATAATATAGAAAAGTTATAGCCTTAATAAACAATATATGATGTCTAACATAATCCATTAAAATATTTAGTCTTATGCAAAATTCTTATGTCCAATCTCATAGTATAAAGAAAAATATTACTAGAGAGGTCATCTACCAAGCATGTCAATACCATCATTTATCCCTCGTATATCATAAGATATATCTAGCTCGTCACATTCCAAACATGTGAATACTACACTCATGTATTCTCTTGAACCGAGAATTACCACATAACCTTAGTGAAGACATGAATGTTGTCTAATGTTAATTATTCCCACATACCAAAATCCCAAAATTTATATAAACGCAAACCATGATGTCACGTTGTCCGTATATCAGTGATGACCTCATTAATACTATAAAACATATTATTTTCTCCATATCTCTTCATTATGCACATATCATCTACTTTTCAACAATATTTCAATAACTTTTTAGACATTCCAGAACCATTAAACATATACTTTCAAATACTCAATGAAAAAAATATTGAAATAATCCTTACATTTTTCATTATTCCATAATACCATACGTTATTCTTGATAAACATGGAATCATTCTACTACCTTCTTAAACCAAAGATCAACCATTGTCATTATATTCCTATACACTTCTTTCATCTCATATATAATTTTTAGTCTCTTCATCATCATCAACAAAAATACTACCCATACGACCATACAGATTCTATTCATGAGAATTTACATTAGGGAATATGTTTTTATAATGCTACTACATTCCACATTTAAAACATTTAACCATTTTTGATGTCTTAGAAATACCATTATCCTTATCGATTATGTTAACTGTACCTTCTCCTTTGAAATTACTAGATTTGTGTCCATCTTTTCCACAATAAAAGCATCTTCCATTCCCTTTGAAGCATTCCCTGTGATGTCTCTTCCCACATGATATACATGTGGAAAATTGAACTTTCTTTCCTCTATGATCATCATGAAACTCCATCGTTCTCTTATTATATAAGTTAGGAATCATATCTTGGTTGATAATATTGATCATATTATGAGATTCTTTATTAGTAATAATAATTATGTTTAGCTTTCCAAATCCCATTTCATTTTCCTGATCATGAAGAATATAATTCCATTGTCCATCATATTCTCCATTAACATGAATCTTCATGTTTCCAACAATTTTCTAAATCCCAAAAAATGAAAGTATGAGAGGCAAAAATCATGCTAGGAAAATAAAATAATAAAGGGGGAGTACCTTCAATATCAAAAATCTTATGTATAATTCTAATATCGTTACAATATTTTTGGGACTATAACCAATACATATACTTATCCTTAGGGACATCCCTACACCTACCATAGAAATATTTTTATGGATCTCACAAAATTTTGCGTATCCTATTTCATGAAGGATGAATAAACCTTAACTCGGATACCAACTTTAGAGACCCAAGATTGACGAACATGTACATTACATTACTTTTGCGGAATACATAACACATTATAGAAATTGGCGCCCAAAGACCGTATTAGTTTAGTGTATTTGGAAACTCAAAAAATAATCTTCTAATCATGGTGAAAGATCTTCAACATCTCCCATAAAGATCTTCCCCTTTATTCTTACCTAAAATCATTATTTATATCCTGGGGGAAAGAAAACATAAAATGGGTGAGCTCAAATTCTCAATAAGGGTAAACAAGGAGAACATAAAACAACGCATACAATTTTGAACATAAAAACATGAACATAAAACATCAAAATCATGAGTAATAACATAAATATTGGTAGTACATAAGTCATAGATAATAAAGGAACATGAAACATGAAACAATATAATGGGAATAAATCATGTAATTGTGGAAAACTATTAATCACGTGATATTATTTCCATAGTAGCCAAGGAATTTCTACCAAGACTATAATGGTGGACAATGTCCATTACTGAACCGGGTTTACATATCGTTCCAGTCCTGTATTACAGAACCCTATTTTACTTACCATTCCATCCATGTCTATCTAATGAGATATAATTCATTACCCAATGAATTTGAGGGAGATATAGGTCCCACCCATCTCATTTTGAAATAATTATTTTGTGTTCCACAAAATCATAAATCCTACATCATAGCATAACCCCTATAATGGAATGTGATTCTTAAACATTACGCCATCATGACATAATACATATAAGATAAAAAGACTTAATGAAAATAATTACATCCAAAAAAAATAATATCAATGTTATAATAGGGATAGAAACATAACTCTATATCAACATAGATGGAAAATAATTTTGATATAACACTTGAAATGAATTCATGAGGAAGATATCCTTTCTTCATCAAAATCATTTTCTTTTCCCAAAATTCCATGCAATTTTAAAAGAGAAGTATTTTGTTGAAAATAATAATGAAATCATGTACAGTAGACTACATGAAAATAAGGCGTTAGTAAACCTTAAAAATCCATTCACGCCGTATAAGTCAAAAAAACATTCTCCTCATACTTTTACCGAAAAATTCAAAACGTACCTTGTATGTTAAACAAAAGAATGATTCCTTCCATACCATGTGGTAAATGTAAAAAATGGTAAAAATGACTTTAAACATATATGAAAAAATTGTAATAATTTTATGAAAAAAGTTTTAGAATATGTGGAAAAGGATGATAAATATAATACCAATAAGTACATACCAATAAAAAATCTCGGGTAAGAACAAGATTGGAGTAATTATCTATCACCAATTATAATTAGTCGAATAATACATTTAATAAAGTAAAGAAAATTAAATAAATATGTAAATATAATATACTTCATAATAAAAATCTTATAACATGCATGGTAATCATAAACACTATACAAATGAAATAGTTGTTTATTAAGGCATATGTCTCACAGAAATATAAGTGAGACGAAATAATCCCATACCTTATGTCCAATTTCTTATGTATGTGTCTAAAAATACATTATATTGGGTTTTAACATATTATTAACTTATAAAAGAACCATAATAATATTTATGATATCATATATGATTCACTTACGACTCTATATTACCCATTCATTTGTCAATTTCATGTTAATGTAGTGTTTTGGGTAAAATCTTTTCATTATCGTACGTGTTTTGATTTCTAATTATTAATATGATTACTTAGATCATGATTAAGTACTTCCATAATGTCAAATATGATTTTTATATAATATATATATTCCGAATATAATACATATATAATAGATTGAAAAATTGAATGAAATACACCGTTCATGGAGACGGTAGTCCATACTAATGTAGAAACCCGGTTTTCGTTTCTTTATTAAATTGAATTGAAGTAAGTAAATAATGTATACTTAAATATAGTATCCTTATTATTTAATATATTTCATGATTATTTATTATATATAATTTATAATCATTCTTGAATGGTTAACATGGAGAAAGAATCTCACCATGTCTTGGATACAGTAATCTGTACGTACGCACGAACGACGATATAATTACCATAATTATAAAATGGAATTGTAGTGGATGGAATAATATCTTAGAATTAGTATTATTTTATAATAATAATATATAGTTACTATTTCCACCATTATACACATCCAGGTGTGGTGGTGGTGGAAAAATAGATTACACCACGGCGTGGAGACGGTATTCCGTACGTACGCACGCACGGTGATTTCATTTTTTCGTAGGATTGGTAAAAGGTGAAATAGTGTTGTTTCATATTTATAATAAAATGTAATTATATTATTGATACTGATGTTATTACATTATAATGAAGAAAATAAAACAACGGAAGTAGAAGGACAAATGAAGTTGAAAGAATGGATAAAGGATATTACCTCTTCTTCAGCGCACCTCTTCTAAACCTCCCCTTAGGGAACCAAAGTTTGCCTTTGAAGAAGATCAGGACTTCTAGTATGTTTATAGGGAAGTGTAGAATATAAATGGATAGGGTTTGACCAAGATTGAAGGCTCAAAATGTTCTTAAGAGGAGAGGGAGGAGGTTCCCTTTTATAAGGGAGAGGGGCACTTTTGGAAGCCTCAAAAATATTAATTTATTATAAACTCAAACCGCACATAGAAAAATCCAAAATGACTAAAATTATAAAATTAGATGAGATAGGGTTGTAATTTCATCAACTAATAAAATTTATACATCATTTTATTATATATTAAACCCTATCATTTTGATTTATCCTTGCATAATCTATTTAATTTTGTTTGTGGTAATTAGATTCTAAATTCTAAATTATTATAAATAATTACTTATGTGTGGTTAATTTTCCATAATTGGTTACTTAATTAAATTTTAGAAAATATAAATTCCAATTTATAACTTCTATATATTTTTGGGATTTTGAAACAATTAAAAAATATACTATTTTTATAAAATATCAATAGGGTTAATTTTGACACTATTCAATTATTTGAATTTAAATAAACTCCACACATAATATATATTCGAATGAAAATATTTAATAGATACCTAATATATAATATTTATCATGAAATTTTTTTGAGCACATTAAATAGTTCATATAATATTTATTTTAATATTTTTCATTCCATTTTTTTATATTTCAATCAATATAATAATTTCTACATCAATATTGTGTAACCGTTAATAATAACTATGTAATTCGTAAACATTATAAAAAGATTCAAATGATGTATATACTTTTATCAGATTTTTTGTGACTATTTCTGTTCGATGTTTTATGATGTTTATCACTAAATTAAAATTATTACACTAATAAGATATAAGAGAGTGACATGTTGTCACTTTATTTGGATTTAATAATAATTACATCATTTTCATGGTCAAAAGTCCATGAAATGAATATATTCATACCCTTATGTGATATGAATCGACTTTTACTCAGCGTACAGAATTTGGGCAGGTGTAAGGGTAATTTTATAATCTTATTTTTACCATTAATTACTCGATTTAACTTTAAATGCAGTAAATAAACTATACCATAGTTACTATTCATAATGTCTAAAAAAATATTAGCCAATTAAAATAACTTGGACCTACTGATTTAAAATATGGAATCCATTTTTCTAAATTCAAAACACATAAGTTGTAGTATTTAATGTAAAATTAATCCCACTGTTGAGAAAAGGGTTTTAAAAGTCAAAACACTACAAAAGATTGAAATGTTTTTACCTATTAATTCAATGTAAAAATAACGATAATGGCATACATAATATTAAATGGTAACAATATATTCTATTTATAATTTAAAACTATTCAATATTATAATTTTACCATATAAATTATCTTGATAAAAAAGTTGTTTTTAATTAAAATTTAGCATATTTTTACTATTCATCAAAATATGAAAGTTAACAGAAACATATTAAAAATTACAAAAATTTAATTTTTATATCCTTATTGTGATGAATATTTTTATTTTCTCAAATTGAACAGATATATGTGTAAAAACTAGATTTAATGTGGGTGCGCCCTCAAAAGGCGGCAAACCTGTATTTAAAAAAATACTTATTTTACACGAAAAATTTATTTTGATCCCATAACATGTTCTAGAATATGTGTGAGATGAATGATAATGTTATAAAATTCAAAATGTGGTTAATACTATTCATAACAGCTAGTTTATAATAATATTATAAAAATATATCATTGTTTAATGAAACTCGTTATTGCGTACAACACAAGCGATCGAGGAAGGTCGCTCTAGCGTGTAACACAAGCAATGCAATTGTTTCATGTAGTTAAATATTCAATTGGTGTTGTTTATAACATAATAAAATCTTCTTTCATTTATACATTGATCAAAATCTATACTTAATGTTGAATAGAATAATTTCTACAAAAGAACTTGAAATTGTGTGTAACACGAGCTAAGAATAGTGTTTCGTATACTACATGCTTATACAATGTTGCGTATAGCACAAGCTAATCTTTGTGTACTGTAAAATAGAAGATATCAATGAAATTAAAAAGAATATATCTCATAAAATATAGGGGTGTTAAATGTAACACCCTGAGATTTTATAAAAAATATTATTTTTAATTTCATTGATGTCTTGTTTTGAATTCTACACCATGATTAGCTTCCACTATACGCAACATCGGATTCGCTTATAGTATATGAAAAAAATATTCTTGGCTTTAATTGCATGTAAGAGCGACCTTCCTCAATGGCGTGTGTTCAAAGAAATATTGAGTTTCACTAAAGAATGATATATTGTTACAATATTATTATGAACTAGCTGTTATGAATGGTATTAACTAAATTTTTAATTTTATAACATTATCATTCATCTTACACATATTCTAGAACATGGTATGAGAAAAAAAAATTTCAGGTAAAATAATTAATTTTAAAAAAATGCAGTTTTTCCTCCTTTTGATGGCGCAACCACTATAAATCTAGTTACTTGACATATTTATAAGTTAAATTTGACAAAATAGACTTATTTATTTCAATAAGTATATAATAATTAATTTTTTTTAATTTTTTAATATTTTTCTATTAACTTTCATATTTTGATGAGTAGTATAAATAAGCTAAATTTTAATTAAAAAGCACTTTTTTCATCATGAAAATTTATATGGTTAAATTATAATATTTAATGTTTTTAATGTATAAATAGAATATATTTTTACTATTTAATTTTATTTATTTCAGTATCATTAATTTTACATAGATTTCATAGTTAAAAACATTTCAATATTTTGCAATGTTTTAACTTTTAAAACTCGTTTTCACAATAGTGGGATTAATTTTAAATTAAATACTGTAACTTCTAGGATTTTAATTTTTAAAAATGAATTCCATATTTGGAATCAGTAGGTACAAATTATATTAATATGCTACTTTTTATTTTTAGGCATTATGAATTGTAACTACAGTAAATTTTATTTACAAGAGTTAAAGGTAAATCAGGTAACTAAGGGTAAAAATAGTATTATTAAATTACCATATTACTTGCATTAAAATACTTGGATGATTATATTTCGTCCTAAAATATACTTGGGTCAAAATGGTATCTTTTGGAACCAACATGGATGTGATTAAGACCATAAATTTGTTTTATTTAAAGATAGTGAAATCTGTCTCACTCAGACATTAGTAAATAAATTATTTTTAATATAAGGGTATACTAAATATAATTTCGATTATAAATAATCATTTTAAAGATAACATTCTTTTCTTCATGATGGTAATTTATTTTTAATTTTTAAGAAATATATAACTACATTAATAGCAAATACATTAATGATGCAGAAATTATTTATTTAGTGAAAAATCAATAATATAGTTTTAATTAAAATAATAATACCCATCAAAAAGACTAGAAACATGACCAAACCATATTTTTATAGTATATATGTACCCTAATAAACCATGTATGGACTTGTGGACCTTTTATATCCTTATAAAACATATTATGACATTTATGTTATTTTATTTTAAATAATGTCAAAGGTGTCAACTTCATACTTTAACAAAGATAACATAATAAAAGTTGGATGTATTAGAAGACAAATTAGACTAAAATTTTTCTTATGAAATCTATTGGATTTATCTTCATCATAGTATTTATTTTTAAATTTTTTTGATAAAAAATAAATATATTAAATCATTATACAAAAAAGTTGTAGTAATTATTTTATTAAGAGAAATATCAGATAAATGGTTTTAAAAATATTAAAATAAATATTATATTATCTAATAAATGTTCACCATGAATTTTAAAGATAAATATGACAAACTAGGAATCTATTATATATATTTTTTCAAACATATCTTATATGTATATTTTTTTAAATTCAAATAAATGAATAGTCTCATAATTGAAACTATTGGTATTTTATAAAAATAACATATTATTAAATTGTTTAAAAATAACAAAAAGTATTTAAAAATTATAAAATGAAATTTATATGGTCTAAAATATCATCAAATATCAAATTATCGACAATTAACAACACATAATTATGTGTTTATAAAAATTTATTGTTTAGAATATTATAAACATAAATAATATTAAATAGATTAAATATGGTTATATAAAATTTGTAAGGTTTAAAATATTTTTCCAACCTATCTAAAATTTTTTGGATGATGATATTAAAACCGTATATCATCTAATAATTGAATTTGAGTAATTTCAAAGGTTTTTAGGTGGGGTTTGAGTTTATTATAAATTAATAATTTGTAGGTTTCCAAAAGGACCACCCTCCTCTCTTATAAAAGGGCACCTCCTACCAATTCTCTTCACTCTATTTTATGCCTTAAATCTCAGAAAAACCCTGAAAATTCCTCTTCTCAACCCCTCTACTTCTATTGTTGAGGTTATGGTATTCTCAAAAGACCAACTCTAGTTCCCTAAGAGATATTTTAAAAAAGGCACATAGAGGAAGAGGTAATCTCTTCTACCGATTCTTTCATGTTTCATTCTTCTTCTAATTCCTATTATTTTGTTTTTTATTTATAAATTAATAATATCAGTATCAATAATATACTTATATGCTATTATAAATATGAAACAACCCTATTTCACCTTCTACCCATTCAACGAAATATGATATCACTGCGCATGCGTACGTACGGCTTACAATCTCCACACAGTGGTGTAATCTATTTTTCCACCACCGCCATACATAGATGGGTATAATGGTGGAAATAATAACTATATATGATTATTAGAAGATCATACTTATTCTAAGATATTATATCATCCACTCTAATTCTAGTCAATAATTATGGGAATGATATCATCGCTCGTGCGTACGTGCGGATTACCATCTCCACAACGCGATGAGATTCATTCTCCATGTTCACCATTCAAGAATAATTATAAAGTATATATAATGAATAATAATGAGATATATGACATATTAATTCTACTGGATTTATGTATATATATATATATATATATTTAATCTATTAACTTCCATTCAAGTGAATAAGGAAACGAAAATAACATTCATGTGTACGTACGGCCTACCGTCTCCATGAATGGTGTATTTCATTTCATTTATCTATATATTATATACATAAATAATGAATGAATATATGATATATAAATAATGTTTTGAATTCTGGACATATGTAAATCATGATAATATCAATAACAACAATTCCAAACATGTATGATAAATTAATTGATTATTACCCAAAATGTTGATTCAACATGGAATTGACAAATAAATGGGTAATATAAACTCATAAGTGAATCATAAATGATTTCATAAAAATGAATATGATTCTTTAATAATTCAATGACATTATTTACATCATTATACAGGATTTTCAGACATGTAAAAAAGAAATTGGACATAATGTAGGGGATAATTATTCCAATCTCGTTCTTATCTGGGATTGGTTATTCATAAGTATTTACTGCTGTTTTGTATATCATCCTTATCCATGTTTTCTCTAAATGTTTTTATAAAAAATTTACTATTATTCCATGTATATTTAATGTAATTTTCACCCCTTTTTTACTTTTACCACATGGTATGGAAGGAATCTTTATTTTGTTTACCATACGCGGTAATGTTTGACTTTTCAAGCCAAATTACAAGAAGAATGTTTATTTTAACTTAAATGGAATGAACAAATTTTTACTGTTTCATAACGCCTTATTTTGATGAAGCTTCTTCTAAAAGATTTCATTATTTTTTTCATCAAAATACTTTTCTTTTAAAATATCAAGGAATTTTGAGAAAAAAATTATTTCAAAGAAGAAATGATATTTTCATCAAAAATTCATTTCAACTGTTTTATCAAAACTATTTTCCATCTAAGATAACATTATTAAGTATGATTATGTTTCAAGTATAATGTCTCAGTTATTAAATGGTTTGATTTTTCTTATTATTAAATGATATCCATTGGTTTTATATAGATTATGTTATGATGGGATGATGTTTATGAAACCCATATTATTCATTGGGTTATCATGAAGGATTTATGTTTATTTTGTGGCACATGTAAGAATTATTTCATTATGAGATGGGTGGGACCAATATCCCCCTCCAATGAATTGGGTAAATATTTATATCTCATGAGATAAACATTTCTGGAACGCCAAGTAAATCATGTACAGTAATAATGGGATGGAATGACAAATAAACAAAATTCATTAATGGACTATGTCCACTATCATGGTCTTGGAAGAAATGCCTTCACTACTATGAAAATCATATCAACTGCTTAATAGTTTTCCGCAATTACATGTTTTATTCATTTACTATTTTATCATGATTGTTGTTCCTTTATGATCTATGCCTTACGTAATGCCATGATTTATTTTAAAACTAAATATTTTGATGTTTAAACATTATGTTACTATTTTTATGTTCAAATGTATATGGTTTGTTTTATTTTCTATATGCTTACCATTACAGAGAATTTGAGCTCAACCTTTTTATGTCATATTTTCCCCAGGATATAACAAAAGGTTTTAGGTATGAAAACAAAAGGGGAACATCTTTATGGGAGATATTGAAGATCCTTCACCATGATTAGAAGATTATGTTATGGGTTTACGAAGAAACTAAACTAAAATTTTCTTTAGGCATCTATATTTTTCAGGTATTATGTATTCCGCAATAGAAATGTAATGTCTATGTACGTCAAGATTTGGGTCGAATGTTACACCCTGAGATTTTATGTGAAAAATTACTTTTAATTTCTTTTATGTCTTGTGTTTTACGCTAAACCAAGATTATCATGTGATATAAGAAACACCATATTAGCTTGTAGTACACTCAAACACTATTCTTGGCTTGTGTTGTAGGCAAGAGAGACCTTCGTCGATAGAGTGTGTTGTACACGATACCGAGTTTCACTAAACAATGATTTATTATTATGAACTAGCCTTTATGAATAGTATTGACAATAATTTGAATTTTATTACATAATAATTCATCTTATATATATATTCTAGAATGTCGTATGAGAACAAAATAAATTTTTTGGGTAAAATAAGTATTTTTCAAAAAATGTAGTTTTTACACCTTTTAATGGTGCACCAACTTTGAATCTAGATTTTGAAAAGTTTATAAGTTCAATTTGACAAATTAAACTTCTACCTAAGAATCAGGACATAAAAATTTACCTTGGATAATTTTTTTATATTTTTCTGATAAGTTTCTTATTTTGATGAATATGAAAAATACTCTAAATGATAATTGAAAAAAACTTTTTTCATAAAAATAATTTATATGGTTAAAATATATAATTAAATGGTTTTAAAGTATAAATATAATATATTTTTACAATTTAACATAATTTATGTCATTATAATTAATTTTACAATAAATTCATAGGAAAAACAAATTCAATCCTTTGTAATGTTTTACCTTTTAAAACTCATTTTCTCAATAACGAGATTAATTTTAAATTAAATACTACAACTTCTGTGTTTTTATTTTGGAAAAATGAATTCCATAGTTTTAATCAGTATGTTCAAATTATATTAATAGGCTACTTTTTATTTTTAGGCATTATGAATAGTAAATACAGTAAATTTTATTTACAAGAGTTAAAGGAAAATCAAGTAATTATGGGTACAAATAATATTATAAAATTACCCTAATACTTGTATTGAAATACTTGGATGATTATATTTCTTCCTAAAATATAATTGGGTCGAATATCTTTTGGAACACACTTGGATGTGATTAATACCTTAATTTTATTTTATTTAGAGACAGTGAAATATGTCTCACTCATACATTAATAATTAAAGTATTTTTAATATAAGGGTATACTAAATATAAATTAGATTAAAAATACCCATTTGAAAGATATCATTCTTTTATTCATGATGGTAATTTATTTGTGATTTTTAGGAAATATATAACTACCTTAATAGCTTATACATTAATGATGTAGAAATTATTTATTTTCTGAATAATCAATAATATAGTTTTAATTAATATAATAATATACATCAAAAGGGCAAAAAACCTGAACAAAACTTATTTTTCGATTATATCTATACCCTAAACATCCAACGGTCGACTGGTGGACTATATAGAGCCATATAAAACAGATTATGACATTTATATTATTTTATTTTAAATAATGTCAAAGTTGTCACCGTCATACTTTAATAAAGATAACATTTTAAAACTTTGTTGTCTTAGAAGATAAATTCGACAAAAAGTATTCTTATTAAATCCATTAGATATATATTCATCATAGTATTTTATTTTTAATTTTTATAAAACAAATAAGTATATTTAATATTTAAACAAAAATGTTGTAGTAATTATTTTATTAAGATAAATATCAAATAAATGGTTTTAAAAATATTAAAATAAATTTTATATGAACTAATTAATATTCTCCATGAATTATATATATATATATGACTTTTTATAAATCTATTAAATATTTTGGTTCAAACATATCTATTGTTTGGATTTTATTTAAAATCAAATAAATGAATAGTGTCAAAATTGACACTATTGATATTTTATTAAAATAAAATATTATTAAATTGTTTAAATATCAAAAAAATATTTAAATATTATTAAATTAAATTCATATGGTAGAAATGACATAACGTATCCAATTATGGAAAATTAACAACACATACGTATGTATTTTTAACAATTTAAAATGTAGAATTTTATTACCACAAATAAGATTATATAGATTAAATAAGGATAAATCAAATTGATAAGGATAAACATAATTTCCCAACATGTCTAAATTTTATTGGATGATGATATTACAATACTATTTCATATCGTCTTCAAATGTGAGTCATTTTGGTGGTTTTTATGTGGGGTTGTAGTGTATTATAAATTAATATATTGAGGTTTACAAAAGTGACCCTCTGCTCTCTTATAAAAAGGGAAGCCCATACCTCTCCTATTCACTAAATATTGATCCTTCAAGCTCTTCCAACCCCTGAAAATTCTTCTTCTAAACCTATCTAGATATATTATAGAGGTTCTGGTCCTCTCAAAAGGCTAGCCCCTTCCAATTCCACTTCTACATCATCTTTTTATTTGATTCATTTTAATTGTAATAACATTAGTATCACTCATATACAGATATGTTATTATAAATATGAAACAACCCTATTTCACCATCTATCCATCCTATGGAAAACGAAGTCACTGCATGTGCGTACGTAAGACTTACCATCTCCATGTCGTGGTGTAATATGATTTCCACCACCACCTTACTTTGATTGGTATAATGGTGTAATGAATAAATATATATGATTATTATAAAATTATACTAAATCTGAGATATTCTATCATCCACTCCAATACCATTCAATAATTATGGGAATGATATCATCGCTCATGTGTACGTACAGATTACCGTCTCCACGACGCGATGAGATTCATTCTTCATGTTAACCATTAATGAATGATTATAAAGTATATATATTGAATAATAATGAAATATATGACCGAATAATGCTACTGGATTTATGTATATATATATATATGTCGTCTACTTACTTCCATTAAAGTCAATAAGGAATGGAAATCAGCGTTCATGCGTACGCAGGACCTTCTGTCTCCGTAGACAGTGTATTTCATTCCATTTATCAATCTATTATGTTATTAATATATATAAATCATGTTTCGCATTCTAGAATTAGTTAATCATGATCTATGTAATTATATGAATAATTAGAAGTCAAAACAAGGATGATAAATGAAATGATTTTACACAAAATTCTACTTTAATATGGAATTGACAAATGAATGTGTAATATAAAGTCAAAAGTAAATCATATGTGATATTATATATATTATTATGGTTCTATTAAAAGTTAATAATATTTTAAAACCTACTATATAGGATTCTCGGACACATATGGATTAAATTAGACATAAGGTAAGGGATAATTATTCCAATCTCATTCTTATCTGGGATTATTTATTCGCAAGTATTTACTGGGGTTATGTATATCATCCATGTCCATGATTTCTAAAAAAATCATAAAATGATTACAATTATTCCATGTATGTTTAAAGTAATTTTAACCCTTTTTTGACTTTTACCAGATGCTATAGAAGGAATTTTCTTTTACCATATGAGGTACATTTTTACTTTTCTAGAAAAAGTACGAGAAGAATTTTTTTTAACATAAATGGAATGAATGGATTTTATGGTTTTGTATTTCCTTATTTACATCAATATTCCTCTACATCATTTCATGATTATTTAAAGAAATTATTTTATTCTAAAATTGCATGACATTTTGAGAAAAAAATATTATTTTGAAGACGAAAGGATTTTTTTCCCAAGAATTCATTTCAATTGTTTTATCAAAATTATTTTCCATCTAATATGATATAGGGTTACGTTTGTATCCCTATTATTACATTGATTTTATTATTTTATTAAGGAATTATTATTATAAATTCCTTTTATCTTATATGGATTATGTTATTATGGCATGATGTTTAAAAATCTCATTTTATTACAAGGGTTATGCTATGATGTTTGATTTATGAATTTTTTGAACAAACAAGAATGGTTTCATTATGAGATGGGTGGGACCTGTATCTCTTTCCAATGTATTGGGTAATGATTTATATCTCATTAGATAGACATGGCTGGAACAACAAGTAAATTCGGTTCAGTAATATAGGGTCGGAATGGAAAGTAAACCCGGTTCAGTAATTGACTTTGTCCACTATGATGGTCTTGGAAACAATGCCTTGGATACTATGAAAATAATGTCATGTGATTAATGGTTTTCCACTATTCCATATTTTATTCCAATGCTATTTTATTGTGATTAATTTTCCTTTAAGATCTATCCATTATGTACTTCCATGATTTATTTCACGTTCTGATATTTTGATGTTTAAACATTATGTTCATGTAGTTAAGTTCAAATGTGTATGGTTTGTTATATGTTCTCCATGTTTATCATTACTGATAATTTGAGATCACCCTTTTAATTTTTTCTTATCCCCATGATATAAAGAACGGTTTTAGGTAAGAAAACAAAAGCGGGAGATCATTATGAGAGATGGTGGAGATATTCCACCATGATTAGAAGATTAAGTTCCAAGTTCCCAAAGACACTAAACTAATATGGTCTTTTTGATTCTGTTTTTTTCATGTAATTTTTATTCCACAAATGTAATGTATGTCCATTTACGTCAGTCTTGGGTCTCAACAGTTGGTTTCAGAGTGACGGTTTAGTTAAAATTTGGAAACTAGGATGTGAAAACATTAGTTAGATCCCTAGAGATATTTCTAAGGTAAGTCTAGGGATATCCCTATGGTTAAGTATATATATAGGTTATAGTCCTAGAATTATGGTAATGATCTTAGAATTAAAACTAAGATGTTATATATTGAAGGTAATCCCACTTTATTATGTTGTTTTCCAATCATTATTTTTGCCTTTAACATTATTATTTCGGGGATTTATACAAAGGCTCGAACACGAAGGAACCGTGTTGATTAATGTAATGGAAAATGCAATGATTTTCTTCCAGAAAATCAAAATGTTATAGGAGATGAGTGAAAAATATTTTTTTTATACTTACACAAGCTATGAATCATTCTGGACTTCCAAATGAGCAGAGAAGGGAACAATATTCTTTTGAGTCCTTCATGAGGAAACATCAAACTTCTTTCAATGGGTCTTCTAATCTACTTATTCCTGAACAATGGATTAGTACCATTGAAAAGATATTTTCCATACCTCGCTGTTTAAAACATTAAAAATGAATTTTAGCTATTTACTGTTTATAAGGTGAAGCAGAACAATGGTGGACTCTAATTAAGTATACAAGTCCCCAAGAGTAAATTGAATCCATGGAATGGGATGAGTTCAAGAACTTGTTTTCCAAAAATTACTTCCCTCTCATTCTTCAAACAAAGATGGAAAATGATTTCCTTAAGATTAAGAAAAAGGATAATGAATCTGTTGTCATATACGAAGCTAATTTTACATGGCTTGCAAGCTATGCATCAAGATTTATCATCCAACATGAATGTAAAGATGATCAATTCTTCAGTGGCATAATACCGTGTCTTCAAAGGGCGTTATCTATAAGAGTCTTCAGTATCTATGAAGAAATTGTGTGTTGTGATATCAAGGTAGAACTGGAATTTGGTGTTACGTATCCATATTATGGTTTTGACAAGAAATTAATGATGGATTTCAAGGAAAATCTCAAAAAAATGGTGAAAAGAAGACAAATGTTTCGTTATGCTCAAAGTGTGGAAAGAAGCATGGTGGAGATTATCTTAAAGGGACTAGAAAATGATTTATGTGTAGAAAAGAAGGTTATCAAGAATCTGAGTGTCTAAGTAATGGGAAAAAGTTAGATATGATGTGAATAAAGAAAATACTATAGAAAATTCACCACCAACACTTTAATGCTACAAGTGCAAGGAAATGGGGCATTATACTAACCAATGCCCTAATCCAATGGTTAATGATGACTGACATCAAAAAACTCTTAAGTAAAAGCACAAAGGGAAGTCACATGTGATCACTATTAGCGATGTTGAATATGACAATGAAGGGGTGAAATGATTATGTTATTATGTAATGGGATTCCAAATTAGTGTTGTGGAATCTCATTTATAGTATTGTGGAATCATGGAATATCTATGTATTGGTTTATTTTGGTTTTCAATAATTACATGGTACCGATAAAAATGAAAAGTTATTGAAATATTTTTGGAAAGTAGATTATATGCACATAATGAAGGGATAAGAATAAAATAATATTGTTTATATTATTAATGAGCTCATGACGTATTTAATTACAAAGTGACATCATGGTTTCAGTAGACAGAAATTTTTGGATTTTGGTATGTGGAAATAATTTACATTTGATAGCATTCATGTTTTCACTAAGGTTCTATGGTAATTTATGTTTCAAGAATACATGATTAAGGTATTCACATGTTTGGAATATTACCAACAAGATATATCTTATGATATATGGGGGGTAAATGATGGTAATCACATGCTTGGTAAATGACCTATCTGGTAAACTTTTTCATTATACTATGACATTGGATATATGTATTTTGAATAAGCCTAAATAATGGAATGGATTATGTTAGACATAAGATATTATTGTTTTAGGCTAGAACTTCTTAATATTATTACTTAAATGTTATAATAGTATAGTTTTAGAAAAAAGGACAACATGTAGGATGGGCGACAACCCGTCGCGTCGGATAAGGCTTCGGTAAGCGAACCCACAACCAAAGTGAGACAGGACATTATCGCATATCACTGGCCTACAATAAGTCCATTGTTAGTAGAAATTAGTTTTATTTTATTATGTGGTATGATATATGATTTATAAGTCCATTTTTTGATCCATATAGGATTAATATCACCATATGCGGACTTCTGTATATTTAATAACATTTTCTAACCGTGTGATTGAGAAAGATGGAATGACACATCATTCTATCACATGATCTGCTAATACTTCACGAATGAAAAATTCAACTTCATTTCTTTAATAAATGAAGTGGAAATTTTTCATGTAGTGAACGACGATGATATTACTTTGAAATCAGGTAAGTGTTCCTCATAATGCAAAAATTCAACAAATTTAGGGAAATTAACTTGAAGACAAAAAATGTTGTCCTAGTACCCCAATATCCAATGAATTAGATAGTACCATAGATCTTTACAAATGTATGGATTTGTGATTTTTGGATTTTTCATAGCCGTGTTCTCTACCACTCTCTATCAGAACGTGATGGTTAGATTTCTTTTCCATATCCATGTTTTCACCTATGTTCCCCTATGTGGAAACCCATTGATGAGTTAATTTGGGAAACTTTTATGTTTATTACATTAATTTTTAAAATTATTTATTCCTTTTTACAATGTGAGTTTCTATGATAGAAACTTACAAGTACTAAACGATTAATAACCCTGAGGAATTTCGAGGGTAAAATTTATTTTAAGGGGGGTAGAATGTAACACCCCGAGATTTTATGAGAATTTTTTTTTTAATTTTGTTGTTGTCTTGTGATTTACCCTAAACCATGATTATCTTGCGCTATACTCAACACCGTATTAGATTGTAGCATATGTAAACATTATTCTTGGTATGTGGTGCACACATGGACGACCTTACTCGATAATGTGTGTTGTAAGAAATACTGAGTTTCACTAAACAACGATATATTGTTATAATATTATTATGAACTGGTCAGTATTAATATTATTAACGACATTTTTTATTTTTTAACATTATCATTCATCATATAGACATTCTAGAACATGGTATGAGAACAAAATAATTTTTTCTGGTAAAATAATTATTTTTCAAAAATGCAATTTTCCCGTCTTTTGATTGCACACACACTGTAAATATAATTTTTGACACGTCTATAAGATCAATTTGACAAAATATACATATTCATTTCTATAAGGATATAAAAATTAACTTTTTATTATTTTTTAATATGTTTATGTTAACTTTCATATTTTGATGAAAAGAAATAATACCCCAAATTTCAATTAAAAACAATTTTTTTCATCAAGATAATTTATATGGTTAAATTATAATATTGAATGGTTTTAAATTATAAATAGAATATATTTTTACCATTTAATATTATGTATTTCATTATCATTAATTTTACATTGAATTTATAGGTAAAACCATTTCAATCTTTTGAAATGTTTTAACAATTAAAACTCGTTTTATCAACAATGGGATTAATGTTAAATTAATTATTGCAACCTCTGCATTTTGAATTTTGAAATATGGATCCCATATTTGGAATCATAAGCTCCAGTTTATTTTTATAGGATAATTTTATTTTTTGTTCATTATGAATTGTAACTACTGTAAATTTGTTTTTACGATAGTTGAAGGTAAATCTAGTAATAAAGGGTAAATATAATATTATAAAATTACCCTAACACTTGACTAAATATAATTTAATAACTATATTTCATCCTAATATATAATTGGGTCTAAATTGTATCTTTTGGATCCCACTTGTATGTGATTAAGACCTTTAATTTATTTTATTTAAGGAATGTGAAATATGTCCAACTCAAACATTGATAATTAATGTATTTTTAATAAAAGGTTATAGTGAATATAAATTCGATTATAAATACTCATTTGAAAGATAAAATGCTTTTATTCATAATGGTGATTTATTTGTGATTTTTGAGAAATATATAATTACGATAATAGCTTATAAATCAATGATGTATAAATTATTTTTTTAGTGAGAAATCAATAATATATTTTTTATTAAAAAAATAATACCAATCCATAAGTCCATAAACACGAAAAAACCATATTGGTAGAGTATATATATACCATAATCATACAATGAACTAATTTTTGACAATTTTGAGCCTTATAAAAGCGATGATGACACTTATATTATTTTACATTTAATAATGTCAATGTTGCCACCATCATAATTTAATAAATATAATAATTTACAGGATTTGATTTTAAGATGAAAAATTTGAGTGAAAGTATTATTATGAATGATTGTACATTTATCTTCATCATAGTAATTTATTTTTAATTTTTATCCAAAAAATAAATATATTAATTAATTATACAAAAATGTTGTAGTAATAATTTTTTAAGAGAAATATCAAATAAATTGTTTTAAACATATTAAAATAAATATTATATGATCTAATTAATGTGATCCGAAAATTTTATAGAGTATTATGAAATATAAGAAATCTATTAAATATTTTGGTTCAAATATATCCTCTGTGTGGATTTTATTTAAATTCAAATAAATGAATAGTTTCAAAATTGACACTATTGATATTTTATAAAAATAACATATTATTAAATTGTTTAAAAATCACAAGAAATATTAAAAAATTATAAAATAAAATTTATATGGTCTACAATTTCATAATATATCTAATTATGGAAAATTAAAGACACATAAGTAAGTATTTATAACAATTTATAATTTAGAATATTATTACCACAAATAAGATTAAATAGATTAAATAATGATAAATCAAATTGATAAGGTTTAAATTAATTTTCCAACAAGTATAAATTTTATTAAATGATGGTATTACAACCCTATATAATCTAATATTCATATTTGAGTCATTTTGGATGTTTTTAGATGGGGATTGAGTTTATTATAAATTAATATTTTGGAGGTTTCCAAAAGTGCCCCTCTCCTCTCTTACAAAAGGTCAACTCCTCTGTCTTCTATTCACTCCATTTTAAGCATTCAATCTCGTCCAACCCCTAAAAATTCCTCTTCTAAACCAATCTAGTAATATAATATAGGTTCTGGTCTTCTCAAAAAACCAACTCTAGTGCCCTAAGAGGATGTTTAAAAAAGGCACATTGAGGATGAGGTAATCTCTTCTACCGATTCATTCATGTTTCTTTCTTCTTATACTTCTTATTCATTAGTTGTTTATCTATATAGAAATAAAATCAGTATCAATAATATAATGATATGTTATTATAAATATGAAACAACCCTATTTTACCTTATATCCATCCTACGAAAAATTAAATCATCGCACGTGCGTACGTACGGAATATCGTCTCTACGTCGTGGTGTGATCTGTTTTCCACCACCACCTTACATGGATGGGTATAATGGTGAAAAAAATTACTATATATGATTATTATAACATGATTCTAATTTTGAAAATTTCTATTATCCACTCTAATACCATTAAATAATTATGGGAAATATATCATCGCTCGTGCCTACGTACTGATTACCATCTCCACAATGTGATGAGATTCATTCTTCATGTTAACCATTAAAGAATGATTATAAAGTATATATATTGAATAATAATGTTATATAAGACATAATAATCGTACTGGATTAATAAATATATATATATATATGTCATCTACTTACTTCCATTCTTGTCAATAAGGAAAAAAACAACATTCATGCGTACGTACGACCAACCATCTCCATTAACGGTGTATTTCACTTCATTTATCTATATTATATATATATATATATGTAATGAATGTATATATTATATGTAAATCATGTTTTACATTATATAAGTAATTAAATCATGATAATATCAATAACAAGAAGTCCAAACATGTATGATAAATGAAATGATTATTACCCAAAACTTTGCTTCAACATGGAATTGATAGATGAATGGTTAATATAAAGGCATAAGTGAATCATATATGATGTCATAAAAATTAATATGATTCTTAAATAAGTCAATGAAATTATTTAAATTATTATACAGGATTTTTGGGCACGTTTGAAAAAAATTGGACATAAGCTAAGGGACAATTCTTACAATCTCGTTCTTATTCTAGATTGCTTATTCGTAAGTATTTATTGGGTTTATGTTTATCATCCATATCCATGCTTTTGAAACAAATGTTTTCATAAAACGTTTACTATTCATCCATGTATGTTGAAATGCATTTTTAACTTTTTTTACCACATGATATGGAAGGAATCATTCTTCAGTTTACCATATGAGGTGGTTTTTTATTTTTCCTGAAAAAGTATGAGAATAAGGTATTTTTAACTTATATTGTATGAACAAATTTTTAAACTTTCATAACTCCTTATATCCATGAATCATCCTATACAATATATCATTATGATTTTAAACAAAGTCTTTTTCTTGTAAAATAACATGGAATTTTGAGAAAAGAAAATGATTTTGATAAAGAATTGATATTTTCATCAAGAATTCATTTCAAGTGTTTTATCAAAACTATTTTACATCTATGATGACATTATTTAATATGTTTATGGTTCAAGTATAATTTCTCTATTATTTATATGGTTTTATTTTTATTATGATGGAATGATATCCATTTGTTTTATATAGATTATGTTATGATGGCATGATGTTTATGAATCCCATTCTATTACATGGGTTATGCTATAATGTATGATTAATGATTTTTTGGCACACAAATAAATAGTTTCAATATGAGATGGGTGGGAACTATATCTCCCTCAAATGCATTAGGAAAATATTTATATCTCATGATATATACATTGATGGAATGACTAATAAAATCTAGTTCATCAATACAGTGCTAGAACGGTAAGTAAACCCAGTTCAGTAATGGAATTTGTCCACTATGAATGGTCTTGGTAGAAATGACTTGGATACTATTGAAATCATATCATGTGCTTAATGATTGGGCACAATTATATATTTTATTTTATCCTGATTAATATTCCTTTGTGATCTATTCCTTATGTAATTCCATGATTTATGTCATTACTCATGTTTTATGTTCATGTTTTTACATTCATATGTTTATGGAATGTTTTATATTTTCCATGTTTACCCTTACTGAGCATTTGAGATCAACCTTTTTATGTTTTCTTTTTCCCAGGATATAAGGAAATATTTTAGGTATGAAAAAAATGGGAATAAAATTATGGAAGATGTTGAAGATCTTTCACCATGATTAGAAGATTATGTTTTGAGTTTACAAAGAGACTAAATTAATACAGTCTTTGGGCATCTGTTTTTGACATGTATAAAGTATTCCCCAAAAGTAATGTCATTCCAATGTACATCACGCTTTGGGTCTCTACAGTTGGAATCAGAGTGAAGGTTTAGTGAACCTTTGGAAACTAGGATGCGAAAACTTTAGTGAGGTCCCTAGAGAAATTTCTATGGTATGACTAGGGATGTCCCTATGGATTATTATAACTATAGGCTATAGTCTTAGATTTTTTTGGACGATCATGAATAACCTAGGGTGAACCTAATGTGTCATGGATTAAAGAATATGTGATAAGTTAGACATCCCATGAGGGAATTTTTATGATTATGTAGTTCCTCATTATTTTAATTATTTCTTACACAAAGGTTTCTGGTTTTACTTAATGGAGGGAACCAGAAGGAATTGGTTTAACTATGAATCTGATGGACAAATTGGTTACTATGAGTAGTAAAATTGCATAATTCCTAGAGATAAAGATATTGTGTTTTTTCTGAATTAGTCATCATGATATATGATTAACATGGTGAACTTTATTGGTATTCCCAACTCTTTAAATAAGTGGAAGATGGAATTTTATGCATTTTCTCAAGGATTGGATCATAGAGGAAGGATGATGAAGCTTTCTATATATCAAGAAGAAGGGAAGAAGAACCTTAAGGAATTCATCAAATGGGGGGGAAGATGATAACTATGTGGGGAAAAGGGTCACAGATTGAATGCAACAGCCTGAGCTTTTATGAGAAATATTATTTTTAATTTCATTGATATTTTATGTTGTACTCTTCCCCAATATTAGCTTGTAAAATACGCAACCCCGTATTAGCTTGTAGTATACACAACCCTATTCTTGGCTTATGTTGCACACAATTTTAGGTTCTTTCGAATAAAATTCATTTTACACAACACCAATTATATATTTTGATCTAGGTATAAATGAACTATGTTTTGATTTTGTTATATGAAACACCAACGGAAGCTTTCACTACACGCAACCCTGACTTGTCATGCATTACACGCAGTAACAACCTTCCTCGATACCGTGTGTTATACGCAATACTGTGTTTCACTAAAAATGATATATTGTTATAATATTATTATAAAATAGCCCTTATGAATATTATTAATCACATTTTTAATTTTATAACATTATAATTCATTTTACACATATCCTAGAACATGCTATGAGTACAAAATAAATTTTTTTGGGTAAAATAAGTATTTTTCAAAAAATGCTGTTTGTTCGCCTTTTGATGGTGCACCAACATTAAATCTAGTTTCAGAAATGTTTATAAGTACAATTAAACAAAATAATATTATTAATTTCAATATGGATATAAAAATTATCTTTGGATAATTTTTTCATATTTTTATGTTATCTTTTTTATTTTGATGAATAGTAAATATATGCTAAATTTTTCTTAAAAACAACTTTTTTCATCAAGATAATTTATATTGTTAAATTATATAATTTAATTGTTTTAAATTATAAATATAATATTTTTTTTACCATTAATATAATGTATGTCATTACCATTAATTTTACATTGAGTTCATAGGTAAAAACATTTCAATCTTTGGCAAATGTTTGAACTTTTAAGACCAGTTTTCATAACAAATGGATTAATTTTAAATTAATTACTGAAGATTCTGTATCTTCAATTTTAAAAAATGGATTTCATATTTGGATTCAGAGGGTCCAAATTATGTTAATTAGTTACTTTTATTTTTTTGATATTATGAATAGTAACTACAGTAATTTATATTTAATATAGTTATAGGTAAATCAGGTAATTAAGGGTAAAAATAAATTATAAAATTACCCAAAAACCTGCTAATGTTCAATTGGATGAATATAAGTCGACGCAAATAACCTAAGGGTAAGAATAGATTCATTTCATGGTCTTTTGACCATGAAAATGATGTAATTATTATTAAAACCAAAGAAAGTGACAACATGTCACTCTCTTATATCATATAAGTCTAATAATTTTAATTTAGTGATAAACTTCATACAATATCAAATATAAATAGTCACCAGAAATATAATAAAATTATCTAATTCATGTGAATTTATTTATTATTTTTATGTATTATATAATTATCATTTATGGTGACACAATACAGATGTAGACATTATTTTATTGATTGGAAAATCAAATAAATGGTTTTAAAAGTATTAAAATTAATTTTATATGAACTATTTAATGGGATCCATGAATTTTTAAGATGAATATTACATTTTTGGGATATATTAAATATTTTTTTAGAATATACCTTCTGTTTGGATTTTATTTAAATTTTAATAATTGAATAGTGTTAAAATTGACACAATTGATATTTTATAAAAATAACATATTATTAAATTGAATAAAAATCATAAAAATATTTAAAAAATAAAAAATTAAATTTATATGGTCTAAAATTTTATAAAGTATCCAATTATGGGCAATTCAAAACACATAAGTGAGTATTTATAAAAATTTAGAATTTAGAATCTTATTAACCACAAATAAAATTAAATATATTAAATAAGGATAAATAACAATGTTAGGGTTTAAAATAAAATCAAAACATGTCTAAATTTTATTGGTTGATACTATTACAACCTTATATCTTCTTATATTTAATTTTTTTATTTTGGATGTTTTTATGTGGGGTTTGAGTGTGTTATCAAATAATATTTCTGAGGTTTCTAAAAGTACCTCTCTCCTCTCTTATAAAAGGGCAGCTCCTCCCACTCCTCTTCACATAATTTTGAGCAATTAGTATTGGCCAAAACCTTTCTATTTCCCTTATAAAATTCTTAAAAAAACATAATATAGGTCCTGGTCTTATTCAAAGACCATCTTTAATGACCTAAGAGGAGGTTTAGAAGAGGCATGTCGAAGAAGAGGTAATATCCTTTACCGATTCATTAAAATTTATTTCTTCTACTACATCCTCTTATTTATTTATTTCATTATTAAGTAATAACATCATTATCACTAATATAATGATATGTTATTATAAATATGAAACAACCCTATTTCACCTTTTATCCATCCTATGGAAAATGAAATCACCACGCGTGCGTACATACAGAATACCGTCTCCACGCCGTGGGGTAATCTGTTTTCCACTACCTCGATACCTGGATGGGTATAATGTTTTAAAGAATAACTATATGTTATTATTATAACAAGATACTAATTCTGAGATATTGAATCATCTACTCCATTTCAATTCAATAATTATGGGAACAATATTATCCCACATGCGTAAGTACGGATTACCGTCTCCACGATGTGATGAGATTCATTCTCCATGTTCACCATTAGAGAATGATTATAAAGTATATATAATGAATAATAATGAGATATATGGAATAATAATGCTAATGGATTTATGTATATATATATATATATTTATGTCATCTACATACTTCCATTCAAGTCAATAAGGAAAGGAAAACAACATTCATTTGTATGTATGGACTACCGTCTCCCTGAATGGTGTATTTCATTTCCTTTATCTATCTATTATATATATATAATGAATATATATATGGTATATAAATCATATTTTAAATTATGGAAGTATGTAAATCATGATAATATCAATAATAACAAGTCCAAACATGTATGATAAATGAAATGATTATTACCCAAAATGTTGCATCAACATGGAATTGATAAGTGAATGGGTAATATAAAGTCATATGTGAATCATATATGATGTCATAAAATTACTATTATTCTTGAAAAATACAATGACATTATTTAAATCATTATATAGGAGTTTCAAACACGTACAAGAGAAATTGAACCTAAGGAAAGGGATAATTATTCCATTCTTGTTCTTATCCGGAATTGTTTATTCGTATGTATTTACTTGGGCTATGTTTATCATCCATGTACTGGTTTTCTAAAAAAATTCTTTAAATTTTTAATATTATTCCTAGTATTTTTATAGTAATTTTTAACTTATTTTGATTTTTACCACATGGTATGGAAGGAATCTTTATTTTTTTACCATACGAGGTACTTTTAGACTTTTCCAACAAAAGTACGAGAAGATCATTTTTTTAACTTATACGGCATGAATGGATTTTTACAGAATCATAACACCTTATATCCATGAATATTTCTCTACAAGATTTAATCTTTAATTTTAATGAAATTATTTTCTTTTAAAATTGCATGGCATTTTGAGAAATAAAAATGATTTTGAAGAAGAAGTGATATTTTCCTCAAGAATTCATTTCAAGTGTTTTGTCAAAACTATTTTCCATATAAGATAGAATTCTTTAATATGGTTATGTTTCAAGTATAATTTCCCAATTATTTATATGTTTTGATTTTTATTATGATGAAATGGTATCCATTTATTATCTAAGGATTATGTCATGATGGGACGATGTTTATGTAACCCATTTTATTTATTGTGTTATGATGAAGGGTTTATATTTCTTCTGTGGCTCACAAATGAATATTTTCATTATGATATGTGTGGGACCATTATCTACCTCCAATGCATTGGGTAATGATTTATATCTAATGAGATAAACATGTCCGGAACCAAAATTAAAATCTAGTTCAGTAATAAGTGGTTGTAATGGCAAGTAAATCTAGTTCAGTAATGGACTTTGTCCACTATGATGATCTCAGCAGTAATGCCTTGGATACTATGAAAATCATGTCATGTACTTAATGGATTTCTAAAATTACATGTTTTATTTTATCATGATCAATGTTCCTTTGTGGTCTATTCCTTAAGTACTTCCAAGATATTTCTAATTACTCATGATTTTGATTTTTTATGTTCATATTTTTACGTTCAAATGTTAATGGATTGTTTTACGGTATCAATGTTTACCCTTACTGAGCATTTGAGGTGACCCTTTTTATGTTTTATTTTCCCCATGATATAAAGAAAGGTTTTCGTTATGAAAACAAAAGGGGGAGGTCTTTATGGGATATATTGAAGATCATTCACCATCATTAGAATATTATATTCCATGATTCCAAAGACACTAAACTAATACGGTCTTTGGGAGTCTGTTTTTATCATGTATTAATTATTCCACAAAAGTAATGTCATGACTATGTAAATAAAGCTTTGGGTCTATATATTTGCTCTGATACCAAATATAATGACCCAAACATGAAGTACATGGACATTACATTAATTTTTCGGAATACTTAATACATTAAACAAATCACCCAATGACCATAATAGTTTAGTGTCTTTGCAAACTTGGAATATAATCATCTAATCATGGTGAATGATCATCAACATATCCCATAAATTTCATCCACTTTTTCTCTTAACTAAAAAAATTATTTATATCCTGGGGAAGAGAAATTATAAAAAGAGTGATCTTAAATTATTTGTAAGGGTAAACATATAGAACATAAAAAAATCCATAAACATTTGAACGTAAAAACAAGAACATAAAACATGAGTAATAACATAAATCTTAGTAGTACATAATAATTTAATCACAAATGAACACTAATCAGGATAAAATATCATGGGAATAAAACATGTATTTGTGGAAAACTATTAAGAACATTATATGATTTCTATAGTTTCCAAGGCATTTCATCCAAGACCATCACAGTGGACAATTTGCATTACTGAACTGGGATTACTTGATGTTCCAGAACTATATTACTGAACAAGATTTACTTGTTGTTCCATCCATGTCTACCTCATGAGATATTAATCTTTACCCAGTTCATTTGATGGAGATATAGGTCCCACCAATATCATATTGAAAACATTCTTTCTGTGGCACAAAATAAACATAAATCATTCATGAAAACCCAACGAATAAAATGGGTTTCATAAACATTATCTCTTCATAACATAATCAATAAAAAATAATGGATAAAATTTCATCATAAAAAAATCAAAGCATTTAAATAAGAGAGACATTATACTTGAAACAAAACCATATTAAATAATGTCATTATATATGGAAAATTGTTTTGATAAAACACATGAAATGAATTCTTGACAAAATATCCTTTCTTATTTTAAAATAATTTTCTTTTCCCAAAATTCTTTGCAATTTTAAAAGAAAAGTATTTTGTTTAAAATAATCATTAAATCTTGTACCGGAAGATTCAGGAAAATAAGGCATCATGAAACCTTAAATATATGTTCATGTTGTATATGTTAAAAAACATTCTTCTCTTACTTTTGCCGGAAAAGTCAAAAAGTACCTCATATAGTAAACAAAAGAATGATTCCTTCCACACCATGTTGTAAAATTAGAAAAGGGGAAAATGAAATTAAACATACGTGGAATAATAGTAAACATTTTATGAAAATATTTTTATATGAAGTGGACATGAATGATAAATATAACCCTACCAAATCCTTACGAATAAACAATCTCAGGTAAGAACGAGATTGGAATAATTATCTCTTAACTTATGTCCTATTTCATCAATATGTGTCCAAGACTCTTGTATAGTGGGTTTAAACATTTTATTAACCTGAAAAAGAACCATAATAAAATTTATTATATCATATATGATTCAATTATGACTTTATATTACCCATTCATTTGTCAATTCCATGTTAAAGCATCATTTTCGGTAAAATCTTTTCATTTATCATTTGTGTTTTGACTTGTAATTATTTAAATGATTACTTAGATTATGATAACGTACTTCTAGAATTTATAAAATTATTTATATATATTCCTAATATAATATATTGATAAATGGAATGAAATAAACTGTTCATGGAGACTGTATGCAATATGTACGCATTAACGTTGTTTTCCTTTCCTTATTGACTTGAATGGAAGTAAGTAGATGATATATATATACATATAGATAAAAAAATCCAGTAGCATTATCATGTGTTATATTTCATTATAATTGAATATATATACTTTATAATCATTCTTTAATGGTTAACATGAAGAATGAATCTCATCGGTCATGGAGACGGTAATCCGTAGGTACACACGAGCGATGATATCATTCCCATAATTATTGAATGATATTTTAGTTGATGATAGAGTATCTAAAAATTAGTATCATGTTATAAAAATCATATATAGTTATTCTTTACAACATTATACCCATCTAAGTAAGGTGGTGGTGGAAAACAGTTTACACCACGACATGGAGACGGTATTCCGTACGTACGCACGCGTGGTGATTTCATTTTCCGAGGATGGATAGAAGGTAATATAGTGTTGTTTCATATATATAATAACATATCAGTATATGATAGATACTTTTGACATTGATTTATAATGGAAAAATAAAAAAATGAAGGAGAAGAATGAATGAATTTGAAAGAATCGGTAAAGGATATTACCTCTTCATCGACGCGCCTCTTATAAACCTCCTCTTAAGGCACTAAAGTTGGTCTTTTTAAAAGACCCAAACATCCAGAATGTTACTAGGGAAGTTGAGAAGTTTAATGTGCAGAGGTGGGCTGAGCATTAATGCTCAAAATTGTGTCAATAGGAGAGGGATGAGGTGCCCTTTTATAAGATAAGAGAGGGGAACTTTTGGAAACCTTAAAAATATTATTTTATATTAAATTCAAACCCCACATAAAAACATCCATAATTATTCAAATTCTAATCAAAGATGAGATAGGGTTTTAATATCATCATAAAATAAAACATATACATTTTGGTAAATTATTTTAAACCCTATCAATTTGATTTATCCTTATTTAATCAATGTAATCTTATTTATGTTAATAATATTCTAAAGTTTAAATTTTTATAAATAATTAATTATGTGTTATGAATTGTCTATAATTAGAGACATTATTACATTTTAGACTATAATTTTCAATTTGTATATTTGAAATATTTTTGTGATTTCTAAAAAATTTAATAATATGATATTTTTATAAAATATCAAGTGTCAATTTTGACACTATTCAATTATTTGAATTTAATTTAAATCCCCACAGTTGATAAATTTGAACCAAAATATTTAATAGATTCCAAACATGTCATATTTATCTAAAAAAATCATCGAAAACATTAATTTGTTATTATAACATTTATTTTAATAATTTTTAAAAAAATTATTTGATATTTCCCTTAATAAAATTATTACTACAAATTTTTTTGTAATTATTTAATATAATTATTTGTTGAATAAAAATTTTAAAAAACAAAATATGATGAATATAAATACTATATCTTTGATAATATTACTTGTACTCAAATTTATCATCTTAAAATCACTACATTTAAATTTCTATATTTTTTATATTATGAAGGTGAAAACATTGACATCATTTAATATAAAATAATATGAGTGTCATAATATCATTTATAAGGCTCCAAATGGTAAAATATTAGACCAATGAGTTCATATGGTATACATGTACATGAAAAATAAGTTTTGGTCAGGTGTTTGTTCATTTGATGGTCACTATTAGTTTAATAAAAACGATAGTATTGATTTTTCACTAAATAAAAAATTTATGTATCACTATTGTGTCACCATTAATGATAATTATTTAATCCCTAAAAATAATAATTATTTTCACATGATGCAGGTAATTTTATTATCTTTCAATTGACTATTTATGTTCAATGTTTTATGGATTTTATCACTAAATTAAAATTATTACACTTATAAGATATAAGAGAGTGACATGTTGTCACTTTCTATTGTTTTAATAATAATTACATAATTTTCATAGTAAAATGTCAATTAAATGAATCTATTCCAACCCTTAGGTGATATGAATTGAATTTTATTCATCCAATATAATTTTTTCCAGTTTTATGGTAATTTCATAATCTTATTTTTACCCTTAATTAGCCATATTACATTTAACTGTATTAAATAAAAATTACCCTAGTTAATATTCATAATATAAAAAAATAAAAGTAACCTAGTAACATAATTTGGAGCCACTGAATTCAAATATGAAATCCATTTTTCAAAATTCAAAAACATAGAAGTTTCGGAAATTAATTTAAAACAAATCTCGTTGTTATAAAAACAGGTTTTAAAAGTTAAACCATTGCCAAAGATTGAAATGATATTACCTATGAATTCTGTGTAAAATTAATGATAATGACATAAATTATATTAAATTGAAAAAATATATTATAATTATACTTTAAAACCATTAAATATTATAACTTATCCATTAAAATTATCTTGATGAAAAAAGTTGTTTTTAATTAAAATTAAGTGTATTTTTACTATTAATCAAAATACGAAAGTTATCAGAAAAATATTAAAAATTTATCCAAATAAATTTTTTATATATTTATTACAATGAATAAGTTTATTTTGTCAAATTGAACTTATAATTTTGTCAAAAACTAGATTTAATGTTGGTGGGCCATCAAAAGGCGGAAAAACTGTATTTTTTGAAAAAAAAATTATTTTACCCAAAATATTTATTCTTTTCCCATACCATGTTCTATAATATGTGTGAGATGAATGATAATGTTATAAAATTTAAAATTTGGTTAATACTATTTATTATGGCTAGTTCATAATAATTTCATAACAATATATCATTGATTAGTGATACTCAGTATTGCTTAAAACATATGCAATTGAGGAAGGTAGCTATTGCGTATAATAGTAACCAATAATAGTGTTTGTGTATACTACAAGATAATATGGTGTTGCGTACAACAAAATATAATATTGGTGTAGAGTTCAACAAAATACATCAATAAAATAAAAAAAATTATTCCTCATAAAATCTAGGGGTGTTACATTCTACCTCCCTTGAAATGAATTTCACCCTTGAAATTCCTCGGGGTTATAAATCATTTACTACTTGAAAGTTTATTTCATAGAATCCCACATCATAAAAAAGAATACTAAAAAATTATTTAAAAAGGAACGTTAGAAACATAATAGCCACCCAATATAACATAGCACTCGGTTCCCACATAGGAGAATATAGGTGAAAATATGGATATTGAAGAGAAATCTAACCTTCATGTTCTGATTAAGAATGTTAGAGAACATGGATATGAAAAATCCAAAAATCACAAAGTCATAATTTTGTGATGATCTAAGGTACCATCTTATTCATCAGATATGAAGGTACTTGGACAACATTTTTGGTTTTCAATATCATTTCACTAAAGGTGAAAATTTTAAATTAGAAGAAATACGTACTTGATTTTGGTAAAATCTCATCATTGGTCATTCCATGACCAATTTCCACTTCATATCCTAAAGAAATGATGTTTAATTTTTCATTCATTAATTGTTAGAAGATCATTTCATTGAATGATAGGTCATTCTATCTGTCTTTATCACAAACAGTTTAGCACAAATTATTAAATCTAAATAAGTCCATATATGGTGATATTAACCACATATGATTACAATAATGGACTTATACTTCATCGATTATACCGCTTAATAAAATAAAACTAATTTATACTAACCAGGGACTTCCTATAGGTCAGTGGTAGGCGATAAAGGCTTATCTCACTTCCATTAGGGGTCCGATTCCTGCAGCATTGTCCGACGCGATGCGTTGTCTCCCGTTCTATGGGTTTTATTTTTTCTAGAACTATAATATTATAACATTTCAGAAATAATATCAAAAAGTTCAATCCTTAAACAATAAAATCTGATGTCTAACTTAATTCATTCTAATCTTTAGGATTATCCAAAATACTTCTATCCATGCTCACAGTAGAAGGGAAACAATTAAAAGAATGGTCATAAAACAGCCATGTGATTACCATCATATATCCCCCATATATCATAAGATATATCTTTTTGGTTACAATACAAAAATGTGAATACCATTATCATGTATTTTCTTGAAACATGAATTACCATAAATCCTTAGTGAAAATAGGAATGTTGTCAAATGTAAACTCTTTCCACATACCAAAATCCAGAAGATTATCTATACTCAAACAATGATATCACATTTTTTATATCAATTGTAAAGACCCGTAAAATTCAAGGGAATTTTTTTTCTTAATTTTCATTGAAATTTTACAAGAGCGCAGTTTCTGAAGGCACCTGATTCCGAGGCTTGGATTGCCCGGAATCAATTTACGAAGTTTTGCTCGGGTACGTTCAGTGAACGAACGAGAGAGAATTTCTAACTTTTGAACCGGTGCCCGGAATCAAATTCCGAGGGCACCGATGAACTCACATCGCCGATATTCGTTTAAGGGGACCTTTTCCGAGGATGCTTTTTATGCGAGACGAAAGTAAGTTTTGGGAGAAATTATAAGAAGTTAAATAAAAAAATGTGGAAACACTTTTTTTTATTTTGTTGGTTAACTTCTCCCAAAGGGAGTTAAAGGTGGGACCCACATCCACTTAACCTCCCTTGGGAGGATTAAGTGTGGTGGGGCCCACACGAACCCCATATTTTCATCTTCTCTTTTAAAAAATCTCTTTAAACCCTCTTTAAATGACATGACAACTTCGTTATTTATTTTGGAGTTTTTTTTTATTTGAATTTCAAACCTTTGAAATTCAATTTGTTAAGTGTGTGAATATAATAAGACTCTAGCTTATTTTATTTGGTAAGATTTCTCTAGCCTTCTTGAGTGGATTTTGGGTGCTCCCTCTTCTTCTTCAACTTTGACAAAGAACGCGAAGAACCTTCGAGCTCCGACGGAGAACGCCGCTCCTCTCTTCTTCGTAGCTGGTTTTTTCCGAAGATCGACGATGCCTTCCGTGTCAACGAAAGGGAACACCGCTTCCTCCTCGGACTTCCTTCGTCGGATTACGAAGATTCTCCAACGACGTACCTCTTTGGACGTACCTCTTCTTCAATGGATTTGACGAACAATTACCGCGACGCCCAACCTCCGCGACGTTGTCTTCCGCGGGTCGTTGACGATCATCGATCTTGAAACCAAGTCAGGGGTTTGTTGTTGATTATTTTATTTACTCTCATTCATGGTTCTAGCATGATAATCTTGTGGATAAATATTTAAGAGTTATCGACTAACGAGAGCTGGGAAGCAGGGGCCATGCCCCCCGCGCGCTGCACCCGTGTGGTGCAAGGCCGCACCGCCGCTGGCCGGGCCGCGCCGGACCGCGCCGCCGGCCGGGCCGGGTCGGCCCGGACCCGGACCCCCCGTTTTCGAATCATTTTCGGTCTTTTGGCCATAACATGAGCCACGGACCTCCGTTTGACTAACCGTCAGAGGCATTGCGATCCTTGGATCGAGACGGTCAATTTGGTATATCGCACTCAATGTTTCGGAATACTTTGAGTTCGGCCGGGTTTGTTCGTGCATGGAACCAACCGGGCCCTCGGAACGGAAACGCTCATATCTTGAGCTACGGACGTCCGATTGACGTGCCGTCACCTTTGATGTATTCCTCTTAGTGAGACAGATCTTTTGGCATACTCCGCCCGAGGTTTGGACGCAGGTGGAGTACGGTCGGGCTGGTTTTTCCTTAAAAACCAACAGGGCCCCTAGGACGAAAAGGCCAATAACTCTCAGACCGGGCGTCCGATCGACGCGCCATCAGTTGCGTTGAGTTCCTGTTGACGTTAAGGAACTTTTGGATACATCAACTCTGGACTTTGTGACAGTTGATGTATCAGCCTCTCGGCTCGTGGAGCGGACCCTCCTGAACGAGCTTGCTGTGTGCGGGAACCCTAGTGCTGGCTGCGACTGTTACTGCTACTGCTACTGCAACTGATACTGTGACTGCGACGACGACAGTACAGAGATCCTTTGTGGATTTGATGACGACTAATGCACTCAGCGATCCTACGTGGATCAGTGATATAGGTCCTGTGTGGGCCCGATCCTGTGTGGGTCCGATCCTGTGTGGGTCCTTGCGCTCAGCGGTCCTGTGTGAACCAGGGTCTACAGGTCCTGTGTGGGCCCGATCCTGTGTGGGTCTTTGTGGGGGTGAGATACCTATCGATCCTTCATGGGTCTGACGACATAGATGGATCAGAGATCATCATTATCGTCTTTCGAAGAAGTATACCTGTGTGAGCTGAATCATGTTGCTTTCCTATGTGGATTTTGTTGTGCTATCCTGTGTGGATTTCATTTTGCTTTCCTGTGTGGAATACGTTTAGTTTCCTGTGTGGACTGAGTTATACTTGGGCTCGGAGGTTGGAGCATTTTGGAATTGATGACTTAGGTATATGTATGGGCATATACCTAAGCAGTGTCAGTTGTTACTCCGTGATTGTATCTTCCTTTGTGGTTTATCCTTTGTGGATTTTGGGTGACCTTCAGGGGTCTCGGGGTCCCTAATTAGTAGCTTATACTCACCCCTGCACGGGCTATGCCCGCACTACGTTGTGTTGGTTGTAGACGACGGACAACATTGATCTTGGATGAGGCTTGCAGAGCAGGATTGTACTTGGAGGTGGACCACTGGGCGGGACATGTTCGGAGCGGACGACGGGACCCGAGGAGCAGTGGAGATATCTGTACCCACCCTTCATGTGGGATTTCTAGTGGACAGCTCAGAGTAGCGGCTTTTACTTTACAGTTGTTGTTTTCCCTTTCGAGTTGTACTTTACTTTCAGTTTGGGTTTTTATACTGGCCCATTTACTTTTCCGCACTTCAGTTGTACTCTATTTTTACTTAGTGTTTACTATTCCTCTTTCTTACTCTATGGTGGTTGTTTAATTTTCAAAGGAAATGCCTTCCCTTTTTGTTGGGATTTACGCCTTGGTGCTAGTCGCCAGCCCCTGGCCTATGGAAGGCGGGCATGGGGTAGTCACGGCACGGGTCCCGAGGGCGGGTCGTGACAAATTGGTATCAGAGGCGTTCGGTTCTACCGCGAACTATGATCTTTTCTATGTGAAGCAATAATGTTTAGCGTATTGAGTGTGGTTATCAGTCCAGGGAGCCCAGTGTTGGTGCGGCGGCCGACGTATCCGTACACCAGGACCCAGACTTCTGATTTCCGACTTAATGCACGAAAACTTTTATTGCGTGTGTGTTTCAAAGTTTTCTTTGTGATTACTTTATATCAGCTCACCAGGTATACTGTTCTGACCATGGCGCACCTGTTTCCTTTTCAGGATGGCCCCACGACATCAGCCAGCTAGGGTTCCGAGAGTCGACTGTGACGACAGCCCGCCGAGTGACGAGGCCTCGGTGTAGGGCCCCTTGTCAGCGGTGGCACCGGCGGTAGCTCTACCCGTCGAGCCACCGATACTCCCAGAACCAGCCTCTGACGATGCACGTCACCTCAGCGCACTGCATCAGTTTCAGCGCCAGCGACCCCCCAGGTTTCGCGGGGAGATGGATCCCCAGGCAGCCAAGGAATGGCTGGAGGCAGTGGTACGTGTGTTTAGGCTAGTGAGGACACCAGCAGACCTCATGGTGATCCTCGCTGCGAGCCTACTACACGCAGCAACGGGACGATGGTGGAGCTTGATGCTCCAGGTGCACGATGAGGAATCTCTACTTTGGACAGACTTCGAGAGCCTCTTCTACTCAGAGTTCGTCCCAGCCACCGTTCGTGCGGTGCGTATCCAGGAGCTTCTTCAGCTGCGGCAGGGCAGCATGACGGTCGCTCAGTACTCGGCGAGATTTACCGATCTCTCGCACTACTCGACTGACAATGTACATGACCCATTCTTCCAGGCTCGGACCTTCGAGCAGGGTTTGAGACACGAGATCAGGGCATCGCTGATCTCCCTCAGCATACCGACTCAGACAGGAGTACTGGAGCGATCCCTTTTGATCGAGAGCTTCCTTGCTGAGTCTACAACAGCACCAAGACCCACCGCAGGGCGGCACGTGGCAGAGTCATCTGCAGCAGGCAGTCAATGGATGACTCAGGGGTCCAGGCAGACCAGACCTTCAGGCAGACGACCTCAGGACACTGGCTCAGCAGTACGGGGCACACAATGCAGAGCCAGTCTTTCGAGTGGAAGACATTGCTATGCATGCGGCGGGCAAGGCCACATGGATCGTGACTGCCCGACTTGCCATGCAGAGGAGCAGCAGACGGTTGAGGAACCACCTAGGCAGAGGCAGAGGTTCGACCATGGCGGTCCGTAGGGAGCAGGAGGACAAGGCAGAGGAGCTGGCCGAGTAGCTGGTGGTGGGTGACACTTTGAGGCTCTACCGCCACCACCACCACCAGGAGGTCCACCCCGACCTCAGGGGAGAGCACAGCTTCAGGAAGCTGAATCTTACGATCATGGAGCTCCGGAAGCGGGTGGACTAGTGCGGGACTAGCTCCAGGAATAGAGGCCTTTTCCCATAATGCCTCTAGCTTCGTAGTTTGTGTTACCTTGTGTCCTTGTACATTAAGTTGAAGTAATAAAAGTTACTTGCCTTGGTGACTTTTGTTTTCTTGTCTTTTGTTTGTTTTTACTAAGAGGTGTTGGTTAAAAACTGTTGACTTGACCCTCACTTGTGAGATTCTTACTGGAGGAAACCCAGTGACCACACACTGATGCCGACAGTGTGACTCAACCCTTGGAGGCGAGAGTAACGGTTGGATCTCTTGGTAGCAGCGTCGAGGCCTTACGACGTCATCCTTGGTATGGATTAGTATCATCCATGTCGGGATTGACTGTATTAGGCAAGGAACGTGGTTCATCCAAGGGATGAGACCGGATTTCACTTTTCGGCAAAGCAGAAATCTTTGCAGCTTTGTCGTACGTTAAGGAGGAAGGGGAAACCCTTCGTGTGGTCAGACAGATGTCAGCATAGCTTCCAGGAGCTGAGACAGAGGTTGACTAGTGCACCTATCTTGGGGTTGCCTGCGGAGGGAGTAGGGTACGTAGTCTACTACGATGCATCAGGGACCGGGCTCAGATGTGTTCTGATGCAGGAGCGGGCAGTGATCGCCTATGGATCACGTTAGTTGAGACCACATGAGCAGAACTACGCTACCCATGACCTGGATTTAGCAGCAGTGGTCTTCGCTCTGAAGACATGGCGACACTACCTGATGGGCGAGCGCTTTACATTCTTTTCTGATCATCAGAGTCTCAATTATATCTTCTCGCAGAAGGACCTGAACCTGAGACAGCGGTGATGGCTCGAGTTCCTCCAGGACTCTGACTTTGAGATAGTCTATACTCCTGGGAAGGGGAATGTGGTAGTCGATGCCCTCAGGAGGAGGACGGGAATTCAGCTACTTGAGGAGGCGTCAGAGCAGCTAGCCTCTTTATAGATATCCTTCGTGGATAGAGATGGAGAAGCCTTCCTCCAGTCTCTGACAGTCACCCCTCCACTACTGCAGCAGGTCAGAGAGGCACAGCGTGAGGACGCTGACTGTGAGACCCGGCGTGCACTGATATCCTCGGGATAGACACCTGATGGTTTCTCCCTTGGAGAAGAGCACGAAATCCTTTTCAGAGGACGTACCATGGTACCAGTCGCTTTGCGAGAGGAGGTGATGAGAGAGTTTCACACTTCTCCTTTGGCGGTACATCCAGGAGTGGCGAAGATGTACCAGGATCTCAGACGACAGCACTGGTGGACGGGCATGAAGAAGGCGGTGGCAGAGTTCGTTTCTCGATGCCTCACCTGCCAGCAGGTGAAGGCAGAGCATCAGGTACCAGCAGGCTTGGTACAACCCTTAGAGGTCCCAGAGTGGAAGTGGGATGGCCTATCTATGGACTTCGTGACTGGACTTCCATGCACTTCCAGAGGTCACGACTCCATCTGGGTGATTGTTGACCGACTCACCAAGTCGGCACACTTATTACCCATTAGAGAGCAGGGCTCAGTGGAGATCTTTGGACGTCTCTACGTTCAGGAGATTATGCGGCTCCACGGCTTGACATCATCTATCGTCTCCGATCAAGATGCTCGTTTTACTTCCCGGCTTTGGAAGGGGTTACAGGAGGCGTTCGGGACGCAGCTACGTCTGAGCACAGCTTTTCACCCTCAGAAGGATGGTCAGATGGAGAGGACCATCCAGACTCTCAAGGACATGCTCCGCGCATGTGTCCTCATCTTTGGTCGTTACTAGGAGGACCACCTACCCTTGGTGGAGTTTGCGTACAACAACAGCTACCACTCCACCATCGGGATGGCACCGTACGAGGCGTTGTACGACCGACCTTGTAGATCTCCTTTGTGCTGGACAGACCCGGGGGAGTCAGCACTTGTGGGACCGGAGATGGTCCATGCCACGACAGAGAAGGTCCAGGTCATCCAGGAGTGGATGAGGACAGCTCAGAGCCGGCAGATGTCATACGCTGACAGGAGGCGGAGGCCACTAGAGTTCGAGGATGGCGACCAAGTATTCTTGCGGGTTTCACCTCGACGTGGTATACGGAGAGTTGGCCGTGGCGGCAAGTTATCTCCGTGCTTCATCGGACCCTTCCAGGTCCTCAGCAGGATTGGTGAGGTGGCTTATCGCCTGGCTCTACCACCTCAGTTACACATGGTGCACGTCATCTTCCATGTATCTCAGCTGAGGAGATACGTGCATGACCCGACGCACATCATTTACCATGGGGAGCTTGACTTTGACGATGGGGTGACTTTTACGGATGTCCTGGTGGAGATAGATGATCGATAGGAGTGGGTCCTACGTGGGCGATCGATTCCTCTTGTGCGCATCAGATGGCAGCATGGGAACCTCCAGGAGAGCACATGGGAGCGGGAGGCTCAGATGCGTGCTCAGTACCCTTATTTGTTTCCCTAGTTTTTTATGTATCTTCACGGGGACGTAAAGCCCTGATGTGGGAGTAATGTAAATACCCGTAAAATTCAAGGGAAATTTTTTTCCTAATTTTCCTTGGAATTTTACAAGAGCGCGGTTTTTGACGAAACCTGATTCTGATGCCCGGAGTGCCCAGAATCAATTTTCGAAGTTTGGCTCGGGTACGTTCAGTGAACGAACGAGCGGGAATTTCTAACCTTTGGACCGGTGCCCGAAATCAAATTCTGAGGGCACCAATGAACTCGCAGCGCCGATATTCGCTTAAGGGGACCTTTACCGAGGTTGCGTTTTAAGAGAGACGAATGTTAGTTTTGGGAGAAATTATAAGAAGTTAAATAAAAAAAATGTGGAAACACTTTTTTTTATTTTGTTGGTTAACTTCTCCCAAAGGGAGTTAAAGGTGGGACCCACATCCACATAACCTCCCTTGGTAGGATTAAGTGTGGTGGGGCCCACACAAACCCCAACTTTTCATCTTCTCTTTTAAAAACTCTCTTTAACCCATCTTTAAATGACATGACAAATTTGTTATATAATTTGGAGTTTTTTTTTTGAATTTCAGACCATTGAAATTCAATTTGTTAAGTGTGTGAATAAAATAAGACTCTAGCTTATTTTATTTGGTTTGATTTCTCTATCCTTCTTCAGAGGATTTTGGGAGCTCCTTCTTCTTCTTCAACTTTGACGAAGAACGCGAAGAACCTTCGAGCTCCGACGAAGAACGCCGCTACTCTCTTCTTCGTAGCCGGTTGTTTCCGAAGATCGATGAAGCCTTCCGTGTCAACGAAAGGGAACACCGCTTCCTCCTCGGACTTCCTTCATCGGCTTACGAGGATTCGCCACCGACGTACCTCTTCGAACGTACCTCTTAGTCAACAGATTTGACGAACGATTACCGCGACGCCCGACCTCCGCGACGTTGTCTTCCGCGGGTCGTTGACGATCATAGATCTTGAAACCAAGGTAGGGGTTTGTTGTTGATTATTTTATTTAATCTCGTTCTTGGTTCTAGCATTATAATATTGTGGATAAATATTTAAGATTTATCGACTAACGAGAGGGGGGCCGGACCGCACAAACACGGTCGAATCCCCCCTCCTCTGTTCTTGAATATTATTTCTTTGCCGATGAACGAGATGGCGTGGTGCCGTCACACCACGCGAGATTTCACACGGTTATAATGCGTGGCGCCGTCGCGCCGCGCCGTGGAAGGATCATCATGAACGTGACTCCGTCGCGCCGCGTCGAAGATAACGGAAGGCGCCGCGGCCGGAGTGGGGCCACGGCGGAGGGGCGCGGTGCCGTCGCACCGCGCCGAATGACGAAGGCGACGGCCGGTTCCGGGCCGCGGTGGAACGAGAGGACCGACGGCTAACCGGGCCGCCGGTGTCGGAAGCCGGAAGGGGAATGGCTTTGCTGGTCCCATTAAATAAGAACCGGCCGGCCAGGTGGGCCGGCAGGAAGGGGACAAACCGGGGGAATTACTTTCCCCCGGCCAACATGAATGCCCCCCCCCCCCCCAATTAAGGGGGGGGGTTCATTAAGGGGGGCAGGCCGCCCCCTGTTTTTCCTCAAGGCAGCCCCCACGAGGGGGGGCGGTTTCTCCAAAAGGCAGCCCTCTTTGTTCTCAGATATGAGATGCAAGAACCTTTCAATCCTTCCCGTAAGAGTTGCACAATCAAACTTTACTCCTCAGATTGGTTCCGCTTTGTTTTGATACAACCAAGCTGTATCGATCAATCTTCGATATAAGGTATGTTTTATCGTTGTTCCTTTGGGGATCATCTTCTCCTGTTTCTCTTTTCCATATTATAGAATTTAATATACATGATTCTAATGGAAGTTTCTTGGGGTTTGGTTGGTGCGGTCATATCGTGGAATCCTCGGGTGGATGCAATTGTCGTGAGAGGAGGATCATGACCTGTTGTGTGGATAAAGAACTTGAGGAACTGTTTGAGGTAGGGGATTCGTTGCTTCTCTTTATTTTATGTGCAATTGTATTGTTATCATGTTTAATCCCACTAGATGACAATGGAATTCACATATTAAATATTTTAACTGGATAAATAAATTGACATCGATCATATATTATTGCCTCTTGTTTTCCTTGATAGTGTGATATCTATGCTTACTGTTTGTTATTGATGGAAATTAGTAAAGAATGTAAACTGGGATTAACTGATAATTGTTGCATAAAGATAAAGAGGCATGAAAACGAATATGGTTTTTGTTGAAATTTGATGTTAATCAAATTAGTGCTGTAAGAATGATTATTTATTTGTGGTAACACAATGGTTAGTTTTCCTGAATTTGGAACCAAAAAATAATAAATATGTTAACCCAAGATGGATTAATGAACTGGTGGTTGTTAAAAGATAATTGATTGTAGGGTTTTGAGTTACACTCTTGTTTGTTTAAGGGACAAGAGACCAATTGTGAGGATGTTTGTTTTATTGCTTCCTGCGTTTAAATGTGATCCTGGATGGCTGTGGTTATATTTGGAGGCATGGAGGCCCTTTTGGTTGTGGAAACAAATGACACCTAGAGTGGAAAGATGCATCGGTTTATGCATGTGGGTGTCGGGGAGGACACTAGGGATGATGGAATGGGATGGATGTGATTGTTGGATGCTTTGTAATTTTGATTTGTGTTTTATCTGATTTAATTCTCCCCACTGCTCAAGGCAGCTGGTCTTACTTACCCTTTTTCTGAAATAGGTGAAGACACGTGGCATATTCCACGTTCTTTCCGTGTTTATCTTCTCAAGGAAGGATGGGTATATGCTCTTGCTATAAGCCGCAAATACACGACAGGTAGTACATATACTCACCGTGTTGAGACCCCTTTTGTTTAGTAGCATATACTGTTTTTCTAGAATGACTGAGAATGTGGGAAAGTATTTCTATAATGAATAATTGAATAAATGGAGTAATCCCATGGGGATGGAGATGCCGGAACATAGTGATGATGTTGTAATTTTTGAAGGAATAGTTGACTTTGGGTGTGATGCTAATGAAATTTAATATGGGATTATTCATTGTAAATTAATGTTTAAATAATTAATTAATGTACAATAGAACTAATAAAAAGCAAATGAAGTAATCTAATAAAGCTCTTTAAAAAGCAAATCAAGGCACCCCCCGTTTTCGAATCGTTTTCGGTCATTTGGCCATAACATGAGCCACGGACCTCCGTTTGACGAACCGTCAGTGGCATTGAGATCCTTGGATCGAGGCGGTCGATTCGGTATATCGCACTCAAAGTTTCGGAATACTTTGAGTTCGGTCGGGTTGGTTCGTGCACGGAACCAACCGGGCCCTCGGAGCGGAAACGCTCATATCTTGAGCTACGGATGTCTGATTGACGTGCCGTCAGCTTTGTTGTATTCCTCTTAGTGAGACGGATCTTTTGTCATAATCCGCCCGAGGTTTGGATGCAGGTGGAGTATGGTCGGGCTGGTTTTGCCTTAAAACCAACCGGGCCCCTGGGACGAAAAAACCAATAACTCTCAGACCGGACGTCCGATCGACGCGCCGTCAGTTGCGTTGAGTTCCTGTTGACGTTACGGATCTTTTGTATACATCAACTCTGGACTTTGTGATAGTTGATGTATCAGCCTCTCGGCTCGTGGAGCGGACCCTCCTGAACGAGCTTGCTGTGTGCGGGAACCCTAGTGCTGGCTGCGACTGTTACTGCTACTGCTACTGCTACTGCTACTGTGACTGCGACGACGACAGTACAGAGATCCTTTGTGGATTCGACGACGACTACTACACTCAGCGATCCTATGTGGATCAGTGCTACAGGTCCTGTGTGGGCCCGATCCGGTGTGGGTCCGATCCTGTGTGGGTCCTTGTGCTCAGCGGTCCTGTGTGAACCAGCGCCTACAGGTCATGTGTGGGCCCGATCCTGTGTGAGTCTTTGTGGGGGTTAGTTACCTATCGATCCTTCATGGTTCCGACGACTTAGATGGATCAGAGATCTTCTTTATCGTCTTTCGAAGAAGTATACCTGTGTGAGCTGAATCCTGTTGCTTTCCTGTGTGGATTGTGTTGTGCTATCCTGTGTGGATTTCGTTTTTCTTTCCTGTGTGGAATACGTTTACTTTCATGTGTGTACTGAGTTGTACTTGGGCTCGGATGTTGGAGCGGTTTGGAATTGATGACTTAGGTATATGTATGGGAATATAACTAAGCAGTGTCGTTTGTTACTTCGTGATTGTATCTTCCTTTGTGGTTTATCCTTTGTGGATTTTGGGAGACCTTCAGGGGTCTCGGGGTCCCTACTGAGTAGCTTATACTCACCCCTTCACGGGCTATGCCTGCACTACGTTGTGTTGGTTGCAGACGACGGACAACGTTGATCTTGGCTGAGGCTTGTAGAGCAGGACGATACCTGGAGGTGGACCACTGGGCGGGACGTGTTCGGAGCGGACGACGGGACCCGAGGATCAGTGGGGCTATCTGTACCCACCCTTCAGGTGGGATTTCCAGTGGACAGCTCGGAGTAGCGGCTTTTACTTTACAGTTTCTATTTTACCTTTCGAGTTGTTCTTTACTTTCAATTTGGGTTTGTATATTGGCCCATTTACTTTTCGGCACTTCAGTTGTACTCTGTTTTTACTTAGTGTTTACTATTCCACTTTCTTACTCTATGGTGCTTGTTTTCTTTTCAAAGGAAATGCCTTCCCTTTTTGTTGGGATTTACACCTTGGTGCTAGTCGTCAGCCCCTGGCCTTTGGAAGGCGGGCTTGGGGTAGTCATGGCACGGGTCCCGAGGGCGGGTCGTGACATCAATCATAAGTTCATTAATACTATCAAACATATTATTTCCTCCTTATACATTTATTATTCTCATATCATCTACTTTCAAAAAATATTTCAATCACTTTTCATGGTTACCGGTACCATATTCTTATTGAAAACCACAATGGACTAATACATGTATATTTCAATATACCCGAAAAGTACCTCAACAACATTATTCTTGAATAACAATACATAATCCCTTCAATTAATTTCCATCAATGATTGTCTTCGAATAGGTCCTTCCTCGATTTAGAAGTAACCTCGTAGGTCTGGGCATTGAGTTTCGTAATGCACATGTTCTCCACAGACAAGACATTTAACTCCATAAAATTATGTCACTCTATGACCCTTTTCCCCACACAGATAACATCTTCCTCTTATTTGATGACGTAATAATACCACTAATGTTCACCTTGTTAATCATATATCATGATGAATGATTATGAATAATAAAAATATCTTTCTCACTAAGAATTACACAATTTCGCAGCTCATAGTCACCAATTTTTCCATTGGATTCAATGTTAACAAAATTCCTTATCGTTCCATCCATTAATAAAACCCAGAAACCATTGCTTTATAAAGTGTTAAAATAATGAGGAACCACGTAATCATAAATAGTATTTTATGGGATGTTTAACTTATCACAAATTCTTTAATCCCTGACACTATAGGTTCACCCTAGGTTATTCATGATCACCAACATAATTCTAGGACTATAACCTATAGTTATACCAAACTTTAGGGACATCACTAGACATACCTTAGAAATATCTCTGGGGATCTCACTAATGTTTTCGCATCCTAGTTTCCAAAGGTTGACTAAACCTTCGCTCTGATACCAACTGTAGTGACCCAAAGCTTGACGTACATAGACATTACATTACTTTTTTCAAAATACTTAATACATGAAAAAAAACAGATTGCCAAAGACCATATTAGTTTAGTGTCTTTGGAAACTCATAAAAAAATCTTCTAACCTTTTTGAAAGATCTTCAACCTCTCCCATAAATATCATACACTTTTGTTTTCTTACCTGAAATTTTTCATCATATCATGGGGAAATGAAAAAATAAAAAGGGTGATCTCAAAATCTCAGTAAGCGTAAACATGGAAAACATAAAACAATCCATAATCATTCTAAAGTAAAAACATGAACATAAAACATTAGTAATGACATAATTCATTGCAGTACATAAGGATTATATCACAAAAAGAACATTAATCATGATAAAATAAAACATATAATTGTGGAAAACCATTAAGCACATGATATGATTTCCATAGTAGCCAAGGCATTGCTGCCAAGACCATCATAGTGGACAAAGCCCATTACTGAACCGGGTATACTAGCCATTCCAGCCCTATATTAATGAACTGGATTTTACTTATCATTCCATCCATGACTACCTCATGAGATATAAATCGTTACCTAATGAATTTGAGGGAGATATAGTTCCCACTGATCTCATAATGAAACCATTCTTATGTGTGACACAAAATAAAAAATCAAACAACATAATATAACCCATGTAATAGAACTGGATTATTAAACATCATGCCATCATAACGTAATCCATATAAAAAAATGGATATCATTTCATCATTATAAAAATAAAACCATTTAAATAATAGAGACATTTTACTTGAAACATAATCATTTTAAATAATTTCTTCTTAGATGGAAAATATTTTTAATAAAACACTTGAAATGAATTCTTTAGGAAAATATCATTTATTCTTCAAATTCATTTTGTTTTCTCAAAATTCCTTGAAATTTGAAAATAAAAGGATTTTTTTAAAAATAAAATTTTTATATTGTAGAGGAAGCTTCTTGGAAATAAGGCGTTATGAAACTATAAAAATCAGTTCATGCTGTATAAGTTAAAAAAACATTATTCTCATACTTTTACAGGAAAAGTCAAAAAGTGCCTTGTATGGAAAAAAAAGAAATATTCCTTCCATAACATGTGGTAAAAAAGGGTAAAAATGACTTCAAACATACAGGGAAGAGTAGTAAACACTTTTTGAAATTTGTTTTAGAAAACATGGATATGGATGATAAACCTAACTCCAGTAAAGATCTACCCCTTTTTTCTTACCTAAAACCTTTCTTCATATCATGGGAAAGGAAAACATAGAAAAGGGTGAGATCAAATGATCATTAAGGGTAAACATAGAGAACATAACACAATCCATAAACATTTGAACATAAAAACAAGAACATAACATAAATCTTAGTAGTACATAAGGCATAGATCACAAAGGAACATTAATCATGATAAAATAGCATGGGAATAAAGCATGTAATTGTGGCAAACCATTAAGCAGATTATATGATATCCATAGTAGCCAAGGCATTGTTGCCTAGAACATCATATATTATACTTGAAACCATGTAAATTATAGTAACATTTTACTTGAAACAACACCGTTTTTATGAATGTCATCATATATTGAAAATAGTTTTGATAAAACACTTGAAATGAATCCTTGAGGAAAATATCTTGTCTTCTTTCAAATCATTTTCTTTTCTCAAAATGACGTGTTTTGAATTGTAATTATTCATATGATTACAAAGATCATGATTGATTAATTCCAAAATTCAAATCATTATTTATTTATAATATATATTTAGAATTTAATATATAAATAGTATATGGATAAATGGAATGAAATACACCGTTCATGGAGACGGTAGGCCGTACGTACACATGAACGCTGTTTTCGTTTCCTTATTAAATTGAATAGAAGTAAATAAATAACAGATACATAAATCCAATATCCTTATTATGTCATATATTTCATGATAATTTATTATATGTACTTTATAATCATTCTTGAATGGTTAACATAGAGAATGAATCTCATCGCGTCGTAGAGACGGAAATCCGTACATACACACGAGCGATGATATCATTTCCATAATTTTTAAATGGAATTTTAGTGGATGATATAATATCTCATAATTAGTATTATGTTATAATAATAATATGTATTTACTATTACCACCATTATACCCATCAAAGTCTGCTGGTGGTGGAAAACAGATTACACCACGGCGTGGAGACGGTATTCTATACGTACACACGCGCGGTGATTTTGTTTTTTCGTAGCATGGGAAGAAGGTGAAGTAAGGATGTTTAATATTTATAATAACATATCAGTATATTCTTGATACATATTTCATTACTTTATAATGAAACAAATAATAAAAAGAATTAGATGGAGAAATTAATTTGAAATAATTATTAAAGGATATTACCTCTTCTTCGACGCGCCTCTTCTAAACCTCCTCTTAGGGAACTAAAGTTGGACTTTGAAGAAGATAAGGACCTATAAAATGTTTCTAGGGAATATTAGAAAATAAATGGACATGTTTTGGCCGATCATGAAGGCTCAAAATATTGTGAAGAGCAGAGGGAGTAGGTTCCCTTTTATATGGGAGGAGAGGGGCACTTTTAGAAATCTCAAAAATATTAATTTATAATAAACTAAAAACACACTTAAAAACTCCCAAAATGAATCCAATTCAAATATTAGATGATATAGGGTTGTAATATCATTAATTAATTAAATTTAAACTTGTTTTAATTTTATTTTAAACACTATCATTTTGATTTATCCGTATTTAATCTATTTAATTTTATTTGTGGTAATAAGATTCTAAATTCTAAATTTTTATATATAATTAAATATGTGTTGTTAATTGTCCATAATTTGATACATTATGACATTATAGACCTTATTAATTTAAATTTATAATTTATAAATATTTTTGTGATTTTGAAACATTTCAATAATATGTTAGTTTTATAAAATATCAATAGTGTCAATTTTGAAACTATTCAATTATTTGAGTTTAACTAAAATCCACATAAGAAAAAATATTTAATAGATCCCTAAAATATATTATGTATCTAGAAAATTCTTGGAGCACATTAAATAGTTCATATAATAATTATTTTACCATATTTAAAACCATTTATTTGATATTTCAATCAATAAAATAATTTCAACATCACTATTGTGTCACCATTATTGATAATTATTTAATCGCTAAAAATTCTAAATAAAATCACATGGTGTATATATTTTTATTAGATTTTTGGTGACTATTTTTGTTCAATGTTTTATGAAATGTATCACTAAATTAAAATCATTACACTTATAAGATATAAGAGTGACATGTTGTCACTTTCACTGGGTTTTAATAATAATTACATCATTTTCCTTGTCAAAATTCCATTAAATGAATTTATTCCAACCCTTAGGTGATATGGGATGACTTTTATTCATCTAATATAATTTTTTCAGTTGTTAGGGTAATTTTATAGTCTCATTTTACCCTTAATGACCATATTTAACATTAGCTATAGTAAATAAAATTAACCGTAATTGCTATTCATAATGTCTAAAAATAAATCTTATCTTATTAACATAATTTTGACACACTAATTACAACAATGGAATCCATTTTTACAAATTCAAAACACAGATGTTGTAGTATTTAATTTAAAAATAATCCCGCTGTTGAGAAAACTGGTTTTAAAAGTTAAAATATTTCAAAAGATTGAAATGTTTTTACCTATGAATTCAATGTAAAATAAAAAATAATGGAAAATATTATATTAAAGGGTAAAAATATATTCTATTTATACTTTAAAACCATTAAATTATATAATTTATAAATAAAAATTATCCGGAAGAAAAAGGTTTTTTTTTATGAAACAATTAGTGTATTTTTACAATTCATCAAAATATGAAAGTTAATAGAAAAATATAAAAAATTTATCCAAAGAATATTTTTATATAATTATGGAAATTAATAATTTTATTTTTTCTAATTCATCTTATAAAAATTTCACAAACTAGATTTAATGTTGGTGTTCCATCAAAAGGGGGAAAACAACATTTTTTTCAAAAATACTTATTTTACCCGAAAAATTTAGTTTGTTGTTATACCATGTTCTGGAATATATGTAAGATGAATTATTAGGTAATAAAATAAACATTTTAGTTAATATTGTTCATGACGTCTAGTTCATAACAACACATCGTTGTTTAGTGAAACTCGGTATTGCGTACAACACATGCTATTTAGGAAGGTCACTCTTGCATGCAACACAAGCAAAAAATAGTGTTGTGTACACAAAAAACTAATATGATGTTGCGTATAACACAAGATAATATTGGTGTATCATACAACAGAATACATAAAAGAAATTAAAAATAATATTTCTCAAAAAATCTAGGGGTGTTATATTCTACCCCCCATAAAATGAATTTGTCCCTCGAAATTCATCATAGTTATAAATTTTTTACAACTTAAAAGTTTCATTCATATAAAACCACTTCATAAAAAGGAATACTAAAACATAATTTTAAAAAAGAAAGTTCAAAACATAACTGTCAACCAATGTTACTTAGCACTGTATTTTGACAGAGGAGAATAGAGGTGAAAATATGTATATGAAAGAGAAATCTAACCATCATGTTCTGAAGAAGAATGGTAGAGAACGTGGCTATGAAAAAGGCAACAATCACAAAGACATAAATTTTTGATGATCTAAGGTACCATCTAATTCATCGTATATGTGTGTACTAGGACAACATTTGTTTTTTCAATATTATTTCCCTAAAGTTGAAAATTTTGAATTAGAAGAAATACTTAATTGATTTTGGTACAATCTCATCATTGTTCATTCCATGACCAATTTCCACTTCATATATTAAATAAATGAAGTTGAATTTGTGATTCGTTAAGTGTTAGAAGATCTTGGGATAGAATGATATGTCATTCCATCTGTCTTTATCACAAAAAGGTTATCCCTAATTATTAAATATACATAAGTCCATCTATGGTGAGATTAACCATATATGATTCAAAAAATGGACTTATACTTCATCTATTATACCGCTTAATAAAATAAAACTAATTTATACTAACTAGGTACTTCATGTAGGCCAGTGGTAGGTGATAAAGGCCTTTCACACTTTGTTTTTGGGTTTGATTCCTGCATCCTTGTCTGACACAATGGGTTGTCACCCATCCTATAGGTTGTCATTTTTCAAAATCTATAATATTATAACATTAAAGAAATAATATAAAAATTTTCTATACATAAACAATACAATCTGATGTCTAACATAATCCGTTCCAATCATTGGTCTTATCTAACATACATAGAAATTACATTACTTTTTTAGAATACTTAATACATAACAAAAATAGACGCCCAAAGACCATATTAGTTTAGTAACTTTGGAATCTCAGAACATAATCTTCTAATCATGGAGAAATATTTTCAACATCTCCCTTAAATATCTTCCCATTTCATTTTCATACCTAAATCCTTTATTTATATCCTAGTGAAAAGAAAACATAAAAAGGGTGAGCTAAAATGCTCAGTAATTGTAAACATGAAGAACATAAAACAATCCATAAACATTTGAACGTAAAAACATAACATAAAACATGAGTAATGACTTAAATATTGGCATTACATAAGTCATTGATCACAAAGGAACATTTATCATGATAAAATAGCATGGGAATAAAACATGTAATTGTGGAAAACAATTAAGAACATGATATGATTTCTAGAGTAGCCAGGGAATTTCTACCAAGACCATCGTAGTGGACAATTTCTATTATTGAACCAGGTTTACTTGTCGTTCTAACACAGTATTAATGAACTGGATTTTCTTTCCATTGCAGCCATGTCTATCTCATGAGATATAAATCATTACCCAATGCGTTTGAAGGAGATATAGGTCCCACACATCTCAGAATGAAATCATTTTCTGTGTTCCACTAAATAAACATAAATAATTCATCATAAACCATAAAATAAAATCGTTTCAAGAAACATCATCCCACCATAACATAATCCACATAAAACAAATGGATATCAATTCATCATAAGAAAAATAAAACCTTGTAAATAGTAAAGAAATTATACTTGAAACTTAATCATACTAAATAATTTCATCTTAGATGGAAAATTCTTTTTATAAATAACTTGAAACAAATTCATGAGGAAAATATAATTTCTTCTTCAAAATCACGTTCTTTTCTCAATAAGCCCTGAAATTTTAAAAGAAATGGTTTTTTTTTTAATATTGTCATGAAATCTTATACAAGAATCTTCATGAAAATATGGAATTACGAAACTGTAAAAATCTGTTCTTGAGGTATAAGTTAAAAAACATTTTTCTCATACTTTTTCCAGAAAAGTCAAAAACTACCTCACATGGTTAACAAAAGAAATATTCATCTCATACCACATATTAAAAGTGAAAAAGTTGTAAACATGACTTTAAACATACATGTAATAAAAGTAAATACATTATTAAATCATTTTTATAAAACATGGTAATGGATTATAAATATAACCCTAGTAAACACTTACGAATAAACAATCTCATATAAAAATGGGATTGCAAAATTATCCCTTACCTTATGTCTAATTTCTTCTATATGTGTCTGAGACTCCTGTATTTTGTGTTTAAACATATTATTAACTTCTAACTGAACCATAATAACATTTATTATTTTATATATGATTCAATTATGATTTTATATTACCCATTCATTTGTCAATTTCATGTTAAAGCAGCATTTTGGGTTAAATCATTTCATGTGTCGTACATGTTTTGACTTGTAATTATTCAAATGATTACATATATCATTAATAGTTACATACTCAATGTAAAAAATGATATAATATATATATATATATATATATATATATATATAATATATCGATAAATGGAATGAAGTACACTATTCATGGAAACGGTAGACCGTACGTACACATGAATGTTGTTTTCATTTTAGTATTAAATTGAATAGAAGTAAGTAAATAACATATACATAAATACAGTATCATTATTATGTCATATATTTCATTATTATTTATTATATATCCTTTATAATCATTCATGAATAGTGAACATTGAGAGTGAATCTCATCACGTCGTGGGGGTGGTAATCCGTACGTACGCACGAACGATGATATTGTTCCTATAATTATCGAATAGAATTTGAGTGGATGATATAATATCTTAGAATTAGTATGAAGTTATAATAATCATATATAGTTATTATTCCCACAATTATATCCATCCATGTATGGTGGTGTTGGAAAAACAAATTACACCACGACGTGGAGACGGTAACCCGTACGTACGCACGCGCAGTGATTTCATTTTGTGGAGGATGGATAGAAGATGAAATAGGGTTGTTTAATATTTATAATAACATATAAGTATATTATTCATATAGATGTTATTACATTATAATGAAAAAACTAAATAAGAGTAAGTATAAGAATAAAGAAACTTGAAGTAATCGGTAGAAGAGATAACCTCTTCCTCGACGTGCCTCTTTTATTCTTCCTCTTTGGGCACTAGAGATGGTCTTTTGAGAAGACCAAAACCTCTATAATATAACTAGTGAGGTTATGGAGAGTAAGTGGAAGGGGTTTTCTGGTCTTGAAGGATTAAAATGGAGTGAATATAAGAGGGAGGAGATGCACTTTATATAAGAGAGTAGAGGGGCACTTTTCAAAACCTTCAAAATATTAATTAATAATAAACTCAAATCCGACTAAAAAAATTACAATGTGACACAAATTAGAATATGAGATAATATAGGGTTGTAATATCATCTACCAATCAAATTATGAAATGTTTTTATTTTATATTAAATGTTATCAATTTGATTTATCCTTATTTAATCTATTTAATTTTATTTATGGTAATAATATTCTAAATTTTAAATTTTTATTAATATTTACTTATGTTTTGTGATTCTTCTATAATTGGATAATATATGACATTTTAGAAAATATATATTTCAATTTATAATTTTTAAATATTATTATGATGTTTAAACAATTTAATAATATGTTATTTTTATAAAATATCAATATTGTTAATTTTGACACTATTCAATTATTTGAATTTAAATTAAATCCACACATAAGATATATTAGAACCAAAATATTTAATATATTCATAACATGTCATATTCATATAAAAAATTCATTTAGAACATCAATTTGTTCATATAAAATTTATTTTAATATTTTTAAAACCATTTATTTGATATTTCCTTCAATAAAATAATTACAATAACATTTTTCTATAATTATTTAATATAATTAGTTGTTGTGTAAAAATTAAAAAAATACAATTATATAGATAAATCTAATATATTCCATAATAATAATTTTACTCTAATATATCATCTTAAAATCACAACTTTTAAATTGTTATATTTATTAGGTTATGTTGGTGACACATTTGACATCATTTAAAATTAATTAATATAAATGACATAGTCTCTGTTATAAGTCTCTAAATGGTCAAATATTGTACCATTGGATGATGGTGTCTTACATGTACACGACCAAAATGTTTTGGTTAGGTTTTTGTGCCTTTTATGGTCACTATTAGTTTAAAAAAATTGTATTATTTATTTTTCAATAAATAAACAATTTCTGCATCACTATTGTGTCACCATTAAGGATAATTATTTAATCATTAAAAATTATAAATAATTTCAAATGATGTAGATAATTTTATTTTATTTCTGGTGACTATTTATTTTAGATGTTTTATGAAGTTTATCACTAAATTAAAATTATTACACTTATAAGATATAAGAGAGTGACATCTTGTCACTTTCATTGGTTTTATTAATAATTATATCATTTTCATGGTCAAAAGTCCATGAAATAAATATATTCATACCCTTAAGTGATATGGGTCGACTTTTATTCATTCAATAAGAATTTTGGCAGGAGTTATGGTAATTTTATAATCTTATTTTAACCCTATATTACATGTTGTACCTTTAACATTAGTAAATAGAAATTACCGTAGTTACTATTCATAATATAAAAAAGTAACCTATTAACATAATTTGGACCCACTTAATTGAAATATGAAATCCTTTTTTCAAAATTCAAAACACATTAGTTGCAGTAATTAATTTAAAATTGCTCCCGTTGTTAAGAAAACAAGTTTTAAAGTTAAAAAATTGCCAATGATTGAACTGTTTTACCTATTCATTTTATATAAAATTAATGATAATGACTTAAATTATATTAAAGGGTAAAAATATATTATATTTATAATTTAATACCATTAAATTTTATAATTTATCAATATAAATTACCTCAATGCAAAAAGTTGTTTTTAAGAAAAATTTAGTATTTTTTTACTATTCATCAAAATATGAAAGTTAAGAGATAAATATAAAATATTTATCCAATATTTTTTTTATCCTTATTAAAATGAATAAGTTTATTTTGTCAAATTGAACTTATAAATGTGTAAAAAAATAGATTTAAAGTGGGTGTGCCATCAAAAGATGGCAAAAATGCATTTTTTTTAAAAAAATACTTATTTCACCTGAAAAATTTATTTTTTCCTCATACCATATTAGTTTATCGTGAGTTGTACGCAATACAATGTTTTACTATACAACGATATATTTTTATAATATTTTTACAAAGTAGCCGTTATAAATAGTATTAACAACATTTTAAATTTGATAACATTTTCATTCATCTTACACAAATTCTAGAACATGGTACGAGAACAGAATAAATTTTTCGGGTAAAATAAGTGTGTTTCAAAAAATGTAGTTTTTCCACATTTTAATGGAACACACATTATAAATTTAGTTTTTGACACGTTTATAAGTTCAAATTGACCAAATAAAATTCTTCTTTGGAAGCAGGATAAAAAATTTACTTTGGATGAATTTTTGATACTTAACTGATAAGTTTCTTATTTTGATGAATGATAAAATTACGATAAATTTTAATTAAAAAAAATTCTGAATAATGATAATTTATATGGTTAAATTATAATAGTGAATGTTTTTAAAGTTTAAATAGAATATATATTTACCATTAAAAATAATGTAAGTCATTATCAATAATTTTACATTGAATTCATTAGTAAAAACATTTCAATGTTTTGCAATGTTTTAACTTCTCAACAGCGTGATTAATTTTAAATTAAATACTTAAAATTCTGAGTTTTGAATTTGGAAAAATGTATTCCATATTTGGAATCAGTAGGTCAAAATTATGTTAATAGGATATTTTTTATTTTTATACATTATGAATAGTAACTACGGTAAATTTTATTTACTATAGATAAAGGTAAATTGGGTAATTAAGGGTAAAAATATTATTATAAAATTACCATAACACCAGAAAAAATTTTATTGGATGAATACAAGTCGACCCATATCACCTTAGGGTTGGAATAGATTAATATCATGGACTTCTAACCATTAAAATTTTGTAATTATTATAAAATCCAACGAAAGCGACAACATGTCACTCTCTTATGTATTCTAAGTGAAATAATTTTAATTTATGGATAAAAATCATATAAATTAGAATATAAATAGTCACCAGATAAATAATAAAATTATATACATCATGTGAATTTATTTATATTTTTTAGGGATTTGGTGGCACAATAGTGATGTAGAAATTATTTTATTGATTGAAATATCAAATAAATGGTTTTAAAAATATTAAAATAATTATTATCTGAACTATTTAATGAGATCCACAATTTTTATAGAAATATATGACATGTTATTAATATATTTAATATTTTGGTTCGAATATATACTATGTGTGGATTTCATTTAAATTCAAATATAAGAATAGTGTCAGAATTGACACAATTGTTATTTTATAAAAAAACATATAATTAAATTTTCTAAAAATCACATAAATATTAAAAATTTAAAATTTAAAATTTATATGGACTAAAATTTCATAAATTATCGAATAATGGAAAATTCACAACACATAAGTATATATTTATAATAATTTAAAATTTAAAATATTATTACCACAAATATAATTAAATTGATTAGATAAGGATAAATCAAGTTGATAAGGTTTAAAATAAATTCCCAACATGTCTAAATTTTATTGGATGATGATATTACAACCCAATATCATATTATATTATAATTTGAGACATTTATTTATGTTTTTATGTGGGGTTTGAGTTTATTATAAAATAATAATTTAGAGGTTTCCAAAAGTGCCACTCTCCTCTCTTATAAAAGGAAACCTCCTCCCTCTCCTCTTAACTACATGTTGAGCCTTCAATCCTGGAAAAAACCTGTCCTTTTCTTTTCTCAACTTCCCTAGAAACATACTAAAGGTCTTGGGATTCATCGAAGACCAACTTTAGTGCCCTAATAGGAGGTTTAGAAGAGGCGCATTGAAGAAGAGGTAATATCCTTTACCGATTCATTCAAATTTATTTCTTCTCATACATAATCTTCTTTATTTGTTTCATTATAAAGTAATAACATAAGTATAACTAATATAATGATATGTAATTATAAATATGAAACAACGCTATTTCACCATCTATCCATCCAATGAAAAAAGAAATCACCGCGCGTGCATACGTACAGAATACCCTCTCTACGTCGTGGTGTAATCTGTTTTTCAACCACAAGCTTAATTGGACGGGTATAATGGGGGAAATAATTACTATATATGATTATTATAACATAATACTAATTATACAATATTATATCATCCAATACAATTCTATTCAATAATTATGGGAATGATATCATCGCCTGTGCGTACGTACAGATTACCGTCTCCACGACGCGATGAGATTCATTCTATATGTTAACCATTCCAAAAAGATTATAAATTAAATATAATAAATAATTGTAAAGACCCGTAAAATTCAAGGGAATTTTTTTTCTTAATTTTCTTTAGAGTTTTACAAGAGCGCGGTTTCAGACGGCACCTGATTCCGAGGCCCGGAGTGCCCGGAATTAATTCCTGAAGTTTGGCTCGGGTACGTTCAGTGAACGAACGAGCGGGATTTCCTAACTTTTGATCCGGTGCTCGGAATTGAAATCCGAGGGCACCGATGAACTCGCAGCACCGACATTCGCTTAAAGAGACCTTTTCGAAAGTTGCGTTTGTTGCGGGTTGAAAGTTAGTTTTTGGGTTTTTAGTATATGTTAAATAAAATTTGTGAAGAAAAAATTTTATTTTAACTTGATAAATCCTACCAAAGGGGGTTGGAAGTGGGACCCACATCCACTTAACCTCCCTTGGGAGGATTAAGTGTGGTGGGGCCCACAAGAACCCCTAAACCTTTCATCTTCTCCCAACTTCCTTAACCCCTCATTAAATGACTTGAGTTATTTAATTTTGGAGTTAATCCTTTTGAATTTCAAACTTTTGAAATTCTAGTGTGATGATGTGTTAATAAAATAAGATAGTGTCTTATTTTATTTTGGTTAATAGTTTTGTATTCTTGAGAGGTTGAGAGCTTTTTCTTCTTCTTCAAGTTCTGACGAAGAACACGAAGAACGCTCAAGCTCTGACGAAGAACGCTCAAGCTCCGACGAAGAACCCCGCTCCGCTCTTCTTCGTCTTCCGTGTCAACGAGAGGGAACACCGCTTCTTCCTCGGACAACCTTCGTCAGCGTACAAGGTTTCGCCAACGATGTATCACATCGGACGCACCTCTTCGTCATCAGATTTGACGAACGACGACCGCGATGCCCGACCTCCGCGACGTTGTCTTCCGCGGGACGTTGTCAAATCGTCGAACCTATACCCGAGGTAGGGGTTGTTGATTTATTGTTAATTTATTTTATTCTTGATCATGGATCTCGCATGTCTAACGTGAGGCTTTTTAATATTTTAAGTTGTGTTATTATTTAACGTGAGGGGGGCCGGACCGCATGAACACGGCCGAACCCCCTCCATCATTCTTGTTGAAATGCTTTGCGGGTGGAAACAAGGTGGCGTGGTGCCGTCGCACCACGCGGTTAATCGTGCGTTTATTTTACGCAACGCCGTCGCGCGCGCACCATGGAAGAAACATCTTGAACGCGACGCTGTCGTGCCGCGTTGAAAGAAATCAAGGCACAACAGAGGGGCGCGGTGCCGTCGCACCACGCCGGACGACGAACACTGCTGCCGGTTCCGGGCCGCGGCGGAAGAGAAGACCGAGGGCCGGGCCGCCGGCGTCGGAAGCCGAAGAGGGGACCGGATTTTCCGGTCCCGTTGGATAAAACCGGCTGGCCATCTGGCCGGCCGGATTGCATTAATCCGGGGGAATTAATCCCCCGACCAGCACACAAAAACCCCCCTCTTTATGAGGGGGGCGGTTTCCATGATGGGGGGGGGGGGGGGGGCAGCAGCCCCCCGGTTTTTCTCCAAGCCGGCCCCACGTGGGGGCCGTTTTTTTCTGCAAAGGGCGCGGCAATTAGCCGCGCCGCCGCCTCCAAGAAAGCGGGGGCTTTGCCCCCCGCATGCCGCCTCCGTGCGCGCCGCCAGGCCGCCGCGCCACCTCCAGGCCGCCGCGCCACCGCCGGGACGCCGCGCCACCGCCGCGCCGCCGCGCCGCCAGCCTGTCGGGCCGGGTCGGACCCGGGTCGGGTCGACCCGGTTCGGGCCGAACCAGGGGGGTCGGGCCGGGTCGACCCGGACCCGGACCCCCCGTTTCGGATCAGTTTCGGTCTTTTGGCCATAACATGAGCCACAGACCTCCGATCGACGAACCTTCTTGCGGCAACGCGATCCTTGGATCGAGATGGTCGTTTCGGTATATTGCAATCAATGTTTCGGATTACTTTGAGTTCGGCCGGGTTGGTTCGTTCACGAAACCAACCGGGCCTTCGGAGCGGAAACGCTCATATCTTGAGCTACAGACGTCCGATTGACGTGCCGTCAGCTGTGTTGTGTTCCTCTTAGTGAGACGGATCTTTTGGCATACTCCGCCCGAGGTTTGGACGTAGGTGGAGTACGGTCGGGTTGGTTTTGCCTTAAAAACCAACCGGGCCCCGGGGACGAAAATGCCAATAACTCTCAGACCGGGCGTCCGATCGACGCGCCGTCTGTTGCGTTGAGTTCCTGTTGTCGATACGGAACTTTTGGATACATCAACTCTGGAATTTGTGACAGTTGATGTATCAGCCTCTCGGCTCGTGGAGCGGACCCTCCGAACGAGCATGTTGTGTGCGGGAACCCTAGTGCTGGCTGCGACTGTTACTGTGACTACTACTGCTACTACTGCTACTGTGACTGCGACGACGACAGTACAGAGATCCTGTGTGGATTCGACGACGACGACTACAGCACTCAGCGATCCTACGTGGATCAGTGCTACAGGTCCTATGTGGGCCCGATCCTGTGTGGATTTGACGACGACGACTACAGCACTCAGCGATCCTACGTGGATCAGTGCTACAGGTCCTGTGTGGGCCCGATCCTGTGTGGGTCCGATCCTGTGTGGGTCCTTGCGCTCAGCGGTCCTGTGTGAACCAGCGCCTACAGGTCCTGTGTGGGCCCGATCCTGTGTGGGTCTTTTGCGGGGGTTAGTTACCTATCGATCCTTCGTGGGTCTGACGACTTAGATGGATTAGTGATCATCATTATCGTCTTTTGAAGAAGTATACCTGTGTGAGATGAAACCTATTGCTTTCCTGTGTGGATTGTGTTGTGCAATCCTATGTGGATTACGTTTTGCTTTCCTGTGTGGAATACGTTTACATTCCTGTGTAGACTGAGTTGTACTTGGGCTCGGAGGTTGGAGCGTATTTGAATTTGATGACTTAGGTATATGAATGGGCATATACCTAAGCAGTGTCGGTTGTTACTTCGTGATTGTACCTTTCTTCGTGGTTTATCCTTTGTGGATTTGAGAGACCTTCAGGGGTCTCGGGGTCCCTACTGAGTAGCTTATACTCACCCCTGCACGGGCTTTGCCCGCACTACATTGTGTTGGTTGCAGACGACGGACAGCGTTGACCTTAGCTGAGGCTTGCAGAGCGGGACGGTACCCGGAGGTGGACCACTGGGCGGGACGTGCACGGAGCGGACGGTGGGACCCGTGAAGCAGAGGAGCTATCTGTACCCACCCTTCAGGTGGGATTTCCACTGGACAGCTCGGAGTAGCGGCTTTTACTTTTTAGTTGCTGTTTTCCCTTTCGAGTTGTACTTTACTTTCAGTTTGGGTTTGTATTCTGGCCCATTTACTTTCCGCACTTTCAGTTGTACTCTACTTTTGTTTAGTGTTTACTTTCCTCTTGCTTACTCTGTGGTGTTTGTTTACATTACAAAGGCAATGCCTTCCCTTTTTATCGGGATTTACGCCTTGGTGCTAGTCGCCAGCCCCTGGCCTATGGAAGGCGGGATTGGGGTAGTCACGGCACGAACCCCGAGGGCGGGTCGTGACAATAATAGTGAAATATATTACATAATAATGATACTGGATTTATGTATATGTTATTAAATTACTTCCATTCAATTTAATAAGGAAACGAATACAGCGTTTGTGCGTACGTACGGCCTACCGTCTCCATGAACGGTGTATTAAATTTCCATTTATCGATCTATTATATATATATATATATTATATTATGAATATATATTGTATATAAATCATGTTTTAAAATATGGATGTAATTAATCATGGTCTAATTAATCGTATGAATAATTATAAGTCAAAACTTGTACGAAAAAGGAAACGATTTTACCCAAAACACTACTTTAACATGGAATTGGAAAATGAACGGGCAATATAAAGTCGTAAGTGAAGCATATATGATATCGGAAATATTATCATGGTTATGTTAAAAGTCAATAATATGTTGAAACCCACTATACAGCAGTCTCGGAAACATACGAATGAAATTGGACATAAGGTAAGGGATAATTATTCCAATCTTGTTCTTACCCGAGATTGTTTATTTGTGATTATTTACTAGGGTAATTTTAATCCTCAGTGTCCACATCTTCTAAAACTATTTTCATAAAATGTTTACCATTATTCCTTGCATGTTTAAAGTCATTTTTACCATTTTTTAACTTTTATGACTTGGTATGGATGGATGAGATTGGAATAATTATCCACAGTTTCATGTTTTATTCCCATGATATTTTTTCATGATTAATGTTCCTTTATGATTTATGCCTTATGTATTTCCATGATTTGTGTCATTACTCATTGTTTTGATGTTTTATGTTCATGTTTTTACGTTCAAATGTTTATGGGTTGTTTTATGTTCTCCATGTTTCCCCTTACTGAGCCTTTCAGCTCACCCTTTTTATGTTTTCTTTTTCCCATGATATAAATAATGATTTTAGGTACGAAATCATTAGGGGAAGATCTTTATGGGAGATGATGAAGTGTTTTCACCATGATTAGATGTTTTTGATCTGAGTTTCCAAAGGAACTAAACTGATATGGTAATTGGGCATCTGTTTTTGTCATGTATTAAGTACTCTGCAAAAGTATTGTAATATCCATATACGTCAAACTTGGGTCTTTACAGTTGGTATCAGAGCGAAGGTTTAGTTAACATTTGGAAATTAGGATGCGAAAACTTTACTAAGATCTCTAGAGATATTTCTAAGGTATATCTGGGGATTTTCTTAAGGTTAAATATAAGTATAGGTTATAGTCTTAGAATTAGAGTAACGATATAATAATTAAACCTAAGATGTTATCTATTGAATGTACTCCCCCTTTATTATGTTTTTTTCCTAGAATGATTTTTTCCGCTCACAATATTCATTTTGGGTTTTAAACAATGGAAGGGACCTCAAGGAACCATGTTGACCAATTTAATGGACAATGCAATGATTGTCCTCCTGAACAAACCAATGTTATGGGAGATGGAGTAAAAAATAATTTTCCAATACATACACAAGCTATGAATCATTCTAGACTCCGAATGAGAAGAGAAGGGAACAGTATTATATTGAGTACTTCATGAGGAAATGTCCAACTTCTTTCCGTGGGTCTTCTGATCCACTTGTTTCTGAATAATTGATTAGTACCATTGAAAAGATATTTTCCATACTTTGCTGTTTAGAGCACGAAAAATTCTTTTTTGCTGTTTTCCATTTAGAAGGTGAAGCAGACCAGTGGTGGACTCTAATTTAGAATACAAGGCCCCAATATGAAATTGAATCCATGGAATAAGATGATTTTATGAACTTGTTTTTCAATAGTTACATCCCTCATATTCTTAAAATAAATATAGAAAATGAGTTCCATGTGCTTAAGAAAATGGATGATGAATCTGTAGGTATATACGAGGTGAATTTAACAAGGATTTCAAGGTATGCATCAGGCTTTATCATCCAACATGAAAGTAATGTTGATCGATTCTTTAGTGACTTAAAAACATGTCATCGTAGGGCATTAGCGATAAAATACTTCAGTAGCTATGATGAAATTCTGTATTGTGATATAAAGGTAGAATTGGAGGTTGGTGTAACATATCCATCTCATGGTTTTGAAAAGAAAACAAAGATGGAGTTCAAGGAAAAATATCAAAAAAATGGTGAAAATAAGACGAATGTTTCATTATGATCAATGTGTGGAAAGAATCATGGTGAAGATTGTATTAAAGGGACTATTAAATGTTTTGAGTATGGAAAATAATGTCATCGAGCAGCTGAGTGTCGATGTAGTGGTGAAAAGGTAGATAATGATGTGAATATAGAAAAGAATATAGAAAACGAACCACCAACACATTGATTCTACTAGTGCAAGTTAATGGAGAATTATGATAACCAATTTCATAATCCAAGGGTTCATGATGATTGACATCAATAACCTCTTAAGGCACGGGATAATGGGAAGTCACATGCGATCACTATTGGCGATGTGGAATATGAAATATAAGGGGTGAAAAGATTTATTTTTTATGTAACAGGATTACAAATTAGTGTTGTGGAATCTCATTTATAATATTGTCAAATTTTAGAATATCTATGTAGTGGTTTATTGTGGTTTTCAATAATTATATGTTAATGGTAACCATGAAAGGTGATTGAAATATTTTTGGAAAGAAGATGAAATGTGCATAATAAAGGGATAAGGAGAAAATAATATGTTTGATTTTACTAACAATATCATGACTTAAATAAGGATAAAGCGATACCATGGTTTGAGTATATTGAAATTTTGGGATTTTGGTATGTGGAAATAATTAACTTTTGACAACACTAATGTTTTCATTAAGGTTCTATAGTAATTCATATTTTAGGAGAATACCTGATTAAGGAATTCACATATTTGGAATGTGACCAACAAGATATATATTATGATATATAGGGGATAAATGATAGTAATCTTATGCTTGGTAGATGACCTCTCTAATAATATTTTTCTTTATACTATGAGATTGGAAAGATGTATTTCGGATAATACTAAATATTGGAATAGATTATGTTAGACATTAGATAGTAGTGTTTAAGGCAATATATTTTTGATATTATTTCTGAAATTTTATAATAGTATACTTTTAGAAAAAGGACAACCCATAGCACGGGCGACAACCCGTCACGTCGGGCAAGGATGCGGGAATCAAACCCACAACCGTTGTGGGACAGGCCTTTATCGCCTACCACTGGCATACAAGAAGTCCCTGGTTCATAGAAATTAGATTTATTTAATTATGTGGTATGATATATGATGTATAAGTCCATTTTTCGATCCATATACGATTAATATATACATATATGGACTTATGTATATTAAATAACTTTTCATAACAATTTTTTTGAGATACATGGAATGACCCATCATTCTATCACATGATCTGCTAACACTTCATGAATGACAAATTCAACTTCATTTCTTTAAGAGATGAAGTGGAAATTTTTAATGGAATAACCAATGATGATATTACACTGAAAACAAGAAAGTATTCCTGATTATGCAAAAATTCATCAACTTTAGGGAAATGATAATGAAAACCAAAAATTTTGTCCTAGTACCCTCATATCTAATTAATTAGATGGTACCTTAGGTCGTAAAAAATTTATGGCTTTTTGATATTTGGCTTTTTCACAGCCATGTTCTCTACCACAATCCATTAGAAAGTTATGGTTATATTTCTCTTCTATATCCATATTTTCCCCTTTTTTCTCCTATGAGTAAACCCAGTGTTGAGTTACTTTGGGTGACAGTTATGTATCTACCATTCCTTTTTAAAATTATTTTTAGTATTCCTTTTTACGATGTCAGTTTCTATGATATAAAATTACATGTAGTAAACATTTTATAACCCCGTCGAATTTCGAGGGCGAAATTCCTTTTAAGGGGGTAGAATGTAACAATCCGATATTTTATGAGAAATATTCTTTTTAATTTCAATGATATATTGTGTTTTATTCTAAACCATGATTATCTTGAAATGTATGCAAAAACATATTATCATTTAGTATATGCAAACAATATTATTGGCTAGTATTACACGCAAGAGCAACCTTCCTCAATAGCGTGTCTTGTACGCAAAACTGAGTTTCACTAAACAACGATATATTGTTATAAATATATTATGTACTAGCTGTTATGAATAGTATTCATTTTTTTTTTGAATTTTATAAAATTACCATTCATCTCACACATATTCTACAACATGTTATGGGAGAAAAATAATTTTTCTAGGTAAAATAATTTTTTTTTCAAAAATTGTAATTTTCCCGCCTTTTAATGGTGCACCCATATTAAATCTAGTATTTGACACAGTTATATGTTCAATTTGACAAAATAAAATTATTAATTGTATTAATGATATAAAAATTTACTTTCAATAAATTTTAAATATTTTTCTGATAACTTTCATATTTTGATGAACAGTAAAAATACGAGACATTTTAATTAAAAACATCTTTTTTCATCAAGATAATTTATATGGTTAAATTATAATATTGAATGTGTTTAAAGTATAAATAGAATATATTTTTATAGTTTAATATAATTTATGTCATTATCATTAATTTTACTTTGAATTCATAGGTAAAATCATTTCAATCTTTTACAATGTTTTAACTTTTAAAACCCATTTTCTCAAAAGCGGTATTAATTTTAAATCGAATACTGCCACTTATTTGTATTGAATTTGTAAAAATTGATTCCATATTTGAAATCAGTGGGTCCAAATTATGTGAATAAGCTTCTTTTTATTTTTCAGCATTATGAATAGTAACTACGGTAAATTTTATTTACCAGAGTTAAAGGTAAATCGGGTAATTAAGGATAAAAATAGTGTTATAATATTACCCTATAACATGTATTAATATAATTGGATGATTATATTTCGTACTGAAATGTACTTGTGTCAAAACGGTCTCTTGTGGAACCCACTTGGATGTGATTAAGACCTTTAATTTTTTTTATTTAAAGAAAGTGAAATATGGCTCGCTCTATTTTTAATAATTAAAGTATTTTTAATATAAGGTTGTACTGAATATAAATTCGATTATAAATACTCGTTTTAATGATAACATGATTTTCCTCATTATGGTAATTTATTTGTGATTTTTCATACATTAATGATTATGAAACTATTTATTTAGCGAAAAATCAGTAATATAGTTTTTATTATAACAATAATACCCATCAAAAGGACCAGAAAAACGACAAAACCTTATTGGTAGAGTATATCTATACCCTAACCATCAAAGGGTATACATTGGAACCATTTTAATCCTTATAAAACAGATCATGAAATTTATATTATTTTACATTAAATGATGTCAATATTGTCACCTTCACAATTTAATAAAGATAACATTTTAAAGGTTGGATGTTTTAGATGACAAATTAGACTAAATGTATTCTAATAAAATCAATTAGATTTATCTTCATAATAGTATTTTATGTTTAATTTTTATGAAACAAATATGTATATTAAAAAATTATACAAAAATTTTGTAGTAATTATTTTATTAAGAGAAATATCAAATAAATGGTTTTAAAAATATTAAAATAAATCTTATATAAACTAATTAATGTGCACCCTGAATTTTTTAAAATAATATGAAAAGTTAGGAATCTATTAAATATATATTTTTGAATAAATCTTCTGTGTGGATTAAATTTAAATTCAAATATATCAATAGGGTCAAATTCGACACTATTGTTAATTTATAAAAATAACATATTATTAAATTGTTTAAAAATCACAAAAATATTAAAAAATTACAAATATAAAATTATATGGTTGAAAATGTAATAATATAGCAATGTATAGACAATTCCCAACACATAAGTAAGTATTTATAAAAATTTAAAATCAAGAATATTATTACCTAAAATAAGATTAAATAGATTAAATACAGATAAATCAAATTGATATGGTATAAAATAATTTCCCATCATGTCTAAATTTTATTGGATGGTGATATTACAACCCTATATAATCTAAGATTCTAATTTGAGTCATTTTGGATGTTTTTATGTGGGGTTGTAAATTATTATAAATTTATATTTTCGAGGTTTCCAAAAGTGCCCCTCTCTTCTCTAATAAAATGGCACCTCCTCCCTCTCCCATTCACACAATTTCGAGCCATCAAGCTCGGCCCACCCCTGAAAATTACACTTCTCAACTTCCCTAGTCACATTCTGGAGGTTCTGGTATTCTCAAAACACCATCTTTAGTTCCATAAGAGGAGTTTAAGTAGAGGCGCGTCGAAGAAGAGGTAAAATCCTTTACCGATTCTTTCAAATTCATTCCTCCTTATACATCCTATTTTTATTTTTTTAATTGTAAAGTAATAAAATCAGTATTACTCAAATGCGGATATGTTATAATAAATACGAAACAAACCTATTTCACCTTTAATCCATCCTACGGGAAGTGAAATCACCACACGTGCATACGTACGGAATACCGTCTCCACCCCTTGGTGTAATCTTTTATCCACCACCACCTTACTAGAATGTGTATAATGGCGTAAATAATAAATATATATGATTATTATAACATGATACTAATAATGAGATATTCTATCATCCGCTCCAATACCATTCAATAATTATGAGAATGATATCATCGCTCGTTTGTAAGTACGAATTACCCTCTCCACGAAGCGATGAGATTCATTATTCATGTTAACCATTAACGATTGATTATAAAGTATATATATTGAATAATAATGAAATATATGACATAATAATGAAACTATATTTATTATATATATATATATGTCATCTACTTACTTCCATTCAAGTCAATAAGGAAAGAAAAGCAACGTTCATGCGTATGTACGGTCTACCGTCTCCATAAACGGTGTATTTCATTCCATATATTGATTTATCATATTGTGAATATAAGTGGATATGGTTTTTCATTTGGGAAGTAATTAATCATGATCTATGTAATCATATGAATAATTTAAAGTCAAAACACGAATGACAAATGAAACGATTTTACCCAAAACGTTGCTTTAACATTGAATTGACAAATGAGCGTGTAATATAAAGGCGTACGTTAATCATATATGATAACATAAATATTATTATAGTTCTGTTACAAGATAATTATATGTTTAGAGACACTATATAGGTGTCTCGGAAACATAGGGAACAAATTGGAAAAAAGGTAAGGGATAATTATTCCAATCTCGTTCTTACCCGAGATTATTTGTTCGTAAGTATTTACTAAGGTTATATTTATCATCTGTGTCCACAATTTATAAAAATATTTTCATAAATTGTTTTATATTCTTCTATTTTTGTTTAAAATCATTTTTACCCTTTGTTGAATTTTAACACACGGTATAGAAGGAATCATTCTGTTTTTTCCTTAAGAGTTACCTTTTGACTTTTCCTGTAAAAGTACGATGAGAATGTTTTTTTAACTTATATGGCGTGAATGGATTTTCATGGTTTCATAACACCATATTTTCATAAAGCCTAATTTAAATGATTTCATTATTATATTCAACAAAATCTTTTTCTTTTAAAATTTAATGGCATTTTGAGAAAAGTAAATGAATTTAAAGAAGAAAGGATATTTTCCTCAAAAATTCATTTCAATTGTTTTATCAAAAATATTTTCCATCTAAGATGATATATGGTTATTTTTATATCCCTATCATTACATTGATTTGATTATGCTATGATGGAATTATTTTTATGACGCCCTTTTATCTTATATGGATTATGTTCTGATGGGAGGATGTTTAAGATCCTCATTCTATTACATGGGTTACGCTATGATGTATGATTATTATTTTGTAGCACAAATTATAATGGTTTCATTATGAGATGTTTGGGACATATTTCTCCCTCCATTTATTTGGATAAATATTTATATCTCTTGAGATAGACATGGATGGAATGGCATGAAAAATCTGGTTCAGTAATACAGGGCTGGAATGGAAAGTAAACCAGGTTCAGTAACAGACTTTGTCCACTATGATGGTCTGGGCATCAGTGCCTTAGATAATATGGAAATCACAACATGTTCTTAATGGTTTTGCACAATTATATGTTTTATTCCCATGCTATTTTATCATGATTATTGTTCCTTTATAATCTATTCCTTATGTACTACCATGATTTATTTCATTACTCATAGGTTGAGGTTTTATGTTCATGTTTTTACGATAAAATATTTATCGGTAGTTTTATGTTTTCCATGTTTTCCCTTAATGAGAATTTGAGCTCACGCTTTTTATTATTTCTTTTACCTAGGATATAAATAATGATTTTAGGTAAGAAAACAAAAGGGGAAGATCTTTATGGGAGATGGTGATGATCGTTCACCATGGTTAGATGATTTTGTTCCGAGTTTCCAAAGACACTAAACAAATACTATCATTGGGTGTCTGTTTTGGTCATGTAATAAGTATTACACAAAAGTAATGTAATGTACATGTACGTCAAACTTGGGTCTCTATATTTGTTATCAGAGTGAATCTTTAGTTAACCTTTTAAAACTATGATGTGAAAACATTAGTGAGATCCCTAGAGATATTTTTAAGGATTGTCTAGCGATGTCCATAAAGTTAAGTATAAGTATAGGTTACAGTCCTAGAATTATGGTTACAATCATTGAATTAAACCTAAGATGATATATATTGATGGTACTCCCCCTTTATTATATTGTTTTCCTAGCCTGATTTTTTACCTCTCACACTATTGTTTTGGGTTTTAAAATATGGATGGAACCCGAAAGAACCATGTTGATCAATGTAATGGACAATGAAATGATTTTCCTCCTAAACAAACCAATGTTATGTGAGATGGAATGAAACATTTTATTTCTATACTTACACAAGATATGAATAATTCTGGACTTTCAAATGAGCATAGAAGTGAAAAATATTCCATTGAGTCCTTCATGAGGCAACATCCACCTTCTTTCAGAGGGTCTTCTGATCCACATCTTGCTGAACAATGGATCAGTACTATTGAAAAGATATTTTCCCTACTTTGTTGTTTAGAGTTTGAAAAATTCATTTTTTTACCATTTAGAAGGTGAAGCAGACCAGTGGTGGACTCTAATAATGAATACAAGGTCCAAAGATGAAATTGATTCCATGGAATGGGACGAGTTCAAGAATTTTTTTCCCTTAATTACTTCCCCGTATTCTTCAAACAAATATGGAAAAAGAGTTCCTTGAGATTAAGCAAAAGGGTGATGAATCTATGGGTATATAAGAGGCGAAATTTACATGTTTTCCAAGGTATGAATCTGGATTTATCTTCCATCCTGAAATTAAATTTGATCGATTCTTTACTAGCATAAAACCAGGTCGTCTGAGGGCATTAGCGATAAGAGACATCAATAGCTATGAAGAAATTATGTGTTGTTATATCTAGGTAGAACTGGATGTTGCTGTTACATATCCATCTCATGGTTTTGACAAGAAATGAAATATGGAGTTCATGGAAAATTCTCAAAACAACAGTGAAAGAGGATGAATGTTTCGTTATTCTCAATGTGTGGAAAGAATAATGGTGGAAATTGTCATAAAGGGAATAGAAAATGTTTTATGTGTGGAAAAAAAAGTTCATCGAGCAGCTGAGTGTTGATGTAATGGGAAAAGGTAGATAATGATGTGAATAGAAAAAAGGCTACAGAAAACACACCACCAACACTTCAATGCTACAAGTTCAAAGAAATGGGGCATTATGCTAACCAATTCCCTAATCCTAGGGTTAATGATGATCGAAATCAACAACCTCATAAGGAAAATAACAAAGGGATGTCACATGTGATCACTATTGGCGATGTTGAATATGAAAACGAAGGGGTGAAATGATTAAGTGATTATGTAAAGGGATTCCAAATTAGGGTTGTGGAGTCCCATTTATAGAATCGTGGAATTTTGGAATATCTATGTATTTGTTTATTGTGGTTTTCAATAATTATATAGTACTGGTATCAATAAAAATTCATTGAAATATTGTTTGAAAGTATATGATATGCGCATAATGAAGTGATAAGGAGTAAATAATATGATTGATAGTATTATTTTTCTCATGACTTATATAAGGCCAATGTGACATCATGGATTGAGTATATAGAAATATATGGATTTTGGAATGTGTAAATAATTAACTTTTGACAGAATTTTTATTTTCACTAAGGTTCTATGAAAATATATGTTTCAATAATACATGATTATGGTATTCACATGTTTTTAATATTTCCAACAAGATATATCTTATAATATGGGGGAAAGATGATGGTAATCACATGCTTGGTAGATGACCTCTCTGATAATCTTTTTCTTTATACTATGAGATTGGACAGAAGAATTTTGTATAATCCTAAATATTGTAATGTATTATGTTAGACATCATATTGTATTGTTAATTCTCGAACATTTTGATATTGTTTCTGAAATGTTATAATACTATAGTTTTAGAATAAGGAAAACTCGTAGGATGGGTGATAACCCATCGCGTCGGATAAGGATGTGGGAATCAAACCAATAATTGAAGTGAGGAAAGCCTTTATCACCTACCACTGGACTACAAGAAGTCCCAGGTTAGTAGAAAATAGTTTTATTTTATTAAATGGTATAATATATGAAGTATAAGTCCATTTTTTGAGCCAGATACGATTAATATCATCATATATGGACTTATGTATATTTAATAACTTTTTCTAACCTTTTGTTTGAGATAGATGTAATGACTCATCATTCTATCACATGATTAGCTAACACTTCACGAATGAAAAATTCAACTTCATTTCATTAAGCAATGAAGTGGAAATTTTTCATGGAATGACCAATGATGATATTACGCTGAAATCAAGTAAGTACTCCTCCTTATTCAAAAATTCATCAACTTTAGGGAAATGATCTTGAAAACAAAAAAAGTTTTCCTAGTACCATCATATCCGTTGAAACAGATGGTACCTTAGATCATAAAAAATTTATCGCTTTGTGATTTTTTTCTTTTTCATAGCCATGCTCTCTACCACACTCCATCAAAAAGTGATCGTTAGATTTCTCTTCTATATCTATGTTTTTACCTATGTTATCCTATGTGGAAACCCTGTGATGAGTTAATTTGGGTAACTGTTAAATTTATTAAATTACTTTTTAAAATTAAATATTCCTTTTTTTGACGTGGGATTCTACGAAAGAAACTTACAAGTAGTAAACTATTTATATCCCCGACAAATTTCGAGGGCGAAATTTATTTTCAATGGGGGTAGAATGTAACAACCTGAGATATTAAGAGAAATATTCTTTTTAATTTCTCTAATAACATTTATTGTGTGCTAAATCAAGAATATATTGGGCTATACACAACACCGTATTAGCGTTTAGTCTACCAAATCACTATTCATGGCTTGTGTTGCACGCAATAGCGACCTTCCTCGATAGCGTGTGTTATACCCAATACGGAGTTTCACTAAACAACGATATATTGTTATAAACTAGCCAATATTAATATTATTAATGAAATTTCTAATTTTATTACATAATAATTGATCTTACCCATATTCTAGAACATGGTATGAGAAAAACAAATTGGGAAAAATAAGTATTTTTTAAAAAAAAGCAGTTTTCCCGCCTTTTGATGGAACACCCAATTTAATTATAGTTTTTTACAAGTTTATAAGATTAATTTTTCAAATTAAACATCTTCCTTGGAATAAGGATATAAAAATTTACATTGGATACATTTTTTATATTTTTCTGATAAGTATCTTATTTGGATGAATAGTAAAAATATGGTAAATTTTAATTGAAATCATCTTTTTCATCAAAATAATTTATATGGTTAAAATATATTATTGAATGGTTTTAAACTATAAAGAGAATATATTGTTACTCTTTAATATAATTTATGTCATTATCATTAATTTTACATTGAATTCATAGGGAAAAACATTTCAATCTTTGGCAATGTTTTAATTTTTAAACCCCGTTTTCTTTACAACGAGATTAATTTTAAATTGATTTCTGTAACTTCTATATTTTTAATTAGAGAAAATGGATTTCATATTTGAATTAAGTGGGTCCAAATTATGTTAATAGGTTAATTTTTTTTGATATTATGAATAGTAACTATGGTAATTTTTATTTACTACAATTAATGGTAAATTGGGTAATTAAGGTTAAAAATAAGATTATAAAATTATTATAACACCTTCCAAAATTCTATTGGATGAGTAAAAGTTGACCCATATCACCTATGGGTCAGAATAGAATTATTTCATGGACTTTTGACCATTAAAATGATGCAATTATTATTAAAACCAAAGAAAGTGACCACATGTCACTCTCTAATATCTTATAAGTGTAATAATTTGAATTTAGTGATAAACATCATAAAACATCAAAAAAAAATAGTCACCAGAAATATAAAAAAATTATCTACGTCATGTGAATTTATTTATTATTTTTATGGATTAAATAATTGTCATTAATGGTCACACAATTGTGATGTGGAAATTTTTTATTTATTAAAAAATCAATAATACCATTTTTATTAAACTAATAGTGACCATAAAATGCACAAACACCTGACCAAAACTAATTGGTCACGTAAATGTAAACCATAATCATCCAATGGTTGAATATTTTTCCATTAGGATCATTATAAAAGTTATTATGACTCTTATATATTTTTTATTTTAAATGATGAAAAAGTTGACACCTTCAAAATTAAATAAATATAACAATATCAATATTGTAATTTTAAGAAGATAAATGCGAGTAAACGTATTATTATTGAATATATTTGATTTTTCTACATCATAGAATTTTTTTTTTAATTTTTATGCAACAAAAATGTATATTAAATAATTACACAAAAATGTTGTTGTAATTATTTTATTAAGGGAAATATCAAATAAATGGTTTTAAAAATATTAAAATAAATCCTACAAGAACAAATTAATGTGGTACATTGATTTTTTAGATTAATATGAGAATTTATAAATCTATTAAATATTTTGGTTCGAATATATCCTATGTTTGGATTTAATATAAATTTAAATAATTGAATAGTGTCCAAATTGACACTATTGATATTTTATAAAAATAAAATCTTATTAAATTGTTTAAAAAAAATTGTTTAAAAATTACATATTGATAACTATATGGTCTATAATGTAATAATGTATCTAATTACTAAAAATTCACAACACATAATTAAGAATTTATGAAAATTTAAAATGTTGAAAATTATTACCACAAATGAGATTAAATAGATTAAATAAGGATAAATCAAATTTATAAGGTTTGAAATAGTTTTCCAACATGTAGAAATTTTATTGGAAGAGGATATTACAACCCCATCTCATCCCAGCTTTGAATTTGAGTCATTGTTTATGTTTTTAAGTGGGTGTTAAATTACTATAAATTATTATTTCTGAGGTTTCCAGAAGTTCCCCTCTCTTCCCTTTTAAAATATAACCACATCCCTCTCCTATTAACACTATTTTGAGCCTACAAGCTCAACCCACCACTTCCCATTACTCTTATGAACTTCCCTAGTCACATTCTGGAGGTTCTGGTCTTTTCAAAAGACCATCCTTAGTGCCCTAAGAGGAGGTTTCGAAGAGGCGCGTCGAAGAAGAGGTAATATCCTCTACCAATTCTTTCAAATTAATTTCTCCTTCTACATAATCTTTTTTATCAATTTCATTATAATGTAACAACATAAGTATAAATAATATACTGATATGTTATTATACATATTAATCAACCATATTTCATCTTTTATCAATCCTATGGAAAACGAAATCACCGCGCGTGCGTACGTACAGAATACCGTCTCCACGCCGTGGTGTAATCTGTTTTCCACCAACACCTTACTTGGATGGGTATAATGGTGTTAAGTATAACTATATGTGATTATTATAACATGATATTAATTCTTATATATTATATCATCCACTCCAATACCATTCAATAATTATATGAACGAAATCATCACCCATGCGTACGTATGGATTACCGTCTCCACGACACGATGAGATTCATTCTTCATGTTTACCATTAAAAAATGATTATAAATTATATATATTGAATTATAATGAAATATATTGCATAATAATGCAAATGTATTTGTGAATATATATATGTGTGTCATCTACTAACTTCCATTCAAGTATATAAGGAAAGGAAAACAACATTCATGCATACGTAAGGCCTACCGTCTCCAGGAATGGTGTATTTCATTCCCATTATATTTACATTATATTCTTAATATTTATAAATCGGGTTTTAAATTCAGGATGTAAGTAATTATGATAGAAGTAATCATATGAATAATTACATGTCAAAACACGGATGATAAATGAAATGATTTTACCCATAACGCTGCTTTAACATGAAATTGACAAATGAAAAGGTAATATAAAGTCATTAGTAAATCATATATGATATCATAAATATTATTATTGATTAGTTACAAGTTAATAATATTTTTAAAACCACTATAAAGGAGTCTTGGACCCACACAAAATAAATTAGACATAATGTAAGGGATAGTTTTTCCAATCTCATTCTTACCCGAGATTGTTTATTCGTAAGTATTTACTTGGGTTATATTTATCATCCATGTCCATGTCATATAAAACTATTTTCATAAAATTATTACTATTATTATATGTATGTTTAAATTCATTTTTACCATTTTTTGACTTTTACCACATGGTATAGAAGGAATATTTCTTTTGTTTATCATACGAGGTACTTATTGTCTTTTCCAGTAAAAGTACGAGGAGAATATTATTTTAACTTATTCGGCATGAATATATATTTATGGTTTCATAATGCCTTATTTTCATGAAGCCTCCTGTACATGATTTCATGATTATTTTCAACAAAATCCTTTTTCTTTTAAAATCTCATGGCATTTTGAGAAAAGAAAATGATTTTGAAGAAGGAGGGATATTTTCCTCAAGAATTCATTTCAAGTGTTTTATCAAAATTATATTCCATCTAATATGATATAGGGTTATGATTTTACCCCTATTATTATATTAATTTGATTATGATACAATGGAATTATGTTTATGAAGTCCTTTTATCTTATATGGATTATTTTATGATGATATGATGTTTAAGAACCCCATTCAATTACATGGGTTATGCTATGATGTATGATGTATGATTTTGTGGCACACAAAAGAATGGTTTCATTATGAGATGGGTGGGACCTATATTTAACTCCAATGAATCGGGTAAAGATTTATATCTCATGAGATTGACATGTCTGGATTGACAAGTAAAATCTGGTTCAGTAATATAGGGCTGGAACGGCAAGTAATCATGGTTTATTAATGGACTTTGTCTACTATGATGGTCTTGGATGCAATACCTTTTATACAATTGAAACCATAACACGTGCTTAATGGTTTTACAAAATTACATGTTTTATTCCCATGATATTTTATCATGATTAGTGTTACATTATGATCTATGACTTATGTACTGCCAAGATTTATGTCATTACTGATGGTTTTGATGTTTCATGTTCATGTTTTTATGTTCAAATGTTTGTGGGTTGTTTTATGTTTTCCATGATTTCCCTTACTGAGAATTTGAGCTCACCCTTTTTATGTTTTCTTTTCCCCATGATATAAAGAAAAGTTTTAGGTAAGAAAAAAAGTGGAAGATCATTATGGGGATGTTGATGATATTTCACCAGGATTAAATAAGTCAATGACATTATTTAAATCATTATATAGTTTTTTCAGATACATACAGAAGAAATTAGACATATGGTAAGGGATAATTATTCTAATCTCATTCTTATCCAGGTTTTTTATCCCCATGTACTTACTGTGGTTATGTTTATCATCCATGTCCATGATTTCTAAAAATGATTTCCTAAAATTTTTACTATTCTTCCACGTATTATTAATGTCATTTTTACCCTTTTTGACTTCTACCACATGGTATGGAAGGAATCTTTATTTTGTTTACCATACGGGGTTCTTTTTTAATTTTCCATAAAATGTACGAAAAGAATGTTTTTTTAAATTATATGGAAGGAATGGATTTTTACAGTTTCATAACGCATTATTTTCGTGATACTACTTCTACAATATGTCATGATTATTTTCAATAAAATCCTTTTTTTTAAATTGCATTGCTTTTTGAGAAAAGAAAATTATTTTGAAGAAGAAAGGATATTTTCCTCATAAATTCATTTCAAGTGTTCTATCAAAACTATATTAAATATATGATGAAATTATTTAGTATATTTATTTTTCATGTGTAATGTCTCTATTATTTGCATGGTTTTATTTTTCTTATGATGAAATGATATCCATTTGTTTTATGTATTATGTTATGGTGGGATGATGTTAATGGAACCCATTTTTTTAATGGGTTATGATGATTGATTTATGTTTATTTTGTGGCACACAAAAGAATGATTTCATTATGAGATGGGTGGGACCAATATCTCCATCAAATTCATTGGTTAATGATTTATATCTCATTAGATAGACACGGTTGGAATGAAAAGTAAATAAGGATCAATAATATAGGGCTAGAATGACAAGTAAACCCAATTCAGTAATGGACACTGTCCACTATGATGGTGTTGGTATAAATGACTTGGCTACTATGGAATTAATATCATGTTCTTAATGGTTTTACACAATTACATGTTTTATTCCCATGATATTTTATCATGATTAATGTTCCTTCATGATCAATGTCTTAAGTACTCCCATGATTTATGTCATTACTCACGTTTTATGTTCATGTTTTTATGTTCAAATGTTTATGGATTGTTTTTTGTTCTCCATGTTTACCCTTACTAAAAATTTGAGCTCACCCTTTTTATGTTTTCTTTTCCCCATGATATAATGAAATTTTTTACGTAATAAAACAAAAGGGGATGATCCTTATCAGAGATGTTGAATATCTTTCACCATGATTATAATATTATGTTTCGAGTTTCCAATGGCACTAAACTAATTTGGTCTTTGGGCATCTCTTTTTGTCATGTATTTTTTATTTTACAAAAGTAATGTAATGTCTACGTACATCAAGATTTGGGTCTCTACAGTTGGTATCGGAGTGAAATATTAGTCAACCTTTGGAAACTAGGATTCGAAAACATTAGTGAGATCCCTAGAGATATTTTAAGGTATGTCTTGGGATGTCCCTATGGTTCATTATAACTATAGGTTACCATACTAGACTTATGTTGACGATCATGAATAACCTAGTTTGAACCTAAGGTGTCATGGATTAAAGAATGTGTGATAAGTTAGACATCCCATAAGAGAAATTTTATTATTATGTGGTTCCTCGTTATATTAACTGTTTCTTACAAAGTGGTTTCCGGTTTTAGTTAATGGAGTGAACCAGAAGGAATTGGGTTAACAAGGAATCTGAAGGAAAAATTGGTGACTATGAGCCGAGAAATTGCATAATGCATAGAGAGAATATTATTATGATTATTCCGAATCAGTTATCGTGATATATGATTAACAAGGTGACCTTTAGTTGTGTTCCTAAGTCAGGAAAGATGAGGAAGATGGTATTTTTAGATGTTCTAATGGTGATGAACATAGAGGAAGGAATAATATGCTTTCTACATATCAAAAAGAAGAGAATAAAAACCTTGAAAAATACTTCAAATGGAGGGGATGATGTTATCTGTGTGGGGAAAAGTGGCATAGAGTTATAGAATGTTATGGAGTTCAATGTCTTCTCTATGTGGATACCTGAATAGATTTCATATTTGTAATGGATCTTGCGCTCTGTCTCCCTGGCGGCGGGGCGATTAATTAGCTCCAATGGTGGCCTCGTCGGCCCGCCCCCCTCGGGGGGGGGGGGGGGGCTCAGGATATCGGCGATTGTCATCCGGTCTTCCGGCTGGAGGGTGGCCTTCGGTCTTCTTCAGACGCACACCTCTCATCCTTCCAAAGAATCAATGTCTCTCCGAAGGTACCTGGGATCTCAAATGGTCAACCAGTGGTTCCGATCTCTACATAGGAATTCTCTGAAGCCTCTTCGTTGCTATCTACGGCTCTGGTGGTGATGTTCGTTCGGCGCTGGCCCTCTGTGGAGATGTTTGATAGGTACATGAATGAGGAATGGGGTTTAAGCCATTGTGCGGTCATCGGGCTCCTGGGGCCGTTAATAATCCTCATTTTCTTTTATAATGAGGTTGATATGGAAGAATCCTAGTCCATGTCTAGCAGATATTTTCAAGGTTTCCACTTCCATATCATTCGCTGGTCAATTGACCTGTATTTGAATCGAGATCCATCTACCTCGACTGTAACACCCGAGACTTTTATGAGAAATATTTTTTTTATGTTATATAAATCATCAAAGGAATCTTTCACTACACATAACACTATCTTGGCCTGCTTTACACGCAACCGTGGCCTTCCTCGATAGCTTGTGTCGTACATAATACCGAGTTTCACTAAACAACGATATGCTATTAAAATATTATTAAAAAAAGTTGTTATGAATAGTAATAACCACTTTTTGAAATTTATTAATTTTATTTTTCAAAATGGACTATATTTTTGGATTCGGAATATCACAATTATCTTAGGGTGAAATTTTGGTACTTTTCGGATAACTTTCATATTCTCATGAATAGTGAAAATTAATAAATTTTAATTAAAAACAACTTTTTTAATCAAAATACTTAAAATTTATAAATTATTAATTTGAGTGGTTTTAAAGTATATTTAGAATATATTTTTAAAATTTAATAAAATGTTGTTCATCAGATGTAATTTCACATTTAAACCAGACATAAACAAGTGTCAATCTTTTGATAGTTATTATCTCTTAAAAACACGCTATTTGTCTTGACGAAGGGAATTAATTTTTATATTAGTTAATGTAACTTATATGTTTTTAATTTGTTAAAATAAACATCATTTTTGAATTCAATATATCAAATATATCTTAGGCCTAATTTTTGGTATTTTTTTGGAAACTTTCATTTTTTGATGAATAGTGAAACCACTAAGTGGTAGTTAAAAAAACTGAATTTTTCATAAAACATAATTTTACCGCTTCTGTGAGTAGAATTTCTAAAATCATAGAGACATGGTTAATATAAAGGACTAAAATTTAGTTCAATGAGATGAGAATAATTTTTTCTGAATAGTAACTTTTTACGTTTCCTTACCAGGATTAAAAGTAAATAGGGTAATTAAGGGTAAAAGTGTTAATATTATTACCCTATCACATGACATAATTCTATTGGATAAGTGTAATTCGACCAAAAACAACCTTATTAAGAAAATATGTCCATTTAGGCCCACTTGGATTAGATTAGGACATTTATTATCAATTTATTTAAAGAAGGGTTAAAATAGTTAAAATCAAAGTTTAATAAATAAATAATTTTTAATATAGGGTTATACATACGATAAAATCTAATATAAACATTCATTAGAAAGATAAAATGATTTCCAGCATAATGGTTTTTTATTTATAATTTTTAGACATTATATAATTTAATTTATTTATGACACAATGATGATGCAGTCATTATCTTATTAATGAAATATTGAAATAATTGATGTTATAAATACCCAAATAAATGTAATTTGAGACTTTTTATTAATTCCAATACTTTTATATGTTACTATTACATGTTAGTGTTGATTTATCTAAATTTGTTCGAACTAATCATTCTATTATGATTTTCGCAAAAATCAATTACCAAATAGTGTCAAAATTGACAAAAAATTGTTTTTAAAACTAATACTATATTATTAATTGTTATTTTATTCCTAAAAATCTACGGTTCTGTAAAATGACTTAGATAAGGTTATATATATTAATAATAAACAACTTGGGGTTCGTTTGGCTTGATATAGTAAGTTTATTAACCTTATAGTGTTAGAAAACAAGAAGACACAGTAAAAGCTAAATTATCTAACTTAAAGTTAAATATAAATGATAAGGTTAAAATTGATACCTAAACTTATCTAAATTCTATTGGATGAGAGGATTTCGACCCATACCCACCTTAGCTTTGAAATATATCAATTTGGAGCTATTAAAAGCTGAATTTGACTTTATAATAAAATAATATTTTTAGTTCTTCCAAAGTTGCCCCTCTCCTCCCGTATAAAAGGGCACATCCTCCCTCTCTTCCTCACACCAATTTGAGCCTTCAATCTTGGCTAACCCCTACCAATATATCCTCTTAACTTCTCTAGAAACATCTAAGAGGTCCTGGTCTTCTTCAAAGACCAATTTTAGTGCCCTAAGAGGAGGTCTCAAAGAGGCGCTTCAAAAAAGTGGTAATGCTCATTACCTATTCTTTCATCTTTATTTCCTCTTCCACTTATTCTTATTTAGTTGTTTAATTATTAAGTAATAACATCAGTATCACTCATATACTGATATGTAATTATAATTACGAAACAAACCTATTTCACCATCTATCCATCCTACGGAAAACGAAATCACCACGCGTGCGTATGTACGGAATACCGTCTCCACGCCGTGGTGTAAACTATTTTCCACCACCACCTTACTCGGATGGGTATAATGGTGTAAATAATAACTATATATGATTATTGTAAAGTGATATTTATTCTGAAATATTATACATACACTCCAATACAATTCCATGATCATGGGAATGATATCATCCCTCGTGCGTACGTACGGAATACAGTCTCCACGATGTGATGCGACTCGTTATACATGATCTTCATTGCATAATGATTATATAAATTAATTGAGTGAATGAATATGATTTATATTACACTAATAACATTCTGGAAATGTGGTATTTATAACCTAAAAAGAAAAAGAAGAATTTATTTGACAAAACACGCATAAGAACAAAAACTAATAAACTCCCGAATAACAAGTAGTAATGAAATATTACTAATAAGAAGCTAAGAATATGACCATATATGGTATCATAAAAATAAGTATGATTCTGGAATAAGTCAATATCATTATTTAAATCATTATACAGGAGGTTCGGACACTTACGAACCAAATCGGACCTAAGGTAAGGGAAAATATCACAATCTCATTTTTATCCGAGATTGATTATACTTTGGTATTTATTGGGATGTATTTTATCATCCACATCCATGTTCCCTCAATATGAAATATTGTTTCCATCCTCCTAAAATTTTTTAAATCAAATTTTACCCTTCGTTGAGTTTTTAGTAAAGGATATGAAAGGAATCTTTTGTCGTTTTTCGTACGAGGTACTTTTTTACTTTTCTGACAAAAGTACGAGAAGAATGTTTTTTTAACTTATACGGCATGAATGGATTTTTAAAACATTATTTCCAAGAAGATTCATTTACAAGTTTTCATGTTTATTTTTAATCAACTTCTTTTAGTTTAAAATTATATGACATGTTAAGAAAGGAAAAATGTTTTTGAAGTAGAAATGATATTTTCCTCAAGAATGGAGTTCAAGTGTTTTATCAAAATAATTTTCCATCTAAGATAATATAGGGTTCTGTTTCTATCCCTATTATTACATTGATTTGATTATGTTGTGATAGAATTATTTTTATGAATTCATTTATCTTATATTAATTGTTTGATGATGTCACGATGTTTATGAATCCCATTTTTATTACATGGGTTATGCAATGATGTATGATTTATGATTTTGTGGCACACATAGGAATGGTATCATTATCAGATGGGTGGGACCTATATCTCACTCCAATGCATTGGGTAATCATTTTATATCTCATGATATAGACATGGATGGAACAGCAGGTTAAACCAGTTCAGTGAAATCTGACTGAAATGAGGAGTGAACTCAGTTCAGAAATGGACTTTGTCCACTAAGATAGTCTTGGAAATGAGTCTTAACTACTAAGAAATGATTATCTATGATTATGTGTGTATGACACAAAGTTCCATGTTTTATGTTATGAATATTTTGATTACATTTCACTACCATGATTTATCCCATGTTATGAAATTATGATCTCTCTTGTAGGGTAAGATTTCCAAAATGTTATGTTTTTATTTTGATGTGATTGATATTTCTTTTGTTTACCCTTACTAAGCATTTCAGCTCACCCTTTTATATGTTTTCTTTCCCCAGGTCAATAAGAAGGTTATTAAGTATGATATGCCAAAAGGGACTATAGATATGATGAAATAAATGGGAGATAGTGTAGACGCTTTATGAAAAAGTTGTTTATGTTTCCCAGTTTCTAAAGACACTATACCTATACCGTCCTTTCATGGTTTTGTTATATTTTGTAATAAGTATGCTTCAATTTTGAAGTAATAACAATTTATGTAAATTATGGGTCGTGATATTTGGTATCAGAGGAAAGGTATAGTCAACCTTTGGAAACTAGGATGTGAATTCCATAGTAAGACCCAGAATGATAATTCTAAGCATAGAACACAATCTTAGTGTCTTAGAAATGACCATTAATAACCTAGGATAAGACCTTAAGTGTGAAATTTTATTCTTGATTATGTGGTTTTGCTATTATAATTAGTGTTTCTCACACTATTCTTCTTGGTTTTAGTAAATGTATGGAACCCGAATGAACTGTGTTAATGCGAAATGCGGCGGGCAATGCAATGATTTTCCCCATCAGCAACCAAAAGTTATGGGAGCTGGAATGAAAAATCATGTAGCCATGCTCACACAACTTTCTCAAACTATAAATCATGTAGGAATTCCAAATGAGCAATGGAAGGAGAAACATTTGTTGAATCCTTCATGAGGCAGTGTCCACCTTCTTTCAGCGGGTCTACTGATCCATTAGTTGCTGAACAATGGATTAGTACTGCTGAAAAGATATTTTTAGTTCTTCAATGTTCTAAACATGATAAAGTCATCCTAGCAGTGTATCGTTTATAAGGAGATGATGATCAATGGTGGAATCTTATTAAGAATATGAGGAAAATAGATGAAATTGAGTCCATGGAATGGGACGAGTTCAAAAACTTATTTTTCAATAAGTAATTCCCTCGTAATCTCCTAAAAAAGATGGAGAAAGAGTTTCATGAACTGAATCAAAAGGATGATGAATCTGTTGGTACCTATGAAGAAAATATTACAATACATGCAAGGTACGCTTCTGGTAATATTATCCAACTCGAGAGTAAGATCGATCGATTCTTTAGTGGCTTAAAACCATGTCTTCGAAGGGCCTTAGCCATAAGGGACTTCAATAGTTATAAGGAATTCGTTCGATGTGCTCTCAAATTTGAGATGGATATTGGAGTAACCCATCAGTCAAATGGGTTTGATAAGAAAGGGAAAATGGAATTCAAAGGAAAATCTAAAGAGCACACTAAAAGAAGATGAGCTTTCCCTTATGCTCAATGTGTGGAACGAAACATGGAGTGAGTTGTCTTAAAGGTAAAAGTAAATGTTTCAAATGTTGAAAAGAAGGTCATCGGGAATTTGAATGCTGCAATGAGGGGAAGAAGATGTATAATGATGAAAACAATGGAAGGGACACACAGAATTAACCTACTACACTTCAATGTTTCAAGTGCAAGGAGATGGGGTATTATGCCAATCAATTCCCAAATCCAAGGGTTGATGATGATGGTCGACGTTAACAAACTCTTAAGGCTAAAGACAAAGGATTGTCACATGCAATTTCTATCAGCGATGTGGAGTATGATAACGATGTGGTCAAAGGTACACATACCATCCACTCTAAAGTACCAAATGTTTTATTTGATTCTGGATCCACCCACTCTTTTTTTTCTAAAGAATTTTCAAATGGTATCACCGTATTACCTCAACAGTTAGATGTTGAGTTAGCTGTGACAACCCCTAATGGAACATCATTCGCATCAAATGTTTATAATTCTTCCCCGATTGAAGTTTGTGGGAATGTGCTTCCTGCAAATCGTGTGATCCTTCCTATAGTGGAAATTGATGTGATTTTTGGCATGGATTTTCTTTCCTTATATGGATCTCATATCAATTGCCAACGAAGGGAAGTCACATTTCATATTCCAGATCAATCTATGATCGACTATCGATGCATGGATGAACATAACCATCCTGTGGAAATTTATTCCATCTTATTTGTATAGATTCTACTGAATGAAGGTTATTTATCTCAAATGGTTGGTGAGAAACTCACAATTAAGAATATTCCCATTGTACGAGAGTTTGATGATGTCTTTTCGGAGGAATTTCCAGGTCTTCCACCAAATCGTGAAGTTGAGTTTTCAATAGAACTCGTACCAGGTGCTTTGCCTATTTCAAAGACACCTTATAGAATGGCCCCAATTGAGTTGCAAGAATTGAAGAAGCAACTCCAAGAGAATCTTGATAAGGGATTATACACCCTAGTGTGTCACCTTGGAGAGCACCTGTTCTATTTTTTAAGAAGAAAGATGGATCAATGAGACTCTGCATTGATTATCGAGAACTTATCAAGATCACTATCAGGAACAAATAGCATCTCTCGTGCATTGATGACTTATTTGACCAACTACGCAGAGCTCAATACTTTTCCAAGATTTATCTTCCTTTGGGGTATCATCAATTAAGGGTCAAAAGTGGGGATATACCAAAGATGGCTTTCCGTACAAGGTATGGACACTATGAATTTATAGTGATGCCATTTAGTCTTACTAATGCCCATGCTATCTATATTGATCTGGTGAATAGATTCTTTAGAGACTATCATGATCAATTTGTGGTAGTCTTTACAGATGATATTCTTTTCTATTAAAAGGGAAAGGAAGAACATGAAGATCACATGATAATTATATTGAAGACCCTGAGAAAGGAGAAGCTTTATGCCAAATTCACCACATGTGATTTTTGGCTTCAAAAAGTTGAATTTTTGGGTCACATAATCTCAAAAGTGGGGATATCTGTGGATCCAACAAAAATAGAGGTTATCGGAAGATGGTCGAGAGCTACAACAGTAACTGAGATCCGAATTTTTCATGGTTTAGCTGGATATTATCGACGTTTTGTGAAATATTTTTCACGATTATCTAATCCACTCACTAGGTTGAGTCGGAAAGGAGTTAAATTTGTTTGGATGGAGGAATTTGAAGAGAATATCAAGGAGTTGAAAAGAAGGTTATCCAGTGCACCTGTGCTCACACTGCATTGTAGTAGAGAAATGTTTTTGATATACAGTGATGCATCCATGAAGGGAAAGGGGTGTGTTTTTATTCAAAATTATATTGTGATAGATTATGCCTCACGACAGTTGAAAATCCATGAGAAAAATTACCCAACACATGATTTGGAGTTAGCTGTGGTAATATTTTCATTAAATATTTTGAGGCATTATCTTTATGGATAATGGTGTGACATTTATACTGATCATAAAAGTTTAAAGTATATTTTCACCCAAAAGGATCTGAATATGTTCCAAAGAAGATGGTTGGAACTGATTAAGGATTATGACTGCTCAATTCATTACCACCCTGGGAAAGCAGACAAGGTGGCAGATGCATTAAGTTGACAAGACCATGCTAGCTTATCCATGATGAGGATCACAAAATATCCAATGTTTATGGATTTACAAAGGATAGATCATGGAATTTTAATGGAAGGGGGAAAATCGTATCTTTCTCAAATGAATGTTCAACCATCTATACATGTGAAGATTAAAGAGGCACAGAAAAAAGATGTAGAGTTACAAAAGAAGGTGAGAAATATTCCTGAATTCAACATTGATTGTGATGGAATAATAAAGTTCAGGAATCCGGTTTCTGTTCCTCCCATCCCAGAATTAATGAAGGAGCTGCTTGATGAGGCTTATAGTTCTTCATTCTCTATTAATCCTGGAAGCACGAAGATGTATAGGGACCTGAAAGAGTACTTCTGGTGTGATGGAATGAAAAGAGATGTTGCTGAATATGTCCCTCGATGCTTGGTTTGTCAGCAAGTTAAAGCTGAGAGACAGAAGTCTATGGGGATGTTACAACCATTACCCATACCCGAATGGAAATGGGAAAACATCACTATGGACTTTGTCACAGGACTTCCTAAAACATTCAAAGTCAATAATGCTATCCGGGTCAAAGTTGATCGTCTTACAAAGTCTTCACACTACATTGCTATTAGAGAGGATTTATCTTTGGATCAGCTTGCCAGGATATATGTAATGGAAGTGGTAAGATTGCATGGAGTACCACTTTCAATTATATCTGATCAAGATCTGAGATTTACCTCGATGTTCTGGCGAAGTCTTCAGCATACTCTGGATACGGGGTTGAGTTTCATCAATGCTTATAATCCTCAGACAGAGGGTCAGTCTGAGAGAACAATTCAAACTATAGATGATATGATGACAGATTGATCTATGGATTTCAAAGGTGGTTGGAATCAACACCTACCTTTGGTATAATTTTCTTATAATAATAGATTTCACTCCATTATTTAGATGGATCCTTATGAATCTCTCTATGGAAAGAAATGCAGGACTCCAACTTGCTGGGATGAAGTTTTGGAAGGAAATCAATTTGGACCTGATCTTGTTGATGAGATGGCATAAAAGGTCCAATCTATTCAACAACACATAAGAGTAGCTCAGAGTCGAAAGAAAAGTTATGCCGACAACCGAAGAAAAGACCTAGAGTTTGAAGTGGGTGATAAAGTGTTCTTACGAATATCTCCCTAGAAGAGGGTCACGAGATTTGGAAAGAAGGGGAAGATGAGCCCTAGATATATCGGTTCTTTCGAAATACGGGATCATGTTGGAAAGGTAGCTTACCCATTGGTACTTCCACTGAATCTCTCTCAAGTTCACGATGTGTTCCATGTATATCTCCTGATAAAGTACATACCTGATCCTTCTCATGTACTCAGCTCAAAAGTTGTACCGCTGGAGAAAGATCTTTCTTATGAAGAACAGCCAATAGAGATTCTAGATCATAGTGAAAATGTCCTACGGAATAAGACCACTAGCTTGGTGAATGTTTTATGGAGGAACAACCAATTAGAAGAAGCTACATGGGAGCTTGAGGATATGATTAAGGAGAGGTTTCCTCATCTTTTTGTTAAAATGTGACGAAATTCGAGGGCGAAATTCATTTTAAGGGGGTTAGAATGTAACACTTGATACTTTTATGAGAAATATTTTGTTTTTATTTTATATAAACAATCAAAGGAATCTTTCACTATGAACAACACTATCTTGGCTTTCTTTACACGCAACCACGACCTTCCTCGATAGCTTGTGTCCTACGCAATACTGAGTTTCACTAAACAACGATATGCTATTAAAATATTATTAAAACTTGTTGTTATGAATAGTAATAACCACTTTTTGAAATTTTGTAATTTTTATTTTTCAAAATGGACTTCATTTGTGGATTCAGAATATCAACATTATCTTAGGGTGAAATTTTGGTACTTTTCGGATAACTTTCATACTCAGATGAATAGTGAAAATTATTAAATTTTAATTAAAAACAAATTTTTTAATCGAAATAATTAATAGTGATAAATTATAAATTTTGTGGTTTTAGAGTATATTTAGAATATATTTTTAAAATTTAATACAATGTTGTTCATTGGATGTAATTTCACATTTAAACCAGACATAAGCAAGTTTCAATATTTTGATAGTTATTATCTCTTAAAAACACGCTATTTGTCTTGACGACTGAAATTAATTTTTAAATTCGTTAATGTAACTGATATGTTTTGAATTTGGTAAAATAAACACCATTTTTGAATTCATAATATCAAATATAGATTAGGCTTAATTTTTTGTATTTTTCTGGAAACTTTCATTTTTTGATGAATAGTGAAACCACTAAGTGGTTGTTAAAAAAACTGAATTTTTCATAAAACTTAATTTTACCGCATCTGTGAGTAGAATTTAGAAAATCCGAGAGACACGGTTAATATCAAGGACTAAAATGTGGTTCAATGAGATGAAAATAATTTTTGTTGAATAGTAACTTTTTACTTTTTTTACCACGGTTAAAAGTAAATATGGTAATTAAGGGTAAAAGTGTTATTATTATTTCCCTAACACATGTCCTAATTCTATTGGATAAGTATAATTCGACCAAAAACAACCTTAGGAATAAAATATGACCATTTAGGCCCACTTGGATTATATTAGGAAATTCATTATCAATTTATTTAAAGAAGGGTTAAAATAGTTAAAATCAAAGTTTAATAACTAAATCATTTTTAATATAGGGATATAGATAAGATAAATTCGACAAAAAATATTCATTAGAAAGATAAAAAGATTTAAAACATAATTTTATTTTATTTATAATTTTTACACATGAAATAATTTAATTTATTAATGACACAATGATGATGTAGTAATTATCATATTAATGAAATATTGACATAATTGATGTTATAAATACCCAAATAAAAGTAATTTGAGACATTTTATGAATTACAATAATTTTATATGTTAATATGGCATGTTAGTATTGATTTAATTAAATGTTTTTTAACTAATAATTCTGTTATGATTTTCACAAAAATCAATTACCAAATAATGTCAAAATTGACATAAAATTGTTTTAAAAAACAAATACTATATTATTAACTGTTATTTTATTACTAAAAATCTACAGTTCGGAAAAATGACTTATATAAGGTTATATATATTAATAATAAACAACTTTTGGTTCGTTTTTCATGATATAGTCAGTTTATTAACCTTATAGTGTAAGAAAACAAGAAGACACGGTAAAAGATAAATAATCTAACATAATGTTAAATATAAATGATAAGGTTAAATTTGATACCTAAACTTGTCTAAATTCTATTAGATGAGATTATTTCGACCCATCCATACCTTATCTTATAAACATATCAATTTGGAGCTATTAAAAACCGAATTTGACTTTATAATAAAATAATATTTTATGTTATTCCAAAGGTGCCCCTCTCCTCCCTTATAAAAAGGAACCTCCTCCCTCTATTCCTCACACCACATTGAGCCTTCATGATTGGCCAAACCCTGCCAATATCTCCTCTCCACTTCTCTAGAAACATCCTAGAGGTCCTGGTCTTCTTCAAAGACCAATTTTAGTGCCCTAAGAGGAGGACTCAAATAGGCGCTTCAAAGAAGAGGTAATGCCTGTTACCTATTCTTTCATCTTTATTTCTTCTTCAACTTCTTCTTATTTAGTTGTTTCATTATGAAGTAATAACATCAGTATCAATCATATTCTGATATGTTATTATAAGTTTGAAAATACCTTATTTCACCATCTATCCATCCTACGGAAAACGAAATCACCACACATGCGTATGTACGGAATACCATCTCTACGCCGTGGTGTAATCTATTTTCCACCACCACCTTAGTCGGATGGGTATAATGGTGTAAATAATTACTATATATTATTTTTGTAATGTGATATTAATTCTGAAATTGTATACATACACTCCAATACAATTCCATGATCATGGGAACGATATCATCGCTCATGCGTATGTACGGATTATCGTCTCCATGATGTGATACGACTCGTTATACATGATATTAATTGAATAATGATTATATAAATGAATTGAGTGAATATATATGATATATATTACACAAATACCATTCTTGAAAGGAGGTATCTATAACCTAAAAGGAAAAATAAGAATTTATTCGACAAAACGCGCATAAGAACCAAAAGTAATAAACACCCGAATAACAAGTAGTAATGAAATATTACTAATAAGAAGCTAAGAATATGACCATATATGATATCATAAAAATAATTATGATTTTTTAATAAGTCAAAAACATTATTTAAATAATTATACATGAGGATCAGACACTTATGAAGCAAATCGTACCTAAGGTAAAGGAAAATATCACAATCTCATTTTTATCCGAGATTGTTTATACTTTGGAATTTACTGGGATGTATTTTATCGTCCAAATCCATGTTCCATAAATATGTAATATTGTTTCCATCCACCTACAATTGTTTAAATCCAATTTTACCCTTCGGTGAGTTTTTAGTAAAGGATATGAAAGGAATCTTTGGTCGTTTTTCATACGAGGTACTTTTTGACTTTTCCAACAAAAGAACGAGAAGAATGTTTTTTTAACTTATACGACATGAATGGATTTTTAAAACATTATTTCCAAGAAGCTTAATTTACATGTTTTCATGTTTATTTTTAATCAACTTCTTCTAGTTTAAAATTTTATGGCATGTTAAGAAAGGAAAAATGTTTTTGAAGTAGAAATGATATTTTCCTCAAGAATGGAGTTCAAGTGTTTTATCAAAATTATTTTCCATCTAAGATAATATATGGTACTATTTCTATCCCAATTATTACATTGAATTGATTATGTTGTGATGGAATTATTTTTATGAATTCATTTATCTTATATGAATTGTTTTATGATGTCACGATGTTTAAGAATCCCATTGTTATTACATGGGTTATGCAATGATGTATGATTTATGATTTTTGTGTCACACATAAGAATGGTATATTATGATATGGGTGGGACCTATATCTCCTTCCAATGTATTCGGTAAAGATTTTATATCTAATGAGATGGATATGGCTGGAACGGCAGGTTAAACCAGTTCAGTGAAACAGGACTAAAAAGAGGAGTAAACTCGGTTCAGAAATGGACTTTTTCCACTAAGATAGTCTTGGAAATGAGTCTTGACTAATAAGAAATGATTCTCTGTGATTATGTGTGAATTACACAAAGTTCCATGTTTTATGTTATGAATATTGTGATTACATTTCACTACCATGATTTATCCCATGTTATGAAATTATGATCTCTTTTGCAGGGTATGATTTTCAAAATGTTATGTTTTTATTTTGATGTGATTGATATTTATTTTGTTTACACTTAATGAGCATTAGAGGTCACCCTTTTGTGTGTTTTCTTTCCCCAGGTTAGGATGAAGTTTATTAAGTATGATATTCCAAAAGGTACTATAGATATGATGAAATAAATGGGAAACAATGTAGACTCTTTATAAACCAGTTGTTTATGTTTCCCAGTTTCTAAAGACATTATACATATATGGTCCTTTCATGGTTTTGTTATATGTTGTAATAAGTATGCTTCAATTTTGAAGTAATAACATTGTATGTAAATTATGGGTCGTTATATCGGCTATTTGGCTTTATTTACCTGGTTTACCATGGCTCTTCCAGAACCTCTCTCTTTTCGGTCAATTGGAAATTCCATCGGTCGTTTATTGTGCGCTGATCGGTAGACCTCTTCCTTGAAGCGTCATATTGTGGCGTGCATATGCATCAAAATGGACCTTGGATGTCCCCCGCCAATGGTTGTGTGGATTGTTATTGAGGGAGAATACAGGTATTCTCAACCCATTGTTTTTGAATCATGGACGTGTTTATGTTCCATATTCTCTCGAAAGCAGCACTTCCATACTGATAGCCACAAAAGGGCACCGCCTGAGGGTTTGGTTGAACCTCCTGCACTGGAATAAGGGACCCTAGTAGCAGTAGTTCTTGATGAAGCTTGTCCTACCTGAGCCTCTTCTCTAGTTGGGTGCGAGCATGGGTGCCGGGAGGTCTCTTTTCAGGTCTTCCCCCTTCACAGGCCTCCCCAGTTGAGGTTTTCGAAGATGTCCATGACCATGCGACTCCAGTTCTATTGGGTGATGAGCTGCAACGGACTGACATTTTCAATACGGAGGCCCCTCTGGTTTTGGGAAGGGGAGGTCCTGTTGGCTCATTGATGAAGGCTTCCCTAGGAGAATCAGGGCCTTAGGTCTCAGCTATTTTTGATCGAATGAGACAGGATATGGGTATTATCCCTTTGTCTAGGGGATTGGGGGTTGTTTAACAGGTGTATGGGGTTGGGGAAGTGGGTATGAGCCCCCACCATGAGACCATTCCCACCAGGCATCTGGACTATTCCAGTTTAACCAGTGGTGCTGCTGCGCGCTTGGAGGCCTCTACTCGAGTTGAATTTGGGTATCTTCAATGTGAGGGAGGGGAGGATGTAAGCACTCATATTCAGTACATGGGTCGTGGGTATGAACATCCCAGTGTTTCATAGGATCCCAAGAAGGTCGTACAGGCCAACCCTTCGTATGCAGATACAGTGAAGTTGGGTGGAAGGGCTACCCTCTCTCTTAATCTGTTCACAGTTTTTGAAGATGAAGAGAAATATGTTATTGAGGAATGGGGTGAAGAGGAGACTGTTCCTGGAGAGGATAGGGAGTCTAAATCTGATTCTCCTGCTGAACCGAAATAAATGGATCTATCGGAGGATTTTATCAGATTTTCCTCAATGAAAGGGAAGAATACAATCATTGACTCGGAATGGTTCATTAATCACTCACGGAGGACATGGAAGAAAAAAGACTACACTTTATTTCTTAGAACACCTATCACTAGATCCTCTAGCAAAGGGAAAATACCTCATAAGGGTCTGAAGCAGGTTGGTAATGTTCCTATGGATCTTGAACCACATGTAACAGAACCATTTGCCATAGATATGGCAAATGAAGTCAAGGATTCATCGGCAACTCCTGCCCAGCAAAGCAGGAAAGCATTAATAGAATGTGATTAGTTGGAAGATATCCTCGATAGCAATAAAAGATTCTCATAAAAGCGAATAAAGGTCATCACCATGCAGGTGGAGTATGACAGATTGGCCGGGAGGTGGTTCTGTGCCAACCTCTCTGAGGGGAAGTGTGACTGGGCTAACAAACAACTTGGAATTTTTGCTTGTGGTTTTAACATGAACAATATTATTGTGGAAGAGCTCATTAACACATGGGATAAGTTGGTTGAAAAATATTAATACCACCTCAATGATGATTGGGATGAGAAGGATGATGGCCTCTAATGGACTCTACTCAGAGGGAAATATTCCAGAAGTCTTAAATTGCAATTCATTGATTCTGTTATTTCTTTTCATGTAGAATGACTATCTATCTGTGTATGGAATGGTTTCTCACTTTTCCCTAAAAGTGTTTCCCTTAATAAAAAAATATTTGGATGAATGTATTATTTTTGGAGAACATGGGAATTACCCAACTCAATGTCCTGACCTAAGATGTTACTTCTAAATCGAGGAAGGACCTATTACATACCAATCATTGAAGAAAATGGATTTAATATTTTCTTTATTGGAATTAAATAATAATGTTCTTGAGATGCATTTATGGTACATTGGGATATCTATGTATAGGTTCATTGTGGTTTTCCATAAAAATATGGTACTGGTAACCATGAAATGTGACTGAAATATTTTTGGAAAGCACATTATATGCTCATAATTAAGGGATAAACGGATAATGAGTTGTTTGATAATATTAATAAGCTCATGATTGATAAAAGGAAAAAGTGATATCATGGTTTCAGTATATATAATTTTTGGTATATTTGGAGTATGGAAAGTGTTAATTTTTATGGAATTCATGTTGTCACTGTGGTTCTATAGTAATTTATGTTATTATCGTATTTCAAGAGGATGCATGATGAAGTGCTTAAAATGTTTGGAATGTGAACATCTAGATATATCTTATGATATATAGGGGATAAATAATGGTATTGACATGCGTGTTATATGAAATTTCTAGAAATAATTTTCTTTATACTATGATATTGGACAAAAGTATTTTGGATAAACCTAAATATTGGAATGGATTATGTTAGAAATCAGATATTATTATTTATGGCTAGAAAATTTTGATATTATTTATGGATTTTTATAATAGTATATTTTTAGAAAAATAACAACCTACATGACGGGTGACAACCCGTTGTGTCGGAAAAGGATACGGGAATCGAACCCACAACCTAAGTGTGACATGCCTTCATCGCCTACCACTGTACTACAGGTAGTCCCTAGTTAGTAGAAATTAGTTTTATTTTATTATGCAGTATAATAGATGAAGTATAAGACATTTTTTGGAATCATATATGGTTAATCTCACCATATATGGACTTATGTATATTTAATAATTTGTGTTAACCTTTTTGTGATTATAACAGATCGAATGACCTATCATTCTATCACATGATCTTCTAACACTTCACGAATGAGAAATTAAACATCATTTCATTAATTTATGAAGTGTAAATTGGTCATGGAATGACCAACAATGCGATTTTACCAAAATCAAGTAAGTATTTCATCAAATTCGAAATTTTCAACTTTAGGGAAATGATCTTGAAATCCAAAAAAGTTGTCCTAGTACCCTCATATATGTTGAAATAGATCCTACCTTAGATCATCACAAATTTATGGATTTTTTATTTTTGGCTTTTTCATATCCATGATCTCTACCATTCCTCTCCATAACATAATATTTATATTTCTCATCCATATCCATATTTTCACCTATATTCTCCTTTGTGGAAACCCAATGGTGAGATACTTTGGGTGACTGTTATGTTTCTAACTTTTCTTTTTAAATTTTATTTTTAGTATTCCATTTAACAATATGTGTTTCTAGGAAAGAATCATTGAAATAGTAAATGATTTATAACCCCAAGTAATTTCACGGGAAAAATTCATTTTAAGCGGGGTAGAATGTAACACCCTGAGATTTTATGAGAAATATTTTTTTTAATTTCATTGATGTATTGTGTTGTATGCTACACCAAGATTATCTTGTGATGTACACAATACCATATTATCTTGTAGTATACTTAAACCATATTCCTGGCAACTGTTACACGCATGAGCGACCTTCCTCAATAGCCTGTGTTGTACGGAATACCGAGTTTCACTAAACAACGATATAATATTAAATTTTTTTTATGAACTATCCATTATTAATAGTATTTACCGCATTTTAAATTTTATAACATTATCATTCATCTCACACATATTATAGAACATGGTATGGGAACAAAATAAAATTTTTGGGTAAAATAAGTTTTTTTTTCAAAAAATGCAGTTTTGCTGCCTTTTGATGGCGCACCAACATTAAATAATGATTTTGAAATAGTTATAAGATAAATTTGATAGAATAAAAATATTAATTGTAATAAAGATATAATAATTTACTTTGGATAAATTTGTAATATTTTCCTGATAACATTCATATTTTGATGATTAGTAAAAATACGCTAAATTTTAATTAAAAACAACTTCATTCATCAAGATAATTTATATTGTAAAATTATGATATTGAATGCTTTTAAAGTATAAATAGAATATATTTTTACCATTTAATATAATTTATGTAATAATTATTAATTTTACATTAAATTCATAGGTAAAATCATTTCAATATTTTGCAATGTTTTAACATTTAAAATCAGTTTTCTCAATAGTGGGATTAATTTTAAATTAACTAATTCACCTTATTTGTTTTGAATTTGGGAAAATGGATTCCATATTCGGAATCAGTAAGTCCAAATTATTTTAATAGGTTACTTTTTATTTATAGACATTATGAATAGTTACTACGGGAAATTTTATTTACTATAGTTAAAGGTAAATCGGGTAATTAAGGGTAAAAATAAGATTATAAAACTAACCTAACACATACCAAAATTATATTGGTTGAAAAAAAGTCGACCCATATCATTTAAGGGTAGGAATAGATTCATTTTATGGACTTTTTACCCTGATAATGATGTAATTATTATTAAAACCAAGAAAGTGACAACATGTCATTCTTTTATATCTTATAAGTGTAATAATTTTAATCTAGTGATTAAATTCATAAAATATCGAGAATAAATAGTCACTGGAACTCTAATACTATTATCCACATCATGTGAATTGTTTTATAATTTTTAGAGATTAAATAATTATCATTAATAGTGACACAATAGTGATGTTAAAATTATTGTTTTGATTGAAATATCAAATAAATGGTTTTAAAAATATTACAAAAAATATTATATGAACTATTTAATGTGCCCCAAGAATTTTCAACATAAATATTATATTTTATATATCTATTAAATATTTTTGTTGGATTATATCTTCTGTGTGGATTTTATTTAAATTCAAATAATTGAATAGTGTCATAATTGACACTATTGATATTTTATAAAAATAACATATTATTAAATTGTTTCAAAATCACAAAAATATTTAATAATTATAAATTGAAATTTATATGGTCTAAAATTACATAAAGTATCCAATTATGGAAAATTAAATACTCCTAAGTAATTATTTTTAACTATTTGGAATTTAGAATCGTATTACCACAAATAAAATAAAATTGATTAAATAAGGATAAATAAAAAAGATAGGGTTTAAAATAAAATCCAAACATGTCAAAATTTTATTGGATGATGATATTACAACCCTATCTCATAAAATATTCTAATTTGATTCATTTTGGATGTTTTTAGGTGGGGTTTTATTTTAATATAAATTAATCTTTTTGAGGTTTCCAAAAGTGCCCCTATCCTCCCTTATAAAAGGGAACCTCCTACCTCTCCTCTTCACATCATTTTGAGCTTTCATGCTCAGAAAAAACCTATCCATTTCTTTTATAAACTTCCCTAGACACATTATATAGGTCCTTATCTTCATCAAAAGTACAAATCTAGTGCCTAAAGAGGATGTCTCAAAGAGGCACGTCGAGGAAGAGGAAATCTCTTCTATCAATTCTTTCAAGTTTCATTATTATTATAATCCTTTTTCATTAGTTGTTTCATTATAAAGTAATAACATCAGTATAATAACATACTGATATGTTATTATAAATATGAAACAACCCTATTTCATCTTCTATCAATCCTAAAAAATGAAATACTCGCGCGTGTGTACGTACGACTTACCGTCTCCGCGCTGTTATGTAATCTGTGCTTCCACCACCACCATACATGGATGAGTATAATTGTGTAAATAGTAACTATATATTATTATTATAACATCATACTGATTCTGAGATATTTTTATCATCCACAACAATTCCATTTAATAATTATGTGAATGATATCATCGCTCGTGCGTACGTATGGATTACCGTCTCCACGACGCGAATAGATTCATTCTCCATCTTAACCATTCAACTATAGAGTCCCAAATCATGATGTACAATTAAATTACATTAATTTTTAAGAAAAATAAATAAATGAAAAAATAGACACCAAATGACCGTATTAGTTTAGTGTCTTTGGAATCTCAAAATGTAATCTTCTAATCACTATGAAAGATCTTCAACATCTCTCATAAGGATCTTCCCCTTTTTTATTCTTACCTAAAACATGTATTCATATCCTAATGGAAATAAATCATAAAAAGGGTGATCTCAAATTCTCATTAAGGGTAAACATGGAGAACATATCACAATCCAAAAACATTTGAACGTAAAAACATGAACATGACATAAATAGTATCCATACACAGGGCATAGATCACAAAGGAAGATTAATCATGATAAAATAGCATTGGAATAAAGAATGTAATTATGGAAAACCATTAAGAACATGACATGATTTTCATAGTAGCCAAGTCATTGCTTCCAAGATCATTATTGTGGACAAAGTCCATTACTGAACCTGGTTTACCAGCCGTTCTAGCCCTGTATTACTGAACCTGATTTTACATACTATTCTAGCCATCACAATCACATAAGATATAAATCGTTACCCAATTCAATGGAGGGAGATATAGGTCCCACCCATCTCATTATGAAATAATTCTTTCGTGTTCCACAAAATAAACATAAATCATTCATCATAACCCAACGAATAAAATGGGTTTCATATACGTCATCCCTTCATAACATATTCTATATATAAAACTAGATATAATTTCATAATTAAATAAATCAAACCATGTAAAATATAGTGACATTGTACTTGAAACATAACAATATTTAAGAATGTCATCATAGATGGAAAATAGATTCGATAAAACCCTTGCAATGAATTCATTAGCAAAATATAATTTCTTCTTTCAAATCATTTTCATTTTTCAAAATGACATGTAATTTTAAAAGAAAAGAATAATTTTCAAAACAATCAAGAAATTTTGTATAGTATTCTTTATTTAAATAAGGGGTTATTAAATCTTAAAAATCCGTTCATGCAGTATATGTTAAAAAAATTCATCTCGGAATTTTTCCAGAAAAGTCAAAAATTTCCTCATCTAGAAAACAAAAGAACGATTCCTTCTATACCATGTGGTATAAATCAAAAAGTATATAAATGAAATTAAAAATACATGGAGTAATAGTAAACATTTTATGATAAAAATTTTAGAAAACATTGAAATAATGATAAACGTAACCCCAGTAAGTACATATGGATAAACAATCCGGGATAAGGACGAGATTGGAATAATTATCCCTTACCTTAGCTCCAATTTATTCTGTACATGTCCAAAACTCTTGTATAATTATTTAAATAATGACATTGAATTATTCAAGAATCATTTTCATTTTTATGATATCATATATGATTCAATTATGACTTCATATTACCCATTCATTTGTCAATTCCATGTTGAAGCAATGTTTTGGGTAATAATATTTTCCTTTATCATACGTGTTTCGACTTGTTATTATTGATATTATCCTGATTTACATAATTCCGTAACGTAAAACATGATTTTTATATCATATATATATTCATTATATATATATATATTATATATATAATTGAAATAAAATACATTGTTAATAGAGATGGTAGGCTGTATGTACACATGAATGTTGTTTTCATTTCCTTATTGAGTTTAATGGAAGTAAGTTGATGACATATTTATATAAATAAATCCAGTAGAATTATTATGTCATATATCTCATTATTATTCATTATATATACATTATAATCATTCTTAAATGGTGAACATGGAATATGAATCTCATCGCGTTGTGGAGACGGTAATCCGTACGTACGCCCGAGCGATGATATCGTTCCCATAATTATTGTTTGGAATTAGAGTGGATGATATAAATCTCAGAAAAATTATGATGTTATAATAATCAAATTGTTTTTATTTTCACCATTATACCCATCAAAGTATGTTGGTGGTGGAAAAATAGATTACACCACGGCGTGGAGACGGTAAGCGGTACGTACGCACGCGCTGTGATTTCATTATTCGTAGGATGGATATAAGGTGAAATAGGGTTCATTAGTATTAATAATAACATATCAGTATACTAATGATACTTATGTTATTAATTTATAATGAAACAAATAAATAAGATGATGTAGAAGAAGAATGAAACTTGAATTAATCGGTAGAAGAGATTACCTCTTCCTCGACGTACCACTTTTAAACATCTTCTTAGGGCACTAGAGTTAGATTTTTTAGAAGACTAGAACCTATATAATATAACATAAGATGTTTAAAAGACTAATTTTTTGTGTTTGGCCGATCTTTAAGTCTTAACATGGAGTGAATAGAAGAGAGAGGAGGTGCCATTTTATAATAGATGAGAGGGGCACTTTTAGAAACCTCAAAAATATTAATTTATAATAAACTCAATCCCCACTTAAAAACTCATATTTACTCCAATTAGAATATGGGATGAGATAGGGTTTTAATATCATCATCCAACAAAATTTAGACATGTTCTGAAATTATTTTAATCCTTATACATTTTATTTATCCTTCTTTAATCTATTGAATCTTATTTGTGGTAATAATATTCTAAATTTTAAATTGTTTTAAATACTAACTTATGTGATGTGAATTGTCCATAATTGGATACTTTATGACATTTTAGACAATATAAATATAAATTTTTAATTTTTAATTATTTTTGTGATTTTTAAACAATTTAATAAAACGTTATTTTTATAAAATATCAATAGTGTCAATTTTGACAATATTTATTTGTTTGAATTTAAATAAAATCCACACAAAATAAATGTTTGAACTAAAATATTTAATAGATTTATAAAATTTCAAATTTGTCTATGAAATTCATGGATCACATTAATTAGTTCATATAATATTTATTTGAATATTTTTAAAACAAAATATATGATATTTTTCTTTACAAAATAATTACTACAACTTGTTTTTATAATTATTTAATATACTTATTTGATGCATAAAAATTAAAAATAAAATACTATAATGAAGATATGTCTAATAAATTTCATAAGAATAATTTAAGTCGAATTATATTTTCTAAAACATCCATCCTTTAAAATGATATCTTTATTAAAGTATGAAGGTGACAACTTTTAACTCATTTAAAATAAAATAATATAAATGTAATAAAATGTTTTATAAGGCTCCAAATGGGCCACAAGTCTACACATAGATTCTTAGGGTATATATATACTCTTAAAATATGTTTTTGATTAAATTTCTGATCCTTTTGATGGATATTATGATTTTAATAAGAACTATATTATTGATTTTTCACTAAATAAATAATATCTACATCATTAATGTATATGTTATTAAGGTAATTATATATTTTATAAAAATAAAAAAAATTACCATGATGAATAAAAACATTTTACATTTCAAATTATTATCTATAATCAAATTTTATTCTTTATATACTTATATTAAAAAAACATTAATTATTAAATATTCCGTGAGACATATTTCACTTTCTTTAAATAAAATAAATTTACAGTTTTAATCACATCCAAGTGAGTTCCAAAATATACCATTTCGATAAAAGTATATTTTTGGACGAAATATAATCATCAAATTATATTAATAAAAGTGTGTGGGTAATTTTTTAATATTACTTTTACCCTTAATTACCCGATTTACCTTTAACTGTTGTAAATAAAATTTATCGTTGTTACTATTCATAATGCCTAAAAATAAAAATTAATATATTATCATAATTTGGACCTACTGATTCCAAATATGGAATCCCTTTTTCGAAATTCAAAACACAGAAGGTGTAATATTTAATTTAAAATAACCCATGATGTTGGGAAAATATGTTTTAAAAGTTAAAACATTGAAAAAGATTGAAATGTTTTTACCTATGAATTCAATGTAAAATTAATGATAATGACATACATAATATTGAATATTAAAAATCTATTCTATTTATAATTTTAAACCATTCAATAATATAATATAACCATATAAATTATCTTGATGAAAAAACTTGTTTTTAATTAAAATTTTGCTTGTTTTTACTATTCATTAAAATGTGAAAGTTAACATAAAAATATAAAACAATTTTACAAAGATAATTTTTATATCCTTATTGATATGAATAAGTTTATTTCATCAAATTGAAATTATAAATGTGTCAAAAAAATCTAGATTTAATGTGGGTTCGCCATCAAAAGGCTGCAAAACTGCATTTTTTGAAACATACTTATTTTACCTAAAAAAATTATTTTGTTCTCATAACATGTTCTATAATATGTGTATTATGAATGATATTGTTATAAAATTAAAATTTTGGTTAATAATATTCATAAAGGCTAGTTCATAATAATTTTATAACAATATATCATTTTTTAGAGAATCTCGGTATTGCGTACAACACACGCTATTGAGGAAGGTCTCTCTTGTGTGTAACACTTGACAGGAATAGTGTTCGCGTATACTACAAAAAAATATGGTGTTTCATACAGTGAAATATAATCGTGGTGTAGCTACAACACAACACATAAAATAAATATAAAAAAAAATTCTCATAAAATCTCTGGGTGTTACATTCTACACCTTTAAAATAAATTTCTCCCTCAAAATTTGTCGGGGTTATAAATCATTTACTACTTGAATGTCTCTTTCATAGAAACGCAAATCGTAAAAAGGAATACTACAAATTAATTTTAAAAAGTAATGTTAGATACATAACAGTCACCCTAAGTAACTTAGCAGTGGGTTTCCACAAAAGAAATTATAGGTGAAAATATGGATATGGAAGAGAAATCTAACCATAATGTTCTGATAAATAATGTTAGAGAACAAGGCTATGAAAAATCCAACAATCACAAAGCCAAAAATCTGTGACGATCTAAGGTACCATATGATTCATCAGATATGAGGGTAATAGAACAAAATTTTTGGTTTTCAAGATCATTTCCCTAATGTTGATTAATTCTTGCATAAGGAGAAATACTTACTTGATTTTAGTGTAATATCATTGTTGGCCATTCCATGAACAATTTCCACTTCATATCTTATTTAATGAAATGATGTTGAATTTTTCATTCGTGAAGTATTATCAGATCTTGCAATAGAATGACAGGTCATTCTATCTGTCTCTATCCCAAAAAATGATAGCACAAGATATAAAATATATATAATTCTATCTATGGTGAGGTTAACCGTATATGGTTACAAAAATGGACTTATACTACATCTATCATACTGATTAATAAAATAAAACTAATTTATACAAACGAGGGACTTCTTGTAGGCCATTGGTAGGTGATAAAGCACTGTATCACTTCAGTTGTGTGTTCGATTCCTCCTGTTTTGTCTTACGTGACGGGTTGTCGCTCGTCCTGTGGGTTTCCCTTTTCCTAAAACTATACTATTATAACATTCCAAATATATATATAAAAAACATTTATAACCTTAAACAATACTCTCTGATGTCTAACTTAATCCATTTCTATATTTAGGCTTACCCAAAATACTTTTGTCCAATCTCATAGTATAAAGAAAAAGATTACTAGATAGGTCATCTACCTATCATGTGAATACCATCATTTATCCCACAATATATTATATGATATATATTGTTTGTCACATTCCAAACATGTGAATACCTTAATCTTGTTTTCTCTTGAAACATGAATTACCATAGAACCTTAGTGAAAACAGGAATGCTATCAAAAGATAACTCATTCCACATACCAAAATCACCAAATTTCTATATACTCAATTCATGATGTCACATTGTCCTTATATCAGTCATGAGATCATTAATACTATCAAACAAATTATTTTCTCCTTATCCCATCATTATGCGCATATCATCTGCTTGCCAAAAATATTTCACACACTTTTCATGGTTACAGGTACCATAAAACATATACATTCAAAAACTTAGGAAAAACAATAGTGTAACAATGCTTATATGTTTCTTTATTCCATAGTACCGTGAAATTACTTATACAATATTACACTTGCTAAACATTCAATCATTCCACTACCTTCTTAAACCATTGATCAAGCTTCATCATTTTATTCTTCCACACTTCTTTCATCTCATATATCATTTGTAGTCTCTTTATCATCATCAACATAAATACTACCCATACGACCATACTGATTCTCTTAATTATATTTTCCCTTATGGAATTGGTTTTTATAATGCCCGTACATTCCTCATTTAAAACATTTCACCATTGTTGATGTCTTTATAATACCATTATCATTTTCCATTGAGTTAACTGAACATTTTCCATTTCAATTACTGGCTTTGTGTCCTTCGTTTCCTTACCCAAAGCATCATCCAATTCCATTGAAACATTCTCCCTGAATCCTCTTCCCACAAGATTTACATGAGGGAAATTGAACTTTCTTTTCTCTATGATCATCATTAAACTCAATCTTTCTCTTATTATATGAGTCAGGAATCTTACTAATGTTGAGATTATTGATCATATATTGAGATTGATGATTAGGAATAATAACAACATTTCACCTTCCAAATCCCATTTCATTTGGTTTCTAATGAATAATATCATTACATTGTCCATCATATTTTCCATTAACATGAATCTTCCTATTTCAAGCAATTTTCCAAAACCCAAAAATGCTACTGTGAGAAGAAAAAACCATACTTGGAAAACAACATAATCAAGGGGGAGTACATTGAATCTCTAACATCATAGGTTTAAACCTAGGTTATTCATGACCATTATCATAATTCTAGGATTGTAACCTATACATATACTTAACCTTAGGGACATCCGTAGACATACCTTTGAAATATCTCTACGGGCCTCACAAAAGTTTTTTGCATCCTAGTTTCTAATAGGTAACTAAACATTCGTTCTGATACCAACTTTAGAGACCTAAGCATGACGTGCAGGTATATTACATTACTTTTTCTGAAAACATAATAAATGACAAAAAAGACACCCAAAACCGTATTAGTTTAGTGTATTTTGAAACTCGAAACGTTATCTTATAATCATTGTAAAAGATCATCAACATATCTCATAATGATCATCCCCTTTTTTTCTTACCTAAAACCTTTCTTTATATTCTTGGGGAAAATAAAACATAAAAAGGGTGATCTCAAATGCTCAGTATGGGTAAACATAGAGAACATAATACAATCCATAAACATTTGAACGTCAAAACATGATCATGACATAAATCATAGCAGAACCTAAGTCGTAGATCACAAAGGAGCATTAATCATGATAAAATAGGATGGGAATAAATCATTTATTATGGAAAACCATTAATCACATTATATGATTTTCATAGTATCCAAGGCATTGCTTCCAAGATCATCATAGTGGAGAAAGTCCATTACTGAACTGGGTTTTCCAGCCATTCCAGCCCAGTATTACTGAACCAGATTTTACATTCCATTCTAGCCATGTCTATCTCATGAGATATTAATCATTACCCAATTAATTGGAGGGATACATAGGTCCCACCCATTTCGTAATTAAATCATTCTTTTGTGTTCCACAAAATAAAGATAAATCATTCATCATAACCCAAGGAATAAAACGGGTTTCAAAAACGTTATACCATCCTAACATAATCTATATAAAAATGTATATAATTTCATAATAAAAAAAACAAAACCAGGTAAATAATAGTGACATTATACTTTAAAAATAACCATATTTACGAATGTCATCATAGATGGAAAATAGTTTTGATAAAACACGTGAAATGAATTCTTGAGGAAAATATCTTTTCAACATTAAAATCATTTTCTTTTCTCAAAATGATGTGAAATATTAAATGAAACAAATATTTTTGAAAATATTAATTAAATCATGTAGAGTAATCTTTATGTAAATAAGGTGTTATGAAATCGTAAAAATCTATTCAAGCCGTATAAGTTAAAAAACATTGTTCTCGTACATTTGCTGGAAACGTCAAGAAGTTCCTCATATGTAAACAAAAGAATGATTCATTCCATACCATGTGGTAGATGTCAAAAAGGGTAAAAATGGAATTAAAAATACTTGTAAGAGTAGTAAAAATTTTATGAAAACAGTTTTAGAAGATGTGGACATGGATGATAAATATAACCCTTGTAAACACTTACGAATAAACAATCTCAGGTAAGAATAAGATTGGAATAATTATCCCTCACCTTATGTTCAGTTTCTTTTTTATGTGTCCAAGACTACTATATAGTGGGTTTAAACATATTATTAACTTGTAATAGATCAATAATAATATTTATTATAACATATATGATTCACTTAAAACTTTATATTAACCGTTTATTTGTCAATTCCATGTAAAATCATCGTTGTGGGTAAAATCGTTTCATTTATCATCCTTTTTTTGACTTGTAATTATTCATATGATTACATAGATCATGATTACATAAATCCATAATTTTAAACATGATTCATATATATTCAAAATATAATATATTGTTAAATGGATTGAAATACACCGTTCATTGAGACAGTAGGTCGTACGTACGCATGAACGATGTTTTCCTTTCCATATTGACTTGAATGGAAGTTAGTAGATGACATATATATATATATATTCATAAATCCAGTATCATTATTATGTCATATATTTCATTATTAATCAATATATATACTTTATTATCATTCTTTAATGGTTAACATGAAAAAATTAATATCATTGCGTCGAGGAGATGGTAATCCGTATGTACGCATGAGCGTTAATATCATTCCCATAATTATTGAATGGTATTGGAGTGTATGATAGAATATATCAAAATTAGTATCATGTAATAATAATCATATATAGTTATTCTTTACACCATTATACCCATCCAAGTAAGGTGGTGGGGGAAAATAGATTACATGACGGCATGGAGACGGTATTCCGTACGTACGCACCAGTGGTGATTTCATTTTCCATAGGATGGATAGAATGTGAAATAGAGTTGTTTCATATTTATAATAACATATTAGTATATGGGTGATACTGATTTTATTAATTTACAATGAAAAAAATAAAAATTATAAGTAGAAGGAGAAATGAATTTGAATGAATCGGTAATGAATATTACCTCTTCTTCGACGTGCCTCTTCTAAGCCTCCTATTAGGGAACTAAATTTGGTGTTTTAAGAAGACTAGAACATCTATAATGTGAATAGGGAAGTTTATATGTGTAATTTTCATGGGTTTTCTGAGCATGAAGGCTCATAATTGTGTGAATAAGAGAGGGATGAGGTGCCCTTTTATAAGATAAGAGAGGGGAAATTTTGGAAACCTCAAAAAAATTAATTTATAATAAATTAAAACCCCATATAAAAAATACAAAATGAATAAAATTTCAATATGAGATGACATAGGTTTTTAATCTTATCATCCATTAAAATTTAGACATGTTGGGAAATTATTTTAAACCTTATCAATTTAATTTAACAATATATAATCTATTTAATCTTATTTGTGGTAATAGTTTTAAAAATTTAAAATTCTTATAAATACTTATTTATGTGTTTTGAATTGTCCATAATTAGATACATGACTGAATTTTAGAACATTTAATTCTATATTTTTAAATTTTAAATATTATTTGGTGATTTGTAAACAATTTAATAATATGATCTTTTTATAAATAACAGTAGTGTCAATTTTGACACTATTCATTTATTTGAATTTAAATTAAACCCACACAGATGATATATTTGAACCAAAATATTTAATAGATTCTTAACCTATCATATTAATCTAAAACATTCATGGAGAACATTAATTTGTTCATATAACATTCATTTTAATATTTTTGAAACTAATTATTTGATATTTCCCATAATAAAATAATTACAACAACATTTTTGTGTAATTATTTAATAATCTTATTTGTTTCATATAAATAAAAAAATAAAATACAATTATGCCAATAAATATAATATATTAAATAAGAATACTTATAATAGAATTTATCATCTTAAAATCACAACAATTTAATTGTTATATTCATTAAATTATGAAGGTGACAACTTTGTCATAATTTAGAATAATATAAAATAAGTTTCATAATTTCTTTTATATGGCTCAAAATGGTCAATGTTTCTAAAATTGGATGATTATGGTTTACATGTACATGAACAATATTTTTTATCATGTGTTTGTGCCTTTTATGGTGGCTATTAGTTTAATAATAATGGTATTATTTATTTTTCACTAAATAATCAATTTTTGCATCACTATTATGTCACCATTAATAAAAATTATATAATCCCTAAAATTACTAAATAAATTCACATGACTTAGATAATATTATTATATTTCTAGTGACTATTTATGTTTCATGTATTATGATGTTTATATCCAAATTAATATAGTTACACTTATAAGATATAAGAGAGTGACATGTTGTCACTTTCTTTGGTTTTAATAATAATGACATCCTTTTTTGGTCAAAAGTCTATTAAATGAATCTATTATGACCCTTAGGTGACATGGGTCGACTTATATTCATCCAATAGATTTTTTGAAGTTGTTATGGTAATTTTATAATCTTATTTTTACCTTTAATTACACAATTTTCCTTTAACTGTAGTAAATAAAAATTACAGTTGTTACTATTCATAATATCAAAAAAATAAAAGTAACCTATTATCATAATTTTGACCCATTTAATTTAAATATTAAATCATTTTTTAAAAATTCAAAACACATAAGTTGTAGTAATTAATTAAAAATTAATCCCGTTGTTAAGAAAATGAGTTTTAAAACTTAAAACATTGCCAAAGATTGAAATGTTTTTATCTATGAATTCCATTTAAAATTAATGAAAATGAATTAAATTAAATTAAAGGTTAAAAATATATTCTATTTATACTTTAAAATCATTCAATAATATATTTTAACCATATAAATTATTTTGATGAAAAAAAGATGTTTTCAATTAAAATTTAGTGTTTTTTACTTTTCATTTAAAAAAGAAACTTATGAGAAAAATATCAAAAATTTATCCAAAGTAAATTTTTATATCCTAATTCCACTAAAGAAAATTAATTTTTCAAATTTAACTTATAAACCTGTCAAAAACTAGATTTAATGTTGGTGCGCCATCAAAAGGTGGAAAAATTGCATTTTTTTAAAAATACTTATTTTACCCGAAACTTTTATTTTGTTCTCATACCATGTTCTAAAATATGTGTAAGATGAATTATTATGTAATAAAATTCAAAATTTAGTTAATACTACACATAATGGCTACTTCATAATAATACATCTCATTTTAGTGAAACTCGGTTTTGCGTACAACACACGCTATCAAGGAAGGTCGCTCTTGCGTACAACACAAGCCAAGAATAGTGTTTACGTATACTAAAATCTAATATGGTGTTACATATATCCCAAGCTAATCTTGGTGTAGAGCACAAAACAAGAAATCAATGAAATAAAAAGAATATTTCTCATTAAATCTCAGGGTGTTACATTCTACCCCCCTTAAAATGAATTTCGCCCTCGAAATTTGTCGGGGTTGTAAATCGTTTACTACTTGTAAGTTTGTTTCATTGAAACCCACATCATAAAAAGGAATAATAAAACTTAATTTTAAAAAGTAAAGTTAGAAACATAATGGTCACCCAAAATAACTCAGCACTGGGTTTCCACATAGAAGAATATAGGAGAGAATATGGATATGGAAGAGAAATCTAACTGTCATGTTATGACTGATAGTGGTAGAGACCATCGCTATGAAAATGGTAACAATTACAAAGCCATAAATTTGTAATGATATAAGGTACCATATGATTCATTGGATATGAGGGTACTAGGACAAAAATTTTGGTTTTCAAGATCATTTCCCTAAAGATGATGAATTTTTGCATAAGGATAAAAACTTACTTGATTTCAGTGTAATATCATCGTTGGTCATTTCATGAACAATTTCCACTTCATCTCTTATTTAATGAAATGAAGTTGAATTTTTTATTTGTGAAGTGTGATCAGATCATGTGATATATTTATAGGTAATCCCATGTTTCACAAACAAAAGGTTATCAAAAGTTATTAACTATACCTAAGTCCATATAAGGTGATATTAATCGTCTATGGCTCCAAAGATGGACTTATACTTCATATATCATACTGATTAATAAAATAAACGTAATTTTCACTAACCAAGGACTTATTGTAGTCCAGTGGTAGGAGATAACAGCCTGTCGCACTTCGTTCATGGGTTTGATTCCCACATCCTTGTTCGACGTGATGGGTTATCGCATGTCCTACGGGTTGTACTTTTTCTAAAACTATACTATTATTACATTTTAGAAATAATATCAAAATTTTCTAACCTTAAACAATAATATAGGATGTATAATATAATACATTCCAATCATTAGACTTATCCAAAATACTTCTGTTCAGTCTAATAGTATAATGAAAAATATTACTAAGGAGGTTATCTTCCAAGCCTGTAGATACCAGAATTTATCCCCCATATATAATAAGATATATCTTGTTGGTCACATTCTAAATTTGTGAATACCTTAATCATGTATTCTCTTGAACATGAATTACCATATAACCTTAGTGAAAACATGAATTTTGTTAAAAGTTAATTATTTCCACATACAACAATCCAAAAATTTCTATATACTCAAACCATGATGTCGCTTTGTCGGTATATAAGTCATGAGCTCATTAATACTATCAAACATATTATTTTATCCTTATCCCTCATTATGCACATATCATCTACTTTCCAAAAATATTTCAATCACTTTTCATGGTTACCGGTACCATATAATTATTGAAAACCACAATAAACCAATACATTGATATTCCAAAATTCCACGATACTATAAATGAGATTCCAAAAAACTATTTTGGAATACCATTAAATAAACTCTTAATCATTTCACCCCTTCGTTTTCATATTCAATATCTCCATGAGTGATCACATGTAAATTCCCTTTATCCTTTTCTTTAAGTGGTTGTTGATGTCAATCATCATTAACCCTTGGATTAGGGAATTGGTTAGCATAATGCCCCATTTCTTTGCAGTTGTAGAATTGAAGTGTTGGTGGTCTGTTTTCTATAGACTTTTCTCTATTCACATCATTATCTACCTTTTTACCATTACATTGATACTCAGTGGCTCGACGACCTTCTTTTCCACACTTAAATAATTTTATAGTATCTTTAAGACAATCTCCACCATGCTTTGTTCAACACTTTGAGCATAACGAAACATTTTCCTTTTTTACACCATTGTTTTGAGATTTTTCCTATAACTCAATCTTTCATTTCTTATCAAAACCATGATATGGATATATTACACCAATGTCCAGTTTTTCCTTGATAGAATAATACACAATTTCATCATAGATACTGAAGTATCTTATCTCTAATTCCCTTAAATTATTTTTTTATGCCAATGAAGAATCGATCAACTTTACATTCGGGTTGGATGATAATGCGAGATACATACCTTGAAACCATTTTAAAATTCACCCCGTATATACCTACAGATTCATCATCTGTTTTCTTAAGCTCAAGAAACACCTTTTACATCTTTTCTCTATGAATACGAGGGAAGTACTTATTGAAAAACAAGTTCTAGAACTTGTCCCATTCCATGGATTCAATTTCATCTTGGGGCCTTGTGTTCTTAATTAGAGTCCATCACTAGTCTGCTTCACCTTCTAAATGGTACACAGCCAAAATGAATTTTTCATTCTCTAAACAGTGAAGTATGGAAAATATCATTTCAATGGTACTGGTCCATTGTTCAGCAACAAGTGGATCAGAAGACCCACTGAAAGAAGGTGGATGTTGCCTCATGAAGGGCTCAATAGAATATTGTTCCATTCTCTACTCATTTGGATGTACAGAATGATTCATAGATTTTGTAAGTATAGAAATAAAATTTTTCACTCCGTCTCCCCTAACATCAGTTTTTTCAAGAGGAAAATCATTGCATTTTCCATTACATTGATCAACACGGTTCCATTGGGTTCCAGCCGTTGTCTAAAACCCAAAAAGAATAGTATGAGTGGCAAAAAATAATGCTAGGAAAACAAAATAATAAAGGCACAGTACTTTCAATATATAACATCTTAGGCTTAATTCTAAGACTGTTACCGTAATTATAGTACTATAAACTATACTTATACTTAACCTTGGGGACATCCCTAGATATACCTTAGAAATATTTCTAGAGCTCTCACTAAATATTCTGCATCCTAGTTTTCAAAGGTTAACTAAACCTTCACTCTGATACCAACCGTAGAGTCTCACGTTTTACGTACATGGAGATTACATTAATTTTGACGAATACTTATTACATGATAAAAAAAGATGCCCAATGGCCGTATTAGTTTAGTGTCTCTGTAAACTCGGAACACAATCTTCAAATAATGGTGAATGATCTTCAAAATATCCCTTAAAGATCTTCCCCTTTTTTTCTTACCTAAAACCTTTTTTATATCCTCGGGAAAAGAAAACATAAAAAGGGTGATAAAAAAGGCTCAGCAAGGTTAATCATGGAAAACATAAAACAACCCATAATCATTTAAACATAAAAAAATGAACATAAAACATCAAAACCCTAAGTAATGACAAAAATCCTGGTAGTACACAAGGCATAGATCATAATGGAAGATTAGTCATGATAAAATACCATCAGAATAAAACATGTAGTTGTGTCAAACCATTAATCACATGATATGATTTCCATAGTATGCAAGGCATTGATACCAAGACCATATTAGTGGACAATGTCCATTACTGAACCGGGTTTACTTTCCATTCTAGCCTTTTATTACAGAACTGGATTTTACTTTTCATTCCAGCCATGTCTATATCATGAGATTTAAATATTTACCCAATTCATTGTAGGGAGATATAGGTACAACACATCTCATAATGAACTAATTCTTACGTCTGCCACAAAATAAACATAAATGATTCATAATAACACAATGAATAAAATGTGTTTCATAAACATCATCCCATTAAAACATAATCCATATAAAAAATGGATATAATATCAACATATGAAAAATAAAATCATGTAAATAATAGAGACATTATAATTCAAACATAAATAAATTAAATAATGACATCTTAGATGGAAAATAGTTTTGATAAAACACTTGAATGAATTCACGAGGAAAATATCCTTTCTTCATTTAAATAATTTTCATTTCCCAAACTTCCATGAAATTTTAAATGAAATGTATTTTGTTTAAAATAATAATGAAATATTTTATAGGAAGCTTCATGGAAATAAGGCATTATGAAACCGTAAAAAATTCTTCATGTTGTATAAGTTAAAAAAACAAACTTCTCATACTTTTCCCGGAAAAGTCAAAAAGTACCTCATATGGTAAACAAAAGAAATATTCATTCCATACCACATAGTAAAATTTAAAAAGGTGAAAAATGACATTAAATATACATGGAAGAATATTAATCCTTCTATGAAGTCATTTTGAGAAAACATGGACATGGATAATAAACATAACCCTGGTAAATACTTAAGAATAAACAATCTCGGATAAGAACGTGATTGGAATAATTATCCCTTACCAATTATATTCAGAGGAATAAAACATGTCATAAAATAGAGAAAATTTCATAAATATTTAAATATAATTTCCTACAAAATAAATATCTTAAAACGTGAATTTTAATCATAAACTCCATAAAAAATAAATTGTTGGAGATTATGTCATATGTCTCACAGAATTCAATGTGAGACGAAATAATCCCTTACTGTAGGTCTAATTTCTTCCATATTTGTCTAAGACTTCTGTATAGTGGGTTTAAAATTATTATTAACTTTTAAAAGAACCATAATAATAGTTATTATATCATATATTATTCACTTACGACTCCATATTACTCATTCAATTGTCAATTCCATATTAAAGAAGTGTTTTGGGTAAAATCGTTCCATTTTTCATACGCGTATTGACTTATAATTATTCATATAATTACTTAGATCATTATTAATTTATTATATAATGTAAAAAATGATTTATATATATTATATAGTAATAATATAATACATATATAATAGATCAATAAATGGAGGGAAATACACCATTCATGGAGAATATTGGTCGTACGTACGCATGAAAGTTGATTTTGTTTCCTTGTTAAATCGAATGGAAGTAATTAAATATCATATACATAAATCCAGTATCCTTTTTATGTCATATATTTCATTATTATTTATTATATATACTTAATAATCAATCTTTATTGGTTAACATGGAAAATGAGTCTCATCGCGTCGTGGAGACAGTAATCCTTATGTACGCACGAGCGATGATATCATTCCCATAATTATTAAATGGAATTGTAGTGGGTGATATAATATCTAAAAATATGTATTATATTATAATAATAATATATGATTACTATTTTTACTAATATACCCATCCATGTATGGTGGTGGTGGAAAAACAGATTACACCACGCCGTGGAGATGGTATTCTGTACGTAGGCATACGTGGTGATTTTTTTTTTTCGTAGGATGTGTAAAAATTGAAATAGGGTTCTTTAATATTTATAATAACATATCAGTATGTGAGAGATAATAATTTTATTACTTTATAATGAAACAAATAAAAAAAGGATGTTGAAGGAGAAATGAATTTGAAAGAATCAGTAAAGGATATTACCTCTCCTTCGACGCGCCTCTTCTAAAACTTCTCATATGGCACTAAAGTTGGACTTTGAAAAAGATCAGGACCTAAACTATGTTTATAGGGATGTGAATAAATGAAATTGATAGGTTTTTGACGAGCTTTATGGCTCAAAATGTTGTGATGAAGAGAAGGATGAGGTTCCCTTTTATAAGGGAGGAGAGGGGCACTTTTGGAAACCTCGAAAATATTAATTTATAATAAAATCAAACCCCACAAACAAACATCCAAAATGACTCAAATTAAAATATTAGGTGATATAAGGTTTTAATCTCATCTTCCAATAAAATTTAGACATGATGAATAATTATTTAAATCCTTATGAAATTGATTTATCCTTATTTAATCTATTTAATCTTCTATGTTGTAATAATTTCCTAAATTTTTAATTGTTATAAATAATTACATATGTGTTGTGAATTTTCCATAATAAGATACATTATAACATTTTAGAAAATATAATTTTTAATTTTTAATTTTTAAATATTTTTTTCGTTTTTAAACAATTTAATAATTTGTTATTTTTATAAAATATCAATAGTGTCAATTTTGAAACTATTCAATTGTTTGAATTGAAATTAAATACAAGAAGAAGATATATTCAAACCAAAATATTGAAAATATTCCTAACTTGTCATTTCATCTAAAAAAATCACTGAGCACATTAATTTGTTTATATAACATTTATTTTGATATTTTTAACACCATTTATTTAATATTTTGAATAATAAAATAATTACTACAACATTTTTGTGTAATAATTTAATATATATATTTCTTATATAAAATTAAAAATAAAATACTATGATGTAGACAAATCTAATATATTTAAGAATAATACTTGTACTCTATTTTATCTTCTTAAAATAAAAAAAATTAAATTGTTATATTTATTAAATTATGAAGGGGAAAACTTTGACATCATTTAAAATAAAATAATATAAGTGTCATAATCGCTTTTATAAGGCTCAAAATGGTCAAATATTCTATCATTGGATTCTTATTGTTTATATGCACACGAAAAAAATGTTTTGGAACAGTGTTTGTGCCTTTTAGGGTTACTATTAGTTTATTAAAAATGGTATTAATGATCTGTCAGTAAATAAACAATTTCTGCATCACTATTGTGTCACCATTAATGAAAATTATTTAATCCCTAAAAATTAAAAAAAAAATATATGATATATATAATTTAATAAGATTTTTGGCGACTATTTATGTTTGATTTTATATGAATTTTGTCACAAAAATAAAATTATTACACTTATAAAATATAAGAGAGTGACATGTTATCACTTTCATTGGATTTAATAATAATTACATCATTTTCATGGTCCAAAGTCCATGAAATGAATCTATTCCCATAATTATTAAATGGAATTATATTGGATGATATAATATCTCAGAATAAGTATGATGTTATACTAATATATATTTACTTTTTCCACCATTATAACCCTCCATATATTGTGGTGGTGGAAAAACAGATTACACCATGGCATGGAGACGGTATTCCGTATATACACACGTGCGGTGATTTTGTTATTTCGTTGGATAGGTAGAAGGTGAAATAGGGTTCTCTAGTATTTATAATAACATATCATTATATGAGTGATACTAATGATATTACATTAAAATGAAACAAATAAAAAAAGGAGGTATAAAGAGAAATGAATTTGAAAGAATCTGTAAAGGATATTACATATTATTCGACGTGCCTCTTCTAAACCTTCTCTCAGGGCACGAAAGTTAGACTATGAAGAAGATAAGGACCTCTAGTATGTTTATTGGGAAGTGCTAAAATGAAATGGAGAGGGCTTGGCAGAGATTGATGTCTCAAAATGTAGTGAAGAGGAGAGGGAGGATGTTCCTTTTTATAAGGGGGGAGAGATGCACTTTTTGAAACATCAAAAATATTAATTTATAACAAAATGAAACTGCAAATAAAAACATCCAAAATGACTGAAATTAAAATATTATATGATATAGGGTTGTAATCCCATCAACCAATAAAATTTAGACATTTTTTTATTTTATTTTAACCCCTATCAGTTTTATTTATCCTTATTTAATCTATTTAATTGTATTTGTTGTAATAAGTTATAAACTCTAAATTGTAATAAATAATTACTTATTTGTTGTGGATTTTTCATAATTGGATAATTTATGATATTTTATACAATATAAATATAAATTTTTAATTTTTTAATATTTCTATGATTTTGAAACAATTTAATAATATGTTATTTTTATAAAATATCGATATTGTCAATTTTGACACAATTCAATTATTTGAATTTATATAAAATCCACACAGATGATATATTACAATTATAATTATTAATATATCCATAAAATATAATATTTATCTATAAAATTCATGGATGACATTAAATAGTGAATATATTATTTATTTAAAAAAATTTAAAAACATTTATTTTACATTTCAATCAATAAAATAATTTCTACGTCACTATTCTGTCACCATTAATGATAATTATTTAATCCCTAAATATTATAAATAAATTTATATTATGTAGATAATTTTATTAGATTTCTGGTTACTATTTATGTGTGATGTTTTATGATGTTTATCACTAAATTAAAATTTTTACACTTATAAGATATAAGAGAGTGACATGTAGTCGCATTCGTTGGTTTTAATAATAATTACATCATTTTCATGGTAAAATGTCTGTGAAATTAATCTATTCTAACACTTAGGTGATATGTGTCGACTTTTATTCATCTAATAGAATTTCAGAAGGTTTTAGGCTAATTTTATAATCTTATTTTTAACCTTAATTACTGGATTTACCTTTAACTATAGTAAATAAAATTTACCGTAGTTACTATTCATAATGTGTAAAAATAAAAAGTAGCATATTAACATAATTTCAAACTACTGATTCCAAATATGGAATCCATTTTTTGAAATTCAAAACATAATAGTTTTAGTATTTAATTTAAAATTAATCCCGATGTTGAGAAAGTGAGTTTTAAAAGTTAAAGCATTGCAAAAGATTGAAATGTTTTTAACTATGAATTCAATGTAAAATTTACGATAATGACATAAATAATATTAAATGGTAAAAATATATATTATTTATACTTTAAAACCATTTAATATTATAATTTAACCATATAAATTATCTTGATGAAAAAATTTGTTTTTAATTAAAATTTTCCGTATTTTTACTATTCATCAAAATATGAAACTTAACAGAAAAATATTAAAAATTATAAAAAGTTAATTTTTATATCATTATCGCAATGAATATGTTTATTTTGTCAAATTAAACATATAAACATGTCAAAAACTAGATTTAATGTGGGTGTGCCATCAATAGGTGGCAAAACATCAGTTTTAAAAAAATACTTCTTTTAGCCGATTTTTTTTGTTCAATACCATGTTCTTGAATATGTGTGAGATGAATGATAATGTTATAAAATTAAAAATTTGTTAATACTATTCATAACCGCTAGTTCATAATAATATTATAACAATATATCATTATTTAGTGAAACATAGTATTGCGTACAACAGAAGCTATCGATGATGGTCGCTCTTGCATGTAATGTAAGTCGAGTCAGTGTTTCATGTAGTGAATGATTCCTTTGGTGTTGCGTATAACATATTCAAATCTTATTTCATTTACACATTGAACAAAATCTATACTTAATGTTGTGTAGAATAATTTCAACAAAAGGAACTTGAAATTGTGTGTAACAGGAGCCATGAATATTGTTGCTTATACTGCAAGATAATACGATGTTTCTTATAGCACAAGATAATCATTGTGTAGTGTAAAATACAAAATATCAAAAAAAATTAAAAATAATATATCTCATAAAATCTCGGGGTGTTACATTCAACCCCCCTTAAAATGAATTTCTCCCTAAAAATTTTTCGAGGTTATAAATGATTTACTACTTGAAGGTTTCTTACATATAATCCCAAATAATAAAAAGGAATAATAAAACTTAATTTTTAAAAGGAAATTTATAATCATAATGGTCGCCCAATGTAAATCAGCACTAGGTTTCCACATAGGAGAATATAGGAGAAAATATGGATATGTAAAAGAAATGTAACCATCGTGTACAGATGAAGAGTTGAAGAGAACATGGCTATGAAAAAGCCAAAAATCACAAAGCCATAAATTTGTGATGTTCTAAGGTATCATCCGATTCATCGGATATGAGGACACAAGGATATCGTTTTTGGTTTTCAAGATCAGTTCCCAAAAGTTGATGAATTTTAATTAGAACAAATACTTACATTATTTTGGTACAATCACACCATTGTTCATTACATGAACAATTCCCACTTCATATATTAAAGAAATGAAGTTGAATTTTTCATTCATGATGTGTTAGCAGATCATGTGATAGAATTATGGGTCATTCCATCAAAAGGTTAGAAAAAGTTATTAAATATACATTAGTCCATATATGGTGATATTAATCATATATGGATCCAAAAATAGACTTATACTTCATATATCATACCACTTAATAAAATAAAATTAACTTCTACCAACCAGGGGCTTCCTATTGGCTAGTGGTATGTGATAAACGCCTGTCACACTTCAGTTGTGGGTTTGATTCACGCTTCCTTGTCCGATGCGACGAGTTTTCACCCATCCTATGGGTTGTCCTTTTTATAAAACTATACAATTAAAACATTTAAGAAATAATATAAAAAATTTCTCGCCTTAAACAATACTATTTGATGTCTAACTTAATCCATTCCAGTCATTAGTATTATCCAAAATTCATTTCTCCAATTTCATGGTATAGAGAAAAAGATTACTAGAGAGGTCATCTACCAATAATGTAAATACTATCATTTATCCCCCATATATCATAAGATATATCTTTTTGGTCACATTCCAATCATGAGAATACACTAATCATGTATTCTCTTGAAACATGAATTAACATAGAACCTTAGTGAAAACATGAATGATGTCAAAAGATAATTATTCCCACATACCAAAATGCCAAAATTACTATACACACAATCAATAATGTCACTTTTTCCTTATATCAGTCATGAGATCATTAATACTATCAAACATATTAATTTCTCTGTATCTCTTCGTTATTCTCATATCATCTTCTTTTTAAAAATATTTCAATCACTTTTCATGGTTACCTATACCATTCAACATATACTTTCTAATACTCAAGGAAAAAAATAGTTTATCAATCTGTATATTTGTCTTTATTCCATAGTAACATACATTATTCTTGAGGAACATGAAATCATTCTACTACCTTCTTAAACCATGGACCGAGCTTTGTCATTTTATATCTCTACCCTTCTTTCATCTCATATATCATTTGAAGTCTCTTCATCATCATCAACATAAATACTACCCATACGACCACACTGATTCTCTTCATGATATTTTCCCTTATGTAATTGGTTATCATAATGACCTTATAATCCACATTTAAAACATTTATCCATTGATGATGTCTTAGCAATACCAATATCCTTGTCAATTGTGTAAACTGAACCTTTTCCTTTGCAATTACTAGATTTGTGACCTTAGTTTCCACACACAAAGCATCTTCATGTTCCATTGAATCATTCTCCTTGATATCTCTTCCCACATGATTTTCATGAGGAAAATTGAGCATTCTTTCCTCTATGATCATCATGAAACTCCTTCATTCTCTTATTTGCTGGGTCCGGAAACTTACAAAATTTTAGATTATTGATCATTTTATGAGATTGTTGATTAGGAAAAATAATGATGTTTCGCCTTCCAAATCCTATTTCATTTTCTTGATCATGAAGAATAATATTCCATTGTCCATCATATTCTCCATTAACATGAATCTTAATGTTTCCATCCATTTTCTAAATCCCAATAAAGAATAGTGTGAGAGGCAAAAATAATGCTTTGAAAACAACATAACAAAGGGGGAGTACAATTAATATCTAACATCTTAGGTTTAATTATAAGATCTCTACCTTAATTCTAGGACTATAACCTATACATATACATAACCTTCTGGACATGCCTAGATATACCTTATAAATATCTCTACGGATATCACTATAGTTTCTGCTACCTAGATCCCAAAGTTTGACTATACCTTCACTCTGATACCCACTGTATAGACCCAAAATTGACGTACATAGGCATTACATTACTTATGCAGAATACATAATACATTTCAAAAACAAATTCCCAAGGACCGTATTAGTTTATTGTCTTTAGAAACCTGGAACATAATCTTCTAATCATGGTGAAAGATTATAAACATCTCCTATAAAGATCATCCCCTTTTTTTCTTACCTAAAACCATTATTTATATCCTGGGGAAAAGAAATCATAAAAAGGGTGAGCTCAAATTCTCATTAATGGAAAACATAGAGAACATAAAACAACCCATAAACATTTCAACGTAAAAACATGAACATAAAACATCAAAATCATGAGTAATGACATAAATATTCATAGTACATAAGGCATAGATCATCAAGGAACATTAATCACGATAAAATGGAATGGTAATAAAACATGTAACATTTGAAAACCATTAAGTACATGATATGATTTCCATAGTATCCAAGGCATTTTTACCAAGACCATCATAGTGGATAAAGTCCATTACTAAACTGGGTTTACTTGCCGTTCCAAACTTGTATTACTGAATTGAATTTTACTTGTCATTCTAGCCATGTATATCTCCTGAGATATAAATATTTACCTAATGCATTGGGGGTAGATGTATCTCCCACCGATCTCATAATGAAATCATTCTTTTGTTTTCCACAAAATAAACATAAATCATTCATCATAACCCAATGAATAAAATGGGTTCCATAAACATCATCCCATCATAACATAATCCATATAAAAAAATGGAAATCATTTCATCATAAGAAAAATCAAATATTATAAATAATAAACACATTATAATTTAAACATAAACATATTAAATAATGTCATTTTAGATGGAAAATAGATTTCATAAAACATGTGAATAAATTCTTGAGGAAAATATCCTTTCTTCTTCAAAATCATTTTCTTCTCTCAAGCTGTAATAAAATTTTAAAATAAAGGATTTTGTTTAAAATAATAAAGAAATATTTCATGTGAAGATTCATGGAAATAGTCATTATGAAATTGTAAAAATCCATTCACGTCGTATAGGTTAAAAAAACAATCTTCTCGTAGGTTTTCCAGAAAAGTGAACAAGTACCTCGTTTGGTAAATAAAAGAAATATTCCTTCCATACCATGTAGTAAAAGTCAAAAAGGGTAAACATCACTTTAAATATACATGGAATAATATAAAAATTTTATGAAAACATTTTGAGATAACATGGACATGGATGATAAATATAACCCTAGTAAATACTTACGAATAAACAATCTCAGATAAGAACGAGATTGGAATAATTATCCCTTACCAATTATAATCAGTTGAATCATACATGTCAATAAATAAAGAAAATTACATAAATATTTAAATATTTTATCCTTCATAATAATAATCTTAAAAAATTCATGGTAATCGGAAACACTATACGAAAGAAATAGTTACTGATTAAGGAATATGTCTCACAGAAATAAAAGTGTGACGAAATGATCTCATACCTTATGTCTAGTTTCTCCTATATGTGTCTGTGACTCTTGTATAGTTGGTTTAAACAGATAATTAACTTATAACTAAACCATAATATTATTTATGTTATAGTATATGTTTCACTTAAGACACTATATTACCCGTTCATTTGTTAATTCAATATTAAAGAATTGGTTGGTGTAAAATCGTTTCATTTGTCATACGTGTTCTAAATTAAAATTATTAATATGATTACATAGATCATGATTAATTATTTCCCGAATGTAAAAAATGGTTTATATAAAATATATATTCATTATATAATACATATATAATAGATCGATAAATTGAATTGCTGGTCGGAGTGGATACTCAAGAGGGGGGGGGGGGAAATAAGTTCCAATTAAAATTTTTGTTAAAACTTTTTCTTTTAAATACCCCAAATTAAAAACAAAGATAAACTGTAGTGAATCTATACAGAGTGTAAATGTTCAATCAGTTTCTCAAAGATTGATTAGGTCTTAGTTAACTTAATATGAAGATTAAATTAACTTTTGAAACTAACTTACTGGTTTACAATAAGTATAGACACTTGCAAATTTAACTATCAAAGTACCTTTAAAATAGTTTTTTATTTCAAAGTAATAGCGGCGGAATAAATATATAGTTTACCTACAGACTTAAATTAAAATACATGGAATATTTAACCAAGAGTTTTAGTCTCAATATGAGACATAGTCCTCTCAACAATTTATATAAATTGATCCACACCCTGGACCAGGGTTAACAACAGTGAATGAATTTACAGGCCACACAGGGACCTCTACCACAATTCTTTGTGGGAAACAAAATCAATGACCAGTCCACACAAGGACCTCTTCCACAATTGTCGTGGGTAAACAAGAGTAAACAATTTTGGTTTGAGTTTTTTGATATCCTCTAGTTTAGAACGTGAGTCAGTGTGTGAGTATGATGAATAGAGTACACACACTGCTCAAAGATGTAAGTAAAATAATCACTAAGAGAGAATGTATCACTGTTTTGAATTCTCTAGTGATTTGTAGTGTAGCTTTGGACTTGTTGGATTTAGAAGAGATGCTTCTGAGGCCTTCTGTGGTTCTGCTGTTAAAAACAGAGTATCGTGATTCATCTTGATGTCCTTCACAAGCAAGTGTGTTCTCTTATTTCAAGTGTTCTTCGTATGTTCTTCAGTAGTGGTGGATTGCGTGCATAAGAGTTTTATTTAGATCTTCAAAATGCCCCTTTTTCCACTTTTTTACGTGTTCTTCAGTCTTGCATGTATATTCATGGAATAATTCTCTCTTTATTCCTTTTCACGCATCAATACTTTTACTGCAGCTTGATCTTCCTTTTTATTCCACGAGCTCCGATAATGGGAATGATTACCTTTCTATAGGTACAAGGTACATTCTCATGACATACCAACAACTAAAATTAAATATCATTAATTTCAATAATAAAATCAATTATGACTGTTAGAATTAAATAAAAATTTATAGAAGTTCAAACTGTTTCCATGACTATCGTTGAGTCATGAGATCAGTGAGACATTTTGAATATGCATTAGTTTCGGATTCAACAGCATCGACGTCTCAGCATCATCGGTGTATTAGCATTGGTATCGTAACATCGGTATCTCAGTATCAGTGTCTTAGCATTGTTGTCTTAGCATCAGTATCTCAGCATCAGTATCAAAGTATCAGTAGCTTAGCATCGGTGTCATAGCATCGGTGTCTTAGAATCGGTATCTTAGCATCAGTATCTTAGCATCAGTAGCTTAGCATTGGTAACTTAGTATCGGTGTCTTAGAATCGGTGTCTTATCATTGGTATCACTTTGGACCTTTGATAGTTATTGGTGTGGCCATTCATCATCAGTGCAACCGTTCATCATCGGTGTGACCGTTCATCATCCGTGACTCAGGAAAATGACTATCGGTGAGTCAAGACATGGAATTCTTACAAACTGTCTGTTCAATCCAGAATACATCCAGGTCATCCATAACCATACATTGTTCATAGATAAACAATTGAAGATATGATTTAAACAAATTTAGAACAAGTTGAAAAAAAGACTAAAAGGAATAAAATAAAACTATGATGTGTGATTATTAAAATAACCATTCCACTGAGATTTAAACAATCTCCCCCTTTTTGATAATCACAAATCAATGGAATAATTGAAGAGATAATATAGTATGTCATTAATTATGCTCCCCCAATAAAAATGAATATATGAAAACAGATAAAAGATGGTTAGAATAGAAAACCAAACATATATATAACTGAGGGATTCTCTTATTTCAACATTTCTCCCCCTGTGTATACATGCATGTGATAAATAGCCAGCATGGGCTCATATAGACATTCAGTTCACCCATCCAGATACATGATCCATCCAGATACATGATCTCCGTGAGTTCGCATATGCATGCATGATTCCCCTATTTTCTCTCCGTGATTTCTCTCCCCCTTTGCAATTATTAAAAATAACAGATAAATAACATAATCAAGAAGATTCCATACCAACAATGAGTACAGATATTACAGAGAAAAGGGAATAGTTCAAGAAAACAAACACCCTATAAAAAATTGACAGTAACAGCTATTCCTCAAGGTGAAAGGGATCATTCCATCTAGCACTAGGAGGAATTGAAGGTCCAGAATGTTTTTGGGTGGAAGGTGGAATTGGCCTTATGGAGAAAGGAGTTTGGACAACCCGAGATGGATGAACTGGGGGTTCCAAGGTCACCTTCTGCGAAGAAGGTCGTTCTGAAGGTTGTTGTTGAAAGACTGGTTTAATACTGGAAAGATCTTGAGAAACTAACATCTGGCCAGGAGCAACATCTGATGATTGCAAAGTCTCAGCTATAAAAAAAACAATGGATTTTTGTTGCACATGAAGGTAGTTTTTTAGCAAGTTGATGAAGTCCTGAATGTCTTCTCCACCATACTTCATGGATTTTTCAAAATCATCCTTATTTTGAATGAAATTTTCTAATGTGGGGGTAAAATCTTTTATCTACTGAACTTGAGTTTTAAAAGCTTGAGTCACTGGAGGTAGTCTCAAATTATCATCCAGTGCTTTAAAATGATGATTCAACTCATCCTTTGTGTAGATATTATAGAAATAATGATATACATTTTCCTTAGTCTCCTTTGGGCTTTTGTAGAATCAGTCAAATACAATTGTACCATTTTATGCACATGATCACAATGCTCTTTTATTTTCTTCAAAGAATCAAAATCTAATATATTTCCAAGAGCTGCCAGCTCTTCTATGACAACATCTCTTAAGGTATCTAATTCATGAAATTTGATCTTGGTCACCAAGGCATTTCCAGTCTGAGCAATAACCTGAGTAATCACAGCTTTTAACGTCCTCAAATATGCCTTCTTCAAATGTTCTATCAGATTTCTTAAAACATCCATCATACCAGAGATGGTTGTTCTGAACTCACCTGACAAAGAAACAAGATTGCTGCCTAACTTCGTAAGTGTTTGATTCAAAGAGGTAATATGTCTGCCAATCGATTCACTGTAATTGCATAGGTCTGGTTTGATAATGCTTTCCACTCTTTGAGCTAAATCATCCATAGCAGCATCCGATAAAGTCAAAGGAGTAGGAGTAGGAATATGAGATAACTCACATTTCAAAGTCTCCCTAATAGCTTTAATAAATTCAACCTTGAATTTATCAAAATCTGACTGAGCAACTGCCGGATAAAGTCTACCTTGAGACACTAAAGGATCATGCCTGACATCTGTTCATTGCAAAAACTCGGCAACAAATTGAGCCTTAACAGAATCACTTATGCCTGGAAGATCCACTTCCACACCTTCCTCTTCCTCTGGGTAGTCTAATCCTAGAAATGAATGACCTGGATGCTTATCCCATGATGTTTTGCATGAAGGGTATATAGGTTTCACAAACTAAGATCATCTAGAATTTTCAGGAAGGACATATCCATCCTCATCACTCTCCAACTGTTTTGTCTTCATAGCCTCAGGGATATTTTCATTCTCAATATATTTGGAGTTGAGGATAATCTTGGATCAAATTTTGACCTTCAATAGGTCAAGAATTATCATCATCATCAGCAGCATCATCACCATCACTTTCATTGTCACCACTACCACCATCACCATCAGCATCACCCTTATCACCATCACCACCTTCATCATCATTATCTTCATTAAATGATCTCTCACTTGAATTGTTTATACTTTTGGATTCATACTCCTCAAAAGTTGATTCAGTAGTCTCTCCTTATTCTTCCTCTTCTAAAAGTGGTTTAATTTCTGGTAAATTCAGAGGAGGACTTGCTAAACCAAATTCCATCCTTCTTCTCTTTGGGAAAACATTATCAGGATCACTCATTTCATCAGGAGATGATTCCGCCTCTTCTTTAGCATTTTGATTCTCATCTGCTTCTTCTTATTCTTCTGTTCTTTTCTTACTGGATTCACCAGTATCTTTAGGAACAACCACTTCCTCTTCTTCATCTGAATAGATCACATCCTCACCAGGTTTTAATCTAGTAACTCTTATTTCCCTTGGTCTCCTTGGATGATCAGTAGGATTAAAGGACTCATATAACTTTTTTCATCAGCAACCCAAGCTTTCTTCCTTGGGTTCCAATTTATTTTCATCCTCTTACAAATAACTTTGTTGAAACAAAAGCTAACCGATGAGATAAAATCAACTCCATCATCTACAGAGCCAAAGAATTTTAGCATGGAAGAAATCTGTTTAGAATAAAATAGAGTTGTAGCTTTTTTTGAAGTTTTGATCATCTCAACAATATGCTTGGAAAAATATCTACATAGATTGATCTTTTCACCATCCATCATAAGAAATAGCAGAAAAACATATTGATACATTACTTCAGCAAAATCACCTTTTCTCAGACATACTTGATGTTGAATAAATTTGAAAAAGATTCCGTTCTCACCATCCAACTCAGCAATAATTATCCTTCGCGATTCAGACTTCCCAGTCAAAAATTCCTGGGCTAGCTCATAAAAAAATTAATCAGTTGTGGGAGGAATATTACCAGAATAGTCCTCATATATTCAATTGTGAGGTACTCCTAGAAATTCATCCCATTGTTTTGATAAAAACGTAATATTTTTCAATTTTACTGTGGAAGACAATCTCACAGCCTCTACTCCATCCAAATCTATATCCAGGTTCAAATAGAACTCTTGCACCAACTTTAAGTAAAAGACTATATCATTATAACATAACCACTCCTTCCAGCCCTGAGTTTCCAACACATTCAATAGAACGGACTTTCTAGATAATGCCCATTCCGAAAAAATTCCCTTTTCAGCTATAAATTCTCGTTTTTCTAGCTCTGGGTTCATAGAACTCTATGTTGTACTGCTCGACTCACCTCGAGCACACTTGACAGGTGATGTTCCTTTATATTCCTTGCTCTTTCTCTTTTGCTTGTCCATTTTGAGGTTTTGAGACAATCGAGAGGCTTGGTAAGATTCAAAAGGCTCGAGTTACAGAGAAGAGAGGAGAGAGTTCGGCGGGAAATGGAAGGTCAATAGTGTTTAGAGAATGGAATAGCCGCGTGTCATTATTTGTATCATTTAGGGTTATAAAAAATAAAATATCCATTAAGTAAAACATATTTGTTTTAAAGAGACAAAAATAATTTTGAAAAATAGTATGACCCAATCGGTAGCACTAATCGACTTAATAGATCGGTTTGACAGATCGTTTTGACAGATTGGTTTCAGAGATCGGTTTCATAGATCGGTTTCACAGATCGATTTGACAGATCGGTTTCACAGATCAGTTTCACAGATCAGATTCACAGACCGGTTTCACAGATCTATCATACCTAACTCTTCTTTAATGGAGTTTAAACATTCACAATTTAAGGGCTTGGTGAAAATATCAGCTAATTGATGTAAGTACCTTTAAACTGAATAGTAATATTACCTTTTTGGTTGTGATCTCTCAAAAAGTGATGTCTGACATCAAGGTGTTTGGTTCTAGAGTGAGACACATGGTTATTTGAAATGTTAATTTCACCAGTGTTATCAAAGTTAATTCAAATATGCTTAAAATCATATCCATAGTCCAAAAGAGTGTGTTTCATCCATAGAATTTGTGAACAAAAACTACCAGCAGCAATATATTCTGCTTTAGCAGTAGATATTGAAACAGAGTTCGGTTTCTTACTACACCAAGATACAAAGGATTTTCCCAATAAATCACATGTTCCAGATGTTCATTTCCTATCTAACTTGCAACCAACAATGTCAGCATCTGAATAACTGATTATCTCAAAAGATTACCTTTTTGGATAAAACAAGCATAAGTTTATAGTGTGTTTAAGATACTTAAAAATTATTTTAGAGGAAAGTAAATTAGATTCTTTCAGGTTTTCTTGAAATCTTGCATACATACACACACTAAACATAATATCTGGTCAAATAGTAGTAAGGTAAAGTATGATTCCAATCATACCTCTGTAATTAGTTTGATCCGCTGGTTTCACAGTTTCATCTGCATCCAATTTACAGGATGTACTCATAGGAGAATCACTTTCCATAATACTATCAAAATCAAAACATTTTAGAAGATCCTTTGTGTATTTACTATAATTAAAAATATTACCATTTTTATTTTAAAAAACATGAAACCCAAGAAGAAATTTATGTTCTCTCATTAAACTCATTTCCTATTCATTTTCCATACTCATTGAAAATTTAGTACATAAAAAATTTTAAGTAGATCCAAAAATAATATCATCAACATAGATTTGAACTATTAAAACATCTTTAAAAAGTATTTTAATAAAAAGGTTTGGATTATAAATCCCATTAGTAAAACTTTTAAAAAAAATAAAATTATTAAGTCTATCATACCAAGCTCATGGAGCTTGTTTTAAGCAATATAGAGCTTTAGAATATTTAAAAAATCAATTTTAAAAATGAGGATTAATAAATCCAGGGGGTTGTTCAACAAAAACATCTTCAACAATAAAACCATTTAGAATATCACTTTTGACATCCATTTGATATAACTTGAATTTCAGATGAGCAGCATATGCAAGTAAGATCCTAATGGATTATAATCTGGCTACATGTGAAAAGGATTCCTCATAGTCTATACATTCTTCGTGACTATATCCTTGTATAACTAGCCTAGATTTGATTCTAACTATGTTTCCAGACTCATCAACTTTGTTTCTAAAAACCCATTTTGTTTATATTGTTAAAGTGTCCTTAGATCTGTCAACTAATTCACAGACAATGCTTCTTTCAAATTTATTTAACTCTTCTTGCATATCCATTACCCAAAATTCATCATTGAGAGCATCATTGACCTTTTTAGGTTATAACTGTGAAAGAAAGGCTTTATGTCCGATCTGATTTCATAGAAAAGCTCTAGTCTGTGTCCCTCTATCAAGATTACCAACAACAGTATCTAAAGGATGATTTTTTTAATCATTGTTGATCTAGTAAAGGTAGGACTGGAAATTTCAGGTTCATCTATAGCTTCGGGTTCAACAGAAGAAGATTCTGGAATATGTCTAGAATTGGATGTTTTTATAACAGGTTCTTTAGATTTGACATTAAGGTCCAGAAAAGATAAATCTTCTTCATGATTTTCAAGAGAGGTTTTAAGCTCAAGTGGATCAGTTTCATCAAACTTGATGTGAACAGATTCTTCCACACATTTGGTTCTCTTATTAAAGACTCCATAGTATTTTCTAGTTAATGAATAACCACGAAAGATTCCATCATCACTTTTAGATGCAAACTTGTCCAGATTATCCTTTGTACTAAGAATAAAAAAATTGCAGCCAAAGACTATAATGTAACTAACTTTGGGATTTCTATAATATCACAACTCATATGGGGTATTCTTAAGAACTGGTCTAATTAAGACTCTATTAATGATATAACATGATTTATTTACAACTACATCCCAAAAGTAAATTTGCAAGCCATACTCATTAAGCATGGTTCTAGCTATTTCTTGAAGGGTTCTATTTCTTCTTTCTACTACACCATTCTCATGAGGTGTTCTAGGAGAAAAAAAGTTGTGACTATAACCATTGTGTGAGAAATAAGATTCAAAGTCTTGATTTTCAAACTCATGACCATGATCACTTCTTAGAGTTTTAATCTTAAGTCCACTAAGGTTTTCTACAGATTTGGAATATTTAATAAAGTAAGAACAAGCTTCACTTTTGTGAGCTAAGAAGTATACCCAAGTATATCTAGAAAAGTCATCAACTAGAATATATACGTAGTGCTTCCAATTTAAACTAGAAACTCTTGATGGTCCAAACATGTCCATCTGAACCAACTCGAGAGTTTGAGATATAGAAAATTCTTTCTATGATTTAAAAGAAACATTACATTTCTTTCCATTTTGACAGGGATTACAAACATTGTCATTTGGGAATTCATGTTTAGGTAGGTCTCTAACCAAGTTCTTCATAGTTAGTTTTCTAATCCAATAGGTGTTGCAATGCAATAATCTTCTATTCCAAATGCAAGAATCTTTATGAAAAGCATTTAGGCAAGTAACATTTTTCTTAGCCAAAGAATTTAAATCAACTACATAAAAATTTTCATTTCTTAAAGAAGAAAAGAATAAAATATTTTTGGAATTAAAAACATTACAAAATATCATTTTCAAATTTTACATTAAAACCATCATCACACAATTGAGAAATACTTAGCAGAATATATTTTAGTCCATATTCAAATAAAACTTTGGAAATTAAAACTGAATCAATGTTAACAATTTGGCTGAGGCTGATGATTTTTCCTTTAGAATTATCACCAAAGGTGACATGGACTCCATCAATATTGATTAGGCTTTTAAAGAATGAGTAATCTTCAGAAATGTATCTCAAAAATACACTTTCCATGTACCATACCTTTTTGTGAGAACTCTTCAAACAGGTTTCCTACAGACAGATTTAGATGGAAAATGACCTTGGTACCCAGATCTTCTTAGGTTCAGACAGTTTAGCAATCAATGATTTTGGTACCCATATTTTTCTTATGGGTTTCATACAAATTACAGAATAAAAAGATTTTGAAACATAAAATTTATTTTATCTATAACAATGTTAATCACTAGTTGATGCATATGAATGTACAGAACTAGAACTACCAGTATTCTGTCCAGATTTAAGAATAATCCTATTCCTAGTAATATGTCTCTGTCCAGGTTTGTAGACTATTCCAGTAGTGTATTTAGGTTCCACATTCTTTCCTAGAATTTGAGTTAGTGTATCCTTTCTATTTGTAAACTTCTCTATGTCTTTTCTATGTTTCTCATTAGACATTTTTGGTTTACTTTTTTCCTTTAACAGTTGATCATTTTTATCCTTTTCAATAGTAAGTTCAGTTTTAACAGTAGTAGTGATAGAATGTTGTTTCTTCAGTGATTTGTATTTGTCCTTAATTTCATTGCATGTCTCTTCCAGCATATTACAATATTCAAATAATTCCTCACTAGTCATGTTTTCAGAATTAGAATCAGATTCTGCATCATCTCCAGAATAACAAGAATTTAAAATAGGGATATCCATGGTTACCTCAGATGTGTTGATCATGAAACACATTTTGGCATGATTCTTCTCAGAATCAGACATTTCAAATTCACATGTGTTATCTTCAGTTGCACTCCAGGTAGCCTTTATAGCTTTCTTGTACTTACAGTATTTGTAATCATATTTCTTCTTTAATGTTAACTTTGGGCAGTCTAGTTTAATGTGTCCTTTTCTTTTTCACTTGTAGCAAACAAATTCATCACTTCTATCTGGATTTTTCCAGTCCTTTTTCCAATGTCTCTTATTGTTATACCTTCCATTGTAATCTGATTTTCTAAAAAATATCTTCTTCCTATAAAAATTCTTAATCCTTCTGGCTATATGAGCCATTTCAGCATCACTGTCTGAATTAGAATCTTCACTGGTTGAACTTTCAGTAGGTACTTGCATTGTCTCCTTGTATTTGCTCTTAGAAGAAGTAGACTTGAAAGCTATGGATTTTCTCTTAAGGTCATCAAATTCTTCCTTTTTTACCTTGAGTTCTTCCTAATACATCATAAGTTTACCAATAATCTCTTTTACAGGGAGATCTCCAATGTCACATGATTCTATTATTGAAACTGATGTGACTCTCCATCGGTCTGGTAGAAATCTCAAGATTCTCATGATTTGTTCCTTTGCTGGAACAGCTCTACCATGTGAATTCATTGTATTGACATTCTCATTGAACCTGAGATACATATCTGAAATGGGTTCATCCATTTTAATTTTAAAATTATCATATTTAATAGTATAAGTATTCAATCTCATTTCTTTTACATTATTTGTTCCTTCATGAGAATCACCTAAAGTATCCCAAAATTTATAAGAAGTTTTGCAAGCAGATATTCTATTAAATTCCAAATCTCTTAAAGCATAGTACAGAGCATTCATAGATTTACAATTATTATTGTAAGCAGTCTTTTTAGGTTCATCCCAAGTTGTTCTTTCAGTTTCTGGAATTTTATATTGAGACTCTATAGCAGTCCAGATATCAAAACCTATACTCTCTAAATGAATTTTCATTTTCAATTTTCACTGAGAATAATTCGTACCATTAAATATCGGTGGAATGATAGTAGCAGCACCCTCTAGCGTATTATCCATAACTATATTTTAGAAAATAAATTTGAAGAGATAAAATTTAGAACTAACAGAAATTTAAGATCTTTAAAGATGAAACTAAAATCACAGTTGAAAAACAGAGTATTTCAAAAATCCATTAACAAAAAAACATCCTTTGATACCAAATGTTGGTCAGAGTGGATACTCAAGAGGGGGTGAATAGAGATCCAATTAAAATTTATGTTAATAATATTTCTCTTAAAATACCCCAAATTAAAAACAAAGTTAAACTGTAGTGAATCTATATAGAGTGTAAATGTTCAATCAGTTTATCAATGATTAATTAGGTCTCAGTTAACTTAATCTGAATATTAAATTAAATTTTGAAACAAACTTACTGGTTTACAATAAGTATAGACACTTTCTAATTTAACTATCAAAGAATCTTTAAAAGAGTTTTGTATTTAAAAGTAATAGCAGCGGAATAAATATATAGTTTACTTATAGACTAAAATTAAAATGCACAGAAGAGTTAACCAAGAGGTTCTGTCTCAAGATGAGACTTAGTCCTCTCAACAAATTATATATATTGATCCAAACCCTGGATTGGGGTTAACAACAGTGAAGGACTGTCTAGGACACATAGGGACCTCTACCACAGTTCTTTTTTGGGTAACAAAAATAATGACCAGGACACACAAGGACCCCTTCCATAGTTTTCGTGGGTAAACAAGAGTAACAATTTTGGTTTGAGGATTTTGATATCCTCCAGTTCAGCACATTAGTCAATGTGTGATTATTATGAACAGAGTACACACACTGCTCAAAGATGTAAGTAAAATAATCACTAAGAGAAAATGTATCAGAGTTTAGAAAGCTCTAGTGATTCTTAGTGTAGCTCTGGACTCATTGGATTTAGCAGAGATGATTCTGAATCCTTCTGTGGTTTTTCTGTTAAAAATAGATTATCGAGATTCAGCATGATGTCCTTCACAAGCAAGTGTGTTCTCTGATTTCCAGTGTTCTTAGTATGTTCTTTAGTAGTGCTGGATTATGTACATAAGAGTTTTCTTTTGATCTTGAAAATTCACCTTTTTTCACTTTTTCATGTGTTATTCAGTCTTGCATGTATATTCATGGATGATTTCTCCTTTTATGCCTTTTCACGCATCCATACTTTTACTGCAGCTTGATCTTCCTTTTTATTCCACGAGCTCCGGCAATGGGAATGATTACCCTTCCACCGGTATGAGGTACAGTCTCCTAAAATGCCAAAAACTAACATTAAATATCATTAACTTCATTAAAAACATCAATTATGACCATCAGAATTAAATATGAATATATAGAAGTTCAAACAGTTTCCATGACTATAGGTGAGTCATGAGATCGGGGAGACATTATGAATCTGCATTTGTTTCGGTTGCATCAGCATCAGTGTCTCAACATCATCGGTGTCTTAGCATCGGTATCTTAGCTACGGTCTCTCAGCATCGGTGTCTTTGCATCGATGTCTTAGCATCGGTCTCTCAGCATCGGTATCTTTGCATCAGTAGCATAGAATCAGTGTCTCAGCATCGGTGTCTTAGCATCGGTATCATAACATCAGTATCTTAGAATCGGTATCTTAGCATCGGTAGCATAGAATCGGTGTCTAAGCATTGGTGTATTAGCATTGGTATCACATTGGACCTTTGATAGTTATCGGTGTGACCATTCAACATCAGTGAAACCATTCATCATCGGTGCGACCATTCATCATCGGTGACTCAGGAAAATGACTATCAGTGAGTCAACACATGGAATTCTTACAAAGTGTCTGTTCAATCCAGAATACTTCCAGGTCAACCAAAACCATAAATTGATCATAGATAAACAATTTTAGATATGATTTAAACACATTTAGAACATGTTTAACAAAATACTAAAAGGAAATAAATAAAACTAATATTTGTGATTATTAAAATAACCATTCCACAGAGAGTTCAATTGGAATGAAATACACCATTCATGGAGACGGTAGGCCGTCCGTACGCATGAACGCTGTTTTCGTTTACTTATTAAATTGAATGGAATTAAGTAAATAACATATAAAAAATCATGTATCATTATTATGTCATATATTTCATGATTATTTATTATATATACTTTATAATCATTCTTGAATGGTTGACATGTCGAATGAATCTCATTGCGTCATGGAGACGTTAATCTGTACGTACGCACGAGTGATGATTTCATTCCCATAATTATTAAACTGAATTATAGTGGATGATATAATACCTATGAATCAGTATGATGTTATAATAATAATATATTGTTACTATTTCAACCATTATACTCCTCCGTGTATGGTGGTTGTGGAAAAACAGATCACACCACGGTGTGGAGACGGTATTCCATACGTACGCACGCGTGATGATTTCGTTATTTTATAGGATGGGTAGAAAGTGAAATATGGTTGTTTCATATTTATTATAGCATATTAGTATATGACTGATACTGATATTATTACTTTATAATGAAACAAAAAAAAAGATGTAGAAGGAGAAATGAATTTGAAAGAATCGATAAAGGATATTACCTCTTCTTCGATGCGGCTCTTCAAAACCTCATCTTAGGGCACTAAAGATGGTATTTGAATAAGATAAGGATATCTAGTATGTTTCTAGGAAATTATAGAAAAGAAATGGAATGGTTTTGGCTGATCTGTAAGGCTCAAAATGTTTTCAAGTGGATAGGGACAATGTTCCCATTTATAAGGGCGGAGAGGTGCACTTTTGGAAACCTCAAAAATTTTAATTTATAATAAACTCGAACCCCACAAAAAAACACCAAAAATGACTCAAATTTGAAGATTATATGAGATAGGGTTTTAATCACATCATCCAATAAAAATTAGATATGTTGTTTTTTTATTTTAAAGAATATTCTACTTACTTAAATTCATGTCAATTAGGATAGGAAAACAACATTCAAGCGTACGTATGACCTTCCTTCTCCGTGAACATTGTATTTCATTCCATTTATCGTTATATTATATTATGAATATATAAAATCATGTTTTAAATTTTTTAATTAATTAATCATGATCTAAGTAATCATATGAGTAATTACAAGTCAAAACACAGTCTATAAATGAAACGATTTTATCCAAAACGCTACTTTAACATGGAATTGACAAATGAAAAAGTATTATAATGTCATAAGTGAATCATATATTATATAATAAATATTATTATGGTTCTGTTACAAGTTAATAATATGCTTAAATCCACTATACCGGAGTCTCAGGCATAAATGGAAGAAATTGGACATAAGGTAAGGGATAATTATTCCAATATCGTTCTTACCCGAGATTGTTTATTCGTAAGTATTTACTTGGGGTTATATTTATCATCTATGTCCACGTCTTCTAAAACAATTTTAATTATATGTTTACTATTATTACATGTATGTTTAAAGTAATTTATACCCATTTTTTACTTTTACCACATGGTATGGAAGGAATCATTCTTTTGTTTTCCATATGAGGCACTTTTTGATTTTTCTGGTAAAAGTATGAGGATATTGTTTTTTTAACTTATACGGAATGAATGGTTTTTTATGTTTTCATAAAACATTACTTTCATGAAGCCTCTTTTACATTATTTCATGATTATTTTCAAAAAAATCATTTTCTTTTAAATTTTCATGGCATTTTGGGAAAATAAAATGATTTTGAAGAAGAAAGGATAGATTCCTCAAGAATTCATTTCAAGTGTTTTATCAAAATTATTTTCCATCTAAGATGATATATGGTTATGTTTCTATCACTATTATTACATTGATTTGATTATGTTATGATGGAATTATTTTTATTTAGTCCTTTTATCTAATATGGATTATGTTATGATGGCACAATGTTTAAGAATCCTATTCTATTATAGGGGTTATGCTATGATGTATGATTTCTGATTTTGTGACACAGAAAATAATGATTTAAATATGAGATGGTTGGGACCTATATCTCCCTCCAATTCATTGGTTAAAGATTTATATCTCATTAGATATACATGGATAGAATGGAAATTAAAATCTGGTTCAGTAATACAGGGCTGGATCGACAAGTAAACCCAGTTCAGTAATGGACTTTGTCCACTATGATGGTCTTGTCAGCAATACCTTTGCTACTATGGAAGTAATAACCTTTTATTAATGGTTTTCCAAAATTACATGTTTTATTCCCATGCTATATTATCATGATTAATTTTCCTTTATGATCTATGCATTATGTACTGCAATGATTTATGTCATTACTCATGGTTTTGATGTTTTATGTTAATGTCTTCACGTTCAAATGTTTATGGGTTGTTTTATGATCTCTATGTTTCCCATACTGAGAATTTGAGCTCAAACTTTTTATTTTTTATTTTCCCCAATATATAAAGAAATGTTTTATGTAATAAAACAAAAGGCGAATATCTTAATGGGAGATGTTGAATATCTTTCATCATGATTTGAAGATTTTGTTTCGAGTTTCCAAATACACTAAACTAATACGGTCATTGGGCGTCTATATTTTTCATTTAATAAGTATTCCTCAAAAGTAATGTAATTTCCATGTACGTCAAGCTTGGGTCTCTACTGTTGGTATTAGAGCGATGTTTTAGTTAACCATTAGAAACTAGGATGTGAAAATATAGTGAGATCCCTAGAGATATTTATAAGGTATATCTAGTAATGTACTTAAGGTTAAGTATAAGTATAGGTTACAGTCCTAGATGTTTTATAACGATCATGAATTACCTATAATTTAACATAAGATGTTAGAGAATGAAATCAGTCCCCTTGATTATGTTTTTCTCGTAGTGTGACTTTTTCCTCTCACACTATACTTTCTGTGTTTTATAAAATGGTTTTAAACAAGAAGATTAATGTTAATATAGAATATGATGGATAAAAGAGTGATATTATTCACAATTAGGCTAATGAAATGGGATTTGGATGGAAAAACATTGTTATTATTCCTAATCAACAATCTCATAATATGATCAATAATCTCAACATTGGTAAGTTTCCTGAATCAGCTAATAAGAGAAATATGGATTTTCATGATTATCATAGAGGAAAGAAATTTAAATTTTCTCATGTAAATAATATGGGAATAGAAATCAAGGAGAAGGTTTAAATGGAACTGGATGATTCTTTGGGTGTGGAAAAGAAGGAAAAAAATCATGTAATTGCAAGGGAAAGGGTTTAGTTAACACAATGGACAAGGATAATGATATTACTAAGACATCAACAATAGTTAAATGTTTTAAATGTGGAATGTAAGGGAATTATGCAAACCAAGGCCCTAAGGGAAAATCTCATGAAGTGAATCAACATGGTCATATGGGTAGTATTTATGTTGTTGATGATGAAGAGACAAAAAATGATATATGAGATAAAAGTAGTGTTGAGGAATAAAATGATGATGCTCGGTCAATGGTTTAAGAAGGTAGTGGAATGATATTATGTTTATCAAGAATTATATTTTATAGGTAATTTAATGGTACTATATAATAATGAAACATCTAAGGATTGTTACACTATTGTTTTTAGTAATGTATTTGAAAGTATATGTTGAATGGTACCGGTAACCATGAATGGTCATTCAGATATTTTTTTGAAAGAATATTATATGTGCATAAAGAATGGATACAGATAAAATAATATGTTTGATAGTATTAATGAGTTCATGATGGATATAACGAAAAAGTGACATCATGGTTTGTGTATATAGAAATTTTGGGATTTTGGGATGTGGGAATAATTAGCTTTTGACAGAATTCATGTTCTCAATAAGGTTCAGTGATAATTCATGTTTCAAGAGAATACATGATTAAGGTATTAAAATGTTTGGAATGTGAAAAATAAGATATCTCTTATGATATGCAGGGATAAATGATGGTATTCAAATGCTTGGTAAATAACCTATATAGTAATCTTTTTCTTTATACCATGAGATTGGAATGAAGTATTTTGGATAAGGCTAAAGATTTGAATGAATTAATTTCGACATCAGATAGTATTGTTTAAGGAATGATCTTTTGGATTTTATTTCTGAAATGTTAGAATGGTATTGTTTAAGAAAACGTACAACCTGTAGAATGGGTGACAACCCGTCGCATTGGACCAGGATGTAGGAATCAAACCCACAACTGAAGTGCGACAGGACTTCATTACCTACCTCTGGCCTAAAAGAAGTCCCTGTTAGTAGAAATTAGTTTTATTTTATTTATTGGTGTGATAGATGAAGTAAAAGACCATTTTTGGAGCCAAATATGATTATTATCACCATATATGGACTTATGTATATTTAATAACTTCTGATAACCTTTTGTTTGAGATATATGGAATGACCCATCATTCTATCACATGATCTTCTAACCCTTCACAAATGAATAATTCAACATCTTTTCGTTAAGAGATGAAGTGGAAATTGTTCATGGAATGAACAACAATGATATTACACTAAAATAAAGTAAGTATTCATCCTTATGTAAAAATACATAATCTTTAGGGAAATGATCTTGAGAACCAAAAATGTTGTCATAGTACCCTCATATCCGATGAATTAGATGGTACCTTAGATCATCACAAATTTATGGATTTGGGATTTTTGGATTTTTCATAGCCATGTACTTTACCACTCTCCATCAGAATGCGATGGTTAGATTTATCTTCCATAAACATTTTTTCACCTATGTTCTCCTATATGGAAACCCAGTGATGAGTTATTCTGGGTATCTGTGACATTTTTTACTTTAATTTTTAAAATTATGTATTCTTTTTTACGATGTAGGTTTCTATGAAAGAAACTTACAAGTAGTAAACGATTTATAACCCCGACGAATTTCGAGGGAGAAATTCATTTGAAGGGGTAGAATGTAACACCCGGAGATTTTATGAGAAATATTCTTTTTAATTTCATTGATGTCTTGTGTGTATTCTTTACCAAGATTATCTTTCACTATATGCAACATCGTATTACCTTGTAGTATACACAAACACTATTTTTGGATTTTGTTGCATACAAGATCGACCTTCCTCGACAGCATGTGTCGTACACAATACCGAGTTTCACAAAACAACTATATTTTATTATGAACTAGAAATTATAAATATTATTAACTAAATTTTGAATTTTATTAAATAATAATTCATCTTATAGATATTCATGAACATGGAATGAGAACAAAATAATTTTTTCGGGTGAAATAATTATTTCTAAAAAAATGAAGTTTTGTCTCCTTTTGATGGCACACCCATATTATATCTTTCTTTTGAAATTTTAATAAGTTAAATTTTAGAAAATAAAAATATTCATTGAAATAAAGATATTAAAATAAACTTTTTATAATATTTAATATTTTTCTGTTAACTTTCATATATTGATGAATTGTAAAAATACAGAAAATATTATTTAAAAAAACATTATTCATCAAGATAATTTTAATGGATAAATTATAATATAGAATGGTTTTAAAGTATAAATAGAATATATTTTTACCATTTAATTTTATGTATGTCATTATCGTTAATTTTACATTGAATTCATAGGTAAAAGCATTTCAATATTTTGCAATGTTTTAACTTTTAAAACCCTTTTTCTCAACAACGGGATTAATTTTACATTAAATACTAAAACTTATTTGTTTGGAATTTTGAAAAATGGATTCCATATTTGGAATCCGTAGGTACAAATTATGTTAATAGGATACTTTATATATTTAGACATTATGAATTGTAACTACGGTATATTTTTTTTACTACAATTAAAGGTAAATCGGGTAATTAAGGGTAAAAATAAGATTATAAAATATCTATAACACCTTCCAAATTTCAATTGGAGGAATAAAAGACGACCTATATCACCTAAAGATCATAATAGATTCATTTCATAGAATTTGTACCCAAAAAATGATGTAATTATGATTAAAACCAATGAATGTGACCACATGTCACTCTCTTATATCTTATAAGTGTAATAATTTTAATTTAGTGGTAAACATCATAAAAAATCAAACATAAATAGCCACCAGAAATATAATAAAATTATCTATATCATGTTAATTTATTTAGAATTTTTAGGGAATAAATAATTATCATTAATTGTGATCCAATAGCGATGTAGAAATTATTTTATTAATTGAAATTTCAAATAAATGGTTTTAAAAATAAAACAATAAATATTATATGAAATATATAATGAGCTCCATGATTTTTCTAGATAAATATTTTTTGAGGGATCTATTTAATATTTTTTTCTAATATATCTTCTCTGTGGATTTTATTTAAATTCAAATAAATGATTACTGTAAATATTGACACTATTGATATTTTATAAAAATTACATATTATTAAATTGTTTCAAAATGAAAAAAATATTTAAAAATTATAAATTGAATTTTATATGGTCGAAAATGTCATAAATTATCCAATTATGGATAATTCACAACAAATAATTAAGTATTTATCCCAATTTTAAATTTTGAATCATATTACCACAATTAAAATTTAATAGATTAAATAGGGATAAATAAAAATGATAGGGTTTAAAATAAAATAAAAACATGTCTAAATTTTATTTTTTGATGATATTAATACCCTATCTCATATAATATTTGAATTTGATTCATTTTTTATGTTTTTTTGTGGGGTTTGAGTTTATTGTAAATTAATATTTTTGAGGTTTCCAAAAGTGACCCTCTCCTCTATTATAAAAGGGATCCTCCTCCCTCTCTTATTCACAACATTATGACCCTTCATGGTCGACCAAAAACTATAAATTTCTTTTATATACTACCTTATAAACATAATAGAGGTCATAACCTTCTTCAAAGAGCAAATTTAGTTCCCTAAGATGAGGTTTAGAATAGGCGCGTCGAAGATGAACTAATATCCTTTACAGATTCTTTCAAAATAATTTCTCCTTCTACATAATTTTTTTATTTTTAAAATTTTAAAGTAATAAATTTTTTTTCAATAATATAATGATATTTTATTATAAATATTAAACAACCCTATTTCACCTTCTACCCATCCTACAAAAAAACGAAATAATTGTGTGTGCGTTCGTACGGAATACTGTCTCCACGCCGTGGTTTAATCTGTTTTTCCACCACCTCCCTACATGGATGGGTATAATGGTGGAAATAATAACTTTATATTATTCTTATAACATCATAATAATTCTGATTTATTATATCATCCACTCCAATTCCATTCAATAATTTTGGGAACGATATCATCGCTCGTGTGTACGTACGGATTACCGTCTCCTCAACGCGATGAGATTAATTCTTCATGTTAACCATTCAAGAATGTTTATATAGTATATATTTTGAATAAAAATGAAATATATGACATAATAATGCTACTGGATGTGTGTATATATATATATATGTCATCTACTTACATCCATTCACATCAATAAGGAATGGAAAATAGTGTTAATGTGTACGTAGGGCCTACCGTCTCCATGAACGGAGTATTTTATTCCATTTATTAATATATAATATTATGAATATATATAAATCATGTTTTACATTCTGTAAGTATGTAATCATGATCTAATTAATCAGATTAATAATTACAAGTCAAAACACGGACGATAAATGAAACAATTTTACCCAAAACGCTAATTTAACATGGAATTGACAAATGAATAGGTAATATAAAGTCATAAGTGAATCATATATGATATCAGAAATATTATTATGGTTATGTTACTAGTTAATAATATATTTAAACCCACTATACATGATTCTCGTACACATACAGAAGAAATCAGACATAAGGTAAGGGATAATTATTCCCATCTTGTTCTTACCTGAGATTGTTTATTAGTATGAATTTTCTGGGGTTATATTTATCTTCCATGTCAACGAATTCTAATACTATTTTCATAAAAATTTTACAATTCTTCCATGTTTGTTTAATTTTATTTTTATGCTTTTTTTACTTTTACCACATGGTATTGAAGGAATCATTCTTTTGTTTACCATTCGATGTTTTTTTGACTTTTCTAGTAAAAGTATGAGGAGAATGTTTTCTTATCTTATAAGGCGTGAATAGATTTTTATGGTTTCACAAAGCCTTATTTTCATGAATCCTCCTATACATGATTTTATGATTATTTTCAATAAACTTTTTTTATTTTAAAATTTCTTGGAATTTTGAGGAAAGAAAATGATTTTCAAGATGAAAGGATATTTTCCTCAAGAATTCATTTCAAGTGTTTTATAAAAATTATTTTCCATCTAAATATATATAGGGTTATGATTCTATCACTATTATTAAATTGATTTGATTATTTTATAATGGAATTATTTTTATTCAGTCCTTTTATATTATATGGATTATGTTATGATGGCATGATATTTAAGAATCCCATTCTATTATATGGGTTATGCTATGATGTATGATTTATGATTTTGTGTCACATAAAAGAATGATTTCAATACGAGATGGGTGGGACCTATATCTTCCTCCAATTAATTAGTTAAATATTTATATCTCATGAGATTGACATGGCAGGAATGGCAAGTAAAATCTGGTTCAGTAATACAGGGCTGGAATAGCAAGAAAACCCGGTTCAGTAATGGACATTTTCCACTATGATGGTCTTGGAAACAATGCTTTGGATAATATGGAAATTATAACATGTTCTTAATGGTTTTCCACAATTATATGTTCTATTAACATGATATTTTATTAAGATTAATGTTATTTTATGATCTATGCCTTATGTACTGCCAATATTTATGTCATTACTCATGATTTTGATGTTTCATGTTCATTTTTTACGTTCAAATGTTAATGGATTGTTTTACGTCTTCCATGTTTACCCTTACTGAGAATTTGACCTCACCCTTTTTATGTTTTCATTTCCCAAGGATATAATGAAAGGTTTCAAGTAAGAAACCAAAAGGGGAAGATATTAATGGGAGATGTTGAAGATCTTTCACCATGATTATGAGATTGTGTTCCTAGTTTCCAAAGACACTAAACTAATACAATCAAGGGGAATTTATTTTTGTTATGTTTTCCTAGTATGATTTTAGCCTCTCACACTATTCATTTTGGGTTTTAGATAATTGATAAAACCCAAAGGAACTGTGTTAATGATCAATTCACTGGGCAATGCAATGATTTTCCTCATGAACAACCAAATTTTATTGGAGATGGTGTGAAAAATATTATTTCTATACTTACACAATTTATGAATCATTCTGGCCTTCCAAATGAGTAGATAAGGGAACAATATTCTATTGAGTCCTTTATGAGGAAACGTCCACCTTCATTCAATGGGTCTTATGATCCACTTATTATTGAACAATGGATCTGTACTATTAAAATGATATTTTCCATACTTCACTATTCAGAACATGAAAATTTCATTTAACCTGTTTAATGTTTAGAAGGTGAAGTGGACTATTCGTGGACTCTAATTAAAAATACAAGGCCTCAAGATGAAATTTAATCCATGGAATTGGATGAGTTCAAGAACATGTTTTTCAATAAGTACTTCCCTCGTATTATTCGAACAAATATGGAAAATGATTATTTTATGCTTAAGCAAAAGGATGATGAATCTGTTGGAATATACAAGGTGAATTTTACAAGGCCTACAAGGTATGCATCTAGATTTATCATCCCACATTAAAGTAATGTTGATCAAATCTTCAGTCGCTTAAAACCAAGTCTTCAAAGGGCATTAGATATAAGAGACTTCAGTAGCTCTGAAGAAATTGTGTGTTGTGCTATCAAGGTAGAATGGGAAGTTGGTGTTACATATCCATCTCATCGTTTTGACAAGAAAAGAAAGATGTATTTCTAGTAAAAATCTCAAAACAATGGTGAAAAGAAGACGAATGTCTCATTATTCTCAATGTGTGGAAAGAGGCATGGTGTAGATTGTCTTCAATGGACTAGAAAATGTTTTATGTGTGGAAAAGAAGGTCATCGATCAACTGAGTGTCAAAGTAATAGGAAAAGGTAGCTACTAATGTGAATAGAGAAAAGACTACAGAGAGCGCACCACCAACAATCCAGTAGAATTTTGGCAGGTTTTATGGTAAATTTATAATCTTATTTTTACCCTTAATTACGCGATTAACCATTAACTGTAATAAATATAAATTACCGTAGTTACTATTCATAATATCAAAAAATAAAATTAACTGATTAACATAATTTGAACCCACTGAATCCAAATATGAAATACATTTTTCAAAATTAAAAACACATAAGTTTCAGTAATTAATTTTAAATTAATCTCGTTGTTAAGAACACGAGTTTTAAAAGTAAAAACATTGCAATTGATTGAACTTTTTACCTATGAATTCGATGTAAAATTAATTGTAATTACATACATTATGTTGAATCCTAAAAATATATTCTATTTATACATTAAAAGCATTATATTTTTTAATTTAACCATATAAACTATCATGATAAAAACGTTGTTTCTAATAAAAATTTAGCGTATTTTCATTGTTCATAAAAATATGAATGTTAATAGAAAAATATAAAAAAATTATCTAATGTGAATTTTTATATCCTTATTGCAATGAATAAGTTTATTTTCTCTAATTGAACTTATAAATGTGTAAAAACAAGATTTAATGTGGTTGATCCATCAAATGGTTGAAAAACTGTATTTTTTAAAAATTATTATTTTACCCAAAAAAATTATTTTGTTCTCATACCATGTTCTAGGATATGTGTAAGATGAATGATAGTGTTATAAAATTCAATATTTGTTTAATACTATTCATAACGAATAGTTTATAATAATATTATAACAATATATCTTTGTTTAGTGGAACAATGTTTTCTGTACAACGCACGCTATCGAGGAAGGGCTCTATTGTGTGTAACTAATGTAACATCCAATGTTTGTAATGAATAATATATTTTAATATGTATGTCTATTTATAAATTAGAGAGTGTTTTAGAAGCTCATAATGAGAAGAAATCCAATCTTAAGCATTGAATTCTCTAATATTTTAAAAAGATTGTTTTACCGCCTTTTGATGGTGAACCATTTTTAAATATTTTTTTTGACTAATTTATATGCTCTATTTTTCAAAATAAACTTATACTTTAGGATTGGGACATTGAAATTTACTTTTGATAAATTTTTGGTATTTTTCTGACAATGTTCATTTTTTAATGAATAGTGAAAAATACTGCATTTTACTTCAAAATTTATTTTTCATCTAATTTATTTATATTGATATATTATCATTTTAATTGGTTTTAAAGTGTAAATATAATATATTTTTACCATTTAATCGAATGGTGGTCATTAGAATTATATTCACTTTGGAATTCGGCACAAACAAGTGCCAAACATTTCATCGATATTGTTTCAAAAAAACTCGCTATTTGTTTTGACAACATGAATTATTTTTAAATTAATTATTGAAATTTCTGTGTTTGTAATTTTTTAAAATGGATACCATATTTTAAATCATAATGTACAAACTATATAATGAAAACTCTTTTGTTTTTGTACATTATGAATTGTAACGACGATAATTATCTATAATTATCGTGATTAATTAGTAATCTGGTAGTTAAGGCTAATAAAATAATATCATAATAATAAAAAATGACCCCAAAATGTGTTATAATGATATATTTTGTTTTGTGGACGACCATGGGATTCCTTGTACCAAACTTTGGGACACCATGTAATCACTTTTTGGTGATAGTGACACTTTATCATTTTATTTTTAAAGAAAAGAGAATATCAAAAAGTATGTAACTCCTATGTAAAACAATTTTAGTTTTGTTTGTGTAAATTATATACTAGACTATAAATAATCATTATAAATATAAATATATTTCCTACATAATAGTATTTTTTTTAATTTTCTTAGACATTAAATAAATTAATTTATTTAGGACATCATGATGATGCATCGATTATCTCATTAATGAACGATTTAAATAAAATGAAAATATAATGTAAAATATAAGACTTACACAGGTAAAAAACCTATTGTATGAGTATATTTATAACCATTATAACCTTATCTTGGAAATATGTTAATGTGGAACCTTTAAAATCCGAATCTCATTTTAAAATAATGTAACATTTCTTGACTTTCCAAGAGTGCCCCTCCTCCCTTTTATAAAAAGCCCCACCTCTACCTCCTTACCCACACCTCTCATGCCATTGGCTTGGACAAAATCTTCTAATTTAATCTCTCTTCATCCTTATATTAATCATATAAGACTTACCTTCGAAAGGAAGCTCTTCAAGAAACCCGTTCGGTTCAATCCAAGGGGAGATACCCGATTTAAAGGTAATGTCTTCACTTGTGTTATTTTGTTTTATTTTTTCTTCTCCAACACCCTAAACTCTTTTTATTCCTGTATTTTGTAACAAAACAAGTATCTTAAATATATAATAGTATGTTTTTATGAGAATTATTCGGGCTACATTTACACACACCTCCGTCTAATGGTTAAAGAATATACTGTTTCTATAGATGGCGAATTTCAGCCTCACGAAATGATGATTATTAGATCTTCTTTTAACATCTTTAAAGGTTTCCATTAAGATGTCACTATATTTATATATGATATATAATATTTTTATGTCTTCCTTATGATTCTGTATTTTTCATTTATGGCATACCTTTAAGGTTTCCATTATGTTTAAACGTGATATCTTCATTTTTTGAAGTTGGGACTACTGCACCCTCAATGTGATTTTATTCATTAATGAAATATGTGGGACATATAAAAGATGGTGTTAATGATATTATATATGATATTATACTGGAATTATAAATTACCTTTATATCATTATGATTTCATTCCATTAAATATGAAATAGAAATGAAAGTAGCGTTCATGCGTACGTACGACTTACTGTCTCCGTGATTGGTACATTTCATTTCTTACCTCTAAATGTTATGTAATATTATAAATTCATGTATATACTGGTTATATATGATATATATGATATCTAAATCAGGAATATAATTCTTTATATAATGGATATTTTACCACATGAACAACTTGTAATTATAAGGAGTTTATTTTTTACTCAAGTACCAATGATCAACAAAATGACCGTTATTAACTTAAATAATTACATAGTCTTCATAACATGGTAATAAGTGATATAAAAAGAATAATTAACTTGTAAAAGGTTCTTAACCAAGTAGAAATTAACTTAAATTTATTATTTGGGAGATTAAAGAATGATCGAGTCAAGTCAGACACGAGGTATGGGACTTCATCTCAATATCATTTCATTGAGGCATATTTTGTTTAATACCCAACCTTCTTTTATACAGTGTATAAACCCATTTATATTTTACATTTATTAAAAAGGAATATTTTTTATACAAAGCGTTTTACTAAATTACAAAAGGCAATTTTTTTTGTCGTATGTATGCGGCGACAATGACTTCTCTGCTGCTGTGACCATTATTTGAGTTTTGGCTTCCTCTACAAGCCATAACATTTTTTAAATGAAAAATAAATACCATGTTTTAATTTTCTATTATTTTGGTATTGAAAATTGTTTTGATAATGTTTTTATTATATCAATGTTTTGTATTGATATCTTGTGATTGAAATGTGGAAATCTTATGTTTCCTTTATGCATGTTTTATGTGATATGATTATGTTAGGGTTCTTGGGAATTGTTTATGAAGATGGGTGGTTCCATGATTATCTAAGGGAGGGTGAGCCTGATATAGCTCTCCAATGCATTGAGTAACGCGCAGGAGTTAAATTATAAGGTTTCTCTAAAAAGATTTAGGAAATATACTAGGATGGGTATTCCAAACGTAACCATGAGGGTTACTCCCTACGTAAGAATGTTATGAATGCCTCAAGTTACCATTATGTATTATGTTTTCTATGAGTTATTCATAAATCTTATTATTTCATTAGGTATGATATGGTTCTTATGTTTTATGAGTAAATTATGGTTTCATTAATTCTTATGTATACATGTACTAATGTTTTCATTCAGTACTTTTATATCTCTTACTATGATTTTAATGCCCATCCCATGTTTTCGAAATGTTTTTCACAGGTCAAGGGAAAAGTACATGATGTGATGATAGTGTCGATGAAGTTTCATGAAAGAATCCATGTTTTATTTTAAATACCTCTCCATTGATGAGAAAAATGAATTCTGTCTTTTATGTAACCACCTAGTTAAAATGTGGAATGAAATGCATGATTTATGATCTAATTCTCAAAAAATATAAACCTGAAATGATCCTAATTGTGTAATCTATTAATAACTCAAGATTAAGTAATGTTTAATGTTTGGGCCTTATAGTTGGTATCAGAGGTCAATTTAGATAACTTTAGGAGGTAGAATTATATGAAATTATTATCCAAAAATATTTTTTTGGTCAAATTAAAATGATATATAATTTGAATATTACCATGTTGCTTCATCTAAGACATGTTTGTTCAGAATTGTTTTCCACAGAGGAAATAGGGAAGTAGTGCTATGAAGGCATACAGAAGGAAATGACCTTCCGAATCAGTATCCTGAGATGGTGGGAATTTGAACTGTACATCTTGTTGCAGTAATGGCGCAGTTGGCTCAAGCGATAGATGGTGGTGGTATCCATGCACGAGATCAGCTAGGTCAATGACAGAGGAACATGTCAGTGGCGGAACATTTCATGAGGCAACAACCCCCATCATTCAGAGGATCATCTAACCTTGTTCTATCTGAATGGTGGATTAAAGAACTGGAGAAGATTTTCTATGTCATGGGGTGTTCAGAAAATCAAAAGTTATGTCTTTCTGTTTACTGTTTGGAGGGTGAAGCAGATCAGTGGTGGTCGATGGTTAAAAATATCAGGAACACTGATGAGATTGATGCCCTTGACTAGGATGAATTCAAAGGTATTTTTCTTTAGAAATATTTTCCAAAGGCTATTCAACATAGGATAGAAAAACAATTCTTGGAATTGAGGAAAGAGGATGACTCAGTTGGTGCTTATAAAGAAGGGTTCACTCGATTGGAAAGGTATGCTCCAAATTTTATCCGAGACCTTGATAGTAAAATCAATCATTTTTACTCAGGATTAAAGAAAAAATATCAAAGGGCATTGGCTTCTCGTGAGTTCAAAAGTTATGAAAAGCTTTTTTGATGTGCTGAGAAGGTGGAAATGGAGTATGTCGATGATCAAGTGTTCTATGACAACCAACAAAAGAAGAGAACGAGGTGGCAGGAGAAAGGGAAGAATACTTCCAAGTGTTATGATGGTAAGAAAACTAAGTTTTCCGTTTGGGATAAATTTGGTAAAAGGCGTGCTGGGGATTGTCTTTTGAATTCATGAATGTGCTACTAATGTGGTAATATGGGACATAAGGCTCGTGATTGCACTGGAAAAGATCAGTGTGATGGTAAGAACAAATTTGATTTATAGTTAGTGTAGTGTTTCAAGTGTAATGAGATGGGTCATTATGCAAACGAGTGTCCAAAAAAGTTCTCGAGTGATGGGAAGTAGGTAGACTACATGCATAATGGGGTGTTGAAATCCTTTACAACTACTTCAGCAGATGATGGGCCATCAAATGAAGTGGTATCAGGTACTTTGTATTTTCATATTATGCCAGTGTGTTGTTTGATTTAGGGTCTACACATTCTTTAAACTCTAAAAAAGTTTCTAGTAAATTTGGAATACCATCTCAAGAAATGACTCTTGAACTTATGGGAAAAACACCTCGGGAAAATTTTGAGGCAAAAAGAATTTATTAGATTCTTTCTATCCTTATCCGTGGAAAGAACCTACTTGCAAACCTTATTGTTTTACCTCTAGTAGAGTTTGATGTTACCCTGGGTATGGATTGGCTCTTTTTTACCATGCTACGATTGATTGTAGAACTAAAGAAGTTTCTTTTCCGAAATAATTTCAGTTTTTGTACAAGAATGAATCCTTACTATTAATAACATATCAAGAGGCTAAGAAACTTGTAAAATATGGAAATTAATGTTACCATTCACATATAGTTGAAAATAAAGTAACCGTTCAGATTAATGATGTGCCAGTGGTAAATGAGTATCCTGGTGTTTTTCCTGATGATTTTGCAGGAATAATACCAGATCGGGATGTTGAATTTACTGTTGACATAGTTCATGATGCTATGCCAATTTCAAAACCCCCATATCGAATGGCTCAAATTTAACTTTAAGAGTTGGAGGAGAAATTGCAATATTAATTAGAGAAAGGTTTTATTCGACCTAACACATCACCATAGGTTGCTCCTATCGTATTTGTTAAAAAGAACGATGGTTCAATGAGACTTTTCATTGATTATAGAGTCTTGAATAACATCACTGTTAAAAACAAATATCCTTTGCTTCATATTGATGATTTGTTTGATCAGCTCCAGGGAGCTGAGTATTTTTCGATGATTGACCTGAGATCAGGGTACCATCTGTTGAAGGTAAAGGGAGCAGATGTCCTAAAGACCATGTTTCGTAAAAGATATGGCCATTAAGAATTTGTAGTAATGCCTTTTGGGCTAACCAATGCACCTGCTGTATTCATTGACCTTATGAATAGAATTTTCCATGAGTTCAAGAATATGTTTGTGGTTGTTTTCATTGATGATATTTTTTTGTTTTCTAAAAGTAAAGAGGAGCATGAAAGTCAATTAAGGGTTATTTTTCAAACCTTAAAAGAAAAGAAATTGTATGGGAAATTCAGCAAGTGTGAGGATTGGTTACAACAAATTTCTTTCCTTGGTCCCATTGTATCTAAATATGGAATAACTATTGATCCTACAAAAACAAAGGTTGTTAAATAATGGCCAAGACACACAAATGTAACTGAGATTCATAGTTTTCTTGGTTTGTCAGGCTATTACCGAAGGTTTTTTATAAATTTATCATGGTTTTCTAGTCAAAGGACTAAGCTAAATTGGAAAGGTGTTAAGTTTTTCTAGACAAAATAATGTGATGATTGTTTTCAGGAATTGAAAAGAAGATTTGTGAATGCTCCAGTTTTGGCACTACCTTCCAGGAATGGTGAGTTTGTTATCTACAGTGATGCTTCATTGAAAGGGATTGGTTGCTTCTTAATGCAGAATGATTAGGTAAATGCTTATGCTTCTCGTTAGTTGAAAACTCATGAGGTAAATTACCCAACAGATGATTTGGAATTAGCTTTTGAGGTTTTCACTTTAAAAATTTCGAGGCATCATTTTTATGGTGTAATGTGTGAAATATATACTGATCAAAAAATTTTAAAGTATATATTCACTCAGATATAATTGAACATGAGACAGAGGAGATGGCTAGAATTAATCAAGTATTATGATTGTACAATTCATTACCATCCGGGAAAAGAAAATAAAGTGGATGATGCTTTGTGTCAAAAAAGTAATGCCTCATTAACCATGATAAGTTTGGAATATGATCCATCGGTTAAGGATATGATTAACATTGGAATAGAAGTTGTTGGTGCAGGATGTTCTTCTTTTTTGTTTCATGTATCAGTGAAATCTTCTCTATCAGATAGAATTAAGAAATCTTAGAATCAAGATAGTGAGTTGCAGAAAAAGGTAGAGCTGGTTCAGAAGGGTAAGTTTCCTGAATTCAACATTGATAATGATTATGTTTTGATATTTGGGAAGAGATTGTTTGTGTCGTGTGATTCACAGTTGAAGAGAGAGTTGTTATGTGAAGCTCATAGTTATCCGTTTTCAGTTCATCCAGGTAGTACTAAGATATATAAAGATCTTCAAGAGTACTACTGGTGGGATAGAATGAAAAAAGATATTACTGATTTTACTGTGATGTGTTAGACTTGTCAACAGGTTAAAGTAGAGCAGCAGTTACTAAAGGGGATGCTTCAACCTTTACCAGTACCAGAGTAAAAATGGGAGAATATATCCATGGACTTCGTTGTGGGATTGTCGAAGACACCTCGAGGTAATAATGCAATATGGGTTATTGTTGATCGCTTGACTAAATCTCCTCATTTTCATTCTATAAGAGATACTATTTTTTGAGATAAACTTTCTTGTTTTTATCTTAGAAAGATATTCAGGTTACATGGAGTTCCCCTCTCCATTTTATCTGATCGTGATCCCAGGTTTACTTCTAACTTTTGGAAAGGCCTTCAGATGTCGTTGGGTACTGAATTATGTTTTAGTACATCTTTTCATCCTCAATCAGATGGGAAGTTAGAACGAAAAATTTAGACTTTGGAGGATATGTTACATTCTTGTTTGATAGATTATCAGGAATGTTGGGACCAACATCTTTTTTTGGTTGAGTTTTCTTATAATATCAGTTTTCATTCTAGTATAAAGATGGCACCATTTGAGGAAGTATATGGGTAGTAGTGTCGAACTCCAACTTTTGGGGATAAAGTGGGTGAATGGAAGTTGATGGGACCAGAATTGGTAGAATAGTAGGCAAAAAAAAGTTTAGCTAATATAGAAACACATGAGAACAGCTAAGACTAGGTAGAAAAGTTATGCGGACAACAGGATGAAGGATCTCTCTTTTGAGGTATGTGATCATGTCTTCCTCAACGATTCACAATGGAATATTGTGATGCAATTTGGTAAGAAAGGAAAGGTGAGTCCAAGGTTCATTAAATCATATGAAATTCTAGAGAGAGTTGGATCAGTTTCATACCAAGTTCTTTACCAACGAGTTTAACTCAGGTACACAATGTTTTTCATGTTTCAATGTTAAGGAATTATATGTGAGATCCATCCCTTGTTTTGAGACCAGAGGTTGTTCAGCTGGAAGAGAATATATCATATGAGGAACAACCGGTCTAGATTCTTTACCACAGGGAGAAAGTGTTGTGGAATAAGTTGATTCATCAAGTTATGTTTTTGTGGAAAAACCACATGATTGAAGAGGTAACATGGGAATCTGAAAATGCAATGAGGGATAAATACTCCCACTTATTCGATAAGTAAATAAATTACGAGGACACAATTTTATAAAGGGGGAAGGATGTAACATACCAAGTAAGTAATGAATAATATATTTTCATATCTATGTCTATTTATAAATTAGATAGTGTTTTAGAAGCTTAGAATGAGAATAACTCCAATCTTAAGCATTGAATTCTCTAATATTTTAAAATGATTGTTTTACAGCCTTTTGATTGAAATCCATTATCAAATCTATCTTTTGACAACATTATAAGCTCAATTTTTCAACATAAACTTATTCTTTACTACTAGGACATTGAAATTTACATTGGATAAATTTTTGGTATTTTTCTGACAATGTTCATTTTTTAATGAATAATTATAAATACTGCATTTTACTTCAAAACTTCTTTTTCATCTAATTTAATTATATGAATATATTATATTTTTAATTGGTTTTAAAGTGTAAATAGAATATATTTTTACCATTTAATACAATGGTGTTCATTAGAATTAATTTCACTTCGGAATTAGGGAATTAACAAGTGCCAATCTTTTCAATGATATTGTTTCAAAAAAACCCGCTATTTGTTTTGACAACGGGAATTATTTTTAAATTAATTATTGAAATTTATGTGTTTGTAATTTGGTAAAATTGATTCCAAATTTGGAATCAGAAGGTCCAAATTATGTAATTAAGACTCTTTTTTGGACAATATAAATTGTAACAACAGTAATTATCATTAATTATCGTGATTAATTAGTAATCGGGTAGTTAAGGGTAATAAAATAATATCATAATAATAACAAATGACTCTAACATGTTTCCTAATTCTACTGGTTGTGTCATGGTCGACCATGGGATGCCTTGTGACATACATTGGGACCCCATGTAATCACTTTTTGGAGATAGTGACACATTATCATTTTATTTTTAAAAAATGGAGAATATCACAAAAGTATTTAACTCCTAAGTAAGTCAATTTTAGTTTTGTCTATGTAAATGATCTATTAGACTATAAATAATCATTGGAAAGATAAAAATATTTTCTACATCATAGTATTTATTTATATTTTTTTAGACCTTAAATAAAATAATATATTTATGACCCCATGATGATGCAGCGATTACCTCATTAATGAACGATTTAAATAAAATGAAAATATAATGTAAAATCTAAGACATAAACCGGTAAAAAACCTATTGAATGAGTATATTTAGAACCCTTATCACCTTATCCTAGAATTATATCAATGTGGGACCTTTGAAATACGAAACTCATTTTAAAATAAAGTAACATTTCTTAACATTCCTAAAGCGCCCCTCCTCCCTCTTATAAAAGGTCCCCACCTCTACCTCCTTACCCACACCTCTCAAGCCCTTGGATTTGCCAAAAATCTATTCATTTAATCTCTTACCATCCCACTATTCATCATATAAGCCTTACCTTAGGCATGAATCTCTTCAAGAAACCCTTTTGGTTCAATCCAAGGGGAGTTACACGATTTAAAGGTAATGTCTTCACTTGTGTTCTTTTGATTTATTTTGCTTCTCCAACCCCATAACTCGTTTTATTCCTTTCTTTTGTAAAAAAACCAGTATGTTCAATATACTTGGACTTTTTTATAGGATGGATTCGAGCTACCCTTACACACACCACTGTCTAATGGTTAAAGAACATACTATTTATGTGGATGGCGAATTTCTACCTCACAAAACGATGATTGTTAAATCTTCTTTTAACACCTTTAAAGGTGGACATTAAGATATCACTATATTTATATATGATATATAATATGTTTATGTCTTCCATATGATTCGTTATTTTTCATTTATGGAATACCTTTATGGTTTCCATTATGGTTAATCGTGATATCTTCATTTTTGGAAGTGCGGACTACCGCCCCCTCAAAGTGATTTGATTCGTTAATGCCATATGTGGGACATATAAAGGATAGAGATAATGATAATGTATATGATATTATACTGGATTTATAATATAACTTAATATCATTATTATTTCATTCCATTAAATACGAAATAGAAATGAAGCCAGCGTTCATGCGTATGTACGACTTACCATCTCCATGAACGGTGCATTTCATTTCTTAACTCTAAATGTTATGTAATATTATAAATTCATGTATATACTGGATATATTTGATATATATGATATCTACATCAGGAATATAATTCTGGATACAATGGATATCTTACCACATGAACATCTTTTAATTATAAGGAGTTTATTTTTGACTCCAGTACCAATGATCGACAAAACTATCGTTATTAACATAAATAATTACATAGTGTTCATAACATGGTAATAATTGATATAAAATGAATAATGAACTTGCAAAAGGTTCTTAAGCAAGTATAAATTAACTCAATTTTATTATTCAGGAGATTAATGAACTATTGAGTCAAGTTGGAGATGAGGTATGGGACTTCGTCTCAATCTCCATTCATTGAGGAATATTTTGTTTTATACACAACCTTATTTTATACGGTGTATAAACCACTATGCCTTTTACGTTTTTTCAAAAGGAATCTTTTTTATACGAAGCATTTTACTAAATGACAAAAGGGAATGTTTTTGTCGTACGTATTCGGCGACAAAGACTCCTCTGCCACCGTGACCATTATTTGAGTTTCAGATTCCACTACAGGCCATAAAATTTTTTTAATGAAAAATAAATACCATGTTTTACTTTTATTTTCTTTTGGTATCAAAAATGGTTTTGATAATGTTTTTATTATAACAATGTGTTGTATTTTTATATTGTGATTGAAATGTGGAAATGTTATGTATCCTTTATGCATGTTTTATGTGATATGATTATCTTATGGTTCTTGGGAATTGTTTATGAAGATGGGTGGTTCCATGATAAACTATGGGCGGGTGAGCCCTATATAGCTCTCCAATGTATTGGGTAATGTGATGGAGTTAAAATATAAGGTTTCTCCGAAGAGATTTAGGGAATATAATATGATGGGAATTCCAAACGTAACCATGAGCGTTACTCCCTACGTAAGATTGTTATGAATGACTCAAGTTACCTTTATGTCTTATGTTTTCTATGAGTTATTCATAATTCATATGATTTCATGAGGTATGATAAAGTGATTATGTTTTATTAGTAAAGTATGATTTCATAAATTATTATGTATACATGGACTAATATTTTCATTCCATTATTTTATATCCCTTACATGGCTTTTTATGCACATCCCCAGATTTTGAAATGTATTTCACAGGTCAAGGGAAAAGTACATGATGTGATGATAGTGTCGAGGAAGTGTCAATCTATGGTGAGGTTAATAGTATATGGTTCCATAAATGGAATTATACTTCATCTATCATACCACATAATAAAATAAAACTAATTTATACAAACCAGGGACTTCATGTAGGCCATTGGTAGGTGATAAAGTCCTATCACACTTCAGTTATGGGTTTGAGTCCCGTATCCTTGTCCGATGCGATGGTTTTTACCCCATCCTACGAGTTGTCCTTTTTTGAAAATTATACTATTATGACATTTCAAAAATAATAAAAACGTTCTAGCCTTAAACAATACTATCTGATGTCTATAATAATCCATTCTAAAATTTAGGTTTATGAAAAATAATTTTTTCCAATCTCATTGTATAAGGAAAATGATTACTAGAGAGGTTATCTACCAAGCATGTGAATACCATCATTTATACCCCATATATCATAAGATATTTCATTTTTGTCACCTTCCAAACATATGAATATCATAATCATGTATTCATAAAACATTAATTACCATAGAACCTTAGTGAATGTATGAATGCTGTCAAAAGTTAACTCTTTCCACATACCAAAATCCCAAAAATTCTACATACTATAACCATGATATCACTATGTCCTTATATCAATCATGATTTCATTAATACTACCAAAAATATTATTTTTTCAGTATCCCTTTATTATGCTCATATCATCTATATTCCAAAAATATTTCGATCACTTTTTAATGTTTACTGGTACCATATTATTATGAAAAACCACAATGGACCAATACATAGACATTTCAATATAACATAAAAGTATATCAACAACATTATTCTTGAATTAAAATACATAAGCCCTTCAATACATCCCCTTCAATGATTGTAATGGATGTGGTCCTTCCTTGATTTAGAAGTAACCTCTTAGGTTAGGGCATTGAGTTGGGTAATTACCATTTTCTCTAGAGATAAGACATTGAACTCCATAACAGTCTGTCCCTGTATGCCCATTTTACCCACACAGATATCATCTTCTCCTCTATTTGAGGTATTCCTAGAGGTTCTTCTTCACTTCTTCTTGATATGTAGAAAGCTTAATCTTCCTTCCCATATGTTCACCATTTTTCGAACAAGCATAAAATCCCATCATTTTCTTATTTGATGACATATAAATACATCAAAAGTACAAATTGTTAATCATATATCACGATGACTAATTCGAAAAAATAATAATTTCTTTCCCTATAGGAATTACAAAATTTAGTTGATCATAGTCACCAATTTGTCTATTTGAATCAATGTTAGCTGAATTCCTTCTTGTTCCCTCTGTTGACTAAAACCAGGAACCACGGTGTCAGAAACCATTAAAATAATGATGAACCACATCATCATAAAATGTCACTTATGGGATATCTAACTAATCACACATTCTTTAATCCATGACACCTTAGGTTCACCCTAGGATATTCATGATCATCAACCTAATTCTTGGACTATATCCTATAGTTAAACTAAACCATAGGGACATCCCTAGACATACCTTATAAATATCTATAGGGATCTCACTAAAGTTTTCACATCCTAGTTTCCAACGGTTAACTAAACATTTTCTCTCATTCCAACTATAGAGACCCATGTATGACGTATATAGAAATTACATTAATTTTTCAGAATAATTAATACATGACCAAAACAGACGCCCAAAGACCGTATTAGTTTAGTTTATTTTGAAACTCAGAACAAAATCTTCTAATCATGGTTAAAGATCTTCAATATATCCCATTAAGATCTTCCCCTTTGGTTTTCGTACCCAAAATATTTCTTTATATCTTTTGGAAAATAAAACATAAAAAAGGTGAGCTCAAATGCTCAGTAATGGTAAACATGCAGAACATAAAACAATCCATAAAAAATTGACCTTAAAAACATGAACATAAAACATGAGTAATAACATAAATCTTGGCAGTACATAAGGCATTTATCACAATGGAACATTAATCATGATAAAATAGCATGGGAATAAAAAATTTAATTGTGGAAAACCATTAAAGACATGATATGATTTCCATAATAGAAAATGATCTTCAACCAAGACCATCGTAGTGGACAATGTCCCTTACTAAACCGAGTTTACTTGCCATTCCATCCCTGTATTACTGAATCAGATTTACTTTCCATTTCATCCACGTATATCTGATGAGATATAAATCCTTGCGGAATGCATTGGAGGGAGATATAGGTCCCACCCATCTCATATTGAAATCATTCTTTTTTGTGCCACAATATCATAAGTCATACATCATAGCATAAACCATATAATAGAATGGGATTCTTAGACATCATGCCATCAGAACATAATCCATATAAGACAAAAGGACTTACTAAAATTAATTCCATCATAAAATAATCAAATCAATTTAATAATTGTTTTAGAAACATTACCCTATATCAACATAGATTGTAAATAATATTGATAAAACACTTGAAATTAATTCTTGGGGAAAATATCCTTTCTTCTCCAAAATCATTTTATTTTCTCAAAATTCCATGAAATTATAATAGAAAACAATTTTTTTGAAAATAATCATGAAATCATGTAAAGGAGGCTTCCTGAAAATAAGGTGTTATGAAACAACAAAAATCTATTAATGTTTTATAAGGTAAAAAAACATTCTCCTCGTACTTTTACATGAAAAGTCAAAAAGTACATCATAAGGAAAAATATAAAAAAGATTCCATCCATACCATGTGTTAAAAGTTAATAAAGGTTTAAAATTAATTTAAAAATACATGGAATTATAGTAAAACTTTTATGAAAATTGTTTTAGAATACGAGGACATGGATGATAAATATAACCCCAGTAAATTCATATGAATAAAAAATCTCAGGTATGAAGGAGATTGGAATAATTACCCATTACCTTATGTCCAATTTATTATGTATGTGTTTGAGACTCTTGTATAGTGGGTTTAAAAATATTATTAACTTGTAACAGAACCTTAATAATATTTATGATATCATATATGATTCACTTACGACATTATATTACCGTTCATTTGTCAATTCCATGTTAAATCAGCGTTTTGGGTAAAATTGTTTCATTTATCTTCCGTGTTTTGACTTGTAATTATTCATAGGATTACTTAGATCATGATTAAAAACATCCAGAATGTAAAAAATGATTTATATATAATTTATATTTAGAATATATATATAATCGATTGATAAATGGAATGAAATACACTGTTCATGGAGATGGTTGGCCATACATACGCATGAACAATGTTTTCATTTCCTTATTAAATTGAATAGATGTCAATGTCATATATATATATAAATACAGTATAATTATTATTTCATATATTTCATTATTACCTATTATATATACTTTATTATCATTCTTGAATGGTTAACATTGAAAATGAATCTCATCGCATCAGGGAGACAGTAATTCGTGCGTACGCACGAGCGATCATATAATTCCCATATTTATTGAATGGAATTGGAGTGGATGATATAATATATCAGATTTATTATTTTGTTATAATAAGCATATATAGCTATTATTTCCACCATAATACCCATACAAGTAAGGTGGTGGTGGAAAAACAGATTACACCACGGTGTGCATACTGTATTTCGTACGTACGCATGCTGGGTGGTTTCGTTTTTTCGTAGCATGCGTAGAAGTTGAAATAGGTTTGTTTCATATTTATAATAACATATAATTATATGAGTGATACTTATGTTTTTACTTTTTAATAAAAAAAATAAGTATAAGGAGAAATGAATTTGAAAGAATCAGTAAAGGATATTACTTCTTCTTCGACGCGCCTCTTCTAAACATCCTCTTAGGGAACTAAAGTTGGTCTTTTGAGATGACCAGAACGTCCATAATATGACCAGGGAAGTTTAAAAGATTAATGGGAAGGGTTTGGAAGAGCTTAAAGGATCAATGTTGTGTGAATAGGAGAGGGATGAGGTGCTGTTTTATAAAAGAAGAGAAGTGAACTTTTGGAAACCTCAGAAATATTAATTTATAATAAATTCAAACCCCACATAAAAAATTTCAAAAATGACTCAATTATAAGATGAGATGATATAGGGTTGTAATATTATCAACCAATAAAATTTATACTAGTTTTTCGTTTATTTGAAACCCTATCATTTTGATTTTTCCTTGATAAATATATTTAATTTTTTATGGTAATAATATTCTAAATTTTAAATTGTTATAAATACGTACTTATGGGTTGTTAATTGTCCATAAATAGATAAATTTTGACATTTTCGACCACATATTTTTAAATTTGTAATTTTTCAATATTTTTGTGATTTTTAAACAATTTAATAATATATAATTTTTATAAAATATCAATTGTGTCAATTTTGACAGTATTCATTTATTTGAATTTAAATAAACTCCACACAGAAGATATATTATAAATAATTATTAAATAGAATCCTAACTTGTCATAGTCTTTTATATAAATTGTGTGGCGCATTAATTAGTTCATATAATATTTATTTTAATATTTTTTATATCATTTATTGGATATTTCTCTTAATAAAATAATTACTACATCATTTTTGTATAATTATTTGATATTCTCTTATGTTGCATAAAAATTAAAAACAAAACACTATTATGTAATTAAATCAAATATAATTCATAATATTTCTTGTAGTCAAATTTATCTTCTAAAACAACGAACTTTTATAATGATATGTTTATTAAATAAGGAAGGTGAAAACTACGACATCATTTAAAATAAAAAAATATAAATGTTATAATCTGTTTTATAATGCTCCAGATGGTCCACTAGTCTACACTTGGATTCTTAGGGAATATATATACTAGGAAAATAAGGTTTGGTCAAATTTCTGGTCCTTTTGGATGGTATAATTATTTTAATAAAAACTATATTATTTATTTTTCACTCAATAAATAATTTCTGTATCATTAATGTATAAGCTATAATGGTAATTATATATTTCTTAAAAATTAAAATTAAATTAACATGATCAAGAAAAATATTTTATCTTTAAAATTATCATTTATATTCAATTTTTTTTGGAATAACCATATATTATAATTACTTTAATTATTAAAGTTTGAGTGAGAGATATTTCACTTTCTTTAAATAAAATTAATTAATGGTCTTAATAACATCCAAGTGGGTCACAAAAGATACCATTTTGACCCAATTATATTTTAGGACGAAATATAATCATCCATTTATATTAATACAATAGTTATGGTGATTTTATAATATTATTTTTATCCTTAATTACCTAATTTACCTTTAATTATGGTAAATAAAATTTACCGTAGTTACTATTCATAATGCCTAAAAATAAAAAGTAAACTATTAAAATAATTTGAACCTACTGATTCCAAATATGGAATCCATTTTTTCAAATTCAATACATATACGTTGTAGTATTTAATTTTAAATTAATAACATTGTTCAGAAAACATGTTCTAAAAGTTAAAACATTACAAAATATTGAAATTTTTTTACCTAGAAATTAAATGTAAAAATAATAATAATGACATAGATTTTATTAAATGGAAAAATATATTCTATTTACACATTAAAACCATTAAATATTATAATTTAACCATATAAATTATCATGATGAAACAAAAATTTAATTAAATTTTAGCAAATTTTTCCTATTCATCAAAATATTGAAGTTAACAGAAAAATATTAAAAAATTATCCATAATAAAATTTTATATACATTTTTAAATGAATAAATTTATTTTTTAAATTTAACTCATAAATGTGTGAAAAACTAGATTTAAAATGGGTGTTCTATAAAAAGAAGGAAAACTGCATTTTTTGAAAAATATTTTCTTTATGCGAAAAGTTGATTTTGTTCTCATGAAATGTTCTAGAAAATGTGTAAGATGAATTATAATGTTATAAAATTAAAATTTTGGTTAGTAATATTTATAATGGTTGGTTCATAATAATATTATAATATATCATTGTTTAGTGAAACTCAGTATTTGGTACACCACACGCTATTGAGGAAGGTCGCTCTTACGTGTAACGCAAGCCAAGTCACCATGACGTATAGTGAAAGATTACATTCGTGTCACGTATAATGTAATATAATCTTAATTCATTTATAAATTGATCAAAATCTATATAATGTTCCGTAGATTAATTTTTACAAAAAGAACTTGAAATTAAAAATAACACGAGCCAAGAATAATGTTGCATATACTACAAGATAGTTCGACGTTGCGTATAACACAAGAAAATCATGGAGTAGCATAAAATAGAAGATATAAAATATATTAAAAATAATATATATCTCATAAAATATTGGGGAGTTATATTATACCCCCCATTAAAATTAATTTCTCCCTCGAAATTCGTCAGGCTTATAAATGGTTTACTACATGAAAGATTCTTTCATAGAATCCCACATCATAAAAAGAAATACTAAAACATAATTTTGAAAAGGGTCATTATAAAGATAACAAGTTCCCAAAGTAAATAATAAATATGATTGGCTACACTATGATAGGAAACACCATATTAGCTTTATTATATGCAAACACTATTATTGGCTTGTGTTACACGCAAGAGAGACCTTCCTCAATAGTGTGTGTCGAATGAAATACCAAGTTTCACTGAACAATGATATATTTTTATTATGAAGTAGACTTTATGAATAGTATTAAACACATTTTTAATTTTATAACAATATCATTTATCTTTCACATATTCTAGTAAATGGTATGAGAACAAAATAAATTTTTCAGGTAAAATAAGTATTTTTTAAAAAATGCAGTGTTTCCACCTTTTGATGGATTAACCACTTTAAATCTAGTTTTGAAATTTTTATAAGTTCAATTTGTAAAATTAAACTATTTCATTGGAATCAGAATATAAAAATTTACATAGGATAAGTTTTTTTTATTTTTCTGGTAAGTTTCTTATTTTGATGAATAGAAAAAATACCCTAAATTTTAAACAACTTTTTTAATAAAAATAGTTTATATTGTTAAAATATATTATTTAATGGTTTTAAAGTATAAATAGAATCTATTTTTATCATTTAATATAATATATATCATTATCATTAATTTAACATTGAATTCACAAGTAAAAACATTTCATTCTTTTTCAATGTTTTAACTTATAAAACTCATTTTCTCAACAACTGGATTAATATGAAATTAAACACTACAAATTATGTGTTTTTAATTTAGAAAAATGGATTCCAAATTTGGAATTAGTATGTCCAAATTATGTTAATAGGATACTTTTTATTTTAAGGCATTATTAATAGTAACTACGGTAAATTTTATTTTCAACAGATAGATGTAAATTAGGTAATTAAGGTAAAATATAATATTATAAAATTACCCTAAGACTTTTATTAATATAATTGGATGATTTTATTTCATGATAAAATATACTTGGGTCGAAATGGTATCTTTTGGAACCCACATGGATGTGATTAATACCTTTATTTTATTTTACTTATTGATAGTGAAATATGTCTCGCTCAAACTTTAATAATTAAAGTATTTTTAATATAAGGTTATACATAATATAAATTAGATTATAAATATTAGTTTAAAATATAAAATGTTTTTCTTCATCATGGTAATTTATTTGTTATTTTTAAGAAATATATAATTACCTTAATTGATTATAAATTAATGATGACGATATTATTTATTTAGTGAAAAATCAATAATATAGTTTTTATTAAAATATTAATACCCATAAAAAGGACCCAAAACTTGAAAAAAACATATTTTTCGAGTATATATATACCCTAAGAATCCAATGATCGACTGGGGGACCATTTAGAGCCTTATAAAACAGATTATTACATTTATATTATTTTATTTAAAATGATGTCAAAGTAGTCCCCTTCATACATTAATATAGATAAATTTTTAAAAGTTTGATGTTTTAGAATATAAATTGGACTAAAAAAATTATAATTAAATTTATTAGATATATATTCATCATAGTATTTTATTTTTAATTTTTATGCCAAAAAATAGTATATTAAAGAATTATACAAAAATGTTGTAGTAATTATTTTATTAAGAGAAATATCAAATAATTGGTTTTAAAAATATGAAAATAAATATTATATGAACTAATTAATGTGCTCCACGAATTTTATAGATATATATGACATGTTATGAATCTATTTTTTTTTTTGAAAATATATCCTATGTGGATTTTATTTAAAATCAAATATATGAATAGTGTCAAAATTGACAATATTGATATTATATAAAAATAACATATTATTAAAATGTTTAAAAATCACAATAATATTTAAAAATTACAAAATTAAATCTATATGGTCTAAAATGTCATAAATTATCCAATTATGGACAATTAACAACACATAGGTAAGTATTTATATCAATTTAAATGTAGATTATTATTACCACAAATAAGATTAAATATATTAAATAAGGATAAATCAAATTGATATGGTTTAAAATAATTTACCAACATTTATAAATTTCATTTTATGATGATATTACAACTGTATAGAGTCTCATCCTCAAATGTGAGTCATTTTGGCAGTTATTTAGTGGGGTTTAAGTTTATTATAAATTAATATTTTGAGTTTCCAAAAGTGCCCCTCTCCTCTATTATAAAAGGGAACCTCCTCCCTCTTGTCTTAACTCCCTTTTATGCCTTCAATGTCATACATACCCTGAAAATTCCACTTCTCAACCATTCTAGTAATATTATAGAGGTTCTGGTCTTCTCAAAAGACAAACTCTAGTGCCCAATGAGAAATTTTAAAAGAGGCACATTGAAGAAGTGATAATCTCCTCTACCGACTTTTTCATGTTTCCTTCCTTTTCTATGTACTCATAATTATTTGTTTCATTATAAAGTAATATCATATGTATTAATAATGTTCTGTGATGTTATCATATATATTAAACAACACTATTTCACCTTCTATTCATCCTACGCAAAATGAAATCACCGCGCGTAAGTACGTACGACTTACCATCTCCACGCCGTGGTGTAATCTATGTTTCTATCACCACCATACTTGGATCAGTATAATGATGGAAATAATAACTATTTATGATTATTATAACATCATACGGATTGTTAGATATTATATCATCCACTCCAATTCCATTCCATTATTATGGGAATGATATCATCGCTCATGTGTACGTACAGATTACTGTCTCCACGACGCGATTAGATTAATTATCCATGTTCACTATTCAATAATGATTATAAAGTATATATAATAAATAATAATGAGATATATTATATAATAATCCTACTGTATTTATTTATATACATAAATATATCATGAAAAATGGGGGTTCAAAACCCATTGTAGCAGTGGCGACACTGTAGCAATGACAGGCACTATAGCGGCGGTAGGTCACTGTAGCGGTGGCATAGTACTGTAGCAGTGGCGGGTACTGTGCAGCACTTTAGCAGCCCAGGTATTGTAGTAGTACTATTCACAGAATGGTCTTTGAGCCAAAAAATGGGCCTTCGGGCCATGTAATGGGATAAATTCTCACTGGGCCTTCGGGCTATGTAATGGGTCTCCCTCTACCCAGTTAAAGAGGCCTTTGCTTTGATTTAATAATAAATGAGGCTTCGGCCCCAACCATTAAAAAAAATCTACATACATCCATTCATGTCAATAACGAAAGTAAAACAGCTTTCATTCGTACGTACGGCCTACCGTCTCCATGAACGGTGTATTTCATTTCATTTATCTATATTATTTATATATATATAATGAATATTAATATTATATATAAATAATTTTTTAAATTATAGAAGTAAGTAAATCATGATAATATCAGTAACAATAAGTCAAAACACATATGATAAATGAAATGATTATTGCCCCAAACGTTGCATCAACCTGGAATTGACAAGTGAATGGGTAATATTAAGTCATAAGTGAATCATATAAGATGTAATAAAATTGTCTATTATTTTTGAATAAGTCAATAACATTATTAATATCATTATACAGGAGTTTCGGACACGTACGAAAGAAATTGGACATATGGTAAAGGATAATTTTACCAATTTCATTCTTATCCGGGATTGTTTATTCGTAAGTATTTATTGGGGTTATATTTATCATCCATATCGATGTTTTATAAAAAAAACATATTCATAAAATGTTTACTATTCTTACCTGTATGTTAAATGTCAGTTTTACCCTTTTTTTAACACAGGGTGTGGAAGGAATATTTCTTTTGTTTACCATACAAGGTACTATTTAACTTTTCTGGAAAAAGTAAAAGAATAATTTTTCTTAACTTATAAGACATGAACAGAATTTTACAGTTTCATAACTCCTAATTTCCATGAATATTACTCTAAAATATTTCATTATTATTGTAAACAAAATCCCTTTCTTTTAAAATTGAATGTCATTTTGAGAAAATAAAATGATTTTGAAGTCGAAAGGAAATTTTCCTCAAGAATTAATTTATAGTGTTTTATCCATACTATTTTCCATATAAGATGAAATTATTTAATATGTTTGTGTTTCAAGAGTAATGTATCTATTATTTACATGGTTTTATTTTTCTTATGATTAAATTATATCCATTTGTTTTATATGGATTATGTTGTGATATAATGATGTTTATGAATCCCATTCTATTATATGTCTTATGCAATGAAGTATGATTTATGATTTGGTGGCACACATAAGAATAGTTTCATTATGAGATTGGTAGGACCCATATCTACATCCAATGCATTTTGTAATGATTTATATCTCGTGACATAGACATGGCTAAAATGGTAAGTAAAACCTGGTTCAGTAACACAGGGCTAGAACGGTAACTAAACACGGTTCCGTAATGGACTTTGTCCACTATGACGGTCTTGGAAGAAATGCCTTGGATACTATGGGAATCATATCATGATCATAAGGGTTTTCCACTATTAAATATTTTATTTTGACATGATTAATGTTCCATTGTGATCTATGCCTTATGCAGTCCCACAATTTATGTCATTACTCATGTTTTATTTTCTTTTTTTACATTCAATTGTTTATGGATTGTTTTAGGATTTCCATGTTTACCCTTTATGAGCATTTGAGATCACCCTTTATATGTTTTCTTTTCCCTAGTATATAATGAAATGTTTTGTGAATGAAAAAAAATGGGAAGATCTTTATGGGAGATGTTGATGATCTTTCAGCATGATTAGATTATTATGTTCGGAGTTTCCAAAGACACTAAACTAATACGGTCTTTGGGCGTCTGTTTTTGTTATGTATTAAGTATTTCGCAAAAGTAATTTAATGACTATGTACATCAAGATTGGGGTATCTACAGTTTGTATCAGATAAAAGGAGGTAGGAATGAATTTGATCTTTGGGAATCTCACGTGTGAGCATTGGATGAAGCATTGCTCTCCATCCAAGGGCTTCATGTGGTATTGGCTGCCCCTGGGGAGGGTGGTGTGTCCTAACTAGGGGGTGTAGCCCCCTATAGAGTTTTCTGATAGGTATCCATACTAGTCCGATGGAAATAAATCCATACAGCTATAGTTGGTATCAGAGCGAAGGTTTAGTCAACCGTTAGGAACTAGGATGTGAAAGAATTAGTGAGATACCTAGAGACATTTCTATGGTATGTCCCTAAGGATTAGTATAACTTTAGGTTGTAGTCCTAGAATTATGTTGACAATCATGAATAACATAGGGTGAACCTATGGTTTGATGGATTATAGAATGTGTGATATGTTAGAGATCCCATAAGTGACTTTTTTTATTATATGGTTTCTCATTATTTTAACTATTTTTTACACAATGGGTTCTGGTTTTAGTTAATGGAGTGAACGAGAAAGAATTGGGTTATCATCGAATCTGATGAAAAAATTGGTGACTATGAGTAGTGAAATTGCGTAATGCCTAGGGAGAAAGATATTATGATTATGTTGAATCAGTCACCTCGATATATGATTAATAAGGTGATCTTTAGTGGTATTCCTAAGTCATCAAATAAGAGGAATATGTACTTTTATGCATGTTCTAGTGGAGAGAAACATAGAGGAAGGATTATAAAGCTTTCTACCTATCAAGTAGAAGGAAACAAGAACCATGGGGAATACCTTAAATAGAGAAGAAGATGTTAACTGTGTGGGGAAAATTTTCATAGAGTGACAGGATATTATGTTGTTCAATGTGTTGTTTGTGGAGAACATGGTAATTGCCCAAATCAATGCCCAGACCTAAGAGGTTACGTCTAAATCTAGAATGGACTATTACATGCCAATAATTAAAGAAGATGGATTGAAGGGATTATGTATTGTAATTCAAGAATAATGTTGTTGAGGTACTTTTATGGTATGTTAAAATATCTACGTATTGTTCCATTGTGGTTTTCCATTAGAATATGGAAATTATTTTAAACCTTATCAATTTGATTTATCCTTATTTAGTAAAATTTAAACATGTTCGGAAATATCCACTTTCTTTTTCCAAAATGACTCACATTCAACGATGAGATGATATAGGGTTGTAATATCCTCATCCAATAAATTTATACAAGTTGGGAAATCATTTTAAACCATATCAATTTGATTTATCTTTATTTACTCTATTTAATCTTATTTGTGGTAATAATATTCTAAATTTTAAATTTTCATAAATACTTACATATGTGTTGTTAATTTTCCATAATTGGACACTTTATGATAGTTTAGACCATATAGATTTAATTTTTTAATTTTTAAAAAAATTTGTGATTTTTAGACAATTTAATAATATGTTATTTTTATAAAATATTTGTAGTGTCAATTTTATCACTATTCATTTATTTGTTTTTAAATAAAATCCACAAAGGAGAAATGTTAGAACCAAAATATTTAATAGATTCCTAACATCTCATATTTATCTATAAAATTTGTGGATCACATCAATTAGTTAATATAATATTTATTTTAATATTTTTAATACCATTAATTTGATATTTTTCTTTAAAAAATAATTACTACAACATTTTTGTATAATTATTTAATATACTTATTTTTTAATAAGAATTAAAAATAAAATACAAAGATGAATATATATCCAATATATATATAATAAGAAAACTGTTAGGCAAATTTATCTTCTAAAAAACTAACTTTTAAAGTTTTATTTTTATTAATGTTTGAAGGTGACAACTTTGACATCATTTAAAATAAAATACTATAAATATTATAATCTGGTTTATATGGCTCAAAATGGTTCAAAAGTCAACCCATGGATGATTAGGGTATATATATACTCTACCAATAAAGTTTATTCACGTTTATGGTTATTTCATATGGGTATTATTATTTTAATAAAAACTATGTTATTGATTTTTTCACTAAATAAATAATTTCTTCATCCCTAATGTATAAGCTATTAAGGTAATTATATATCTCTCAAAAATAAAAAATAAATTACCATGATGAATAAAAAAAATTATCTTTTTAATGAGTATTTATAATAGAATTTATATTATTTATAACCTTATATTAAATATACATTAATTATTAATGTTTGAGTGAGACATATTTTACTTTCATTAAATAAAATAAATTAAAGATATTAATCAGATCCAAGTGGGTTCCAAAAGATACCATTTCGACCCCAGTATATTTTAGGACGAAATATAATAATCCAATTATATTAATACAAGTGTTATGGAAATTTTATAATATTATTTTTACCCATAATTACCTGATTTACCTTTAACTGTTGTAAATAAAATTTACAGTAGTTACTATTCATAATCCCTTAAAATAAAAAGTAGCCTATTAACATAATTTGGACCTACTGATTCCAAAAATGGAATCCATTTTTTCATATTCAAAACACAGAAGTTGTAGTATTTAATTTAAAATTAATCATGCTGTTGAAAAAACAGGTTTTAAAAGTTAAAACATTGCAAAAGAATGAATTTTTTTACATATGAATTCAATGAAAATTTAATAATAATGACATAAATTATACTAAATGGTAATAATATATTCTATTTATACTTTAAAACAATTTAATAATATAATTTAACCATATAAATTATTTTGATGAAAAAATATGTTTAAAATTTAGCGTATTTTTTCTATTCATTAAAATTAGAAACTTATCAGAAAAATATAAAAAAACATTATTCAACGTAAATTTTTATATCCTGATTCCAATGAAGAAGTTTAATTTGTCAAATTTAATTTATAAGCTTTTCAATAACTATATTTAATGTGGGTGCACCATCAAAAGTTGGAAAAACTGCATTTTTAGAAAAATACTTATTTTTCCCGAAAAATTTATTTTGTTCTCAAACCATGTTCTAGAATATGTGTAAGAAGAATGATATTGTTATAAAATTAAAAAAAATTCAATACTATGAATAATGGCTAGTTTATAATAACAATATATCATTTTTTATTGAATCTTGGTATTGCGTACAATACACACTTTTGAGGAAGGTCGCTCTTGCATGCAACACATGCCAAGAATAGAGTTTCCATATTCTAAAAGCTAATACGGTGTTTCGTTTCATGGTGTAGTGTACATCAAAATAGATCAAAGTAATTAAAATGAATATTTCTCATAAATTCTCATGGTTTTATAGTATACCCCACTTAAAATAAATTTGGACCTCGAATTTTGTTGGGGTTATAAATCCTTTACTACTTGAAAGTTTCATTCATAAAATACCAAATTTTAAAAAGTAATACCAAAACATAATCATAAAAAGGGAATTTAAGAAACATAACAGTCACCCCAAGTTACTCAGTACTGGGATTCAACATAGGAGATTATTGGTGAAAATATATATATAGAAGAGAAATCTAACCATCATGTTCTGATGAAGAGTGGTAGAGAACATGGCTATGAAGATGCCAACAATCACAAATCCATAAATTTTTTATGAAATACGGTACCATCTAATTCATTGGATATGAGGGTACTAGGACATCATTTTTTGTTTTCAAGTTCATTTCCCTAAAGTTGATGAATTTTTGCATAAAGAGAAATACATACTTGTTTTCAGTGTAATATCATCATTGGTCAATCCATGAAAAATTTCTTATTCATATCTTATTTAATGAAATGAATTTGAATTTTTCATTCATGAAGTATTAACAGATCATGAGATACAATTAATTTTCATTCCATCTATCTCTATAAAAAAATGTTAGCACAAGATATTAAATATGCATAAGTCCATCTATGGTGAGGTTAATCGTATATGGTCCCAAAAATGGACATATACTTCATCTATCATACCACTTAATAAAATAAAACTAATTTCTAAAAACCAGGGACATCCTGTAGTCAAGTGGTAGGAGATAAAGGCCACTCGCACTTCATTTGTGGTTTCAATTCCCACAGCTTTGTTGAACGCAACGGGTTGTCACCCATCCTACGGGTTGTCCTTTTTCTAAAAATACAGTATTAGAAAAATTCAAAAATATGATAAAAAATTTCTAGCCTTAAAATATACCATATGATGTCTAAATTAATCCATTCCAATATTTAGTATTATCCAAACTACATCTATCCAAGCTCACAGTACAAAGAAAATAATTACCAGAAAGGTCATATAACAAGCATGTGAATACCATCATATAACCCCCATATATCATACGATATATCTTGTTGGTTACATTCCAAAAATGTGAATACCTTAATCATGTGTTATTTTGAAATGTGAATTACCAAAGAACCTTAGTGAAATAAGAAAGCTTTAAAAATTTAACTCTTTCCAAATACCAAAATCCCAAAAATTTTCTATACTACAAATATTATATCACTTTTTCTTTATATCAATCATAAGATCATTAATACTACCAAACATTTTATTTTCTCCTTATCCCGTTATTTTGCGCATATCACAGTTCCATCCATGTCTATCTCATGAGATATAAATCTTTACCCAATGCATTGGAGGGAGATATAGGTCCCACCCATATCATAATTAAACCATTCATATGTGTTCCACAAAATCATAAATCATACTTCATAAGAAAACCCATGTAATAGGATAGGATTCTTAAATATCATGCCATCATAACATTATCCAAATAAAATAAATGGATATCAGTTCATCATAAGAAAATTCAAAACTTTGTAAATAATAGAGGCATTATTCTTGAGACATAAATATATTAAAAATTTTCAACTTACAAGGATAATAGTTTTGATGAAACTCATTAAATGAATTCTTGAGAAAAATAACATTTCTTCTTCAAAATCATTTTTTTTCTCAAAATTCCTTGAAATTTTAAAAGAAAAGGATTCTATTTAAAATAATAATGAAATATTGTAGAGTAAGCTTCATGTAAATAAGGCGTTATGAAATTGTAAAAATCATTTCATGCCGTATAAGTTAAAAAACATTCTTCTCATAATATTTCCCAAAAAGTCAAAAAATACCTCATATGGTGAACAAAAGAAATTTTCCTTCCATACCATGTGGTAAAAAAGGGTAAAAATGACTTTAAACTTATATGTAAGTATAGTAAACGTTATATAAAAACATTTTTTTAGATAAAAAGGATATGAATTATAAAAATAATCCTCGTAAATACTTGTGAATAAAAAATCCCGAATAAGAACGAGATTAGAATAATTATCCCTTACCTTATATCCAATTTCTCCCATGCGTGTCCGAAAATCCTGTATAATGATATAAATAATGTCATTGAATTATTCATGAATCTTTTTCATTTTTATGATATCATATATGATTCAATTATTACTTTTTATTAGCAATTCATTTTCCAATTCCATGTTGAAGCAACGTTTTGCGTAATAATCCTTTCATTTATCATACGTGTTTGGACTTTTTTTATTGATATTATCATGATTTACATACTTTCATATTGTAAAACATTATTTATATATCATATATACATTCATTATATATATAATATATACATATATGAAATGAAATACCCCGTCTATGGGGATGGTAGGTCGTACGTATGCTTGAACGTTGTTTTCTGTTCCATATTGACTTGAATGGAAGTAAGTAGATGCCATATATATATAAATAAGTAAATACAAAAGCATTATTATGTCATATATCTCATTATTATTAATTATATATACTTTAAAATCATTCTCTAATGGTGAACATGGAGAATGAATCTCATCGCGTCGTGGAGACGGTAATCCGTACGTATGCATAAGCGATGATATCCTTCCCATAATTATAGAATGGAATTGGAGTGGATGATATAATTTCAAAGAATCCATATGATGTTATAAAAATAATATATAGTTATTATTTCCATTATTATACCCATCCATGTATTGTGGTGGTTGAGAAATAGATTACACCACGGTGTGGAGACGGTAATCTGTACGTACCGACACGCGATGATTTCATTTTTCGTAGGATCGATATATGGTGAAATAGGGTTGTTTCATATTTATAATAACATATTATAATATTAATGATACAGATGTCATTACATTATAAAGAATCAACTAAATAATAGGAAGTAGAAGAAAATAGAAACATGAAATAATCGGTAGAAGAGATTACCTCTTCCTCGATGTGCGTCTTTTAAACTACCTCTTAGGGAACTAGAGTTGGTCTTTTGAGGAGACGAGATCCTCTATAATATAACTAGATAGGTTAAGAAGAGGAATTTTAGTGGTTTTCTGAGCATGAAGGATCAATATTGAGTGAAGAGAAGAGGGAAGGTGTGACCTTTTATAAGAGAGGAGAGCGGAACTTTTGGAAACCTACAAAATATCAATTTATAATAAACTCAAACCCCACCTAAAAACCTCAAAAATGACTCATGTTCTATGATGAGACGAGATATGGTTGTAATGGAATCAGCCAATAAAATTTAGACATATTAAAAAAGTATTTTAAACATTATCAATTTTATTTATCCTTATTAAATCGATTTAATCTTATTTTTGGTAATAATATATTAAATTTTAAATTGTTATAAATACTTAAAATATTTTTTGGAATTTTTAAACAATTTAATAATATGTTATTCTTATAAAATATCAATAATGTCAATTTTGACACTATTCATTTATTTGAATTTAAATAAAATCCACAAAAACGATATATTCAAACCAAAATATTTAATATATACCTTACATGTCATAATTACATAAAAATATTTAGAGAACATTAATTAGTTCATATAATATTTATTTTAATATGTTTAAAATCATTTATTTTATAATTCACATAATAAAATAATTACTACAACATTTTTGTAAAATTATTTAATATAATTATTTGTTGCATAAAAATTAAAAATATATTGCTATGATGAAGCTAAATCTAATATCTTTCATAATGATTCTTTTACTCGAATTTATCATCTGAAAATCACAATATGTGAATTGTTATATTTATTGAATTATGAAGGTGACATCTTTGACATCATTAAAAATAAAATAATATAAGTGTCATAATTGCTTTGATAAGGATAAAAATTGGAAAACATTCTTCCATTGGATGGTTAGGGTATATATATACTCGACCAATGTGGTTTGGTCATGTTTCTTGTCCTTTGAATGGACTTTATTATTTTAATAAAAACTAAATTATTGATTTTTCACAAAATAAATAATTTCGGTATCATTAATGTATAAGATATTAAAGTAATTATATATTTCTTAAAAATCACAAATAAATTTCCATCATGAATAAAATAATTTTATATTTCAAATTTGTATTTATAATCGAATTTATATTTAGTATAACCTTATATTAAAAATACATTAATTATTAAAGTTTGAGTGAGACATATTTCACTTTATTTAAATAAAATAAATTAATGGTCTTAATCACATCCATGTGTGTTCCAAAAGATACCATTTCGACCCAATTATATTTTAGGATGAAATATAATCATTCAATTATATTAAGACAATTTTTAGGGTAGTTTTATAATATTATATTTACCCTTAATTACCCGATTTCCCTTTAACTATGGTAAATAAAATATACTGTAGTTAATAATCATAAAGCCCAAAAAAAGTTGCCTATTAACATAATTTAGACCTGTTGATTCCAAATATGGAATAAATATTTCCAAATTCAAAACACATAAGTTACAGTAATTAATTTAATATTAATCCGGTAGTTGATAAGATAGGTTTTAAAAGTTAAAACATTGCAAAAGATTGAAATGTTTTTACATATTAATTCAATGTAAAATTAATGATAATGACATACATAAAATTAAATTGTAAAAATATATTCTATTTATACTCTAAAACAATTAAATATTATAATTTAACCATATAAATTATCTTGATGAAAAAAGTTGTTTTTAATTAAAATTTAGCGTGTGTTTACTAATCATCAAAATATGAAAGTTAACATAAACATATAAAAAAAATATCCAAAGGTAATTTTAATATACTTATTGATATGAATAAGTATATTTCATAAAAAATAACTTATAAACATGTCAAAAAAATAGATTTAATGTGGGTGCGCCAACAAAAGTTGTCAAAATTGCATTTTTTTAAAAATAATTATTTTACCCGATAAATTTATTTTGTTCTCATATCATGTTATAAAATATTTTTTTGATGAATGGTAATGTTATAAAATTAAAAATGTGGTTAATAATATTCATAACATCTAGTACATAATAATATTATAACAATATATAGTTGTTTAGTGAAACTCGGTGTTACTACAACACAAGCTATTGAGGAAGGTCTCTTTTGCGTGCAACATAAGCCAAGAATAGTGTTTGTGTATACTAAAACCTAGTACGATGTTTCATATAGTGAAACATAATCATGGTGTAGTGTACAACAGAATACATCAATGAAATTAAAATGAATATTTCTCATAAAATCTCGGGATGTTACATTCTACCCCCCCCCCCCCCCCTTAAAATGAATTTCACCATCAAAATTCATCGGGGTTATAAATCATTTACTACTTGAAAAATTCATTTATAGAAGACCACATCGTAAAAAGTAATAATAAAACATTATTTTAAAAAGGAAATTTTGAAATATACCGATCACCCAAATTAACACAGTAATGGGTTTCCAAATAAGAGAATATAGGTGAGAATATGGATATAAAAGAGAAATATAACCATCATGTTATGATAAAGAGTGGTACAGAATATGGCTATGAACAACCCAAAAATCAAAAAGATTGAAATTTGTGATGATCTAAGGTACCATCTGATTCATCGGATATGAGGGTACTAGGAATTCATTTTCTGTTTTCAAGATCATTTCCCTAAAGTAGATGAATTTTTTCATAAGGATAAATATTTACTTGATTTCATTGTAAAATCATCATTGGTCATTCCATGAACAATTTCCAATTCATCTCTCATCTAAAAAAATGATGTTGAATTTCTAATTATTGAAGTATTTGCAGATCATGTGATAGAATGATAGCTCATTCCATATGTCTCTATCATAAAAAAAGATAGCTTAAGATATTAAATATACATAAGTCCATATATGGTGAGGTTAATCGTATATGGTTCCAGAAATGGACTTATACTTCATCTATCATACAACATAATAAAATAAAAATAATATATACACACTAGGGACTTCCTGTAGGCCAGTCGTAGGCAATAAAGGCATGTCTCACTTCAGTTGTAGGTTTGATTCCTGCATCCTTGTCCGACGCGACGGGTTTTCACCCATCCTATGGATTGTCCTTCTTATAAAACAACATTATTATTACATTTCAGAAATAATAAAAAATTTCTAGTCTTAAAAAATACTATCTGATGTCGAATTCAATCAATTCCAATATTTATGCTTCTCCAAAATCCTTCTGTCCAATCTCATAGTATAAAGAAAACTATTTCTAGAAAGGTAATTTAACACACCGAGATTTTATGACAAATATTCTTTTTAATTTCATTAATGTCTTCTGTTGTACACTAAACTAAAAGGAGCTTTCACTACATGTAGAACTGACTTGGATTGCATTATACTCAATAAAGACCTTCCTCGATAGCTTGTGTAGTACGTAATACCGAGTTTCACTAAACGAGATATTATTATAATAATATTATGAACTAGCCATTATGAATAGTAATACCCAATTTTTGAAATTTTATAAATTTCATCATTCAAAATGGACTTCATTTTTGGAATCAGAATATCGAAATTAGCTTAGGGTGAATTTTTGGTACTCTTCGGATAACTTTCATATTCTGATGAATAGTGAAAATTTCTAATTTTTAAATAAAAACAACTTTTTAAATAAAAATAATTAATAGTGATAAATTATTAATTTGGGTGGTTTTAAAGTATATTTAGAATATATTTTTACCATTTAATACAATGTTGGTCATTGGATGTAATTTCACATTTATACCATACATAAACAAGTGACAATCTATTGATAGTTATTATCTCTTAAAAACACGCTATTTGTTTTGACAACGGAAATTAATTTTTTAAATTAATTAAAGCAACTGATATGTTTTGAATTTGGTAAAATAGAAATCTTTTTTGCATTCATAATATCAAATTTATCTTAGGCCTAATTTTTGGTATTTTTCTAGAAACATTAATTTGTTTATGAATACTAAAACCACTAAGTGGTAGTTAAAAAGTTGAATTTTTCATAAAACATAATTTTACCGCATCTGTGAGTGGAATTTTGAAAATTCGAGGGACACGGTTAATATCAAGGACTAAAATGTGGTTCAATGAGATGAAAATATTTTTTGCTGAATAGTAACTTTTTACTTTTATTTACCACGGTTAAAAGTAAATAGGGTAATTAAGGGTAAAAATGATATTATTATTACCCTAACACATGTCCTAATTCTATTGGATAAGTTTAATTTGGCCAAAAACATCCTTAGGAATAATATATGACCATTTATGCCCACTTGGATTAGATTAGGACATTTATTATTAATTTATTTAAAGATGGGTTAAAATAGTTAAAATCAATGTTTAATATCTAAATCATTTTTAATATAGGGTTATACATAAGATAAATTCGACTATAAATATTCATTATATATAGAAAAATATTTCCTACATAATGGTATTTTATTTGTAATTTTTAGACTTAAAATAATTTAATTTATTTATGACACAATGAGGATGCAGTAATTATCTTATTAATGAAATATTGACATAATTGATGTTATAAATACCCAAATAAATGTAATATGAGACTTTTTATGAATTAAATAATTTTATATGTTAATATGAGATGTTATTATTGATTTAATTAACATTGTTATAACTAATCATTATGTTATGATTATCACAAAAATCAATTACCAAATAGTGTCAAAATAAACATAAAATAGTTATTAAAAAAGATATTATATTATTAATTGTTATTATATTCCTAAAAATCTAAGTTTCATCCAAGATACTTATATCATGATAGGGTTATCATTAATGGACCACTTGGGGGTCGCTTGGATGTATATGGTAAGATTATTAACTATATAATATAAACATACAAAGTGACATGGTAAATGTCAATCTAATTAAATAAGAGTAAAAACTAAAATATAAGGTTGATATAATGACCTAAACTTGTCTAAATTCTATTGGATGAGAGTATTTTGACCCATAACCACCTTAGCGTCGAAATATATCAATTTGGAGCTACTAAAAACCGAATATGACTTTATAATAAAATAATATTTTTAGTTATTCCAATGGTGCCCCTCTCCTCCCTTATAAAAGGGCACCTCCTCCCTCTCTTCCTCACACCACTTTGAGCCTTCATGCTCATCCAACCCCTGCCAAATTCTATTCTCCACTTCCCTAGAAACATCCTATATGTCCTGGTCTTCTTCAAAGACCAAATTTAGTGCCCTAAGAGGAGGTCTCAAAGAGGCGCTTCAAAGAAGAGGTAATGTCCATTACCAATTCTTTAAACTTTATTTCTTATTCCACTTCTTCTTATTAGGTTCACTAGTGCAGAAAACATTTTTTATGTCAGTTAATTTTCATTTTTTACGTCTGTTTTTATCCGACGTTAATACGTGTGAAGTTATAAATAAGGTTTTTGACGTCGGTTATTTAAAAACCGACGTCAAAAACATAAAATCGTGATGTTTATCATGTCGGTTATTTTAGAACTGACGTGATAAAGAAAATGGGAAGGGTTTATCACATTGGTTACTTAACATCCGACATGATAAAAGGCCTGGAAAATGGTTTATCACGTCAGTTATTAAACAACTGAAGTGATAAACAGGGGCGAGGGGGGTTTATCACGTCGGTTCATATAGAACCGACATGATAAACCGGGGTGAGGGTGTTTTATCACGTCAGTTCTATATGAACCGGCGTGATAAACCGGGGTGAGCGCGGGTTATCACGTCGGTTCATATAAAACCAACGTGAAAAATCAGGGGAGGGGGTTTATCATGTCGGTTATTATATAACCGCCGTGATAAACCGGCTGGAGGCGGTTTGTCACGTTGGTTATTCAATAACGGACGTTATAAACCATTCTCTAGGCCGTTTATCACGTCGGTTATTAAATAACAGACGTGATAAACCAATCTCCAGGCCTTTTATCACGTCGTATATTAAATAACCAACGTGATAAACCATTCTCCAGGCCTTTTATCATGTCGGTTATTTAATAACCTACGTGATAAACCATTCTCCAGTTCATTTTATCAAGTTGGTTATTAAATAACCGACGTGATAAACTATTTTCCAGGCATTTTATCACGTCGGTTATTAAATAACTGACGTGATAAACCCAATTTCTTTTTAAACAGAATGAAATCATCTTCTCTCCACCTGAATCAACCAGAAAAAAAATCAAGAAATCATACCACAAAAACTGAAGTAGATCATAATTAAGCATGTACATAGATAACATATAAAACTTACACCCTAGACAGCCCCCACCCTCATTTATACCCCATGGACTGCCCTCCCCCAACCCGTTGGAGCCCTCACCCTCATGTATACTCCCTGGACAGCCCTCCCCCACCCCATTGGAGCTCCCACCCTCATGTATACCCCTTGGACAATCCTCCCCCACCCCATTGGAGCCTCCAGCACACTCATGGACTACCCCCGACCCCCGGACACCCCCAAACACCCCTCGACATCCACCCACCTTCCTGAACAACACCCATAACCCCCCTCGACAACCCCCACCCGCCTGAACAGCACCCCCTCACCCCACTTGACAGCCCCACCACACCACTGGACAGCCCCAAACAACCCTGGACAACCCCCCCCCCTGGACAGCACTCCCACACACCTAGACCGCCTTCCCACACCCCGGGACATCCCTGCCACCCCCCAGGACTGTCCCCACACCCAACCCAGACCATTGGACACCCCCAAACCCCACTGAACACACCCCCACACCCCCACAGCCTTGGAACCCCTCCCCCACAGACCCAAATCCATACCAGAAAAACCATCAAAAGTAGACCAAAACAAGAAGTAGAGAAAAATTAAACATTCACTTATATAACATTCAAAATTTACACTGTCAACATAAAAAAACTAAATACAACCTAAAAAACTACCAAATACACAATTAAAACGACAATATTAAAAATTACATTTTACATTACAAACAACTAAAATTCAATCAAACCTGTAAAATAATTTGTCCACTCCACTTGTACGTGTTTGATGTCTTCAGAAGTATAGGGTTGAGGGTCATCAAAAAGCTTCAAATGAAAAAGAAGATAGTTAATGTGTACAATGAATAAATCAAATTGAAATATTATAGCAAAGATTAAGAAGAAATCGTACCAGTTCAAAATTCACAACTGTCCCAGTTTTTATTATTTCATACATAAATCTTAACATATAATACCTGCATTCGATAATGCCTTGTTGTTCATGAAAATTATGTTTGAATGAGTGTAAATTCAATATATTATTTTTTTGTAATAAATCAAAAAGTACAAATTATAAATGGAAATTTACCTTCGCATTTACATATTTGATGATTGCATTTCTTTTCTTTGTGTTTTTTCGAAAGTAAACCCATGCACTGTTAGAAAATAATACAAATGGGATAAATTTAAAATTCATTATAATATATAAAACTATTGAGAAATTGAAACTTACTTTTTCAATATATTCTTAAAACTTTCCCGCACATCACCATGAATGGAGCATATCCAATAAAGAGCTTTATCCCTTGGAAAAAAAATCCCTAACATCCAATGATCACTGATAAAAGGAAATTTAATGTTAGTGGTTTTTTATGTTAAAAGATAATTAACTCTTTGAGAGAAATGTGTTTCATATCTCTAACAAAAAGGCATCATCCAACATTGTGTGATTATATTCTTTTCAAATATTTCAGCAATATTAACCATTCATTGTTCCTCATTCAATGCACATGCTTCCGGGGAAATCAATTGCGGGTCCATGAATCCATATACTTCTGTCAGCTCATTCCTCTCACAAATTTTATAAAGATACCTAATATAAAACATACATAAGTATAAATTTTCAATAAATATAATGCAGGGAAAAAGTGTTAAGACTTACATGGAAAAAAATTACACCACGTTGATGCCCAACTTATCTCCAGTAACAAGCTCCATGATACCAGTTTTTGTAATCCCCACACTTATTTCACGTCCACAATCATGAGATTCCATTGGAAACTCATAAAAATCAAACAAAAAATGTGAATATCTTGAAAATATGTCAAGACCACTGGAATCTGTATCTGATGTCATAGCCTGTTGTCTTTGTTATTGTCTATACAATATTTCTTTACCTTTGAAGTATTCCTGTGAATTTTTTTTGAAAAATATAGTAGTTTTCAAATGATAAAACAACTTTAATAAAAAAATAAAATAAAAGATATAACATTCATACCTCTATGGTAATGAGTCGAAGAAGTCTGGATGGCCAAACTAAAAAATGGCCGATACTCTGTCCAACTGTCGCCACCTCATCTGTAGGTATTGGTACCCTAGCTGATCTATCTATAATATCCTATACAGTGACACTCTGATTCTCTACCTCTAATTATTGATGATGAACTTTATATCCTATACAATATACCAACCCGTATGCTACTATATGATGTTGAGAATCATCAACATACAACTCGCAATATGTAGGAAGCTGCGGCGGAGGCATAATATAAAAAATGGGGTCCGCAGGCTGAGGTGGGGGAGTGACAGCTACTGGCGGAGGTGGAGGATAAATAATGGGGTTTGCAGGGGGAGGTGGAGGAGTGGGAGCTGCAGTCTGAAATTGTCTTTGCATTTCTGCAAACATAGACTGCACTAACTCTCTAATCTTTTCCTCCATCGTCGCATTAATATTTTGAACTTTATCCTCCAATGATTCTATTTTTTTTATAAACCTCCTCAACGTTTGAAGTTGAAGAACGTGGAAACACTTTTCTTATCAATACACCTGCCAGATATCCTCTTACACGACCAGGATGTTCGGGCCTTCCCAATGCTGCAAATAAAATATCTTCCCTCCCAGTAGCTATAAATGTTGCCTCTGAACTCTGCTCCTCAAGAGAGTCCTGTATTAATTAATTGAACATTTCTATAATGATTGAAACTTATATGAAGAAAAAAGTTAACTTAAATAAATTAAATAGATATCTTACAATCCTCTCAGCTACGATTCTTGATTCTTCTGAAAGATATTGCCCTTTTTTCCCTTCTGAGCTCTCTTCCATTTTTCATGTCTAGATGTAGGGGATGGAGGGGCCACCTCTCTAGAGCATGAAGACTTAGCTCTTAGTTGTTGAAATTTTTCCACCATCATTTGTTCTTCCAATAATGCATACCCTCCCCGAGATAAACTACGAGGGTATAAATTTTTATATTGGATCTCCTGATGAGCGTTCCTTGTTTGCTGTAATTTAAGAATAATAAATCATTAACAAAACATTAATAAAATCATTTATATAAGAATGTTTATAAAAGTTTACATTGCCCTTACCAGAAATGACTCTTTTTTTCTACTTTCAAAAAACTGTCTCCATGTGTCTTCATCTATAAAAGGATATATATGACATGGATTGTCGTGACTCCTATGACCATAAATGAAATCAGATGAGAGGGTTGATTTGAAATCCCTCCATCTCCTGGTAGCCAATGATAAGCATTTCTTCCTGACTCCTCCACTGTCAAGAATATCAAATGTCATCTAATAAAGAAGAGATTAAACATATTATATATACTAGAAACATTAAAATAAAGGTCAAACAATGAAAAAAGACCTTACCAAAATATTCTCCCACAACTGAGACATAATTGCTTTATCCACACCTCTCCAATCATCATACATAATGCTTACTTTGGTCTTAGCCTGAGTTGCAACAAAACTCTTAAAATCTTTGGCATTCGGACCTCTAGGAATATCATCATCATCAAACTCAACGACTATCCTCTAATCCTGCGTACGAGAAAGTGATAATTTTGGTAAATGTGTGCACCCACGTTTACCAACCTTTGAACTCTTTGTCGTAATAGGAGCATGTGAATGTTCATCCCCAGAGGTATGACAAGCAATATGCTCCTGTCTAGAATCATGTGGTTGATCATCTGAATGATCTGTCATTATCCATCAAATCAAAAAAACAAACGTCAGTTCACAAATATACAAATTCAAATATTTTAATACTACTATAATTAGAAAATAGAAAAGTGTACTAAGTTATATAAGAGTAAACATTGGTAATATGGTAAGCATGTTAAACAATGTTAAAGATGTAAAAGATGGTCAAGATGGTCAAGATAGTAAAAATGGTAAAAATGTTAAACCTGGTAAACATTGTAAACATGGTAAAGTAATTGTCAGTGAACAAAAATAAGCATTTTAAAATTCACGTAATGGTTATAAACATGATAAAGTAAGCTAAACATACTTAAAACAAAAAAAAACATATACTTATTTTATTTTAAAACATGTTTTAATAAATAAAAAACTTAAAATATCTAACATTTATGGAAAAAATAAATGTAAACAAGAAATAAACATATGTTACCTGTAATTTTAGGAATATACAAATGGATTGTTTTCCCAAATTCCTTCGTCGTGATCGTTCCTTATGGCACAAACTATGTCTTCAACATGATCATCATTATGTTCTGTTAATATTTCCATGGAAGTAGGGATCTCACAAAAATCAGCATATTCATCAAGTTCATCCTCACCAACATATTGTTTTTCCCCTTGTAAAACAACAGCCCACTGCATATCTGATTGATCTACTACATAGAAAATTTGTTTTGCATGTGTTTCCATTATAAAAGAATCAGTTGTGTCTTCCAATATATTCAGATTAACAAGTGTCATTCCAAATTCATCGTGTCTGACACTGTTGTTACCATTAAACCATTTACAGTTAAAAATGGGAACATTAATTTTAAAGTAATCAACCTCCCATTTGTCTTCAATCACTCCATAATGCACACTTGATACAGAAATTGGGTTTCTGTCCTTACCACTCTAAAAATGCATTGCTTCTATAAACACCAATACACCACTATTCTGAACTGCACTTCTGTTGTCCTGAGCTTTTGTATGAAATGTATAGCCATTTATGTCATCACCGGACCATGTTATAACATTTAATCATGGACCACCCACTATCCATTTTAATGTCTCTGATACATCTGATCTACCAAGCAAAGTCTTTTTAATCCATGACAAAAATGTTTTGTTGTGCTCATTCAAAATCCACATTTCCTTCTACTTTGGATGACATTGTTTCAACTCATTAATATGCAATGTGATATACGGTTGAGCATCAGCTATGTTATTCAAGATGTATGATTCTAACTTCTTCATCTGTTTAACTGAAAATGATTTGACTTTCAAGCTGTGAATCCCCTTTACCTCATTATTAACTCATTCATGGCGAGATGGAGGCAAACCTATGTGTTGCGCCGCAGCCAAGTAGCTCGTACAAAACACTGCTACCTCCTCAGAAATATACTTTTCAATAAGGGAGGCTTCAGGTCGATATATATTTTTAACATACCCCTTTAATATTTTCATATAACTTTCAAAAGGATACATCAAACGAAGATATAAAGGTCGACAAAGCTTTATTTCTCTAACCAGATGAATCATTAAATGCACCATTATATCAAAAAAAGTTGTAGGAAAATACATTTCCAATTGAAAAAGTATAAAAATTGCATCCTTTTCCAAAATGTTCAAAGCATTCACATCAATCGCCTTATTACAAATTGAATTGAAAAATAACACAACTTCATTATAGTCCTTCTGACATGAATGGGCAATATTCCACGCAATGCAACTGGTAGAATTTGTTGCATCATGACGTGACAATCATGTGATTTCATACCTATCAACTTCAATTCCTTCACTGAGACAAAAACTTTTACATTAGAAGAATAACCTTGAGGCACTTTGGTATCATGAAGTCACTGACAGAAGCTAATTTTCTCCCTCTTCGATAATGTATGACAAGCCGAGGGAAGAAATGTTCGTCTTCCTTTATGAGTGGGAGCTAACTCCAAACGGATTCCTATTGATAGTAAGTCTAATATTGCATTCAACCCATCTTTATTCTTTCCTTTAATATCTAACAATGTTCTAATAAAATAATCACAGATATTCTTGTCCATGTGCATGACATCAATATTATGTTTAACTTCATGATACCTCCTATATGGTAGCTCAAAAAAATTGACCTTTTCTTCCAAATATGTCTTTCATTACCAGATTTCTGTTTCTTTCCCAATGTCACGTCAAGGTTTTTCACCCTCTCAAAATACAGATCAGGGGATTTTGGTTTTGGAACAGTATCAAATTCTTGTGAGCCATTGAATTCCTTTTTTAGTCTTTTATAAGGGTGTTCCATAGGCAAAAACTTTTGATGACCCATGTACACTGTTTTCCTCCCATTATGCAATTGAAAATATGACGTCTGTTGTTCGCAAATTGGACATGCTTTATGCCCTTTAACACTGTATCCAGACAAATTTCCATATGCTGGGAAGTCATTGATAGTGAACAGAAGCACTGCATGCAGTTGAAAATATTCCATTTTATAAGAATAATACACCCTAATACCATCAGCCCATAACAGTTTCAAATCATCAATCAACGGTGACAAGTAAACATCAATATCATTAATAGGTTGCTTTGGACCTGAGATCATTGTACTCAACATGACATATTTGTGCTTCATACAAACATCTCGAGAGAGTTTGTAAATTACCAATAAAATAGTCCATGAACTATGTGTGCTACTGAGTGTTAGGTATGGATACATTCTATCTATGCACAACCCTAGTCCGAGATTTCTAATTTCATTTCCAAATATAGAATACTGCGCATCAATTTTCTTCAATTGTGGACAATCAGTTGGATGACATATTTTTCCATCACATACCCGCTCTTCAGCATGCCATCTTATCCTTTTTGCATCATGTGAATTAGCAAATAAACATTTTAAAAGATTAATTATAGGAAGATACCAAAATCCCTTTTAAGGGAGCTTTGTAATCTCTGCATCAGCCTGTGATTTTTCTTTCACCTTGTACCGTGATGTACCACATTTAGGACACTCTGACAAAAATTCATATTCCTTCCTATATATAATGCAGTCATTCGGACAGGCATGTATTTTCTTGAATCCCAATCCCATCTGGCATAATATTTTATTGGCTTTGTAATGTGAATCTGGAAGATCGTTATCTTTTGAAAGAATGTCTTTCATCAATTTTAGTAGCTCTTAAAAACTTATGTCACTCCATCCATGCTTCTCCTTCTGGTTAATCAATCTTAACACCACCGACAAAACCGTAAAATCTGTACCACCAGGATATAATGGTTTTTCAGCATCACCATATAGACGTGCAACTGTCGGTTCTATCTCAATTTGTTCAGCTACAATATCGCTAATCATTTCTTCAATTCCATCGGAGTTACCATCTTGCGAATCATCATCATCAGTGGCATTTCGTCCAGTTTCACCATGCCAAATCCAAGGGTTGTAACTCGGATTAAAACCATGACAAATCAGATGATCTTTTATCTCTATACTTTTCATCTTCTTCATTTTGAAAAATTTCAGGCATGGACAGAAAAAAATGTCACTACATGGAACATTTCGTTTTGAAATTTCCAAAAAGTCATCAACACCTTCCTCAAATTCATTGCTCATTTGATGTACCGTAATCCATATTTGAATCATTATTACCTATAACAAATATCAACCAAAAATATATATTTTTAAGATAAGACAAATATATGTTTATATGAAAAAAATCATAATTTGAATGTAAAACAATTTAAAATATAAAACAAATCTATAGGTATTTAAAAAATATGCTTGAATATTATTTTTAAAACAAAATATAGTTAGATATAACAGTTTTAAATTTCATTGAATCAAAGAAAACCATGACGCCTACATAGCATAATATTGATTGCAGTTTTGATGTCTTAATATATTAGATAAACTACCTATTTAACATGTTATTAATGGTTTCTGTAGACCCTAAATCAATTTGGTAAATATTTTCACACAATTATAAAAATCAATGGAAGTGTTTTTGGGAGGAATATTTTCAATCATTTGATTTTGATGTCCATTATTCTATAACAAAAGGCAATGTGGATACCAAATCCTTAGTTTGGTTTTTTATTCTCAAAGGGTTTGTGATGAAAAAGAAGAGTATAAGTTGATGTATATGATAAATAAAATACAACTATATTTTATTTATGGTTATGATAGAATGAATTCATACCATATCATTTAGGATCTTATCCCACCAAAAGTAACCCTCCTCAGTTCGAAATGAATAAATTTAGATAATTATGCATGAATTCATACATGTATTGTTGTACATAAACCAAAAAGAAGATTATTAGTACTAAAATTAAAACTAGGAAGAAACAATAAACTCTATATACTCATGAAAGCTACTCAACAACACTTCCATGCTACTAACATCAATAAAAAACTACAAATTTCTTTTAAAAACCAAAAAAATTGTTTATATTTATGTATGGTGGGCATAACATGTATACATAGTAAGATCCTCCCTCAAACATCTCATGAAAATGTTGAGGAAGCACACTAAAGCCCTATGAAAAAAGGAATCTAAATCATCACCTAAACAAGGAAAAATAGTTTCATATACTCACTATGGATCACTCACAAAATAATTCATATAAATAAACCTTTTTGTATAAACAATTATATATATATATATATATATTAAAATTATGGTTCTCGGATACCACTTCTCCACTAGTTTTCCTCTCACACCCCTATGCTAATGTCATGGTCTCACCCCGCCCATAAATCATCCTACACCATGTGAAATTGTATCACATCCATCAATGAATCATATGAATCTTAGATTATCTCATCGCCATCTTATCCAAATAGTAATGAGGTGCATACTTGGAAGCCACTACATGTTGTTTACATTAAATGTAAAAAAATCGCAAAACATAATTATAGAATATCCATGAAAAACAACGAATGAAAAAAATTCGTGGCAGGATTACTTGAATGTTGAGAGTTGAGATGATAGATCCAAGAGGAGTGAAGAAGATAAAAAATGAAGCCAAAATTATTTTAACGCAGGTCGATCGACGAGCCGATTAGGGTTTACCGCGCGAGAGAGATGAGCCGGTGGACTGTCAATCGAAAAATCGTAAATGACTGTCCACAGGGCTTTAATTTCATTAAAAGTTTTATAATTTCGGTTATATAATAACCGATGTTATAAACTATTTTTTAAATTTATAACGTCGGTTATTTTAAATCCGACGTAAAAAATCTCCCGTGCTTTGGTTTTTTACGTCGGTTATTTTATAACCCAAGTAAAAAACGCGTAGATATTTCGTTTTTTATGTCAGTTATAAGATAACCGACGTAAAAAACCAATGCGTAGGGGGTTTTTTACATTGGTTATTTGGAAACCGACGTAAAAAACCTGATATCTACGCATTTGTTACGTCTGTTATCAAACAACCGACATAAAAAACCAAAGCACGAGGGGGTTTTTACGTCGGTTATTTGATAACCAATGTAACAAATGCGTAGATATCAGGTTTTTTACGTCAGTTTCCAAATAAACGATGTAAAAAACCCCCCGCGCATTGGTTTTTTACGTTGTTTATAAGATAACCGATGTGAAAACCGAACAGGACCGATTTGTAATGTCGGTTATTAAAATAACCAACGTTAAAAATCTACTCGCCGCATTTTTACGTCGGTTATATATAACCGATGTAAAAAACGTTTTCTGCACTAGTGTTTGTTTCATTATGAAGTAATAAAATATGTATCACTCATATTCTGATATGTTATTATAAGTATGAAACAACCCTATTTCACCATCTATCCATCCTATGGAAAATGAAATCACCGCGCGTGCGTACGTACGGAATACCATCTCCACATCACAGTGTAATTTATTTTCCACCACCACCTTTCATGGATGGGTATAATGGTGTATATAATAACTATATATGATTATTTTAAAGTGATATTGATTCTGTTATAGTATACATACACTCTAATAAAATTCCACGATCATGGGAATGTTATAATCGCTCGTGCGTACGTACGGAATACCATCTCCACGACATGATGAGATTCATTCTCAATGATTAAAAATTCATGAATGATTATAAAGTATATATAATAAGTAATCATGAAATAGATGACATAATAATGATACTTTATTTATGTATATATATATGTATGTCATCCAATTAATTTCGTTCAATGAGGAAACGAAAATAACGTTCATGCATACGTACGACCAACCGTCTCCATGAACGGTGTATTTCATTCCATTTATCAATCTATTATATATACATATGTATATTATGAATATATATTATATATAAATCATGATTTATATTCTGTAATTAATTAATCATGATCCATGTAATCATATGGATAATTACAAGTCAAAACACGGACGACAAATGAAATGATTTTACCCAAAACGCTCTTTAACATGGAATTTACAAAAAAAAGGGTAATATAACATCATAAGTGAACCATATATGACATCATAACAATGAATAGGATTCTTTAATAAATCAATGACATTATTTAAATCAATATACAGGAGGTTCGGATACGTACGGAGCATATCGGGCCTAAGGTAAGGAAATGTCACAATCTCATTTTTATCCGATATTGTTTATACTTTGGAATTTACATGGGTGTATATTATCATCCACATCCATGTTTCCTCAATATGTAATATTATTTCCATCTACCTATAATTATTTAAATCCAATTTTACCCATTGGTGAGTTTTTAGTAAAAGATATGAAAGGAATATTTTGACTTTTTTTCATACGAGGTACTTTTTGACTTTTCCGACAAAAGTACGAGAAGAATGTTTTTTTAACTTATACGGCATGAATGTATTTTTAAAACATTATTTCCAAGAAGCTTATTTGACAAGTTTTCATGTTTATTTTTAATCAACTTCTTTTATATTAGAATTTTATGACATGTTATGAAAGGAAAAGTGTTTTTGAAGTAGAAAGGATATTTTCCTCAAGAATGGAGTTCAAGTGTTTTATCAAAATTATTTTCCATCTAAGATAATAAAGGGTTCTGTTTCTATCCCTATTATTACATTGATTTTATTATGTTGTGATGGAATTATTTTTTTAAATTCTTTTATCTTATATTAATTATTTTATGATGTCACAATGTTTAAGAATCCAATTTTTATTACATGGTTTATGCTATGATGTATGGTTTATGATTTTGTGGCACAAATAAGAATTCTATCATTATGAGATGGGTGGGACATATATCTCCCTCCAATGCATTGGGTAATGATTTTATATCTCATGAGATAGACATGGCTGGAATGATAAGTTAATCTGGTTCAGTGTTACAGGACTGAAACAAGGAGTGAACTCGATTCAGAATGGGACTTTTTCCACTAAGATGGTCTTGGCAGAAATGCCTTGGCTACAATGGAAATAATTACATGTGCTTAATGGATGCCAAAATTACATGATTTATTCCCATGCTATTTTATCATGGTTTATGTTCCATTATGATCTATTCCTTATGTAGTTCCATGTTTTATGTCGTTGCTCAAGATTTTGATGTTTACACATTATGTTAATGTTTTTAAGATCAAATGTATATTGTATGTTTTATTTTATCCATGCTTACCCTTACTGAGCATTTGAGCTTACCATTTTTATGTTTTATTTCCCCCAGGATCAAAAGAAAGGTTTTAGGTAAGGAAACAAAAAGTGGAAGATCTTTATGGGAGATGTTGAAGATCTTTCACCATGACTAGAAGATTACGTTCAATGTTTCCAAAGACACTAAACTATTACGGTCCTTGTGTGTTTGTTTTTGTTATGTACTAAGTATTCTGAAAAATTAAGGTAATGTCCATGTACATCAAGCTTTGGGTCTCTACAGTTGGTATCAGAGGAAAGGTTTAGTCAAACTTTGCAAACTAGGATGCGAGAACTTTAGTGAGATCCCTAGAAATATTTCTAAGGTATGTCTAGGGATGTCCCTAATGTTAAGTATAAGTATAGGTTATAGTCCTAGAATTATGGAAACGATATTAGATTAAAACTAATATGTTAGATATTGAAGTTACTCCCCATTTATTATGATTTTTTCCTCTCACCCTATTCTTATTGGGTTTTAGAAAATGGATGGAAACAATATGATTCACGATAATGGAGGATGTGGTGGACAATAAATTGATATTCATCATGAGAAACCAAATTAAATTGGATTTGGAGGTCCAAACATCATTATTATGTTGAATCAGCAATATCTTAATACGATCAATAAACTCAAATTTGGTATGTTTCCTGACTCGGCTAATAAGAGAAAGATGGAGTTTCATGATGATCATAGAGGAAAGAAAGTTCAATTTCCCCTATGTAAATCATGTGGGAAGAGGCATCATGGAGAATGTTTCAAAGGAACAGGAAGATGCTTTGGGTGTGGAAAACAAGGACATACAGCGAGTTAGTGAAAAGGAAAATGTTCAGTTAACACCATGGATGAGGATAATGGTATTGCTACGACATCAAAAAAGGTTAAATGTATTAAATGTGGAATGTATGGGCATTGTGCAAACCAATGCCCTAAGGGGAACTCTCATGAAGAGAATCAGTATGGTCATATGTGTAGTATTTATGTTGATGATGATGAAGAGACATCAAATGATATGTGAGATGAAATAATTGTTGAAGCTCGGTCAATGGTTTAAGAAGGTAGTGGAATGATTACATGTTTATCAAGTGTAATGTTGTACAAGTAATCTCATGGTACTATGGAATAAAGAGACATCTAAGGATTGTTACACTATTGCCTTTCTTTATGTTTTGTAAGTGTATGATGAATGGTACCAGAAACCATGAAACGTTATTCCGATATTTTTGGAATGTAGATGATATGCGCATAATGAAGGGATAAAAAGAAAATTAAATGTTTGATAGTATTTATGATCTCATGAATGATATAAGGAGATGTTTATATCATGGTTTGAGTATATAGAGTTTTTGGATTTTTGTATGTGGAATGAGTTAACTATTTACATCATCCATGTTTTCACTAACGTTTAATGAATATTCATTTTTCAAGAGAATACATGATTAAGGTATTCACATGATTGGAATGTGACCAACAAGATATATGGGGGATAAATGATGGTTGGTTGATAACATTTCAAGTAATCGTTTTCATCATACTATGAACTTAAACCGGAAATTTTAGATAAAGATTGGAATGGATTATGTTGGACATAAGTTAGTATTGGTTAGGGATAGAACTTTTTTCGATATTATTGATGCGATGTTATAGTATTGTAGTTTTAGATAAAGGACAACCTGCAAGATGGGTGACAGCCCATCACATCGGACAAGGCTGTGGGAATCGAACCCACAATCGAAGTGCGACGGGCCTTTATCGCCTACCACTGGCCTACAAGAAGTCCCTGTTTAGTAGAAACTATTTTTATTATAGTAAGCAGTATGATATATGAACTATAAGTCAATTTTAGGAACTATATATGATTAATCTCACTATAGATCGACTTATGTATATTTAATAACTTTTTCTTACCTTTTGTTTGAGGCAGATGGAATGACCCATCATTCTATCACATGATATGCTAACACTTCACGAATAACAAATTCAACGTCATTTCTTTAAGAGATGAGGTGGAAACTGTTCAAGGCACAAAAAACTGTGAGATTGTACCAAAATAAAGTAAGTATTTATTCTAATTCAAATTCTTCAACTTTAGGGAAATGATCTTGAAAACCAAAAATGTTGTCCCAGTACCCTTATAACCGATGAATCAGATGGTACCCTAGATCGTCACAAATTTATGGCTTTGTGATTGTTGGATTTTTCATAGCGATGTTCTCTACCATTCTCCATCAGAACATGATGGTTATATTTTTCTTCCATATCCATATTTTCCCCTATGTTATCCTACGTGGAAACCCAGTGATGAGTTAATTGGGGTAACCGTTACGTTTCATACTTTAGTTTTTAAAGCCCTGTTTTGGTATTCCTTTTTACGATGTGGGTTTCTATTAAAGAAACTTTCTAGTAGTAAACCATTTATAACCCCGACGAATTTCGAGGGTGAAATTCATTTTAAGGGGGGTAGAATGTAACACCCCGAGATTTTATGACAAATAATCTTTTTAATTTCATTAATGTCTTGTTTTGTACGCTACACCAAAAGGAGCCTTCACTACATGCAGCCCTGACTTGGCTTGCATTACACGGAATAAAGACCTTCCTCGATAGCGTGTGTAGTATGCAATACCGAGTTTCACTAAACAATATATTATTATAATATTATTTTGAACTAGCCGTTATGAATAGTAATACCCACTTTTTGAAATTTTATAAATTTTATCTTTCAAAATGGACTTCTTTTTTTGGATTCGGAATATCGAAATTATCTTAGGGTGAAATTTTGGTACTTTTCGTATAACATTCATATTTTGATGAATAGTGAAAATTATTAAATTTTAATTAAAATAACTTTTTTAATCGAAATAATTAATAGTGATAAATTATTAATTTGAGTGGTTTTAAAGTATATTTAGAATATATTTTTACAATTTAATACAATGTTGGTCATTGGATGTAATTTCACATTTAACCCAGACATAAACAAGTGTCAATCTTTTGAAAGTTATTATCTCTTAAAAACACGCTATTTGTTTTGCCGACCGGAATTAATTTTTTAAATTAATTAATGAAACTGATATGTTTTGAATTTGGTAAAATAGAAATAATTTTTGAATTCATAATATCAAATATAGCTTCGGCCTAATTTTTAGTATTTTTCTGGAAACTTTCATTTTTTGATGAATACTGATACCACTAAGTGGTAGTTAAAAAACTGAATTTTTCATAAAACATAATTTTACCGCTTCTGTGAGTAGAATTTTGAAAATCTGAGAGACACAGTTAATATCAAGGACATAAATTTGTTTCAATGAGATGAAAATATTTTTTGGTGAATAGTAAATTTTTACTTTTATTTACCACGGCTAAAAGTAAATAGGGTAATGAAGGGTAAAAATGACATTATTATTACCCTAACACATGTCCTAATTCTATTGGATAAGTTTAATTCGTCCAAAAACAACCTTAGGAATAAAATGTGACCATTTAGGCCCACTTGGATTAGATTAGGACATTTATTATTAATTTATTTAAAGATGGGTTAAAATAGTTAAAATCTAAGTTTAATAACTAAATCGTTTTTAATATAGGGTTATACATAAGGTAAATTCGTCTATAAAAATTCACTAGAAAGATAACAAGATTTCCTACATAATGTTATTTTATTTGTAATTTTTAGACTTAAAATAGTTTAATTTATTTATGACACAATGATGATGCAATAATTATCTTATTAATGAAATATTGACATAATTGATGTTATAAATACCGAAATAAATATAATTTGAGACTTTTTATGAATTAACATAATTCTATATATTAATATGACATGTTAGTATTGAGTTAATTAACTTTTTTAGAACTAATAATTCTGTTATGATTTTCACAAAAAACAATTACCAAATAGTTTCAAAATTGACATAAAATAGTTTTTAAAACAAATATTATATTATTAATTGTTATTATATTCCTAAAAATCAATGGTTCGGCCAAGATACTTATATAATAATAGGTGGATCATTAATGGACCACTTGGGGGTATGTGGGATGTATATGGTATGTTTATTAACTATATAATATAAAAATTCAAAGTGTCATGGTAAATGTCAATCTAATTAACTAAGAGTTAAAACTAAAAGATAAGGTTAATATAATGACCTAAACTTGTCTAAATTCTATTGGATGAAGGGATTTAGACCCATCCCAAATTTATCTTCTAACTATATCAATTTAGATCTAATAAAAACCGAATATGACTTTATAATAAAATAATATTTTGAGTTATTCCAAAGGTGCCCCTCTCCTCCCTTATAAAATGGCACCTCCTCCCTCTCTTCCTCACACCACTTTGAGCCTTCAATCTCGGACAACCCCTTCCAAATTATCTTCTAAACTTCCATAGAAACATCCTAGATGTCCTGGTATTCTTCAAATACCAATTTTAGTGCCCTAAGAGGAGGTCTCAAAGAGGCTCTTCAAAGAAGAGGTAATGTCCATTACCGATTCTTTTAAATTTATTTCTTCTTCCACATATTCTTCATAGGTTGTTTCATTATGAAGTAATAACATCAGTATCACTCGTATAGTGATATGTTATTATAAGTATGAAACAACCCTATTTCACCATCTATCCATCCTACGGAAAATGAAATCACCACGCGTGCGTACGTACGGAATACCATCTCCACGTCGTGGTGTAATCTATATTCCACCACCACCATACATGGATGGGTATAATGGTGTAGATAATAACTATATATGATTATTTTAATGTGATATTTATTCTGTTATAGTATACATACACTCCAATAAAATTCCACGATCATGGGAACGATATCATCACTCGTGCGTACATACGGAATACCGTCTCCACAACGCGATGAGATTCATTCTCAATGATTAACCATTCATGAATGATTATAAATTATATATAATAAGTAATAATGAAAAATATGACATAATAATGATACTGGATTTATGTATATATATATATATATTTATGTAATCTAATTAATTCCATACAATGAGGTAATGAAAACAACGCTCATGCGTACGTACGGCCTACCGTCTCCATGAACGGTGTATTTCTTTCCATTTATCGATCTATTATATATCTGTATATTCTGAATATATATTATATATAAATATTTATTTATATTCTGGAATTAATTAATCATGATCTAAGTAATCATATGGATAATTACAAGTCAAAACACAGACGACAAATGAAACGATTTTACACAAAACGCTCTTTAACATGGAATTTACAAAAGAACGGGTAATATAAAGTCATAAGTGAGCCATATATGCTATCATAACAATGAATATGATTCTGTAATAAGTCAATGACATTATTTAAATCATTATACAGGAGGTTCGGATACGTACGAAGAATATCATACCTAAGGTAAGGGAAATGTCACAATCTCATTTTTATCCGAGATTGTTTATACATTGGAATTTACTGGGGTGTATTTTATCATACACATCCATTTTTCCTCAATATGTAATATTATTTCCATCCACCTACAATTTTTTAAATCCAATTTTACCCTTTGGTGAGTTTTTAGTAAATGATATGAAAGGAATCTTTTGTTGTTTTTCGTACGAGGTACTTTTTGACTTTTCCGACAAAAGTACGAGAAGAATGTTTTTTTAAATTATACGGCATGAATGGATTTTTAAAACATTATTTCCAATAATCTTACTTTACACGTTTTAAAGTTTATTTTTAATCAACATATTTTAGTTTAGAATTGTATGACATGTTAAGAAAGGAAAATTGTTTTTGAAGTAGAAATGATATTTTCCTCAAGAATGGAGTTCAACTGTTTTATCAAAATTATTTTCCATCTAAGATAATAATGGGTTCTATTTCTATCCCTATTATTACATTGATTTAATTATGTTGTGATGGAATTATTTTTATTAATTCCTTTATCTTATTTGAATTGTTTTATGATGTCACGATGTTTAATAATCCTATTTTTATTACATGGGTTATGCTATGATGTATGGTTTATGATTTTGTGGCACACATAATAATGGTATCATTATGAGATGGGTGGGACCTATATCTCCCTCCAATGCATTGGGTAATGATTTTATATCTCATGAGATAGACATGGCTGGAACGGTAAGTTAATCTGGTATAGTGTTACAGGACTGAAACGCGGAGTGAACTCGATTTAGAATGGGACTTTGTCCACTAAGATGGTTTTGACAGCAATGCCTTTTCTACTATAGAAGTCATTACATGTGATTAATGGATGCCACAATTACATGTTTTATTCCCATGCTATTTTATCATGGTTTATGTTCCATTAGGATCTATGACTTATGTACTTCCATGTTTTATGTAATTGCTCATGATTTTTATGTTTAAACATTATGTTCATGTTTTTAAGTTCAAATGTATATGGTATGTTTTATTTTACCATGCTTACCCTTACTGAGAATTTGAGCTCACCCTTTTTATGTTTTATTTTCCCCCAGGATCAAAAGAAAGGTTTTAGGTAAGGAAACAAAAAGTGGAATATCTTTTTGGGAGATGTTGAAGATCTTTCACCATTATTAGAATATTACATTCCAAGTTTCCAAAGACACTAAACTATTATGGTCCTTGTTTGTCTGTTTTTGTTATGTACTAAGTATTCCGAAAAAAGTAATGTAATGTCCATGTACGTCAAGCTTTGGGTCTCTACAGGTCATATAACAAGCATGTCAATACAATCATTTTCCCCTATATATCATAAGATATATCTTGTTGGTCACATTCCAATCATTTGAAGAACTTAATCATGCATCCTCTTGAAATACGATAATAACATAAATTACTATATAACCTTTGGGACAACATGTATTCCCTAAAAATTAAACCTTTCAACACACGGAATATACCAAAAATTATATATACTAAAACCGTGATATCACATTGTCCTTTTATAAATAATTAGCTCATTAATACTATCAATCATCTCATTATCCCTTTACCCCTTCATTATGGTCGTATCATCTATTTTCCAAAAAAAAATTCAATCACTTTTCATGGTTACTGGTACCATAAATTTATTGAAAACCAATACATAGATATTCCAATATTCAATAATACTATAAACGAGATTCTGCAACACTATTTGGAAATCTCGTTACATATAAACCTAATCATTTCACCACTTGGTTGTCATATTCAAAATCACCAATATTGATCACATGGGACATCCCTTTGTCCTTTTCTTCAAGAGGTTGTGGATGTCATTCATCATTAACCCTTAGATTAGGGCATTGGTTTGCATAATTCCCCATTTCCTTGCACTTTTAGCATTGAAGTGTTGGTGGTGCGTTCTCTATAGTTTTTTTTCTATTCACATCATTAGATAACTTTTTCCCATTACTTAGACACTCATCTGGTCGATGACCTTCTTTTCCACACTTAAAACATATTCTAGTCCCATTAATACAATCTCCAACATGCTTCGTTCCACACATTGACCATAACAAGACATGCATCTTCTTTTCACCATTGTTTTGAAATTTTTACTTGAACTCTATCTTTCATTTCATTTGAAAACCATAAGATGGGTATGTAACACCAAAATCCAGTTTTACCTTGATATCACAATGCACAATTTATTCATAGATACTAATGTATCTTATAGAAAATACCCTTAGAGACTTGGTTTTAAGCCACTGAAGAATAGATCAACTTTACTTTCAGTTTCGATGATAAATTTAGATGCATAACATGCATGCCCTGTAAAATTCACTTCGTATATGAACGAAGATTCATCATACTTTTTCATAAGAAAAGGGAACTCTTTTTCAAAAAAATTTCAAAGAAAACGAGGGTATTACTTATTTAAAAACAAGATCCTGAACTCATCCCATTCCATGGATTCAATTTCATCTTGGGACCTTGTAATCTTAATTAGAGTCCATAACTGGTCTCCTTCACCTTGTAAATGGTAAACAACTAAAATGAATTCTTCATGTTTTGAACAACTATGTATGGAAAATAGCTTTTTAATGGTACTGATCCATTATTCTTTAATAATTGGATTAGAAGACCCATTAAATGAAGGTGGATGTTTCCTCAAGAAGGACTCAATAGAATATTGTTCCCTACACTGCTCATTTGGAAGTCCAGGATGATTCATATCTTGGGTAAGTATGACAATAATATTTTTCACTCCATATCCATAACATTGGTTTGTTTAGGAGTAAAATAATTTCATTGTACATTACATTGATCAACATGGTTCCTTCGGGTTCCAGCCATCAATAAAAACCCCAAAAGAATAGTGTGAGAGGCAAAATTCATGCTTGGAAAACATAATAATAAAGGTTGAGTACCATTAATATATAACATCTTTGGATTATTTCTACAATCGTTACTATAATTCTAGGACTGTAAACGATACATATACTTAACCTTAGAGACATCCCTAGGTATACCTTAGAAATATCTCTAGGGATCTCACTAATGATTTCGCAAACTAGTTTCCAAAGGTTAACTAAACCTTTTCTCTGATACCAACTGTAGACCCCCAAAGCTCTACATACATAGAAATTACATTATTTTTGTGGAATACATAATAGATGACATAAATAGACTCCCAACGACCGTATTAGTTTATAGTCTTGGGAAACTCGGAAGATAATCTTCTAATCATGGTGAATGATCTTGAACATCTCCCATAAGGATCTTACCCATTTGTTCTCTTACCTAAAACCTTTCATTAAATCCTGGGGAAAAGAAAAAATAAAAAGGGTGAGATCAAATGATTAGTAAGGGTAAAAATGGAGAACGCAAAACAAACCATATACATTTGTACTTACCAATATGAACATACTGTTTAAATATCAAAATGTTGAGCTGTGAAATAAATCTTGGAAGTACGTAAGGAATATATATTAAAGGAACATTAATCATGATAAAAAAGCATTGGAATAAAATATGTAATTGTAGAAAACCATTAAGAACATGATATTATATTCCATAGTAGCCACAGAATTACGGCAAAGACCACCATAGTGGACAATGCCCATTACTGAATCGGGTTTACTTGCCGTTCCTGCCGTGTATTATTGTACCTGATTTACTTTCCATTCCATCTGTTTCTATCTCATGAGATATAAATCATTACCCAATTAATTGGAGGGAGATATAGTTTCTACCCATCTCATAATTAAACCATTATTATTTGTGACATAAAATCATATATCATACATCATAGCATAACCCATGTAATAAAATGGGATTCTTAAACATCATGACTTCATAACATAATCCTTATAAGATAAAAGTACTTAATAAGAATAATTCCATCATAAAATTATAAAATCCAAGTAATAATAGGGATAGAAACATAACCCTATATCAACATTGATGGAAAATAATTTTTATAAGACACTTGAAATGAATTCTTGAGAAAAATATCCTTTGTTCTTCAAAATAATCTTCTTTTCTAAAAATTGCGTGCTATTTTAAAAAAAATATTATTTTTTTTGAAAATAATCACGAAATATTGTAGAATAATCTTCATGTAATAAAGGCATCATGAAATAATGAAAATTTGTTCATGTCATATAAGTCGTAAAAAATTCTCCTCGTATTTTTTCTGGAAATGTCAAAAAGTACCTCCTATGGTCAACAAAATAACGATTCCTTCCATACCATGTGGGAAAAGTCAAAAAGGGTAAAAATTAATTTAAATATATATGGAATAATAGTAAAAATTTTATGAAAACATTTTGTGAAAACAAGGATATTGATGATAAACATAACCCCAGTAAATACCTATGAATAAACGATCACAGTTAGGAACGAGATTTGAATAATTATCCCTTACCATATGTCCAATTTCATCCTCATGTGTATGAGAATCTAGTATAATGGGTTTAAACAAATTATTACCTTGCAATAAAACCATATTATCATTTATTATATCATATATGATTCACTCATGACTTTATATAACCCGTTCATTTGTCAATTCCATGTTAAAGTAGCATTTTAAGTAAAATTGTTTAATTTATCGTACGTGTATTGAATTGTAATTATTCATATGATTACATAGATCATGATTACATACATCCAGAATGTAAAACATGAGTTATATATGATATATAAATTCTTAATATATAAATATAATAGATAGATAAATGAATTGAAATACACCGTTCATGGAGACAGTAGGTCGTACGTAAGCATGAACGCGGTTTTCCATTCCTTATTGACTTGAATATAAGCATGTAGATGACATATATATATATATATATATATACATAAATCCAATATCATTATTATGTCATATATCTCATTATTATTCAATATATATACTTTATAATCATTCTTGAATGGTGAACTGGGAGAAGGAATCTCATTGCTTTGTGGAGACGGTAATCTGTACGTACGCATGAGCGATGATATCATTCCCATAATTATTGAATGGTATTGGAGTGGATGATATAATATCTCAAAATCAGTATGATTTTATAATAATCATATATAGTTATTATTTCCACCATTATACCCATCCATGTATGGTGGTGGTGGAAAATAAAATTACAACACGACGTGGAGACAGTAAGTCGAAAGTATAAACGCGCGGGGATTTCATTTTTTGTAGGATGGATATAAGGTAAAATAGTGTTGTTTCCTTTTTATAATAACATATCATTATATTTGTGATACTGATGTTATTACATTATTTTATGGCATTATTAAAAGTTACTACTGTAAATTTTATTTTGAACAGTTAAAGGTAAATCAGGTAATTATGGTTAAATATAATATTATAAAATTATCCTACCACATTTATTAATATAATTTCATGATTATATTTCTTCCTAAAATAAAAGTTGGTCAAAATGGTATCTTTTGGAACCCACTTGGATGTGATTAATACCTTTAATTTATTTTATATATAGAAAGTGATATATGTCTCAATCAATATTTAATAATAAAAGTATTTTTAATATAAGGTTATACATAATATAAATTAGATTATAAGTACTCATTTAAAATATAATTTTGTTTATTCATCATGGTAATTTATATGTTATTTTTATGAAATATACAATTAACTTAATAGATTATAAAATAATGATGAATAAATTTTTTATTTAGTGAAAAATCAATAATATAGTTTTTATTAAAATAGATAATGACATTTATATTATTTTATTATAAATGATGTCAATTTTGTCCCCTTCATACTTTAATAAAGATAACATTTTAAAATATGAATTTTTAGAATATAAATTTGAATAAAAGTATTCTTATTAAATCCATTAGATATATATTCATCATTGTATTTTATTTTTTATTTTTACGAAAAAAAAATTTATATTAAATAAGTATACAAAAATGTTGAAGTAATTATTTTATTAAGAGAAATATCAAATAAATGGTTTTAAAAATATTAAACTAAATATTATATGAACTAATTAATGTGATCCACCAATTTTATAGAGACATATGACATGTGAGGAATCAATTAAATATTTTTTTAGAACATATCTCCTGTGTGGAATTTATTTCAAATAAAAAAAATGAATAGTGTCAAAATTGACACTATTGATATTTTATGAAACTAACATATTATTAAATTGTTTAAAAATCACAAAAAGATTTAAAAATTAGAAAATTAAATTTATAGGGTCTAAAATGTCATAAAGTATCCAATTATATACAATTAACAACACATAAGTAATTATTAATATCAATTTAAAATTTCTAATATGATTACCACAAATAAGATTAAATAGATTAAATACGGATAAATCAAATTGATAATGTTTACAATAATTTACCAACATGTATATATTTAATTGGATGATGATATTAAAACTTTATAGAATATCATATTCGAATGTGAGTTATTTTGGACTTTTTTATGTGGGGTTTTAGTTTATTATAAATTAATATTTTTGAGTTCAAAAAGTTCCCCTCTCCTCTATTATAAAAGAGCACATCCTCTCTCTTCTCTTAACTCCATTTTAAGCCTTTAATATCAGCAAATACCTTACAATTACTCTTCTCAGCCTCTCTAGTTATATTATAGAGGTTTCGAACATCTCAAAAAAACCAACTCTAGGGCCCAAAGAGGAAGTTTAAAAGAGGCACATTGAGGAAGAGATAATCTCCTCTACCGATTCTTTCATGTTTCTTTTTTTTACTTCCTCTTAATTATTTGATTCAATATAATGAAATAAAATAAGTATCACTAATATACTGTGATGTTATTATATATGAAACAACCCTATTTCACCTTATATCCATCCTACGTAGAACATAATCACCACGCCTGTGTACGTACGGCATACCGTCTCCACGTCGTGGTGTAATCTATGTTTCCACCACCACCATACTTGGATTGGTATAATTATGGAAATAATAACTATATATAAATATTATAACATCATACTAATTCTTAGATATTATATCATCCACTCCAATTCAATTCCATAATTATGGGAATGATATCATCGCTCATGCATACATACGGATTATTGTCTCCACGACGCGATTAAATTCATTCTCCATGTTCACCATTCAAGAATGATTATAAAGTATATATATAATGAATAATAATGAGATATATTAAATAATAATTATACTGGATTTATTTATATTCATATATATATATCATTTACTTACATCCATTCAAGTTAATAAGGAAATGAAAATAGTATTCATGCGTATGTACGACATACCGTCTCCATGAATGGTGTATTTCATTTCATTTATCTATATTATATATATATAATGAATGTATATATGATATATAAATCATGTTTTACATTATAGAAGTATTTAAATCATGATAATATCAATAACAACAAGTCCAAAACCAAATGATAAATTAAATGATTATTACCCAAAACATTGCTTCAATATGGAATTGACAAATAAATGGATAATATAAAGTCATAATTGAATCATATAAGATGTCATAAAAATGAATATTACTCTTGAATAATTCAATGAAATTATTTAAATCATTATACAAGAATTTCAGACATGTATAAATGAAATTGCACATAAGGTAAATGATAATTATTCCAATCTCGTTCTTATCCGGGATTTTTTATTCATCAGTATTTATTGGGGTTATGTTTAACATCCATATCCATGATTTCTAAAAAACATTTTCATAAAATGTTTACTATTCTTTCCATGTATGTTTAATTTCAATTTTACTCTTTTTTTAACACATGGAGTGGAAGAAATCTTTCAGTTGTTTACCATACGAGGTACTAATTGACTTTTCCGGCAAAAGTACGAGAATAATGACTTTTTAACTTATTAAAAATGAACAGATTTTTATGGTTACATAACTCCTAATTTCCATGAAGATTTGTCTACAATATTTCATTATTATTGTAAACAAAATCCATTTCTTTTAAAATTTCTTGGCAATTTGAGAAAATAAAATCACTTTGAAGAATAAAAGAAAATATTCCTCAATAATTCATTTCAAGTGTTTTATCCAAACTATTTTACATCTAAGATGACATTATTTAATATGTTTATGTTTCAAGTATAATGTCTCTATTATTTACATGGTTTGATTTTTCTTATGATTAAATTATATCGATTTATTTAATATCGATTATGTTTTGATGGCATGATGTTTAAGAATCCCATTCTATTACATGGGTTATGCTATGATGTATGATTTATGTTTTATTGGAACACATAATAATGGTTTAATTATGATATGGGTGGGACTCATATCTTCATCCAATATATTAGGTAAAGATTTATGTCTCTTGAGATAGACATGGCTGGAACGACATGTAAAATCTGGTTCAGTAATACAGGGCTCGAATGGCAAGTAAACCCAGTTCAGTAATAGACTTTGTCCACTATGATGGTCTTGGAAGAAATGCCTTGGCTACTATGGAAATAATATCATGTGCATAATGGTTTTTCACAATTAAATGTTTTATTTTATCATGATTTATGTTCCATTGTGATATATGCCTTATATACTGCCACTAATTATGTCATTACTCATGTTTTATGTTCTTGTTATCACATTAAAATGTTTATGGATTGTTTTCTGTTTTCCATGTTTACCCTTTATGAGCATTTGAGCTCACCCTTTTTATGTTTTCTTATCCCCAGGATATAATGAAATGTTTTATGTAAGAAAACAAAATGGGAATATCTTTATTGGAGATGATGAAGATATTTCACCATGATTTGAAGATTATGTTCCGAGTTTCCAAAGACACTAAACTAATTCGGTCTTTGGGCATATGGTTTTGTCATTTATTAAGTATTTCGCAAAAGTAATGTAATGTCTATGTACATCATGCTTTGGGTATCTACAGTTGGTATCATAGAAAATGATGTAGGAATGAATCTGATCCTTAGGAACTCTCACGTGTGAGCGTTGGACGAAGCATGGCTATCCGCCCAAGGGATTCATGAGGAATTGGATGCCCCTAGGGAAGGCGGTGTGTCCCACCTAGGGGGTGTAGCTACGCATGGAGTGCTCTGATAGGTATTAATTCTAGTCCGATGGAAATAAATCCAGACCGCTACAGTTGGCATCAGAGCGAAGGTTTAGTCAACCATTGGATACTAGGATGCGAAAACATTAGTGATATCCCTAGAGATATTTCTAAGGTATGTCTAGGGATATCCCTGAGTTTTAGTATAACTATAGGTTGTAGTCCTGAAATTATGTTGAAGATCATGAATAACATAGGGTGAACCTATGCTATCCTGGATTATAGAATATGTGATAAGGTAGACATCTGATAAGTGACTTTTTTTTATTATGTGGTTTCTCATTATTTTAACTGTTTCTTACACAATGGTTTCAGGTTTTACTTAATGGAGTGAACCTGAAGGTATTGGGTTAACATTGAATCTGATAGACAAATTGGTTACTAGGAGCAGCGAAATTGCGTAATTCCTAGAGAGAAAGATATTGTGTGTAACGACCCAAAGTTTTTCAATGAAAATTCCATTCTTATATTTTTGTCATAGAACCACATGAAAGCACAAAATAATGAACTACTAAGTTATAAGTGACCTTTAAACATAAGTTTGTCACCTCTGTGTTTGGAATTTTGAAAATCTGGCAAACACGGTTGTGTTCAAGATGTTTTTTGGAGTCTAATAAAACAAAAAAAAATTTGGATAAAAAGTAACCTACCATAATGAATAGTAACATACCCTTATGAATATTTATATCCCCTAATGAATATTAACCTCACCTATGGTGGTATAGAAATAATATTCAAGTTGGAAGTATGATAAACCTATATTTTAGAATAATTTAACAATGGTTTTAAAACTACTTTTTGATAATAAATTAATATTTTAATTAAATAATAAAATAATCATATTTAGAAAAATATTTTGGAAAAATGTACTTCATTTTTGTATTCTACACATTGAAAATTGTTTGGGTGGTGTTTTAGGATTTTTCGGAAATACTTGAAATTTTTATGAATAGCAGAAAACGATAATTCAAAATAAATGCTAAATAATGGATTAATTGAGTCATGTGTGATGTTATACTAATGTAATCCCACTTGGATCAGGATTAAATTATAAAAATACTATTTTTGGTCATGGAAGACTCAATATTCCTTCTTTTTGGAAGAATTAATAAACTAATTAATTTTATATTAAGAAAACCCTCTCTCCTCCACTATAAAAACACCCCTTCACTCCCTCTTTTCTCCACTCCTCTCAAGCTACAATAATTCTCTAAATTATGCCCAAATACCCTCCCAATATCCTTCCTTATGTCCAAGGATTTCTGTTCTTTAAAAAATACCAAAATCAAATCCCCTAAGAGGAGTCTCAAAGATAGGAGATCAAAGGATAAGAACCCTCTTTCGTTTTCAAGTGTTTTGTATTCATTTTTTAAGCTTTTCTGATGCCCTCTTCCCCATCACTTATCCAAAAGGAATTAAAGCCCCATAATCTCATATACTATGGATGATAATAATTTTTATGTAAAATTTCAAGCATCATGCTTCCCCTCCTCTCCGTCACATTCTAGAATTAAAATATTGCCCGTGATGTGTCAAATTACCAACATCATGGATAATGTGTTTTCAAATTGTTTTATCATTTTGTATCTGGTCATGAAACCATTTATGATATGGTTTAACCAGATTATTATATATGTTATATTTCCTATTTAATGTTCTGTAATCCTCATACACTCATGATATAAAACAATAATAAAAAACAAGTCAATTATGGGAAAAATTGTTAAATTTAATTCAAGTGTTTATCATTAATGTTTAATGAAAAGGTTTTCATTCACTCAAATTAACCAAATGAATTTTGAAACCATGTAACCTAATGGATGTCTACTATTGTTATATAACTTCAATTATAGAAAACCACATTCATCATACAATTTATTTGAACCTAAATACAATTGAACCGATCATTAAGACAAATGAAACAAACGGACCCGAAAAATGAAATTGATCATTGCAATCAATCAAAATGGGTATAAATGAACATAAAAATGATATACTGAATATTATACTTTTCTATATTTTTCTGGAACAATTGATTAATGAACCTAATTTTACTATATAGGTCATTAATATCAAGTGGAGAACACCAACAGACCAAAGGTAAGGGATCCTCTCAATTTCACCCTTATTCAAGATTATTCACTATGTTAGGATATGTTGTGTGTAATTATTAATTATGGTGTATTATTATGAACCTCCCCCATACATCCCTATTTATTTATAAGTGATTATAATTCCATTTCCTCTCTCACTAAGCCCCCTCAAGTACTCCTGATCCCATGCCGATAATCTGTAAAGAATTCAACCCGAACCTCTTTTTCCTTCAGGTTGTCTTATCTACCTTTCAACGAAAATGATTTCATCTTATAATTTCATGTGAACACTATAAATAATGTTTACATGTTCCAATTTTCTGAATCAAGACACTTTCATCACTCTCTTCGTGGATTTTCATGCTTTTATTAGATTCTCAACTCATTACTTCCCGATAAGTGAACCTGTTTTAAGGGAACACCCTGAATTCATTCCTATTATATAGTGTACTCTACCTGCTGTTTTAAGTAACCTTTGTCTTTATAAAATATGTATTTTTATTATGAAAACCCTCCAGGTTTACTTCTGGTTTTATAAAATAATATTATGCCGCTTTTCATTTTAACAGATATTCGATGTTTTCATAAACCTCACTAAAATGTTTTGACTCAAAGATTCCTAAAAACTATTTTTACATGTTATCACTTCAGTTTGTAATATATTTCCATTATTTATTCCTTTATACATTATTAATTTCTATTCATGATATAATTATTTTCATTCATGGACTCTTTTATGTTACGTCCCTTTTTATTATGCTTAATGGCGTGATTGTGTGCCCATTTCTTTCCATGGGTACTCTTATGTTTATGTATGATTGATTATGTGAGATTCTTTATGTGGAAAGCATATGCATGAATTAGCTTAGATGGGTGCGCCTAGATAGCACTCCAATGCATTGGGTAATGTTAATGTCTCATGAGAAGATTATGGGAAAACGGTCCGGGCGGTTAGCCTTGGCTTCTGCTTCTATGGGAAATGAGATTGGAGGTTAGCCTTGACTTGTACTAAAGTCATGTTTAAGTTGCTTCCACCTCTCAATTAAACTATGCTTTTATAATCTCATTATTATATGATCCCATTATTATTTTATTCAATGTCTTTATGTTCCCATGTTTATATTTTATGATGCCATGTGTTCTATGCTTCCAATGTCATTATGTCAAGCCTCCTAACTCATGTTCTTAAAGATTATTCTTACGTTATTACCCTTAATAGGATTTTTAGCTCATCCCTTTGTTCATGTGTTCCCCAGGGTACCCTATGAAGATTTAAGGGCTCAAAGAAAGTTAGGATCTTATTATGAAGATTAAATAAAGAAGTGTTTTTAGCCCCATGTTTTGTGATATATGTAACTAGTCATCCAATACACTAGACTTAACGATCCTTGGCTTGTAATCTGATGATGAATTATGTTAAAAAACATGAAATGTTATGTGTAAAAGGTTACGGTTGCTATAGTAGGTATCATAGCATGGCCTAGTTATTTTTGGAGATTAGAAATATAGCACCTTAGTGAGAACCTTAAGGATGGGAAAAAATATTAGAATGCATTCCCAAATTTTAGTGAGAATTGACTAAGTGGTTAATCAAGAAAATACATCCCTGTCTGGATACGAGTAGGTAGAGGCGGCTCTGGCATAGATGTATCCTAGAGGTAAAACCTGAAAACACATCTTTGAGCTAGACTCGAACGGGAAATGGTGAACGACAACGGGCCTTGCATCACTCTTGGTTACGACACTCCCATGGGATATGCTATGGTAGATTCATGAGCTTAGTACAAACCATTTTTATGGGAAAAGGCCATAATAATACAATTCAAGAAGTTGGTTGATGATAACCTAGATTTAACCTGAGGAATTATAAGTTTGGATATACTTCTTCTTTATAGGATTATCCTATTATGTTCAAAGTTTATTTGTTTCCTCAATAGATAAGTATTAAATACCTCTAATTATATGTTCTTTCTCGTAGTTAATGGTGGGAAATAGAGGAACATGTAACAATATCCAACATGATAGGCAATGTGATGATTTCCATAATGATATGCCTGAGGTGATGGAATCGGGTGCTCAAAACATCATGGAAATACTTTCCCAGCTGGCTCAAGTTTTGAATAATAACATGAAAAAAGGTGGAAATTCCACCCCCTCCAAGTAAAGAGAAAGTTTACATGGAATCAGTCATGCAGAAAAGGCCTCTCATGTTTAGCGGGTCTTCTGATCCCCTCCTCGCAGAACACTGGATTAACTCCATTGAAATGATTTTCTCTGTCCTCCTGTGCTCGATAGAATAAAAGGTGGTACTGGAAGTCTATCATTTTGATGGGGAAGCTGATCAGTGGTGGAAACTGAACAAGAATACAATGTCCCAAGAGGAAATTGATTCCATAGATTGTAAGGAATTCAAGAGGATGTTTTTGAAAAAATATTTTCCTCGAACCCTCCATATCAAGATGGAAAGAGTGTTCCTCGGACTCAAGAAGAAGGAAGATTAGTCCATTGGGGGTTTGAAGAAAAAATTACAATGCTTTCAAGGTACGCCTTTGGCTTTGTCATGAACACCAAAAGCAAGGTGGATAGATTCTTTAGCAGACTAAAGCCGAGTCTACTAAAAGTGTTGGTGATTCAAGACATCAACTAATATGAGGAGATTGTCTGTTGTGCCCTCAATGTTGTAATGGAGATTGGAGACTCTCAGTGGTCTAATGGGGCTAGTGACAAGAAAGATAAAATGAAGAACAACATGGGTGATTTATCAAACAAATACCATGATGGAAAGAATCCCAACATTCCCCTTTGAAAAAATTGTGGGAAGAGGCATCCTGGTAACAGTCTAAAGGGAACCAATAATTGCTTCAAATGTGGAAAGTTTGGTCATCTGGCCAAGAACTGCTAAAGGGGTATGAAAAAACATGATAATGTTGAATAATAAAGGAAGGTTTAGATAAACACTAAGCCTACAGTGCAATGTTATAACTTCATGGAGCTTGGGAATTATGTGAACAAATTACCTATGCCGAGGGTTGTCGGAGGCAATCGGCAATAACCTCCAAGGAAACAAGAATGATCTTATTCTATCACTACTACTGAGGTGGCGCCGGAAAATGATGTGGTGAAAGGTACGCTTGTTATTCATTCAGGAATAGTTAACGAAATATTTGATTCTGGTTCTATTCATTCTTTCATATCTTGCATGTTTAGTATAACTATTCAAACACCACCACAAAATTTGGAGGAAAAGTTATCTGTGAGAACAGCGAATCCAGCAATTATTGCATCCATGGTTTATAACTCCTCCCCCGTTAATGTTTGTGGACTGATCCTCCCTGTGAATCTTTTCATACTTCATTTAGTGGAATTTGATTCTATATTGGGCATGGATTGGATACGTTTGTACATATCCAATATCAACTGTCGGGAAAGGGAAATTACCCTTCACATCCCGAAGCATCCTCTGATTCTTTACAAGTGCAAGGAGGAAGATGAATCTCCTTTCGAATCATTGTCTAAAGTGGGGATATTACTTCATTATGAGCATGCATATCTAGATCAAATGATTGAGACGAAGGATAGAATCATGCTTGAGGAGATGCCCATCATGAGGGATTACACTGATGTATTCCCTGAATAGTTTCCTAGTCTTCCCCCTGACCGAGATGTTGAGTTCTCAATTGATCTTATCCCTGGATCTCTGCCAATCTCAAGGACACCCTACAGAATGGACACCGTAGAGCAAGAGGAGTTGAAGAAGTAGTTACAAGAGAAAATGGAGAAGGGTTTTATATTCCTGAGTGCATCACCGTGGGGTGATCCAGTCCTCTTCGTCAAGAAGAAGGATGGATCAATGCTCCTCTGTAGTGATTATCATGAGCTCAATAAAATAACTATAAAGAACAAGTATCCCCTTCCGTTGATAGATGACTTGTTCGATCAGCTACGCGGGTCCAGTTATTTTTCTAAGGTCGAACTTCGGTCAGGATATCACCAACTCAAGGTGAGGAAGGAATATATTCCCAAGACTGCCTTTTGAACAAAGTATGAACACTATGACTTCATAGTGATGCCCTTCGGACTCACTAATGCTCTAGAAATTTTCATGGATTTAATGAATAGAGTATTTAGATATTACCTCAAAAAATTTGTGGTATTCTTTATTGATGATATTCTGATATACTCCAAGAGCAAGGAGGAACATGAGGAGCATTTGAAAACTGTGTTAAATAAATTGTGAAGGGAGAAGTTGTATTCAATGTAATATAAATGTGAGTTCTAGATGGAGGAAGTATCATGCATGTGGCATGTTATCACCAACAAAGGGATATCTGTGGACCCTTACAAGATGATGGCAATTGAAGAGTGGGCCAGAACAACTTATCTAATGGAGATCCTCAACTTTTTGGGTCTAGCAGGGTATTTTCAACAATTCTTGAAGAACTATTCACAACTGTCAAACCCAATGATGAAGCTGACGTGGAAGGGAGTAATGTTTTTCTAGACACAGGAATGTGAAGACTGATTCAAGGAGTTTAAAATGAGGCTTATCACTGTGCCAATACTCACACTCCCTACTATAAGGGAACTCTTTGTCGTGTATAGTGATACTTCTAAGAAGGGATTAGGCTGTATTCTAATGAAAAATTATAAAGTGATAGCCTATGCCTCAAGGCAGCTGAAAATCCATGAGAAAAACTCTACAACACATGACCTGTAGTTAGCGGCTGTGATCATTGCCTTGTAAATCTGGCGACATTATCTCTATGGGGGGAAATGTGAGATATATACTGACCACAAGAGTATCAAGTATATATTCACACATAAAGAGCTTAATATGCGCCAGTGAAGATGGATAGACCACATCAAGGATTACAACAGCTCAATCCACTACCATCCTGGTAAGGCAAACAAGGTGGCAGATGCTCTACGTAGAAACGATCCTATATCATTATCAATGATGATAATTGAAAAGGATCTGATGTTCTTAGATTTGAATAGGTTGGAAATGGGAATCATTAAGGGAGGAAAATCATCAATCCATTCTCAAATGATTTCTCAACCATCCCTCATTGGGAAAATAAAGGTTGCACAAAGAAAGGATTTTGAAATTCAGAAAAGGGTGGAAGCTGTTAAAAATGGGAAATCCACTGATTTCAAATTTGATGAGGAAGGTGTTTTAAGATTTGGGACACGATTATGTGTAACATATGATCCAGAGATAAAGAATGAGATATTGAATGATGAACATAGCTTGACCTTCTCTATCCATCATGGGAGTACCAAAATGTATCGTGATCTCCAAGAACACTTCTGGTGGGATAACATGAAGAAGGAGATTGTGGAATATATATCTAGGTGCCTATTGTGACAGCAAGTTAAAGCTGAGTGACAAAAGTACAAAGGTATGATGTAGCCATTTCATATACCCATGTGGAAATGGAAAAAGTTTACTATGGACTTTGTCATGGGTCTCCCGAAGACGTCGAAGGGAAATAATGCAATATGGGTTATGGTTGACGGACTCACCAAGTCATCCCATTTCTTCCCTAGTTGGGAAGATCATTTTCTTGAACAATGTGAAATGTTATATGTGAAGGAAGTGGTGAAACTGCACGGTTTTCAACTATCAATTGTCTCAGACCGTGATCCAAGGTTCACATCTATATTCTGAAAGAGTCTTGAACATGCTTTAGGTACTGAATTGAATTTCATCACGGCCTATCAGCCCCAAACTGATGGCCAATCAGAACAGACTATTCAGATGCCTGAAGATAAGCTAAGAGACTTCTCTCTAGAATTCAAAGGTGGTTGGGATCAGCATCTCCCATTGGTTGAGTTCTCATACAACAATAGATTCCACTCAAGTATTCAAATGGCTCCGTATGAAGCCTTGTATGGAAAGCGATGTAGAACTCCAACCTGTTGTGATGAAGTTGGAGAAAGAATGCTACTTGGACCTGACCTTGTTCATGAGATGACAGAGAAGCTTCAAGTCATCCAGAAACACATCAAAACTACTCAAAGTCAGAAAAAGAGCTATGATGACAACCATCTAAGGGACTTGGATTTCAACATGTGAGATATTCTCTTCCTTAGAATATCTATATGGAAGAGAGTCATGCGATTATAGAAGAATGGGAAGCTAAGCCCAAGGTATATTTTCCCCTTTGAGATCCTTGACCACATAGGAGCCGTGTCCTATCGGCTTGCACTTCCACCGAATATGGATCGAATTCCTGATTTTGTCCACGTATCACTCTTGAGAATGTACATACATGATCCCTCACATGTACTAAACTCAGAGGTGGTGTAGCTGGAAGATGATCTCTCCTCTGAGGAGCAGCTAGTAAAGATTCTGGATCGGAGATATAAGGTTCTACACAACAAGACATCCCATCCTGTCAAAGTGTTGTGGAGGAACCATAATATTGATGAAGCAACATGGTAATTGGACGAAGCAAAGAAGGAAAAGTACCCACACCTATTTTTGTCTTAGTTTGTAAAATGAAATTTCGAGGGAGAAATTTCATAAGGGGGGAAGAATGTAACGACCCAAAGATTTTCAATGAAAATTCCCTTCTTATATTTATGTCATAAAACCACATGAAAGCACAAAATAATGAACTACTATGTGATAAGTGACCTTTAATCTTATGTTTTTCACTTCTGTGTTTGGAATTTCGAAAATCCGGCATACACGGTTGTGTTCAAGATGTTTTTTGGAGTCTAATAAAAAAATATAAATTTTGGTGAATAGTAAACTACCCTAATGAATAGTAACATACCATTATGAATAGTGATATACCCTAATGAATATTAACCTCAATTATGGTGGTATATAAATATTATTCATTTTTTATGTACAATAAACCTATATTTTAGATTAAGTTAATGAAGGATTTAAAACTAGTTTTTGATAATAAATTATTATTTTAATTAAATATTAAAATAATTTTACATAGAAAATTATTTTGGAAAAGTGGACATCATTTTTGGATTCTACACGCCAAAAAATGGTAAGGGTGAAGTTTTGTGATTTTTTTGAAATACATGAATGTTTTATGAATAGTTAACTGATAATTTACAATAAATGCTAAATAAAGGATTAATTGAGTCATGTGTGATGTTATTCTGATGTAATCCCACTTGGTTCGTGATTATATTATAAAATTACAGATTTTGGTCATGGAAGACTCTCTATTCCTTGTCTTGTGTGTAATTAATAAACTATTGAATTTTAAATTAAGAAAACCCCTCTCTCCTTCACTATAACCCCCCCCCCCCCCCCCTTCACTCCCTATTTTCTACACTCCTCTCAAGTTACAAGACTTCTATAAATTCGGCCCAAATACCATCCCAAGATCCTTCCCCATGTCCAAGGCCTCCTTGTTATTCCAAAAGACCAAAATCAAAGCCCCTAAGATGATTCTCAAAGAGATGAGATCAATGGGTAAGAACCCTCTTTCGTTTTCAAGTGTTTTGTATTCAATTTTCTTTCATTTTCTGATACCCTCTTCACCTTCCCTTATCCAAAAGGCATGAAAGCTACATAATATCATATATATTGTATGATAATCATGTTTATGGAAAATTTCAAGCATCATGCTTCCCCTCCTCTCCCTCACGTTCTAGAATTAAAACATCACCTGTGATGTCTCAAATTACCAACGTCAAGGATAATGTGTTTTCAAATTCTTTTATCATTTTATTTATGGTCATGAAACCATTTTTGTTGTGGTTGAAAAAGATTATTATATATGTTATATTTCCTATTTAATTTTTTGTAATCCACATACACTCATGATATAATACAACAATACAAAACAAGTCAATTATGGGAAAATTTGTTAAATTTAATTCAAGTGTTTATCATTAATGTTTAATGAAAAGGTTCTCCTTCAATATAATTAACCAAATCAATTTTGTAACCATTTAACATAATGTATGTCTACTAATGTTATATAATGTAAATTCTGGACTACCACAATCATCTTAAAATTTATTCGAACCTAAATAAAATTGTACAGATCATTAAAACAAATGAAACAAACGGACCCGAACAATGAAATTGAACCATGTAATCAATCAAATTTGTTATAAATGAACTTAAAAATGTTAAACATAATCTATTAATTTTAAATAAGGTTTTTGAATTATTGATTAATATACCTAATTTTACTATTCATGTCATTAATATCAAGTGGAGAACACCAACAGACCTAAGGTAAGGGATCCTCTCAATTTCACCCTTATTCAAGATTGTTCATCATGTTAAAACATGTTGTGTGTAATTGTAAATTCTGGGGTATGATTTCAAACCTCCCCCATAATTCCCTATTTATTTATAAGTAATGATAATTCCCTTTCCTCTCTCAATAATCCCCCTCATGTACTCCTGATACCATGCCGAAAATCCGTAAAGAGTTCTACCCGAACCACTTTTTTCTTCAGGTTGTCTTATCTTCCTTTCTACCAAAATGATGTTATCTTATCTTTTCATGTGAATAATATAAATGTAGTATACATGTTCCAAGTTTATATATCAAGACTATTTCATCAATCTCTTCAGGGATATGCATTATTTTATGTGATTCTCACCTCATTACGTCTCGATAAGTGAACTCGTTTTAAGGGAACACCCCGAATTCATTCCTATTATCAAGTGTACTCTACCTGCTTTTTAAGTAACCTTTGTCTTTATAAAATATGTATTTTTATTATGAAAACCCTCCTGGTTTAATTCTGGTTTTATATAAAATTATTATTCCACTTTTCGTTTTATGAGATATTCTATGTTTTCTTAAACCACACTAAAATGTTTTGACTTAATGATTCCTAAAAAATATTTTTACATGTTATCACTTCAGTTTATTATCTATTTTCATGAGTTATGACTTTATACATTATTAATGTATATTTATGATTTAATTCCTTTCTTTCATGGACTCTTGTATGATACGTCCTTTTTTATTATGCTTCATGACGTGATTGTGTTCCCATTTCTTTCCTTGGGTACTCTTATGTTTATGTATGATTGACTATGTAAGATTCTTTATGTAGAAATCATATACATGAAAAAGCTTAGATGGGTGTGCCTAGATAGTGATCCAATGCATTGGGTATAGTTAATATCTCATGAGAAGATTATGGGAAAATGGTCCGGGTGGTTAGCCTTGGCTTGTGCTACTATGGGAAAAGAGATTGGCGGTTAGCCTTGACACGTACTAAATTCATGTTTAATGTTGTTGCCACCTATCTATGAAACTATGATTATATAATCTCATTCTAATATGATCCCATGATTATTTTATTCAATTTTTTTATGATCTCATGTTTATATGTTATGATTCCAAATGTTCCATGCTTCCAATATCGTTATGTCAACCCTCCAAACTCATGTGCTTAATGTTTATTCCAATGATCTTTCCCTTACTGGGCTTTTTAGCTCATCCCATTGTTCATGTGTTCCCCAGGGTACCCTATGCAGATGTTAGGGCTCAAAGGAAGATAGGAGCTCATTTTGAAGATTAAATAAAGAAGTGCTTTTAGCCCCATGTTTTGTGATATATGGACCTAGTCTTCCAAGACACTAGACTTAACAATCCTCTGCTTATACTCTAATGGTGAATTATGTTAAAAATCATGAAATGTTATGTGTAAAAGGTTAGGGTCACTATATATTGATTATTTCGTATCAGTCACCATGATATATGATTAACGTGGTGAACTTTAGTGGTATTCCTAAGTCATCAGATAAGAGGAATATGGACTTTTATTCATGCACTCATTGAGAGGAACATAGAGGAAGGAAGATGAAGCTTTCTACATTTCAAGAAGAAGGGAACAAGAACCTTGGGGAATACATCTAATGGAGGGGAAGATGTTATCTATGTGGGGAAAAGGGTCATAGAGTTATAGACTGTTATGGAGTTCAATGACTTTTCTGTGGAGAACATGGGCATTACCCAAATCAATGCGCTGACCTAAGAGGTTACTTCTAAATCAAGGAATGACATATTCCATGCTAATCATTGAAGAATATGGATTGAAGGGATTATGTATTGGAATTCAAGAATAATTTTTTTGAGGTAAATATTTGGTATGTTGAAATATCTACCTATTTGTCAACATTGTTTTTCCATAAGATTATGGAAATTATTTTAAACCTTTTCAATTTGATTTATTCTTATTTAATAAAATTTAGACATATTGGGAGATATCCATTGTCGTTTTACAAAATGACTCACATTCGAATTTGAGATTGTAGAGGGTTATAATCTCCTATTCGAATAAAATTTAGACATGTTGGGAAATTATTTTAAACCTTATCAATTTGATTTATCATTATTTAATATATTTAATCTTATTTGGGGTAATAATATTCTAAATTATAAATTGTTATAAATAATTACTTATGTGTTGTTAATTTTCCATAATTGGATACAATATGACATTTTAGACTATATTAATTTCTTTTTATAATTTTTAAATAATTTTTTTGATTTTTAGACAATTTAATAATAATTATGTTTATAAAATATCAGTAGTGTCAATTTTGAATTTATTAATTTATTTTATTTTAAATAAAATCCACACAGGAGATATGTTCGAACCAAAATATTTAATAGATTCCAAAAATGTCATATTTATCAATAAAATTTGTCAAGAACATTAATTAGTTAATATATTATTTATTTTAATATTTTTAAAACCATTTATTTGTTTTTTTTCTTAATAAAATAAGTACTACAAATTTTTTTTATAATTATTTAATATACTTTTTTTGCATAAAAATTAAAAATAAAATACTATGATGAATATATATCCATTAGATTTCATAAGAATACTTTTAGCCAAATTTATCTTCTAAAACAACTAACATTTAAAATGTTATCTTTATTAAAGAACGAAGGTGACAACTTTGACATCTTTGAAAATAAAATACTATAAATGTAATAATCTGTTTTCTAAGGCTAAAAATGGTCCACAATTTGACCCTTGGATTCTTATGGTATATATATACTCTACGAATAATGTTTTTTCAAGTTTATGGTCCTTTGATGGGTATTATTATTTTAATAAAACTATATTATTGATTTTTTCACTAAATAAATAATTTCTCCATCACTAATGTATAAGCTATTAAGTTAATTATATATTTCTTAAAAAATAACAAATAAATTATCATGATGAATAAAAACATTTTATATTTTAAATGAGTATTTATAATAGAATTTATATTATGTATAACCTTATATTAAATATACATTAATTATTAATGTATGAGTGAGACATATTTCACTTTCATTAAATAAAATAAATTAAAGGTATTAATCACATCCAAGTTGGTTCCAAAAGACACCATTTCGACTCAAGTATATTTTAGGACGAAATATAATCATCCAATTATATTAATACAAGTTTTAGGGTAATTTTATAATATTATTTTTACCCATAATTATTCGATTTACCTTTAACTGTTGTAAATAAAATTTACCATAGTTACTATTCATAATCCCTTAAAAGAAAAAGTAGCCTATTAACATAATTTGGACCTACTGGTTCCAAATATAGAATCCATTTTTTTCAAATTCAAAACACTGAAGTTGTAGTATTTAATTTAAAATTAATCTCGCTGTTGAGAAAATAGGTTTTAAAAGTTAAAACATTGCAAAACATTGAAATGTTTTTACCTATGAATTAAATGTAAAATTAATGAAAATGACATAAATTATATTAAATGGTAAAAATATATTACATTTATACATTAAAAAAATTAAATAACATATTTTAACCATTTAAATTTATTTGATGAAAAATGTTGTTTAAAATTTAGCGTATTTTTTCTATTCATCAAAAAAATAAACTTTTCATAAAAATATAAAAAATTTACCCCAAGTAAATTTTTATATCCTAATTACAAGGAAGAAGTTTAATTTGTCAAATTAAATTTACAAGCTTGTAAAAAAAGTTTATTTAAAGTGGGTGCGCCATCAAAAGGAGGCAAAACTGTATTTTTTAAATAATATTTATTTTACCTGAAAAAATTATTTTTTTCTCAAACCATGTTGTAGAATATGTGTAAAAAGAATGATATTATAATAAAATTCAAAATGTGTTTAATAATATGCATAACAGCTAGTTCATAATAACAATATATCGTTGTTTATTGAAACTTGATATTGCGTACAACAGACACTTTTGAGGAAGGTTTCTCTTTCATGCAACACAAGCCAAGAATAGTGTGTGCATATACTAAAAGATAATACGGTGTTTCGTATCATGGTGTAGCGTAAAACAAAAGAGATCAATGTAATTAAAAAGAATATTTTTTCTAACATCTTTGGGTGTTATATTCTACCCCACGTAAATTAATTTCGCACTCAAATTTCGTTGGGGTTATTAAGCCTTTACTGCTTGAAAGTTTCTTTCATAAAATCCCACACTGTAAAAAGTAATATTAAAACATAATTTTGAAAAGGTAATTTTAGAAACATAATGGAACCCAAAGTAACTTAGCACTGGGTTTCCACATAGGAGATTATAGGTGAAAATATGGATATAGAAGAGAAATCTAACCATCATGTTCTGATGAAGAGTGGTAGAGAACATGGCTATAATGAAACCAACAATCAAAAAGACGTAAATTTGTGATGAAATATGGTATTATATAATTCATTGGATATGAGGGTAATAGGAAAACGTTTTTGGTTTTCAAGATCATTTCCCTAATGTTGATGAATTTTTTCATAAGGAGAAATAATTACTTGATTTCTGTGTAATATCACCCTTTTTCATTCCATGAACAATTTCCAATTCATCTATTATTTAAAGAAATGAATTTGAATTTTTCATTATTGAATTATTAGCAGATCAGGCTATAGAATGAAAGGTCATTCTATATTTTTCTATCACAAAAAAGGTTATCATAAGATATTAAATATGCATAAGTCCATCTATGGTGAAGTTAATTGTATATGGTTCGAAAAATAGACTTATAATTCATCTATCACACCACTTAATAACATAAAACTAATTTCTAAAAACCATGGACTTCCTGTAGTCTAGTGGTAGGTGATAAAGTTGTGTCGCACATCAGATGTGGGTTCAATTCCCGCAGCCTTGTCCAGCGTGATGGGTTTTCACCCATCCTATGGGTTGTACTTTTTCAAAAACTATACTATTATAATAATTCAGAAAAAATATTAAAAATATCTATCCTTAAACAATACCATCTGATGTCTAACTTAATCCATTCCGATCATTATGATTATACAAACTACTTCTATCCAACCTCACATTACACATATGACAATTACCAGAATGGTCATATAACAAGCATGTGAATGCCATCATATACACCACACATATCATAAGATATATCTTGTTGGTTACATTCCAAACATTTGAATACCTTAATCGTGTATTCTTTTGAAATGTGAATTACCAAAGAACCATAGTGAAAACATGAATGCTTTTAAATGTTAACTCTTTCCACATAGAAAAATCTAAAAAATTCTTTATTCTCAAAATATGATATCACTTTTTCCTTATATCAATAACGAGCTCATTAATACTATCAAACATTTTATTTTCTCCTTATCCCTTTATAATGCGCATATCACACTTCCAGTCATGTCTATCTCATGAGATATAAATCTATACCAAATGAATTGGAGAGAGATATAGGTCCCACAAATATCATAATGAAACCATTCATATGTGTTCCATAAAATCATAAATCATACATCATAAAAAAACCCATGTAATAGAGTATGATTCATAAATATCATGTGATCATAACATAATCCATATCAAAGAAATAGATATCATTTCATCATAAGAAAATTCAAACCATGTAAATAATAGGGAAATTATACTTGAAACATAAATATATTAAATAATGTCATCTTACATGGAATATAGTTTTGATAAGTACATTAATTGAATTATTGAGGAAAATATCTTTTCTTCTTCAAAATCATATTTTTTCTCAAAATTCAATGAAATTTTAAAAGAAAAGGATTTTTTTAAAATAAAAATGAAATTTTGTAGAGGAATCTTCATGGAAATAAGGTGTTATTAAATCATAAAACCCTTTCATGCCGAATAACATAAAAAACATTATTCTCGTAATTTTGCCAAAAAAGTAAAAAAAGTACCTCGTATGGTAAACAAAAGAAATATTCCTTGCATAATATGTGGTAAAAAGGGTAAAAATGACTCTAAACATACAGGGAAGTACAGTAAACGTTTTATGAAAACATGTTTTTAGAAAACATGGATATGAATGATAAAAATATTCCTAGTAAATACTTACGAATAAAAAATCCCGGATAAGAACGAGATTAGAATAATTATCCCTTACCTTATGTCCAATTTTTTCCATTCGTGACCGAAACTCATGTATAATGATTTAAATAATTTCGTTGACTTATTCCAGAATTATTTTGATTTTTATGAAATAATATATGATTCACTTATGAAATTATATTACCCATTCATTTGAAAATTCCATGTTGATGCAACGTTTTGGGTAATAATCATTTCATTTACCATACGTGTTTGGACTTGTTTTTATTGACATTATGATGATTTACATACTTATAAGTTGTAAAACATGATTTATATATCATATATACATTCATTATATAAATAATAGATAGATAAATGAAATGAAATACAACGTTTATTGAGACTCTAGGTCGTACGTACGCATGAACGATGTTTTCCTTTACTTATTTACTTGAATGGAAGTAGGTAGATGAAATATATATATATATATATATATAAGTAAATTAAGTAACATTATTATGTCACATATCTAATTATTTTTAATTATATATACATTATAATCATTCTTGAATGGTGAACATGGAGAATGAATCCCATCACGTCGTGGATACGGTAATCCGTACGTACGCACGAGCGATGGTATCATTCCCATAATTATGGAATGAAATTGGAGTGGATGATATAATATCTAAGAATCTGTATGATGTTCTAATAATCATATATAGATATTATTTCCATATTTATACCCATCTATGTATGGTGGTGGTGGAAAAATATATTACACCACAACGTGTAGACGGTAAGCCATACGTATGCACGCGTGATGATTTCGTTTTTCGTAGGATAGATATAAGGTGAAATAGGGTTGTTTCATATTTATAATAACATAGTATTATATTATTTATGATGATGTTATTAATTTATAAATAATCAACTAAATAATAGGATGTAGAGGAAAATAGAAACATGAAAGAATCGGTAGAAGAGATTACATCTTCCCTGACATGCCTCTTTTAAACATCCTCTTAGGGCACTAGAGATGGTCTTTTGAGAAGAGAAAAAACTCTATAATAGAACTAGATAGGTTGAGAATAATAATTGGAAGGGTTTTTCCGATCATGAAGGCTCAAGATTGAGTGAATAGGAGAGGGAAGGGGTGCCCTTTTATAAGAGAGGAGAGGGGCACTTTTGGAAACCTACAAAATATTATTTTATAATAAACTCCAACCCCACCTAAAAACCTCCAAAATGTTTCAAGTTAGAATATGAGACGAGATATGGTTGTAATGGAACCTTACAATAAAATTTAGACATGTTAGGAAATTATTTTAAACCTTATCAATTTGATTTATCCTTATTAAGTCTATTTAATCTTATTTGTGGTAATAATATTTTAAATTTTAAATTATTATAAATACTTACATTTGTGTTTTTAATTGTCAATAATTACATACTTTATGCAATGTTAGACCATATAAATATTGTTTTATAATTTTTAAACATTTTCTGTGTTTTCTAAACACTTTAATGATATGTTATTTTTATTTAATATCAATAGTGTCAATTTGGACTCTATTAATTTATTTGAATTTAAATATAATCCACACAAAAGATATATTCTAACAAAAATATTTAATAGATTCATTAGATTTCATAATCCTATAAAACAATTTATAGATAATTAATTAGTTCATATAATATTTTTTTTAATTTGTTTAAAATAATTTATTTGATATTTCACATAATAAAATAATTACTACAACATTTTTGTATAATTATTTAATATACTAATTTTTTGTATAAAGATTAAAAATAAATTACTATTATGAATATATATCTAATATATTTCATAATAATACTTTCACTAGAATTTATCATCTTAAAATCATAACATGTAAATTTTTATATTTATTGAATTAGGAAGGTGACATCTTTGACATCATTAAAAATAAAATTATATAAGTGTCATCATTTCTTTGATAAGGCTTAAAATGGTCAAAAATTAGTCCATTGGATTTTTAGGGAATATATATACTCTAACAATATTTTTTGGTCATGTTTCTGTTCCTTTTGATGGATATTATTATTTTAATAAAAACTAAATTATTGATTTTTCACTAAATAAATAATTTCTACATCATTAATATATAAGCTATTAAGGTAATTATATATTTCTTAAAAATCACAAATAAATTTCCATCATGAATAAAATAATGTTATATTTAAAATGAGTATTTGTAATCACATTTCTATTTATTATAACATTAAATTAAAAATACTTTAATTATTAATGTTTGAGAGAGACATATTTCACTTTCTTTAAATAAAATAAATTAAAGGTCTTAATCACATCCATGTGGTTAAAAAAAGATACCATTTAGACCCAAGTATATTTTAGGATGAAATATAATCATTCAATTGTATTAATAAAAGTGTTAGGGTTGTTTTATAATATTATATTTACCCTTTATTACCAGATTTACCTTTAACTATGGTAAATAAAATATATTGTGGTTACTATTCATAGTGCCCAAAAAATAAAAGTACTCTATTAAAATAATTTGGACCTGTTGATTCCAAATAAGGAATCCATATTTCCATATTAAAAACACATAAGTTGCAGTAATTAATTTAATATTAATCTGGTAATTGATAAAACGAGTTTTAAAAGATAAATCTTTACAAAGGATTGAAATATTTTTATATATGAATTCAATGTAAAATGAATGATAATAATATAAATAATCTAAAGTGGTAAAAATATATTCTATTTATACTTTAAAACCATTCAATATTATAATTTATCCATATAAACTATCTTGATGAAAAAAGTTGTTTTTAATTAAAATTTAGCATGTTTTTACTATTCAACAAAATATGAAAGTGAAAATAAAAATATTAAAACAATATCCAATGTAAATTTTTATATCCTTATTTGAGATGAATATGTTTATTTCGTCAAATTGAACTTATAAATGTGTCCAAAAACTAGATTTAATGTGGTTGGGCCATCAAAAGGCAGCAAAACTGCATTTTTAAAAAATAATTATTTTACCTGATTTTTTTTTGTTCTCATATCATGTTATAGAATATGTGATTGATGAATTATAATGTTATAAAATTTAAAATGTGGTTAATACAATTCATAATATCTAGTTCATAATAATATTATATCAATATATAGTTGTTTAGTGAAACTCGGTATTGCTTCAACACACGTTATTGAGGAAGGTCTCTCTTGCATGCAACACAAGCCATGAATAGTTTTTGTGTATACTAAAAGCTAATACTATGTTTCATATAGTGTAAGATTATAATGGTTTAGTTTACGACACAATATTTCAATTAAATTAAAAATAATATTTCTCATAAAATCTCGGGATGTTACATTCTACCCTCCTTAAAATGAATTTTTCCCTCAAAATTCATTGGGGTTATAAATCGTTTACTACTTGAAAGTTTCATTCATAGATGACTACATCATAAAAAGTAATTCTAAAACATAATTTCAAAATTGAAAACTTGAAAAATAATGATCTCCCAAATTAACTCAGGACTAGGTTTCCATATAGGAGTATATAGGTGAAAATATGGATATAGAAGAGAAATCTAACCATCATGTTATGATGAAGAGTGGTACAAAATATGGCTATGAAAAATCCAAAAATCACAAATCCATAAATTTGTGATGATCTACGGTACCGTATGATTCATCGGATATGAGGGTACTAGGAAAACATTTTCTATTTTCAAGATCAATTCCCTAAATTGGATGAATTTTTGCATAAGGATAAATAATAAGTTGATTTCAGTGTAAAATCATCATTGGTCATTCCATGAACAATTTCCACTTCATCTCTTATTTAATGAAATTATGTTGAATTCCTCATTCTTGATGTATTTTTAGATCATGCGATATAATGATAGGTCATTCAACTTTTCTCTATCATTAAAAAGGTTAGAATAAGATATTAAATATACATATGTCCATCTATAGTGAGGTTAATCGTATATGGTTCCATAAATGGACGTATACTTCATCTATCATATCACTTAATAAAATAAAACTAATTTCTACACACCAGGGACTTCCTGTAGGCCAGTGGTAGGCAATAAAGGCCTGTCGCACTTCGGTTGTGGGTTCGATACCGGCATCCTTGTCTGACGCGACGGGTTGTCGCCCGTCCTATGGGATGTCATTTTTCTAAAACTACACTAGTATAACATTTCATAAATAATAAAAAAGTTCTAGACTTAAACAATACTATCTAATGTCTAAATTAATCCATTCGAGCATTTAGGCTTATCCAAAATACTCTTGTCTGATCTCATAGTATAAAGAAAACGATTTCTATAAAGGTCATATAACAAGTATGTCAATACCATCATTTATCCCACATATATCATAAGATATATCCTGTTAGTCACATTCCAATCATTTTAATAACATCATCATGCATCCTCTTGAAATAAGATAATAACATAAATTACTATAGAACCTTAGTGAAAACATGTATTCCGTCGAAATTAAACATTTCCATACATCAAATATAAAAAAAATTATATATACTGATACAATGATATCACATTGTCCTTTTATAAATCCTGAGCTCATTAATACTATCAAATATCTAATTATCCCTTTACCCCTTCATTTTGGGTATACCAACTGTTTTCCAAAAATATTTCAATCACTTTTCATGGTTACTGGTGCAATACATTTACTAAAAACCAATACATAGATATTCCAATATTCTATAATTCTATAAATGATATTCCACAACAGTATTTTGGAACCCCGTTACATATACACTTAATCATTCCGCCACTTCATTGTCATATTCAAAATCCCCAATATTGAACGCTTGTGACTTCCATTTTTACTTTTCCGTAAGAGTTTGTTGATGTCGATCATCACTAACCCTTGGATTAGGGAATTGGTTATCTTAATGCCCCATTTCCTTGCACTTGTAGCATTGAAGTGTTGGTGGTGCATTCTCTGTAGTTTTTTCTCTATTCAAATCATTAGCTACCTTTATCCCATTACATCTACACTCAGCAGGTCGATGACCTTCTGTTCCACACATAAAACATATTCTAGTCCCTTTATGACAATCTCCACCATGCATCTTTCCACACATTGAGCATAACGAGACATGCATCTTTTTTTCACCATTATTTTGAGATTTTTCCTTGAACTCTATCTTTCGATTCTTTTCTAGACCATAAGATGGATATGTAACACCAACTTAAAGTTCTACCTTGATATCACAATGCACAATTTTTTCATATCAACTAATGTATCTTATAGTTAATTCCCGTCGAAAAATTGGTTTTAAGCCACTAAAAAATAGATCAACTTTACTTTCAGGTTTGATGCTAAATCTAGATCCATACCATGAAAGCCCTGTAAAATTTTCTTCAAATATCTCAACAGAATCATAATACTTTTGCGTAAGCAAAATGAACTCATTTTCTATCATTTTTCGAAGAAAAAAAGGGAAGCACATATTGAAAAACATGTTCCTGAACTCATCCAATTCCATGGATTCAATTTCATCCTAGGGCCTTGTATTCGTAATTAGATTCCACCACTGGTCTACTTCACCTTCTAAATGGTAAACAACTAAAATTAATTTTCATGTTCTGAAAAACGAAGTATGGAAAATATCTATTCAATGGTACTGATCCATTATTCTGCAATAAGTGGATCAGAAGACACATTGAAAAAAGGTGTATGTTTCCTCATAAGGACTCAATAGAATATTGTTCCCTTCTCTTCTCATTTAGAAGTCCAGAATGATTCATAGCTTTTCTATGTATAACAATAATATTTTTCACTCAATATCCCATAACATTGGTTTGTTTTGGAGTAAAATCAATGCATTGTCCATTACATTGATCAACATGGTTCCTTCAGGTTCCGTCCATCATCTAAAACCCCAAAAGAATATTGTGAGAGGAAAAAATCATGCTTGGAAAACATCATAATAAAGGGGGAGTACCTTCAATGTATAACATCATAGGTTTAATTCTATGATCTTTAATATAATTCTAGGACAATAACCTATACATATACATAACCTTAGAGACATCCCTATACATACCTTATAAATATCTCTAGGGATCTCACTAATGATTTCACATCCTAGTTTTCAATGGATAACTAAACCATTGCTCTGAGTCCAAATGTAGACACCCAAATCTTGACATACATTGAAATTAAATTTGTTTTGTGGAATACTTAATACATGACATAAACAGATGCCTAAAGATAGTATTAGTTTAGAGTCTTTGGAAACTCGGAATATAATCTTCTAATCATGGTGAAAGATCTTCAACATCTCCCATAAATATCTTCCCCTTTTGTTCTCTGACCGAAAACCATTCTTTAAATCATGGGGAAAAGAAAACATAAAAAGGGTGAGATCAAATACTTAGTTAGGGTAAAAATGGAGAACATAAAACAAACCATATACATTTGAACTTAACAATATGAACATAATGTTTAAACATCAAAATCTTGAGTCGTGAAATAAATCATGGATGTACGTAATGCATATATCTTAAAGGAACATTAATCGTGATAAAATTGCATCAGAATAAAACATGGAAATGAAGAAAACTATTAATAACAGGATATGATTTCCATAGTATCCAAGGCATTGCAGCCAATACCATCATAGAGGACAATGTCAATTACTGAACCGGGTTTACTTGTCGTTCCAGCCATGTTTTACTGAATCTTATTTACTTTCCACTCCATCCATGTCTATATCATTAGATATAAATCATTACCCAATTCATTTGAGGGAGATATAGTTCCCACCCATCTCATAATGAAACCATTATTATTTGATCCAACAAATCATATATCATATAGCATTGCATAACCTATGTAATAAAATGGAATTCTTAAACAACCTACTATCATAACATAATCCTTATAAGATAAAAGGGATTCATAAGAATAATTCCATCCAAAAAGAATCAAATAAAATTAATAATACGGATATAAACATAACCCTATATCATATTAGATGGAAAATAATTTTGATAAGACACTTGAAATGAATTTTTGAGAATAATATCCTTTATTCTTCAAAATAATCTTCTTTTCTCAAAAAGTCGTGCAATTTTAATAGAAAATAATTTTATTGAAAATAATCATGAAATATTGTAGAAGAATATTCATGAAATTAAGGTGTTATAAAATCTCAAAAATCTGTTCATTCCGTATAAGTCATAAAAAATTATCCTCATAATTTTACCGGAAAAGTAAAAAAGTACCTCGTATGGTCAACAAAAGAAAGATTCTTCCATACAATGTGGTAAAAGTAAAAAAGGGTAAAAATGAATTTAAACATATATATATGAATAGTAAACATTTTATGAAAAAAGTTTTAGAAAACAAGGATATGGTTGATGAACATATCCCTAGTAAATACCTACGAATAAACAATCCCAGATAAGAATGCGATTTGAATAAGTATCCCTTACCATATGTCCAATTTCATCTATATATGTATGAGAATCATGTATAATGGTTTTAAAAAAATTATTAACATGTAATAGAACCATAATAATATTTATGATATCATATATGATTCACTCATGACTTTATATTACCCGTTCATTTGTCAATTCCATGTTAAAGCAGTGTTTTTGGTAAAATTCTTTCATTTATCGTACGTGTATTCACTTGTAATTATTCATATGATTACATAGATCATGATTAATTACATAAATAATTTAAAAAAAGAATTATATATCATATGTACATTCATTATATAAAAATATAATAGATAAATAAGTGAAATTAAATACACAGTTCATGGAGATGGTAGGTCGTACGTACGCATGAACGTTGTGTTCCTTTCTTTATTGACAACAATGGAAGCAACTAGATGACATATATATATATATAAATCCAATAGCATTATTATGTCATGTATATCATTATTATTCAATATATATACGTTATAATCATTCTTGAATGGTGAACTGGGAGAAGAAATCTCATTTTGTCGTGAAGATGGTAATTTGTACGTATGCACGAGCGATGATATCATTCCCGTTAATATTGAATGGAATTGGAGTGGATTATATAATATCTCAAAATTAGTATGATGTTATAATAATCATATATATTTAGTATTTCCACCATTATACCCATCCAAGTATGGTGGTGGTGGAAAAACAGATTACACCACGGCATAGAGATGGTAAGTCGAACGTACGCACGCGCGGTGATTTCATTTTTTGTAGGATGGATAAAGGTTTAAATAGGGTTGTTTAATTTTTATAATAACATATAATTATATTAGGTATACTGATGTTATTACTTTATAATGAAACAACTAAACAGAGTATGTAGAATAAGAAATAAACATGAAAGAATATGTAGAAGTGATTACCTCTTCCTCGACGTGCCTCTTTTAAACATCGTCTTAGGGCACTAGAGATGGTATTTTGAGAAGAAAATAACCTCTATAATAGAACTAGAGATGTTGAGAAGAGGAATTGGTAAGGGTTGGCTGATCTTTAAGGCACAAGATTGAGTGAAGAGGAGAGGGAAGGGGTGCCCTTTTATAATAGAGGAGAGGGGCACGTTTAGAAACCTACAAAATATTAATTTATCATAAACTAAAACCCCACATAAAAACCTCAAAAATGACTCATGTTTGAAGATGATATGGGATTTAATTTTAATCTCATATTCCAATAGAATTTGGACATCTTAAGAAATTATTTTCAACCTTACCAATTTGATTTATCCTTATTTAGTATATTTTATATTATATGTGGTAATAATATTCTAAATTTAAAATTGTTATAAAAACGTACTTATTTGTTGTTAATTGTCCATAATTATATAATTTATGACATTTTAGACCAAATAAATTTCATTTTATAATTTTTAAAAAATTTCTGTGATTTTTAAACAATTTAATAATATGTTATTTTTATAGAATACCAATAGTGTCAATTTTGACACAATTCAATTATTTGAAATTAAATAAAATCCCCCCAGAAGATATATTTGAACTAAAATATTTAATAGATTATTTACATGTTATACTCATTTAGAAAATTTGCGAAGAAAAATAATTAGTTCATATAATATTTATTTTAATACGTTTAAAACCATTTAATTGATATTTCTCTTAATAAAATAATTTCTATAACCACTACCACAAAACTAGGCAAGGCAGGTGCTGGTATTTATCAGCACTAACGGAAAATCATTGATAAAGGGGTAGGCCTTTATCAGCGCTTTAAATATCCCTTTATCATCACTTTTCTTAGCGCTAAAAAATGTTACATTTATCATTGCTTTTCTTAGCGCTGATAATGTTTATTCTATACATTAAAAAAAACACATGTTATAACTATATATATATATAATTAAATATTTATAAGATTAATAATATATATATTTATTATATTTATAAGATTTATAAGAATTATTAATTCATTATATTTATTAGATTTATAAATTCATTATATTCAATATATGTATTTATTATATTTGCTTATATTTAATGTATTTGTTTTATTTATAAATATATAATACTTTTTAATATATATGTATAATTAAAATTATTGAATATATCTGTGTTTTCCAATGAATTGGGGTGAATGAATATATCATGCGTATATATATGTGCATGAATAATGTTCATTTATAGAATATAATTACATATCACATTGATGTGTTATTGATTTATAATTCATTATGTTACCCATATAATATATATGTTCTGAAAAATGATCACTTATAATTAAAATTACATTATATTTAGAAAAAATATATATATATATTATTATATTTTCAGTGATATATATATATACCTTTTAAATAATTTTAAAAGTATATATAAAAATTTATTTATTTAGAGTTATAATTATTACTAAATATATATATATTTGTAATAAATATTATTTTAAATAAATATATAATAATAATAAAAAAATTATAAAATTAATATAGTTATTAGTGCTTTTATTAGCGCTGAGAAAGTCCAACCTTTATCAATGCTAAAAAAGCACTGATAAAGGTCGTCTTTTTCAGCACTTTTCATTTTAGTGTTGATAATGACCCCATTTATTTGTGCTTTTAACTAGCTCTAATAAAGGTCCATATAGGATTTATAAAATCCACTGGGTCCTCCTCCTCCTCCAAGCACCCTATAATGCTTTCGCGAAAGCCCTACTCTGCACCGCTGCCTCCTCTCCGCCGCGGCCACCACCTCCTTCTCCTCCTCCTCTGTCGCGGCTGTTGCCTCCTCCTCCTCCTCCTCCACCACTGCTCTTCCTCCTCCTCCTCCTCCACCGTATATCCTCCTCCTCCTCCACCACTGTGGATCCTACTCCTCCTCAACTGCGCCGTCCTACTCCTCCTCCACTGGTGCCTCCTCCTTTTCCTCCTCCTCCTCCTCCTCCGTCTACTCTGCTTCCTCCACTGCCTGTGCTGCCTCCACTACCTCCGAGCTACCTCTACTACCTCTTCTGCCTCTGGGATACCTCAACTCTACCTCTGTGATGCCTCTGCTATCGACTCCTCCTCCTCCTCTGCCACAGGGTCCCCCTCCTTAAAGTGAGTAAAATTGAATTTGCATGAATTAATTATATTGGAATTAATTGTCAATATTGAGATTAATTATGATTTGGCGTGATTCTTGTGTGTGATGCTTGTGTTTGTGATAGTTCATCAAGATTTGGGGTGTAAACCGTATGACTATTACATTTATAGAATCCAGAATAAGCAGTGTAATTAGATTCCTCAAGCGATTTGGTTGGTTAATGATAAAAGAAAGTTATGCCTCATCGGTTTATATTAATGAATGAGTAAAATTATATGGCTTGAGAGATACAGGATCTATTTATAGGTACATCCTATGATCCAAAAGGGATAGGACTTAACTGAATGACATATATAGGTCGTTTGAGGGTTCGTTGGGATATTTAAGTGTCGTTGATGGTTTGGGGTAATTAATGAGTTTTGTGGTTTGAAGAATCCCCTCAATAAGTGAATTGAAAATGGTGATATGCAATTTGATCTTAGTAAAGTCATGACCAGATTAGATTTTTTATTATACTAAGAGTAGGAGTAATCCCATCAACCATTCTACAATTTGGTATGGTGAGTAGATGCAGTAAAAATTGGAAACATATTATTACTAGATTGAAAAGGAAATTTAGTCATGTTTTATATATGTATTTTACCAATATATTTATTTAATACATTATCATATATGAGTTAGCGGATCATTAAATGTGAGAAAATATGAAAAATTTATGTTTTTGTGTGGATAACAAGTGTCCCAGAACATGGAGGATGTGATTTCACTATTATGGGAGTGTTCCAAATGACGATGTTCAATCTAGTGTAAGATATCACACCATAGTAGGGCTGGTGTAACTATGAACGGTTTGAGATGTAGGAGAGAAATATTTTAATATGGAACATTTAACTATAATGGATGTCTCTAGGGGAATAAGAAGAGGTAATTTAATTGGGATACTTAGCTCAAGAAAATAATTGTTGCACTAGTTTGGGGTTCAATGGTATTATTATGTAATGAAAATGGTAACAGTATAATAGTGTTATTTCATACTATAATATATTGTTCATTAGTAATTGGTGTATCATTGTATAAAGGGACATTTCAGACCATGAAAAAACTATAATGGTCACACCATGAATGGTATTCCATAGATATTGGTAAATATGAGCAGATATGAATCACATTTCATGATATGTTATGTTTGGCCATAAAGGTGGGGAAGGATCTTTCAGATTTAGTTTGTAAGTCATTTGGAATTAGGATTCATTCCCTATGGAAATAATTCACATAAAAGAACATATAATCTCTATAAATATAATGTTACATGACCCGAATCAATGATTTTTTTTCAATGAAGAATCCTTCTATTACCCAACCATTCAATCCATGGATTGTTACAATGATGGTTTAGTTAACAGTTTAGGAGAATAATTGGGGTGCACACATAATCCAAATTCTATTGGAAGTTGTGGCCGATGAAGGGGAAATCGATGAACATATAAATTTAGATCATTATATCGTGTACATGGGACTATATGGTGATATCCTTACTTCATTCATTATTTGTATTGATAATAAAACAAGAAAAAGTTTTAGGACATCATGAACACTAAGGATAAGAAAATTTATAACAAGAGTTGTTCTACTATTTAATTATCCCTTGATCCATGTGAGTTATTTCATTGAATTACTATCATCATTCTACCATCATTATCAAGATCCTTCTTTCACTATTCAGTATTTGAAAATGCGTTTAGATTATGAGTTTTTCATAACCATTGATTCACCCCCACCTTTAATTAGTTTTCTACTCTCACCTAGTTTTTTCTCTTGTATGTGTGGGTAACTATCCATCCTAGTTGTAGTTGGGTGGTTGAAATTATGATTTGTTCACCATTATGACTTGTTCATGATTTTTTTGTGAAATTGTCATATTGTATAATGGCCATTATAAAAGTTATAGTATTTAGAAGGTTGGATTTGAATTATTGTATTGAGAGAGAATCAGGTAAAGCTTATGGGATACGAGATTATAAAACATATGATTGATATGGGTGGACATCCACAAGTAAAAACGAAATAGATTTTCTAAGGAAGAATGTGGAATTCATTTCCATTAATGTGATTAGATTTCTAACCATTTCCATTTTGCTTGTTTGTTGGTTTGTTTTACAGTGGAGATGGAATATATGGATTAGTAAGTGCTCGGTTGTGTTTTATATATAATGTTATATTTCTGGAGAGACTATATTATAGGGTATGGGTCTAAAAACAATAAAACTAAGATTAAAAAATTATAGTGGAGATCTACGAAAGGATTTTCGTATTTCTTATATATGTGATGGTTTTTCATCAGGCCCTGATAATACAACATGCTTATAATGTGATATTTCTATATTTATGTGGGATAATATTCTAGAGGAAAATCAGGATCCATGTTCCCCTTATATGTACACAACGGTAATGGATTATACCAATAGTGACCATTGTACAGGTATATGAGGGGTATATACTTGATTCATATTGGCAATGGTATTGGTGGGTTTGGGTCAAAAACAAGTTCCATGGTTCCCAATGGTATGGTATGTTAGGATACAAGAATGGATCCATGGTGACTGAGGTGTTTGAATATTAGGTGTCTAGATAAGATCCATGGTCCTCAAGGTATGGGTATTTAGATTCCTAAATAGGATCTATGGTTCTTGTGTATCAGTTTCTTATCAGCCCATATGAGATGCATAGTTCCCATGGTTTGGGTATGTTTGGGTTTCAGAAAATATCTGTGTTGTATGTGGTATGGTTTTATTTTCAGATAAGATTGTTTTTTGGAACCCATGGTTTAATGTATTTATTCTCACAGAATATATTGTTATTTGTTTTCTTATAAGTAACCATAAAACAATATTACATTATTTCATTCATAATGTGTGTTGTTTATTTATTTTCATTCATATAGATAAACCTAGTATATTATGATTTGTATTAGGATCCCCATTATTGGCGTCCTACTAATATTTTATCATTCAACCTACACAAGATCATTAGTGTATGTATGGACCTTATATAAGATTAATGATTATTAACACATATTATAAGTGATCATACAAGAGCAGGTTGATGGTATTATGTATAAAATGCCTAGGTGGGCCTTGTTTACCCTTTGCTAAGTCATCCAGACAATTACCATGACCCTCACTTATATCATATCTCATATTGGAGATCTCTTAATCCAATTATAAGGAGTAAATCCTCTATGTCACACTTCACCAATCCTTATATGTAATATCCTACTCATCACACACACCATGAATCTAATATATCCTTAAGATGGTGTTCCCCATCATATGTGATATATAAAACTATATTACCCATCTTCTTTAGGCCTAAGGCTCTAATACATACTAAAAAATCCTTAGAAAACCTAACTAGGCTATACATATCTCATACCAAACCTGATCCTCTCATAAACACAACTATAAACCTCACCTATATAGAGACAAAATCTTTGTTTGATCACAAAATCACAAACATTCAATAGAACCCTCACTCTATCTCTTGGTGGATCAAAAACACACTATTTATTTACCTAGGATTCTCTTGATTTCTATCCCTTTTACTGGAACACATATACTCATGCATGAATGGAAAATCATGCATAAATTGGAACATGGTTTTGTATTATAGGGTCCACCAACCTCAAAAATTGGAGTAACCCCCCCCCCCTCACAAATATCAACTCATCCTCGACCAAGACTATACATACCTTATCTAATCTTGTACCAATGATTGAGACCCAATCTCAAGGGAAAATTCCCAAATATTAATTATAGAAACTTATAATTAATTATTCACCTTAATATAATTAGGAATGACCTTTTAAAAACTAATTGGGAAACACAACACCACCTAATCCTCACAAAACATGGTTCTTTCATCGTATGAGGATAACCACTAGCCAATACAAACAAAATATACATCATCAGATTTGATTGGAAGATGATATAGTGAAATTATCAAACAAATCCTAGTTAATGTCATCCCAAATCATAGGGAAATAATGGAAAATAGTAATGGAGGAAGTTTGAGGGAAGAACTCACTAACGCACTATAAAACATTCCTAAGAACCACCCCTCACGAGGGGGGATCGAAGAGAGGAAGAGAATGGATGAATACCAAAAACCACCCAATATTTTCTATTAATGAGCATGCCCCACCTTTTTTTAAGTATCTAGCTTTTTATTTAAGCTATACTCATATTCCTTCTCCACTAACTTATATACCCATCCTTTGTATTTCGAATAGGATGAATATAGATAAAGATTGGATGAATGCCAATCGGTTGACAAAAGAGTGTGAATAAGGTGTGAAAGAGTTTATCACGTTTGTATAATATCATGCATATGACCCTTCTCAAATCATTTTTCTATGTTTACGTTGTTGTTATTCAAAACAAATTAGTCCATAGGAGTTGTAAGAACACTTGATTTGTCATGAAATAGATCAGAGTTATACATGTTAGAATAAACACGGGGAAACAACAAATGCAGGTAGTGGCTGGGATAACACTGTGTTTTATGGATCATATGATATGATTACAAGTATGAATAATTAAGACGACCGTATGAAGGATGTGATTAAAGATGTGAATTATGATGAATATCGTATTGAGGAAATGACAAGGGCCGTCGGCGATGAACTTCGTGATTTCCAAAAATTGTTTGAGAAATTAAAAAGTTGTGAAATGACACCATTGTATGTGTGTTGCACTAAATATACAGCATTGTCAGCCATAATGAAACTGTATAATTTGAAAGCAGACAATGGGTGGAGTGACGCCAGTTTATGGAACTACTTGCTCTCCTGAATGAGATGCTCCCAGAAGATAATGAGCTCCCGAGCCGAACATATGGCGTCAAGAGAATTCAACGCTCTATGGGGTATGATATCTGAAAGAATACAACCCTAACCGAATGATTGTATACTATTTTCAAGGACCATAAATCACTGAAATAATGCACAAAGTGTGTTTCATCTCAATTCATGAAAGATTAATCCAGTCCAACTAATGTTTTATGGTAATTTCCAATCATTCCAATGTTTAGGCGCCTATATAGAAGTGAGGAGATCGCATGACAATTGACATGGCATGCAGATACAAGAATTAAATATGGGATACTATGTCACCCAACATACTATCCTCAATGGAAGAGAATTGATCCTAAGTATCCTGAATTTGGAAACGATTCCAGAAACCTTCTTCTTGCGTAATCTATAGATGGAGTGAATCCTTTTTGTTTTCAAATAAACAGTCATAGTACATGGCCAGTTATGTTGGTAAATTATAACTTACCGTTGTGGTTATGCATGAAAAAAAAATACATCAGGTTATCTATGGTTATATCAGGACCAAAAAACCGGGTAATGATATTGATGTTTATTTATCTCCATTGATCGATGATTTAAAATTATTGTGGGATTTTGGTGTTATATTGTATGATTCTTAAAAAAATGAAGATTTCACTATGAGATCCAAGTTGTACGGGATGATAAATGACTTCCCTGCTTATGGAAATTTGTAAGGATATAGCATTAAAGCAACTCAAGGGTGTCCCATTTGTGAACAAGGTACACAATCAATTAGGTAAAAACATTAATCAAAAATCATGTTTATAGGATATCGTAGATTTCTACCCCGACGACATAAGTACCGATCTTGGATGACATCATTTGATGGATGTTCAGAAGAACTTACAAAACCGTCTCCACTAATAGGCGATCAATTGTTTGAGAAAGTTAAAAATGTTGACACTACTTTTGGTAAACTTGATTCAAAAAACATTACAAAAACCAGTTGGAAAAAGAGAACAGTGTTTTTGAATTACTATACTAGAATTGTCTGTCAGCCAGACATTTTCTTGATGTTATGCATGTAGCATAAAATGTATTTGATAGTGTCATGGGAACGTTTCTAAATACACCTGGCAAAATAAAGGATGTAATTAAGGCTATTTTGTTCATGGTTGAGATGAGAATACGAAAGATTTTGCACCAATGAAGGGTGAAAAACGAACATTTCCTCCTCCTGCTTCTTACACTCTTTCCAGGTAGGAGAGATATCAGTTTTTCAACTTCTTGAATAACATAAAGGTTCCAGAGGGGTATTCTTCAAATATCTGAAACCTCGTTTTAATGAGCGATTTGAAGTTAAAAGGTTTGAAATCACGTGACTGCAATTTTTTGATGCAAGATCTCATTCCTATTGCTTTACAATGAATTTTTTCCAAGAATGTATTCCATACATTAACGAAATGGTGTTTCTTCTTCAAAGCTATATGCAACAAATTAATAGACCCAGCGAAATTTCCAACTATCGAAAGAGAAATTACCATCATATTATGTGAATTAGAAATGTTTTTCCAGCCTTGATTTTTTGATATGATTGTTCATTTGATGGTCCACATGATGAGAGAGATTCAAATATGTGGTCATGTACATTACTGATTGATGTACCCCATTGAACGATATATGAATATTTTGAGAAGGGTTTTTCAAAAAACTAAGTTTGCCTGAGGGTTTTATTAAAGAGTGATATATTGTTGAGGAAGATGTTGAATTCTGTACGAAATACCTGTATGGTGTGGAAAGCATTGGCCTACCGAAATCTTGTCACACCGGGTGGCTTGAGGGTGAAGATATTTTTGGAAGACATGTTTTCACAATCAATATTACAAATTTGGAGCAGTGCCACTATTATGTTTTTCATAGGAATTTCGACGTTGACCCATCTGTTGAAACCAAAAAATAAATTATTAGGTATTTGAATCCATCTTGGGCGGAAAATGGATATCAGATACACATAATCAATGGTTTATATGATGTTTTTGGGACCATATTTTTAAGAAGTTAGGTGAAAATCCAGAATCAATTTCAGACCGACATCGATGGCTAGCCGGAGGACCAAGTGTGTATCTATTATCTTACAATGATTATGTAGTTAATGGTTATGCATTTTATACTAATGATCATGATGAAGACAGGACCATGCAGAATAGTGCGGTTACACTTGTGGCTGAAGCAATCCATGTTTCTAGTGCTGAGGAAATGAAACCAATCTATGTGAATATATCATACTATGGCATCATCAAACAAATATGGTATTTGGATTATACTGAATTCTAAGTTCTCATTTTTCAATTCAAGTGGGTTGATAACAGGAATGTTGTTAAAATAGATGAATTGGGATTCGTGAAAGTTGATTTTAGTAAGGAAGGGGAGAAATATGAACCCATTATAATGGCATCACAGACAGTGCAAGTATTTTATGTTCCAGATCCTAAAAACTGAAACAGGTCAGTTTTTCTATTATCAACCAAAACAACTGAAGGTTCAGATGAAAATTTAATGGAGGATGACCCTTTCATTTGTTCTTTGAAATCATTTTTCAGTGGTCCCAATGTAGATGACGTTTTTATGTCAGAGGAGACCATAACGAAGGGATATGGATAGTCGATAGAGGGGTCAAATCCCTTCAACCTTAATAAAAAGTGAGTTCAATAATCAGGTTATTTCTTTATTGTAATATAGATTGTGTTACATTATGTTATTATCATTCTGCTGCTGTTTTAATGTGATAAAAATTAAATGTTAATCCACTTACGCAGATAATGTCTTTTACACCTGCTGATGCATGCAATCCCTAGACACACCAGGTTTCAAAAACTATTGCAGCTGGTCCCACTGCTAAGGTAGAACAGGACTCTCAACCTGTTGCATCTGGTCCCACTGCTGAGGTACAAAAGGTTTCTCAACCTGTTACTATTGGTCCCACTACTGAGGTACAATAGGTTTCTCAACCTATTTTTGCTTGTCCCAGTGTCGATGCTAGAGCTTCATAAAAACACAATGATGATGCAAAAACTGATGAAATGTTAGGAAATGAAACCCCTGCGGCACAAAAAAATCAGGTGTGCCTTAGTTTTACAGTTTTAGCCTAAATCTTTATGGCAAAACCAAAAGGCATCAAATATGAGGTGGGATGGAATGAGTGAGGAGAGCATGTAAACCCCAAAAAATCAATGTTTAGTATCTACATTTGAATCGTCACTCGGCAACACGTTCCAATTGATATAGAGTCGTGGCACTATGTTTTCATCGGGTTGAAAACATTAATGTGGGAAAAGATTACGGTAACATTACTATATCAATAATTTAATTTATTAAAAAAAATACCAAAATATTGACTAAATCTATATAATCTCTTGCAGAGTGAATTTATAGTAGATGTATCTCACAAAGAATATGTATTAATACTGGTAGGAAGGGTTCATAGAGGCTTTGACACCATTTTAACGAAATATCATCTGGAAGATGCTGAAGGGAAAATCACGCAGTACCCACCTCCTCTTTATGAACACTTGAAATCCCAAGGAGCGTGGGAAGCGTTTTTCAACCGTCGTATGGAGAAAACATTTCATGAACATTTTTTTACGTAACACGGTGTTTGACGTAGCTTGTATTCATCACTTTGATTGAATTTTTGTTATTTATGAAATAGCAACTGAGTGCTGAAAATAATGAACGGGCAGCAAAACCAGCATACCACTACTGTAAATCAAGGGTGGGGTACGCTTCAATTGAAAAACAACTGGTACATATTTTAAAAGTACTGTAATACTTATATGTGACATAAAACAACATTGTAACCATGTTTCTCTATTTATATGCAGATTGATGAATCAAAATCCCAAGCCACTTCCATCCCACGCCATGTGCTACGGAAGGAGGCTTGTGTTAATAAAGAGGGCAAACTGGTTGATGAAAATACACAAAAAGTGTGGGAAACAACTGTATATATGACATAATATATATTTTTTTTCTTTATACCACTATTAAATCACAATGATTACTTATTTTCCCATATATTCTATTTTCCATAGTCACAGGAATAAACAACACCCACATCGGATGCAGACATAATTTCAGCGGCCTAGAAACAACAAGAATAGTGTGTCTGCGTCAGAGGTGTGGGTTTTGGGTTTACACCCCAGACATATTTTCATAAAAAAACAAGAGGATGATGAAACTAAAGAAATGAAAATGATGAAAGATAGACTAGCTACCCTTGAATAAAAATTCCAAAGATAGGGAGAGTTGCTAGAAACTTTGATGGGGGAGAGGCGATGTGAAGAAACAACTCATGAACAACCTTCCCCTCCCCACACCAGATTTGAGGTGAGCCATTCCCCTAAAAGACCTGACTTAACTGAGGTAATTAATGTTCTAATAATTGTTTCTGGGAAATGTGAATCGCATAGAATGTGATACCTTTATTTTAATGATATTCTACAAGGTGAAAATGACCGTGATTGATATATGTCAACACCCACCCATCGCCTTGTAGCGAGGGATATGGTGTTCAATATGTAGAATGACATGCTATACATCCGGCCACTTCCAACTGGTCATGTAAAAGTGTGAATTAACATAGCTCATGAGCGGAGTGCCGAGCTACCCAGGCCAAATGACGATGATGACATTCATATGGTGGAAATTTTTTTTTTGAACAATCATTGTATGGTTGTCGAATCTTGTAAAAAAATCATGTTGACCAATATGTTTTCATTTTCAATTCATTTTTCAAGTAGAACCTTTAACATTTAATTAGAAAAGGGCTGAAGTGATGAATGTTATTACAGAAGTACAAAAGTATAGATCTAAAATGAAATAATGGCACAAAAGGATCAACCAACTGACCAAAACTATCTACTGAGGGCAGCTTCACCACACCCATTATATATCCACATTTAATATCTTTTCAATCTCATGTGGATACGAAAATGAAAGGTATAAATAATCACACAATTGTTTGTGAAAAATATGTGTACAGAGAAGAAACATTAGATTTTTTTATTGGTGACGTTGTAGCTGAAAACATCACATACGACTGGCAAGGTTCCTTAGTTTTAAATGTATACATGAGGTATGTTTTCATGATTTGATTTTAGAGAAACTGATATAGTATGATAATTATGGCTAAATACGTTTCATATTTTTCACAGGCGTACATATGAAAAACAATTGAGGGGATTTTCCAGTGATTACAAATTTGGACTCGTTAGTCCTCACACCATGTCTACACAACAAAAAGAAATAGATTCTAATTTTCATGCTGAATTAATGTCACCCTGCTCGGAACGTTTCAAGGAAAAATTACGACTGATAGACTATTATTAATACCAACGTTGCAAGGGTAAAACTCTAAATTTTAATCATATCAATTATATTTCCATTTATATCATTACTTATTCCTTTTGTGTTTTTAGGCAGCATTGGATGCTCATTGTAGTGAATTTTGATAATCTAAAGACTTATTTTATGGATTCACTGCATGGTTATCCAAAAAATCAACCACAAATGATGGAGATTTTCTATATGTAATACACTAGATCCAAAATTTTAGAACTAAATATCAAGTTATATAATTTATATTATCTTTTAATGAAGATTCTGTTATGATAGGGAGGTGTATGAAAATCTTATAAAAGCCGGAATGAATCTAGGTTCTAAGGACGACAAGGTGCATGAGATCTAAAAATGGACAAGTATCAGGGTATATATAATTATACTACACTATCCAAATATCTATAAAAATAGATTACTTATTTTTCTCGATGTTTCTACAGTCTCTGAAACAAAAAAATGGAAAGGACTGTGGTTATTATGTTTGTAAATTTATGAATGAGATAATATTTCATGAACAAACTAGCATCCCTGAAGATGTATTTTGAAAATAATTACTAATTCATTTAAAATATTTATTAATCCTTTGTGTATTTATATTCTTTCAGTACTACTATAAATGTCACAAAAACTACTATTCACAAGATGATATAGATGTGTTTAGAAACGAATGGGCAGTGTACCTGATGGAAGAATGTAAAAAAATAAGAAAATGAAGGTGAATTCCTACTACATATGTTATCATTATATGATTATTCATATCTCCCTTGTTTACAATTAATGATAATCTATGATCACCCATTCTTATGTTTCATATCCTTATATTATGAAAAATGGTTTTATAAATGATTTGAGTTTCTAGTAAAGAATAAATTAATGAGAGAATATTATGAACTACTGATATACAGAAAACTGAGAAAACATGTTTGTATTGTTTTGATACATTATAACAACGATCCATGAGTCATTTTTGAGGCGTAAGAATCTACCGCACCTCAATCCGACATACAGTGTGACCGGTATGGCTAAAAGTGTCTGATATCAGTTTCAAATTGACATAAACATTAGAAAACAACACAAGTGACATATGGAATACTGAGAAAACAAATTCAGATTGTTTTTATACTTTAGTAAAATGATCCATGATTCATTTGTGATGTGTAAAAATGGAATGCACCTCAATCTGACACACGGTGTGAATGGTATGACTAAAAGGGTCTGATATCAGTTTCAAATTGAAATTAACTTTAGAAAACAACACAAGTGACATACTGAAAAATGAGTAAACACATTTGGATTGTTTTGATACTTTAGGACAAAGATCCATGAGAAATTTTTCATGATGTATGAATCAACCACACCTCAATCCGATACACGATGTGACCGGTATGGATAAAAGTGTCTGATACAGTTTCAAATTGACATAAACATTAGAAAACAATAGAAGTGACATAAATAATACTTAGAAAAAGAGTTCATAATGTTTTTATACTTTATTAAAATGATCCATGAGTCATTTTTGAGGTGTACGAAAAGACTGCACCTCAATCCAACAAATGGTGTGACCAGTATGGCTAAAAAAGGCTGATTCAGTTTGAAATTGACATTGACTTTGAAAAAAACAGAATTTACATAATGAAAACCAAAAAAATGAATTCGGATTGTTATGATACATTTGTAAAATGATACATGAGTCATTTTTGATGTGTATGAATCAACCGAACCTCAATTAGATGCACAGTGTGATCAGTATGGCTAAAAGTGTCTGATATTAGTTTGAAATTGACATTAACTTTAGAAAACAACACATGTGACATACGAAATACTGAGCAAACACGTTCGGATTGTTTTGATACTTTAGCAAAATGATCCATGATTCTTTTTTGAGGTGTACGAATTGACAGAACCACGATCTGATGCACAGTGTGAACGGTATGGCTTAAAGTGTCTGATATCAGTTTCAAATTGACATTAACTTTCGAAACAACACAGGTGGCATACAAAAAACTGAGCAAACACGATCAGATTTTTTTGATACTTTAGTAAAATGATACATGAGTCATTTGTGACGTGTACGAATCAATCGTACCTCAATCTAACACACAGTGTGATTGGAATGGCTAAAAGTGTCTGATATCAGTTTCAAATTGACATAAACTTCAAAAAACAGCACAAGTGACATACAAAAAACCAAGAAAAGGCATACAGATTGTTTTGATACTTTTGGGAAATGATCCATGAGTCATTTGTGAAGTGTAAAAATTGATCGCACCTTGATCTGATGCACAATGTGAATGGTATGGATAAAAGTGACTGATATGAATTTCAAATTGACATAAACTTTAGAAAACAACACAAGTGACATACTGAATTCTGAGAAAACACATTCGGATTGTTTTGATACATTAGGACAAGGATCCATGAGTTATTTTTGAGGTGTAAGAATTGACCACACCTCAATCTGATGCACGGTGTGACCGGTATGGCTGAAAGTCTCTGATATCAGTTTAAAATTGACATTAACTTTAGAATACAACAGAAGTGACATTCATAAAACTGAGCAAACACATTCGGATTTTTTGATACATTAAGAAAATGATCCATGAGTCATTAGTGATGTATAAGAGTCGATCGCACCTCAATTAGATGCACGGTGTGACCGGTATGGCTAAAACTGTCTAATATCCGTTTCAAATTGACATAAACTTTAGAAAACAACACAAGTGACATATGAAAAACTGAGAAAAAACGTTCCGGAGGTTTTGATACTTTAGGAAAAAGATCCAGGAGTCATTTTTGATGTTTAATAATCAACCACACCTCAATCCGATGCATGGTGTGACTGGTATGGCTAAAAGTGTTTGATATCAGTTTCAAATTGACATACACATTAGAAAACAACACAATTCACATACAAAACACCAAGAAAATGATTTTGTATTGTATTGATACTTTAGGAAAATGATCTATGAGTCATTTTTTAGGCGTACAAATTGACTTCACCTCAATACGATGCACAATGTGATAGGTATTGCTAAAAGTGTCTGATATCAGTTTCAAATTGACATTAGCATTTGAAAACAACACATGTGACATACGAGAAACTGAGAAAACATGTTCGGATAGTTTTGATACTTTAGGAAAATTATCCATGAGTCATTTTTGACATGTAAGAATCAACTGAACCTCAATCCGACACACGGTGTGACCGGTTTGGCTAAAAGTGTCTGATATCAGTTTCAAATTGATATAAACTTTCGAAAACAACACAAGTGACATACGCCAAACCTAGAAAACACATTCGTATTGTTTTGATAATTTAGGACAACAATCTCTGAGTAATTTGTGACGTGTATGAATCAACCGCACCTCAATCTGACACACGGTGTAACCAGTAAACCTTTTCAATAGATAAAGAATCAGTATTTATTAAATGAGATAAATCATCCAAAAAAATTGATTTTTCATTATTCCTTTTCATTTTTATAAGAATGAAAACATTTGAGTTCATCATTTCCATATCATAGTTTCACATTTCCATATTAATTTATTCTTTCATATTAATGTTTTAATTTATTTCATTATTGTATAACTAACATAATATTTTTTTTCTTATATATGTGAATATGTTTCCTTGAGTTCGGATGCTTTGTTCGGCAACAAATATCGTTGATGAAATTTTTTTAGATAGGATCACATATATCAAAGGATGAAACATTAATGTTTATAATTTTTTTTGGATAATTTTAATTGTATCCATGTAAAAAATTGTTTGAATTGTATATAACATTGTGTTTTTTTTTGTATTAATGATATTATGTAAATGTATATACCATTGTTTGTCAAAATATTGTCTACGGGTGCTATTTTGTTCAAGTGTGTAGGTTCTATTTTTTGTACGTTTACTAGTTTGTGCAGGTGTGTAGGTGTGCAGGTGCTGGTTCTACAGGTTCAGGGGAAGGGGCCTTTATCAACACTTTTTTGAGCGCTGATAAAGGCACCATTAATAGCACTAAAACAGCACAGATAAAGGGACCTATTATTAGTGCTCAATTTAGTACTGATAAATGTGTCATTTATCAACGGTATAAAAGAGTTGTTAATTCTGGTATAGATAAGGGGGGTCCCCTTTATCAGTGATCCAAAAAGTGATGATAAAGGCAACATTTATCAGCGCTAAAAAATCGCTTATAATGGGGGTACATTATCACTGATTTTTTAGTAGTGATAAATGTCCCCGTTCTCAGTGCTTTTTGGAGCACTGATAAATGGGACCAACCCTTTATCTACGTTGGTATTAACAGCTCCTTTCTAGCGCTATTAATGCCGGTTTTTAGTGCTGATAAAAGGCCAAGTTGTAGTAGTGAACATTTTTTTATAATTATTTAATATATTTATTTGTTGCAAAAAAATTAAAAATAAATTACTATGATGAAGATAAATCTAATATAATTCATATTAATACTTTTCCTTTAATTTATCATCATAAAATCAAAACATGTAAATTATTATATTTATTAAATTATGAAAGTGAAAACTGTGAAATCATTAAAAATAAAATTATATAAGTGTCATCATCGATTTTTTAATGCTCCAAATGGTCAACAATTCTTCCATTTGATGTTTAGGGTATATATATACTCGACCAATATTGTTTGGTCAAGTTTATGGTCCTTTTTATGGGTATTATTATTTTAATAAATTTTATATTATTTATTTTTCACTAAATGAATAATTTCTTCATGATTAATGTATAATATATTTAGGTAATTATATATTTCTTAAAAATAACATATAAATTTACATCATAATGAAAATAATGTTATATTTCAAATTAGTATTTATAATATAATTTACATTTATTTAACTTTATATTTAAAATGCTTTAATTATTAATGTTTGAGTGAGAAAATATTTCACTTTCTTTAAATAAAATAAATTAAAGGTCTTAATCACATCCAAGTGGGTTCCAAAAGATACCATTTCTACCCACATATATTTTAGGATGAAATATAATAATTCAATTATATTATGACAAGTGTTAGGGTAATTTTATAATATTATATTTAACCTTAATTACATTATTTAACATTAACTATGGTACATAAAATTTACGGTAATTACTATTCATAATTCCCTAAAAATAATAGTAGCATATTAACATAATTTGGACCTTTTGATTCCAAATATGGAATCCTTATTTCCAAATTCAACAAACAAATGTTTCAGTAATTAATTTATGATTAATCGTCTTGTTGATAAAATGGGTTTTCAAAGTTAAAACATTGAAAAAAATTGAAATTTTTTACCTATGAAGTCAATGTAAAATTAATGATAATGACATTCATAATATTAAATGTTGAAAATATATTCTATTTAAACTTAAAAACCATTAAATATTATTATTTAACCATATAAATTATCTTGATGAAAAAAGTGGTTTTTAATTTAAATTTAGCATATTTTTACTATTTATCAAAATATGAATGTTAACAAAAAAATATGAAAAAAATTATACAATGTTAATTTTTTTATCCTTATTACAATGAACAAGTTTATTTTGTCAAATTGAACTTATAAACGTATCAAAATCTAGATTTACAGTGGGTGTGCCATGAAAAGGTGGCAAATCTGCATTTTTTTAAAAATACTTATTTTACCCGAAAAAATTATTTTGTTCTCTTACCATATTCTAGAATATGTGTATAATTAATTCTAATGATATAAAATTTAATATTTTTCTAATAATATTCATAACGGCTAGTTCATAATAATATTATAACAATATGTCGTTTTTTAGTGAAACTCGGTATTGCATACAACACACGCTATTGAGGATGGATGCTTTTATATGCAACACAAGTCAAGAACAGTGTTTGTGTATACTACATGCTAATATGATTTTTCATATAGTGAAAACTAATCATGGTGTAGGTGTACAACACAAGATATCAACAAAATTAAAAAGAATATTTTGCATTATTTCTCTGGGTGTTACATATGTAGAGACCCAAAGCTTGACATACATGGACATTACATTAGATTTTCGAAATACTTAACAAATAAAAAAAGTAGATTTCCAAAGACCATATTAGTTTAGTGTCTTTGGAAACATGGAACATAATCTTCTAATCATGTTGAATGATCTTAAACATCTCCCATAAAGATTTTCCCCTCCTAAAATCATTCTTTTTATCCTGGGGAAATGAAAACATAAAAATGGTGAGCTCAAATGCTCAATAAGGGTATACATGGAGAACATAAAACAATCCATAATCATTTGAATGTAAAAACATCAACATAAAACATCAAAATCATGGGTAATGAGATACATCATGGCAGTGCATAAGGCATAGATAATACAGGAACATTAATCATGATAAAATGAATCATGTAATTGTGGCAGACCATTAAGCACATGATATGATTTCCATAGTTTCCAAGGCATTGCTTCCAAGACCATCATAGTGGACAAAGTCCATTACTGAACCGGGTTTACAGGCCGTTCCATCCCTGTATTATTGTACCAGATTTACTTTCTGTTCCAGCAATTTTTATCTCAATAGATATATATCTTCCCCCAATGGAATGGTGGGAGATATCGGTCCCACCCATATCATAATGAATCCATTTTTATGTGTGCCAAAAAAGCATAAATCATACATCATAGAACAACCCTTGTAATAAAAATTTGATTCTTAAACATCATTCCATCATTAAATAATCCATATAAGATAAAGGAATTCATAAAAAAAATTCCATCATAACATAATCAAATCAATGTAATAATAGGGATAGAACCCTACCCCAATATCATCTTAGATGCAGAATAATATTGATAAAACACTTGAACTCAGTTCATGAGGAAAATATCCTTTCTTCTTCAAAATCATTTTCTTTTCTCAAAATGACATACAATTTTAAAAGAAATGAATTTTTTTTAATCATGAAATCTTTCATAGGAATATTCATGGAAATAATGTGTCATGAAACCATAAAAATCAATTCATTCTGTATTAGTTAAAAACCCTTATCCTCGTACTTTTGTCAAAAAAGTCCCAAAGTACCTCGTATGGTAAACAAAAGAAGCATTCCTTCCATACCTTGCTGTAAAAGTCAAAAGAGTGTAGAAATGAATTTAAACATACATGGAATAATAGTAAAAAATTTATGAAAACATTTTTATAAATCATATACATGGATGATAAACATAATCCCAGTAAATAAATATGAATAAACAATCCTGGATAAAAACAAGATTGGAATAATTATCCCCAACCTTATGTCCATTTTATTCTATAAGTGTCCAGGACTCATTTATGGTGGGTTTAAACATATTATTAACTTGTAACAGAACTATAATTATATTTATGATATCATATATGATTCACTTATGACATTATATTACTCGTTCATTTGTCAATTCCATGTTAAACAGCGTTTTCTGTAAAATCATTTCATTTATCATCCGTGTATTGACTTGTAATTATTCATATGATAAATTAGATCACGATTAGTTACTTTCATTATGTAAAACATGATTTATCTATATTCATAATATAATAGATCGATAAATGGAATATAATATGATGTTCTTGGAGATAGTAGGCCGTACTTACGCCTGAACATTGTTTTCCTTTCCTTATTGACATGAATGGAAGTAAGTAGATGAAATATATATATATATATATACACATAAATCCAGTAGCATTATTATGTCATATATTTCATTATTATTCAATATATACTTTATAATCATTCTTGAATTGTTAACATGAAAAATGAATATCATCACGTCGTGGAGACGGTAATCTGTACATATGCACGAGCGATTATATTGTTCCCATAATTATTGATCGGTATTGAATTGGATGATAGAATATCTCAGAATTAGTATCATGTTATAATAATCATATGAAGTTATTCTTTACACCATTATACCCATCCAAGTAAGGTGGTGGTGGAAAAAAAATTACACCACGGCGTGGAGATGGTATGATATACGTACGCACGTGCGGTGATTTCATTTGTCATAAGATGGTTATATAGTTACACAATAGTGATGCATAAATTGTTTTTTTAGTGAAAAATCAATAATATAGTTTTTATTAAACTAATAGTGACCATAAAATGCTCAAACAATTGAACAAAACTTATTGGTCATGTACATGTAATCCATAAGCATCCAATGGTCGAATATCTGACCATTTGGAGCATTATAAAATAACTTTTTTCATGTATATTATTTTATTTTAAATGATGTCAATGTTTTCACCATCATACTTTAACAAAGATATCACTTTAAAATTTGGTTTTTTAGAAAATAAATTCGACTAGAAAAATTCTTATGAATTCTATTTGATTTATCTTAATCATAGTATTTTATTTTTAATTTTTATGCAACAAATAAATATATTAAATAATTATACAAACATTTTGTAGTAATTATTTTATTAAGATAAATATCGAATAAATGGTTTTAAAAATATTAAAATGAATATTAAATGAACAAATTAATGTTCTCCACTAATTTTATAGATAAGTATGAAATTTTAGGAATATATTAAATATTTTGGTTCTATCATATCTTTTTTATGGATTTTATTTAAATTCAAATAAATTAATAGTGTCAAAATTGACACAATTGATTTTTAATAAAAATAACAAATTATTAAATTGTTTAAAAATCCCGAAAAAATTTAAAAATTAGAAATTAAAATTTTTATGCTCTAAAATGTCATAAAGTATTCAATTATGGACAATTCACAACATATAATTATGTATTTATAACCATTTAAATTTACAATATTATTACAAAAAATAAAATTAAATATATTTAATAAGGATAAATCAAAATTATAACATTTAAAATAAAATAAAATCTTGTATAAATTTGATTGGTTGATGAGATTACAACCCTATTTCATCACATCTTGGAATTTAGTGATTTTTGGATTTTTTTATGTGGGGTTTATTCTTTATTTAATTAATATTTTTGAGGTTTCCAAAAGTGCCCCTCTCTTCTCTTATAAAAGGGAACCTCATCCCTCTCCTCCTCACACCATTTTGTGCCTTCATGTTCGGCCAAAACCTGCCCATTACTCTTCTAAACTTCCGTAGTAACATTTTTTAGATTTTGGACTTCTCAAAAGACCAACTCTAGTTCCTTAAGAGGATGTTCAAATGAGGTGTGTCGAATAAGAGGTAATCCCTTCTAGTGTTTATTTCAAGATTCATTATTCTTCTACTTCCTCTTCTTTAGTTGTTTCATTATAAATTAATAACATTAGTATCAATAATATACTGATATTTTTTATAAATATGAAACAACCATATTTCACCTTATATCAATCTTTAAAAAAAACGAAATCATCGTGCATGTGTACGTACAGCTTACCGTCTCCACGCCATGGTGTAATCTATTTTTCCAACACCACCATAATTGGATGGGTATAATGGTGGAAATAATAACTATATATTATTATTATAACATCATAATGATTCTGATATATTATATCATCCAGTAAAATTCCATTCAATAATTCTGGGAACGATGTCATCACTTGTGCATATGTACGGATTATTGTCTCTACGACGCGATGAGATTAATTATCCAAGTTAACCATTAAAAAATGATTATAAATTATATGTGATAAATAATAATGAAATATACAACATAATAATGATACTAGATTTATATATATCTTATTTAATTACTTCCATCAATTTTACAAGGAATCAAAAACAACGTTCATGTGTATGTAGAGCCTACCATCTCCATTAACGGTGTATTTCATTCCATTTATCCATCTATTATATAAATATATATATATATATAATGTTTTGAATATATTATATATAAATAATTTATTAAATTATAGAAGTAATTAATCATGATCTATGTAATCATATGAATAATTACAAGTCAAAACACGTATGAAAAATGAATCGATTTTACCCAAAACACGACTTTAACATGGAATTAAAAATGAACAGGTTATATAATGTCTCAAGTAAATAATATATGATAACATAAATATTATTATGGTTTGATACAGGTCAATAATATTTTTATACCCACTATACAGGAGTCTCAGACACATATGGAAGAAATTGGACATAAGGTAAGGGATTATTTCGTCTCACTTTTATTTCTATGAGACATATGCCTTAATCAGCATCTATTTCTTTTGTATGGAGTTTATGATTCCCATGAATGTTTTATGATTTTTATTATAAATGATATGATATTTACACATGAATGTAATTTTCTTTATTTTATGACATGTATGATTCCACCGATCATAAAAGTTAGGGGATAATTATTCCAATCTCATTCCTATCTGGGACTGTTTATTTGTAAGTATTTACAGGGGTTATTTTATCATCCATGCCCATGTTTTCTAAAAATGTTTCCATAAAATTTTTTCTATTCGTCCATGTATATTTAAATCATTTTACCTTTTTTTAATTTTACCACATGTTATGGAAGGAATCATTCTTTAATTTACCATATGATGTACTTTTTGACTTATTCGACAAAAGTACTGGAAGACTGTTTTTTAACATATACGGCATGAACGGATTTTTACGGTTTCATAAAGCCTTATTTTTATGAATCTTACTCTACAATATTTCATGATTATTTTCAATGAAAATATTTTTAAAAAATTTCAGGACATTTTTAGAATAGAAAATGATTTTTAAGAGGAAAGGATATTTTCCACAGGAATTCATTTCAAGTGTTTTATCAAAACTGTTTTCCATCTAAGATGACATTATTTAATATGGTTATGTTTCATGTATAATGTCCCTATTATTTACATGTTTTGGTTTTTTTATGATTAAATAATATCCATTTATATTATATAGATTATTTCATGATGGGACAATGTTTATGAAACCCTTTTTATTGATTTGGATATGATGAATGGTTTATATTTATTTTTTGGCACATGAATGAATGTTTTTATTGTGAGATCGGAGGGACATATATCTCCCTCAAATTCATTGAGTAATGATTTATATATCATGAGATATACATTGTTGGAACGGAAAGTAATATTTGGTTCAGTAATACAGTTCTGGAACAATATGTAAACCCAATTAAGTAATGGAATTTGACCACTATAATGGTCTTGGAATAAATTCCTTGGATACAATGGAAATCATAACATGTGATTAATTGTTTTCCACAATTAAATGTTTCACTACCATAATATTTTATCATGATTAATGTTCCTTTATGATCTATTCCTTATGTACTTCCAAGATTTATGTCATTACTCAAGATTTTGATGTTTTATGTTCATGTTTATACCTTCAAATGTTTATGGGTTGTTATATGTTTTCCATATTTTCCCTTACTGTTCATTTTCGCTCACCCTTTTTATGTTTTCATTTCCCCAAGATATAAACAAAGGTTTTAGATATGAAAAAAAGGGGAATATCTTTATGTGATATGTTGAAGATCATTCACCATGACTAGAAGATTATGTTATGAGTTTCCAAAGACACTAAACTAATACGGTATTTGAGTGTCTATTTTTATTATGTATAAAGTATTTCACAAAAGTAATGAAACGTCCATGTATATCATACTTTGGGTCTCTATAGTTTGTATCAGTGAAAAGGTTTAGTTAAACTTTGGACACTAGGATGCGAAAACATTAGTGAGATCCCTAGGGATATTTTTAAGGTATGTCTAGGGTTGTCCCTAAGGATATGTATAAGTATTGGTTAAAATCCAATAATTATGGTAACGATAATGAATAACCTAGGACTAAACCTAAGATTTTAGAGATTGAAAGTACCGCCCTTGATTATTTTGTTTTCATTGTGTGATTTTTCTCTCTCACACTACTATTTTTGGGTTTTAGAAAATGGCTGGATTTGGAAGGCCAAACATTGTTATTATTCCTAATCAACAATCTCATAATGTGATCAATAATCAAAACTTTGGTATGTATCCTGACTCAGCTAATTAGAGAAATATGGAGTTTCATGATAATCATTGAGAAAATAATGTTCAATTTCCATCATGTAAATCTTGTGGTAAGAGGCATCATGAGGAATGTTTCAAAGGAATTGGAAGATGCTTTGGGTGTAGAAAATAAGGACTCAAAGCCAGTAATTGCAAAGGAAAATGTTAAGTTAACTCAATGGACAAGGATAATGGTATTTCTAAGATATCAACAATGGTTAAATGTTTTAAATGTGGAATATGTTGGCATTATAAAATAAAATTCCATAATGGAAAATCTTATGAAGAGAATCATCATGGTTGTATGGGTAGTATTTATATTGACACTAGTGCAGAAAACATTTTTTACGTCGGTTATTTTTCATTATTTACGTCGGTTTTTAGGCGACGTTAATACGGACGACGTTATAAATAACGTTTTTTACGTCGGTTATTTAAAACCCGACGTAACATCCCTAACATCACGGTTTTTATCACGTCAGTTCATTAATAACCGACGTGATAAATATGCGCGGGGGGGGGGGGGGGGGGGTTTATCACGTCGGTTATTTCTAAACCGACATGATAAAACGCCTGGGATATCGTTTATCACGTCGGTTATGAAATAACCGACGTGATAAAAAGGCCTGGGAAACGTTTTAGCATGTTGGTTATCCAATAACCGACATGGTAAATCGATTCCCAGGCCTTTTAGCACGTCAGTTATATTAAGAACCGACGTGATAAAAGGCCCAGGAACGGTTTATCACGTCGGTTCTCGAAAAAACCGACGTGATAAACCCCTACCGATTTATTTACCACGTCGGTTATAAAATAACCGACGTGAAAGCGATATTTTTTTTTAAAATAATTGCACTGCTCTCACCAAAAAGCAACCAGAAACCAAACAACAAAAATAACCATGCCAGCCCTCCCCCAAGCCCCAACTGAACCCCACCCTCACTTATACCCACCTAACAACCTGGCCAGCCCTCCCCCACTACATTGGAGCCCCACCACAACCCTTGGACACCCCCACCCCTTGGACATCCCCCACCCTCATTTACACCCCCACGACCCCTAGTACAGCCTCAAACACCCATTGGACACCCCTCCCATATCCCTTGGACACCCCCACCCCTTGGACACCCCCCACCCCTTAGACAGCCCCCCCACCCTCATTTACACCCCCAAGACCCCTAGTACAGCCTCAAACACCCATTGGACACCCCCCACACCTTGACAGCCCTCCCAGACCCCTTGGACACCCCCCGACCCCTGGACACCCCCCGAGCCCTTGGACATCCCCAAACACCCCTTGGACACCCCTCCCATATCCCTTGGACACCCCCACCCCTTGGACACCCTCACCCCTTGGACAGCCCCCCCACCCTCATTTACACCCAACCGGCCCCTTGGACAGAACTCTCAGACACCTTGGACACCACTCCCATATCCCTTGGACACCCCCCCACCCCTTGGACACCCCCACCCCTTCGACAGCCCCCCCACCCTCATTTACACCCCCCGAACACTAGGACAGTCCCAAACACCCCTTGGACACCCCTCCCATATCCCTTGGACACCCCCACCCCTTGGACACCCCCCACCCCTTGGACAGCCCCCCCACCCCCTGGACCCCCCCCCACGACCCCTTGGAAATCCACCCCGACCCCTTGGAAACCCCCCCCCCCATCCCCTTGGATAGCCCCAAACACCCCTTGGACACCCCTCCTATATCCCTTGGACACCCCCCCACCACTTGGACACCCCCCACCCCTTGGACATCCCCCCCCCCCACCCTCATTTACACCCAACCGACCCCTTGGACAGCCCCAAACACACCTTGGACACCCCTCCCATATCCCTTGGACACCCCCACCCCTTGGACACCCCCACCCTCATTTACACCCCCCCCCCCCCCCCCCCGACCCCTAGTACAACCCCAAACACACCTTGGACACCCCCCAAACACCCACCCACCCCCTTGGAACCTCTCCCCCCATACCAAAATCCAGACCAGAAAATCCATCAACAGTAGACCAAAACAAGAAGTAGAGAAAAATTAAACATTCACTAATATAACATTCAAAACTTAAACTGTCAACTTCAAAAAAAACTAAATCCAACCTAAAAGACTACGAAATACACAATTACATTGACAATATTCAAAATTACATTTTACATTACAAACAAATAAAGTCAATCAAACCTGTAAAATAATTTGACCACTCCACTTGTAAGTGTTTGATATCTTCAGTAGTAAAGGGTTGAGGGTCATCAAAAAGCTACAAAGGAAAAGGATAGTAGTAAACATGTATAATGAATAAATCAAATTGAAATATTATGAGAAAGGGGAAATCTTACCAGGTCAAAACTCAGAACTGTCCCAATTGTTATTATTTCATACATAAATCTTAACATGTAATATCCGCATTCGATGATGCCTTGTTGCTCATGAAATTTCTGTTTGAATGAGTGTAAATTCAATATATTATTTTTATGTAATAAATCAAAATGTTCAAATTATAAATGGATATTTACCTTCGCATGTACATATTTGATCTTGAAATTCCTTTTCTTTGCGCTTTTTCGAAAGTGGACCCATGCCCTGTTAGAAAATAATACGAATGGGGTAAATTTAAAATTCATTATAATATATAAAACTATTGTGAAATTGAAACTTATGTTTCCAATATATTCTTAAAACTTTCTCGCACATCATCATGGAGAGAGCATATCCAATAAAGTTCTTTCTCCCTAGGGCAAAAAACCCCTAACTTCCAATGATCCCTGATAAAAGGAAATTTAACGTTAGTGGTTTTTTATGTTAAAAGATAATTAACTCTTTGAGAGGGATGTGTTTCATACCTCTCACAAAAAGGCATCATCCAACACTGTGTGATTACATTCTTTTCAAATCTATCAGCAATATAAATCATTCTTTGTTCCTCATCCAATGCACATGCTTCCGGGGAAATCAATTGTGGGTCCACGAATCCATATACATCTGTCAGCTCATTCCTCTCACAAATTTTATACAGATACCTAATACAAAGCAGACATATGTATACATTTTTAATAAATATAACGCAAGGAAAAGGTGTTAAGACTTACATGATAAAAATTTGCACCACGTTGATGCCCAAATTATATCCAGTGACAAACTCCATGATATCAGTTTTCATGATCCACACACTTAGTTCACGTCCACAGACATGAGCTTCCATTGTAAAGTCATAATGATCCGCCAACAAATTTGAATATCTTGACAATTTGTCAAGACTGCTAGTATCTGCATCTGATGTCATAGTTATCTGTCTTTGTTGTTGTCTATACATTATTTCTTTACCTTTGAAGTATTCCTGTAAAAATAAATTGAAAAATATATTAGTTTTCAAATGATAAAACATTAATAAAAATATAAAATAAAAGATATAACATCCATACCTCTATGGTAATGAGTCGAAGAAGTCAGGATGGCTAAAGTAAAAAATGGTCGATACTATGTCCAACTGTCGTCACCTCATCTGTAGGTAATGGTATCCGAGCTGATCTATCTATAATATCATGTACAGTGACCCTCTGACTCTCTACCTCTAACTGTTGATGATGAACTGTATCTCCTATACAATATACCATCCCATATGCAACTATATGATGTTGAGGATCATCAACATACAACTCACAGTAAGTAGGTAGCTGCGGCGGAGGAGGAGGATCAAAAATGGGGTCCACAGGCTGATGTGGGGGAGTGGGAGCTACTGGGAGAGGTGGAGTGGGGGCTGCACCCTGAAATTGTCTTTGCAAGTCTGCAAACATAAACTGCACTGATGCTCTAATCTTGTCCTCCATTGTCGCATTAATATTATGGACTTCAGCCTCCAAGGATTCTATTTTTTTATAAACTCCCTCAACGTTAGAATTTGAGGAAAGTGGCAACACATTTCTTACCGATACACCTGCCGGATATCCTCTTACACGGCCAGGATGTTCGGGCTTTCCCAATGCCAGAGATAAAATATCTTCCCTCCCAGATGGTGTAAATGTCCCATGTGAACTCTGCTCCTCAAGAGAGTCCTGTAATAATTAATTGAACATTTCTATAATGATTGGAAATATATGACGAAAATAGTAAACTTAAATAAATAAAATAGATATCTTACAATCCTCTCAACTACGAGTCACGATTCTTCCGAAAGATATTGTCCTTTTTTACCCTTCCGAGCTCTTTTCCATTTCTCATGTCTAGATTGAGGGGATGGAGGGGCCACCTCTCCAGAGCTTGAAGACTCAGCTCTTAGTTGTTGAAATTTTTTTGCCATCATTTGTTCTTCCAATAATGCATACCCTCCCCAAGATAAACTATGAGGGTATACATTTTTAGATTGGATCTCTTGATGAGCTTTCCTTGTTTACTGTAAATTAAGAATAAGTAATCATTAACAAAACAAAATAAGATCATTTATATAAGAAAGCTTATAAAAGTTTACATTTCCCTTACCAAAAATGATTCTTTTCTTCTACTTTCAAAAAATTGTCTCCATGTGTCTTCATCTATAAAAGGATATATACGACATGGATTCTCACGACTCCTATGACCATAAATGAAATCAGATGAGAGGGTTGATTTGAAATCCCTCCATCTCCTAGCAGCCAACGATAAGCATTTCTTCCTGACTCCTCTAGTGTCAGGAATATCAAATGTCATCTGATAAAAAAGTGGTTAAAAATATTATATATACTAGAAACATTTAAAGAACAGTCAAACAATAGCAAAAGATCTTACCAAAATGGTCTCCCACAGCTGAGAAATTATCGCCTTATCCACACTTCTCCAATCATCATAGAGAATGCTTACTTTTCTCTTAGCCTGAGTTGCTACAAAACCCTTAAAATCATTAGCATTTGGACCTCTAGGAAGATCATCATCATCAAACTCCACGACTATCCTCTCCTCCTTCGTACGGGCAAGTGATAATTTTGGTAAACGTGTGCACCCACACTTACCAACCTTTGAACGCTTTTTCGTAATAGGAGCATGTGAATGTTCCTCCCCAGATGTATGACCAATATGCTCATCTCCAGAATCATGTGGCTGATCAACTGATTGATCTGTCATTTTCCTTCAAATCAAAAAAACAAACATTAGTTCACAAATATACAAATTCAAATATTGTAATACTACTTAATCAGAAAATAGAAAATTGTACTAAATTACATAATAGTAAACATTGGTAATATGGTAAGCATGTTAAACAATGATAAACATGGTAAACACAGTCTGTTGTACCCCTCTCTCTTGGATTTTAATGATCACAATCACTCTTATTATGTTCTAACTTTTTTTCAAGTGTTTTTGTTGATAGGCAAAAGGTTGCCAAGGAGTTGGCCCAAGAAAGCTGAAAAGTGGACTCACTGAGTCCACTGGTCAGCCGGTGTGAGCTCACCGGCCAGCCGGAGGACCCAGGCAGTAGACTTGCCCACTGCCTGGTGTCACCGGCCGGCCGGTGGACCAGACAGCCTTGCTCTGTCTGGGCCACCGGCCGGCCGCTGGCTCACCACCGGCCGACCGGTGGACCAGAAAGAGAGCCTTCCTCTCTGTCTGGACCACCGGCCGGCCGCTGGATCACCACCGGCCGGCCGGTGGACCAGACAGAGAGCCTTCCTCTCTGTCTGGACCACCGACCGGCCACTGGATCACCACCGGCCCGCCGGTGGACCAGACAGAGCTTTGCTGTCTGGACCACCGGCCAACCGGTGTTCCACCACCGGCCCGCCGGTGCGCCCAGGACTTCTCCTCTTTACGGTTTTTATTGTTTTATCATTTTGGTTTGATACATGTTTTAATAAGTAAAAAATTTACAATATCTAACATTATATGAAAAAACTAAATGTAAACAAGAAATAAACATGTGTTACCTATAATTTTAGGAATGTACAGTTGGATTGTTTTCCCAAATTCCTTCGTCGTGATCGTTCCTTATGGCACAAACCATGTCTTCAACATACTCATCATTATGTTTTGTTAATCTTTCCATGGAAGTAGGGATCTCACATAAATCAGCATCTTCATCAAATTCATCCTCACCAACATATTGTTTTTTCCCTTGTAAAACAACAGCCCACTGCATATCTGATTGATCTAATACATAGAAAATTTGTTTGGCATGTGTTTCCATTATAAAAGAATCAGCTGTGTCTTCCAATCTATTCAGATTAACAAGTGTCATTCCAAATTCATCGTGTTTGACACTGTTGTTACCGATAAACCATTTACAGTTAAAAACAGGAACTTTAATTTTAAATTAATCAGCCTCCCATATGTCTTCAATCACTCCATAATATGCACTTGATGCCGAAATTGGGTTTCTGTCCTTAGCACTCGAAAAATGCATTGCTTCTGCAAACACCAATACACCACTATTCTGAACTGCACTTCTGTTGTCCTGAGCTTTCGTATGAAATGTATAGCCATTAATGTCATAAGAGGACCATGTTATCACATTTAAAGATGGACCACCCACTATCCATTTTAATGTCTCTGATACATCTGATCTACCAAGCAAGGTGTTTCCTTTAATATCTAGCAATGTTCCGATCAAAGAATCACAGATATTCTTCTCCACGTGCATGACATCAATATTATGTTTGACTTTATGATACCTCCAATATGGTAGCTCAAAAAATATTGACCTTTTCTTCCAAATATGTCTATCATTACCAGATTTATGTGTCTTTCCCAATGTCACATCATGGTTTTTCACCCTCTCAAAATACAAATCTGGGGATAACGGTTTTGGAGCAGTATCAAATTCTTGTGAGCCATTGAATGCCTTTTTTAGTCTTCTATAAGGGTGATCCATAGGCAAAAACTTTCGATGACCCATGTACACTATTTTACTCCCATGATGCAATTGACAATATGACGTCTGTTGTTCACAAATTGGACATGCTTTATGCCCTTTAACACTGTATACAGACAAATTTCCATATGCTGGGAAGTCATTTATAGTGAATAGAAGCACTGCATGCAGTTGAAAATATTCCATTTTATAAGAATCATACACCCTAATACCATCAGCCCATAACAGTTTCAAATCATCAATCAGCGGTGACAAGTATACATCAATATCATTGCCGGGTTTCTTTGGACTAGAGATCATGATACTCAACATGACATATTTGCACTTCATACAAACTTCAAGAGAGAGGTTGTAAATTACCAATAAAACAGGCCATGAACTATGTGTGCTACTGAGGGTTCGGTATGGATTCATTCCATCTGTGCACAAGCCTAGTCTCAGATTTCTAATTTCATTTCCAAATGTAGGGTACTGGGCATCAATTTTCTTCCATTGTGGACAATCAGCTGGATGACGTATTTTTCCATCACATACCCGCTCATCAGCATGCCATCTTAACCTTTTTGCATCATGTGAATTAGAAAATAAACGTTTGAAATGAGGAATTATAGAAAGATACCAAAATACCTTTGAAGGGAGCTTTGTAATCTCTACATCAGCTTGTGATTTTTCTTTCAGCTTATACCGTGATGTCCCACATTTAGGACACTATTTCAGAAATTCATATTCTTTCCTATATATAATGCAGTCATTCGGACATGCATGTATTTTCCTGTATCCCAATCCCATCGGGCATAATATTTTTTTGGCCTTATAATGTGAATCTGGAAGATCGTTATCTTTTGGAAGAATGTCTTTCATCAATTGTAGCAGCTCTGTAAAAATTCTGTCACTCCATCCATGTTTCCCCTTCAGGTTAATCAATCTTAACACCGCCGACAAAACCGTAAAATCTGTACAACCAGGATATAATGGTTTTTCGGCATCACCATATAGACGTGCAACTGTCGGTTCTATCTCAATTTGTTCTGCTACAATATCGCGAATCATTTCTTCAATTCCATCGGAGTTACCATCTTGCGATTCATTATCATCAGTGACATTCTGTCCAGTTTCGCCATGCCAAATCCAAGGGTTGTAACTCGGATTGAATCAATGACAAATCAGATGATCTTTTATCTCTCTACTTTTCAACTTCTTCATATTCAGACATTTCAGGCATGGACAGAAAAAAATGTCACTACATGGAACATTTCGTTTAGAAAATTCCAAAAAGGCATCAACACCTTCCTCATATTCATTGCTCATTCGATGTGCCGTAATCCAACATCGACTCATTATTACCTATAACAAATAGCAAAAATATATATATTTTTTAGATAATGCAAATATAACACCCCCCTGGACAACCCCCGATCCCTCTGGACAGCCCCCCACCCCTCCTGGACACCACCCCCACCCCCTACCACCTTGGACACCCCCATGGACATCCTCCAACCCTCTGGGCAGCCCCCCCCCCCCCCCACCCACCCGGACAACCCCAAATACCCTCTGGAGAGGCCGCCACCCACTTGGACAGCCCCCACACCCATCCACCCCCTTGGACACCCCCCTGGACACCCCACCGACCCCTCTGGACAGGCCACCACCCCCTTGGACAGCCCCCCCCCCCCCCCCACACCCACCCATCCCCTTGGACACCACCCTGGACACCACCCGACCCCTCTGGACAGCCCCCGACCCCTCTAGAAAGCACCCCCACCCCTCCTGGACACAACCCCCCACCCCCGACCTGCTTGGACACCCCCCTGGACACCCCCCAACCCTCTGGACAGCCCCCCCACCCCTCCTAAACACCACCCCCACCCCCTACCCCCTTGGAAACCCCCTGGACACCCCCAACACCCACCCACACCCTTGGACAGCCCCCACACCCACCCACCCCCTTGTAAACCCCCCTGGACACCCCTCGACCCCTCTGGACAGCCCCCCACCCCGCCTGGACACCACCCACCACCCCATACCCCCTTGGACACCCCCCTGGACATCCCCCAACCCTCTGGGCAGCCCCCCACCCACCCGGACAACCCCAAATACCCTCTGGAGAGGCCGCCACCCACTTAGACAGCCCCCACACCCATCCACCCCCTTGGACACCCCCCTGGACACCCCACTGACCCCTCTAGACAGGCCGACACCCCCTTGGATAGCCCCCCACACCCACCCATCCCCTTGGACACCACCCTGGACACCCCCCGACCCCTCTGGACAGCCCCCGACAGCTTTAGAAAGCACCCCCACCCCTCCTGGACACAACCCCCACCCCCGACCTGCATGGACACCCCCCTGGACACCCCCAACCCTCTGGACAGCCCCCCCACCCCTTCTAAACACCACCCCCACCCCCTACCCCCTTGGACACCCCCCTGGACACCCCCCAACACCCACCCACACCCTTGGACAACCCCCCACACCCACCCACCCCCTTGTAAACCCCCCAGGACACCCCCCGACCCCTCTGGACAGCCCCCCGCCCCTCCTGGACACCACCCCCCACCCCTACCCCCTTGGACACCCCCCTGGACATCCCCCAACCCTCTGGACAGCCCCCCCACCCACCTGGACAACCCCCAATACCCTCTGGAGAGGCCGCCACCCCCTTGGACAGCCCCCCACACCCACCCATCCCCTTGGACACCACCCTAGACACCCCCCAACCCCTCTAGACAGCCCTCGACCCCTCTAGAAAGCACCCCCACCCCTCCCGGACACAACCCCCCACCCCCGACCTGCTTGGACACCCCCCTGGACACCCCCAACCCTCTGGACAACCCCCCACCCCTCCTAAACACCACCCCCACCCCCTACCCCCTTGGACACCCCCCTGGACACCCCCCAACACCCACCCACACCCTTGGACAGCCCCCCACACCCACCCACCCCCTTGTAAACCCCCCTGGACACCCCCCGACCCCTCTGGACAGCCCCCCACCCCTCCTGGACACCACCCCCCACCCTCTACCCCCTTGGACACCCCTCTGGACATCCCCCAACCCTCTGGGCAGCCCCCCCCCCACCCACCCGGACAACCCCAAATACTCTCTGGAGAGGCCGCCACCCACTTGGACAGCCCCCCACACCCATCCACCCCCATGGACACCCCCCTGGACACCCCACCGACCCCTCTGGACAGGCCTCCACCCCCTTGGACAGCCCCCCACACCCACCCATCCCCTTGGACACCACCCTGGACACCCCCCGACCCCTTTGGACAGCCCCCGACCCCTCTAGAAAGCACCCCCACCCCTCCTGGACACAACCCCCCACCCCCGACCTGCTTGGACACCCCCCTGGACACCCCCCAACCCTCTGGACTGCCCCCCCACCCCTCCTAAACACCACCCCCACCCCCTACCCCCTTGGACACCCCCCTGGACACCCCCAACACCCACCCACACCCTTTGACAGCCCCCCACACCCACCCACCCCCTTGTAAACCCCCCTGGACACCCCCCGACCCCTCTGGACAGCCCCCCACCCCTCCTGGACACCACCCCCCACACCCTACCCCCTTGGACACCCCCCTGGACACCCCCCACACCCTACCCCCTCGTGAAACTTTGTTTGCAGGGGGTGAAAATGGTGATGTGATCCCAAATCCATGCACCTATGCCATGGTTGTGTGTGAATAAAGTAGTAACAACTGTAAAAGGGCAACCCATCCAAATGGACACACCCCAACCCTCTCGGGGATTTATAGAAAACGATGAAAAATTAGAGAAATCATAAAATTAGTCAATATTGCAAGTCGAACTAATAGATCTAGGGATGATAAATAAGATTATGGTTCCAAAACGAGTTAAAAGGGTTCGCAATCGAAGAATCTTAGCTAGTTTCAACAAAAAAAATCACAACACATATATATATACTATCCGCGAAAAAAAACGAACGAGTGGGAGGATTACCTGAGTGCTGCGAGTTTAGATGATTGATCCGAGGAGATTAAATATGAGAAACGATGATCGCAAAACGAATCTAAACCAACGAAATGGATGAGCCGATTCGGGTTTACGCGCGAGAGAGACGAGTCGCGACTGTCGAAGGTAAACTCGCGAATGACAATCCACGGGTCTGGGTAAATTTTTAAATGAGTTATCACGTCGGTTATTCAATAACCGACGTTATAATTGTTTTAAAAACATTTATAACGTCGGTTATTCAATAACCGACGTAAAAACCTTCCTCCGATTCTTTTTTTACGTCGGTTATTTTATAACCGACGTTATAAAGGGCTCAAAATCCGCATTTTTTTACGTCGGTTATTCCATAACTGACGTCAAAAACATCTGCGGATTCTTTTTTTACGTCGGTAATTTTATAGCCGACGTAAAAAGGCCTTCAAAAACCGCTTTTGTTACGTCGGTTATTGAATAACCAACGTAACAAACACCCCTCGCTTCTGTTTTTTACGGCGGTTAATGTATAACTGACGTAAAAAACGAAGCCGCGCGATTAATAACGTCGGTTATAAAAATAACCGACGTTAAAGGTGTACTAAAGACAGGTTTTTACGTCGGTTATTAAATAACCGACGTAAAAAACCTCGTTTTACATATTATGACATCGGTTTTATATAACCGACGTAAAAAATGGTGATGTAAAAAACGTTTTCTGCACTAGTGTGATGATGATAAAGAGACTTCAAATGATATATGAGATGAATGAAGTGTTGAGGAATAAAATGATGAAGCTCGATCAATGGTTTAAAAAGGTAGTGTAATGATTGAATGTTTATCAAGAGTAATATTGTATAAGTAATTTCACGGTAATATGGAGTAAATAAACATCTAAGGATTTTTATACAATTTTTTTTCATTATGTTTTTGAATGTATATGTTGTATGGTATCGGTATCCATGGAAAGTGATTGAAATAATTTTGGAAAGATAATGATATGAGACATTATTAAAGGATAAAGGGAAAATGAGATGTTTGATAGTATTAATGAGCTCATGATTGATAAAAGGACAAAGTGATGTCATGGTTTGAGTATAATGAATTTTTTGTATATTTGGTGTATGGAAAAGGATTAATTTTTATGGAATTCATGTCGTCAATAAGGTTCTATAGTAATTTATGTTATTATAATATTTCAAGAGGATTCATGATGAATTCTTTCAAATGTCTGGAATGGGACCAACAAGATATATCTTATGATATATAAGGGATAAATGATGGTATTTACATGATTGTTATATGACCTTTCTAGAAATCGTTTTCTTTATACTATGAGATTGGACAGAAGTTTTTTGGATAACCCTAAAGATTGGAATGGATTATGATATACATAAAATAGTATTATTTATGGCTATAACATATTGATACTATTTCTTGATTATTATAATATTATATTTTTAGAAAAAGGAAATCCAGTAGGACGAGCGACAACCCGTCGCGTCGGACAAGGCTGTGAGAATCGAACCCACAACCTAAGAGCAACAAACCTTTATCACCTACCATTGGCCTATAGGAAGTCCCTGGTTAGTAAAAATTAGTTTTATTTTATTAAGCAGTATGATAGTTGAAGTATAAGTCCATTTTTGGAACCATATACGATTAATATCACTATATATGTACTTTTGTATATTTAATAAATTTTCATAACCTTTTTTGAGACATATAGAATGAACGATCATTCTATCACAACATCTTCTAAAAATTCATGAATGACAAATTCAAATTCATTTCTTTATGATATTAAGTGGAAATTATTCAAGGAACGACCAACAGTGAGATTGTACCAAAATCAAGTAAGTATTTCTTCTAATTCCAAATTTTCAAATTTATGGAAAGGATCTTGAAAACCAAAAATGTTTCCCTATTACCCTCATATCTGATGAATTATATGGTACCATATTTCATCACAAATTTATGGCCATGCGATTGTTGGATATTTGATAGCGATGATCTCTACAATTCTTCATCAGAACGTGATGGTCATATTTCATTTCCATATCCATATTTTCATCTATATTCTCTTTTATGGAAACCCATTGCTGAGTTGCATTGGGTGATCGTTAGGTTTATAACATTCTTTTTAAAAATTATGTTTTAGTATTCCTATTTATGATGTGGGTTTCTAGGAAGAAAACTATCATGTATTAAACTATTTATAACCTCGATGAATTTCGAGGGTGATATTAATTATATTGGGGGTAGATTATAACACCTTGAGATATTATGAGAAATAATTTTTTTTAATTTCATTCATGTCTTGTGTTTTACTCTACAGCAATATTATTATTCAATCTACAGAACACCATATTATCTTGTAGTATTTCAAAACAGTATTCTTGACTAGTGTTACACGTAAGAGCGACCTTCCTCAATAGCGTGCGTTATACGCAATACCGAGTTTCACTAAAGAATGATATATTGTTCTTATGAACTAGATTTTATGAATAGCAATAACCATATTTTGAATTTTTTAACATTATAATTCAACTTACACATATTCTAGAACATGGTATGAGAACAAAATAATTTTTTCGGGAAAAATAATAATTTTCTCAAAAATGGATTTCTTAATAATGAGACTAATTTTAAATTAATTACTGCAAATTCTATGTTTGGAATTTTGAAAAATAGATTTCATATTTGAATTCAGTGGGTCCAAATTATGTTAATAGGTTACTTTTTTGGATATTATGAATAGTAACTATGGTAATTTATATTTATTACAGTTAAAGGTAAATCAGGTTATATGGGGTAAAAATAAGATTATAAAATTACCATAACACCTGCCAAAATACTATTGGATGAATAAAACTCAACCCATATAACCTAAGGGTCAGAATAGATTCATTTCATGGAATTTTTACGATGAAAATGATGTAATTATTATTAAAACCAATGAAAGTTATAACATGTCACTCTCTTATATTTATAAGTGTAATAATTTTAATTTTTTGATAAACCTCATAAAACATCAAACATAAATAATAAACCAAAACCTAATAAAATTATCTACTTCATGTGAATTTATATAGAATTTTTAGGGATTAAATAATTATCGTTAATACAATTCCACTAAATAATTATGGCAACGATATCACAGCTCGTGCGTACATATGAATTACCATCTTCACAATGTGATGAGATTAATTCCCCAATTAACCATTCATGAATGGTTATAAAGTATATATAATAAATAATCAAGAAATATCTGACATAATAATGATACTGTATTTATGTATATTTTTTTTCATTCTTCCATTTAATTTAATATGGACACGAAAGCAGTGTTCATGTGTACGTATGTCCTACCATCTCAATGAACATTATTTTTCATTCCACTTATTGATATATTATATATATATATATGATATTCTGAATATATTACATATAAATCATGTTTTAGATTGTGGAAGTATATAATCATGATCAAAGTAATCATATGAAAAATTACAAGTAAAACACGTACAACAAATCAAACGATTTTACCCAAAACACAGCTTTAACATGGAATTAAAAATTGAACGGGTAATATAAAGTCTTATGGAAGTCATATATTATATCATAAATATTATTATGGTTATGTCAAAAGTTAATAATATGTTTAAACCTACTATACAGGAGTCTTGGAAACATACGGAATAAATTGGACATAAGGTAAGGGATAATTATTCAAACCTCTTCCTTATTCGAGATTGTTTATTCATAAGTATTTATTGGGGTTATGTTTATCATCAATGCCCATGTTTTATAATAATGTTTTCATAAAATTTTTACTATTATTCCATGTATTTGTAAAGTAATTTTTACCCTTTTTACTTCTACTACATGGTATGGAAGGAATCATTCTTTTTTTAACCATATGAGGTACTTTTTGACTTTTCTGGAAAAAGTATGAGAAGAATGTTTTTTATCTTATATGACATGAACAGATTTTTACTATTTCATAATGCCATATTTTCATGAATATTCCTTTACAATATTTCATGATTATTTTCAATAAAATCCTTTTCGTTAAAAATTTCATAACTTTTTGAGAAAAGAAAATGATTTTGAAGAGAAAGGATATTTTGCTCAAGAATTCAGTTCAAGTGTTTTATCCAAAATATTTTCCGTATAAGATGACATTATTTAATATGTTTATGTTTCAAGTATAATGTCTCTATTATTTAAGTGAATTTTATTTTTCTTATGATGAATTGAAATCCATTTGTTTTATATTGATTATATTTGGAAGGGATGATGTTTATGAAACCCATTTTATTCATTGGGTTACAATGAATGATTTATGTTTATTTGGTGGAACACAAAAGAATGATTTCAATATGAGATGGGTGGGGCCTATATCTCACTCCAATGTATTGTGTAATGATTTATATCTCCTGATATAGACATGGATGGAATTACAAGTAAAATCCGGTTCAGTAATACAAGGCTGGAATGACATGTAAACCTGGTTCAGTAATGGACTTTGTCCACTATGATGGTCTTGGTAGAAATGACTTGGCTACTATGGAAATCATATCATGTGATTAATGTTTTACCATAATTAAATGTTTTTTCCCATGCTATTTTTTCATGATTAATGTTCCTTTATGATATATGCCTTATGTACTATCATGATTTATGTCATTACTCATGTTTATGATGTTTTATGTTCATGTTTTTACATTAAAATGTTTATAGGTTGTTTTTTGTTCTCTATGTTTTCCCTTGTTGAGAATTTGTGCTAACCCTTTTTATGTTTTATTTTCCCCAGGATATAAAGAATGGTTTTAGGGAAGAAAAAAAAGGGGAAGATCATTATGGGAGATGTTGATGATCTTTCACCATGATTAGATGATTTTTTCTGAGTTTCCAAACACAATAAACTAATACGGTCATCGGGCATCTATTGTTTTCATATAATAAGTATTCCGCAAAAGTAATGTAATGTCCATTTATGCCATGATTGGGTCTCTAAAGTTGTTATCAGAGTGAAGGTTTAGTTATCCATTGAAAACTAGGATGCGAAAACATTATGGAAATCCCTAGAGATATTTCTAATGTATATCTAGGGATGTCCCTAAGGATAAGTATAATTATAGGATATTGTCCTAGAATTATGGTAACTATCTTAGAATTAAACTTAAGATGTTATATATTGAAGGTACTCCCCATTTATTATGTTGTTCTCCTATCATGATTTTTGGTCTCTCACACTATTCTTTTTGGGTTTTAGAGGATGGCTAGAACCCAAAGGAACCGTGTTGATCAATGTAATGGACAATTCAATGATTGTCCTCCTGAAAAAACAAATGTTATGGTCGATGGAGTGAAAAATCTTATTTCTATACATACACAAGCTATGAATCATTCTGGACTTCCAAATGAGAATAGAAGGGGACAATAATTTATTGAGTCCTTCATGAGGAAACATCCATCTTTTTTCAGTGGGTCTTCTGATCCACTTGTTGCAGAACAATGGATCAGTACTATTTAAAAGATATTTTCCATACTTCATTGTTCAGAGCATGAAAAAGTCATTTTGACAGTTTACCATATAGAAGGTGAAGAAGACTAGTGGTTGACTCTAATTAAGAATACAAGGCCCCAAGAGGAAATTGAATCCACGGAATGGGAAGAGTTTAAGAAGTTTTTTCCAATTAGTAATTTCCTTGTATTCTTCGAACAATGATGGAAAAGGATTTCCTTGAGCTTAAGAAAAATGATGATGAATCTGTAGGTATATACGAGGTAAATTTTACAAGGCTTGCAAGGTATGCATCTAGCTTTATCATCCATCCTGAATGTTATGTTGATCGATTCTTCAATGGGTGAAAACCAAGTCTTTATAGGGCATTATCAATAAGATACTTCAGTTTCTATGAAGAAATTATGTATTGTGCTATCAATGATGAATTAGAAGATGGTGTTTCATATCCATCTCATGGTTTTGGAACGAAATGAAAGATTTTGTTCAAGGAAAAATCTCAAAACAATGGTGAAATGAAGAAGTATTCTTCGTTATGCTCAATGTGTGGAAAGAATCATGGTGGAGATTGACTTTAATGGAATGGAAAAATTTTTAAGTGTGGAAAAGAAGGTCATCGAGATGCTATGTGTCAAAGTAATGGGAAAAGGGTAGATAATGATATGAATAGAGAAAACACTACAAAAAACACACCACCAACACTTCAATGCTACATGTGCAAGGATATGGGGAATTATGCTAACCAATTCCCTAATCCAAGGTTTAATAATGATTGACATCAACAAACTATTAAAGAAAATGACAGAGGGATGTCATATGTGATTACTATTTTGTTCAATTAATATTTAGTGAATTTTTATTGTTCATCCAAATAAGAAACTTATCGGAAAAATATCAAAAATTTATCCAAAGTAATTTTTTAAATCCAGATTCTAAGGAATAAGTTCAATTTGAAAAATTCAACTTATAAACATGTAAAAACTAGATTTAATGTGGGTGCGCCATTAAAAGGTGGAAAAAATGAGATTTTTTGAAATATACTTATTTTACCTGAAAATTTTATTTTGTTTACATACCATGTTCTAGAATATGTGTAAGATGAATTATTATGTAATAAAATTCCCAATGTATATAATACTATTCATAGTGGCAACTTCATAACAATATATCATTGTTTAATGAATCTCGATATTTCCTACAACACATGCTATCGAGGAAGGTCACTCTTGTATGAAACACAAGCCAAGAATAGTGTTTGTGTATACTACAAGCTAATACAGTGTTGTCTATAGTGCAAACTAATATTGGTTTAACATAAAACATGGGACATCAAAGAAATTAAAAAGAGTATTTCTCATAAAATCTTGGGGTGTTACATTCTACCTCCCCTTAAAATGAATTTCTCCCTAAAAAATAATCAGGGTTATATAGAATTTACTACTTGTAAGTTTCATTCATAGAAACCCACATAGTAAAAAGGAATACTTAATTTTAAAATGTAAATTAATAAACATAACGTTTACCCAAATTAACTCATCATTGGGTTTCCACATAGGAGAACATAGGTGAAAAAATACATATGGAAGAGAAATATAACCATAATGTTCAGATGGAGATTGGTAGATTACATGGATATGAAAAATCCAAAAATCAAAAAGCCATAAATTTGTGATGATCTAGGGTACCATCTGATTCATCAGATATGAGAGTAATAAGACAACAATTTTGGGTTTCAATATCTTTTCACCAATATTGATGAATTTTTTTGTAAGGAGGAACTCTAACTTTATTTTAGTGTAATATCATCGTTAGTCATTCCATGAAAAATTTCCACTTCATCTCTTAAAGTAATGAAGTCGAATTTTTCATTCGTGATGTTTTTGCAGATCATGTGATAGAATGATGGGTCATTCCATCTATCTTAAACAAAAGGTTAGAAAAAGTTATTAAATATACAAAAGTCCATATATGGTGATGTTAATAGTATATGGCTCAAAAAATGGACTTATACTTCATATATCATACCAATTAATAAAATAAAACTAATTTCTACTAACCAGAGACTTCTTGTAAGCAAGTGGAAGGTGATAAAGGTCTGCCACACTTCAGTTGTGGGTTGGATTCCCACATCCTTGTCTGATGTGACAGGTTTTCACCCATCCTACGGGTTATACTTTTTCTAAAACTATACTATTATAAAATTTCAGAAATAATATCAAAATGACTTATCCTTAAACAATACTATTTGATGTCTAACATAATCTATTCCAATATTTAGGCTTATCCAAAATACTTCTGTCCAATCTGGTAGTATAAATAAAAATATTACTAGAGAGGATATCTAAAAAGAATGTGATTACCATAATTTATCCCCCATATATCATAAGATATATCTTGTTGGCCATATTCCAAACATGTGAATTCCATAATCATGTATTCTTGAAACATAAATTACTATAGAACCTTTGTTAAAACACGAATGATTTCAAAAGTTAATTATTTCAACATACCAAAATCCCAAAATTTCAATATATTCAAACCATGATGTCACTTTGTCCTTATATAAGTCATGAGATCATTAATATTATCAAACATATTTTTTTCTCCGTATCCCTTCACTCTGCGCATATCATCTGCTTTCCAAAAAAAATTCAATCACTTTTCATGGTTATCAGTACAATATAATTATTGAAAACCACAACTAACTAAAACATAGATATGCCAAAATTCCATGATACTATAAATGAGATTCCACAACACAAATTTGGAATCCCGTTACCTAAACACTTAATCATTTAACCCCTTTGTTGTGATATTAACTCTTGAATTAGGGAATTGGTTTGCATAATACCCCATTTCCTTGCACATGTAGCATTGAAGTGACGGTGGTGCATTTTCTATTGTTTTTTCTCTATTTACATTATTATCTACCTTTTTCCCATTACATTGACACTCAGCTGCTCGATGACCTTCTATTCCATAATTAAAACATTTTCTAGTCCCTTTAAAGATATCTCCTCTATGATTCTTTAGAAACTTTTAGCATAATAAAACATTCATCTTCTTTTCCGTATTGTTTTAAGATTTTTACTTGAACTCCTTCTTTCTTTTCTTTTCAAAACCATGAGATGTATATGTAACACCAACTTCTAGTTCTACCATGATATCACAATGCATAATTTCTTCATATATATTGAAGTCTCTTATCGCTAATGCCCTTCGATGACTTGGTTTTAAGCCACTGAAGAGTCAATCAACTTTACATTCAGGTTGGATGATAAAGCCAAATTCATACCTTCCAAGCATTGTAAAATTCCCCTTGTATATACCTACAGTTACATCATCCTTTTTCATAAGATCAAGGAACTCCTTTTCCATCTTTGTTTGTAGAATAAGAGGGAACTACTTATTGAAAAACAAGTTCTTGATCTCGTCCTATTCAACGGATTCAATTTCATCTAGGGGACTTGTATTCTTAATTAGATTCCACCACTAGTCTGCTTCACCTTCAAAACCGTAAATAGCGGAAATGAATTTTTCATGATCTAAACAAGTATGTATGGAAAATATCTTTTCAATGGTAAAGATAGATTTTTCAAAAACAAGTGGATCAAAAGACCCACTGATAGAAGGTGGGCAGTGCCTCATGAAGGACTCAATAGAATATTGTCCCCCTCTCTGCTCATTTGGAAGTCTAGAATGATTCATATCTTGTGTAAGTATAGCAATAATATTTTTCACTGCATCTCACATAACATTGGTTTGCTCAGGAAGAAAATCATTGAATTGTCCATTACATTGATCAACATGGTTCCTTCGGGTTCCAACCATCATCAAAAACCCAAAAAGAATAGTGTGAAAGGAAAAAATCATGCAAGTAAAACAACATAATAAAGGGAGAGTAACTTCAATATATAACATCTTATGTTTAATTCTGGGATAGTTACAATAATTATATTACTATAACCTATACATATACTTAACCTTAGAGACATCCCAAAAAAATCCTTAGAAATATATCTAGGGATCTCACTAAAGTTTTTGCTTCCTAGTTTCCAAAGGCTAACTAATGCTTCGCTCTGATACCAACTGTAGATACCAAAGCTTGATATACATGGACATTACATTACTTTTGCGAATTACTTATTTTATGAAAAAAACAGACAACCAATGACCGTATTAGTTTACTGTCTTTGGAAACACGCAACAAAATCTTCTAATCATGGTGAAAGATCTTCAACATCTCCAATAAAGATCTTCCCCTTTTTTAATACCTAAAAACATTCTTTAAATCTAGTGGAAAATAAAACATAAAAAGGGTGATCTCAAATGCTCAGTAAGGGAAAACATTGAGTACATAAAACATCCAATAAACATTTGAACGTAAAAACATGTACGTAATACATCAAAACCATGAGTAATGACATAAATCATGGAAATACATAAGGCATGAATAATCATGATTAAATTTCATGGGAATAAAACATGAAATTTTTGAAAACCATTATGCACAAGTTATGATTTAAATAGTATCCAAGGCATTGCTTCCAAGACCAGCATAGTGGACAAAGTCCATTACTGAACCTGGTTTACTTGCCATTCCAGCTATGTCTATCTAATGAGATATAAATATTTATCCAATGCATTGTAGGTAGATATATGTCCCACCCATCTCATATTGAAATCATTCTTTTGTGTGCCAAAAAATCATAAGTCATGCATCATATCATAACCCATATAATAGAATGAGATTCTTAAACATCATGTCATCGTAACATAATCTATATAACATAAAAGGACATAATAAAAATAATTCAATCATAACATTATCAAATAAATGTAATAATAGGGATAGAACCATAACCCTATATCATCCTAGATGGAAAATAATTTAGATAAAACACTTGAAATGAATTTTTGAGGAAAATATCCTATCTTCTTCAAAATAATTTTCTGTTCTCAAAATGCCATAGAATTTTAAAAGAAGCTGATTTTGTTGAAAATAATCATGAAATAATGTATAAGAGGATTCATGAAAATAAGGCATTATGAAACTATAAAAATCTATTCACTCCATATAAGTTAAAAAAACATTCTCCTCGTACTTTTACCGGAAAAGTCATAATGTACCGTGTATGGTAAACAAAAGAAAGATTCCTTCCATACCATTTAGTAAAAGAAAAAAAGGGTAAAAATGACTTTAAAAATACATGGAATAATAGTAAAAAATTAATTGATATAGTTTCATAAGAAATGTATATGGATAATAAATATAACCCCAGTAAATACTTACGAATAATCAATCTCAGGTATAAACTAGATTGGAATAATTATCTCTTATCTTATGTCTAGTTTCTTCCATATGTGTCTGATACTCCTGTATAGTTGGTTTAAACATATTATTTACTTGTAACAGAACCATAATAATATTTATTATATCACATATTGTTCACCTACGAATTTATATTACTCATTCATTTTTCAATACCATGTTAAAGTATCATTTTGGGTAAAAACATTTCATTTATCATCCATGTTATGACTTGTAATTCTTCATACGATTACTTAGATCATGATTACATACTTACAGAATGTAAAACATGATTTATATATATTAAGAATATAATATATCAATAATCGAAATGAAATACACCGTTCATGGAGACGGTAGGCCGTACATACTCATGAACGATGTTTTCCTTTCATTATTGAGTTGAATGGAAGTAAGTAGATGTCATATATATATATATACATAAACATAAATATAGTAGAATTGTTATGTCATATATTTCATTAATATTCAATATATATAATTTATAATCATTCATGAATGGTTTACATGAAGAATGAATCTCATCGCGTCGTGGAGACGATAATCCATACGTACGCATTTGTGATGATATCATTCCCATAATTAGTTAATGGTATTGGAGTGGATGATAGAATATCTCATAATTAGCATCATGTTAAAATAATCCTATATAGTTATTCTATACACCATTATACCCATCCATGTATGGTGGTGGTGGAAAACATATTACACTACGGCGTGGAGATGGTATTCTGTACGTACGCACGGGAGGTGATTTCGTTTTTCGTAGGATGGATAGAAGGTGAAATATGGTTGTTTCCAATTTATAATAACATATCATTATATTAGGGATACTGATTTATTAATTTACAATGAAAACAAAAATAGGAATTAGAAGTAGAAATGAATTTGAACGAATCGGTGAAAGATATTACCTCTTCTTTGATGCGCCTCTTCTAAACCTCATCTTAGGGCACTAAAGTTGGTCTTCTTATAAGAAAAGAACCTCTAGAATGTGACTAGGTATGTTGAGAAGACTAATGGGTAGGGTTTGGCTATAGGAACCCAGTTCTTATTTTTGAGGTACAGGCTTCTTCTTTTTCCTTTTCCTTAAGTGTTTTTGAGAAAATATGTAAAATGCGGAAAAATCCTAAATTTTGGAACTACACACCATGTATGTTTCCACACGCCATGTAATTTTGCCCGTGTGGGATGGGTACACGGGGCATGTAGCCATGTGGGCGATGCGAGGTGTAGGAACCGACTACACGCCGTGTAGTGGTACCTTACACCTCGTGTAGTCAGTCAGCAGGCCTAAACAGTAAGGTGGTGGAGTAGCCGCCAGTTGGGAGATAGTACACGCCGTGTACTCGGAAGTACATTTCGTGTACTCATGTCGACAGATGAACAGTGTGGCGGTGCCGCCAGAGGAACAATTAAATGATGGAAGTACATGCCGTGTACTCAGAAGTACACGCCGTGTACTTTGTTTTTTGGCTTAAAACTAGAAGTACCCTCCTCTTTTGGAAAAGGATGCATTTGAGCTGTTTTGGAGCCAATGAGGATGAACAAAACATTAAAGATCTGCTGGGTGTTTGTCTGGAATCCGATTCGACTTCATACGATCTCATTGGAACCACACGAGTACGCCCTCTCCTCTCCTGGTATGGTTCTTACCAATTCATCCCCTAATAGAATTTATTTACATTTTAATGGGTTTTGTTCTTCGTCGTATCTACGCCGTTCTTGGGCATTTCTAGAGTCGGCGTTCAGGTATAACGTTCGTTGGCATATAAGGTAGGTGGCTTGGTGTAAATTTCCAACTGTAGTGCGTTTTTGTGAGTTTTCGTGCCATGAACCCATGTTGCGATGTTGTGTGGCTGAGGTCGTTGCTATATTTAATGCCTACAATTGCATAGGTGAATAAATTGTGATAATAAAATGCTGGTTGGGATCATTGCTTGGATCTGAAACCACCCTGGTGGTGTGTTTCACTATTTAGTCGTTTGGCCCGGATACCAAAGGGTATTCCTTTAAAGTAGTAATCATAGAATTTAGTTGTGGGGAATTTCTTTTTTACTACGTTTGACATGTTGGAAATGGCCCAGTTACCTGTTTAGCCTGAGGGAGTTGTTGTGATTAGCTTGTGAGAACTGTACTATTTAGCCTGTGGTCCGTAGTTATTTTGGCCTAAGGGAAACATCTTCTGTGCTTGTGGGTAGCTAACTCTGTGCCTGTGGGTGACACTACCTACGCCTGAGGGCAAACTCTGTTATGCCTGAGGGTAGATTCTTGTGTTGGATACTCATTACCCGAGGGTAGGAGTTTACGTGTCTGAGTAAACTAGTTTTTTACTTAGAAATGCACTGTAGTGATTTCTTATATAAAATGGATAAAATGAATAATTAAATGTAAATTTAACTGTTGACATAGTTACTTTCTAGTACTGCTTAATTTATTGCATTTTACCACTGTACAATATTGTTTCAAGTTAGTACGCAGTTGGGCACAACCCTTTGGTGGGTGCCTACTGAGATATATTTCTCACACCCTGTTTGGGTCATGCTTTTTGTCCCCAATAGATTAAGTTTATGTAGGTGTAGATAAGGGCAAGAGTCCCTATATAGGTACTTGACTGTTGCTGAGGAGTAGGAGGGCATGGGACCGAGCCTAGGCTCGCGATGCCGCTGCCAGCTGTTTGCTTTGTTTTGCTGTACTCTGCTTTTTTCTATACTGTATTGATGTATAACATGCTCTGGAAGTTTTCCTAGTACTTGAGACATGTTGCATCACTATATATATACTATTGATTATTTCACTTGTGTATGATTTACTACTTTCGCTGTTTTTTGAATGATTTATTTCAATTCTGCTATGCTACACTTTGACAAATGAGGGCATAGTTTCCCCACTATCAGACCTGGGCCCTCACTGCTAGTCGGCAGCCTCTAGCATTTTAGGAAATGCGCTTGATGTCACATGGCGAACCGGGTTCGGGGCACCCGTTGTGTGGCACCCAGGTCTGGTATGTTTCAAATTTGTATCAGAGGGGTTCTTTTCTTTGACATACTATTTGGAGCCATAGTTCGGGATATGATGAATGGTAGTTGTTAATAAGCTGTGCCTGGGAGTAGCTAACCCGTGTACAGGGAAAATCCAGTCTACCTCGTATTTTTCAATTTTTTTGATTTTGCAAATTTTACAGTTGATTTGATTTCACCGTTGGGTGACACACTTTGAGATTGTGCAATTTTTATTTTATCTGTGGGTTCTATTTAGTTTCAACCTGATGAGATGAGGGTATGTCGTCTCATGCATCATATAGTCACATGCTAGATATCACATGTCATGCATAGTTTCCATGCCATGTCGCTGCTTTATAAATTTCATGTTGTTGTGATAGTTGTTGTCCTAGAAAAGCATGTTGTTGTGATAGCTGCTCTGATAAAATATCTGCTATTTGATAGGGTAATTTTATGTGAGCCTGTTTATAGAATGGAAGCCAAACTTTTGTTTTTCGGGAGTATGAGCCCCCATTGACCGGAAGTTGGGGGATCATTGACTGGTTATTGGTTATGACACATATAATATGTCATACTTTGATTCGTGGGGAGTATGGGCCCTCACGGGTCGGAATCTGGCACTTAGGTATTGATTTTCAGTATTTTCTGGGTTCTGGGGATGATTCTGAGGCATAATGTCTAGAAACCCAGTATACACGCGATCTAGTATTTTTATACATGTCGTTTATGTTCTTCTGTTTGGGAAGAAAAATAAACTTTTTGAGTACACGCCGTGTAGTCTCTTCCCATGTCACAAACCGTGTGGGTGGCGACACGGGGTAGGGAAAGGCTTGGGTAAAACACGTCGTGTAGATTTTATACACGCTGTGTAGTGTTGACCTGGAGTCTAGCCATGTAACTAACAACACGGGTCAGTGAAATCCTTGAAAGATCATGTCGTGTCATTGGTGGACACGCCGTGTAGTCTGACCTGGGGACTCGACTGTGTAACTAACAACACTGGCAGGTGTCACCTCTCCCTGAACACGCCGTGTACCTTTGGGAAATGCTGTGTAGTCTTGTCTGAGGATAGACCATGTGGTGTTAGCCGGGTGGCTAGGAAATGGGGTACCGTACATGCCGTATGTGGGTGTAACACGCTGTGTAGTGGGAAGCTGAGTAGTCGGTCGTGTCACGGACGACACAGGCAGTTGAAAAATAACATTTTACACACCGTGTATATATTATACACGCCTTTTAGTTTTGTCCGACAGAATCCATGTGGCTTGTCCATGAGTAAGGACCCGGGCAGGGGAAGAGAATTCAAGTACACGCCTTGTAGTCAGTGTACACGCCATGAAGTCTTGTTTTGAAAATTTTGAATGCCTTCTTCCTCTTGTTTCTTTTTTGGTTCTTTCGCTTTTCTATCATAATAATCTTGAATTTGAGGCATGCTTTTGACCTTGTAGTGTCATTCCACCTAGACAACCATGATTTGTTCGTCAAGAGAGCAGCGACGATTATACTCTGAAGATGGAGGGCCATGCGCTACCAGTTATTCCTCTAGCAGTTCCAGATGCAGAGCCAACTACTATACCAGACACAGGCGCGGAGGCGCAGTTCCATGAAGGCTTTATGCAGTTCACGCAGACCTTTTAGGGAGCAACGCAGGCTGCTACATCTATGGCTGAGATGACTCGTATCTTTCAGCATCAGCATCCGCCTACATTTTCAAGGGATGGCGGACCACAGGCTGCAGAGTCTTGGTTGGGGTCGATTCAGACTATTTTCAAGCATCTTAAGACACCTCTAGGGCAGAGGTTCAAGATCGCAACTTACATGCTGCGTGATTCTACCAAGAGGTGGTGGGATGTTACCACCCAGTCAGAGTATCACAGAGACATGGTGTGGGATTATTTTTAGGCAGTCGTCTATGAATTTTTATTCCCAGAGACACTGAGGGAATATAGAGCTCGAGAGTTCATGAATGTGTATCAGGAACAATGTCAGTGATGGACTATTCTGGTCATTTTATGGAGATTCAGCATTTTTCACCCATGCTGGTGGGTGATGAGACGTTGGGAGCCAGAAGTTTTGAGGATGGTGTTCGGTATGACATCCGAGCACTGCTGTATTTTTTCAGGTTGCCTTTAGTACACGATGTTGTGAACTAGGAGCTAATTACTGAGAGGAACCTATGGGAATCGAGTGGTGTGGGCTAGGGCAGTTCGGCACCAGTTACTGGTACTATTTATATTGTAATGAGGAAGAGATAGATGGACTTCTCTCAGGGCGACAGTACCGGTCAGAAGAATGCTTCAGGTGGCCAGGTTATGTGATACCAGTGTGGTAGAGAGGGGCACAAGAGGACGCAGTGTCCACGTGACGTAGTGGAGTGCCAAGCTTACGAAAAGATGGGTTAGCTACAGTGCTTTTGTAGGGCTTTTCCACCAGTGGCAAGTGAGAGGGGTTCTGTGCAGACTCTGCGTGCGGGAGTAGCACCAGTGGCTTATTACTAGTCATGGAACTGGAATGCGTCAGGGCGTGCCAGCAGAGATGGTGGTCGGGGAAATGGTAGCCAGACACCAGGATCTCAGAGGTAGTAGGGCAGGACAGCTCAGGGTAGCCGGGCTGTGTCGCAGGGCTGCGGCACTGGGCAGGCATATGTAGTGCAGCAGACCCATCACAAGCAGGATCATGTACCTTCTACAGTTAGAGGTACTATTTTAGTATCTTCTGTCTTATCTTCAGTACTTTTTTATACGGGTGCTACGCATAGTTTCATATCTGTACCCATTGTGGAGAGCCTTGGGCTCTGTGTTTCTACTTCTTCTGATATCATTACATTAGACACTCTATTGGGGACTAGAACGGCTGGTGTGCGTCAGTGCAAGGAGTGCCCCTTAATGTTGGAGGGTGTCACTTTCTATGGGGCCTCTATGTCTTGGAGATGACTAGCTATGATGTCATTATCAGGATGGACAGGTTGGTTCCCTTTCGAGCCTTTGTATACAGCTATCGTCGTAGGGTGTGTTTTATATCACCATAGGGCGGGGAATTTATATACAAGGGCGAGTGGGATATTCAAGCGAGCCGAGCTGGACCAGAGCATCATGGGAGAGGTGGAGTCACGACCCAGATTGCGAGTTTGTATCTGGATGACTAGTGGAAATGTCATACAGTTTTCCCTCCAGTTGTTGATCGTTTCATGGATGTCTTCCCGGACGACTTTTTAGGTCTACCTCCAAAGTGATAGGTGGATTTCCTTATCGAGCATGTGCCAGGAGTGGCATCGGTGTCCATTCCTCCTTATAGGATGGCTACACCTAAGCTACAGGATCTCAAGAGGTAGTTAGAGGAGTTGCAGTAAAAGGGATTTATCTGACCTTGTACTTCGCCTAGGGGTTATCCGGTCCTTTTCGCGAAGAAGGTGGATGGTACCCTTAGACTTTGTGTGGATTATCCGAAGCTGATCCAGTTCACAGTTAAGAACCGATATCCCTTGTCGAGGATTGATGATCTGTTTGATCATCTTCATGGAGCACGAGGGTTCTCGATGATTGACTTGAGATCGTGATATCATCAGCTGCACGTGAGACCATCAGATATACTGCTTACAGCTTTTCATAGCAGATATGGTCTGTATGAGTACTTTGTTAAGCCGTTCAGACTCACGAACGCGCTGACAGTTTCCATGGCTCTGATGAATCGTGTGTTCCATCCGTATCTGGAGTTTTTGTGGTAGTATTCATGGACAACATCTTAGTGTACTCTCACACTCGACAAGACCATGCCACCCATCTTGAGGTCATATTGAGTACACTGAGATAGCATCGGCTATATGCTATGCTCTTGAAGTGTCACTTTTGGATGGACCAGATTCACTTCCTGGGTCATATCATCTCAAAGGTAGGAGTTACAGTAGACCCAGAGAAGGTGAGAGAATTTGTTTCCTGGGAGATTCCTATGAACATGTTTGAGATACAATGTTTCTTAGGGATGGCTGGTTACTACAGACCCTTCATAAAGGACTTCTATCGCTTAGCACCAACGTTGACAGGTCTGACTAAGAATGGTGTGAATTTCAATTTGTCATAAGCTTGCGAGACAGCTTTTTAGGACCTGAAGGGAAGGTTGACATTAGAACCTATCCTGATACTCCTATAGCAGGGGAAGAGCTATACAGTTTACTGTGATGCATCAGGGTTTAGGTTGGGAGCAGTTTTGATGCAGGGTGACCGAGTTGTTGTGTCACGAACCGAATCTGGTCGCCGCCAAAACTGACACCAAACCCAGCCCGTGACAAAGCCTGAAGGTCGTTCCTGATCCCCACGGGCTGGAACAAGTTCCTGGGTATCATATAATGATAATTGGGAATTATTTACCTGATTTTATAAACGTTAAACAACACACAAACTCAATAAAACAAATCTGGATTTTTCAACTAAAACCATCTTTTACAAAATTTTAGAACAGAATTAAATAAGTTAAATCTATGTTTAAAGACCATGAAAAATTAAAAAAAAAACAAATAAATACAGCCCAAGAACCCTCATGGAATGGGGCACCTCCCTTAAGCCATCTCCACAAGACTTCACCACCACGGAACTGCCAGAAACCCGAACCACTGAAACTAAAAACTTTAGCCAACCTACGACAACAAAAATAACCAAGTCTACTTACACCCAAGGGTGTACGTAGGGTGTGAGCCAAATCCCAACAGGATACCACCACTAACAGATTCCATATGATAAACATTTAATGAAGAAAAGCATGCAAGTTCTAAAAAACATGAGATGCTAGTAAAAATTCAAATAGATGCAACATTAAATAAAAACAGTTTTTAGGTGGGCTAATTTAAAGAATAAAAACATTTAAAATAAATACCGTAGCTACTGAATTTTTCAACCTCTCATACCGTATGCTGACGGTAAGACCAAAATATCCAGTGATCATAAGCAATGGGAAATAACCCCTAGGAACTAGCTAGGTGTGGTCCCAGGTACCTCGTATCTGGGTGAGAGTAACCATCATGAATATCTGTTCTCATGCACGAGCCACTAGTAGGGAACATACCCATAACCTAGTGGTACACAATAATCATCATAATAGTTTAGTTATAGTTGTAAGAATCAATCTATCTATGTGAAACTGAGGCAAAACCACACGGATTCACTAGCATACTAGTACACGTTCACCCACCTAGATACCCGGGTTTTCACATTGTGCTCAAACAAGTTCAACAAGTAAAGATATATAATTTTCACATGAATATATCATTTCCATATAAAATATTCACCAAAACGACCATATGTAATCCACACAAGTCACAAAAGTGCACTTTTCATTCAAATTGATTTTGAAATCTGACTCATACAAAAATAGCCCACAACACTCTTCACATTACTTTGACACTTCCAAAAAACCTTTAACCAATTTTTATAAACCATTCCAAGGAATTCTAACTCACATAACATCCCACTAAAATAACATATAATACCACTTTCATCAACAAAATTCAATTTTCACAACACACTCACACAAAACAGCCCACAACCATGTTTTGCAGCTCTCTTTGCATTTTCTAAAAACATTTTAGCACTTTATAAAACATTATAAAAAATTATTTGAAATCTAAAATAACCACCATACTTTTGAAATCCCATATTAGGTGAACACATCCCCCAAACAGTACATATACACTCTTTTATACACTTTTTTCAACCAAACAAAACATTCAAAATTTTCATAAAACAACTCAAGGGGTGTAACTATGTCTTGCACACAAAACCCATTTCAAAACCCCCATTTAAGACCAAAACCATAGAATTTCCTATAAAAAAATAAAATTTTAATCCCTAGATACAATTATAAAAACACATTAAAGTGTTATAAAATAACATTGAATAATACCACAAAAGATACAAATGAAAACACACATTTTCCTAAAATGACCTCAAGATGTATAACAATGTTTTACACATCAAACCTATTAAAAACCATCTTTTTAGGAACACATGACACTAGTAAATTATGAAACCATAATTGGAAGTCCAAACATGATTTAATAAACCAATTTCATAAGTTATAAACCACACCCAAATAAAACCCCATGAGTTACACATGAAAACACCAAATTTCATGTTAAAAAGAAACTATAAAATTTAACACATAACCAAATCAATCATAAACTGTTTTCACACCACACCCAACATATGAAGAATATGAAAATTGGGTAAATACAGCAAAATAAATCATCAATAATTTTTTAAACATGGAACGACCTACCATTTGATTCAAAACCCTTGAATCTTGGTGCGAAACCTCAACCGCACCTCCGCCACCCCACAAGGATGTGAAAACAAACCCTAAACCTTAATATTTCACCGAAAATACCCCAAATCAAACCCTAGGTATGAACACTAACTTCTGGACACTCTATAAATTTATGAAAGTGGGAGGAAACCCTAAAGAGAAGGAAGGAATTGAAGAGAGAAACACATACCCAAAATAATCTTGAAGAAAACGACCCAAAATACACCCGCATCTGAATTTGAAAACATCCAATCATTAATAGGAGGTTCGAACAGATATTATGAGATATTTTAGGAACTGTAATGGGGGAAGAAGAGTAAAAATAGAAGATGTTATTAAAGGATCAATTTACCTCTCCAAATCTAGACAATTTCTGAAATCCAGTGATGTTTCGACCAGTTTTGCGATTCTATCAATATTCATATTGTGGGAGGAGGGAATGGTGTCTCTCCATAGGTATGTGGGCTCGGGTGAGTGTTGGAATCAAATAAAATACGCAAATATTAAAGGAGATATTAAATAATTAAAATTTATTTTTATTGCAGAAAATGGGTTTTCGGGCAGACCCAATCCCTTACATAAAAACCCATATCCACCATGATTATGGATTTCTAAATGGTCTAAATTAATATGGGGGTGTTAATAGGTCAGGTTATGAAAATTAGGAATTGAAATTTTTGAAAAATGTTAAAAAATGAAGGATTTATAAAGGAATAAAAATTTATTTTTAAATCTGGAATTGGGCTCACAGTTTGGCCCAATTCATAAAAACTCCCCCATTCCTCCATAAATGCTTGGGAAACCCTAAAAAAAGCATGAATGGAAATTAAATGGAATTTGAATTCAAAATATGTCATGTATGTGACAATTCTCCCCACCATAAAAAATTTCCACCCCGGAAAGTCACATCAAGTCCAAAACAACTACCAAACCCAACTGAGAAACCAAGAGGTACTCCCTTGCCAGGTTTCACCCCAAAGGCCAAAACACCTCCAATGATCAATTAAGGATTACTCTCACAACCAAAACATAAACCACTTTCCTGAAATGATCAATCACATTTATATTTTATCCGAAAAGAAAACTCCTCAAACACTATCCGAACAAGACTCAAGCAACTCACCCAAACGAACAACAACATCGAACAGGGTTACACTTACCTTTAACTAAACCATTGGGCACTCTCCAATCCCAACATTTACTCAAGGATTTTATTGTTAGGAGGATATTTCCAAATAAGACTACCTAATTCCATTCCAAGACCATGGATAAATCTGAGTTATTGGTACGGGTTGGACACAAATAGGCTCCCTGCAAAAAGAGACAACGTATATTTTTCTGAGACAAAATCAGGACACTAACAGGGGAGGTGTAAACGGACACCTTAGTACAAAGGGTGGAATTCCATTCAATGTTTGTGAAGGAATGTACATGAGAATCATAGTGGGTCTCCCCACTATAAGAACTTACCATCTTAACTAACCAGCATGGGCCGATATAGACAAGCCCATTTTTTTTGAAAGATTTGTCGAGGGCATAGGGTTAGTCTGCACGATTTGGGAAACTGTGCACTAGCTGGGCAGATCATTCTTTCTGCAAGGCATCCTAGAACACAGTCTACTAATCGTGCACAAAATGTGTCCTCAGTATTTCTATCCAAATTTCCAACCATTCTCTAATGACTCCATTGAATCCAAAGTGGGATGGAATGACATTACGCAAAGTCATGGGTACAAGGCCCACCACCTATTTCCACAGAACGGGAACAAAAGAGAAATGATGATGACAACAGAGGTTTAAAATCTACCTATCTTTAATTATGAGTATAGGAAATTGTACAAGGGTTTAAACAATCCTGGGATTTCCCCTGACTACGAGCCAACTTCTCTCTGAGACCTATGGCTGGAGCTCAAATGATTGAAGCATCTTCGGCATCGCAGTTGGTCTTTGGAAACCCCTTGGATGATAATTATTCTTTCGATGCAACCAACAAATACATCGCAATCCCCGATATGTTTTCCATGACATAACTCATTCCAAACTCACATTCCCTAACCCGATGTTTCACTAAAACAAGGGCTTAGAAAATTAACACACAACAATCCTTGTTTGTTCGGGTGAGAAACAATAGAAGTAAAGAATGCCTACACTCACTATCCTCTAAAATGGAATATTTTGATGTTTTTCCAAGGGAGACATTCGCCCAACATAACAGGGACTCTTGAAGGATTTCACAAATTTCACCTATATGGTCAATCAATCACATGACATCATAAGGCTTCACTGAACATGACCATTACGACTGATATAAACAATGCATGGAGAGGGACATTATACGACATCCCCAAACAACACACAATTCTAGAAAGTGGCTATAATATCCTATCGTGACAATATTTCCCACACCGGTGGTTTAACTAGAACTCATGCTTCATAGAAACTTTAAACAACCCAAAGGCCCTCTTAGACACCATCAAGACACTCATCGACACTAATAACCCTAGACCACATCCACCTTCAACGAATCAGGAAATGTAAGAAACTAAGGTCTCTTTCAACCATCCACGAGTACTCTCCTATTACAAGAGGATCTAAAAATCAAATAAAAGAATTCATGTAGACTAAATCTACAGATCTCGAGAGAAAAATTCCTTATATTGATCAACTGGAGGATTTTCGAATGGAAAAACAATCTAGGTTTCACTTCAGTTATGCATTAACCCTTAATGGGGGAATAACTTATCCAAAAAGAGAACCTAAAGACCCATCCAAGCTGGTCCATTGATCAAAAAGTTCTACAAAACAGATTTGAACACAAGAAGGGATCCACCATAATGGTTTCCCGAAACATATCTCAGAGGAGACTACTAACAGGTCCTTCTGCCCAGCTTACCGACAAAACACAAACTCAAAACACAGTTTGAACAGGAGGGGTTCTTAGACTCCAAACATCCCACAACATCAACATTTTCCAAAAACACATAATATAAACCATCTCAAACAATTAATCAAGACATCATGTTCCTCTTTAAAAAACATTCTTTGAAAAAAAATGGTTCAGTGGTTAGCACATCCACCAATGTTACCCCATGGGCCTTACACATGCATGTTTCTGTGCCACACTGGGCACCCTCCTTATATCTATCCAGACACTCATCCAGTCATGTCCTCAACCATCAATCTTTCCATATAACCCCATGCATGTGGTTTCTCATGAAATTAACAAAGGTTAAAACAAAAACTCTTTCCACTTTTCAAAACCAAAATGGTCAACCCACACATCCTCTTTCTCAAAACCGCTAACCACCTGATCAAAATCCCAACCCACATCTTACAAAACTTTTCAGAAAGTCACAAACATTTAAAAAATAACTCACTTTCAAGATATTCACATCAATTTAAAAACATCTCATCCCATTAAAACACCATTTCATTGTTTAGAAAACAATATTGGAAACACTTTTCAAAACCAACTTCAATATAGTTCCTGCTTTAAAAAGTGTTGTTAGCACAACATTTTCCATTTCAAAACAATTCTAAAAATTCAGTTCCACCATTTCATAAATAAAATCTTTCCCTATTTATTTTAAAGTCATTTCTCAAAAACTTTTCACTTCTTAAAACCAAAGTGCCAAGATTTCAAAACCAAAGAACAAAACAATGTGAGTGGAAACTAGTTTTAGTGGGTGATTTGGGAATATGTTTGGAATCCATACTCCAATCACATCACTATCACAGAGAGTGTTATAGGGAATATTCATGGCTCCAAATTGCTTTCCAGGCCCTATGAGCTCAATAGGACCATTAACCCAACTCTCTTTTCATTTCCCCTAATCATCATCGAACCAAGAAAACCAAAGGACTTAGATAAATCCCAACATATCCTAGAAACCTGAATCCCATTATGAGTTGTGGTGATCAGGCACACTACCCATAACAAGAATTCCATGTCCCAACAAACCTAACTACAGACTATCCTTACTCTTCCCCAAATAACATGAGTCAAAGAGTTAACCTGAACCTCCTCTGATACCATTTTGTCACGAACCGAATCTGGCCGCCACCAGAACCGACACCAAACCCATCCCATGACAGGGCTCGAAGGGAGTTGTTGATCCCCACGAGCTGGAACAAGTGCATGGGTATCATATAATGATAATTGGGAACGATTTACCCGATTTTATAAACGTTAAACAACAAATAACCTCAATAAAACAAGTCTGGATTTTTCAACTAAAACCATCTTTTACAAAATTTCAGAACTGAATTAAATAAGTTAAAACTATATTTAAAGACCATGAAAAAGTAAAAAAACAAATAAGGACATCCCAAGAACCCTCATGTCAAGGTGCACCACCCTTAAGCCCTCTCCACAAGACTTCACCACCAAGGACCTGCGAGAAACCTGAACCACTGGAACTAAAAATTGTACCCAACCTGCTACAACAAAAATAACCAAGTCCACTTACACCCAAGGGTGTCAGTAGGGTGTGAGACAAATACCAATAGGATACTACCACTAATAGATTTCATGTGACAAAAATTTAATGACGAAAAACATGAATGTTATAAAAAACATGAGATTCTAGTTAAAATTTATAAAAGATGCAACATTGAAAAAAACAGTTTTCAGGTGGGCTAATTTAAAGAATAAAAACATTTAAAATAAATACCATAGATACTGAATTTTCCAGCCCCTCATACTGTATTCTGTCGGTAAGAACAAAATATCCAGTGAGCACAAGCAATGGGAAATAACCCCTAGGCACTTGCTAGCTGTGGGTCTCAGGTACCTCGTATCTCGGTGAGAGTAACCATCACAAATATCTGTTCTCGTACAAGAGCCACTAGTAGGGAACATACCCATAACCTAGTAGTCCCCAATAATCATCATCATAGTTTAGTTAGAGTTGTAAGCGTCAATCTTGCTAAGTGAAACTGAGGCCAAACCCCACGAATTCCCTAGCATACTAGTACACGTCCACCCACCTAGATACCCGGGTTTTCCCTTTGTGATCAAAAAAATTCAACAAGTCAAGATATATACATTGCACATGAAATTATCATTTCCATATGAAAAATTCACCAAAATGCCATCATGTATACCACACAAGTCACAAAAGTACACTTTTCATTCAAATTGATTTTGAAATCCGACTCATACAAAAATAGCCCACAACACTCTTCACATTACATTGACACTTACACAAATCCTTTAAACAATTTTTATAAACCATTCCATGGTATTATAACTCACATTGAAGCCCACTCAAAAAACTTATAATACCACTTTCATCAACAAAATTCAATTTTCACAACACACTCACACAAAACAGCCCACAACCATGTTTTGCAGCTCTCTTTCCATTTTCTAAAACATTTCAGCACTTTATAAAACATTATAAAAAAAATATTTGAAATCATAAATAACCAGCATACTTTTCAAAAACACTTCATAGGTGAACACACCCCCCCAAACAGTACATATACACCCTTTTATCCACTTTTTTTAACCAAACAAAACATTCACAATTTTCATTAAACAACTCAAGGGGTGCAATTATGTCTTGCACACAAAACACATTTCAAAACACCCATTTAAGACCAAAACCATACCAATTCCTATAAAAAATAGAATTGGAAGCCCTAGATACATTTATAAAAACACATTCAAGTGTTATAAAATAACCTTGAATAATACCACAAAAGATACAACTGAAAACACACATTTTCCTAAAATGACATCAAGAAGTATAACAATGTTTTACACATCAATCCTATTCAAAAACCTTATTTTTAGGACCACATGACACAAGTAAATTACCAGAAAATAATTTTAAGGTGAAACAAGATTTAATAAAAAAAATCATAAGTTATAAACCTCACCCAAATAAAACCCCATGAGTTACACATGAAAACACCCAATTTCATGTTAAAAAGTGACTATAAAATTTAACACATAACCAAATCAATCATAAACAGTTTTCGCACCACACCCAACAAATTAGGAATATGAAAAATGGTTAAATATAGCATGATAACTCATCAATAATTGTTTACAAATGGAACCCCCTACCTTTTGACTCAAAACCCTTGAATCTTGGTGTGAATCCTCAACTGCACCTCCACCGCACCACAAGGATGTGAAAACAAACCCTAAACCATAATATTTCACCAAAAATAGTCTCAATAAAATCCTAGGTATGAACGATAACTTCTGGACACTCTATAAATTTATAAAAGTGGGGGAAACTCTAAAGAGAAGGAAGGAATTGAAGAGAGAAACACATACACAAAATATTCTTGAAGAAAACGACCCAAAATACACCAGCATCTGAATTTGAAAACATCCATACATTCATGGGAGTTTCGAATAAATATTAGGAGATATTTTAGAAACTGTAATGGGGGGAAACGTGTAAAAATAGAAGAAGTTATTAAAGGAATAATTTACCTCTCCTAATCTAGACGATTTCTGAAATCTAGTGATGTTTCGAATAGTTTTGCGATTCTATCCAGCTCCAAATTGTAGGAGGAGGGCTTGGGGTATCTCCGTAGGTAAGTGGGATTGGGTGAGAGTTGAAATCACCAAAAATATGCAAATAGTGAAGGAGATATTGATGAATTAAAATTTATTTTTAATGCAGAAAATGGGCATTCGGGCAGGCACAATCCCTTACATAAAAACCCATATCCACCATGATTATGGATTTCTAAATGTTCCAAATTAATATTGTGTTGTAAATAGGTCAGGTGATGACAATTAGGAATTGTAATGCAGAAAAAATTTTGAAAAATGAAGGAGTTATAAAGGAATCAAAATTTATTTTTAAATCACGAATTGGCCTCACGGTTTTGCCCAATTCATAAAAACTCCCCCATTCCACCATAAATGCTTGGGAGACATCATCTGTTGGGGGAGAATTTTGTGGTTTTCACCGAACAGAAAAGCCTCAAGTATATCATTACTCAGAGTGACCTGAATCTGAGGTAGAGAAGGTGGGTTGAGTACCTAAATTCCTTCGATTTTGTGCTTGCCTATACACCTGGTAAAGGTAATGTAGTGGCTGATGCACTGAGCAGGAAGACTCAGATACATGCAATGCAGCAGGCCAGTGGTGAGTGGAAACTCATGGTGTTGTTCTCTAAGATGCATCTGGAGGTGCATGATAGTCTGGGGCAGACTTATCCTTCATCTTTAGCTGTGACATGTACCCTCCTGGACAGAGTGAGGATGAGGCAGCTATCCGATCCAGAAGCCCTAGTTCTACGGGAGTCGGTGGAAACTAAGGACCCTCCTCCTGGTTGGAAGATAGGAAATGAAGAGGTCATGCATTTCCATAGACGATTATGGGTTACAGGGGATATACGTGAGGAGCTGATGCAAGATTTTCTTGCTTCGTCTTGGGCAGTTCATCCCGGGGTTTCCAAGATGTATTGTGACATGAGGCATCAGTACTGGTGGCCAGGTATGAAAAGAGAGATAGCTGGTTTTTTTACGAGGTGTTCCAACTTTCAGTAGGTGAAGGTGGAGCACCAGAGACCAGCTAGGCGGTTAGAGCAGATACCCATTCCAGAGTGGAAATGGGATGATGTCGCGATGGATTTTGTGACGGGATTTCCGAGTTCACTTCGAGGAAATGACGTCGTGTGGGATGTTTCAGACAGACTCATGAAGGAACCTCACTTCATGACGATTAAGGAGAACTTTGGTGTAGACGAGATCAGGAGGCTTTATATCTGAGAGATCGTACGTCTTCATGGGGTCCCTCATTCAATCGTTTCAGATAGGGACACCCGCTTTAGATCTCATTTCTGGAAGAGTCTTCATAGGGCACTGGGTACACATGTGCTTCTGAGCACAGCATACCACCCTCAGATAGATGGCTAGTAAGATCATATGATACAGTTGCTAGAGGACAAGCTGCGCGCATGCGCCCTAGACTTTGGGGGCACTTGGGAGAAGCATATACCCTTAGTTGAGTTTTCCTATAAGAATAGTTTTCAGGAAACTATTGAGATGGCACCATATGAGGCTTTATATGGTAGGCCATCCCGATCACCTTTTTACTGGATAGAGGTAGATGAGGTAGCTTTACTGGGACCACAGCTCGTGTAGGAGACATCTGAGTAGGTCCAGTTGATTCAGAAGTGGATGGCTACCACGCAGTCTCGACAGAAGTCATATGTTGATCGCCACAGACGACCTTTGGAGTTCGTGGTCGGGGATCATATTTTCTTCCGTGTTTCGCCGAGTCTGGGACACAAGCAGATCAGGATACAGGGTAAGCTTTCACCAAGGTATGTGGGGCCATTTGAGATTCTGGAGAGAGTTAGGTTGGTTGCCTATCGGTTGCTGTTACCACAGCAATACCGAACCATGCATGATGTCTTCCATGTGTCTCATTTGCGCCACTATCATTCAGAAATGTCTCATGTTTTTCTACCTGAGGAGGTTGAGCTGGAGGTAGATGTGTCCTTTGAGGAGAATCTGATTCGTATCATTGACATGAGAGCGAAGGTTCTCTGAGGCCAGTCAATTCCACTCGTACGGGTGTTATGGCAGCATGGGAGAGTGCATGACGAGACATGGGAAAGGGAGGCTGACGTATGTGCTCAGTGGCCAGAGCTGTTCTGAGCTTATTCTTCACCACCCTTGGAAGGTCAATCAGGGGACAAATTGCTATAGGTGGGGGGAGTTTGTAAGAACCTGGTTCTTATTTTGGAGGTACGAGCTTCTTCTCTCTCCTTTTCCTTAAGTGTTTTTGAGAAAATATGGAAAATGCCGAAAAATCCTAAATTTTGGAACTACACACCGTGTACGTTTCCACATTCCGTGTACTTTTGGCTATGAGGGATGGGTACACGGGGCATGCAGCCATGTTGGTGATGAGGGGTGTAGGAGCCTACTACACACCGTGTAGTGGTACTTTACATGCCGTGTAGTCAGTCAGCATGCCTAAATAGTAAGGAGGTGGAGTAGCCGCTAGCAGGGCAACAGTACACGCAGTGTACTCGGAAGTACATGTTGTGTACTCATGTCGACGGATGAAAGGCGTGGCGTTGCCGCCATAGGAATAGATAAATGAAGGAAGTAATCACTGTGTACTCATAAGTACACGCCGTGTATTTTTTTCAGCTTAAAACAGGCAGTAGCCTCCTCTTTTTGCAGAGTAAGCATTTGAGCCATTTTGGAGCCAAGGAAGACAGATGAACCTTTGATGATCTGCCGGGTGTTCATCTAGAATCTGATTCGGATTCGGATGATCTCGTTGGAACTGCACAAGTGAGCCCTCTCTTGTCCTGGTATGGTTCTTACCAATTCTTCCCCTAACAGAAGTTTTTTACATTTGAATAGGTTTTCTTCTTCGTTAGATCTGTGCCATTCATGGGCATTTCTGGAGTGGGCGTTCGAGTATAAAGTTCGTTAGCCTATAAGGTAGGTGGCTTGGTGTAAATTTCCAATTGTCGTGCATTTTTGTGAATTTTCATTCCATGAACCCCTGTTGGGGTGCCGTGTGGCTAAGGACGTTGCTATATTTAATGCCTATAATTTCATAGATGATTAAATTGTGACAATAAAATGCATTTTGGGATCGTTGATTGGATCTGGAACCACCCTGGGGGGTGTGTTTCACTGTTTAGCCATTTGGCCAGGATACCCAAGGGTATTCCTTTAAAGTAGTAATCGTAGAATATCCTTGAGATGAATTGCTTGTTTACTGCATTTGAAATGTTGGCCATAGACCAGTTACCTGTTTAGCCTGAGGGAATTGTTGTGATTATCCTGTGGGAACTGCACTATTTAGCCTATGGGCCATAGTTATTTCGGCCTGAGGGAAAATTCTTCTCTGCTAGTGGGTAGCTGACTCTATGCCAGTGGGCGACACTACCTACGCCTTAGGGAAAACAATGTTATGCCTGAGGGCAGATTATTGTGTTGGATACTCGTTACCCAAGGGTAGTAGTTTACATGTCTGAGGACACCAGTTGTTTAATTAGAAATGCACTGTGGTGATTTCTTATATAAAATGGATAGAATGAATAATTAAATGGAAATTTAACTGTTAAGTTAGTTTCATTTTAGTAATGCTTACATTATTGCATTTTACCACTTCACACTATTTTTTCATGTTAGTACACAGTTGTGAACGAGCCTTTGGAGGGTGCCTACTGAGATATATTGCTCACACCCTGTTTGGGTCCCTCTTTTCGGCCCAAACAGATTGCATTTCTTCAGTTGTAGATAGGGGCAAGAGTCCCTATACAGGTACTTGACTGTTGCTGAGGAGTAGGAGGGCATGTGACTGAGCCTAGACTCGTGATGCAGCTGCCAGTTGTTTTCTTTGTTTTACAGTACTCTACTTTTTGCTGTACTGTATTGATGTATAACATGCTCTGGCTGTTTTCTTATTACATCAGATATGTAGCATCACTATATATATAATATTTATTATTTTAGTTTTGAATGGTTTATGATTTCGCTATTTGTTGTATGTTTTATTTCAATTCTGTTGCACTACACTTTGACAAATGAGGGAATTGTTTCCCCACTATCAGACCTGGGCCCTCACTGCTAGTCGGAAGCCTCTGGCGTTTGAGGAAATGCGCTTGAGGTTAAGTGGGGAAACGGGTTTGGGGCACCCATTTCGTGGAACCCGGGTTCGGGACGATACATTGGCCGAGCTTGAAGGCTCAATATTATTTGAATAGGAGAGGGATGAGGGGCCCTTTTATAAGAGAAGGGAGGGGAACTTTTGGAATCCTCAAAAATATTAATTTATAAAAAATTCAAACCCCATATAAAAACATCTATAATGACTCAAATTCGAATATTAAATGAGATAGGATTGTAACATAATCATCCAATAAATTTTAGACATGTTGGGAAATTATTTTATACCTTATCAAATTGCTTTATCCTTATTTAATCTTACTTGTGGTAATTTTTTTCTAAATTTTAAATTTTTTGAAATAATAACTTATTTGTAGTTAATTGCCCATAATTAGTTACATTATTACATTTTCGACCGTATAATTTTAAATTTTAATGTTTTAAATGTTTTTGTGATTTTTAAACAATTTAATAATATGTTATTTTTATAAAATATAACCTGTGTCAATTTTGAAACAATTAAATTATTTGATTTTAAATTAAATATAATCAGAAGATATATTCGAAAAAAAATATTTAATAGATTCCTAACATTTCATATTAATCTAATAAATTCATGGAGTACATTAATTTGTTAATATAACATTTATTTTAATATTTATAAAACAATTTATTTGATATTTCCCTTAATAAAATAATTACTACAACATTTTGGTGTAGTTATTTAATATACATATTTGTTGCATAACAATTAATAATAAAATACTATGATGCATAAAAATCTAATATCATCCATAAGAATAATTTTACTCAAATTTTTCATCATAAAATCACAACATTTAAATTGATATATTTATTAAATTATTAAGGTGACCACTGTGACATCATTTAAAATAAAATTTTATAAGTGTCATAATCGCTTTTATAAGGATCCAAATGGTCAAATATTCAACCATTGGATGAGTATTGTTTACATGTACACGACCAATATGGTTTGGTAAGGTGTTTGTGCCTTTTATGGTCACTATTAGTTTAATTTAAACTGTATTATTGATTTTTCACTAAATAGAAAATTTATGCATCACAATTTTGACACAATTAATGATAATTATTTAATCCATAAAAAAAATAAAATTTACATGATGTAGATAATTTTATTATCTTTCTGGTGACTATGTTCGATGTTTTATGAATTTTTTCACTAAATTAAATTTATTACACTTATAAGATATAAGAGAGATACATGTTGTCACTTTATTTGGTTTTAATAATAATTACATAATTTTCATTTTCAAAAGTCCATAAAATTAATCTATTCCAACTATTAGATGATATGGGTAGACTTTTATTCATCCAATAGAATTTTGACAGCTATTATGGTAATTTTATAATTTTATTTTTACCTTTAATTATACAATTTACCATTAACTGTAGTAAATAAAAATTACCGTTGATACTATTTATAACATCAAAAAATTAAAGTATACAATTAACATAATTTTGACCCACATAATTAAAATATGAAATCAATTTTTAAAAATTAAAAACACATAATTTTCATTAATTAATTTAAAATTATTTATTTTGTTAAGAAAATGCGTTTTAAAAGGTAAAACATTACCAAAGACTGAAATTTTTTACCTATGATTTCAATGTAAAAATAATGATAATAACATACATTCTATTAATGTTTAAAAATGTATCTTATTTATATTTAAAAACCATTCAATAATTTATGTTAACCATATAAATTATTTTGATGAAAAAAGTTGTTTTCAATTAAAATTTAGCGTATTTTTACTATTCATCCAAATAAGAAACTTATCAGAAAAATATCAAAAATTTATCCAAAATAAATTTTAATATCTTAATTCCAAGGAAGAAGTTTAATTTGTAAAATTTAACTTATAAACATGTGAAAAATTATATTTAATGTTGTTGCACCATCAAAAGGCGACAAAATGACATTTTTTTGAAAAATATTTATTTTACCAGAAAATTTTACTTTTTTCTGATACCATGTTCTAGAATATGTGTAAGACGAATTATTATGTAGTAAAATTCAAAATTTAATTAATAATTTTCATAATGGCTAGTTCATAACAATATATCGTGAAACTCGGCATTGCGTGCAACACACGCTATCTAGGAAGGATGCTCTTGCATGCAACACAAGCCAAGAATAGTTTTTGCGTGTGCTAAAATCCAATACAGTGTTGAATATAGCACAAGATAATCATGGTTTAGTTTACAACACACGAAATCATTGAAATTAAAAAGAATGTTTCTCACAAAATATCAGGGTGTTACATTTTACACCCCTTAAAATTAATTTCACCTTCAAAATTCACCGGGGAAATAAATCATTTACTACTAGTAATTTTCTTTCAATAGAAACCCACATCGTAAAAAGGAATACATAATTCTAAAAATTAATGTATGAAACATAACAGTTACCCAAATTAACTCATCATTGGGTTTCCATATTATAGAACATTGGTGAAAAGATGTATATGGAAGAGAAATCTAACCATCACGTTCTGAGGGAGAGTGGTAGAGGACATGGCTATGAAAAATCCAAAACTCAAAAAGCCATAAATTTGTGATGATCTAAGGTATCATCTGATTCATCATACATGAGAGTACCAAGACAACATTTTCAGTTTTCAATATAATTTCCTTGAAGTTGAAAATTTTGATTTAGAAGAAATACTTACTTGATTTTAGTACAATCTCAATGTTGGTAATTCCATGAACAATTTCCACTTCATATCTTAAATCAATGATGTTGAATTTGGAATTTGGGAAGTGTTAGCAGATCGTATGAGAGAATGATAGGCAATTCCATCTCTCATTATCACAAAAAGTTTAGCACAGATTATTAAATATACATATGTCCATCTATGGTGAGATTAACCATATATGATTCCAAAAATGGACTTATACATCCACTATTATACCGCATAATAATGTAAAACTAATTTTTACTGTCTAGGGACCTCCTGTAGGCCAGTGGTAAGTGATAAAGGCTTTTCACACATTGGTTGTGGGTTCGATTCTTGCATACTTGTCTGACGCGATGGGTTATCGCCCATCCTATGGGTTGTCCTATTTCTAAAACTATATTATTATAACATTAAAGAAATAATATCAAAAATTTCTAGCCTTAAACAATACAATATTATGTCTTACATAATCCATTCCAATCTTTAGTCTTATCCAAAATACATATGTCCAATCACATTGTATAAAGAAAAAGATTACCAGAGAGGTCATCTACCTAGAATGTGAATACCATCATTTATCCCACAAATATCATAAGATATATCTTGTTTGTCATATTCCAAACATGTGACTACCTTAATCATGTATTCTATTGATTCGTGAATTACCATAGATCCTTAGTGAAAACATGAATGCTATCAAAAGAAAACTCTTTCCACATAAAAAAATCCCAAAATTTCTATATACTCAAACCACAATGTCACTTTGTCCTTATATTAGTAATGAGCTCATTAATGTTGTCCGACATATTTTTTTCTCCTAATTCCTTCATTATGCGCATATCATCTTCTTCCCAAAAATATTTCAATTACTTTTCATGGTAACCAGTACCATAAAATTATTGAAAACCACAATAAACCAACACATAGATATATTCCAATATTCCATGGTACTATAAATGAGATTCCACAACATTATTTTGGAATCCCGTAACATAATCACTTAATCATTCCACCACATCATTGTCATACTCAACATTGCCAATAATGATCGCATGTGACTTACCTTTGTCCTTTTCCTTAAGAGGTTGTTGATGTCCGTCATATTTAACCCTTGGATTAGGGAATTGATTAGTATAATTCCCCATTTCCTTGCACTTATAGCATTGAAGTGTCTGTAGTACGTTCTCTGTAGTCTTTTCTTTCTTCGCGTCATTAGAAAATATTTTCCCATTAATTTGACACTCATCTTCTCGATGAACTTCTCTTCTTGAGTCGAAATGTTTTCTTGTCCATTTAAAATAGTCTCCACCATGATTCTTTCCACACATTGTGCATAAAGAAACATTTGTCTTCTTTTCATGATTGTTTTGATATTTTTCCATAAAATCCATGTAACATACCAAGTAATTAATGAATAATATATATTTTTAACTATGTCTATTAATGAATTAGATAGTGTTTTAGATGCTTAAAATGAAAATAAATCCAATCTTAAGCATGGAATACACTAATATTTTTAACAGATTGTTTTACTGCCTTTTAATGGAAACCCATTTTCAAATCTATATTTAGACAATTTTATAAGCTATATTTGTCAATATAAACTTATTATTTATTATTGGGACATAAAAATTTACTTTTTGTGATTTTTTGGTATTTTTTCGATAAAGTTCATTTTTTAATGAATAGTGAAAAATGTTGTTTTTTAATTCAAACCTCTTTTTAATATAATTTATTTATATGATGAGATTATCTTTTTAATTCGTTTTAAAGTAAAATTCGAATATATTTTTACCATTTAATCCAATGGTGGTCATTGGAATCAATTTCACTTTGAAATTGGACTTAAACTACTGTCAATCTTTTGATAATTATTGTTTCATAAAATCACAGTGGGAATTAATTATTAAATTAATTAATGTAACTTATATGATTGTAATTTTGTAAAATAGACATCATTTTTTAATTCATAATATCAAATATATCTTAGGGTGATGTTCTGGTATTTTTCTAAAACACTTCAATTTTTTATGAATAGTGAAACCACTAAGTGGTAGTTAAAGAAACTGATTTTTCGTTTAAATGAAAATTTTCCACTTCTATGATTTGATTTGCAAAAATCATACATACATGGTTTTAATTAAGAAGTAAAATGTGGTTCAATGAGATTAAAATAATTTTTTGGTGAATAGTAACTTTTAAGTTCATAATCGCGATTAGAGGTAATTAGTGTAGTTTATGGTAAAAATAATGTTTTAATAATATTATATGAGCTTGAAACATGTCCTACCCTTATTGGAAGTGTCATGTCAGACCAAGAAAATCCATGGGTCCACATGGGTACCCCATGGAGACAAGTCAGAGTTTTGAATATAAATAGTCATTGGAAGTATAAAAAGATTTCCCACATCATATAATTTTTAGACATTAAATTAATTAAATTATTTATGACATAATGATGATGCATCGATTACCCCATTATTTAACGATTTAAATAAAATTAAAAGGTAATGTAAAATATATACCCTACACTTGTCAAAAACCTATTGGTTGGGTATATTTAGAACCCTTATCACCTTATCCTAGAATTATATCAATGTGGGACCTTTTAAATCCGATACTCATTTTAAAATAATGTAACATTTCTTTACATTCCAAGAGTGCCCCTCCTCTCCTCTTATAAAAAGGTCCCCCTCCATACCCACACTTCCAAAGCCTTTGTCTCTGGAAAACCCTGCCCATTTTGTCTCTCCACATACCTCTCTAACTCTTAGAAGCCTCACTTTGGGTAGATGTCTTCCCAAGGAAGCCTTTGAGCTCAAACCAAATGGAGTTACCCGATTTTAAGGTAATGTCTTCACTTGAGTCCTTTTGTTTTATTTTGCTTCTCCAACCCACTAATCTCTTTTTATTCATTTCTTTTGTAACAACTACAGTATCATCAATATACTAGGATGTTTTTATAATAAATATTTGAGCTACACTTACACACACCTACATCTAATGGCTAAATAACATACTGTTTCCATGGATGGCGAATTTCTACCTCACAAAACGATGATTGTTCAACACTCATATAACACCTTCAAAGGTGGCAATTAAGATGTCACTATATTTATATATGATATATAATATGTTTTTGTTTTACTTAAGCTTCTTTATCTTTCATTTTTGGCATACCTTTATGATTTCCATTATGGGTAAACGCGATATCTTCATTTTAGGAAGTGCAGACTACCGCCCCCTCAAAGTGATTTGATTCATTAATGCCATATTTGGGATGTATAAAGGATGTAATTAATTATTTTATATATTATATTATACTGGAATTATAATATACCATTATATCATTATGATTCCATTTCATAAAATATGAAATTGAAATGAAAGTAGCGTTCATGCGTACGTACGTCTTACCGTCTCCATGAAAGGTGCATTTTATTTCTTACCACTAAATGTTATGTAATATTATAAATGCATGTATATACTGGATATATAGGATATATATGATATCTACATCATGAGTATAACTCTGTATATAATTCATACATGAACAACTTGTAATTATAAAGAGTTTATTTTTGACTCAAGTACCAATTATCGTTAAAACGACCGTTAATAACTTAAATAATTACATAGTGTTCCTGACATGGTAATAAGTGATATAAAAGGAATAATGAACTTGAAAAAGTTTCTTAAGAAAGTAGAAATTAATTCAAGTTTATTTTTCAGGAGGTTAAAGAACGATCGAGTCAAGTCGGACCTGAGGTATGGGATTTCGTCTCAATCTCCTTTCATTGAGGCATATTTTGTTTTATACACAACCTTCTTTTAGATGGTGTATAAACCGCTTTGACTTTTACGTTTATTCAAAAGGAATATTTTTATACGAAGAATTTACTAAATGACAAAGGGAATGTTTTTTTCATACGTATGCGGCGACAATGACTTCTCCACCACCATGACCATTATTTGAGTTTCGGCTTCCACTACAAGCGATACCATTTTTTTAAAAGAAAAATAAATACCATGTTTTACTTTTCTTTTCTTTTGGTATTGAAAATGGTTTTCATAATTTTTTTATTATATCAATGTGTTTTATTGATATCTTGTGATTGAAATGTGTAAATTTTATGTTTCTTTTATGTATGTTTTATGTGATACGATTATGTTTTGGTTCTTGGGCATTATTATGAAGATGGGTGGTTCTGTGATAAACTAAGGGCTGCTGAGCCCGATATATCTCTCCAAGGCATTGGGTAATGCGAAGGAGTGAAACGTTAAGGTTTCTCCAAAGAGATTTATGGAATATACTATGATGTGTATTCCAAACGTAACAAAGAGGGTTACTCCCTACATAAGAATGTTTTGAATGCCTCAAGTTACCTTTATGTATTATGATTTCTATGATTTATTCATGATTTTATGATGTATGTTAAAGTGCTTATGTTTTATGGGAAAAGTAGGATTTCATTCTTATGTATATATGTACCCATGTCTCCTTTCCATATTTTTATATCCCTTACTGAGCTTTTTATGCTCATCCCAAGTTTTTGAAATGTTTTTCACAGGTCAAGGGAAAGGAACATGATATGATGATAGTGTCAAGGAAGTGTGAAAAAAGAATCCATGTTTTATTATATATATGTTTCCATTGATGGGAAAAATGAATTCTATATTTTATGTAACCACTTTGTTTAAATGTGGAATGTAATGGATGTTTTATGATCTAATTCTCTAAAACTCTAAACCTGAAAATATCCTCAAGGTGTAATCATGTAATAACTCAAGATTAAGTAATGTTTAAGGTTGGTGACTTATAGTTGGTATCAGAGGTCGGTTTAGATAAATTTAGGAGTTATAATTCTATTAAATGATTGTCCAAAAAAATTATGGTCAACTTGAAATGATATAGAATTTGAAGATTACCATGTTACTTCATCTAAGACATGTTTGATCAGAATGGTTTTCCACAGAGGAAATAGGGAAGCAGTGCTAGGAAGGCATACAGAAGAATAAACCATCCGAATCAGCATCCTGAGATGGTTGGAATTGGAATTGAATAGTTTGTTGCAGTAATGGAGCAGTTGACTCAAGCGATAAATGGTGGTGGTATCCATGCACGAGATCATCCAAATCAACCACAGATGAACATGTCAATGGTGGAACATTTCATGAGGAAACATCCCCCATCATTCAGAGGATCATCTGACCATGTGCAATCTGAAGGGTGGATTAAAGCCCGGAGAAGATTTTCGATGTCATGTGGTGTTCAGACAATCAAAATGTTAGTCTTGCTATTTACCGTTTGGAGGGTGAATTAGATCAGTGGTGGTCGATGGTTAAAATTATCAGGGATGCTGATGAGATTGATGCCCTCGACTGGGATGAATTTAAAGGTATGTTTCTTGAGAATTATTTTACTAAGGCTGTTCGACCTATGATGGAAAAAAAATTATTGGAATTGAGGCAAGAGGAAGACTCAGTGGCTTCCTATGAAGAAAGGTTCAGTCGATTGATAAAGTATGCTCCAAATTTTATTCGAGACCTTGATAGTAAAATCAATCATTTTTACTTAGGATTAAATCAAAAATATCGAAGTGATTTAGCTTCTCGTGAGTTCAAAAGTTATGAAAATCTTGTTCGATGTGCTGAGAAGGTGGAAATGGAGTTTTTCGATGATAAAGTGTTCTATAACAACCAACTGAAGAAGAGACCGAGGTGGCAGGAGAAAGGAAAGAATTATTCAAAAAAGTCTGATGGTAAGAAAACTAAGTTTCTAGTTTGTGATAAATATGGTAAAAGGCATGTTGGGGAATGTGTTCTGAATTCTGGAATGTGCTACCGATGTGGTAATATGGGACAAAAGGCTCGTGATTACACTAAAAAAGATGATGGTGATGGTAAGACCAAATTTGATTTACAGTTAGTGAAATGTTTTAAGTGCAATGAGATGGGTTACTATGCAAATGAGTGTCCAACAAAGAGCTCGAGTGATGGGAAGCAGTTAGACTACAAGTAGAAAGGGGTGGTGAAATCATTTTCAATTACTTTAGCATATGTCGGGCCATCAAATGAAGTTGTATCAGGTACTTTGTTTGTTTTTTCAGATTATGCCAGTGTGTTGTTTGATTCGGGGTCTACAAATTATTTCATCTCTGAAAACTTTTCTAATAAAATGGGAATACCATCTCAATAAATGACTCCTGATCTTTTGGTGAAAACACCTGGGGAAATGTTGAGGCAAAAAGAATTTATAAGAATCTTCCTATCCTTATCTGTGTAAAGAACCTACTTGCAAACATTATTTTTTACCTCTAGTAGAGTTTGATGTTATCCTGGGTATGGATTGGATCTCTATTTACTATGCTAAGATTGACTATAGAGCTAAAGAAGTTTCTTTTCAGAAAGACGTTCAGTTTGTGTACAAGAATGAACCCTTACTTTTGATAACTTATCAAGAGGCCGAGAAACTTGTAAAAGATGGAAATGAATGTTACCTTGCACACATCGTTTAAAACAATGGAACTGTTTAGATTAATGATGTGCTAGTGGTAAATGAGTATCCTGATGTTTTTCCTTGTGAGTTTCCTGGAATAATACCAGATCAGGAAGTTGAGTTTATTGTTGACTTAATTCCTGATGTTAAGCCAATTTCAAAACCCCCTTATAAAATGGCTCAAATTGAACATTTAGTGTTGAAGGAGCAATTGCAAGATTTATTAGAGAATGGTTTCATTCGACCTAGCACATCACCATGGGGTGATCCTATTTTATTTTTAAAAAAGAAAGATGGTTCAATGAGACTTTGCATTTATTATAGAGCCTTAAATAACTTCAGTGTTAAGAAAAAATATCCTTTGCCTCATATCGGTGATTTGTTTGATCAGCTCCAGGGAGATCAGTATTTTTCAAAGATTGACTTGAGATCGGGGTACCATCAGCTAAAGATAAAGGAAGCAGACATTCCGAAGACTGCGTTTCGTACAAGATATGGCCATTATGAATTTGTAGTAATTCCTTTTGGGCTATGCAATGCACCTTCTGTATTAATGTACTAAATGAATAGAATTTTCCATGAGTTCTTGGATAAGTTTTTGGTGGTTTTTATTGATGATATTTTGGTCTTTTCTAAAAGTAAATAGGTAAATTAAAGACATTTAAGGGTTATTTTTCAAACATTAATAGAAAATAAATTGAATGGGAAATTTAGCAAGTGTGAGTTTTGGTTGCAACAAATTTCTTTCCTTGGTCACATTGTCTCTAACGATGGGATAACTGTTGATCCTACAAAAACAAAGGTTGTTGAAGAATGGCAAAGGCCCACAAATGTAACAGTGATATGTAGTTTCCTTGGATTGGCAGGCTATTACCGAAGGTTTGTTAGAAATTTTTCACTGTTATCTATTCCAATGACTAAGCTAACTCAGAAGGGTGTTATGTTTAATTAGACAAAAGAATGTGATGATTGTTTCCAGGTACTAAAAAGGAGATTGGTGAATGCTCCAGTTTTGGAACTACCTTCCAGGAATGGGGAGTTTGTTATCTAAAGTGATGCTTCATTGAAAGAACTTGGTTGTGTCCTAATGCAGAATGATCAGTTAATTGATTATGCATCATGAGAGTTGAAAACTCATGAGGTAAATTACCCTACACATGATTTGGAATTAGCTGTTGTATTTTTTGCTCTAAAAATTTGGAGGCATCATTTGTATAGAGTAAATTTTGAAATATATACCGATCACAAAATTTTAAAGTATATATTAACTCAGAAATAATTGAACATGAGACAGAGGAGATGGATATAATTAATCATGGTTTATGATTGTACAATTCATTACCATCCGGGAAAAACAAATGAAGTGGCTGATGCGTTGAGTCAAAAAAGTAATGCTTCATTAACAATGTTGCATTTGGAACGTGATACTTTGTTTAAGGATTTTATGATCATTGGAATAGAAGTTTTTGGTACAGGATGTTCTTCTATTTTGTTTCAGGTATCAGTGAAATCTTCTCTATCATACAGAATCAAGCAAGCACAGAAGCAAGATAGTGAGTTACAGAAAAAGGTTGAGCTGGTTCAGAAGGGTAAGTTGCATGAATTCATCATTGATAATGATTGTGTTTTGAGATTTGGGAAGAGATTGCGTGTGCCTTGTGATTCACAGTTGAAGAGATATTTGTTATGTGAAGCTCATAATTCTCCGTTTTCAGTTCATCCTAGCAGTAATAAGATGTACAGAGATCTGCGGGAGTATTACTAGTGGGATGGAATGAAAAGAGATATTGTTGATTTTACAGCGAAGTGTTTGACTTGTCAACAGGTTAAAGCATAGTGGCAGTTACCAAAAGGGATTCTTCAGCCTTTACCAGTACCAGGATGAAAATGGTAGATTATATCAATGGACTTTGTTGTGAGATTGCCGAAGACACCTCGAGGTAATAATGCAATCTGGGTTATTTTTGATCGCTTGACTAAATCAGCTCATTTCCATGCTATACGAGATACTTTTTTCCAAGATCAACTTTCCCGTTTATACCTTAAATAGATAGTCTAGTTACATGGAGTTCCTCTCTCCATTGTATCTGATCCTGATCATAGATTTACTTATAACTTTTGGAAAGGCCTTCAGAAGTGGTTGTGTACTGAATTAAATTTTAGTACAGCTTTTCATCCTCAATCAGATGGGCAGTCAGAACGAACAATTCAGACATTGGAAGATATGCTACGTTCTTGTTCAATGGATTATCAGGGAAGTTGGGACCAACATCTTTATTTGGTTGAGTTTTCTTATAATAACAGTTTTCATTCCAGTATACAGATGGCACCATTTGAGGAGTTATATGGGAAGCGGTTTCGAACTCTAGCTTTTTGGGATGACGTGGGTGAAAGGAAGCTGCTGGGACCACAATTGGTAGAAGAGATGGCAAAAAAAGTTCAGCTGATACAGAAACATATGAGAACAGCTCAGAGCAGGCAGAAGAGTTATGCGGACAATAGGAGGAAGGATCTCTCTTTTGAGGTAGGTGATCATGTTTTCTCAAAGTATCACCATGGAAAAGTGTGATACTATTTGGTAACAAAGGAAATCTGAGTCCAAGGTTCATTGGAGCATATGAAATTCTGGAGAGAGTTGGATTAGTTTCATACCGAGTGGCTTTACTTCTGATTTTATCTCAGGTACACAATGTTTTTCATGTTTCGATGCTGAGAAAGTGCATGCCAGATCTATCTAATGTTTTGAGTATAGAGGTATTTCAACTGTAAGAGAACCTATCTTATGAGGAACAACCGGTCCAGATTCTTGACCACAGACATCATGTGTTACAGAATAAAGTGATTCATCAGGTAACGGTTTTCTGAAAAAACTACATGATTGAAGAGGCAACATGGGAATCTGAAAATGCAATGAGGGATAAATACCCCCACTTATTCGATAAGTAAATAAATTGCGGGGACGCAATTTTCTAAAGTGGGGAAGGATGTAACATCCAAAGTAAGTAATGAAAAATAGATATTTATATCTATGTCTATTAATGAATTAGATAGTGTTTTAGAGGCTTAAAATGAAAATAAATCCAATCATAAGCATGGCATACACTAATATTTTTAAAAGACTGTTTTACTACCTTTTAATGGAAAACCATTTTTAAATCTATCTTTTGAAAATTTTATAAGCTATGTTTGTCAAAATAAACTTATTCTTTATGATTGGGACATCAAAATTTACTTTGTGTGAATTTTTGGTATTTTTTCGATAAAGTTCATTTTTTTAATGAATAGTGACAATGATGTATTTTAATTAAAAACCTTTTATTAATATAATTTATTAGATTATATTTTGAATTGGTTTTAATGTAAAAATAGAATATATTTTTACCATTTAATCCAATAGTGGTCATTGGAATCAATTTCACTTTGAAATTGGACTTAAACTAGTGTCAATCTTTTGATACTTATTGTTTCATAAAAACACGCTATTTGTCATGACAGCGGGAATTAATTATTAAATTAATTAATGTAACATATATGATTTGAATTTTGTAAAATAGATATCATTTTTGAATTCAGAATATAAAATACAGCTTAGGGTGATGTTTTGGTATTTTTCTGAAAAACATCAATTTTTGATGAATAGTGAAACCACTAAGTAGTAGTTAAAGAAATTGATTTTTTCGTTTAAATGAAACATTGCCACTTCTGTGATTTGATTTTCAAAAATCCAACATACATGGTTGTCATTAATAAGTAAAATTTGGTTCAATGAGATTAAAATAATTTTTGGTGAATAGTAACTTTTTAGTTCTTAATCGCAATTAGAGGTAAATAGTGTAGTTTAAGGTAAAAATAATGTTTTAATAATATGAGATGAGCTTGACACATGTACTACCCTTATTGGATGTGTCATGGCCGACCAAGACAATCCATGGGTCAACTTGGGGACCCCATGGAGCCACATTAGAAGGAAAATGACATTAATATCTTTTAATTCATTGTTAAAGTAAAAATGTCACAAGCATGAGTTATTTTACTAAAAAAACTTTTACATAGGGTTATACAAGTCTGATTTTTGACTATAAATAATAATTGGTAAGATAAAAAGATTTCCTACATCATATAATTTTTTTTATAATTTTTAGACATTATGTAAAATAAATTATTTATGACATCATGATGATGCATTGATTACCTCGTTATTTAACTATTTAAATAAAATGAAAAGATGATGTAAAATCTAATCCATAAACTTGTCAAAAACCTATTTGTTGTGTATATTTAGAACCCTTATCACCGTATCCACGAATTACATCAATGTGGGACCTTTGAAATCCGAAACTCATTTTAAAATAAAGTAAAATTTCATTACTTTCCAAAAGTGCCCCTCCTCTCCTCTTATAAAAAGGCCACCACCTCTACCTCCTTACCCACACATCCAAAGCCTTTGTCTAAGCCAAACCCTGCCCATTTTGTCTCTCCACATCCCTATATAACTCTTAGAAGCCTCACTTTGGGAAGAAGTCTTACCAAGTAAGCCTTTGAGCTCAAACCAAAGAGAGTTACCCGATTTTATGGTAATGTCTTCACTTGAGTCCTTCTGTTTTATTTTGCTTCTACAACCCCCTAAACTCTTTTTATTAATTTCTTTTGTAACAACTCCAGTATCTTCAATATACTATGATGTTGTTATTTGAAATATTCTAGCTACACTTACACACACCTACATTTAATGGCTAAAGAACATACTGTTTCCGTGGATGGCGAATTTCTACCTCACGAAAAGATGATTGTTCCAGACTCATATAACACTTTCAAAGGTGGACATTAAGATGTAACTATATTTATATATGATATATAATATGTTTATGTTTTACTTAAGCTTCTGTATTTTTCATTTATGGCATAACTTTATGATTTCCATTATGGGTAAACGCGATATCTTCATTTCAGGAAGTGCGGAATACCGCCCCCTCAAAGTGATTTGATTCGTTAATGCCATATGTGGGACGTATAAAGGATTTAATTAATTATTTTATATATAATATTATACTGGAATTATAATATACCATTATATCATTATGATTCCATTTCGTAAAATACGAAATAGAAATGAAAATATCGTTCATGTGTACGTACGGCTTACCGTCTCCATGAACGATGCATTTCATTTCTTACCTCTAAATGTTATGTAATATTATAAATGCATGTATATACTGTATATCTATGATATATATCATATCTACATCATGAGTATAACTCTGGATATAATGGATACATGAACAACTTGTAATTATAAAGAATTTATTTTTGACTCAAGTACCAATGATCGTTAAAACGACCGTTAATAACTTAAATAATTACATAGTGTTCATGACATCGTAATAAGTGATATAAAAGGAATAATGAACTTGAAAAAGGTTCTCAAACAAGTAGAAATTAACTCAAGTTTATTATTTAGGAGGATAAAAAATGATCGAGTCAAGTCAGACCCGAGGTATGGGTCTTCGTCTCAATCTCCTTTCAATGAGGAATATTTTGTTTTATACACAACCTTCTTTTATATGGTGTATAAACCCCTTTGACTTTTACGTTTATTCAAAATGAATATTTTTTATACGAAGTTTTTACTAAACGACAAAAGGAATGTTTTTGTCGTACGTATGCGGCGACAATGACTTCTCCGCCGCTGTGACCATTATTTAAGTTTCGACTTCATCTACAATCCATACCGTTTTTTTAAAAGAAAAATAAATAACCTATTTTAATTTTCTTTTATTTTCGGAATTGAAAATGGTTTTCATAATATTTTTATTATATCAATGTGTTTTATTGATATCTTGTGATTGAAATGTGGAAATGTTATGTTTCCTTTATTTATGTTTTATGTGATACGATTATGTTATGGTTCTTGGGAATAGTTTTGAAGTCGGGTGGTTCCGTGATAAACTAAGGGCGGGTGAGCCTGATATAGCTCTCCAATGAATTAGGTAACGCGAAGGAGTGAAACGTTAAGGTTTATCCAAATAGATTTAGGGAATATACTGTGATGGGTATTCCAATCATAACGAAGAGGGTTACTCCCTACGTAAAAATGTTATGAATGCCTCAAGTTACCTTTATGTCTTATGATTTCTATGATTTATTTATGATTTTATGAGGTATGTTAAAGTGCTTATGTTTTATGGGTAATATATGATTTCATTATTATGTATATATGTACCCATGTTTCCTTTCCATATTTTTATATCCATTACTGAGCTTTTTATGCTCATCCCGTGTTTTTGAAACGTTTTTCACAGGTCAAGGGAACGGTGCATGATATTATGATAGTGTCAAGGAAGTGTCAAGAATGAATCCATGTTTTATTTTAAATATTTTTCCATTGATGGGAAAAATGAATACTTTCTTTTATATATCCACTTTGTTTAAATGTGGAATGTAATGCATGTTTTATGATCTAATTCTCTAAAACTCTAAACCTGAAAAGATCCTCATGGTGTAATCTTATAATAACTCAAGATTAAGTAATGTTTAAGGGTGGGGCCTTATACTTCATTTTTCGTTTATTTTCAAAACCATGTGATGGATATGTAACACCAACTTCCAGTTCTACCTTGATAGCACATCACACAATTTAATCATAGCTACAGAAGTCTCTTATAGTTAATTCCCTTCAAAGACATGGTTTTAAGCCACTGAAGAATCGATCAACTTTACTTTCAGGTTGGATGATAATGCCAGATGCATACCCTCTAAGCCTGGAAAAATTCACCTCGTATATACCAACAGATTCATCATCCTTTTTCTTACACTCAAGGAACTCCTTTTCCATCATTGTTCTAAGAATACGAGGGAGGTACTTATGGAAAAACAAGTTATTAAACTCGTCCCATTCAAATGATTCAATTTCATCTTGGGGCCTTGTATTTTTTAATTAGATTTCACCACTGGTCTGCTTCTCCTTCTAAACAGTAAATAGCCAAAATGACTTTTTCTGGTTCTGAACAGCGAAGTATGGAAAATATTTTTTCCATGGTACAAATCCATTTTTCACCAATAAGTGGATCAGAAGACCCATTAATAGAAGGTGGACATTTCCTCATGAAGGACTCAATGGAATATTGTTACCTTCTCTACTCATTTTTAAGTATAGAATGATTCATAACTATTGTAAGTATAGAAATTATATTTTTCACTCCATCTCCTGTAACATTGGATTTTTTAGGAGGAAAATCATTGCATTGTCGATTATATTGATTAACACGGTTCCTTCGGGTTCTATCCATCGTCTAAAACCCAAAAATAATAGTGTGAGAGTGAAAAATAATGTTAGGAAAACAATATAATAAAGGGGGATTACCTTCAATATCTATCATCTTAGGTTTAATTCTAATATTTTTATCGTAACTCTAGGAAAATAACCTATACTTATACTTATCCTTAGGGAAATCCCTATACATACCTTAGAAATAACTCTAGGGATCTCACTAATGTTTTTGCATCCTAGTTTCCATAGGTTGAATAAACCTTTTCTCTGATACCAACTTTAGATACCCAATGCTTGATGTACATAGACATTACATTACATTTTTGGAGTACTTAATACATGAAAAAAACAGAATCCCAATGACTATATTATTTTAGTGTCTTTGGAAACTCGGAACAAAATCTTCTAATCATGGTGAAAGATCATAAACATCTCCCATAAAGATCATCCCCATTTGTTTTCTTACCTAAAACCTTTCATTATATCCTAGGTAAAAGAAAACATAAAAATGGAGTGCTCAAATTCTCAGTAAGGGTAGACTTGTAAAACATAAAACGAACCATAAACATTTGAACGTAAAAAACAAAAACATAAAACATTATTAATGACATAAATCATGGTAGTACATAAGGCATAGATCAAAAAGGAACATTATTCATGATAAGGTTTCATGGGAATAAAAAATGTAATTGTGGAAAACCATTAATCACATGATATGATTTCCATAGTAGCCAAGGCATTACTTCCAAGACCATCATAGTGGACAAAATCCATTACTGAACTGGGTTTACCAGCCATTCCAACCCTGTATTACTGAAATTGATTTACTAGTCATTCACGCCATCTATATCTCAATATATATAAACCATTACCAAATGAATTGGAAGGATATATAGGTCCCACTCATCTCATAATTAAATAATTCTTATGTGTGCCATAAAATAAACCTAAATCACTCATCATTACCCAAAGAATAAAGAGGGTTTCATAACCATCATCCCATCATAACATAATCCCTATAAAACAATTGGATATAATTTAATAATAAGAATAATAAAAAATGTAAATAATAGATAAAATACACATTTAAACATAAACATATTAAATAAAGTCATCTTAGTTGGATAATAGTTTTGATAAAACACTTGAAATGAATTCTTGAGGAAAATATGATTTCTTCTTCAAAATTATATTCTTTTCTCAAAATACAATTGAATTTTAAATGTAAATAATTTTGTTGAAAATAATCATGAAATATTATAGAAGGAGATTCATGAAAATAAGGCATTATGAAACTGTAAAAATCCATTCATGTCGTATATGTTAAAAATCATTCTCTTCATACTTTTTGCAGAGAAGTCAAAACGTTCCTCGTATGGCAAAAAAAATATTCCATGCATACCATTTAGTAAAAGTCAAAAATGGGTAAAAATGACTTTAAACATACACGAAATCATTTTTAGAAGTCATTTAAATGGATTATAAATATAACTCCTGTAAATAGTTACGAATAACCAATCTTTGTTAAGAATGATATTGAAATAATTATCCCTTACCAATTATTATAAGTGGAATGATACATGTAATAAAATAATGAAAATTAAATAAATAATTAAATATAATAACCTTCATAAAAATTCAAAAAGCATTCATGGTAATCATAAACCCCATACAAAATGAATAGTTGTTGATTGAGGCCTTTGTCTCACAGAAAAAAAGTGAGACGAAATAATCCCTTACCGTAGGTCTGATATGCTTTGAATGTATCTGAAACTCTTGTATAGTGGGTTTAATCATATTATTAACCTATAAAAAACTATAATAATATTTTTTTATATCATATATGATCCACTTAGGTCTTTATATTATTATTTCATTTGTCAATCCCATGTTAAAGCAACATTTTAGGTAAAATCATTTCATTTATCATAAATGTTTTAACTTGTAATTATTCATATGATTACATAGATCATGATTACTTAATTCTAGAATGTAAAACATTATTTATATATAATATATATTCCTAATATATAATATATATAATAGATAAATAAATGGAATGTAATACACCGTTCATGGAGACGGTAGGCCGTACATATGTATGAATGCTGTTTTCATTTCATTATTAAATTGAATGGAAGAAAGTAAATAACATATAAATAAATAAAGTATCTCTATTATTTCATATATTTCATTATTATTTATTATATATACTTTATAATCATTCTTTAATGGTTAACATGGAGAATTATTCTCATCGTGCTATGGAGACGGTAATCTGTACGTACGCACGAGCGATGATATTGTTCCCATAATTATTGAATGGATTTGGAGTGGATGATATGAAATATCCAAATTAATATGATATTATAATAATCATATATAGTTATTTTTTACACCATTATACCCATCCAAGTATGTTGGTGGTGGAAAACCAATTACACCACGTTGTGGAGACGGTATTCCGTACATACGCACATGCGGTGATTTCATTTTCTATAGGATGGATAGATGGTGAAATAAGGTTGTTTCATATTTATAATAACATATAAGTATATGAGAGATACATATTGTGTTACTTTATAATTAAACCAATAAATAATAGGAAGTAACAAAAGAAATTAATTTGAATGAATCGGTAAAGGATATTACATATTCTTCGACGCATCTCATCTAAACCTCCTCTAAGGGAACTAAAGATGGTCTTTGAAGAAGACCAAGACCTCTATTATGTCGATATTGAAGTGTAAAAGAAAACATTATAGGGTTTTTTCGATCTTTAAAGCTCAAAATGTTGTGAAGAAGAGAGGAAGGAGGTGCCCTTCTATAAGGGAAGAGAGGGGCACTTTTGGAAACCTCAAAAATATTAATTTATAATAAATTCAAACCCCATCTAAAAACCTTCAAAACGACTCAAATTTGAAGATGATATGAGGTATGGTTTTAATATAATATCAATATAAAATTTATATATGTTCAGAATTTATTTTAAACCTTATAAATTTGATTTATGCTTATTTATTCTATTTTATTTTATTTGTGCTAATAATATTTTAAATTTTATATCATTATAAATACTTACTTATGTGTTGTGAATTTTCCAAAAATTGGATATTTAATGAAATTTTAGACCATATAAATTTCAATTTATAATTTTAATATATTTTTTTGTTTTAAAACAATTTAATAATATGTTATTTTTATAAAATGTCAATAGTGTCAATTTTGAAACTATTCATTTATTTGAAATTGAAAAAAATCAACACATAAGAAAGAATTAAAGAAAATTATTTAATAAATTACTAACATATCATATTCATCTTGAAAATTCGTGTAGAACATTAATTTTTTCATATAATATTTATTTTAATATATTTAAAACAATATATTTGATATTTATCTTAATAGAATAATTACTACAATATTTTTTTATAATTATTTAATATACTTATTTTTGTAAAAAAATAAAAATTAAAATCTTATGATGAGGGTAAATATAATACCTTCCATAATAATACTTTTACTTGAATTTATCATCTTAAAATAATAACATTTAAATTGTTATATTTATTAAATTATGAAGGTGACAACTGGGACACCATGTAAAATAAAATGATATAAATGTCATAATCACTTTTATAAGACTATAAATGTTCACAATTAGACCATTGGATGATTATGGTATATATACACACGAACAATAAGTTTCTTTCATTTTTTTCCTTTTGATGTGTATTAGTATTTTAATAAAAACTATATTATTGATTTTTCACTAAATAAATAATTTCAACATCATTAATGTATAAGATATTAAGGTAATTAAATATTGCATAAAATTTACATATAAATTACCAGGATAAATAAAAACATTTTAGCTTTCAAATGAGTATTTATAATCAAATATAGATTCGGTATAACTTAATATTAAAAATAATCAAATTATTAATGTTTGAGTGAGACATATTTCACATTCCTTTAAATAAAATAAATAAAAGGTCTTAATCACATACAATTGGGTTCTAATAGATTCCATTTCGACCCAAGTATATTTTATGATGAAGTATAATCCTCCAATTATATTAATAAAAGTGTTAGGGTAAATTTATAATATTATTTTTACCCTTAATTACCTAATTTACCTTTAATTGTTGCAAATAATATTTATCGTAGTTACTATTCATAATGCCTTAAAATAAAAAAATGTGAATTAAAATAATTTTGGAAAACTTATTACAATTATAGAATCCTTTATTCTAAATTCAAAACACAGAAGTTGCAGTATTTAATTTAAAATTAATCCCGTTTTTGAAAAAACAGGTTTTAAAAGTTACAACAATGCCAATGATTGAAAGGTTTTTACCTATGAATTAAATTGAAAATTAATGCTAATGTCCTAAATTATATTAAATGGTTAAAATATATTTTATTTATACTATAAAAATATTTAAAAATATATTTTAACCATATCAATTATTTTGATGAAAAAAGATTTTTTCAATTAAAATTTAGCATATTTTTACAATTCATCAAAATAAGAAACTTATCTGAACAATATCAAAATTTCATCCAAAGTAAATTTTTTATATCTTGATTCCAAGTAAGATGTTTAAATTTACAAATTGAACTTATAAACATGTCATAAACTATATTTAATGTTGTTGCGCCATCAAAAGGCGACAAAACTGCATTTTTTGAAAAATACTTATTTTACCTAATTTTTTTTTCTCATAACTTGTTCTGGAATATTTTTAAGATAAATGATAAAGTTATAAAATTAAAAATGTGGTTAATACTATTCATAATGGCTAGTTTAAAATAATATTATAACAATATATCGAATTTTAGTGAACCTTGGTATTGTGTACAACACACGCTATTGAGGAATGTTTCTCTCGCGTGCAACACAAGACAACAACAGTGATTGCATATATTAAAATCTAATATGGCGTTGCATATAGAGAAAGATAATCTTGGTGAAGCGTACAACATAGGACATAAAAGAAATTAAAAAGAATATTTTTCATAAAATCTCGTGGTGTTACATTCTACCCCACTTAAAATTAATTTCACCCTTGAAATTCGTTAGGGTTATAAATGGTTTACTACATGAATGTTTATTTCATAGAAGCCCACATCATAAAAAGGAATACTAAAACTTCATTTTAAAAATGATCATTAGAAAGATAACAGTTACCCAAAGTAACTCATCATTGGGGTTTTACATAGGAGAATATATGTGAGAATATGGACATGGAAGAGAAATCTAATCCTCATGTTCTGAAGAAGAGTGGTAGAGAACATGGATATAAAAAATCCAAAAATCACAAAGCCATCAATTTTTAATGATCTAAGGTACCATATGATTCATCAGATATGAGGGTATTAGTATAAAATTTTCGGGTTTCATGATCATTTCTCAAAAGTTGATTTTTTTTCACAAGGATAAATACTTTCTTGATTTCAGTGTAATATCATCATTGGTCATTCCATGAACAATTTCCACTTCATCTCGTATTTAATAAAATGTGGTTGAATTTTTCATTCTTGAAGTATTAGTAGATCATGTGATAGCTTGATATCTTACTACATCTGTCTCTATCATAGAAAAGGATATCACAATATATTAAATATACATAAGTCCATCTATGGTGAGGTTAATCGTATATGGTTGAAAAAATGGACTTATACTTCATTTATCAAACCTATTAATAAAATAAAATTAATTTCTACAAACCAGGGACTTCCTGTAGGCTATTGGTAGGCAATAAAGGTCTTCCCCACTTCAGTTTTGGGTTCGATTCTCGTATCCTTGTCTGACACGATGGGTTGTTACCCATCCTAGAAGTTTTCCTTTTTCTAAAACTATACTATTATAACATTTCAGAAATAATAAACGGTTATAGCATTAAACAATACTATCTGATGTCTAACTAAATCCATTACAAATTTTATAATTTCAAAAATAATTCTTTCCAATCTCATAGTATAAAGAAAATTATTACTAGAGAGGTCATCTATCAAGCATGTGAATACCATCATTTATCCCCCATATATAATAAGATATATATTTTTGGTCACCAACCAAACATGTGAATACCTTAATCATGTATCCATAAAACATGAAACACCATAGAACCTTTGTGAAAACATGAATTCTATCAAAAGTTAACTCTTTCCACATACCAGAATCCCAAAAATTCTAAATACTCAAACCATGATATAACTTTTTCCTTATATCTATCATGAGTTCATTAATACTATCAAACATATTATTTTCTCCTTATCCATTTATTATGCTCATATCATCTATATTCCAAAAATATTTGAATCACTTTTCTTGGTTACCGGTACCATATTCTTATGCAAAACCACAATGGACCAATACATAGATATTTTAATATACCATAAAAGTACATCAATAACATTATTCTTGAATTCCAATACATAAGCCCATAAATCCATCATCTTCAATTATTGTCATGGAATTGGTCCTTTATTGATTTAAAAGTAACCTATTAGGTCAGGTAATTGAGTTGTGTAATGCCCATGTTCACTACAGATAAGACATTGAACTCCATAACAGTATGTCACTCTATGCCCCTTTTCCCCACACAGATAACTTCATCCCATCCATTTGAGGTATTCCTCGAGTTTCTTCTTCTGTTCATCTTGATATATATAAAGCTTAATCTTTATTCCACTATGTTCCTCACCATTAGAACATCCATAAAATTCCATCTTCCTCTTATTTAATGACTTTGGAATACAACTAAAGGTCACCTTGTTAATATTATATCGTGATGAAAGATTCGGCATAATCATAATATCTTTCTCTTCAGGCATTATGCAGTTTTTTTATCATAGTAACCAATTTGCCCATCAGAATAAATTTTGACGGAATTCCTTCTTGTTCCCACCATTTTCTAAAACTGGAAACCAAATTGTAAGAAACAGTTAAAATAACAAAGAACCGCATAATCATAAAAAGTCACTTATGGGTTGTCTAACTTATCACATATTCTTTAATCCGTGACACCTTAGGTTCACAATAGGTTATTCATGATTGTCAACTTTATTCTAGGACTATAACATATAGTTATACTAAACCTTATGGAAATCCCTCAACCTACCTTAGAAGTATCTTTAGGGATCTCACTAAATTTATTTCATCCTAGTTTCCAATGGTTAATTTATCCGTTGCTCTAATACCAACTATAGAGACCCAAGATTGTCGTACATAGATATTACATTACTTTTTCTAAATACTTAATACATGAAAAAAACAGACTCCTAAAGACCGTATTAGTTTGGCGTCTTTGGAAACTCGTAACATAATCTTCTAATCATGGTGAAAGATCTTCAAAATCTCCCATAAATATCTTCCCTTTTTGTTTTATTACCTAAAACCTTTCTTTATATCATGGGGAAAAGAAATCATAAAAATGGTGAGCTCAAAAGCTTTGTAAGGGTAAACATGTAGAACATAAACCTATCCATAAACATTTGAATGTAAAACATTAACATAAAATAAGAGTATTGACATAAATCATTGCAGTACATAAGGCATTGATCACAAAGGAACATTAATAATGATAAAATAGCATGGGAAAAAACATGTAATTGTGGAAAACCATTAATTAAATTATATTATTTCCATTTTAGAGAATGCATTACTGCCAAGACGATCATAGTGGACAAAGTCCATTACTGAACCGGGTTTACCAGCCGTTCCATCCCTGTATTACTGAACCAGATTTTACTTGTCGTTTCAGCCATGTATATCTCATGAGATACAAATATTTACCCAATTAATTGGAGGGATATATAGGCCTCACCCGTCTCATAATGAAATCATTCTTACGTGTTTCAAAAAATATACATAAATCATTCAGCCTAACAAAATGAATAAAACAGGTTTCATAAACATCATCCCATCATAACATAATCCATATAAAAAATGGATATATTTTCATAATAAACAAAATCAATACATGTAAATAATGGGACATTATACATGAAACATATCCATATTAAAAAATTGCATATTTGATGATAAAATACATGAAATGAATTATTTATAAAAATATCCTTTCTTTTTCAAAATCATTTTCTTTTCTCAAAATTTCATTCAATTTCAAAAGATAAGAATTTCGTTGAAAATAGTAATGACTTGCTGTAGAGGAATCTTCATGGAAATTAGGAGTTATGAAACTGTACAAAATTCATTCATGCCATATATGTTAAAAATCATTCTTCTCATACTTTTGTTGGAAAAGTAAAAAATTTCCTCGTATGGTAAACAAAATAAAGATTCCTTATATACCATGTAGTAAAAGTCAAAAATGTGTTAAAATTAATTTAAACATACATGAAAACATTTTTATAAAACATGGAAATCAATGATAAATATAACCCCAGTAAATACATACGAATTAAGAATCTCAGTTAAGAACATGATTGGAATAATTATACCTCACCTTAGGTCTAGTTTCTTCTATAATTTTCTGAAACTCTTTTATAATGATTTAAATAATGTCACTAACTTATTCAAGAATCATATTCATTTTTATGAAATCATATATGATTCACTTATGACTTTATATTACCCATTAAGTTTTCAATTCCTTGTTGAAGCAACATTTTGTGTAATAATAATTTCATTTATCGTACGTGTTTGGACTTGTTGTTATTGATATTATCATGATCTACTTACTTCCATAATGTAATATATGATTTATATATCATATATATATATATTCATTATATATATATATATATAATTGATAGATAAATGAAATGAAATACACCGTTCATGGATATGGTTGGCCTTACGTATGCATGAACACTATTTTCCTTTCCTTGTTGACTATAATGGAAGTACGTAGTTGATATATATATATATACATAAATACAGTAGCATTATTATTTCATATATATCATTACTTTTCATTATATATACATTATAATCATCCTTGAAGGGTGAACATGGAGAATGAATCTCATCACGTCGTAGAGACGGCAATCCTTATGTACGCACGAGCGATGATATCATTCCCCGAATTATTAAATGGAATTGGAGTGGATGATATAATATCTCGGAATCCTTATGATTTTATAATAATCATATAGATATTATTTACACCATTATACACATACAAGTATGGTGGTGGTGGAAAAACATATTACACCACGGGGTGGAGATGGTATTCTGTACGTATGCAAGTGTGATAATTTCAATTTCCGTAGGATGGATAGATGGTGAAATAGGTCGGTTTCATATTTATAATAATATATCATTATATGAGTGATACATATGTTATTACTTTATGTATGAACATGCGAGGATTTCATTTTTTGTAGAATGGATATAAGTTGAAATAGGGCTGTTTCATGTTTATAATAACATATAGTTATATTAGTGATACTGATTTTATTACTTTATAACGAAACAATTAGCGAAGAGGAAATAGAATAAGAATGAAACATGAATGAATCTGTAGAAGAGATTAACTCTACCTCGATGTTCCTCTTTTAAACTTCTTCTTAGGACACTTGAGTTTGTATTTTGAGAAGACCAGAACTTCTATAATATAACTAGAGATCCTGAGAAGGCGAATTGGCAAGGGTTGTCCGATCTTGAAGGATTAAAATGGAGTGAATAGGATAGTTAAGAGGTGCCCTTTTATAAGATATGTGAGAGGCACTTTTGGAATCCTCAAAAATATTAATTTATAATAACCTCAAACCCCACATAAAAAAATCAAAAATGACTCCAATTCAAATATGAGATGATATAGGGTTTTAATCTAATCAAACAATGAAATTTAAACATATTTGGAAATTGTTTTAAACCATCTCAATTTGATTTATCCTTATTTAATCTATTTAATAGAATTTGTGGTAATAATATTCTAAATTTTAATATGTAATAAATACTTACTTATGTGATTTTAATTGTCCATAATTGTATACATTATGAAATTTTAGACCATATAAATTTAAATTTATAATTTCTAAATATTTTTGTGATTTTTAAACAATTCGAAAATATGTTATTTTTATAAAAGATCAATAGTGTCAATTTTGACTATATTCATTTATTTGAATTTAAATAAAATCCACACAGAAGAAATGTTCTAACCAAAATATGAAATAGATTCTTAACATTTCATATTTATCAATAAAATTAGTGGATAACATTAATTAGTTCATATAATATTTATTTTAATATTTTAATTACCATTTATTTGATATTTCTCTTTATAAAATAATTACTACAACATGTTTGTATAATTATTTAATATACATATTTGTTGCATAAAAATTAAAAATAAAATACTAGGATAAATTTAAATCTAATATCTTTCATAATAATAATTTATGTCGAATTTATTTTCTAAAAAACAGACCTTTAAAATGTTATCTTTATTAAAGTATGATGGTGACAACTACGACATCATTTAAAATAAAATAATTAAATTTCATAATCTGTTTTATAAGGCTCAAAATGGGCCCAAAGTCGACCCTTGGATACTTAGGGTATAGATTTACTAGACCAATAATGTTTTGTTAATTTTATGATCCTTTTGTTGGGTATTATTATATTAATAATAACTATATTATTGTTTTTTCACTAAATAAATAATTTATGCATCATTAATGTTTATGCAATTAAGGTAATTATATATAACTTAAAATCAAAAATATATTACCATGATGAATAAAAACATTTTATATATAAAATTAGTATTTATAATCGAATTTTTATTCTATATAGACTTATATTAAAAATACTTTAATTATTAAAGTTTGAGTGAGACATATTTCACGTTCTTGAAATAAATAAAATTAAAGGCCTTAATCACATCGAAGTGGTTTCCAAAAGATTCCTTCCCGACCCAAGTATTTTTTAGGACCATATAAAATCATCCAATTATATTTATAATAGTGTTAGGGTAATTTTTTTAGTATGACTTTTACCCGTAATTACTAGATTTACCTTTAACTTTTGTAAATAAAAATTACATAGTTAATATTCATAATGCCTAAAAAAGGGAACATATAACCATAATTTGGACCTACTGATTCCAAATATGGAATCCATTTTTCCAAATTCAATACATAGAATTTGCAGTATTTAATATCAAATTATCCCCGCTGTTGAGAAAATAGGTTTGAAAAGTTAAAACATTTCCAATGATTGAAATGTTTTTACAATGAATTCAATGTTAAATTAATGATAATGACATACATAGTATTAAATTGTAAAAATATATTCTATTTATATTTTAAAAACATTCAATATTATAATTTAGCAATATAAATTATCTGGATGAAAAAGTTTTTTTAATTAAAATTCAGCATATTTTTACTATTCATTTAAATATGAAAGTCAACATAAAAATATTAAAAAGGTATCCAAAGTTAATTTTTATATCCATATTAAAACTAATAAGTTTATTTCGTCAAATTTAACATAAAAATGTGTCAAAGAATAGATTTAATGTGGGTACCCCATCAAAAGGTGGAAAAACTGCATTTTTTAAAAAATAATTATTTTACCCGAAAAATTTATTTTTTTCTCATACCTTGTTCTAGAATATGAGTAAGTTGAATTATATTGTCATAAAATTTTAAATTTGGCTAATACTATTAATAACGGCTAGTTTAAGATAATTTTATAATAATATATTGTTGTATACTGAAACTCGGTATTGCGTACAACACACGCTATTGAGGATCGTCGATCTTATGTGTAACACTGGCCAAGAATAGTGTTTTCCTATAATAAATGATAATACGGTGGTGTGTACATCACAAGATTATATTGGTGAAGCGTACAACACAAGAAATCAAAGAAATTAAAAAATATATCTCATAAAATCTCTGGGTGTTACATTCTACCCCCCTTAAAATGAATTTCGCCCTCCAATTTCGTCGGGGTTATATATCATTTACTACTTGAATTTTTCTTTCATAGAAACTCACATAATAAAAAGGAATACTAAAACATAATTTTAAAAAGGAAAGTTAGAAACATAACGTTCACCCAATGTAACTCAAAACTGGGTTTCCACATAGGATAATATAGGTGAAAATATGGATATGGAAGAGAAATATAACCATCAAGTTCTGATGAAGAATGGTAGAGAACATGTCTATAAAAATTACAACAATCAAAAATCCATAAATTTTTGATGATCTGAGGTACCATCGAAGTCATTGGATATGAGGGAACTAGAACAACATTTTTGGTTTTCAAGATCATTTTCCAAAAGATGAAGAATTTTTTCCAATGGAGAAATACTTCTGGATTTTAGTGTAATGTCATCATTGGTCATTCCATGAACAATTCCCACTTTATCTCTTATTTAAAGAAATGAACTTGAATTTTTCAATCTTGAAATATTATTAGATAATTCGATAGAATGATAGCTCACTCCAACTGTCTCAATCAAAAAACAAATGTTAGCACAAGATATTAAATATAAATAAGTCCATATATGGTGAGGTTAATACTATATGGTTCCCAAAATGGACATATACATCATTTATCATACCACTTAACAAAATAAAACTAATTTTTACAAACCAGGGACTTCCTGTAGGCCAGTGGTAGGTGATAAAGTTGTGTCGCACTTCGGTTGTGGGTTTGATTACCACATCCTTTTCCAACGCGACATGTTGTCACCCATTCTATGAGTTTTTTTTTCTAAAAATATACTATTATAAAATTTCATAAATAATATCAAAAAGTTATATCCATAGACAATACTACATGATGTCTAACATAATCCATTCTAATCTTTAGGCGTATCCAAAATACTTGTCCAATCTCATAGTATAGAGAAAAGGATTACTAGAGAGGTCATATAAGAAGCATGTGATGACCATATTTTATCCCCAATATATCATAAGATATATCTTGTTGGTTATATTCCAAACATGTGAATACCTTAATAAAGTATTCTCTTGAAACATGAATTACAATATAACCATAGTGAAAACATGAATGATATCAAAAGTTAACACTTTCTCCATACCAAATCCCAATATTTATATATAATAAAACAATTATATCAATTGGTCCATATTAAATTCATGATCTCATTATTATTATCAAACATCACATTATCTATTTATCCCTTCATTATGCACATATCTTCTACTTCCCAAAAAATAGCTGAATATCTTTTCTGGGTTACCAGTACCATTCAATATATACATTTAAATACATTAGGGAAAATAATAGTGTAAAAATACTTAGATGCTTCATTATTCCATAGTTACCTTAAATTACCTATACAAACATTACTCTTGATAAACATACAATCATTCCACTAACTTCTTAAACCATTTATCAAGGGACAACATTTTATCCCTCAAAACTTATTTCATCTCATATTTCATTTTTAGTATCTTCATCATCAACAACATAAACACTACACAAACGACCATGCTAATTATCCTCATGAGATTTTCCATTGGGGAATTGGTTTTCCTAATGCCTATACATTACACATTTAAAACATTTAACCATTTTTGATGTCTTAGCAAAACCATTATCCTTGTCCATGGTGTTAACTGAACCTTTTCCATTGAAATTAATAGCTTTGCGTCCTTCTTTTCTACACCCAAAGTATCTTCCAGTTCCTTTGAAACATTCTCCCTCATGCCTTTTCCCACATTATTTACATGAGGGAAATTGAACTTTCATTCCTCTATGATTATCATGAAACTCCATCATTCTCTTATTAGATGAGTCAGGAAACTTACCAAAGTTGATATTATTAATCATATTATAATACTTAGGATTAGGAATAATAACGTTGTTTTGCATTCAAAATACCATTTCATTTGGTTTCTCATGAAGAATAACATTTCATTGTCCATCATATTCTCCATCAACATGAATCTTCCAATTTCAAGCCATTTTCCAAAACCCAAAAATAATAGTGTGAGAGGAAAAAATCATACTAGAAAAACATCATAATCAAGGGGAGTACCATTATTCTCTAACATCATAGGTTTAATCCTAGGTTATTAATGTTCGTTATCATAATTATAAGGCTATAACCTATACTTATACTTAACATTAGGGACATCCCAAGACGTACCTTAGAAAGATCTCTAAGGATATTTCAAATGTTTTCACATCCTAGCTTCCAAAGGGTAACTAAACCATCGCTTTGATACCAACTGTAGAGACCCAAATACTGAAATACGTAGACATTACATAACATTTGTGGAATACTTAATACATAACAAAAAACATATTCCTAATGACTGTATTAGTTTAGTGTCTTTGTAAACATAGAACATAATCATATAATCATGGTGTAAAATCTTCAACATCTCCCATAAAGATCTTCCTCTTTTGATTTTTTACGGAAAACCATTCTTTAAATCCTAGGGAAAAGAAAAAATATAATGGGTGAGCTCAAATGCTCAGAAATGGTAACAATAGAGAAAATAAAAAATACATATACATTTAAACATAAAAACACAAACATAAAGTTTAAATATCAAAATCATGAGTCGTCAAATAAATCACGGTAGTATGTAAGGAATAGATCTCAAAGTAACATGAATCATGATAAAATATAGTGGGAATAAAACATGTAATTGTGTAAAACCATTAATCACATGATATGATTTCCATAGTTCCAAGGCATTGCTACCAAGACCATCATAGTGGACAAAGTCCATTACTGAACCTAGTTTACATTTCGTTCCAGCCTTGTATTACTGAACCAGATTTACTTATATTTCCAGCCATTTTTATCTCATGAGATATAAATCATTATGAAATGCATTAGAGGGAGATATATGTCCCACCCATCTCATAATGAAATCATTCATTCGTGTGCCACAAAATAAACATAAATCATTTATCAAAACCCAATGAATATATTGGGTTTCATAAACATCATCCCATCATAACATAATCCATATAATACATGGATATAATTTAATCATAAACAAAATCAAACCATGTAAATTATAGAGACATTATACTTGAAACATAACCATATTAAACAATGTCATCATATATGTGAAATAGTATTGATAAAATACATGAAATGAATTCTTGAGTAAAATATCATTTCTTCTTTTAAAATCATTTTATTTTAAAAAAATTCCATGCAATATTAATAGAAAAGGATTTTGTTGAAAATAATCTTGAAATCTTGTAGATTGAGCTTCATGAAAATAAGAAGTCATAAATCCGTATAAATCTATTCATGTTGTATAAGTTAAAAAACATTCTTCTCATACATTTGCGAGAAAATTCAAAAATAACCTTGTATGGTAATCAAAAGAAAGATTCCTTCCATAACTTGTGGTAGAAGCCAAAAGGGTAAAAATAAATTTAAACATACATGGAAGAATAGTAAAAATTTTATGAAATCGTTTTTTGAAAACTAGGAGATGGATGATAAACATAATCCTTTCCCTTTAAAAGTACATGGATTTTTGAGAAAAGAAAATGATTTGGAAGAAGAAAGGATATTTTCCTCATGTATTAATTTCAAGCATTTTATCAAAAATATTTTCCATCTATGTTGAAACAGGGTTTTGTTTCTATCCCTATTATTACATTGATTTTCTTATGTTATGATGGTATTATTTTTATTAAGCCCTTTTATCTTAGATGGATTATGTTATAATGGCATGATGTTTATGAATACCATTCTATTATATGTGTTATGCTATGATTTATAATTTAGGATTTTGTGGCACACAAAAGAATGATTTCAATATTAGATGGGTGGGATCTATATCTCCCTCCAATGCATCGTGTAAATATTTATGTCTCATGAGATAGACATGGCTAGAATGGCATGTAAAATCCAGTTCAGTAATACAGGACTGGAATGGCAAGTAGACCTTATTCAGTAATGGACTTTTTCGACAATGATGTCTTGGAATCAATTCCTTAGATACTATGGAAATCATAACATGTGTTTAATGGTTTTCCACAATTAAATGTTTTATTCCCATTCTATTTTATCATGATTAATGTTCCATTATGATCTATGACTTATGTACTTCCATGATTTATATCACTACTCACGATTTTGATTTTTTATCTTCATGTTTTTACATTCAAATGTTTATGGGTTGTTTTATGTTCTTCATGTTTGCACTTATTGAGAATTGGAGATCACCCTTTTTATGTTTTCTTTTCCCCAGGATATAAAGAATTGTTTAAGTAAGAAAAAAAGGGGAAGATCATTAAGAGACATGTGAAATATCTTTCAACATGATTTGAATATTTTGATCCAAGATTAAATGACACTAAACTAATACAGTCATTGGGTGTCTATTTATTTATTGTAATAAGTATTCTGAAAATGTAATTTAATGTACTTGTACGTAAATCCTCAGTCCCTACCATTGGTATTAGAGCGAAGGTATATTTAACCTTCAGAAACTAGGATGCAAAAACATTAGGGAGATCCCAAGAGATATTGATAATGTATGTCTAGGAATGTATCTAAGGATAAGTATAATTATATGTTATAGTCCTAAAATTATGGTACCGATCATATAATTTATCCTATGATGTTATATATTAAAGGTACACCACCTTTATTATGTTGTTTTCCTTGCATGAATTTTTTCCTCTCAAACTATTCTTTTTGGGTTTAGACGACGTATGGAACCCGAAGGAACCGTGTTGATCAATATAATGGAAAATGCATTTATTTTCCTCCTGAAAAAAAAATGTTATTGGAGATGGAGTAAAAAATCTTATTACTATACCTACACAAGCTATGAATCACTATATACTACCAAATTAGTAGTGAATGGAACAATATTCTATTAAGTCCTTCATGAGGCAGTGTTCACCTTCTTTCAGTTGGTATTAAGATCCATTTTTGCGGAACAATGGATCAGTACCATTGAAATGATATTATCTATACTTATCTGTTCAGAGGATGAAAAATTTGTTTTGGCTGTTAACCGTTTAGGAGGTGAAGTAGACCAGTGGTGGACTCTAATTAAGAATACCAGTCCCCAAGATGAAATGTATTCCTTGGAATGGGACGAGTTCATGAACTTTTCTTTCAATAAGTACTTCCCACGTATTCTTAGAACAAAGATACAAAATGAGTTCCTTGAGAATAAGAAAAAGGATGATGAATCTGTAGGTATATACGAGGCAAATTTTACCAGGCATTCAAGGTATGCATCTAGCTTTATCATCCAACCTGAAAGTAAAGTTGATCGATTCTTTAGTGGCTTAAAACCAAGTCTTCGAAGGGAATTAATGATAAGAGACTCCATTAGATATGAAGAAATTGAGTGTTGTGCTATCAAAGTAGAACTGGAAGTTGGTGTTATATATCCATCTTATTGTTTTGATAAGAAACGAATGATGGATTTCAAGGAAAATCTCAAAACAATGGTCAAAAGAAGATGAATGTTTCATTATGCTCAAAGTGTGGAAAGAAGCATGGTGGATATTGTCTTAATAAGACTACAAAATGTTTTACGTGTGGAAAATAAGGACATTGAGCAGCTGAGTTTCAAAGTAATGAGAAAAAGGTAGATAATGATGTGAATGGAGAAAAGACTAAAGAAAATTCCCCAATAACACTTAAATGCTACAAGTGCAAGGAAATGGGGCATTATGCAAACCAATTCCCTAATCCAATGGTTAATAATGATCAACATCAACAACCTCTTAAGGAAAATGACAATGGGAAGTCACATGTGATCACTATTGGAGATTTTGAATATGACAACGATGGGATGAAATGATTAAGTGTTTTTGTAACGAGATTCCCAATTAGTGTTGTGGAATATCATTTATAGTATCGTGGAATTTTGGAATATCTATGTATTCGTTTATTGTGGTTTACAATAATTATATGGCACCGGTAACCATGAAAACCGATTGAAATATTTTTAGAAAATAGATGATATGATCATAATGAAGGGATGAGGAGAAAATAATATGTTTGATAGTATTAATGAGCTCATGACTTATATAAGTACAAAGTGACATCCTGGATTGAGTGTATATAAATTTTTGTATTTTGGTATATGGAAATAATCTACTTTTGACTGCATTCATGTTTTCACTAAGTTTTTATTGTAATTTATGATTCCAGAATACATGATTAAGGTATTCACATGTTTGGAATATGACCAACAAGATATATCTTACGATATTTGGGGGATAAATGATGGTAATCACATGCTTGGTAGATTACCTCTCTAGTAATATTTTTCATTATACTACGAGATTGGACATAAGTATTTTAAATAAGCCTAAATATTTGAATGGATTATGTTAGAAATCATATATTATTTTTTAAGGATAGAACTTTTTGATAATAGTTCAGAAATGATATAATATTATAGTTTTAGAAAAAGTACAACTCATAGGACAGGAGACAACCTGTAGGACGGGAGACAACCCATTGCGTCGGACAAGGATGAGGGAATCGAACCCACAACTGAAGTGTGACAAGCCTTTATAGCATACCACTGGCCTAAAAATACCCATGGTAAGGTGAATATAGTTTTATTTTATTAAGTGGTATGATATATGAAGTATAAGTCAATTTCTGGATCAATATAAGATTAATATCACCATATATGGACTTATGTATATTTAATAACTTTTCCTACCCTTTTGATTAAGATAGAGGGAATATCCCATCATTCTATCACATGATCTGCAAACACTTTACAAATGAAAAATTCAACTTCATTTATTTAAGAGATGAAGTGGAAATTGTTCATGGAATGACCAACGATGAAATTACAATGAAATCTGTAAGTATTTCTCCTTATGAAAATATTCCTCAACTTTAGAGAAATGATCATGAAAACAAATAATTCTGTCTTAGTACCCTTATATGTAATGAATTAGATGGTTCCTTAGATCATCACAAATTTATAGCTTTGTGATTTTTGGATTTTTCATATCCATGTTCTCTACCACTCTACATCAGAACGTGATGGTTAGATTTCACTTCCATATCCATGTTTTCAACGATGTTCTATAATGTGGAAACTCAGTGATGAGTTAATTAGGGTAACTATTACTTTTCTTACGATACTTTTCAAAATAATTTTTTCCTTTTTACGATGTGGGTTTCGATGAAATAAACTTTCAAGTAGTAAACAATTTATAACCCCGATGAATTTTGAGGGTGAAATTCATTTTTAGGGGGGTAGAATGTAACACAGTGAGATTTTATGAGAAATATTATTTTTAATTTGCTTGATTGCTTTTGTTTTATGTTAAACCATGATTATCTTGCACTATACGCAACACCGTATTAGCTTTTATTATGCGCAAACACGATTCTTGGCTTATGTTGCATGCAAGAGCGACCTTCCTCGATAGCATGTGTTTTATGCAATACCGAGTTTAACTAAACAACGATATATTGTAATGAACTAGCCATTTTGAATAGTATTAATTATATTTGAATTTTATTTCTTAAGGATTCATTATACTCATATTCTAGAACCTGGTATGAGAACAAAATTATTTTTTCATATAAAATAATTATTTTTAATAAAATGCAGTTTTCCACCTTTTGATGGTCCACCCTCCTTAAATCTATTTTTTGACATGTTTATAAGTTCAATTTGAAAAATTACACTTCTTCTTTCAATTCAGGATGTAAAAATTTAATTTGGATAAATGTTTGATATTTTTCTGATAAGTTTCTTATTTGGATGTATCGTAAAAATATGCTTAATTTTAATTAAAAACATCTTTTTTATAAAAATATTTTATATGGTTAAAATATATTATTTAATGTTTTTAAATTATAAATAAAATATATTTTTACCCATTAATATAATGTAAGTCATTGTCATTAATTTTACGTTTAATTCATTGGTAAAAACATATCAATCTTTGGTAATGTTTTACCTTTTAAAACCCGTTTTTTTTTTGACAAGGGGATTAATTTTAAACTAATTACTAAAACATATGAATTTTTAATTTGAAAAATGGATTTCAAATTAAAAATTCGATTACAAAATCTCATTATAAAGATAAAATGTTTTTATTCATCTTTCTAATTTATTGGGGATTTTTAAGAAATATATAATTACCATAATAGCTTATATATAAATGATACAGAAATTATTAATTAAGTGAAAAATAAATAATATAGTTTTTATTAAAATAATAATACCCAACAAAAGGACCAGAAAATTAACCAAATTTTATTAGTCGAGTATATCTATACCCTAATCATCCAATTGGTGACTTGTGGTGCATTTTGAGCCTTATAAAATAGATTATGACATTTATATTATTTTATTTAAAATGATGTCCAAGTTGTCACCTTCATACTTAAATAAAGAAAAGATTTTAAAAGTTTGTTGTTTTAGAAAATAAATTCGACTAAAATTATCCTTATGAAATCTATTATATTTTTCTTCATAATAGTATTTTATTTTTGATTTTTATGCACCAAATTTAAATAATAAATAATTATATAAACATGTTGTAGTAATTATTTTATTCCGAGAAATATCAAATAAATGGTATTAAAAATATTAAAATAAATATTATATGAAGTAATTAATGTACTCCGCGAATTTTAAAGATAAATATGACATATTATGAAACTATTAAATATTTTGGTTCGAATATATAATCTTATTGGTATTTAGTTAAATTCAAAAAATGAATAGTGTCAAAATTAACACTGTTGTTATGTTATAAAAATAACATTATTAAATTTTTTAAATATCAAAAAAATATTTAAAAATTATAAATTGAAATTAATATAGTCTAAAATTTCATAATGTCTCTAATTATTTGAAATTAAAATAGATAACTAATTATTTATAAATATTTAAACTTTAGAATATTATTATCACAAATAACATTAAATAGATTAAATAATGATAAATCATGTTGATAAGTTTTAAAATAAATTCCCAACAAGTATAAATTTTATTTTATGATGATATTACAACCCTATCTCATCTCATATTCTAATTTGAGTCATTTTGGGAGTTTTTATATGGGGTTTGTGTTTATTATAAACTAATATTTTAGAGGTTTCGAAAAGTGCCCCTCTCATGTCTTATAAAAGGGAACCTCCTCCCTCAACGATTCAGAAAATTTTGAGCCATAAAGATTGGACAAAACCCACCCATTTATCTTATCCACTTCTCTAGAAATATTCTAGATGTCCTGGTCTTCTCCAAAGACCAACTTTAGTTCCCTAAGATGAGGTTAAGAAGAGGCATGTCAATGAAGAGGTAATATCCATTACCGATTCTTTCAAATTTATTTCTTCTTATACATAATATTAATTATTTGTTTCATTATAAAGTAATAAAATATGTATCACTAATATTATGATAAGTTATTATAAATATGTGATGACCCCATTACACCTTCTATCCATCCTATGGAAAACGAAATCCATGTGCGCACATACGTACGGAATACCGTCTCCAAACCGTGGTGTAATCTATTTTCCACCACCACCTTACTTTGATGGGTATAATGGTGCAAAGAATAATAATATATAGTTATTATAACATTTTACTAATTATGTGATTGTCTATCATCTGCTCCAATACCATGCAATAATTATGGGAATGATATCATCGCTTGTGCGTACGTACGACTAACTGTCTCCGTGGTGCGATGAGATTCATTCTACATGATCTTCATCAAGTCATGAATACATAAATGAATTGAATTAATAAATATGATATATATTATAACAATACCATTATTTAAATGATATAACTATATCCTAAAAAGAGGAATATGAACTTATCCGACAAAACATACATATGAAAAAAAGCAGTTAATACCCAAACAACGAGTAAAAATGAAATGTTACTAAAAAAGAGATGAAAATATGATCATAAATGTTATCATAAAAATAATTATGATTCTTTAATATATCCATAACAATAGTTAAATCATTATACAGGATTTGTGGATACACACAAAGCGTATCATACCTAAGGCCAAGGATAATTATTCCAATCTCGTTCTTATCGTAGATTGTTTATTCGTAAGTATTTACTGGGGTTTTCTTTATCATCCATGTCCATGTTTTTAAAAATTTGTTTTTATAAAAATTTTACTATTCTTACATGTATGTTTAATGTCATGTTTACCTCGTTTTTTACTTTCACAACATGGTATGGACGAAATGTTTCTTTTATTTACCATACGAGGTACTTTTTTACTTTTCCGGAAAAATTATGAGGGTAATGTTTTTTAACATATATGGAATGAACATATTTTTTACAGTTTCATAATGCCCTATTTTCATGTTTCTTCCTCTATAATATTTCATGATAATTTTCAAAAAAATTGTTTTCTTTTAAAATTGCATGGCATTTTGTTAAAAGAAATTGATTTTGAATAAGAAAGGATATTTTCGTCAAGAATTCATTTCAAGTGTTTTATCAAAACTATTTTTTATCTAAGATGACATTATTTAGTATGATTATATTTCATGAATAATGTATATATTATTTACATGGTTTTATTTTTCTTATGATGAAATGATTTCAATTTGTTTTATATAGATTATGTTATGATGGGATGATGTTAATGAAACCCATTTTATTCATTTGGTTATAATGAATGCTTTATGTTTATTTTGTGGCACAGGAAAACAAATTTCATTATAAGATAGGTGGGACCAATATCTCCCTCAAATGCATTGGGTAATGATTTCAATCTCATGAGATAGACATGGCTGAAACAGAAAGTAAAATGCAGTTCCGAAATATAGGGTTGGAACGGCTGGTAAACCCCGTTCAGTAATGGACTTTGTCCACTATGATGTTCTTGGAAGAAATTCCTTGGATACTATGGCAATCATATCATGTGTTTAATGGTTTGACAAAGTTACATGTTTTATTACCATGATATGTTATCATTTTTAATGTTACTTTATTATCTATTCCTTATGTACTGCCAATTTTTATGTCATTACTCATGATTTTGATGTTTTATGTTCATGTTTTTACGTTCAAATGTTTATGGATTGTTTTATGTTCTCCATGATTACTCTTTTTGAGCATTTGAGATCACCCTTTTTATGTTTTATTTTCCCCAATATATAATGAAAGGTTTTATATAAGAAAAAATGGGGAAGATATTTATGGGAGATTTTTAAGATCTTTCACCTTGATTAAAATGAAATTCATTTTAAGGGGGGTAGAATGAAACGCCCCGAGATTTTATGAGAAATAATCATTTTTATTTTTTTGATTTCATGTGTTTTACGCTACACCATGATAGTATTATGCTACATTTAACACCATATTATCTTTTTGTATACAGAAACACAATTTTTTCCTTGTGTTTAATGCAAGAGCGACCATCCTCAATAGCGTTTGTTGTCTCAATACAAAGTATCACTAAACAAAAATATATTTTATTATATTAGTATGAACAAGCCATTTTTAATAGTGTTAAATTTTCTTTTTAATTTTATAACATTATTATTAATATTACACATATTCTAGAACATGGTATCAGAAACAAATAAATATTTCGGGTAAAAAAAGTATTTATAAAAAAATGAAGTTTTGTCGCCTTTTGATGGTGCACCCATTTTAAATCTATATTTTGACATGTTTATAAGTTCAATCTGACAAAATAAAATTCTTATTTGGAATCAGGATATAAAAATTTACTTTTGATAAATTTTTGATATTTTTCTGATATGATTCTAATTTTGATGAATAGTAAAAATATGATAAATTTTTTTTAAAAATCTTTTTCATCAAGATAATTTATGTGGTTAAATTAAAATATTAATTTTTTTAATGTATAAATATAATATATTTTTACCATTTAACATAATTTGATTTATTATTATTTATTTTACAATGAATTCATACGTAAAAACATTTCCATCTTTTGTAATGTTTTAACTTCTAAAACTCGATTTCTCAATAGCATGATTAATTTTAAATTAAATACTGCAATTTCTGTGTTATGAATTTGGAAAAATGGATTCTATATTTGGAATAAGTAGTTCCAAATTATGTTAACAGGATACTTTTTTATTTTTAGACATTATGTTTAGTAACTACGGTAAATTTTATTTACAATAGTTAAAGGTAAATCGTGTAATTAAGGGTAAAAATAATATTATAAAATTACCCTAACACCTTCCAAAACTCTATTGGATGAATAAATGTCTACCCATTTCACCTAAGGGTCGGAATAGATTCATTTCATGGACTTTTGACCCTAAAATGATGTAATTATTATTAAAACCAAATAAAGTTACAACATATCACTCCCTTATTTCTTATAAATGTAATAAATTTATCTTAGTGATAGAATTCATAAAACATCAAATATAAATAGTCACCAAAAACTAATATAATCTTCTACATCATGTTAATTTATATATAATTTTAGGAATTAAATAATTATCATTAATGTTGACAAAATAGTGATGTAGAAATTATTTTATTGATTGAAATATCAAAAAATTTATTTTAAAAATATATAAATAAATATTATATGAACTATTTAATGTGATCCACGAATTTTAAAAATAAATATGACATGTTATGAATCTATTAAATTTTTTGGTTCTAATATTTCCTTTGTGTGGATTTTATTTAATTTCAAATAAATAAATAGTGTCAAAATTGACACTATTGTTATTTTATAACAATAACAAAGTATTAAATTGTTTTAAAATAAAAAATATATTTAAAAATAAAAAATTGAAATTTATATTGTCTAATATATCATAATTTATCCAATTATACTTAATTCACAACAAAAATTAATTACTTATAAAAATTTAAAATTTAGAATATTATTACCACAAATAAAATTAAACATACTTATTAAGGATAAATCAAGTTGATAAGGATTAAAATAAATTCCCAACATGTATAAATATTAGTAGATGATGATATATAAACCTTATATCATCTCATATTATAATGGGAGCCATTTGTGAGGTTTTTATGTGGGGTTTGTGTTTATTATAAATTAATATTTTAGAGGTTTCCAAAAGGGCACATCTCCTCTCTTATAAAAGGGCACCGGCTCCCTCTCCACATGAAAACCTTTTGTATCTTCTAGCTCGGAAAAAACCAGTCCATTTCTCTTCTCCACTTCCCTAGAGACATACTATAGATCATGTTCTTCTTGAAAGACCAAATTTCGTTCCCTAAGAGGAAGTTTTGAAGAGGCGCATTGAAGAAGAGGTAATATCCTTTACCAATCCTTTCAAATTTATTTCTTCTTATAATTCTATTATTTGTTTGTTTCATTATAAGTTAATAACATAACTATAAATAATTTACTGATATTTTTTTATAAATATAAAACAACTATATCTCACCATATATCCATCCTATGCAAAACAAAATCACTGCGTGTGCGTAAGTACAGATTACCGTCTCCACGTCGTGGTGTAATATGTTTTTCCACCACCGCCTTACTTGGATGAGTATAATCGTGGAAGTAAAATTATATATGATTATTATATCATAATAATAATTCTATGATATTATATCATCCACTCCAATTCCATTTAATAATTATGGAAACTATATCATCGCTTGTGTGTACGTACAGATTACCGTCTCCACGACGCGATGAGATTCATTCTCCATGTTAACCATTCCAGAATGATTATAAAGTATGTATAATTAATAATAATGAAATATATGACACAATAATGATATTTTATTTATGTATATGTTATTTACTTACTTCCATTCAATTTAATAACGAAATAAAAATAGTGTTCATGCATACGTACGACCTACCGTCTCAATAAACGGTGTATTTCATTCCATTTATCGATATATTATATATATTAAATATTATGAATATATATATTATATAAATCATGTTTCACATTCTGAATGTAATTAATCATGGTCTATGTAGTCATATGAATATTTAGAAGTCAAAACACGTACGACAAATGAAACTATTTTACCCAAACACTGCTTTAACATGGAATTGACAAATGAATTGGTAATATAAAGTCGTAATTAATCATATATGATATCATAAATATTATTATGGTTTTGTTACAAGTTAATAATATGATTAAACACTCTATAAAAGAGTCCTGGACACATACATATGAAATTGTACATACGGTAAGGGATAATTATTCCAATCTCATTCTTACCCATGATTTTTTATTCTTAAGTATATACTGGGGTATATTTATCATCCATGTCCATGTCTTCGAAAACTATTTTCATAAAATGTTTACTATTATTCCATGTATGTTTAAAGTCATGTTTAACCTTTTTTTAATTTTACCACATGGTATAGAAGGAATCTTTCTTTTGATTACCATACGCGTTACTTTTTTAATTTTTTGGCAAAAGTACGAGAAGACTATTTTTTCAGCTTATAAGGAATGAATGGAATTTTAAGGTTTAATAAGACCTTATATTTATGAATATTCCTGTACAAGATTTCATGATTATTTTCAAAACAATCCTTTTCTTTAAAATTTTCATGGAATTTTTAGATAATAAAATTATTTTGAAGAAGTAAGGATATTCTCTTCAAGAATACTTTTTAAGTGTTCTATCAAAACTACTTTCCATTTAAGATGACATTATTTAGTATGTTTATGTTTCAAGATTATTAGAAGAGAAAATTAGTTTATCTATTTCAAATTTATTATTCTAGTTTTCAGATTATATGTAAGGTGTATTTTTATAAAAACATATTTTAGTTTTAATTTATATATATGTTAAAGGTGATTTCATCATAATAAATGTTTTTATAAAATGTTATATTTAAATTTTGAATATGATGTTTTATTTGATGAAGTTGAATTTATTAAAACATATTTTTATTGAAAAGGTACTCATGTATTTTGAGGAATGACCATATTCAAAAATTTCATATGTCTTTTAAGAAATTTTTTAATTTGAATTGTATGTTTATGATTGCTGGTTTAATAATGGCATAAAATCCATGTTCATCATCATAATTCAAGAAATGAATATGTGTTTTTTTGTTTAAATTTTTATATTCATGAAATAAACATATATATATATATATGATTTATAATGAGAGTTAGATGTTATTTTTTCACATCAAATGAATCATATAAATATCAAACATTGGTATAAAATATATAGGTACATATTAATTGAACACAAAAAAAATTCATTTATTTGACACTTGAGATCATTTCCCACTAACTTAACTTTTTTTTATTTCATATATATAATTTTATATATGTAAATGAAATTAGGTTCTTCAAAACATATATTAATGAAAGAGTGAAAGCATATGAAATGCTATTGATCATTTTATGTGTGAAATAAAGATTTCGTGTGATTATTTAAACTTTATATATTCATTAAGTTATTTCACGCATAAAAGAAATTAAAAAAATATGTAGTTGGAAATTTTTATTAAATATTTCATTTTAAATATGGTTGAAACTATAACAATATTAAAATCATGTATTTCATAAAATGTTTAGATACATGGATGTTTATAAAAGGTATTTGTGACAAAAGTTTGGTTAGAACCAAACATGATAGTGTAATGCAATGGAAATTCATATATAAATATGTGTATATCTATATATATACATTATCATATAAATATATATAAATATAAGTGTAATGAGTATTTTAACGCAATTATATGTTTCCAAATTTTAAAACTCCAGTGAAAATTATATGTAAGTACGACAAGATTAAAAAAAATTTATAAGGAAAATGGTGCTTGAACATAGTAAATACGATAGGGAGTTGGATAATGAATCCATACCTCATGTGGGTAAGCCCAATATAGCCTTTAAAGTTACCAGTGGCCTCAGACATTATATTTATAAGAGATTGCTTAATATTTTTTACCGAATCAATGGATTAGTTTAAAAGTGTCTTCGAATTATAATTATTTTTCAAATAATTATTTTAAAAATGTATTTCAATTTGAGCATTTCAAATGTATTATCACAGTGATATTTTAAAAAGGGATTTATTAAAGGATTTCAAAAAAAATTAATGAGCAATTTAATGCTCATCCGTTTATTTTAAAAAAGTTTTTTCATATGTATCTTAGGAGATTATTTACTATGTCATCAATTGTGAAGATAGCGTGCGCGGATGTGTAGTGGACAATTATTTTATTTTATTTTTTCAACTCTGGTAAATGTAAGGTTCTGTCTAATCCTCCAAAACTTGTATCACTAAAAGTTCCCCATTTGTTTATTGTGTTGTGTAATTGTTATTTCACTTTTATAAAAACAATTACACAGAATTTTCAAGCACCGTGTCTGGAAGAGAATGCTCGGGGCGTTATAATTCGATTTTAGTTTCTTTAGAAACATTGAACATAAACTTCTATTCATGTTAAAAGATCTTCAACATCTCCCATAATGATCTTCCCCTTTTATTCCTACCCAAAACCATCCTTTATATCCTGGGGATATGAAAACATAAAAATGATGAGCTCAAATTCTTATTAAGGGTAAACGTGGATAAAACATAACAAACCATATACATTTGAATATGAAAAAATGAACATAAAGTTTAAACATAAAAATCTCGAGTCGTGAAATAAATATTTGTAGTACATAAGGTATTAATCTATAAGGAACAATATTCAAGATAAAATATATTGGAAATATAACATGTAATTGTGGAGAACCATAAAAACATGACATTATTTCCATAGTAGTCAAGGAATTGCTACCAATACGATCATAGTTGACAAAGTCTAATACTAAACAAGGTTTACTTGTCTTTCCAGCCCTGTATTACAAAACCGGATTTACTTGTCGTTCTAGCCATGTTTATCTCATGAGATATAAATAATTACCAATGAATTGGAGGGAGAAATGGGTCCCACCCATCTCATATTGAAATCATTCTTACGTGATACATATAACAATAATAAATAATTAAACATAACCCAAAGAGTAAAATAGGGTCCATAAACATCATCCCATCATGAAATAATCCATATAAAACAAATGGATATTAATTCATCATAATAAAAATAAAACCTTGTAAATAATAGAAACATTATACTTGAAACAGAAACATACTAAATAATGTCATCTTAGATGGAAAATAGTTTTGATAAAACACTTGAAATGAATTCTTGAGGAAAATGTCATTACTTCTTCAAAATCATTTTCTTTTCACAAAATTCCATGCAATTTTAAATCAAAATAATTTTTTTGAAAATAATCATTAAATATTGTACAGGAAGCATTATGAAAATAAGGCGTTATGAAATCGTAAAAACTCATTGATGACGTATAAGTTAAAAAAAATTATTCTTGTACTTTTTCCAGAAAAGTCAAAAAGTATCACTTATAGTATACAAAAAAATGATTCCTTCCATACAATGTGGTAAAAGTAAAAAAAATAATCATGAATTTAAACACACTTGGAAGAATATTAAACATTTTATGAAAACATTTTTAGAAAACATGGTCATGGATAATAAACATAAACACAGTAAATACTTAAGAATAAACAATCTCGGAAAAAATTATATTGCAAAATTATCCCTTACCAATTATAATCAGTGGAATCATACATGTCATAAAATAAAGAAAATGACATAAATATTTAAATATAATATTATTGATAAAACAAATCATAAAACATGGATGGTAATCATAAACACCATAAAAAATAAATAGTTGGTGATTAATGAATATGTATTATAGAAATAAAATTGAGACAAAATAATCCCTTACCTTAGGTATGATATGCTTCATATGTATCTGAACCTCCTCTTCTTCGACACGCCTCTTCTAAACCTCCTCTTAGGGAACTAAATTTGGACATTTAAGAAGACCAGGACCTCTATTATGTTTCTAGGGATGTGTATAAGATAAATGGATAGGGTTTGTCCGAGTATGAAGGCTCAAAATGCTGTGAAGAGAAGAGGGATGAGGTTCCCTTTTATAAGATAGAATAGGGGCACTTTTGGAAGCCAATAAAATATTAATTTATAATAATGACAAAACCCACTTAAAAAGAAAAAAATGACTGAAATTTGAAGATGCGATGATATAGGGTTGTAATCTCTTCTGCCAATAATATTTAGACATGTTCGAATTTTTTATAAACCTTTTCAACTTGATTTATCCTTATTTAATCTATTTAATTTTATTTGTGATAATAATACTCTAAATTTTAAATTATTATAAATAATTAATTATGCGTTGTGAATTGTCAATAATTAGATAATTTATGATATTTTTTACCATAAAAATTTCAATTTATAATTTTTAAATATTTTTGGGATTTTTAAACAATTTAATAATTTTTTATTTTTATAAAATAACAATAGTGTCAAATTTTCCACTATTCGTTTATTTGAATTTTATAAAAATCCACACAGAGGATATATACGAACCAAAATATTTAATAGATTTATAACATTAAATATTCATCTATAAAATTTGTCGAGCACATTCATTAGTTTTTATAATATTTATTTTAATATTTTTAAAACCATTTATTTGATATTTCACTAAATAAAATAATTAGTAAAAAAATTTTGTATAATTATTTAATATAATTATTTGTTTGATAAAAATTAAAAATAAAATACTATGATAAATAAAAATATGATATATTTAATAAGAATACTTTTAGTCGAATTTATCTTTTAAAATAGCCAATCATTAAAATGTTCTCTTTTATAAAGTATGAAGGTGACAACTTTGTCATCATTCAAAATAAAATAACATATATGTCATAATATGTTTTATAAGGCTCCAAATGGTCCAAATATTAACCCCTGGATGCATAGGGTAAATATATACTCGACCAATAATGTTTTTTCATGTATCTAGTCTTTTGTATGTGTATTATTATTTTAATAAAAACTATATTATTGATTTTTCAATAAATAAATAATTTCTGCATCATTAATGTATAAGATATTAAGGTAATTATAAATTTCATTAAAATCACAAATAAATTATCCTGATGAAGAAAAACTCTAATATTTGAAATGAGTATTTATAATCGAATTTATATTTTGTATTACTTTATATTAAAAATACATTAATTATTAAAGTTTGAGTGAGACATATTTCACTTTCATTAAATAAAATAAATTAAAGGTCTTAATCACATCCAAGTGGGTTCCAAAGGATACCATTTAGACCCAATTATATTTTAGGATGAAATATAATCATCAAATTATATTAATTCAAGATTTAGGGTAATTTTATAATATTATTTTTCCCCTTAATTACCTGATTTACCTTTAATTGTAGTAAATAAAATTTATCGTAGTTACTATTCATAATGCCTAAAAATAAAAAGTAGCCTATTAAAATAATTTGGACCTAATGATTCCAAATATGGAATAAATTTTTCCAAATTCAAAACTCATAATTTGTGGTAATTAATTAAAAATTAATCCTACTGTTGAGGAAACACGTTCTAAAAGTTAAAATAGTGCAAAATTTTCAACTGTTTTTACCTATGAATTCAATGTAAAATTAATGATAATGATATAAATAATATTATATGGAAAAAAATATTCTATTTATAATTTAAAACCAATAAATTTTTAACTTAACCATATAAATTATCTTGATGAAAAAGTTCATTATAATTAAAATTTAGCTTATTTTTACTATTCATCAAAATATGAAAGTTAACAGAAAAATATTAAAAAATTATCCAAAGTAAAATTTTATATACCTATTGAAATGAATAAGAATATTTGGTCATATTTACCTCATAAACCTGTCAAAACTAAATTTAATGTGTGTGGTCCATCAAAAGGCGGAAAACTTCATTTTTTGAAAAATACTTATTTTACCTGAAATATTTATTTTATTCTCATAACATGTTCTAGAATATGTGTAAGAAGAATTATAATGTTATAAAATTCAAAATGTGGTAAATAATATTCATAATGGCTTGTTCATAATAATTTAATAACAATTTATCACTGTTTAGTTAAACTTGGTATTGCGTACATCACATGTTATTGAAAAGGTCGCTCTTCCATGCAACACAATCCAAGAATAGTGTTTGAGTACACTATAACCTAAGAATATTTTTCATATAGCACAATATAATCATGGTGAAGCATAGAAAACAAGAAATCAAAGAAATTAAAAAAGAATATTTCTCAAAAAATATTAGGGTGTTAACAAACGCCCAAAGACCGTATTAGTTTAGTGTCTTTGGAAACTCGAACATAAACTTCTAATCATGGAGAAAGATATTCATAATATCTTATAAAGATCTTCCCCTTTTTTTCTTACCTAAAACTATTCTATATTTCTTGGGGAAAAGAAAACATAAAAGGGATGAGCTCAAATTATCAGTAAGGGTAAGCATGGAGAAAATAAAACAAACCATAAACATTTGAACTTAAAAACATGAACATAAATTTTAAACATCAAAATCTCTAGTCGTGAAATAAATTTTGGAAGTACATAAAGCTTAAATCTATAAGGAAAATTAATCATGATAAAATATCATGGAAAACAAACATGGAATTGTGGAAAACCATAAATCACATGATATGATTTCTGTAGTAGTCAAGGCATTGCTACCAAGACCAACATAGTGGAAAATGTAAATTACTGAACCAGGTTTACATGCTGTTATATCCCTATATTTATGAACAGTATTTACATTTCTTTCCATCCATGTCTATCTCATGAGATATAAGTCTTTACCTAATGCATTGGAGGTAGATAGAGGTCCAACCCATTTCATAATTAAATCATTCTTATGTGTACCGCAAAATAAACATAAATATTTCATCATAATATAAATCATTACCCAGTTCATTTGAGGGAGATATAGGTCCTACCCATCTCATAATTAAACCATTCTTATTTGTGCCACAAAATCATAAATCATACATCATATCTTAACCCATGTAATAAAATGAGATTTTTTATCATAATGCCATTATAACAGAATATATATAAGATAAAAGGAATTCATAAGAATAATTCCATCATAACATAATCAAATAAAAGAAATAATAGTGATAGAAACAAAACCCTATATCTTCTTAGATGGAAAGTAATTTTGATAAAAAACGTGAAATGAATTCTTTAGAAAAATATCCTTTATTATTCAAAATCATCTTCTTCTCTCAAAATGTCATGTAATTTTAAAAGAATATATCTTTTTTTGAAACGAATAATGAAATATTGTAGTGGAATCTTCATGGAAATAGGGCATTATGAAACTGTAAAAATCTGTTCATGCTGTATAAGTTAGAAAAACATTCTCCTCATACTTTTTCCAGAAAATTCAAAAATACATCATATGGTAAACAAAAGAATGATTCCATCCATACAATGTGGTAAAATTCAAAAGGGTAAAAATTAATTAAACATATATGGATGAATATAAAACATTTTAGGAAAACATTTTTAGAAAAAAATGATATGGATGATAAACATAACCCCAGTAAATACTTATGAACAAAAAACCCCAAAGAAGAACGAGATTGGAATAATTATCCCATACCATATGTCTAATTTCTTCCGTATGTGTCTAAGACTCATGTATAATGGGTTTAAAAATATTATTAACTTGTAACAGAACCATAATAATATTTATGAAATTATATATGATTCACTTACGACTTTATATTACCCGTTTATTTGTCAATTCCATGTTAAAGCATCTTTTTGGGTAAAATCCTTACATTTATCGTGCATATTTTGACATGCAATTATTCATATGATTACTTAGATCATGATTAATTACTTCCATAAATTGAATCATTATTTATATATCATATATAAATTCATTATATATATATATATAATAGATAGATAAATGAAATGAAATACACCGTTCATGGAGACGATAGGCTGTACGTACGCATGAATGCTGTTTTCCTTTCCTTATTAACATAAATGGAAGAAATTAGATGACAAACACACACACACATATATATAGTATAATTATTATGTCATATATCTCATTATTATTCATTATATATAATTTATAATCATTCTTGAATGGTGAATAAGGTGAATGAATCTCATCGCGTTGTGGAGACGGTAATCCGTAAGTATGCACGAGCGATGAGTTTGGTCCCATAATTATTGAATGGAATTGGAGTGGATGATATAATATCTCAGAATTAGAATTATTTCATAATAATCTTATATAGTTACTTTTACCACCATTATAGCCAGCCAGGTATGGTGGTGGTGGAAAACACATTACACCACAGTGTGGAGATGGTAAGTCGTACGTACACACACACGGTGATTTTATTTTTTGTAGGATGGATATATGGTGAAATATGGTTGTTTCATATTTATAATAACATATAAGTATATTAGTGATAGTAATTTTATTACTTTATAAAGAAACAACTAAAGAAGAGGAAGTAGAAGAAGAAAGAAACATGAAAGAATCGATAGAACAGATTACCTCTTCCTCGACGTGCATCTTTTAAACTTCCTCTTAGGGCACTAGAGTTGGTCTTTTGAGAATACCATAACATTTATAAAATAACTATAGAGTATGTAAAGATTAATTTTCTTGGGTTGTACGAGATTGAAGGCATAAAATGGAGTGAATAGAATAGGGAGGAGGATCCCTTTTATAAGAGAGGAGAGGGGAACTTTTGGAAACCTCCATAATATTAATTTATAATAAACTCAAAACCCTTCTAAAAACCTCCAAAATGACTAAAAATAGAATATGTGATGATATAGGGTAGTAATATCATCATAAAATAAAATTTACAATTGTTTATAAATTATTTTAAAACTTATCAATTTGATTTATCATTATTTAATCTATAAAATCCTAATTGTGGTAATAATATTCTAAATTTTAAATTGTTACAAATAATTACTTCTGTGTTGTTAATTATACATAATTAGATACTTTATAAAATTTTAGACCATATAAATTTCATGTTAAAATTTTTAAATATTATCTGTGATTTTTAACCAATTTAATAATAAGTTGTTTTTATAAAATATCAATATTGTCAATTTTGAAACTATTCATTTATTTGAATTTAAATAAAATAGAAACAGACGATATATGGAAAAAAATATTTAATAGATTCCTTAAATGTCATAATCATCTTGAAAATTTGAGGATCGCATTAATTACTTAATATAATATTTATTTTAATATGTTTAAAACTATTTATTTGGTATTTTTCTAAATAAAATAATTACTACAAAATTGTTGTATAATTATTTAATGTACTTATGTGTTGCATAAAAATTTAAAATAAATTACTATAATAAATATAAATATAATATTATTCATAATAATACATTTAATAAAATTTATCATCTAAAAATCACATCATGTGAATTGTAATATTTATTAAATTACGAGGTGACAACTTTGACATTAATAAAAATAAAATAATACAAGTGTCATCATCACTATTATAAGGCTCAAAATGGCCAAAAATTCGTCCCTTGAATGATTAGGATATATAAATACTATACCAATATTTTTTTTCATGTTTTTGGTCCTTTTGATGGGTATTATTATTTTAATAAAAACAATATTATTGATTTTTTCACTAAATAAATAATTTCTCCATTATTAATATATAAGATATTAAGGTAATTATATATTTCATAAAAATAACAAATAAATTACCACAATGAAGAAAAAAAATTATATTTTAAATTAATATTTATAATATAATTTATATTTTGTATAACCTTATATTAAAAATACTTTAATTATTAATGTTTGAGTGAAACATATTTCACTATCTTTGAATAAAATAAATTAAAAGTCTTAATCACATCCAAGTGGATTATAAAAGATACTATTTCGACCCAATTATATTTTAGGAGGAAATATAATCATCCTATTATATTAATATAAGTGTAAGGGTAATTTTATATTATTATATTTACCCTTAATTACCTGATTTACCTCTAACTATTGTAAATAAAATTTATCGTAGTTACTCTTCATAATGCCTTAAAATAAAAAGTATTCTATTAACATAATTTGGACCTAATGATTCCAAACATTGAATCCATTTTTCCACATTCAAAACAAATAATTTGGAGTATTTAATTTAAAATTAATCCTACTGTTGAGAAAAATAAGTTTTAAAAGTTAAAACATTGCAAATGATTGAAATATTTTTACCTATAAATTCAATTTCAAATTAATTAAAATGACATAAATTATATTAAATGGTAAAAATATATTATATTTATTCTTTGAATCCATTCAATAATATATTTTAACTATATAAATTATTTTGATGAAAAAAGTTGTTTTTAATTTAAATTTAGCCTATTTTAACTATTCATCAAAACAAAAAACTTATCAGAAAAATGTTAAAAATTTATCCAAAGAAAATTATTATATCCTTTTGGAAAATAGTAGGATTACTTCATCAAATTTAACTTATAAACGTGCCAAAAACTAGATTTAATGTGGATGCGCCATCAAAAGGTGGCAAAAACTGCATTTTTTTAAATAATCTTATTTTACCCAAAAAAATTATTTTGTTCTCATACCTTGTTATAGAACATGTGTAAGATGAATTATTATTTAATAAAATTAAAAATGTAGTTAATACTATTCATAATGGCTAGTTCATAACATTATATCGTTGTTTAGTGAAACTCGATATTGCATACAACACACGCTATCGAGGAAGGTCGCTCTTTCGTGCAACACAGTCCAGGAATAGTGTTTGTGTTTACTAAAAGCTAATAAGGGTTGCATATAGCGCCAGATAATATTTGATTATCGGACAACACTAGATATCAATGAAATTAAAAAGAATGTTTCTCATAAAATCTCAAGGTGTTACATTCTACCCCCTATAAAATGAATTTCTCCATCGAAATTTGTTGGGGTTATAAATCATTTACTACTTGTATGTTTCTTTCATAGAAACCCACATTGTAAAAAGGAATACATAATTTCAAAATGTAAACTAAGAAACATAACAGTTACCCAAATTAACTCATCACTGGGTTTCCACATAGGAGAACATTGGTGAAAACATGGATATGGAAGAGAAATCTAACCATCACGTTACGATGGAGAGTGGTAGAGAACATGGCTATGAAAAATCCAAAAATCAAAAAGCCATAAATTTTTGATGATCTACGGTACCATATGATTCATTAGATATGAGGGTAGTAGGACAACATTTTTGGTTTCCAAGATCATTTTCCTAAAGTTGGTGAACTTTTTCATAAGGGGGAATACTTACTTGATTTCAGTGTAATATCATCATTGGTCATTCCATGAAGAATTTACACATCATCCCTTAACGAAATGAAGTTGAATTTTTCATTCATGATGTGTTATCAGATCATGTGATATAATGATGGGTCATTCCATCTATCTCAAACAAAAGGTTAACAAATGTTATTAAATATACATAAGTCTGTATATGGGGATATTAATAGTATATGGCTACAAAGATGGACTTTTACTTCATATATAATACCAATTAATACAATAAAACAAATTTCTACAGACCAGGGACTTCATGTAGGCCAGTGGTAGGCGATCAATTCTTGGGGCACATCGGTTAAGGGTTCAATTCCCACATCCTTGTCTGACGTGATGAGTTGTCACCCGTACTAAGGGTTTTTCTTTTTCTAAAACTATACTATTATAACATTTTAGAAATAATATCAAAATGTTCTAGACATAAACAGTATTATCTGATGTATAACATAATACATTCCAATATTTAGGCTTATCAAAAATACTTTTGTCCAATCTCATAGTATAAGTAAAAATCTTACGAGAGAGATCAACTACAAAGCTTGTGATTACCATAATTTATCCCCCATGTATCATAAGATATATATTGTTGGTCATATTCCAAACACGTAAATACCTTTATCTAGTATTCTTGAAACATAAATTACCATAAAACCCTAGTGAAAACATGAATGCTGTCAAAAGTAAATTATTTCCACAAACCAAAATCCAAAAATTTCTATATAGTCAAACCATGATGTATCTTTGTCCTTATATAATTCACGAGCACATTAATACTATCAATCATATTATTTTCTCCTAATCATTTCATTACATTCATATCATCTTCTTTCCAAAAATATTTCAATCACATTTCATGGTTACCAGTACCATATAATTACTGAAAACCAAAATAAACCAATACATAGATATTCCAAAAATTCCACGATACTATAAATGAGATTCAACAACCCTAATTTGGAATCCCATTACATAAAAACTTATTCATTTCACATCTTCTTTGTTTTATTCACCATCTCCAATAGTGATCTCTTGTGAAATCCCTTTTTTCCTTCGCCTTAAGTGGTTGTTGATGTCGATCATCATTAACCATTGAAAGATGCATACCTTGGAAGCCTTGTAAAATTTTCCTCGTATATACTTACAAATTCAACATCCTTTTTCTTAATCATAAGGAACTCTTTTTCAATCATTGTTCGAGAATACGAGGGATGTACATATTGAAAAATAAATTCTTAAACTCACACCATTCCAATGATTCAATTTCATATTGGGGCCTTTTATTCTTAATAAGAGTCCACCAATGGTCTGCTTCACCTTCTAAATGGTAAACAACCAAAATGACTTTTTCATGCTCAAAATAGTTATGTATGGAAAATAACTTCTCAATGGTATAGATCCATTGTTTAGAAAAAATGTGTATCAGATGACCCACTGAAATAAGGTGGACGTTTCCTCATGAAGGACTCAATAGAATATTGTTCCCTTATCTGCTCATTTGGAAGTTCAGAATGATTCATATCTTGTGTAAGTATATAAATAATATTTTCAACTCTATCTCCCACAACATTGGTTTGTTTAGGAGAACAATCATTTCATTTTCCATTTCATTGATCAACACAGTTCCTTCTGGTTCCAACCATTGTCTAAAACCCGAAAAGAATATTATGAGAGGGAAAAAATCATGCTTGGAAAACAACATAAAAATGGGGGAGTACCTTCAATATATAAAATACTAGGTTTAATTATATGTTCGTTACCATAATTCTAGGACTATAACTTATACTTATACTTAACCATTAGATATCACTAGACACACCTTAGAAATATCTATAGGGATATCACAAAATTTTTCACATCCAAGATTACAAAGGATAACTAAACCATCGTGATGATACCAACTGTAGAGACCGAAGCTTGAAATACATGGAAATTACATTACTTTTTCAGAATAATTATTATATGAAAAAAATAAACACCCAATGACCATTTTGGTTTAGTGTCTTTGGAAACTCGAAACAAAAACTTCTAATCATGGTGAAATATCTTCAACAATCTCCCATAAAAATTTTCCCCTTCTATATTCATACCTAAAGCCTTTATTTATATCATGGAGGAAAAATTATAAAAAGGGTGAGCTTAAATATTTATTAAGGGAAAAAATATATAACATAAAACAACCCATAAACATTTTAACGTAAAAACATGAACATAAAACATCAAAACCATGAGTAATGACATAAATCATAGAAGTACATAAGGCATAGATCATAATGGAACATTAATAATGAGAAAATAGAATTGGAATAAAAAATGTAATTATATAAAGCCATTAATCACATCATATGATTTCTATAGTATCCAATACATTTCTTCCAAGACCATCATAGTGGATAAATTCCATTACTGAACCGGGTTTACATGCTCTTCCAACCCTGTATTACTAAACCATATTTACATGTAGTTCCATCCAGGTTTATCAAATGAGATATAAATATTTACCCAATATATTGAAGGGAGATATAGGTACCACCCATCTTATAATGAAACCATTCTAATGTGTTCCAAAAAAAATTATAAATCATACATCATAGCATAACCGACGTAATAGAATGGGATTCTTAAAAATCATTCTGTCATAATAAAATCCATATAAGATAGAAGGACTTCATAAAAATATTTATATCGTAACATAATTAAATCAATGTATTAATAGTGATAGAAACATAACCCTATATCATCTTATATGGAAAATAATTTTGAAAAAACTCTTAAACTTAGTTCTTTAGGTAAATATCATTTCTTATTCAAAATCAATTTCTTTTCTCAAAATTCCATGCAATTTTAAAAGAATTTTTTTTCCAAAAATAATCATGAAATCATGTAAAATATATTTATTTAAAATAAGGAACTATGAAACCATAAAAATCCATTCACGCCGTTTATGTTAAAAAAACATTTTCCTCGCACTTTTACCAAAAAAAGCCAAAAAGTACCTCATGTGGTAAACATAATAAAAGATTCCTTCCATACCATGTGGTAAAAGTCAAAAAGGTTAAAAATGACTTCAAACATACATGTAATTATAGTAAAAATTTTATGAAAATAGTTTTATATGATTAATACATGGATGATAAATATAACTCCAGTAAGTACTTATGAATAAACAATCTCAGGTAAGAATGAGATTCAAAAAATTATCCCTTACCTTATGTCCAATTTCTTCCATATGTGTCCGAGACTACTTTATATTGGGTTTAAATATATTATTAACTTGTAACTTAACCACAATATTATTTATGATACCATATATTATTCACTCACATCTTTATATTATTCGTTCATTTGCAAATTCCAAGTAAAGCATCATTTTGAGTAAAATTGTTTCATTTATCATCCATTTTTTGACATGTAATTATTAATATGATTAATTAGTTCATTATTACTTACTTCCTGAAAGTAAAACATTATTTATATATATTAATAATATAATAGATCAATAAATGGAATGAAATACACCGTTAATGGAGACAGTAGGTCGTACATACTCATGAACGATGTTTTCCTTTCCTTATTGACTTGAAAGAAAGTAAGTAGATGAAATATATATATATATATATATATAAATCTAGTAGATTTTTTATGTGATATATTTCATTATTATTAAATATATATACTTTATAATTATTCTTTAATTGTTAACATGAAGAATGAATCTTATCACGTCGTGGAGACGGTAATCCATACGTACTAATGAGCGATGATATCATTCCCATATTTGTGGAATGGAATTGGAGTTGATGATATAATATATAGGAATCAATATGATGTTATAATAATTATATATAGATATTATTTCCATCATTGTATCCATCCAAGTATGGTGGTGGTGGAAAAACATATTACCGCATGGCGTGGAGGTGGTAAGCCGTACGTATGAACGCGCGTGGATTTCATTTTTCATAGGATGGATAGAAGGTGAAATAGTGTTGTTTCATATTTATAATAACATCTCAGTATATTATTCATACTTATTTTATTACATTATATTGAATCCACTAATGAAGAGGAAGTAGAAGAAGGAAGAAACATGAAAGAATGGGTAGAAGAGATTACCTCTTCCTCGACGTGCCTCTATTAAAATTACTCTTAGGGCACTAGAGTTGGTCATTTTAGAAGACCCGAACCTCTATAATATAAAAATATAGGTTATGAAGAGGAATTAGTAGGGTTTGGACGATATTGATGGCATAAAATGGATTTAATAAAAGAGGGAGGAGGTGCCCTTTTATTAGAGTGGAGAGGGGCACATTTAGAATCCTCTAAATATTAATTTATAATAAACTCAAACCAAAAAAAAAACTAAATATTGACTCAAATTCGAATTTGAGATGATATAGGGTTGTAATCTCATCATAAAATAAAATTTATACCTATTGTAAAATTATTTTAAAACTTATCAATTTGATTTATAATTATTTAATATATTTAATCCTTTTTCTGCTAATAATATTCTAAATTTTAAATTGTTATAAATACTTACTTATATGTTGATAATTGTCCATAATTGGATATGTTATGATATTTTCGACCATATAAATTTCATTTTATAATTATTAAATATTTTTTAGATTTTTAAACAATTTAATAATATGTCATTTTTCTAAAATATCAATAGTGTCAATTTTAACACTATTCATTTATTTGATTTTAAATAAAATCCACAGAGAATATATGTTTGAAAAAAAATGTAATAGATTCCTAAAATTTCATATTTGCCTATAAAATTTGTGGATAACATTAATTTGTACATATAATATTTATTTTAATATTTTTAAAACCATTTATTTGATGTTTCTCCTAATAAAATAATTACTACAACATTATTGCATAATTATTTAATATACTTATTTTTCACATAAAAACTAAACATAAAAAACTATGATAAATATAAATATATTTGATTTCATCATAATAACATTAGTCAAATTTATTTTCAAAAACAACCAACTTTTAAATTTATATCTTTATTAAATTATTAAGGTGACAACTTTGACATCAACTAAAATAAAATAATATAAATTTCATTATCATTTTTATAGGGCTAAAAATGAGCCACAAGTAGACACATGGATTATTAGGGTATATATATACTTTACCAATTATGTTTGGTTAATTTTATGGTCATTTTGATGGGTATTATTATTTAAAAAAACTATATTATTGATTTTTCACTAAATAAATAATTTCTTCATCATTAATGTATAAGCTATTAAGGTAGTTAAATATTTCATAAAAGTCACAAATAAATTAACATGATTAATAAAGACATTTTATCATTCAAATTAATATTTATTATTTCATATATCTCATTATTATTCGTTATATATAGTTCATAATCATTCTTGAATGATGAAAATGGAGAATGAATATCATCACGTCGTGGAGACTGTAATCCGTACGTACGCATGAGCAATGATATCGTTCCCATAATTATTGAATGGTATTGGAGTGTATTATAGAATATATCATAATTAGTTTCATGTTATAATAATCAAATATAGTTATTCCTTACTCCATTATACGCATCTGAGTAAGAGGGTGGTGGAAAACAAATGACACCATGGGGTGGAGATGTAATTAAGTACGTACGCACGCGCGGTGATTTAATTTTACATAGGATGGATAGAAGGTGAAATAGGTGTTTTTTATATTTATAATAATATATCAGTATATTAGTGATACTGATGTTATTACATTAAAATGAAACAAATAAAAAAGAGGAAGTAGAAGGAGAAATGAATTTGAAGGAATCAGTAAAGGGTATAACGTCTTCTTCATCGCGCCTCTTCTAAACCTCCTCTTATGGCACTAAATTTGGACTTATGAGAAGACCAAAACCTCCAGAATATGACTAGGTAAATTTAGAAGAGTAATGGGTAGGGTCTGGTCGAGCTTGAAGGCTCAAAACTGTTTTAATAGGAGAGGGATGAGGAGCCCTTTTATCAGAGAAGAGAGGGGAAATTTTGAAAACCTCAAAAATATTAATTTATAATAAATTAAAACCCCACATAAAAAAAATCCAAAATGACTCATATTATAAGATTAGATGATATAGGGTTGTAATCTCATAATCCAATAAAATTTAGACATGTCAAGAAATTGTTTTAAACCTTATCAATTTGATTTATATTTATTTAATCTACTTAATCTTATTTGTTGTAATAATTTTCAAAATTTAAAATTGTTACAAATAATTACATATGTGTTGTGAATTGACCATACATAGATAAATTAATACATTTTCGACCATATAATTTTCAATTTGTAATTTTCATATATTTTTGTGATTTTTAAACAACTTAATACTATGTTATTTTTATAAAATATCAATTGTGTAAATTTTGACACTATTAAATTATTTTAATTTAAATTAAATACAATGAGAAGATATATTCAAACCCAGAGATTTAATAGATTCTTGACTTTTCATATGCATCTAAAAAAATATACCACATTAATTTGTCCATATAACATTTATTTTCATATTGTTTAAACCATTTATTTGATATTTCCCTTAATAAAATAAGTACTACTACATTTTAATGTTGTTATTTAATATACATATTTTTCAAATAACAATTAAAAATAAAATACTATGATGTATATAACTCAAATAAATTCCATAATAATACTTGTACTCAAATTTATCATCTTAAAATAAAAACATTTAAATTGTTATTTTTATTAAATAATGAAAGTGACAACTTTGACATAATTTAAAATAAAATAATATAAGTGTCATAATCGCTTTTATAAGTCTCCAAATGGTATAATATTTTACCATTGTATGATTATTATTTACATGTACACGGCCAATAAGTTTTTGTCAGGTGTTTGTGCATTTTATGGTCACTATTAGTTTAATTATTATTGTATTATTGATTTTTCACTAAATAAACAATTTGTGCATCACTATTGTGTCACCATTAATGTTAATTATTTAATCCTTAAAAATTATAAATAAATTCAAATTCTGTAGATAATTTTATTATCTTTTTGGTGGCTCTTTATTTTTTATTTTTATGATGTTTATCACTAGATTAAAATTAGTACACTTATAAGATATAATAGAGTGACATGTGTTCAATTTCATTGGTTTTAATAATAATTACATCATTTTCATGGTCAAAAGTCCATGAAATAAATCTATTCTGACCCTTAGATGATATGGGTCTACTTTAATTCATCCAATAGAATTTTGGCATGTCTTATGGTAATTTTATAATCTTATTTTCACCCTTAATTAGCCAATTTACCTTTTACTATAGTAAATAAAAATTACCATAGTCACTATTCATAATATCAAATAAATATAAGTATCTTATTAACATAATTTGGACCCACTTAATTAAAATATAAAATACATTTTCCAAAATTTAAAACACATAAGTTGTAGTAATTAATTTAAAATTAATCTCATTGTTAAGAAAATGGATTTTAAAAGTTAACACATTGCGAAAGATTGAAATGTTTTTACCTATGAATATAATTTAAAATTAATGTTAATGACTTTAATTATATTAAAGGGTAGAAATATATTCTATTTATAATTTAAAACCACTCATTCATATATTTTAATCATATAAATTATTTTTATGAAAAAAGTTGTTTTGAATTAAAATTTAGCGTACTTTTACTATTCATCAAAATTAGAAACTTCTCAGGAAAAAATAATAAATTTATCCAAATTTAATTTTATATCCTGATTCTATGGAAGAAGTTTAATTTTTCAAATTGGACTTATAAACATGTCAAAAACTAGATTTAATGTTGGTGCACCATCAAAAGGCAGCAAACCTGTATTTTTTTAAAAATACTTATTTTACCCGAATTTTTTTTGTTCTCAGAACATGTTCTATAATATGTGTAAGATGAATTATTATTTAATAAAATTAAAAATTTAGTTAATACTATTCATAAAGGCTAGTTCAAAACAATATATCATTGTTTAGTGAAACTCGGTATTGCGTACAACACACGCTATCATGGAAGGCCCCTCTTGTGTGAAACACAATCCAAAAATAGTGTTTGTGTATACTAGAAGATAATACGGTGTTTCATATAGTGAAAGATAATATTGGTGTAGCGTACAACAAATTTCATCAAATAAAATAAAAAAACATTTCACATAAAATCTCTGGGTGTTACATTCTACCACCCTTAAAATGAATTTCGCCCTAAAAATTCGTCGGGGTTATAAATAGTTAACTACATGAAAGTTTCTTTCATAGAAACCCATATAATAAAAATGAATAAAAAAATTAATTTTGAAAAGAAAATTAAGAAACGTAACGGTTACCCAAATTAACACACCCTTAGGTTTCCACATTGGAGAACATAGGTGAAAACATTTATATGGAAGAGAAATCTAACAATCAGGTTCTGATGAAGAGTTCTAGAGAACATGGCTATGAAAAATCCAACATTAACAAAGCCATGAATTTTTGATGATCAATGGTACCATCTGATTTATCAAATATTAGGACACTAGGAGATCATTTTGGATTTTCAATATCATTTCTTTAAAGTTGAAGAATTTGAATTCGAATAAATACTTACATGATTTTTGAACAATCTCACCGTTGGTCTTTATTTGAATAATATCTACTTCATATCATAAAGTAAGGAAGTTGAATTTGTCATTAGTGAAGTGTTAGCGGATCATGTGACAGAATGATGGGTCATTCCATCTGTCTCAAACTAAAAGCTTAGCAAAAGTAATTAAATATATATAAGCCCATATATTGTGATATTAATCATATATGGCGCCAAAAATGTACTTATACTTCATGTATCATACCAATTAATAAATAAAACTAATTTATAGAAACCAGGGACTTATTAGAGGTCAGTGGTAGGTGATAAAGGCTTATCACACTTCAGTTATGGGTTCGATTCTCATAGCCCTCTCCAATCTCACAGGTTGTCACCCGTCCTACAGGTTGTCATTTTTCTAAAATAATACTATTATAACATATCATAATTAATAAAAATGTTCTAGCCTTAAAAAATACTTTCTGATGTCTAACATAATCCATTCCAATCTTTTGGATTATCCAAAATACATATGTCCAATCTCACAGTATAAAGAAAATGATTTCTTGAAAGTCATATAAAAATCATGTTAATACCATCATTTATCCCCCATATATTATAAGATATATCTTGTTGGTCACATTACAAACATTTTAAGGACTTCATCATGCATCCTCTTGAAATATGATAATAACATAAACTACTATAGAACCATAGTGAAAACATTAATTCCATCAAAATCAACCCTTTCCATACACTAAATATATCAAAAATTTTATATATTCAATCCATGATATCACTTTGTCCTTTAATCAATCATGATATCATTAATACTATCAAAAATCTCATTATACCTTTGTCCCTTCATTATGCGCATATCATCTATTTTCAAAAAAATATTGCAATCACTCTTCATGGATACCGGTACCAAATAATTATTGGAAACCATAATAAACCAATACATAGATATTCAAATATACAATATAAGTATCTCAACAAAATTATTCATTAATTCCAGTACATAAGCCCTTTAATATATCCTCTTCAATGATTGGAATGGAATAGGTCCTTCCTCAATTTAGATGTATCTTATTAGGTCAGGGCAATGAGTTGGGTAATTCCCATGTTCTCCACAGATAATACATTGAACTCGATAACAGTCTGTCACTCTATGACCCTTTTCCCCACACATATAACAACTTCCCCTCCATTTGAGTTATTCCTCAATGTTCTTCTTCCCTTCTTCTGGATATGTAGAAAGATTAATTTTCCATCCTCTATGTTCCTTTCCATTAGAACATGCATACAAGTTCATCTTCCTCTTATTTGATGAATTAGGAATACCACTAATGTTCAACTTGTTAATCATATATCGTGATGACTGATTCTGCATAATCAAAATATATTTCACTCTATGCATTATTCAATTTCCTTGCTCATAGTCACCAATTCGTCCATTGGAATCAATGTTTTCTGAATTCCTTCTCGTTCCATCCACTAACTAAAACTAGAAACCATAGTGTAAGAAAAAGATAAAATTACAAGGAATCACATAATAATAAAATGTCACTTATGGGATGTCTAACTTATTACACATTATTTAATCAATGACACATTTGGTTCACCCTAGGTTATTCATGATCTTCAACATAATTCTACTACTCTAACCTATAGTAATACTAATCCTTAGGGACATCCCTAGACATAGCTTAGAAATATCTATAGGGATTTCACTAAAGTTTCCACATCCTAGTTTCCAATGGTTAACTAATCCTTATATCTAATACCAACTTTAGAGATCCAAATCTTAACATACATAGACATTAAATTACTTTTTTCGGAATACCTAATACATGACAAAAATAGACGCCCAAAGACCGTATTAGTTTAGTGTCTTTGGAAACACGGTATATAATCTTTTAATCATGGTGAATGATCTTCAAAATCTCCCATAAAGATCCTACCCTTTTCTTTTCTTACATAAAACCGTTCTTTATTTCCTAGGGAAAAGAAAACAGAAAAAATGTGAGCTTAATTGCTCAGGAAGGGTAATCATGGAGGACATAAAAAAATCCATAAGCATTTGAACATAAAAACATTAACAGAAAACATGAAAAATCATGAGCAATGAAATAAATCTTACCTGTAAATAAGGCATATATCATAAAGGAACATTAATCATGATAAAATAGCATGGGAATTAATAATGGAATTGTGAAATACCATTATGAACATGTTATTATTTACATAGAATCCAAGGCATTGCTACCAAGACCATCATAGTGGATAATGTCCATTATTGAACCAGGTTTACTTGCTATTCCAGCCCTGTATTACTTAACCGGATTTTACTTATCGTTCCAACCATGTCTATCTCATGATATATAAATCTTTACCCAATAAATTAGAGGGAGATTAGTCCCACCAATCTCAAAATGAAGTCATTCTTATGGGTTCCAAACAAAAAACATAAATAATTCATCATAACCGAAAGAATAACATGGGTTTCATAAATATCATCCCATCATAACATAATCCATATAAAACAAATGGATATCATTTCATCATAAGAAGAATAAAAACGTATAAATAATATAGACATTATTATTGAATCATAAACATACTAAATAATGTCATCTTTGAAGGAAAACTGTTTTGAAAAGACACTTTAAATGAATTCTAGAGGAAAATATCCTTTCTTGTTCAAAATAATTTTCTTTTCTCAAAATTCCATGAAATTTTAAAAGAAAATAATTTAGTTGAAAATAATATTGAAATCATATATTGGAATTTTCATGAAAATAATGTGTTATGAAACCTTATAAATCTGTTCATAACGTTTATGTTAAAAAAACATTTTCTCGTAATTTTGCCGAAAAGTCAAAAAGTTCCTCGTATGGTAAAAAAAAGAAATACTCCTTCAATACAATGAGATAAAAGTCAAAAAAAGGAAATCATGACTTTAAATATACATGGAAGAAAAGTAAACATTTTATGAAATAATTTTTAGAAAACATGGGCATGGATGATAAACATAACCCCAGTAAATACATAAAAAAAATCTCGAATAAAAATGAGATTGAAAAATTATACCTTACCTATTATAATCAGTCGAATCATACATGAAATAAAATAAAGAAATTGAAATAAATATGTAAATATAATATTATTCATAATAAAAATCTTAAAATATGCATGGTAATCATAAACACCATAAAAAATAAATAATTGGTGATTAAGGCATATGTCTCACAGAAATAAAAGTGAGACGAAATAATCCATTACCTTATGTCAAATTTCTTCTGCACGTTTCTGAAACTCATTTATAATGATTTAAAAATGGCATTGACTTATTCAAGAATAATAGTAATTTTTTTGACATCATATATGATTCAATTATGACTTTATATTACCCATTCATTTTTCAATACTGTGATGAAGCCACGTTTTGGGTAATAATCATTTCATTTATCATACATGTTTGGATGTGTTGTAATTGATATTATCATGATTTACATACATCCATAATATAAAACATGATTTATATATCATATATTAATTAATTATATATATATATATATATATAATAAATAGATAAATTAAATGAAATACACAATTTATGGAGACGGTAGACCGTACATACGCATGAACATTGTTTTCCTTTATTGAATTTAGTGGAAGTAAGTAGAAGAAATATATGTATATATATATATATCCAGTATAATTATTATGTCAAATATCTCATTATTATTAATTATATATACATTATAATCATTCTTGAATGGTGAACATGGAGAATTAATCTCATCGCATTGTGGAGACGGTAATCCGTACGTACGCACGAGCGATGATATCATTCCCATAATTGTTGAATGGAATTGTAGGGGATCATATAATATCTAAGAATAATTATGATTTTATATTAATCATATAGTTTTAATTTATACCATCATACCCATCCATGTATGGTGGTCGTGCAAAAACAGATATCACCATGGCGTGGAGACGGTAAGCCGTACGGACACACGAGCAGTGATTTATTTTTTCGTATGATGTATATAAAGTGAAATAGGGTTGTTTAATTTTTATAAAAACATATCGGTATATTAGTTTTTATGATTTTATTACTTTATAATTATACATCTAAAGAAGATGATGTAGTAGAAGAAAGAAACATGAATGAATCAGTAGAAGAGATTACCACTTCCTCGATGTGCCTCTTTTAAACGTCCTCTTTGGGCACTATATTTTGTCTGTCGAGAAGTCCAGAACTTCTATAATATAACTAGATATCTTGAGAAGAGGAATTTACAGGGGTTTTTCGAGCATTAAAGCTTAAAATGGACTGAAAATAAGAGGGAGGCAGTTCCCTTTTATAAGGAATGAGAGGGGCACTTTTTGAAACCTCAAAAATATTAATTTATAATAAACTCAATCCCCACATAAAAACATCCAAAATGACTCAAATTAGAAGATGAGATTATATAGGATTGTAATCCCATCATAGAATAATATTTAGACATGTTTTGAAATTATTTCAAACCATATCAATTTGATTTATCCTTATTTAATCTATTTAATATTATTTGTGATAATAATATTCTAAATTTTAAATTGTGTAAATACTTACTTATGTGATGTGAATTTCCAATAATTGGATACATTATGACATTTTAGGCCATATAAATTTAAATTTATAATTTTTAAATATTTTTGTGATTTTTAACCAATTTAATAATTTGTTTTTTTTATAAAATATCAATAGTGTCAATTCTGAAAATATTCATCTATTTGAATTTAAATAAAATCCACAAAAAGATATGTTCGAAAGAAAATATGTAATATATTCCTAATGTGTCAAATTTATCAATAAAATTCGTAGATCACATTAATTAGTTCATATAATATTAATTTTAATATTTTTAATCCATTTATTTGACATTTCCCATAATAAAATAATTACTACAACATGTTGGTATAAATAATTAATATACTTATTTATTGCACAAAAATTAAAAATAAAATACTATTATTAATATAAATCTAATATCTTTCATAAGAATAATTTTAGTAGAATTTATTTTCTACAATATCCATCTTTTAAAATGTTATCTTTATTAAAGTATAAAGGTAACAACTTTGACATCATTTTTAATAAAATAATATAAATTTAATAATTTAATTTATAAGGCTACCAATGGGCCACAAGTCGACCCTTGAATTATTAGGTAATATATTTACTCTACCAATATGGTTTGGTTAATTTTAATTTCCTTTTTATGGATATTTTTATTTTAATAAAAACTATAATATTGATTTTTTACTAAATAAATAAATTTTTCATCATTAATGTATAAGATATTATGGTAATTATATATTTCATAAAAATCACAAATCAATTAACATGATGAAGAAAAATATTTTATATTTAAAATTATAATTTATAATTGAATTTTTATTTTTTATAGACTTATATTAAAAATAATTTAATTATTAAAGTCTAAGTGAGACATATTTCACTTTGTTTAAATAAAATAAATTAAAGGTCTTAATCAAATCCAAGTGGGTTCTAAAAGATACCATTTAGAGAAAATAATATTTTAGGATGAAATATAATCATCAAATTATTTTAATACAAGTGTTAGGGTAACTTGTTAATATTAGTTTTACCCTTAATTACCTGATTTACCATTAAATGTTGAAAATAAAATTTACCATAATTACTATTCAAAATGCCTAAAAATAAGAAGTAACCTATTAACATCATTTGATACTACAGATTAAAAATATGGAATCCATTTTCAAAATTAAAAACACATAAGTTTAAGTATTTAATTTAAAATTAACCCCGTTGTTGAGAAAATACGTTTTAAAAGTTAAAACATTGCAAAATATTGAAATGTTTTTACCTATGAATTCAATGTAAAATTAATGATAATGACATACATATATAAATGGTAAAAATATATTCTATTCATACTTTAAATCCATTCATTATTATAATTTAACCATATAAATTATCTTGATGAAAAAAGTTGTTCTTAATAAAAATTTAGCATATTTTTACTATTCATCAAAATATGAAAGTTAACATAAAATTATTAAAAAATTTAAAAAGTTAATTTTTATATCCTTATTGAAATGAATATGTTTATTTCGTCATATTTATCTTATAAACGTGGCAAAATATAGATTTAATGTGGGTGCTCCATCAAAAGGTGGAAAAACTGGATTTTTTAAAAAATACTTATTTTACCCGAAAAATTTATTTTGTTTTCATACCATATTCTAGAATATATGTAAGATGAATGATATTTTTATAAAATTTAAAATTTGGATAATACTATTCCTATCATCTAGTTCATAATAATTTTCATACAATATATCATTGTTTATTGAAACTCAATATTACGTACAACACAGGCTATTGAGGAAGGTTTCTCCTGCGTGGAACACTAGCCAAGAATAGTGTTTGTGTATAATACAAGTTAATATGGTTTTTCGTACATACAAATATAATATTAGTGTATCATACAAAACAAGACATCATTTAAATTTAAAAGAAATATTTCTCATAAAATCTCGGGGTGTTACATTCTACCCCCCTTAAAATGAATTTCACCCTCGAAATTCATCTGGGTTATAAATCATTTACTACATTAAAGTTTCTTCCATAGAAAACCACATCATAAAAAGTAATACTAAAACACAATTTTAAAATGTACTATTAGAAACATAACTGTTACCCAAAGTAACTCAGCACTGGGTTTCCACATAGAAGAATATCGGTAAAAATATGGATATGGATGAGAAATCTAGCATCACGTTCTAATGAAGAATGGTAGAGAACAAGGATTTTAAGTAACCAAAAATCAAAAAGCCATTTATTTGTGATGATATATGGTACCATATAATTCATCAGATATGAGGGTACTAGGAAAACATTTTTGGTTTCCAATATCATTTCCCTAATGTTGATGAATTTTTTCATAAGAAGAAAATACTTCTTGATTTCAGTGTAGTTTCATCGTTGGTCATTACATGAACAATTTCCACTTCATCTCTTATTTAAATAATTCAAGTTGAATTTTTCATTCTTGAAATATTATCATATCATTCGATATAATGATAGGTCACACCATCTATTTCTTTCATAAAAAACATGTTTTCACAAGATATTAAATATACCTAATTCCATCTATGGTGAGTTTAAACGTATATGGTTCCAAAAATGGACTTATACTTAATCTATCATACTGCTAAATAAAATAAAACTAATTTCTAAAAACTAGGGACTTCTTGTAGGCCAGTGGTAGGAGATAAATTCATGTCGCACTTCGGTAGCAGGTTCGATTCCCGTAGCCTTGTCTAACACGATGGGTTGTTGCCCGTCCTATGGGTTGTCCTTTTTTAAACATTATACTATTATAAAAATCTAGAAATAATATAAAAATGATTTATCCTTAAATAATACTATCTGATGTCTAACTTAATCCATTCCATCATTAGGCTTATACAAAATACATTTTCCCAATCTCATAGTATAATGAAAATGATATCTAGAAAGGTCATATAACAAGCATGTCAATACCATCATTTATCCCCTATATATCATAAGATATATCTTGTCGATAACATTCCAAACATTTGAAGGACTCCATTATGAATCCTCTTGAAATATGATAATAAAATAAATTACTATAGAATCTTAGTGACAACATGAATTATATAAAAATTAACACTTCCCATACACCAAATATACCCAAAATTATATATACTCAAACCATGATATCACTTTGTCAATTTATCAATCCTGAGATCATTAATACTATTAAACATCTCATTATCCCATTATCCCTTAATTATGTGAATATCATCAGAGTTCCTAAAATATTTCAATCACTTTTCATGGTTACTGGTACCATACAATATATACATTCAAAAACATAAGGAAAAATAAAATTTTAACAGTCTTTAGAGGTTTCATTATTCCGTAGTACTGTAAAATTACTTATACAATATTACTCTTGATAAACATGAAATCATTACCCTATCTTCTTAAACCATTGACTGAGCTTCATCATTTATTTCCTTAACACTTATTTCATCTCATATATCATTTGAAGTCTCTTTATCCGCATAAATATAGATACTACTCATATGACCATGCTGATTCTCTTCATAAGACTTTCCCTTAGGGAATTGGCTTTCATAATTCCCATACATACCACATTTAAAATATTTAACCAGTATTGATGTCATAGCTATACCATTATCAGTTTCCATTGAGTTAGCTGAACATTTTCCTCTGTCATTTCTGGATTTGTGTCTTTCTTTTCCACAACCAATGCATCTTCCAGTTCCTTTGAATCATTCTCCCTGATGCCCCTTCCCAAAAGATTTTCATGAGAAAATTTTAACTTTCATTCCTCTATGATCATCATGAAACTCCATCAATCCCTTATTAGATGAGTCAAGAAACATACCAAAGATGAGATTATTGATCGTATTATGAGATTCCTGATTAGGCATAATTACAATGTTTTTCCTTCCAAGTCCTATTTCATTTGGCTTCTCATGAAGAATATCCTTCCATTATCCATCATATTCTCCATTAACATGAATCTTCCTTTTTCCATACGTTTTCCAAAACCCAAAAATAATAGAGTGAGAGGAAAATTGATTACTAGGAATATAACATAATCAAGGGGGAGTAATCTCAATATCTAATATAAGATCTCGGTTTTTTGGAAAGGTATGTTTTCGTTATGTTTTGGTTGAATCCCTTGTTTTGGGCTACGAGGGATGTTTCCTGAAGGTCTGAGAGGCCTTGGGGATGTTCTGGGGGCTTGGGGCACAGAATAATGAAAATCTGGGCAAGATAGGCCAGGGTGCACACCCTGCGCACGACCAGAAAAACTGTGCGGCCTACCCAGGATAAACCGTGTGACCCCTCCTCCTCTGGACAGAAGCATGCGCATGGTTTGCGCATTGTTTTCCAAACCATGTGGATAAATCATGCGACCACTACTCCTCCATACAGTGGCATGTGCACAGTTTGTGCACGGTTTTCCAAACTGTGCGGACAAACCTTGCGGCCACTTTAATTTGGGAAAAATTAAAAGTTTCCCACTCCTAGCTTTAAAACCCCACTCGGGATATCCTCTGTTTCCCTCCCTATCCACCCTAGGAACAAACCAAAATTCCCAAAGGCTCCAAGATATCGATCTCATTTGATTCTAAGGCATTTTTAGTGATGTTGGTTACAGATCGAAGATCTGGGTAATGCTAATATCATTCTTGCTTCTCTTTTTGGTTTAGGGTTTGTATCGTCTCCCCCTATCGTTCCGAATCTCTAAAAACATATATTTTTTGATATTTTTAGGTTTTATCTCCAACGATTGGTCAAATTAAGGTCTACGGACTCTATTGAGAGTGCGTTCAACCGCGGTTTTGTGGTAGGAGGTCTACAAGTGATGTCCCATAGTTTTTTTTGGTATTTGTGCATGTTTAGTTGTGTTCTTACTTTCCTTTGGTTATCTTTTGGATAAACTTGGAATGTTTGGTAATAATGGTGTTTAAAATGGAAGATTGGAACCCTCATGATCCCCGTGGGATGTGTTGGGATTGACTTGACCTAATTGGGTACATCCATGGGATGTGCCGCCATTTCCCGGATTTAGGGATTGATATTAAACAAGTGACCTTGTTGTAATGAATTGTAGATACCTTGATAAATGTGTTGGAATGATTGGTTGAACTTGGAATATAAGTTTGGTGATGCACCTAGACTTGGTAATAACTTAAGGGTTAAAGTGGAATGGGTTAAATGGTTGATTCATGGGAATGATGAAACAATTAAATAGGTTAATGTGTAAACTTATTAAAGAACATAATGTGATAGATTATGGGTTTAATGTTGAATGCTTAGTGAGATAGGCATAACACATGGGAATTGGGTGAATGGATAAATGTTGTGAAATGGTAATGTGTTAATGGGTTAAGGCATGATGTGGATTCCCATGTGGGTTGTTGTGAAGATTGTTTTCCGAAGGGCAATGGTGTGGATTGTTGATGGTTACTTATATATAACCATGTGCACATGTCTTCATAGAGTGGGGTATGACTTGAGGATCTATGGCCGTGGGTCGAGTGATGACCGAGGTTCTAAACTCCACCGTTAATGCACCGGTTAGGAACGAGGACTGAGGGGCTATTCTCTTAACGGTTTCATCCACCTAGACTGAGGCTTCAAGGTGAGGTTATGGTTGCTATGAGGGGTTAGTCCTAGTGAGATAGGATAACGATGTGTTTACCCTCTTTCATGTGATTGTTGGCCTTGGACCCATGTAACATAGTGTATGTGATTAACCCATGGAAATGTGATGAAATACTAAATGGTGATAATGTGTGTGTAATGAATGGTAATGGAAGTGGCATTGGCTTGGCACGAAACTGGATAACATTACCTTAGATAATTAAACGAAAATTATCAGTCAAATTCCATTTCCTGCACTATCTATTTAGACTGCATGTTTTGTAGACACTGTTGGTGGTGGCCTACAGAGTTGTACTCACACCTGGTTCGGCCCGTCATTGGGTACCTGAGCAGACTTCATGTTTGAAGGTCAGGAGAAGGGAAAAGGACCTTTCTAGATAGTGAGTGGACATTGGTATCACTTGGTTGAGGATTCGGACTTGGAGCCGAGACCATTTAGGGGATTTTGGCTGTTGTATCTATATTGGGGTTTTGACCACTTTGTGTACTTGTAGTATGACATGGCATATTTATTGTTTGGAATTGGTTGTTATACATGTTCCGGGTTTATTTATTATTGTTTCTGCTATTGGTATATTTATGGTGTGGCATACTCTGATAAAAAGAAGTTATAGTCTCCCCACATGACTAAATAGACCCCCGCTGCTAGTTGGCAACCTTTGGCATACGGGGAGGTGCGGTTAAGGTCATGTAACCACCCAGCTCGGAGCACCAGTTCAATGGATTCTGGGTCAGGGATGTTACGAAGTGGTATCATAGGAGGTCTTTATTCTCCTTCTCTGAGGTCTTATTATTTGGAATTAGTATCCAAGGGTTAATATGTGTCAGGCCTTAGAAATGAGCTCATTCTTGGGATTAGCTAACCCAGGTACGGGGAAACCCAAGTCACCCTAGGTGGGAAATGATGTTCTTGGTTGTGTGATGTTACAGTTGATGATATTTCACCATTGGGTTATGCACATTTGGTTTGATGTGATTGTTTTATGACATTTGGATCATGGCCTTAACTGCACGGGGATTTGTATTCATGCATCATTGTAGGCACCTTAAGAGATAGGTGACATGCATTGTGTTATTCACACGAACGGGGTGGGTGTGTGAGGCAGAAAAGTAGGGTGCATCATGCATTTCATGAAAACAAGAAATAATGAGAATAATGAAATAAAACAATTGGGTAAATGATGTTTAATGGAGTAATAGGTTTTGAAACAAGTTGGAAAATGTTATTGTGCTAGCATATGAAAAGAGGGTTTCTGTAGCTTGTAAAGAACTTTTGGTGGAGTCATGAACATTTATGGTATGCGTGCTAAATCTCATGATTGGCATTGTAGATAAATTCCACCATGACGTCAGTTACCAGTTGGGTATCGAGAGGGTGATTCTTAGAACACTCTTATAGTAGAGGATCAAGAAAATGTGGTGATCAATGAAGGTAGAGAATACCAGTTCTGATAGAACATGACTCGCCTTGTGAAAATGATGGATCGAGACCCAGGGTAGGTTGCACCGAGTATGTTTGAGCGGACCAGGGAGATCCAGCTACCGCACCCTCCGACATTCACCGGAGAGGGTGGGCCAGAGGCAGTAGAGTTCTGATTAGAGTCTGTCCAGATGATACTTGATCATCTAGAGACCCCTATTTAAAGGAGAGTAATGCTAGACACATATATGTTGCGGGGCGAGGCTTGGAGTTGTTGGGACATTCATACTAAAATTCACCAGGCTGAGGGAATGTCAGGGAAGGTTTTTCCGGAAATGTTTCTATAGCATTTCAACCCAGATACATTGAGACAGGAGCGACACCAGTGTTTAGGATCCTCACTCAAGGATAGCTATCGGTGATGGACTATGATAGTCGCTTCACTGATTTGAGATACTTCATCCCAGTATTAGCAGGGGATGAGGTAGTAGTAGCATGGCGTTTCCAGGATGGGCTGAGACATGATATCAGGTCTCAAGTAAACATATTCCACTTGAAGAGGTTCACAGAGGTAGTAGATCAGGAACTGATCTTAGAAGTAAATCTAAAGGGAGCTTCAGGTAGTGGGCTTGTGGTGCTAGCGGGGCAGATGAGCGGTGCCCCAACAGAAGTTCGGAAGTGACGCCATGAGAGCTCACAACATGGAGGAAGTGTAAAAAGTGCCTAGAAGAGAGGGTCATCGTCTTAGAGTGGAAATCAGGTGTTCTGCTATCAGTGTGGTAGGTTGGGGCATATTCTTGGTCAGTGTCCTCGACCTACAGTCGAGTTCCGTTCGTGCGGCTGGATGGGACATGTGCATAAGTTCTGCAGGAAACCTCCGCTGGTGGGTGAGTATGATGGTGGAAGGCAGGCACCAGATATGGTAAGGGGATCAGTTTCCCCGTATCAGGCAGGCAGTTGGAGCTCCACGGGACGTACTGGAAGAGGTGGTGGAAGTGGAACTCTAGGGCAGGATCACTCACGCCATTAGGGACGTGTAGCGTAGGGCTTTCAGGCTGGAGCCCAGGGTAGAGGGGAAAGTCAGCTTCAAGCAGTTCAGTTTTCACCTGGTGATGGTGAGGATGTATCACCAATTGTTCGAGGTACAATCCTTTTAGCTTCAAATTTTTCTAGTGCATTGTTTGAAACAGGTGACACACACTCTTTTATCTCTGCTCAACTTGTGGTAACACTGGGTTTTCCTGTGGTGGGGGTGTGTGGGGTAATGTCAATTGACACTCCATTAGGGGTATGGTTGAGGATATTAAGTAGTGAAAGGGATGTGCCTTGGAAGTTGTTGGGAGTCATTTTTTGGGGGACTTGTTCATTCTCGAGATGTCAGGGTTTGACCTAATCCGGGGAATGGATTGGTTGGTGTTATATCGGGCGCACATAGACTGTTATCTTCAAAGAGTATCATTCAGGTCACTTGAGGGTGACACATATGCCCACCGTAGTGAATGGGATATTCGATCACGGTGTGCGGGGCCGTTTTGTCAACAGATGAGTGGACTCGCGTCTCAAGTGGCATGTCTCATGCTTGTTGATGATGTGGTAGGGGAACAAACTAATTTCCCTCCTGTGATGGATCAGTTTCAGAATGTGTTTTGTAGAGACCCGAAGCTTTACATACATAGACATTACATTACTTTTGTGGAATACTTAGTACATAACAAAAACATTCACACAAGGACCATAATAGTTTAGTGTCTTTGGAAACATGGAACGTAATCTTCTAATCGTGGTGAAAGATCTTCAACATCTCTCATAAAGATCTTCCCATTTTTGTTCCCTTACCTAAAATCTTTCTTTTAATCCTGGGGGAAAAGAAAATATAAAAAGGGTGATCTCAAATGCTCAGTAAGGGTAAGCATGGATAAAATAAAACATACCATATACATTTGAACTTAAAAAACATGGACATTAAAAATCTTGAGCAACGACATAAAACAAGGAAATACATAAGGCATAGATCATAATGGAACATAAATCATGATAAAATAGAAAGGGAATAAAACATGTAATTGTGGCATCCATTAGGCAAATGTAAGGATTTCCATAGTAGCCAAGGCATTACTGCCAAGACCATCTTAGTGGACAAAGTCCCTTTCTAAATTGAGTTCACTCCTCATTCCTGTCCTGAAATACTGAACCGGATTAACTTACTGTTCCAGCCATGTCTATCTCATGAGATATAAATCTTTACCCAATGCATTGGAGTGATATATAGGTCCCACCCATCTCATAATGCAATCATTCATACTTGTGCCACAAAATAAACATACATCATTCATAATAACCCAACGAATAAAATGGGTTTCATAAACATTATCCCATCATAACATAATCCATATAAAAGAAATGGATATCATTTCATAATAAGAAAAGTGAAACCATGTAAATCATAGAGACATTATACTTAAAACATACACATATGAAATAATTTCATTTTATAAGGAAAATGGTTTTGATAAAACACTTGAAACGAATTCTTGAGGAAAATTTTCTTTTCTTCTTTAAAATCATTTTCTTTTCACAAAATGTCATGCATTTTAAAAAGATAAGTATTTTTCTTGAAATTAGTCATGAAATATTTTTTAGGAAGCTTCATGAAAATCAATATTTATAAAACCATAAAAATCTGTTCGTTCCGTATAAGTTAAAAAACATTCTTCTCGTACTTTTGCCGGAAAAGTCAAAAAGTACCTCGTACGAAAAACGACAAAAGATTCCTTTCATATCCTTTGTTAAAAACTCACCGAAGGGTAAAATTGGATTTAAAAAATTTTAGGTGGATGGAAACAATATTACATATTGAGGGAACATGGATGTGGATGATAAAATACACCCCAGTAAGTACCAAAGTATAAACAATCTTGGATAAAAGTGAGATTGTGATATTTTCCCATACCTTAGGTCTGATTAGCTTCGTAAGTGTCTGAACCTCCTGTATAATGATTTAAATAATGTTATTGACTTATTACAGAATCATATTCATTTTTATTATATCATATATGGTTCACTTATGACTTTATATTACCTATTCTTTTGTAAATTCATGTTAAAGTAGCGTTTTGGATAAAATCGTTTCATTTGTCGTTCGTGTTTTAACTTGTAATTATTCATATGATTACACAAATCATGATTACTTACATCCAGAATGTAAAACATGATTTATATATAATATATATTCATAATATACATATATATAATAGATTGATAAATTTAAAGAAATACACCGTTCATGGAGACAGTTGGTCGTACATACGCATGAATGTTGTTTTCATTTCCTCATTGAATAGAATAGAATTAATTGGATGACATACATACATACATATATAAATAAATCCAGTATCATTATTATGTCATATATTTCATTATTACTTATTATATATACTTTATAATCATTTATGAATGGTTAATCATTGAGAATGAATCTCATCGTGTCGTGGATACGGTATTCCGTACGTATGCACGAGCGATGATATTGTTCCCACGATCGTCGAATTTTATTGGAGTGTATGTATACTATTAAAAAATAAATATCACTTTACAATAATAATATATAGTTATTATTTACACCATTATACCCATCCATGTAAGGTGGTGGTGGAAAATAGATTACACCACGACATGGAGACGGTATTCTGTACGTACGCACGCGCAGTGATTTCGTTTTCCGTAGGATGGATAGATGATGAAATAGGGTTGTTTCATACTTATAATAACATATCAGTGTATGAGTGATACTTATGTTATTACTTAATAATTAAACAACCTATGAAGAATATGTGGAAGAAGAAATAAAGTTGAATGAATCGGTAACGGACATTACCTCTTCTTTGAAGCGCCTCTTTGAGACCTCCTCTTAGGGCACTAAAATTGTTCTTTGAAGATAAACAGGACCTCTAGGATGTTTCTAGGGATGTGTGGATGTGAAATGGGAAGGTTTAGGCCGAGCGTGAAGGCTCAAGTTTGTGTGAGGAGGAGAGGGAGGAGGTGCCCTTTTAAAAGGGAGGAGAGGGGCACCTTTGTAAATATAAGAAATATTAGTTTATATTAAAAACCAACCCCATGTAAAATCTTCCAAAATGACTCATATCTGATGCATAGATGATATAGGGTTTTAATATCATCAACCAATAAAATTTATATATGTTAGGAATTTATTTTAAAAATTATCAACTTGATTTATCCTTATTTAATCAATTTAATTTTATTTGTGGTAAAAACATTCTAAATTTTAAATTATAACAATTAATTACTTATTTGTTTTTAATTTTCAATAATTGGATAATTAATAACATTTTAGACCATATAAATTTAAATTAATAATTTTTAAATATTTTTGGGATTTTTAAACAATTTTATAATATGTTATTTTTATAAAATAACAATAGAGTCAATTTTGACACTATTCATTTATTTGAATTTAAATAAAATATATACAGAAGATATATTCAAACTAAAAGATTTAATAGATTCATAAAATTTCATATGTATCTAGAAAATTAGTTTAGCACATTAAATAGTTCATTTAATATTTATTTTATTATTTTTTAAACCATTAATTTGGTTTATCTCTTAATAAAATAAATGTTACAACATTATTGTATAATTATTTAATATACATATTTGTTGAATATAAATTAAAAATAAAATCCTATGATGAAGATAAATCTATTAAATTTCATAATAATACATTTACTCGATTTTATCATCTTAAAATCAGAAGATTTAAATTTTTAGATTTATTAAATTATGAAGGTGAAAACTTTGACATCATTTAAAATAAAATAATATAAGTGTCATAATATCTTTTATAAGGATAAAAATGGTCAAATATTCGACCATTGGATGATTATGGTTTACATATACATTAAAAATAAGTTTTGGTCAGGTTTTTGTGCATTTTATGATCACTATTATTTTAATAAAAACAATATTCTTGATTTTTCACTAGATAAACAATTTCTACATCACTATTGTGTCATAATTAATGATAACTATATAATCCCTAAAAATGTTAAATAAATTCATATGATGTAGATAATTTTATTATCTTTCAGGAGACTACTCATGATCTATGTTTCATTAAGTTTATCACTAAATTAAAATTATTATACTTATAAGATTTAAGATTGTGACATGTTGTCACTTTCATTGGTTTTAATAATAATTACAATATTTTCATGGAATAAAGTCCATTAAATGAGTCTAATCTGACACTTAGGTGATATGGGTTGACTTTGAGTCATCCAATATAATTTTGGCATGTGTTAGGGTAATTTTATAATATTATATTTACCCATAATTACCCGATTTACCTTTAACAATGGTAAATAAAATTTACCGTAGTTACTATTCATAATTTCCAAAAATGAAAAGTATCCTATTAACATAATTTGGAACCAATAATTCCAAATATTGAATCCATTTTTCGAAATTAAATACACAAAAGTTTCAAAAATTAAATTAATATTAATTCCGTTGTCGAAAGAAAACAGGTTTTTTTTAAACATTGCCAAAGATTGAATTGATTTAACCTATGAATTCAAGGTAAAATCAATGCTAATGACATAAATTATATTATATGGTAAAAATATACTATATTTATTCTTTAAAACCATTCAATATTATAATTTAACCATATAAATTATTACGATGAAAAAGTTGTTTTTAGTTAAAATATAGCGTGTTTTTACTATTCATTAAAATATGAAAGATATCAGAAAAATATCAAAAATTTATCCAATGTAAATTTTTATATCCTGATTCAAATTAAGAAGTTTATTTTGTAAAATTTAACTTATAAACATGTCAAAAACTATATTTAAAGTGGGTGCGCCATCAAAAGGCGGCAAAATTGTATTTTTTTAAAAATACTTATTTTACCCAAAATAATTATTTTGTTCACATACCATGTTCTCTAAAATGTGTATGATGAAATAATAATGTTATAAAATTCAAAATATAGTTATTAATATTCATAAAGTCTAGTTCGTAATAATATTATAACCATATATCATTGTTTAGTGAAAACTGATATTGCGTACAACACACGCAATCGAGGAAAGTCGTGATTGCGTGTAATGCAAGACAAGTCAGGGTTGCATGTTGTGAAAGAATTAGTTGTTGTGTCGTATAACAGAATCCAACCATATTTCATTTATACAATGAATATATATATATATATATACACTCAATGTTGCGTAGAATGACTATTATAAAACAAACTTGAAATTGTGTGTTACACAATCTAAGAATAGTGTTGTGTATACTTCAAGCTAATACAGTGTGGAATATAGCAAAAGATAATCACATGACATCAAATAAATTAAAAAGAATACTTATCATAAAATATCGGGTTGTTACATTCTATCCCCCTTAAAATGAATTTCGCCCTCGAAATTCGTCGGGGTTATAAATGGTTTACTATACGAAATTTTCTTTAATATAAACCCACATCGTTGAAAGGAATACCAAAACATGGATTTAAAAACTAATGTATGAAACGTAACAGTTACCCAAATTAACTCATAACTAGGATTCCACGTAGGAGAACATAGGTGAAAATGTGTATATGGAAGAAAAATCTAACCATCAAGTTCTGATGGAGAGTGGTAGAGGACATGGCTATGAAAAATCCAACAATCACAAAGCCATAAATTTGTGGTGATCTAAGCTACCATCCGATTCATCGGATATAAGAGCACTAGGAAAACATTTTTGGTTTTCAATATCATTTCCCTAAAGTTGAAAATTTTGAATTAGAAGAAATAATTACTTGATTTTGGTACAATCTCATTATTGTTCGTGCTTTGAACAATTTCCACTTCATCACTTAAGGAAATAAAGTTGAATTTGTTATTCGTGAAGTGTTAATAGATCATGTGATAGAATGATGGGTCATTCCATCTGTTTCAAAAAAAAAGGTTATCAAAAGTTATCAAGTATACATAAGTCCATCTATGGTGACATTAATCATATATGGTTCCTAAAATGGACTTATACTTCATATATCATACAGCTTAATATAATAAAAATAGTTTCTACTAAACAGGGACTTCCTGTAGGCCAGTGGTAGGTGATAAAGTCCAGTCGCAGATCGGTTGTGGGTTCGATTCCCATAGCCTTGTCTGACGTAATGGGTTGTCGCCCATCCTGCAGGTTTTTCTTTTTCTAAAACTACATTATAAATAATACCGGGAAAAAAAAATCTAGCCTTAAACAATAATAACTTATGTTAAACATATTTCCTTCCAATTTTTAGGCTTATACAAAATACATATGTCCAATTTAATAGTATAAATAAAATTATTACTTGAAATGTCACAACCAAGCATGTGAATACCATCATTTATCCTCCATATATCTTGTTGGTCACATTCCAATCATGTGAATACATTAATCATGTATTCTCTTGAAAAATGAATACCCATTGAACCTTAGTGAAAACATGAATGCTGCCAATATTTAACTCTTTACACATTCTAAAATCACAAAAATTATATATACTCAAACCATGATATGGCCTTCTCCTTATATCAGTCATGAGCTCATGAATACCATCAAACATTTAATTTTCTCTTTATCTCTTAATTATGCGCATATCATCTACTTTCCAAAAATATCTGAATAACCTTTCATGGTCACTGGTACCATTCATCATATACTTTCAAAACATAAGGAAATTCAACAGTGTAACAATCCTTAGATTACTCTTTATTCCATAGTACCATGAGATTACTTATTCAAAATTACACTTGATAAACATGTAATCATTCCACAACCTTCTTAAACCAATGACCAAGATTCAACAATTCTTTCATCTCACATATCATTTGTAGTCTCTTCATCATCATAAATATAAATACTACCCATACGACCATACTTATTCTCTTCATGATAATTTCCCTTAGAGAATTGGTTTGCATAATGCCTATACATTCAACATTTAAAACATTTAACCATTGTTGTTGTCGTAGCAATACCATTATCCTTGTCCATGGTGTTAGCTGAACCTTTTCCTTTTCACTTACTGGCTTCGTGTCCTTCTTTTCCACACCCAAAGTATCTTATAGTTCCTTTGAAACATTCTCCTTGATGCCTCTTCTCATATTATTTACATATGGGGAAATTTAACTTTCATTCCTCTATGATCATCCTGAAACTCCATCTTTCTCTTATTAGCCGAGTCAGGAAACATAACAAATTTGAGTTTATTGATCATATTATGAGATTGCTGATTCGGCATAATAATGATGTTTGGACTTCCAAATCCCATTTCATTTGGTTTCTCATGAATAATATCATTCCACTATCCATCATATCCTCCATTATCGTGAATCATCTTGTTTCCAGCCATTTTCTAAAACCCAAAAAGAATAGTGTGAGAGTCAAAAATCATGCTAAGGAAAACAACATAGTAAATGGGGAGTAACCTCAATATCTAACATCTTAGGTCAAATTCTATGATCGTTACCGTAGCTCTAGGACTATATCCTATAAGTATTCTTGTCTTTAGGGACATCGCTAGACATACTATAGAAATATCTCTAGGGATCTCACTAACGTTTTCACATCCTAGTTTCCAAAGGTTAACTAAACCTTTCCTCCGATACCAACTGTAGAGACCCGAAGCTTGACGTACATTGACATTACATTACTTTTGTGGAATACATAGTACATAACAAAAACATACACATAAGGACCGTAATAGTTTAGTGTCTTTGGAAATGTGGAACGTAATCTTCTAATCGTGGTGAATGATCTTCAACATCTCCCATAAAGATCTTCCCATTTTTGTTCCCTTACCTAAAATCTTTCTTTTAGTCCTGGGGGAAAAGAAAACATAAAAAGGGTGAGCCAAAATTCTCATTAAGGGTAACAATGGATAAAATAAAACATACCATACACATTTGAACTTAAAAACATGAACATTAAATATCATGAGCAATGACATAAAACATGGAAGTACATAAGGCATAGATCATAATGGAACAAAAATCATGATAAAATTTCATGGGAATAAAACATGTAATTGTGGCATCCATTAGGAACATGTAATGATTTCCATAGTAGCCAAGGCATTGGTACCAAGACCATCTTAGTGGACAAAGTCCCTTTCTGAATCGAGTTCACTTCTCATTCCAGTCCTGTAATACTGAACCAGATTAACTTACCGTTCCAGCCATGCATACCTCATGAGATATAAATCTTTAACCAATTCATTGGAGGGAGATACAGGTCCCACCCATCTCATAATGAAATCATTCCTACACGTGCCACAAAATAAACATACATCATTCATAATAACCCAACGGATAAAATGGGTTTCACAAACATTATCCCATCATAACATAATCCATATAAAAGAAATGGATATCATTTCATAATAAGAAAAGTGAACCCATGTAAAACATAGAGACATTATACTTAAAACATACACATATTAAATAATTTCATTTCAGAAGGAAATGGTTTTGATAAAACATTTGAAAATAATTCTTGAGGAAATTTTTCTTTTCTTCTTTAAAATCATTTTCTTTCCACAAAATGTCATGCATTTTAAAAAGAAAATTATTTTTTGTGAAAATAGTCACGAAATTTTTTTGAGGAAGATTCATGAAAATCATGCTTTATAAAATGATAAAAATCCGTTCTTACCGTATAAGTTAAAAAAACATTTTTCTCGTACTTTTGCGGGAAAAGTCAAAAAGTACCTCGTACGAAAAATGACAAAATATTCCTTTCATATCCTTTACTAAAAACTCACCCAAGGGTAAAATTGGATTTAAAAAATTGTAGGTGGATGGAAACAGTATTACATATTGAGGGAACATGGATTTGGATGATAAAATACACCCCAGTAAATGCCAAAGTATAAACAATATCGGATAAAAATGAGATTGTGATATTTTCCCTTACCATAGGTCTGATTTTCTTCGTAATTGTCCGAACCTCATGTATAATGATTAAAATAATGTTATTGACTTATTAAAGAATCATATTAATTGTTATTAAATCATATATGGTTCACTTATGACTTTATATTACCCATCAGTTTGTAAATTCAAGTTAAAGTAGCGCTTTGGGTAAAATCATTTCATTTGTCGTTTGTGTTTTAACTTGTAATTATTCGTATGATTACATAGATCAAGATTACTAAAATCCAGAATATAAAACATGATTTATATATAATATATATTTATAATATACATATATATAATATATCGATAAATGGAAAGAAATACACCGTTCATGGAGACGGTAGGCCGTACGTACGCATGAATGTTGTTTTCGTTTCCTCATTGAATTGAATGGAATTAATTGGATGACATACATATATATATATATATATACATAAATCCAGTATCATTTTTATGTCATATATTTCATTATTACTTATTATATATACTTTATAATCATTTATGAATGGTTAATCATTGAGAATGAATCTCATCGCGTCGTGGAGACGGTATTCCGTACGTACGCACGAGCGATGATATCGTTCCCATGATCATGGAATTTTATTGTAGTGTATGTATACTATTTCAGAATCAATATCACTTTAATATAATCATATATATTTATTATATACACCATTATACCCATCCATGTAAGGTGGTGGTGGAAAATAGATTACATCACGGCGTGGAGACTGTATTCTGTACGTACGCACGTGCGGTGATTTCGTTTTCCGTAGAATAGATAGATGGTGAAATAGGGTTGTTTCATAAATATAATAACATATCAGTATACGAGTGATACTGATGTTATTACTTCATAATGAAACAACCTAAGAAGAAGAAGTGGAAGAAGAAATATTGTAGAAAAAATCGGTAATAGACATTACCTCTTCTTTGAAGCGCCTTTTTGAGACCATCTCTTATGACACTAAAATTGGTCTTTGAAGAAGACCAGAACCTCTAGGATGTTTCTACGGAAGTGGGGATGTGAAATGGGTAGGGTTAGTCTGAGATTGAAGGCTCAAATTTGTGTGAGGAGGAGAGGGAGGAGGTGCCTTTTTTAAGGGAGGAGAGGGGCACCTTTGAAAATATAAGAAATATTAGTTTATATTAAAAACCAACCCCACATAAAAACTTCCAAAATGACTAATATACGAATATTAGATGAGATATCTTTGTAATATCATCATCCAATAAAATTTAGACATGTTAGGAATTTATTTTAAACATTATCAACTTGATTTATCCTTATTAAATCAATTTAATTTTATTTGTAGTAATAAAATTCTAAATTCTAAATTATAACAAATAATTACTTATTTGTTGTGAATTTAAAATAATTTGATACTTAATAACATTTTAGACCATTTAAATTTAAATTAATAATTTTTAAATATTTTTGTGATTTTTAAGCAATTTTATAATATGTTATTTTTATAAAATAACAATAGTTTCAATTTTGACTCTATTCATTTATGTGAATTTAAATAAAATATATACAAATATTTGTTCAAAATAAAAGATTTAATAGATTCATAAAATGTCATATATATCTAGAAAATTAGTGTAGCACATTAAATAGTTCATATAATATTTATTTTATTATTTTTAAAACAATTTATTTGGTTTATCTATTAATAAACTAAATACTAAAACATTTTTGTGTAATTATTTAATATACTTATTTGTTGCATATAAATTAAAAATAAAATCCTATGATAAAGATAAATCTATTAAATTTCACAATAATACTTTTAATCGAATATATCATCTTAAAATCACAATATTTAAATTTTTATATTTATTAAATTATGAAGGTGACAACTTTGGCGTCATTTAAAATAAAATAATATAAGTGTCAGAATCGCTTTTATAAGGCTCCAAATGGACAACTATTCTACCATTGGATTATTATGGTTTACATTTACATTAAAAATATGTTTTTGTCAGGGTTTTGTGCATTTTATGGTCACTATTACTTTAATAAAAACTGTATTCTTGATTTTTCACTAGATAAACAATTTCTTCATCACTATTGTGACATAATTAATGATAATTATTTAATCCCTAAAAATTATGAATAAATTCATATGATGTAGATAATTTTATTATATTTCTGGATACTACTCATGTTCGATGTTTCATGATGTTTATCACTAAATTAAAATTATTATACTTATAAGATTTAAGAGAGTGACATGTTGTCACTTTCTTTGGTTTTAATAATAATTACCTTATTTTCATTGAAAAAACTCCATTAAATGAATCTAATCCGACCCTTAGGTTATATGGGTCGACTTTTGGTCTTCCAATAGACTTTTGGCATGTGTTAGGGTAATTTTATAATATTATATTTATCCTTAATTAACCGATTTACCTTTAACTATGGTAAATAAAATTTACCGTAGTTACTATTCACAATTTCCAAAAATAAAAAGTAGCATATTAACATAATTTGTACCCACTGATTCCAAATATGGACTCCATTTTTCAAAATTCAATACACAAAAGTGTCAGAAATTAAATTAAAATTAATCCCGTTGTCGAAATAAAACGGGTTTTTGTTTAAAACATTGCAAAAGATTGAATTGATCTAACCTACGAATTCAAGGTAAAATCAATGATAATGACATACATTATATTAAATTTTAAAAATATTTTCTATTTATACATTAAAACCATTCCATATTATAATTTAACCATATAGATTTTTACGATGAAAAAAGTTGTTTTTAATTAAAATATAGTGTATTTTTACTATTCATTAAAATATGAAAGTTATCAGAAAAGTGTCAAAACATTATCCAATGTATATTTTATATCCAGATTCAAAAGAAGAAGTTTATTTTCTAAAATTGAACTTATAAACATGTCAAAAACTAGATTTAATGTGGGTGCGCCATCAAAAGGCGGCAAAAATGCTTTTTTTTAAAAAAAAACTTATTTTACCCGAAATATTTATTTTGTTCACATACCATGTTCTAGAAAATGAGTAAGATGAAATAATAATTTTATAGAATTCAGAATTTAGTTAATACTATTCATAAAGCCTATTTCGTAATAATATTATAACCATATATCATTGTTTAGTGAAACCTGATATTGCGTTCAACACACGCTATCGAGGAAAAGTCGCGATTGTGTGTAATGCAAGCCAAGTCAGGGTTTCATGTTGTGAAAGAATTATTCGTTGTTTCGTATAATAGAATCCAACCATATTTCATTTATACATTTAATATATATATATATATACACTCAATGTTGCGTAGAATGACTATTATAAAACGAACTTGAAATTGTGTGTAACACAATCTAAAAATAGTTTTGTGTATACTTCAAGCTAATACAGTGCGGTTTATAGCACAAGATAATCACATGATATCAAATAAATTAAAAAGAATACTTATCATTAAATAACTGGTTGTTACATGTTTTGTAAGGATTTCTCAGGGTTACTCTTTTTAGAGGGATGTTGAGTTCACGATCGAGTTGCTTATGGGAGCAGAGCCAGTTTCTATTCAGCCATACCGAATGACACCAACAAAACTCTCAGAACTGATGGTTCAGCTTTAGGAGACAGAGTATAAGGGGTTTATCCATCCTAGTACATCTCCTTGGGGATCTATAATTCTTTTTTCAATAAAGTCCAATGGGTCGTTAAGGCTATATGTTGACTATCGAATGTTGAATAAGATGGCTGTGAAAAATCGATACCTTATTACTATAATTGATGACATGTTCGATCAGTTGATGGCTGCATCAGTGTTTTCAAGGATTGATCTGAGGTCGGATTATCACCAGTTGAGGGTGAGGTCTTCCGACATACCGCAGACAACTTTCCGGAGTCGGTACGGGTTGTTTGAGTTTGTGGCAATGCCTTTCTGATTGACCAATGCATCGGCAGTGTTTATGTCTTTGATGAACCAGATCACTCATCCCTATCTAGATCGGTATGTGGGTTTCTTTATAGATGATATCTTAGTGTACTCGAAAACTCATGACTATCATGCCCAATATCATGACATCGTCTTGGGTTTGGTAAGAGAGCATTAGATATACACCAAGCTATCCAAGTGTCAATTCTGGATAGGTAAGGTACATTTTCTGGGTCACATCATCTCGATGGTAGGTGTTTTAGAGGATCCAGAGAAAGTGCAGGTAGTTGTATCTTGGGAGTATCCCAAGAGCGTCTCATATGTCTAACGTTTTCTAGGTTTGGCTGGATATTACCGAAGGTTCATTCAGGTTTTCTCTCACTTGGAAGCACCAATGTATGGCTTGACCAAGAAGGGAATCAGGTTCGAATGGTTTGAGTCTTGTGAGAATGCCTTCTAAGAGATGATGAAGCGGCTGATGATTGCACCTATCTTGATCTTACCTAAGCTGGGTAAGAAGTACATCTTGTTTTGTGATGTGTCCGGAATCGGAAATGGGGCTATGTTGATCCAAGATGAGCGGGTGGTGGATTATGGGTCAAGGCAGTTGAGACACCATGAACGGAATTATCCCACTCACGACCTTGAGTAGGTTGTAGTAGTGTACGCCTTGAAGTGCTAAAGGCACTATCTATTGGGAGAACAGTTTACCAAGTTTACCAACTATAAGAGTTTAAAGTACATCTTCTCACAGTGGGATGTGAATCTTCAGCAGTGAAGATGGGTTTAATACCCCCAGTATTTTGACTTTGAGTTGGTGTACATGCTGGGAAAGGGAAATAGTGTTACTGATGCTCCGAGCAGGAAGGTTCAGAATCAGGTTGTTCAGGAATCCAGTACTGAGTGGAAGGTGATGGATTTGTTTACAGAGATGCACATGGAGGTGTAGGAGGATAATGGGTAGGTAACTCTTGCTTCCTTAACAATGGAGATGATTCTTTTATTTCTAGTTAAGGAAGTTCATCTTGATGATCCTCAGTGTTTTATCATGAAGGAAAAGCTTAAAGGTGGGGAGATACCTTCTGGTTGGGTCGTCGGTGTGGACAGATTTGTTTGTGTTCATGATCATGTGGTTGTGCCAGAGTTTATACATGAAGAATTGATGTGTGGGTTCTATGAATCAATGTGGGCAGTGCGTCCTAGACAAACCAAGATGAATCGTGATCTCCGAAGGCAGTTTTGGTGGCCTGGGATGAAGAAGGAAGTTTCGGGCATTGTGGCCTGGTGCCTTACCTGTTAGCAGGTGAAGGCCGGGCATCAACGCCCAGGTGGATTGTTTCATCCATTTCCCATCCTGAAATGAATGTGAGATGATGTTACAATGGATTTTTTCACGGGCCTTCTGAGGATGCCACGGAAGAATGATGCAATATGGGTGGTTGTGGATCGGTTAACAATAGTGGCTCATTTTGTACAAATTCAGGAGACCCATATAGTCGACCAGTTGGTTGAGCAGTATGTTCTGGAAATAGTGCGGTTGCATGGTGTGCTGAGGATCAATGTTTTGGACTGAGATCCATGTTTCACATCCCGTTTCTGGTAAGGGTTGTATAAGGAACTTGTTACACAAGTGTCATTGAGTACGACTTTCCACCCGCAGACAGTCGGGCAGTCGGAGTGTATGATCCAAGTGTTGGAACACATGTTAAGACTGTGAGTCTTGGATTTTGGTGGTTATTGGGAGAGACAACTATTTTTAGTTGATTTTTCCTACAACAACAGTTTTCAGGCTACGATTCAAATGGCACTGTTGAGGCGTTTATGGGAGACCATGTTGATCTCCATTATGTTGGATAGAGGCTGGTGAATCCGAGTTGTTCGGGCCAAGTCTCGTGCAGGAGACATCAGAGATAGTTATGTTGATCAGGAAGTAGATGGATATGGCTAAGACTAGGCATAAGTCGTTTGTATATCGGAGGCGTATACCTCTTGAGTTTGAGGTGGGTGATAAAGTGTTACATCGGGTGACGCCATGGTTGGATCACCGACGGATTCAAAAGCAGGGTAAGTTAGCTCCCAGGTATGTGGGACCTTCTGAGATTGTGGAGAGGATCAGAATAGTGGCATACCGATTGGCTCTTCCACAGGGGTATGGTGGGATTCATGATGCATTTCATGTGTCACAGCTTCGATGGTATCACCCTGGCCCATATCACGTGGTTGATATTGAGGATGTGGAGCATGAGGCTGATGTGTCCTTTGAGGAGCATCCGGTTCGTGTGGTGGATCATAGTGAAAAGGTCTTGCGAGCCAAGGTTATGACATTAGTGTGAGTACTACGATAGCATGGGAATTTTTAGGAAGAAAATTAGGAGATAGAATCGGATATGCTGGCTCAGTGGCCCGAACTGTTCTCTTCAGTTGATCAATGAGGCTTGGAAACTCGGCTAGAGGACGAGCCGTTATAAGGTGGGGAGTTTGTAAGATCCCAGTTTTTTGAAAGGTATTTTTTTGTTATGGTTTGGTTGAATCCCTTGTTTTGGGCTTCAAGGTACGTTTCCTGAATGTGTGAGAGGACTTGGGGACGTATGGGGGCTCGGGGCACGGAAGAAAGGAAATATGGGCAAGAAAGGTCAGGCCACATGGCCTGCGCACGACAAGGCAAACTGTGCGGCCTGCCAAGGATAAACCGTGCAACCCTTCCTACTCTGTATAGAAGCATGCACATGGTTTGCGCACGGTTTTCCAAACCGTGCGGCTAAATCGTGAGACCCCACATATTCCAGAGAGTGGCATTCACACAGTTTTCGCACTGTTTTCCAGCCCGTGCGGACAAAATGTGCGGCCTCTTAAAGTTGGAAAAAATAACAAGTTTGCCACTCTGGGATTTAAAACTCCACTCAGTATTTCCTCTCTTTTCCTCCCTCTCCACCCTAGGCACGAACCAAATCTCCTAAAGTCTCTAAGCGACCGAACTCCTTTGATTCTAAGGCGTTTTCATTGCCGATGGTTGCAGATCGAAGCTCTGGGTATGGTTAGTTTCATCTTTACTTCTCTTTTTTGTTTATGGTTTTTATCTTCTCTCCCTCTCATTTCGAAACTCTAAAACCCTAACTTTTTCGTGATTTTCTGGTTGAAGCTCTAAATGTTGGTCGGATCGAGGTCTAAGGACTCGACTGAGAGTGCGTTCAACCGAGGTTTTGAGGTAGGTGGTCTACAAGTGATATCCCATAGTTATTTGGGTATTTGTGAATGTTTTGTTGTGTTACTGCTTTCCTTTGGTTATGTTTTGGATAACCTTGGAATGTTGGGTAATAATGGTGCTTAAAATGGAAAATGGGAACCCTCATGGTCCCCGTGGGATTTATTGGGATAGACTTGACCTAATTGAGGCCATCCATGGGATGTGCCGGCATTTCCCGGATATAGGGATTGATATTAACCAAGTGACCATGTTGTAATGAATTTTATATCCATTGATTAGTGTGTTGGCATGATTGGTTGATTTGGAATAGAAGTTAGGTGATGCCCCTAGACTTGGTAATAACCTAAGGGTTAAAGTGGAATGGGTTGAATGGTTGATTCATGGGAATGATGAATGGGTTAAATAGGTTAATGTGTAAACTGATAAAAGTCCAAAATGGGATAGATTATGGGTTTAATGTTGTATTCTTATTGAGATACACATAACAAATTGGAATTGGTTTAATGGTTAATTGATGTGAAATGGTAATGTGTTAAGGGGTTAAGGCATGATGCGGATTCCCATGTAGGTTGTTGTGAATAGTGTTTTCCAAAGGGAAATGGTTTGGATGGTTGATGGTTACTTATATATAAGCATGTGAACATGGATTTGTAGAGTGGGGTATGACTTGAGGATCTACGCCCATGGGTCAAGTGAGGATTGAGGTTAGAAACTCCACCCAAATGCACGAGTTAGGAAATGGAACTAAGGGTCTATTCTCCTTACGGTTGCATTCACCCGGACTGAGGCTTCGAGGTTAGGTAATGGTGGCTATGAGGGATTAGTCATAGTGAGATAGGATAACGATGTGATTACCCTTTTGCATGTGATTTTTGGCCTTAGACCAATGTAACATAGTTTATGTGATTAACCAATGGAAATTTAATGAAATAGTAAATGGTGATAATGGGTGTGTAATGAAAGGTAATGGATGTGGAATTGGCTTGTCTCTAAACTAGATAACAGTACCATATATAATTACCTAGAAATTAACATTAATATTCCCTTGCATGCACTATCTGTTTAGACTGGATATTTTGTAGACACCGTTGGTGGTGGCCTATTGAGTTTTACTCACACCCTGGTCGGGCCACTGTTTGGTACCCGAGGAGACATCATGTTTGTAGGTCAAGAGAAGGGAAAAGGTATTTTCTAGATAGTGTGTGGACATGGGTAGCACTTGGTGGAAGATCTGGACTTGGAGTCAGGACCATTTTGGGGATTTTGGTCATTTTATCTATTTTGAGGTTTTGTCCACTTTTGCACTTGTAGAATGACATGGCATATTTATTGTTTGGAATTGGTTGTTATATAGGTTCCTGGTTTATTGATTATTTTTTCTACTATTAGTATATTTCTGTTATGGCATACTCTGATAAAATGGGGGTATAGTCTCCCCATTTGACTACATAGACCCCTGCTGCTAGTCGGCAGCCTTTGGCGTATGGGGAGGCCTGCTTAAGGTCATGAAACCACCCAGCTCATAGCACCGGTTCAGTGGCTTCCTGGTCAGGGACGTTACATCTTACATCTTAGGTTTAATCCTAGGTTATTCATGATCATTATCATAATACTAATATTGTAACCTATACTTATACTTAAACATAGGGACATCCCTGGACATACCATAGAAATATCTCTAGGGATCTCACTAATGTTTTCACATCCTAGTTTCCAAAGGTTCACAAAACCTTCGATCTGATACAAACTGTAGAGACCCAAAGCTTGGAGTTTATATACATTTTATTACATTTTCATAATACTTAATACATAAAAAAAATAAATTCCCAATGACTGTATTAGTTTCATGTCTTTGGAAACATGGAACACAATCTTCTAATCATGGTGAAAGATCTTCAACATCTAATATAAAGATGTTCCAATTTTGTTTTCCTACCTAAATCCTTTCACTAAATCCTGGGAAAAACAAAACATATAAAGGGAGATCTCAAATGATCACTAAGGGAAAAGATGGAGAACATAAAACAACCCATAAACATTTGAACGTAAAAACAAGAACATAAAACATCAAAACCATGAGTAATGACATAAATCATGGTAGTACATAAGGCATAGATCATAAATAAAAATTAATCATGATAAAATATAATGGGAATAAAACCTACAATTTTGGAAACCCATTAATCACATGTTATGATTTCAATAGTATCCAAATCTTTGCTACCAAGATGATCATAATGGAAAAAGTCTATTACTGAACTGGGTTTACTTTCCATTCTAGCCCTGTATTATTGAAGCAGATTTTACTTACCATTCCAGCGATTTCTATCTCATGAGATATAAATATTTACCCAATGCATTGAAGGGAGATATAGGTCTCAGCCATATCATAATTAAATCATTCTTATGTGTGACACAAAATAAACATAAATCACTTGTCATAACCCAAAGAATAAAATGGGTTTCAAAAACATCATCCCCTCATAATGTAATCCATATAAAACAAATGGATATCATTTCATCATAAAAAGAATCAAAACATGTAAATAATAGATAAATTATATGTGAGACATAAACATACTAAATAACTTTATCTTAGATAGAAAATTGTTTTGATAAAACAATTGAAATGAATTTTTGAGGAAAATATCCTTTATTCTTCAAAATCATTTTCTTTTCTCAAAATGCCCTGAAATTTTAAAAGAAATATTTTTTGTTGAAAATAATCATGAAATATTCTGAAGGAAACTTCATTAAAATATTGTGTTATGAAACCATAAAAATTAATTCATGTCGTATAAGTTAAAAAAACATGCTTCTCCTACTTTTTCCCAAAATGTCAAAAAGTACCTCTTATGGTAAAAAAGAAAGATTCCTTCCATACTGTGTGGTAAAAGAAAAAAAATGGTAAAAATGACTTTAAAAATACCCGTAATAATAGTAAACATTTTATGAAAATAGTTTTAGGAGACGTGGACATGGATGATAAATATAACTCTTGTAAATACTTACGAACTAACAATCTCAGGTAAAAACGAGATTGGAATAATTATCCCTTACCTTATGTACAATTACTTCCATATGTCTCTGTGAATCCTATATAGTGGGTTTAAATATACTATTTACTTGTAATAAGACCTTAATAATATTTATTATATTTTATATGATTCACTTACTACTTTATATTACCCGTTCATTTGTCAATTCCATGTTAAAGCTGTGTTTTGTGTAAAATCGTTTCATTTGTCGTCCATATTTTGACTTGTAATTTTTCATATGATTAAATATATGATTATTAAAAACTTCCATAATGTGAAATATGATTTATATTTATTCATAATATTACAGATCAATAAATGGAATGAAATACACCGTTCATGGAGACGGTAGGTCGTACGTACGCATGAACGTTGTTTTCCTTTCCATATTGACTTGAATGGAATTAAGTAGATGACATATATATATATATATATATAAACACAGTAGCATTATTATGTCATATATTTAATTATTATTCAATATATATATTTTATAATCATTCTTTAGTGGTTAACATGAAGAATGAATCTCATCGCATCGTGGAGATGGTAATCCTTACATACGCATGAGTGATGATATCGTTGACATAATTATTGAATGATATTGGAGTGAATGATATAACTTCTCATAATTAGTATCATGTTATAATAATCACATATAGTTATTCTTTACACCAATATACCCATCCAAGTATGGTGGTGGTGGAAAAATAGATTAGACCACACTGTGGATACGGTAAGTCGTACGTACGCACACACGGTGATTTCATTTTCCGTAGGATGGATAAAATGTGAAACAGGATTGTTTCATAATTATAATAACATATTAGTATATTATTGATACATATGTTTTTACTTTATAATGAAACAACTCATATAGAGGAAGTAGAAGAATAAAAAAAATTTAATGAATCGGTCGAAGAGATTACCTCTTCTTCGACACACTTCTTTTGATCTTCCTCTTAAGGGACTAGAGTTTGTCTTTTGAGAAGACCAGAACCTAAAAAATGTTACTAAATATGTTGAAAATAGTAATATTCAGGTATTGTCTGATCATGAAGCCTAAAAATGGTGTTAGGAGGAGAGTGATGAGGTGCCCTTTTTTATGAGAAGAGAGGGGCACATTTGGAATCCCCAAAAATATTAATTAATAAAAAAATAAATCCCCACATAAAAACATCCAAAAATCACTAAACTAGAATATTAAATGATATAGTGTTGTAATATCATCATCCTATAAAATTTAGACATGTTTTATATTTATTTTAAACCTTATCATTTTGATTTATCCTTATTTAATCTATCTGATTTTATTTGTGGTAATAAGATTCTAAATTCTAAATTGTTATAAATACATACTAATGTGTTGTGAATTGTCAATAAATATTATTATGGTTCTGTTACAAGTAAATATTATTTTTAAATCCACTATAGAGGAGTATCAGACACATATAGAATATATTGGAAATAAGGCAAGGGATTATTTCATCTCACTTTTCGTTCTGTGCAACATATCCCATAATCAACAACTATTTCTTATGTATGGTGTTTATGATTATCATGCATGTTTTATGATTTTTAGTATGAATGATATTATATTTACATATTTATTTAATATTCTTTATTTTATGACATGTATGATTCCACTTATTATAATTGTTAAGGGATAATTATTCCAATCTCGTTTTTATCCGAGATTGTTTATTCCTAACTATTTAATTGGGTTATGTTTATCATCCATGTCCATGTTTTCTCAAAATGTTTTCATAAAATTTTTACTATTATTACATGTATATATAAATTCATTTTTACCCTTTTTTACTTTTACAATGTGGTATGGAAAGAATATTTCTTTTGTTTACCATATGAGGTATGTTTTGAATTTTCCATAAAAAAGTACGAGAGGATTGTTTTTTTAACTTATATGACGTGAATGGATTTTTACAGTTATATAATGCATTATTTCCATGAATCTTCCTCTACAATATTTCATTATAATTTAAAAAAAAATCATTTTCTTTTAAAATTGCATTGTATTTCGAGAAAAGAAAATGATTTTGACGAAGAAATGACAATTTCCTCAAGAATTCATTCAAGTTTTTATCATAACTATTTTCCATCTAAGATGAAATTAGTAAATATTTTTATGTTTCTTATATAATGTATCTTTTATTTACATACTTTTATTTTTCTTATGGTGAAATTATATCCATCTGTTTTCTATGGATTATGTTATGATGGTATGATGTTTATGAATCCCATTTTATTCTTTGGGTTATGATGATTGATCTATGTTTATTTTGTAGAAATTATAATAATTATTTCATTATGTGATGGGTGGAACCTATATCTCCCTCCAATGAATTTGGTAAAGATTTATATCCCTTGAGATTGATAGGGCTCGAATGAGAATTTTAATCTGGTTCAGTAATACAAGGCTGGAATGACATGTAAACCCAGTACAGTAATGGAATTTGTCCACTATAATGGTCTTGGTAGAAATTCCAAGTCTTCTATCTAAATCATTTCATGTTCTTAATGGTTTTCCATAATTACATGTTTTATTTGCATGTTATTTAATAAAGATTAATGTTCCTTTATGATCTATGAATTATGTACTGCCATGATTTATGTCATTACTCATGATTTTGATGAGTTATGTTCATGTTTTTATGTTAAAATGTTTATGGATTATTTTATGTTCTCCATATTTACCCTTACTGATCATTTGAGCTCACGCTTTTTATGTTTTCATTTCCCCATGATATAAAGAAGGGTTTTAGGTAAGAAAACAAAAGGGGAAGATCTTTATTCGAGATGTTAAAGATCTTTCACCATTATTAGAGGATTATGTTCTGAGTTTCAAAAGACACTAAACAAATACGGTCTTTGGGCATCTGTTTTCGTCATTATTATGTATTTCGAAAAAGTAATGTAATGTCTATGTACGTCATGATTGGGTCCCTACAGTATGGATATCATTTCATTATAAGAAAAACCAAAGCATGTAAATAATACATACATTATACTTGAAACAAAAAATATACTAAATAATGTCATCATAGATGGAAAATAGTTTTGATAAAACACATGAAATGAATTCTTTAGGAAAATATCATTTCTTCTTCAAAATCATTTTCATTACTCAAAATGCCATGAAATTTTAAAATAAAAATATTTTGTTGAAAATAATCAGGAAATATTGTACAGTATGCTTCATAAAAATAAGGCGTTTTGAAACTATAAAAATCAGTTCATGTTGTATAAGTTAAAAAACATTCTTCTGGTACTTTTTTCCAGAAAACTCAAAAAGTACCTCATATGGTAAAAAAAGAAAGATTCCTTCCATTCCATGTGGTAGAAGTCCAAAAAGGGTAAAAGTGACTTTAGACATACATGGGAGAATAATAAACATTTTATGAAAGCATTTTTAGAAATCATGGACATGGATGATATACACAACCACAGTAAATACTTACAAATAAACAATCCCGGATAAGAACGAGATTGGAATAATTATCCCTTACCATATGTCCAATTTCTTTTGTATGATTCAAAGACTCCTTTATAGTGGGTTTAAACATTTTATTATAAAGTAACATAACCATTATAATATTTATGATATCTTATATGATTTACTTACGACTTTATATTACCCTTTTATTTGTCAATTCCATGTTAAAGCAGTGTTTTGGGTAATATTGTCTCATTTACCGTAGATGTTTTGACTAGTAATTATTTATATGATTACTTAGATCATGATTAATTACTTACATAATTTAATGCATGATTTATATATAATATATTCATAATATAATATATATTTACGTATATAATAGATCGATAAATGGAATGAAATACACCGTTAATGGAGACGGTAGGCTGTATGTACGCATGAATGTTGTTTTCCTTTCCATATTGACTTGAATGGAAGAAATTAGATAACATATATATATATGCATAAATATAGTAGATTTATTATTTCATATATTTTATTATTATTCAATATATATACTTTATAATCTTTCATCAATGGTTAACATGAAGAATGAATCTCATCACGTAGTGGAGACGGTAATCCATAAATACGCACGAGCGATGATATCAAATCCAAAATTATTTAATGGTATTGGAATGAATGATATAATATATATGAATTAGTATCCTGTTATAATAATCATATATAGTTATTTCTTACACCATTATTCTCATCCATGTATGGTGGTGGAAAAAGAGATTACACCATAGCATAGAGACGATAAGATTTACGTATGCACGCGCATTGATTTTGATTTTCAAAGGACGGATAGAGGGTAAAATAGGATTGTTTCATATTTATAATAACATATCAGTATATTAGTGATACTGATGTTATTACTTTATAATGAAACAACTCATATAGAGGAAATAAAAGAATAATGAAACTTGAAAGAATCGGTCGATGAGATTACCTCTTCTTCTACACACCTCTTTTGAACTTCCAATAATGGGACTAGAGATGGTCTTTTGAGAGAATATAATCTCAAAAATGTTACTAGGGATGTTGAGAATAGTAATGGGAAGGGGTTGTCCGAGCATGAAGCCTCAAAATGGTTTGAGGATGGAATGGATGAGATGCCATTTTATAAGAGAAGAGAGGGGAACTTATGGAAACCTCAAAAATATTAATTAATAAAAAAATCAAACCCCACATAAAAACATCAAAAAATCACTAAATTCGAATATGATAAGTGATAGGTTTGTAATATCATCATCCTATAAAATTTAGACATGTTTTACATTTATTTTAAACCTTATCATTTTGATTTATCCTTATTTAATCTATTAAATTTTATTTGTGGTAATAAAATTCTAAATTCTAAATTCTAAATTGTCATAAATACTTACTTATGTGTTTTGAATTTCCCATAAATATTATTATGGTTCTGTTACAAGTTAATAATATGTTTAAATCCACTATACAGGAGTCGCGGAAACATATAAATGAAATTGTAAATAAGGTAAGGTATTATTTCGTCTCACCTTTCTTTCTGTGAGACATAGGCCTTAATCAACAACTATTTCATTTGTATGGTGTTTATGATTACCACGACTGTTTTATGATATTTATTATGAAGGATATTATATTTACATATTTATGTATTTTACATTATTTTATGACATATATGATTACACTGAGTATAATTGGTAATGGATAATTATTCCAATCTTATTATTATCTGAGGTTGATTATTTGTAAGTATTTACTGGGGTTATGTTTATCATCCATGTCCATGTTTTCTCAAAAAAAATTCATAAAATGTTTATTATTATTCCATGTATATTTAAAGTAATTTTTACCCATCTGGACTTTTACTATGTGGTATGGAAGGAATATTTATTTAGTGTACCATACGAGGTACTTTTTGTCTTTTTCGTCAAAAGTAAGGGAAGATTGTTTTTTTACTTATATGACGTGAATGGATTGTTACGGTATCATAATTCCTTATTTCCATGAAGCTTCCACTACAATATTTAATTATTATTTTAAACAAAATATTTTTCTTTTAAAATTTCATGGTAGTTCGTGAAAAGAAAATGATTTTGAAGAAGAAATGATATTTTCCTAAAGAATTCATTCAAGTGGATATCAATACTATTTTCCATATAATATGAAATTAGTTAATATGTTTATGATTAAAATATTGTCACGACCCGACCCTACCGGGGCTCGAGCCGCAACTACCCCAAGCCCGCCTCCATAGGCCAGGGGCTGGCGACCAGCGCCGAAGGCACAATAAGTCGGGGAGGCCTTTTCCTAAGCACCTATACACACACACGCAGCAAACTCAATGCAATAATGCAGATTAAAAGTAAAGACAAGCAAAGAAAAGGAAAGGGGAAACTGATATATAAATACCACAAAGTGCATCGACCTCTACAAGTACAAAGTACAAACTGAAAAGAAAAGGGGAAAAACACGCGCCCAACCAAAAAGTGCCACAACCTGACAATAGGTAAACAAAAGAAACTACTAACGTGTCTCCCACCTGGAACCCGGCCACGACCACCGCACGCGGTCCGAGCTCCCAAGCTCCAACGCTCCACTGAAGTCACGCTCCACCTGTTCGTCGTCTGCAAGGGCACACCAAGTGCGGGCAAAGCCCAAGCTGGGGTGAGAATAAAAATATTCAGTAGGATACCCCGAAGGCTCAAGGAATCAAAAAAGGAGGTACCTAAGGGTGAGCAGTAGAGAGAACAAGTAATAGGAAGGAGTACAACCAAGAGTGCAGTAAAGAGTAACAGCTCAACCCAACATGAGGAAAGAAGGTAGACTCATCCAGACACAAGGAGCTCGAAACGGTGAGAAGATGAACTTCTCGTCAAGTCTTCACTACCTATAGTAGGAGAGTAGACTCATCTAATCGTGAGAAGCTAGACATAGAAAGAATGTGGCATACCCCGCGCGTCTTCACCTCTCCTGGAAGGAGAGTATTCAAACCCAAGAAGTGGGTGCCAGAAACAAGGTATATACACATGTATGCTCTGTCAAGAAGCCTGAACAAACTCGTAAGGGGATCTCCGTCCCATAGCTCAGCCCAAGAAGGAGTAGCCAACAGTCCCAGAAGTAACACCATTGATGCCCAGCATCCCGCACGTCTACCCCGAACCGCAAGCCAAGGGGCTCAATTACCACACCTCGACATTATCTGCTTTGGGCGGCACTGACTCGCACACACGGTTTTAGGTTGCGTCACAAGGACACGTCTCGGTGGGGGAAAGCGCTCCTCATACTTGAGAGTTCTGGGGAAACGTCAAACCACACCACGTCACTGCCCCGCAGTCGAGAAATTTTCTCAAAGTCGACAGGTGACCCCCTGCCCAGCCCCGCTGGAGGATCCCTGGAAGTCAACGGGTTCCCACTACAGGGATACCTGGAAAGTCGACGGGTGTCTCACTGCCCAGTCCTGTAACAGGGTAATCCACTGGAGGGAGACCCGGCTAAAGTCGGCGACGGGACCACTGCCCATTCCAACTGGAGGTAACCCAGCATCGGGGACCACTGCACAGCCCAGCTGGAGGTAAGACCGGCATCGGGGACCACTACCCAGCCCAGTTGGAGGTAAGCCCGGCATCGGGGACCACAGCCAGCCCAGCTGGAGGTAAGCCCGGAACTGCTCTGGCCATCCCTGCTGGATGGTACTGCTTGGTAAACACCACTATACTGGCCATCCCTGCTGGATGGTAACCCACTGGCAAGCCCTGCTCGAAGCCACCTCAGCTCTGATGGAACAACCTCAGCCCTGCTGGAACAACCTCAACCCTGCTGGAACTACCTCAGCCCTTCTGGAACATCCTCAGCTCTGCTGGAACTACCTCAGCCCTGCTGGAACAACCTCATCCCTGCTGGAACAACCTCAGCCCTGCTGGAACAACCTCATCCCTTGTGGAACAACCTCAGCACTACTGGAACAACCTTATCCCTGCAGGAACAACCTCAGCCCTACTGAAACAACCTCCTGGGTAGAGGATCGCTGCCCGCGTAAAGTGTTGGTCACATCGAAACCACATTCTCTACCAGGGAACACAGAGCAATGGGAGAAACTCCCCAGGCCTCACAAGGCGATCCCGCCCCAATCCGCTGAGTCACTGTCGAAGCGGACCGAGACACCTCATCCCAGAAAGTGGGGAAAACACACACGCTGCATGGACACCTGTAGTCGCAGAAGGTGTCGCAGTCCGATGAAAGGGCACAGTACTGAAACCCCTCATAGCCAAAGAAGCAGAGGAACCAAACTATCTCTACCGGCCAAACCATAGAGCACAAGACCAGGGGGAGACATCTCAACCCTACTGGTTAGACCAAAGAGTACCAGGGCAGGGGAAACTCCACCCTACTGGTCAAACAAACAAGCGCAGATCCAGGGGAAAACTCCTCCCTGCTGGCCAAACAAACAACCACAAAGCTAGGGGAAAACTCCACCCTGCTGGTCAAACAAACAAGCATAGATAGACACTCTGCATCGCGAGAGGTCAAGTACGCAAAGCAGATCACGTCACGCACGTGGGGCCCACACGACGTGTGTCCCCAAGTCAACCCCAACTGAGCGCACCACCTCCTCAGGTACAAACAACCACACATACCCCCAATTGCTCCCGTATACTCCCGGAGTATAACTCATTCCAGCCCAAAGGCTATCGTGCACATGGCACCCAGCGTCAACGTGAAGACGTGACGCAACAACTCCACTCAAAGGCCCGGGCACGGCCACCCACATCTCATGAACCATTTTTGTCACTCTCCCAAGAGTGCACGATCACACGCCAATGGTCTGCTACAACAAGGTAGGGCGAACCACCATTAGAGCACCTTCCATGCTCCACATTCAACAAGATCGCACAAGAGGCTCTGCACAACCCAACAGATCTCACCGTTGTAATCCTCACAGAAAAACACGCGAGATCGACTACTTATTCGCCTCAAACGGATATTCGATGAAAAAGTCACCAACAGAGCCTCAAGCCTGAACGACATTCCGTGATCCCGAGCCTCAGCCCCGAAAACAGTCGGGCGCATCACACCATTGCGATGCCCTCGGGAAAACATGTCAAAAGCACTACTCACTTGAGTGCAACAGATATCCGGAGAAAAGGTGCATCCCGGCGCACCGCACACGAGCGGTGCCACGTGGGACCCGCATCCCGGTCCCGAAACTGAACAAACGGATCGCACCGTTGTGATCCTCTCGAAAAAGTACACGAAATGGACTACTCACTTGTCCAAAACGGTCGCCTGGTGATAAAGCTGGAAATCACCGTCAACTCCCGAAACGACCCTCGTGGGGCCCGCACCATTGTGTGGAATTACAGCGGGCAGACTGCACCAACGCGTTGCCCTCGGAAAAACACCCAACATCGACTGCTCGCACGCCCCGAACGGACGTCCGAGGAAAAAGTCACTACTAGCTGCACGCAGCGCAAAAGACGGGCCGCAGGACCCGTGCCTCAACTCCAGCCTCAATGCTTAGAACTACACTGAAAACCTCCGCCTCAGTGCCAGGGTCACAACTCCGCTGACGGTGCTCAAAATGGATGTCGGACGCGTCCGCGCCGTCCAAAACAAGAATCTCGGGAGAAACACTCGTCCACTAAAAGACACGTCGTGCCTCCGCGGCCCCTCGTTTTGGGAATGAAAAATTCCCGAAACCATCTCAAAATATTCTCCTCGTCCCAAGTAACGCGTCGCCGTTGACGGCGCACGAATCCGACACCCGGGCTGACATTTACAGCCGTTTAAAAAAAACGGGCATTAGTGGGCCAGGCCGGTTCGGCCGGCCCACTCTCCTGAACCGGCCCGCAGTCGCGGGCCGGTCTTCCACACCCGGACCGGAAGAATGCCGGTCCGGCATGCTTTTTGTCCACTAAGACCCGCCGCGCACGGGTCTTGTCTGCCGCGGGGTCCCGAGGACCCCGCCTCGTCATCGCCTCGTCAACCCGGCCAGGAAGGCCGGGTGTCGTCGCCTGCACGCCGCTCTACGCCGGCGCCCGCTGGACACCCTCGGCCTCGTCCGGGTGCCCTGCTGTCGCGCCCAAAGATTCCCCCGGACACCCGTGCCGACGCCGCAAACACCCCGCCAGACACCCCTGCCGCACCGGACACCCGAGCTGACACACCGCAGACACCCCGCTGCCGCGCCGTCCGCCCTCGCCGGACCACCAGAAAAACCCGCAACCTTCGACGATCGACCACGGCCTCCTCCGAGCTCGGATTTTGATTCCAAAAAAATGCGTTGGAGAGAAAAAAAATGTATACTACGCATTTATGGGCTTTGATCGAAATTTTTACATGGAATCTACAGTGCAAAACAAGCTCAAAGTAGGTACGGGAATGGAAAATGCAAATGCAACATCCTACCTCGCGGGGCTTCGCCCGAAGCTTCGCGACGACCCGCCGGCCACCACGCCTCGCCAGAGCTGTCTCGCCGGACTCTCACCGGAGATGGAGGAGGAGGAGGGAGAAGAGGGGCTGCCAGGGGAAAGGTGAATGAGAGGAGGGAGGAGGGTGTGTGAAGCATTTAAATAGAAAACGCTTAACCACCCGCCCGTCGGCCCGTACCCGAACTCTCAGCAGGGTCAATGTTAAGCCTCCCCTAGGGTAAAAACCACCTCCCGAGCCCAACGGAGGTCTCGGAATGTTAATACGAGATCCCGTTCAAAAGTTATAAAATTTAACTTCTGAAGCCCCTAAATTACGGAAACGCCCCTGGGGCCATTTTTCACCAATGGCCAGCGCCCGCAAAACTTATACCCTTCCTAGGGAAAAAGGCACGCTCCGAACTCAACTTTGTCCTCGGTTTTCCAATCTGAGCTACCGTTTAAGAGATACTAGCATTTCGCCATTAAACGAATGAATTAATTAATTAATTTATCTGTTTAACGATCCGGAAGCGGGCGAGGGGTCCAAACGTCCTGCGCCGACAAGTTTTATGTCGTTCCTAGGGTAAGAACCCCATTCCTGACCCATCTGTACACTCGGATATCTGATCTGAAGCACCATTTAGGAGTTATCTCATTTATATGGCGTTCCCAGTGTGAATGCACTGAAAACATAATTCCGGCCACTCCGGGGCTCGGAATCGCACGCCGTCTGAAGGATCCTCTCTTGAATATCATCAAGAATATTCCAAAGTCTATCGCAGCAAAAACTGGGTTCTTAAATTATTCCCTCCTGCAAGCTTTTCGTCCTCGAAAAGAAAAACTAGGGAGCAACAGAGGGTACTAAGCCCACACCTGGCTTTCTCATACCCAGAAGAACCTGTGCACCGCTCTGCGTCACTGCGCACAGACCAAAGGATTGATCTGTTCACGCTAGGTCGGCCCATGCCGACGTCGTGCACTCACTCTAGACTTTGGGGTTAGGTCAAGGCGGTAGGTTACCTCGCCATCCCTTTGCACGGTCTCAAACGGCCCGATGGCCCTCAGGGGTAGCTCACCTCCCCGGTCAAACCTCTATGTCGCATGCCGCGACTGGAATCACCACCCGCACCTTTAACAAGGCCCGGTGATTCCCTCCATCAGAATATCCATATGGTGAAACTCCCAAGGATATATGGCCACACAAGACTCCACAACCGAGGCTCTCTTAAACGCTTGGTGAGCGATGGAGTCGACACCACCGACTAAAGGAAAAGGTCTCACGCCTTTTTCCTTACCAACACAGGGTCACACTCGACGCCCTGCGTCACCCTGGTAACACAACAAACAAGGAGCAACGAGCAAAGCAGATCACACATAGAGTCTAACAATTATACTACAAAAAGGTAGAAGAGCTGTAGAGCATACCTCTTATCTCCTCATGCTCTGCAGGATCATAGACATCAAGAGCTCGTGGCGGCTCGCGGTCCCAACAGTCAGCTCCCGGAGCATGACGTGGACTGCCTAATGTTGATGGGGAGACCTCGTAACGTAATCCCCCACTACCAGATCCTCCTGCTCCTCTTCTCGCACCACCCCTTTGGGTACCACTCCGATCACGGCACTGCCTCTGCGATGGTGGTGCACCTGCTGCCTGCCCGAAGCTCCCAGCAACTCAGGTCGGGCAATCTCCTGCAAAGTGACCTCGCCCGTCACAAGCATAGTACCGACTCTCTATGGGCTACACTGGTGCCCTCCGGCGCCACTGTGGTGTACGACCATGCTCCTGAGTCCAGTTATCAGAAAGCCACCTGCGTCGAGGTCTTTCTTGCCGACGCCCACTAGCTGCGGCAGACGTCTCAGCTCTAACGTGTCTGCTGCCACCACCCACTCCAGAATGCGACAGGAAGCCCTCTGTCACCGGCGCCTGCTCTAGCACCTCGGCATATGTGTAAATGCCCAATGGTACTATGACAGAATGAATCTCTCGGCGGAGACCCTGCTCAAACTTCCACACTCGGAGGTTGTCGTCACGGAGTGAGTCCGGGTAAAAGCGTGCACGATCTGCAAAGCTAGCCGCATACTCAGCCACCGTCATCCCTCCCTACTGAAACTGCAGGAGCTCCTGAATCCAAACGGAGCGCAAGAAAGAGGGTAAAAACTCCTCACGAAACAACAACTGAAATTCGTCCCATGAAAGTGACGACTAGTCGAGAAACTGAGTCACCAGACTCCACCAACGCCAAGCTGCTCCATGAAAAAGGGTGGCTGCCAAAGCCACTCTCTGATATGTCGGAGTCTGCACAAGCCTGAAAAGGCGAACCACTGCCTCGAGCCAAAGCTCTGCTGCCTGAGGGTCTGGCTCACCACTGAACCTCAGCGGTCTCTGCCGCTGGAACTCACGGAGCGCGCGCAACCTGCGCTCACGCTCAGCCTGCTCTGCTGAAACTGCCTGCTGCTCAACAGGTGGGGGTGCTGCTACCGGCCCACCTGGAGAAAGGGGCTCACACGATGGGTCCTGGACTATGGACTTGTAGCTCATAGGGTTGTCGTCATGAACCAGAGCTGGTATCCTGGCTGGCTGTCCTCGCAGAGACATCCTGAAAATTATCAAGGAGTGCCACGGTCAGATGAACATATATGTATATACCAACAATAACGATGGGGAGCTGACTCAAGAATGACAGTCAAGACTCAGTCCTATGTGATGCACAAGCAAATTTCCCTGCAACAAGTGTCTCAGCATACCGAGTCGACAAGCGGGTTATCAAGGTCCTGGTGAATGGATTCATCGGCCGCCGCACCATCACTGGACTCCCTGGCCTGAGAGCAGCTATCAGGACACGTTAACACGGTTGCCCTATATCCCAACCAATTACTTTTATTTAAGGACGTCTGAACAGCGTCCCAAGGAATGAACCACCTATAATACCACTTTTTCATGACCCGACTTTACCCGGGCTTGAGCCGCAACTACCCCAAGCCCGCCTCCATAGGCCAGGGGCTGGCGACCAGCGCCGAAGGCACAATAACTCGGGGAGGCCTTTGCCTAAGCACCTGTACACACACACGCAGCAAACTCAATGCAATAGTGCAGAGTAAAAGTAAAGACAAGAAAAGAAAAGGAAAGGGGCAACTGCTATATAAATACGACAAAGTGCATCGACCTCTACAAGTACAAAGTACAAACTGAAAAGAAAAGGGGCAAAAAACGCGCCCAACCAAAAAGTTCCACAACCCGGCAATAGGCAAACAAAAGAAACTGCTGACGGGTCTCCCACCTGGAACCCGACCACGACCACTGCAGGCGGTTCGAGCCCCCAATCTCATACGCTCCACTGAAGTCACGCTTCACCTGTCTGTCTTCTGCAAGGGCACACCAAGTGCGGGCAAAGCCCAAGAAGGGTTTAGTATAAAAATACTCAGTAGGATACCCCGAAGGCTCGAGGGAGAAAAAAAGGAGGTACCGAAGGGTGAGAAGTAGAGCGAACAAGGAGTAGGAAGGAGTACAACCAAGAGTGCAGTAAAGAGTAACAGCTCAACCCACCAAGAGGAAAAAGGTAGATTCATCCAGACACAAGGAGCTGGAAACGTTGAGAAGATGAACTTCTCATCGAGTCTTCGCTACCTATAGTAGGAGAGTAGACTCATCCAACCATGAGAAGCTAGACACGAAAAGCGCTTGGCATACCCCGCGTGTCTTCGCCTCTCCTGGAAGGATAGTAGCCAAACCCAAGAAGTGGGTGCCGGAAACAAGGTATATACACATGTATGCTCTGTCAAGAAGCCCGAACAAACTCGTAAGGGGATCTCCGTCCGATAGCTCAGCCCAAGAAGGAGTAGCCAACAGTCCCAGAAGTAACACCATCGATTCCCAGCATCCCGCACGTCTTCCCCGAACCGCAAGCCAAGGGGATCAATCACCACACCTCGACACTATCCGCTTTGGGCGGAACTGACTCGCCCGCACGGTTTTAGGTCGCGTCACAAGGATGCGTCTCAGTGAGGGAAAGTGCTCCTCGTACTTGAGAGTTCTGGGGGAACGTCAAACCACACCACGTCACTGCCCCGCAGTCGAGAAATCTGCTCAAAGTCGACAGGAAACCCCCTGCCCATCCCCACTGGAGGATCCCTGGAAGTCAACGGGTTCCCACTACAGGGATACCCGGAAAGTCGATGGGTGCCTCACTTCCCAGTCCCGTAACAGGGTAATCCACTGGAGGGCGACCCGGCTAAGGTCGGCGACGAGACCACTGCCCAGCCCAGTTGGAGGTAACCCGACATCGGGGACCACTGCCCAGCCCAGCTGGAGGTAAGCCCGGCATCGGGACCACTGGCCAGCCCAGCTGGAGGTAAGCCTGGCATCGGGGACCACTGCCCAACCCAGCTGGAGGTTTGCCCGGCATCGGGGACCACTGCCCAGCCCAGCTGGAGGTAATCCGAGAACTGCTCTGGCCATCCCTACTAGATAATACTGCTTGGTAAACACCATTGTACTATCCATCCCTGCTGGATGGTAACCCACTGGCGATCCCTGCTCGAAGCCACCTCAGCTCTGCTGGAACAACCTGAGCCCTGCTCGAACAACCTCAGCCCTGCTGGAACAACCTCAGCCCTATTGGAACAACCTCAGCCCTACTGGAACTACCTCAGCCCTGCTGGAACAACATCCTGGGTGGAGTATCGTTGCCCGCGTAAAGTGTTGGGCACACCGAAATCACAAGCTCTACCAGGGAACACGGAGCAATGAGAGAAACTCCCCAGGCCTCACAAGGCGATCCCGCCCCAATACGCTAAGTCACTGTCGAAGCGGACCGAAACACCTCATCCCAGAAAGTGGGGAAAACACCCACGCTTCACGGACACTCGTAGTCACAGATGGTGTCGCAGTCCGGTGAAAGGGAACAGTACTGAAACCCATCACAGCCAAAGAAGCAGAGGAACCAAACCATCTCTGCCGTCCAAACCATCGAGCACAAGACCAGGGGGAGACTGCTCAACCCTGCTGTTTAGACAAAAGAGCACCAGGCCAGGGGAAACTCCAACCTGCTGGTCAAACAAACGAGCGCAGAGCCAGGGGAAAACTCCTCCATGATATCCAAACAAACGACCACAAAGCTAGGGGAAAACTCCATGCTGCTGGTCAAACAAACGAGCGCAGAGGGACCCTCTGCATCGCGAGAGGTCAAGTACGCAAAGCAGATCATGGCACGCACGTGGGTCCCACACGACGTGAGGCCCCAAGTCAACCCCAACTGAGCGCACAACCTCCTCAGGTACAAACAACCACACGTACCTCCAAGCACTCCCGTATACTCCCGGAGTATACCTCATTCCAGCCCAAAGGCTATAGTGCACACGGCACCCAGTGTCAACGCGAAGGCGTGATGTAACAACTCCACTCAAAGGCCCAGGCACGACCAACAATATCTCGTGAACCATTTGTATCACTCTCCCAAGAGTGCGCGATCACACGCCAAGGGTCCGCTACAACAAGGTAGGGCGAACCACCACTAGAGCACCTTCCATGCTCCACATTCAACAGGATCGTGCAAGAGGCTCCGCACAACCCAACAGATCGCACCGTTGTAATCCTCGCGAAAAAACACGAGAGATCGACTACTTATTCTCCTCAAGCGGATATCCGATGAAAAAGTCACCAACACCGCCTCACGCCCGAACGACGTCCCATGATCCTGAGCCTCGGCCCCGAAAACAGTTGGGCGCATCGCACCATTGCGATGCCCTCGGGAAAACACGTCAAAAGCACTACTCACTTGAGTGCAACGAATATTCGAAGAAAAGGTGCATCCCGCCACACCGCACACGAGCGGTGCCATGTGGGACCCGCATCCCGGTCCCGAAACTTAATGAACAGATCGCACCGTTGCAATCCTCTCGAAAAAGTACACGAAATGGACTACTCACTTGTCAAAAATGGTCGCCCAGTGATAAAGCTGGAAATCACCGTCAACTCTCGAAATGGCCCTCGTGGGGCCCACACCATCATGCGGAATTACAACGGGCAGACTGCGCCAATGCGTTGCCCTCGGAAAAACACCCAACATCGACTGCTTGCACACCCCGAACGGACGTCCGAGGAAAACGTCGCTACTAGCTGCACGCAGCTCAAAAGACGGGCCGCAGGGCCCGCGCATCAACTCCAGCCTCAATGCCTGGAACTGCACTGGAAATCTCCGCCACAGTGCCAGGGTCACAACGCCGCTGACGGCGCTCAAAACGGATGTCGGACGCGTCCGCGCCGTCCAAAACAAGAATCTCGGGAGAAACACTCGTCCACTAAAAGACACGTCGTGCCACTGCAGCCCCTCGTTTAGGGAATAAAAAATTCCTGAAACCATCTCAAAATATTCTCCTCGTCCAAAGGAACGCGTCGCCACTGACGGCGTGCGAATCCGACACCCGGGCTGACATTTACAACCGTTTAAAAAAAAGGGCATTAGTGGGCCAGAACAGTTCGGCCGGCCCACTCTCCTGAACCGGCCCGCGGTCGCGGGCCGGTCTTCCATGCCCGGACAGGAAGCAAGCCAGTCCGGATTTCTTTTCGTCCACGAAGACCCGCCGCGTGCGGGTCTTGTCTTCTGCGGGGTCCCGAGGACCCCGCCTCGTCGTCGCCGCGTCAACCCGGCCAGGAAGGTCGGGTGTCGTCGCCTGCACGTCGCGCTACGCCGGCGCCCGCTGGACACCCCCGGCCTCATCCGGATGCCCTGCTGCCGTGCCCAGCGCTTCCCCCGGACACTCGCGCCGATGCCGCAGACACCCCGCCAGACACCCATGCCGCACCGGACACCCGCACAGACACCCCGCGGACACCCCGCTGTCGCGCCGTCCGCCCTCGCTGGACCACCAGAAAAACCCGCAACATTCGACGATCGACCCCGACTTCCTCCGAGCACGGATTTTGATTCCTAAAATTGCGTTGGAGAGATAAAAAATGTATAATACGCATTTATAGGCTTTGATCTAAATTTTTACAAGTAATCAATAGTGCAAAACAAGCTCAAAGTAGGTACGGGAATAGAAAATGCAAACGCAACATCCTACCTCGCGGGGCTTCGCCCGAAGCTTCGCGATGACCCGCCGGCCGCCACACCTCGCCAGAGCTGTCTCGCCAAACTCTCACCGGAGATGGAGGAGGAGGAGGGAGAAGAGGGGCTGCCAGGGGAAAGGGGAATGAGAGGAGGGAGGACGGTGTGTGAAGCGTTTAAATAGAAAACGCTTAACCACCCGCCCGTCGGCTCAGACCCGAACTCTCAGCATGGTCGAGGTTAAGCTTCCCCTAGGGTAAAAACCACCTCCCGAGCCCAACGGCGATCTCGGAATTTTAATCCTAAGATCCCATTCAAAAGTTATAAAATTTAACGTCCGAAGCTGCTAAATTATGGAAACTTCCCTGGGGCCATTTTTCACAAACGGCCCGCGCCTGCAAAACTTATACCCCTCCTAGGGTAAAAGGCACGCTCCGAACTCAACAATGCCCTCGGTTTTCCAATCCAAGCTACCTATTAAAAGTTACTAGCGTTTCGCCATTAAACGAATAAATTAATTAATTAATTTATCCATTTAACGTTTCGGGAGCGGGCGAGAGGTCCAAACATCCCGCGCTGACAAGTTTTATGTCGTTCCTAGGGTAAAAACCCCATTCTGGACCCATCCGTACACTCGAATCTCTGATCTGAAGAACCATTTAGGAGTTATCTCATTTATTTGGCGTTCCCAATGTGAATGCACTGAAAACATAATTTCGTCCACTCCGGGGCTCGGAAACGCACGCCTTCTGAAGGCGTTGCTCTGGAATATCATCAAGAATATTCCAAAGTCTTTCGCAGCAAAAATCGGGTTCTTACAAATATAATGTCCTTATTATTTACATAATTTGATTTTTCTTACGATGAAATGATATCCATTTGTTTTATATGGATTATGTTATGATGGGATGATGTTTATGAAACCTATTTTATTCTTTGGGTTATGATGAATGATTTATGTTTATTTTGTGGCACACATAAGAATGATTTCATTATGAGATGGGTAGCACCTATATCTCCCAACAATGAATTGGTTAAATATTTATATCTCCTGAGATAGACATGGATGGAACGGAAAGTAAAATCTTGTTCAGTAATACGGGGTTGGAACGACAAGTAAACCAAGTTCAGTAATGGACTTTTTCCACTATAATGGTCTTGGTAACAATGCCTTGGCTACCATTGAAATCATATATTGTGCTTAATGGTTTTCCACAATTACATGTTTTATTAGCATCCTATTTTATCATGATTAATGTTACTTTATGATATATGCCTTATGTACTGCCTTGATTTATGTCATTACTCATGATTTTGATGTTTTATATTCATGTTTTTACGTACAAATGTGTATGGGTTTTTTATGTTCTCCATGTTTACCCTTACAATGCATTTGAGCTCACCCTTTTTTTGTTTTATATTCGCCAGGATATAATGAAAGGTTTTAGGTTAGAAAAAAAAGGGGAAGAGCTTTATGGGAGATTTTTATGATCTTTCACCTTGATTAGAGGATTGTGTTCCGAGTTTCTGAAGACAATAAACTTATACTGTCTTTGGGCATCTGTTTTTGTCATGTATTAAGTATTCTGCAAAAGTAATGTAATGTATATGTACATCAAGCTTGTGTCTCTACAGTATGTATATCATTTCATCATAAGAAAAATCAAACCATGTAAATAATATAGAAATTATACATGAAAAAGAAACATACTAAATAATGTCATCTTAGTAGGAAAATAGTTTTGATTAAACACTTGAAATGAATTCTTGAGGAAAATATCCTTTCTTTTTCAAAATCATTTTCTTTTATCAAAATTCCATGAAATTTTAAAAGAAAAGGGTTTTGTTGAAAATAATCATGAAATATTGTACATGAATCTTCATAAAAATAAGGTGTTATGAAACCGTAAAAATCTGTTCATGCCGTATAAGTTAAAAAAACATTCTTCTCTTACTTTTGCCGGAAAAGTCAAAAAGTACCGCATATGGTAAAAAATGAATGATTTATTCAATACCATGTGGTAGATGTCAAAAAAGGGTAAAAATGAAATTAGACATACAAGGAATAATAGTAAACATTTTATGAAAACATATTTAGAAAACATGGAAATGGATGATAAACATAACCACTGTAAATACATACGAATAAACAATCCCGGATAAGAATGAGAGTGGAATACTTATCCCAGACCTTATGTCCAATTTCTTCCGTATATTTCCGAGACTCTTATATAGTGGTTTTAAACATATTATTAACTAGTAAAATAAAAATAATAATATTTATGATATCATATATGATTTACTTATGACTTTATATTACCCATTCATTTGTCAATTCCATTATAAAACAATGTTTTGGGTAAAATTGATTCAGTTGTTGTACGATTTTTGACTTGTAATTATTCATATGATTACATAGATCATGATTAATTAGTTCTAGAATTTATAACATGATTTATATATAATATATTCAGAATATATATATATATATATATCTTTATATAACAGATCGATAAATGGAATGAAATACATTATTCATGGATATCGTAGGCCGTATGTACACATGAACGTTGTTTTTGTTTCATTGTTAAATTGAAATAAACTAAGTAAATAACATATACATAAATCCATTATCATTATTATTTCATTTATTTCATGATTATTTATTATATATAAATTATAATGATTCTTGAATTGTTAACTTGGAGAATGAATCTAATCACGTTGAGGAGACGGTAATCCGTACGTACGCACGAGCGATGATATCCTTCCAATAATTATTGAATGGAATTGGAGTGGATGATATAATATCTCATAATACATATGATTTTATAATAATAATATATACTTATCATTTTTACAATTATACCAATCCAAGTATGTTGGTGGTGGAAAAACAGATTACACCACGGTGTGGAGACAGTATGTCGTACGCACGCACGCACGGTGATTTCGTTTTTCGTAAGATGGATATATGGTGAAAGTGTATTGTTTAATATTTATAATAACATATTATTATATTATAGATACTGATATTATTACTTTATAATTTAACAACTAAAGAATATTAATTTGAATAAGCTAGAAACTTGGAAGAATTAGTAGAAGGTATTACCTCTTCCTCGAAGTACCGCCTTTAAACTTCCTCTTAGGGCACTAGAATTAGTCTTTTGATAAGAAAAGAACCTCTATAATTTAATTAGTGATGTTTCTAAGAGGAATTGGTAGGTTTTTTTCGAACATGAAGGCTCAAGATTGAGTGAAGAGGAGAGGTAAGGGGTGCCCTTTTATAAGAGAAGATACGAACACTTTTGGAAACCTCCAAAATATTAATTTAAAATAAACTCAAACCCCACATAAAAACTTCTAAACTGATTCAAATTCAGATATGAAGTATGTTAGGGTTGTAATATCATCCAAAAATGAAATTTATACATGTTTTTATTTTATTTTAAACCTTATCATTTTGATTTATCCTTATTCAATCTATTTAAATTTATTTGACGTCATAATATATTAAATTTTAAATGGTCATAAATACTTACATATGTGTTGTGAATTTTCCATAATTTTGTAATTTATGACATTATAGACCATATAAATTTCAAATTTTATTTTTTAAATATTTTTGTGATTTTTAATCAATTTAATAATATGTTATTTTTATACAATATCAATTGGGTCAATTTTGAAACTATACAATTATTTGAATTTAAATAAAATCCACCGAGAATATATTTTTCAACCAAAATATTTGATAGATTCCTAACATGTTATATTTATCAATAAAATTCGTAGAGCACATTAATTAGTCAATTAAATATTTATTTTAATATTTTTAACACCATTTATTTGATATTTCTCTTAATAAAATAATTACTACAACATATTTGTATAATTATTTAATATACATATCTTTTTTATAAAAACTAAAAAAAATACTACGATGAAGATAAATATAATATCCTTCATAATAATACTTTTAGTAGAATTTATCTTCAAAAACACCCAACTCTTAAAATGATATGTTTATTAAATTATGAAGGTGAAAACATTAACATCATTTAAAATTATATAATATAAATGTCATAATCTGTTTCATAAGGCTCCAAATGGTCCACAAGTTGACACTAGGATGCTTACATTATAGATATACTCTACCAATAATGTTTGGTCAAGTTTCTAGTCTTTTTTATGGGTATTATCATTTTAACAAAAACTATATTATTGATTTTTCAATAAATAAATTATTTCTGCATCATTAATGTATAAGATATTAAGGTAATTATATATTTCATAAAAATCACAAATAAATTACCATGATACCTTTTATTTTTTGGCATTATTAATAGTAACTATGGTAAATTTTATTTACCACAGTTAAAGGTAAATCATGCAATTAAGATTAAAAATAATATTATACAATTACCCGAACACTTGTATTAATATAATTGTAGGATAATATTTCGTCCTAAAATATACCTGGGTCTAAATTGTATCTTTTCGAATGCACTTGGATGTGATTAAGACCTTTAATTTATTTTATTTAAAGAAAGTGAAATATGTCTCACTCAAACTTCAATAATTAAAGTATTTTTAATATAATCTTATACTGAATATAAATTCAATTATAAATACTCCTTTGAAAGATAACATTCTTTTCATCATGATGGTAATTTATTTGTGATTTTTGAGAAATATATAATAACATTAATATCTTATACATTAATGATACAAAAATTATTTATTTAGTGAAAAATCAGTAATATAGTTTTTATTAAATTATTTATACCAATCAAAAGGACCAAAAACATTCCCAAACATTATCGGTCGAGTATACCTATACCCTAACCATAAAAGTTTCAACTTGTGGACCATTTGAAGCCTTATAATACAGATTATAACTTTTATATTATTTTATTTTAAATGATTTCAATGTTTTCACCTTAATACGCTAATAAAGATAACATTTTAAAGGTTGGTTTTTTTAGAATATAAATTAGACTAAAATTATTCTTATGAAATATATTATATTTATATTCCTCATAGTATTTTATTTTAAATTTTTATTAAATAAATATGTATATTAAATAATTATACAAAAATGTTGTAGTAATTATTTTCTTAATAGAAATATCAAATAAATGGTTTTAAATATATTAAAATAAATATTATATGAACTAATTAATGCTCTTAAATAATTTTATAGTTAAATATGGAACGTTAGGAATCAATTAAATATTTTTGGTCAAACATATATTATGTTTGGACTTTATTTAAAAACATATAAATGAATAGTGTCAAAATTGACACAATTGATATTTTATAAAATAACATATTATTAAATTGTTTAAAAATCAAAAAAAAATATTTAAAAATTATAAAATTAAATTTATATGGTCTAAGATATAATCAGTTATCCAATTATGGACAATTAACAACACATATGTAAGTATTTATTACAATTTAAAATTTAGAATATTATCACCACAGATAAGATTATATAGATTAAATAAGGATAAATCAAATTGGTAAGGTTTAAAATAATTTTATGACATGTATAAAATTTTTTCACTGATGAGATTACAACCCATATCATCTCATATTAGAAATTGATTCATTTTTGAGGTTTTTAGGTGGGTTTTGAGTTTAATATAAATTAATATTTTGTAGGTTTCCAAAAGTGACCATGTCCTCTATTATAAAATGGCACACATTCCCTTTCCTATTCACTGAATCATAAGCCTAAAAAACTCAGAAAACCACTGCCAATTCCTCTTCTCAAAATCTATATTTATATTATAGAGGTTCTGGTCTTCTCAAAAGACCATCTCTAGTTCCCTAAGGGGATGTTTAAAAGAAGCACATCGAGGAAGTGGTAATCTCTTCTATCGATTATTTCATGTTTCTTTCTTCTTCTACATAATCATATTTAGTTGTTTCATTATAAAGAAATAACATCAGTATCAATAATATAATGATATTTTATTATAAATATTAAACAACCCTATTTCACATTATATACATCCTATGAAAAATGAAATCACCACGCGTGTGTACTTATGAATTACCGTCTCCACATCGTGGTGTAATCTATTTTTCAACCACCACCATACTTGGATGGATATAATGGTGAAAATAATAAATATATATGATTATGATAACATCATACTAATTCTGAGATATTATATCATCAACTCCAATTCCATTCAATAATTATGGGAACGATATTATCGCTCGTGAGTACATACGAATTACAATATCCACGATGCGATGAGATTCATTCTCTATGTTCACCATTCCAGAATAATTATAATGTATATATAATGAATAATATAGATATATATGACATTATATTTCTACAATAATTATGTATATATATTGGTGTGTGTGTGTGTCTGTCATCTAATTTCTTCCATTCAAGTCAATAAAGAAAGGAAAAAATCGTCCATGCATACGTACGACCTTCTGTCGGCATGAACATCATATTTCTTTCATTTATCAATCAATTATATATATATATAATGAAAATATATATGATATATAAATAATGTTCTAAATTGCGAAAGTATTGAAATCATGATAAATTCAATAACAACAAGTCCAAACATGTATGATAAATAAAATGATTATTACAGAAACGTTGCTTCAACATGGAAGTGAAAAATGAATTGGTAATATAAATTCATAAGTGAATCATATATAATGTCATAAAAATGACTATGATTCTTGAATAAGTCAATGTAATTATTTGAATCATTATAATGGAGTTTCATACACGTACATAAAAAATTTGACATAAGGTAGGGGATAATTATTCCAATCTCGTTCTTATCCGAGATTTTTTTTGTAAGTACTTATTGGGGTTATGTTTATCATCAATGTACATGTTTTCTAAAAAAATCATAAAATTTTTACTATTCTTCAATGTATTTTTAAAGTAATATTTACCCGTTTTGACTTTTACCACATAGTATGGAAGGAATATTTTTCTTCCATATGAGGTATTTTTGACTTTTCCAGCAAAAGTATGAGAAGACTGTTTTTTAAGTTATACGGCATGAACAGATTTTTATAGTTTTATAATGCTTTATTTTTATGAAGCTTACTCTACAATATTTCATGATTATGTTAAAAAAATCTTATTTTTAATATTTCATGGAATTTTGTGAAAATAAAATGATTGTGATAGATGAAAGGATATTTTCTTCAAGAATTCATTCCAAGTGTTTTATAAAAACTTTTTTCCATCTATGATGACATTATTTAATACAGTAATGTTTCAAGTATAATGTCTCTATTATTTATATGGTTTTTAGTTTTTTATGATGAAATTATATCCATTTTTAATATAGATTATGTTATGATGGGATGATGTTTATGAAACCCATTTTACTCATTGGGTAATAAAGAATTATTTAGGTTTATTTTGTGGCACATGAATGAATTATTTCATTATGAGATGGGTGTGAACTATATTTCCATCCAATTCATTGGGTAATGATTTAAATCTCATGAGATAGTCATTTCGGGAAAAAAAAGTAAATCTGGTTCAGTTATATTGGGATATAATGACAGCTAAACCCAGTTGAGTAATGGACTTTATCTACTGTGATAGTCTTGGAAGAAATGCCTTGGCTAATATGGAAATCATAACATGTGCTTAGTGGTTTTCCACAATTATATATTTTATTCCCATGCCATTTAATCATGATTAATGTTCCTTTATGATATAATCCTTATATACTGCAATGATTTATGTCATTACTCATAGTTTTGATGATTTATGTGCATGTTTTTACAATCAAATGATTATAGGTTGTTTTATGTTCTCCATGTTTTAACTTACTGTGAATTTGAACTCACTATTTTTATGGGTTGTTTTATGTTCTCCAGGTGTTCCCTTAATTGTGGAAAACCATTAATCACATGATATGATTTCTATAGTTGCCAAGTCATTGCTGCCAAGACCGTCATTGTGGACCAAGTCCATTACTGAACTGGGTTTACTTGCCGTTCCGGCCCTGTATTACTGAACCAGATTTACTTTCCATTCCAGCCATGTCTATCCCATGATATATAAATCTTTACCCAAGTTAAGGGATAATTATTCCAATCTCGTTTTCGTCTGGGATTGTTTATCCATAAGTACTTATTGGGGTTATGTTTATCAACCATGTTCATGTTTTCTAAAAATGTTTTCATAAAATGTTTACTATTCTTCCATGTACTTTTAATGTAATTTTACTATTTTTTTGCTTTTACCACATGGTATGGAAGGAATATTTTTTTGTTTACCATACATGGTAATTTTTGACTTTTGGGAAAAAAGTAAGAGGAGACTTTTTTTTAACTTATACGGCATGAATGCATTTTTACGGTTTCATAACGCCATATTTTCTTAAAGCTTACTCTACAAGATTTTAGGATTATGTTCAACAAAATTTATTTCATTTAAAATTTTGTGGCATTTTGTGAAAAGAAAATGATTTTCAGAGAAGAAAGGATATTTTCCCCAAGAATTCATTTCAATTGTTTTATCAAAACTATATTCCATCAATGATGACATTATTTAATATGGTTATGTTTCATGTATAATGTCTCTATTATTTTCATGTTTGGTTTTGTTTATGATTAAATTATATCCATTGTTTTATATGGATTATGTTATGATAGGATGATGTTTATGAAACCTATTTTATTCATTGGGTTATGATGAATGATTTAGGTTTATTTTGTGTCACACAAAAGAATGATTTCATTATGAGATGGGTGTGACAAATGTCTCAATCCAATGCATTGGGTAATGATTTATATCTCTTGAGATAGAAATGGCTTGAACGACAAGTAAATATGGTTCAATAATACATGGTCAGAATGACAAGTAAACCCAATTCGGTAATGGACTTTGTCCACTATGATGGACTAAGAAGTAATTTCATTGGTACTATGGAAATCATAACATGTGATTAATGGTTTTCCACTGTTACATGTTTTATTACCATGCTATTTTATCATGATTAATGTTCCTTTATGATCTATTCTATTTTTACTGCCATGATTTATGTCATTACACATGGTTTTGATGTTTTATTTTCATCTTTTAACGCTTAAATGTTTATGGGTTGATTTATGTTCTCCATGTTTTCCCTTACTGTGCATTTCAGCTCACCCATTTTATGCGTTGTTTTATGTTCTCCTTATTTTCCCTTAATTGTGTAAAACCATTAATCACATGATATGATTTCCATAGTAGCCAAGGAATTTCTTCTAAGACTATCATAGTGGATAAATTCCATTACTGAACTGGGATTACTTGCCATTCCAGCCATGTATTACTGAACCATATTTACTTTCCTTTCCAGCCATGTTTATATAATGAGATATAAATCTCTACACAATGCATTGGAGGGAGATATTGGTCACACACATCTCATAATGAAATCATTCTTTGGTCTTCCATAAAATAAACATAAATCAATCATAAAAACCCAATGAATAAAATGGGTTTCAGAAACATCATCCCATCATAACAAAATCCATATAGAATAAATGGATATCATTTCATCTTAAGAAAAATTAAACCATGTAAATAATATAGACATTATAATTGAAACATAAAAATATTATAGATTGTCATCTTATATGGAAAATAGTTTTGATAAAACACTTGAAATGAATTTTGAGGAAAATATCATTCATTCTTCAAAATCATTTTCTTTTCTCAAAATGCCATGATATTTTAAAGGAAAATTATTTTCATGAAAATAATCATGAAACTGTGTAGAGAAAGCTTCATGGAAATATGGCATTATGAAGCCGTAGACATCTGTTCTTGCCTTATATGTTATGAAAACATTCTCCTCGTACTTTTGCTGGAAAAGTCAAAAAGTACCTTGTATGGTAAACAATAGTAATATTCCTTCCATACCATGTCATAAAAGAAAAAAAAAAGGTAAAAATGACATTAATCATACATGTAATAATAGTAAACATTTTATGAAAATATTTTTAGAAAACATGGACATGGTTGATAAACATAACCCCAGTAAGTACTTACGGATAAACAATCTCGGATAAGAATGAAATTAGAATAATTATCCATTAACATAAGTCAAATTTCATCTTTACATGTTTGAAACTCCTGTATAATGATTTTAATAATGTAATTGAGTTATTCAAGAATCATATTCATTTTAATGACATCATATATGATTCACATATGAATTTATATTACCCATTAATTTGTCAATTCCATTATAAAGCAGCGTTTTGGGTAATAATAATTTCATTTATCATACATGTTTGGACTTATTTATATTTATATTATAATTATTTACATAGATCCATAATGTAAAACATGATTTATATATCATATATAAAATCATTATATATATATAATAGATAGATAAATGGAATGAAATACACCGTTCATAGAGACGGTAGGCCGTATGTACGCATGAACACTGTTTTCCTTTCCTTATTGACTTGAATGGAAGTAAATAGATGACATATATATATACACACATAAATCTGGTAACATTATTACATCATTTATCTCAATATTATTTACTATATATACATTAAAATCATTCTTGAATGGTGAACATGGAGAATGAATTTCATCGAGTCGTGGAGATGGTAATCCGTACGTATGCACGAGCGATGATATCGTTTCCATAATTATTGAATGGAATTGGAGTGGATAATATAATATCTCATAATCATTATGATGTTATAATAATCAATTAGTTATTATTTCCACCATTATACCCATCCAAGTATGGTGGTGGTGGAATAACCGATTACACCACGGCATGGAGACAATAAGTCGTATTTACGCACACGCGGTGATTTCATTTTTCGTAGGATGATATAATGTGAAATGGGGTTGTTTCATATATATAATAACATATCATTATATTAGTGATACTGATGTTATTGATTTATATTGAAACAACTAAATAAAAGGAGGTAAAATAAGAATGATATTTGAAAGAATCGGTAGAAGTGATTACCACTTCCTCGATGTTCCTTTTATAAACATTGTCTTAGGGAAATAGAGTTGGTCTTTTTAGAAGACCAGAACCCCTATAATATAAATATAGATCTTTATAAGAGGAATTTTAGGGGTTGGCCGAAATTTTAGGCTTAAAATGGAGTGAAGAGAAGATGGAGGAGGTACCCTTTTATAAGAGATGAGAGGGGAACTTTTGGAAAACTCAAAAATATTAACTTATAATAAAATCAAACCCCCCATATAAACCTCCAAAATGACTCTAATTCGAAGATTATATGAGATAAGTTTGTAATCACGTCACCCAGTAAAATTTAGACAAGTAGAGAAATTATTTCAAACCTTATCAATTGGATTTATCCTTATTTAATCTATATAATCTTTTTTGTGGTAATAATATTCTAAATTTTAAATTGTTATAAATACTTACTTAGGTGATGTAAATTGTCCATACATGGATAATTTATGACATTTTCATCCATATAAATTTCAATTTATAATTTTTAAATATTTTTTTATTTGTAATCAATTTAATAATATGTTATTTGTATAAAATATCAATAGTGTCAATTTGGACACTATTCATTTATTTGAATTTAAATAAAATACACATAGAAAATATGTTCGAAAAAAATATGAAATAGTTTTATAGCGTGCCATATTTTTCTATAAAATTCAAAGAGTACATTAATTAGTTCATATAAGATTTATTTTAATATTTTTAATCCATTTATTTAATATTTATTTTAATAAAACAATTACTACATCATGATTGTATAATTATTTAATATACTTATTTGTTGCATAAAAAATAAAAATAAAATAATATTATGAAGATAAATCTAATATAGTTAATAATAATAATTTTAGTCAAATTTATTTTCTAAAAAAACGAACTTTTAAAATGTTATCATTATTAAAGTATGAAGGTGACAACATTGACATCATTTTTTAAAAAAATGACATAATCTGTTTTGTAAGGCTCAAAATGGGCCACAAATCGTCCCTTGGCTGCTTATGGTAGAGATATACTTGACCAATAAGGTTTGGTTAATTTTCTGGTCCTTTTGAGGGGTATTATTATTTTAATAAAGATTATATTATTGATTGTTCACTAATTAAATAATTTCAACATCATTAATGTATAAGCTATTTATGTAATTATGTATTTCTTAAAAATAAAAAATAAATTACCATGATGAATAAAAAAATTTATCTTACAAATGATTATTTATAATAGAATTTTTATTCTGCATAACCTTATATTAAAATTACATCAATTATAAAATATTGAGTGAGACATATTTCAATTTCATTAAATAAAATAAAATAAAGGACTTAATCACATCCAAGTGGGTTCCAAAATATACCATTTCAACCCAATAATACTTTAGGAAGAAATATAATAATCCAATTATATTAATACCATTGTTAGGGTAATTTTTTAAAATTAATTTTACACTTAATTACCTGATTTACCTTTAACTGTTTTAAATGAAATTTACTGTAGAACATAACCAAACCATATTGGTCGAGTATATATATACCCTAAGCATCCAAGGGTTGACTTTTGGACCATTTTGATCCTTATAAAAATAGATTTTTATATTTATATTATTTTATTTTAAATGATGTCAAAGTTGTCACCTTCATACTTTAAAAAAGATAAAATTTTAATAGTTGGTTGTTTTAGAAGATAAATTCGACTAAAATTATTGTTATGAAATCTATTAGAATTATCTTCATCATAGTATTTTTTTTAATTTTTTTTCATGAAATATGTATATTAAATAGTTATACATAAATGTTGTAGTAATTATTTATTTAAGAGAAATATCACATAAATGGTTTAAAAAATATTAAAATAAATATTATATGAACTAATTAATGTAATACATGAATTTCATAGATTAATATAACATGTTAGGAATCTATTAAATAATTTTTTTCAAATATATCCTATGTATGTATTTTATATAAATACAAAGAAATGAATAGTTTCAGAATTGACACTATTGATATTTTATAAAAATTACATATTATTAAATTGTTTAAAAATCACAAAAATATTTTAAAATTAAAAATTGAATATTATATGGGCGAAAATTTTATAATGTAACTAATTATGGACAATTATAAACAGATAAGTATTTATAACCATTTAAAATTTAGAATATTATTACAACAAATATAATTAAATATATTAAATAAGGGTAAATAGAAATGATATGGTTAAAAATGAAATCAAATCATTATAAATTTGATTGGGTGATGAGATTATAACCCTATCATATTTCATCATCTAATACGAGTAACATTGGATGTTTTTATTTCGGATTTGTGTTTATTATAAATTAATATATTTGGAGGTTTCCAAAAGTGCCCCTCGACTCTCTTATAAAAGGGAACCTCCTCTCTCTTCTCTTCACGCCATTTTGTGATTTTAAACTCGGCCAAACCCTACCCATTTACCTTATAAACATACCAAGAAACATAATGGGGCTCTTGTTCATCTTCAAATAACATTTTTAGTTCCCTAAGAGGTGGTTTAGAAGAGGCGCGTTGAAGAAGAGGTAATATCCTTTACTAATTCTTTCAAAATCATTTCTTCTTCTACTTCCTCTATATGAGTTGTTTCATTATAAAGTAATAATATAAGTATAACTAATATGGTTATATGTTATTATAAATATAAAAAAAATATTTCACCTTATATCCATCCTACGAAGAATGAAATTACCACGCGTGCGTACGTACGTCTTACCGTCTCCACGTCGTGGTGTAATCTATTTTTCCACCACCACTATACTTGGATGGAAATAATTTTGGGAATAATAACAAAATATGATAATTATTACATCATAATGATTCTGAAATATTATATCATCCACTCCAATTGAATTCAATAATAAAGGTAATGATATCATCACTTGTGTTTACGTACGGATTACCGTCTCCACGACGCGATGACATTCATTCACCATGTTAACCATTACAGAATGATTACAATGTTTATAAAAAAAATAATCATGAAATATATGACATAATAATGATACTGGATTTATTTGTATGTTATTTTCTTACTTTTATTCAATTTTACAATGAAACAAAAATAGTGTTCATGCGTACGTACGGTCTACCCTCTACATGAATGGTGTATTTCATTCCATTTATCGGTATATTATATATATAAATATATATATATTATATTCAGAATATATTATATATAAGTCATGTTTTACATTATAGAAGTATGTAATCATGATCTATGTAATAGTATGAATAAATAAAAGTCATAACGCGTATGACAAATGAAATGATTATACCCAAAACACTTCTTTAACATGGAATTGAAAAATGAACGAGTAATATAAAGTCTTAAGTGAATCATATATGATTTCATAAATATTATTATGGTTCGATAAAAATTTAATAATATGTTTAAACCCATTATTCATGAGTCTCAGACACATATGGAAGAAATTGGACATAAGGTATGGGATAATTTTGTAATTTCATTTTTATCTGAGATTGTTTATTCGTAAGTATTTACCGGTGTTATATTTATCATCCATTTCCATGTTTTAGAAAAATGATTTCATAAAGTATTTACTATTCCTAAATGTATGTTTAATGTCATGTTTACCCCTTTTTGACTTTTACTATGTGGTATGGAAGGAATATTTCTTTTATTAACCATATGTGGTGCCATTTGACTTTTCCGGAAAAAGTACGAGAACATTGTTTTTTAACTTATATAGCATGAATAGATTTTTACGGTTTCACAACGTCTTATTTACATGAATCTTCCCGTACAATATTTCTCGATTATTTAAAACAATATCCTTTTCATTTAAAATTTAATGGAATTTTGATAAATAAAAATGATATTGAAGAAGAAAGGATATTTTCCTCAAGAATTTATTTCAAGAGTTTTATCAAAACTATTTTCTATCTAAGATGAAAATTTTTATTATGATTATGTTTCAAGTATAATGTCTCTATTATTTACATGGTTTGATTTTTCTATTTATGAAATGATATCCATTTGTTTTATATGGAGTATGTTATGATGGTATAATGTTTATGAAACCAATTTTATTCTTTGGCTTATGATGAATGATTTATGTTTATTTTGTGGAACACGTAAGAATGATTTCATTATAAGATGGATATTACCTATATCTCTCTCCAATTAATTATGTAATGATTTATATCTCATGAGATATACATGGCTAGAATGAAAAGTAAAATCTAGTTCAGTAATACCAGGCTAGAACGACATGTAAACCCGGTTCAGTAATGGACTCTATCCACTATGATCATCTTGGCAGAAATGCCTTAGCTACAATGGAAATCCTAACATGTGCATAATGGTTTTTCACAATTTCATGTTAAATTATAATGATATTTTATCATGATTAATGTTCCTTTATGATATATGCCTTATGTACAGCTAAGATTTATGTCATTTCTCAAGATTTTGATGATTTCTGTTCATGTTTTTACTTTCAAAGGCTTATGGATTGTTTTATGTCCTCCATGTTTACCCATACTGACCATTTGAGCTCAACCTTTTTATGTTTTCTTCCCCCGGGATTTAAAGATATGTTTTAGGTAAAAAAAAGTAAAATATATTTGTGGGAGATGTTGAAGATCTTTCAACATGATTAGAAGATTATGATCAAAGTTTCCAAAGACACTAAACTAATATGGTCTTTGGGAATATTTTTTTATCATGTATTATGTATATTGAAAAAGTAATTTAATGTCTATGTACATCATGATTAGGGTCTCTACAATTGGTATCAGAGTGAAGGTTTTGTAAACCTTTGGAAACTAGGATGCGAAAATGTTAGTGAGAACCCGAGAGATATTTCTAAGGTATGTCTAGAGATGTCCCTAAGGTTATGTATAAGTATAGTTTATAAACCTATAATTATAGTAAAGATCTTAGAATTAAACCTATGATGTCAGATATTGAAGGTACTCCCCCTTTATTATGTTGTTTTCCTAGCATGATTTTTGCCTCTCACACTATTCTTTTTAGGTTTCAGACAATGGATGGAACCCGAAGGAACCTTGTTGATCAATGTAATAGACAATGCAATGATTGTCACCCTAAACAAACCAATGTTATGGGAGATGGAGCAAAAATTCTTTTTGTTATACTTACACAAGCTATGAATCATTCTGGACTTCCAATTCATGACCCGACCCTTCCCGGGCTCGAGTCGCAACTACCCCAAGCCCGCCTCCATAGGCCAGGGGCTGGTGACCAGTGTCGAAGGCAAAATAACTCTGGGAGGCCTTTGCCTAAGTACCTTTACACACACATGCAACAAACTCAATGAAAAAGTGCAGAGTAAATGAGAAAAGACAAGTAAAGTAAAAGTACTAACTGCTATAAATAATCACAAGATTGAATCGACCTCTAAACAGTATAAAGTACAAGCTGAAGGTAAACTGAAATGAAAAGGGGAAACAAACGCACCCAACCAAAAAGTTCCACAGCCCAACAATAGGTAAAACGACAGTAAACAGCTGGGAGGGTCCCACACCTGGAACCCGTCAATGACCACCACACGCGATCTAACCTCCCAGCTCCAAATCTCCTCTTACGTCACAACCAACCTATCTATCATCTGCAAGGGCACACCATGTGCGGGAAAAGCCCAAGCAAATGTGACTATAAAAATACTCAGTAGGATACCCCAATGGCTCGAGGGACTAAAAAAGGAGGTACCGAAGGGTGAGCAGTAGAATGAACAGGTAAAAGTAACGGAGTACAACGGAGAGTGCTGTCAAGAGTATAGTAGTAAAGAGTCCAGCTCAACCTAATAAGAGAAAAGAAGGTAGACTCATCTAGACACAAGGATCTGGAAACGGTGAGATTATGAACTTCTAGTTGAGTCTTTGAAACATATAGTAGGAGATTAGACTTGTCCAACCACGAGAAGCTAGACACGGAAAGGACGTGGCATACCCCATGCCTCTTCACCTCTCTTGGGAGGAGAGTAATGAAAACCCAAGAAGTGGGTACTGGAACAAGGTATACATATATACATGCTCTGTCAAGAAACGTGAACAAGGCCGTAAGGGGATCTCTGTCCCGTAGCTCAGCCCATGAAAAGTGTGTCACCAACAGTCCTAGAAGTAAACACCATCGATGCCCAGCATCCCGCACATCTTCCCCGAACTACAAGTCAAGGCCTAAATCACCGCACCTCAACACTATCCACTTTGGGCGGCACTGACTAGCCTGCACGATTTTAGGTCACGTCACAAGGACGCATCTCGGTGGGGAAAGAGCCCCTTATACTTGAGAGTTTTGGGGGAACCTCCAACCACACCACATCACCATCACACAATTGAGAGATATCAAAGTTGACAGGAAACCACCTGCCCATCCCCACTGGAGGGTCCCTGGAAGTCAACGGGTTCCCACCATAGGGAGACCCGGTAAGAGTCGACGACTTCCACACTACCCAGTCCTGTAACAGGGTAATCCACTGAAGTGTGACCCAGTTAAATTTCGTGACGGGACCACTGCCCAGCCTAGCTGGAGGTAACCCGGCATCGGGGACCACTACCCAGCCCATCTCGAGGTAAGCCCGACATTAGAGACTACTTCCCAGCCCAGCTAGAGGTAAGACCGACATCGGGGACCACTACCCCGCCCAACTGGATGTAAGCCAGGCATCAGGGACCACTACCCAGCCCCGCTGGAAGTAAACCCGGAACTGCTCTGGCTATCCCTACTGGATGGTACTGCTAGCTGAACACTGCTGTACTGGCCATCCATGCTAGATGGTACAACTGGATAGCCCAGCTCGAAAAAACCTCAGCCCTGCAGGAAACAACCTCAGCCCTGCTGGAACAACCTCAGCCCTACTGGAAACAACCTCATCCCTACTGGAAACAACCTCATCCCTGCAGGAAACAACCTCATGGGTAGAGGATCGGTGCCTGCATAAAGTGTTGGTCACACGGAATCCACAATAACTCTACCAGGGAACACAAAGCAATTTGAGAAACTCCCCATGCCTCTCAGGGCGATCAAGCTCTAATATGCTGAGTCACATTTGAAGCGGACCGAGACAACTCATCCCAGAAAGTGGTAAAACTCCCACGATGTATGAGAACACGTAGTCGCAAACTGTGCCACAGTCCGATGAAAGGGGCACGACACTGAAACCCCTTACAGCTGATGAAACAGAGGAACCAAACCATCTCTGTCGGCCAAAACCATCGAGAGAAGAACCAGGGGGAAAACTCAACCCTCCTGGTCAACAAATGAGAACAATGGGACCCTCTACGTCGCGAGAGGTAAAAAGTATGTAAAGCAGAGCACAAAACGCACATGGGGCCCACACGACGTGTGGACCCAAGTCAACACCAACCAAGCGCACAAACATCCTCAGGTACCAACATCCACATGTACCTCCAAGCACTTCCATATACTCCCAGAGTATACCGCATTCCAGCCCAAAGGCTAACGTGCACACCCCACCCAATGTCAACGCGAAGGTGTAACGCAACAACTCCAACTTTCCACCTCAATAGATGAGGCAAAATCAACCACATATCTTTTATCACTAACCTCACTCTCCCCGGAGTGTATGCAATCACACGTCAAAGGTCTGCTACAAACATGGTAGAAGAACCAACACCAGGGCACCTTTTACATTTCCACATTTAATAAGATCGCACAAGAGGCTTCGCACATCCAAACAGATTGTACTGTTGTAATCCTTGAGTAAAAAAACACGAGTTAGACTACTTACATGCCTCAATTGGATATCCGACGGAATATTCACCAACACTACCTCACGCCCGAACGACGTCCCGTGATCCCAATCCTCGGCCACGAATACAGACGGGCACATCACACCATTGCGATCCCCTCAAGAAAACACGTCAAAAACACTGCTCACGGGAGCGCAGCAGAAATCCGGAGAAAAAGATTCATTCCGGCGCACCGCACATGAGCGACGCTTCGTGGGACCCACATCCCGGTCCCGAAACACAACGAACGGATCACACCATTGAGATCCTCTCGAAGAAGGACACATGTTTGACTATTCACTTGTCAAAAACGGTTGCTCGGTGATAGAGATGGAAAATAACCGTCAACTCCCAAATGAAACTCGTGGGGCCCACACCATCGTGCAGAATTAGGACGAGAGGATTTCACCATTGCAATCTCCCAGGAATAACATCCAGAATCGACTGTTCGCATGCCCCGAATGGATGCCCGATGAGAAAGTCGCCAGACGTTGCTCGCAACTCAAAAGACGGGTTGTGGGGCCGACGCCTCAACTCCAGATTAAATGCTCGAAACCACCCTAGAAACCTTCGCCCCGGCGCCAGGTTCCCAACACCACTGGCAGCGCTCAAAACGTACGTCAGACGCGTCCACGCCGTCCAGAACAAGATCCCCTAGAAAAATGTCAATTCTCTTAAAGACGCATCGCGCCTCCAAGGCCCCTCATTTCAGGAATTAAAAATTCCCAAAACCATCTCAAAATATTTTCTTTGGCCCAAGGAACACATCACCGCTGACAGGGTGCGAATCCGACACCCGGGATGACTTTTACAGTTGTTTAAAATTTTAAGAAAACATACTTTAGTGGGACAGGCCGGTTCGGACGACCCAGTCTCCTGAACTGGTCTGCGGTTGCGGGCCAGCCTTCCTCACCCAGACCGGAAGCAAGCCGGTCCGGCTTGCTTTTCTCCCACAAATACCTGGCGAGATAAAGTCTTGCCTGCCGCGGGGTCCTGAGGGCCCCCCTGTCGTCGCCACGTCAAACCGGCTAGGAGGGTCGGCTGCCTCGTCGCCCGCGTGCCGCGTCTCACCGGTGCCCGCTGGAGACCCCCAGCCTCAACACCTTCTATCATAGCATTCCCCCACTTGGGTTCCCCTACCGCTTGCTCCCAACGGCCGAGACCCGCCCAAAGCTTCTCGACTGAGCCGCGTCGCCGCCTCCGCCGAGCCGGGCTGCCCCAAAACCGCTGGAAACCCCCTTCAAGAGTCGATCTTCGACCATTGATTGCGGTTCGCTCGTAACTCGGATTTCGAATCTGTAAAATGAAATGGAAATATAAAAATACAAACTACTAGGTTATGGGATTTTCTCGAAATTAAATCATCATTTAGACATCCAAAACATTGGGTGAATATGTGCTGTAAAATAGAAACGAACAAGATCCTACCATGTAGGGCTTCGCTCGACGCTTCGTGACAATCTGCCAACCGGATCTGCAACCACCTTTGGAGGAGGAGGAGAGTAGATAGGAGGGAGAGATACCATTGGTTTCTACCTTCCTCCAGAGGATGAACATGGGAGGAATATGGGGGGGATTAGGGCTTTAAGTAGAAAAATTAATTAAAAAACTTAATTAATTTTAAACTCCCAAATTCACTCGTAACCGAAACGCTCAACGTGGTCGAGGTTAAGCCTCCCCTAGGGTAAAAACCACCTCCCGGGAACAATGGAGGTCTCATAATTTAAATCTAAAGCCCCATTCAAAATTTATAAAGCTGAACGCCCAATGCCTCCAAATTACGAAAATGCCCCAGGGACCGTTTTTCACAGATGGCTCGTTCCCGCGAAACATATACCCCTCCTAGGGTAAAAAACACGCTCTGAACTCAACGGTTCCCTCAGTTTCCCAATCCGATACACCCTTTAGGAGACACGTGAGTTTCACCATCAAAAGAATAAATTAATTAATTAATTTATCCGTTTAACGTTTTGAAAGTGAGAGAGGGGTCCAAACATCACGCACCGACATGTTTTATGTAGTTCCTAGGGTAAACACCCCATTCCAGACCCATATGTACACATAGATTTAGGATATGATGCACCATTTTGGAGTTATACCATTTATTTGGTGTTTCCAGTGTAAACACACTGAAAATTTAATTCCAGCCACTCTAGGGATCAGAATCGCACACCGTCTGAAGGAACTACTCTGGAATAATATAAAGAATATTCCAGTCTTTTATAGCCAAAAACTGGGTTCTTACTTCATTCCCTACTTCAAGATTTTCATCCCCAAAAAGCAAAACCAGGGAACAACTCAGGGTACTAAGCCCACACCTGGCTCTTTCGTACCCAGAAGAACGATTCAACAGTTCTGTGTCAACGCACACAGACCAAAGGATTTGATCTGTTCACGCGAGGTCGGACCTTGCCGATGTCGTGCATAAGAGCACACACACTACTTCTCGGGTGAGTCACGTGGGAGACTTCATGCACCCAAACCAGCCTTTGGGGTTAGGGCAAGGTGGTAGGGAACCTCGCCATCCCTCTTCATAGTCTCAAACTGTCCGAAGGACCTCGGGGGTAGCTCATGTCCATGACCAAACCTCTACGTCGCATACCACGACTGGAATCACCGACCACACCTGGAACAAGGACCGGTGATTCCCTCATTCAGAATATCCATATGGTGGAACCCCCAAGGATATCTGGTCATGGAAGGTTTCACATTCGACATCCCACAACCAAGGCTCTATTACATGCTCGAAAGGCGAAGGAGTCGACACCATCGACTAAAGAGGAAGGTTCCATGCCTTCTATCGTAACAAAACAGGGTTACACCGGCGCCCTATTCCACCTTGGTAACTACCCAAACAAGGAGTAGGGATAAAATCATTTCACACACAGATTCTAACAATTCAACTGTAAAAAGTAGAAGAGCTACAGAGCATACCTCTTATCACCTCATGTTCTACAGGATTGTAGACATCCAAAGCTCACGGCTATCCTCGGTCCCAACTGTCAGATCCAGGGGCATGTCGTGGACTGCCTAGTGGTGATGAGAAGACCTCGTAAAGTCGTCCCCCACTTCCAGATCCTCTCGCTCCTCGGCTAGAACCACCTCCCTAGATACTACTCTGATCACGGCGCTGCCTCTGTCGTGGTGGCGAACCTGCTGGCTGCCCGAAGCTCTCCGCTTTCCTGGTTGGGCAGTCATGTGCCAGGTGACCTCACCCATCGTAAGAATAGCACCAACTCTCTTTGGGTTGCAATGGTGCCCTCCAGCGCCACTATGGTGTACGACCACGCCCCTGAGTCCGGTGGTCAAAAAGCCACCTGCATCAAGGTTCTGCTTGACGACGCCCGCTAGTTGCGGCAGACGCCTCGACTCCAACGTGCCTGCTGCCACCACCAACTCCAGAATGTGAAAGGAATCTCTATGTCACCAGTGCCTACTCTAGCACCCCGTAATATGTAGAAATTCCCAAGGGTACTATGACAGCACAAATCTCTCAGTGGAGACCCTTCTCAAACATCTGTGCTCGGATGTTGTCATCATGGACCATGTCTGGGTAAAAGTGTGCATGGTATGCGAAAATAGCCGCGTACTCGGCCACCGTCATCCCTCCCTGCTGAAACTGCAGGTGCTCCTGAATCCAAATGGAGCACAAGAAGGAGGGAAAAAACTCCTCACGGAACAACAACTGGAAGTCACCCCACAAAAGCGATGACTCATCAAGAAACTGAGTCACTAGACTCCACCAATGCCAAGCAGCTCCACAAAAAAGGTTGGATACCAAATCCATTCTCTGATCTATAGACATATGAACTAGCTTAAAAAAGCGATCCACTACCTCGAGCCAAACCTCTGCTGCCTGAGGGTCTAGCTCACCACTGAACCTCAGCTGTCTCTGCCGTTGGAACTCACAGAGCGCGCTGAACCTATGCTCAAGATCAACCTGCTCTGATGAAACTGTCTACTGCTCAACAGGTGGGGGTGCTGCTACCAGCCCACCCGAAGAAATGGGATCGCATGATGGGTCCTGGACTATGGCCTCATTGCTCACAGGGTCAGCGTCACACACCAAAGCTGGTATCTTGGCTGATTGTCTTCGCAGAGACATCATGAATATTATCAAGGAGTGTCGTGGTCAGATGAGCATATATTTATATAACAGTAACAAAAACGATGGGGAGCTGACTCATGAAAGACAGTCAAAGTCTCAATCCTATGTGATGCACAAACCAATTTTCCATGGAACAAGTGTCTCAGCATGCCGAGTCGACATGCAGGTTATCAATGTCCTGGTGAATGGATATGTCGGCCGCCGCACCATCACTTGACTCCCTGGCCTGAGAGCCACTCTTGAGACATATTAACATTGTTTCCATATATCCAATGCAATTCCTTTTATTTTAGGGTCATCCAAACAGCGTCCCAAGGAATGAACCACCTCTGATACCACTTTTTCATGACCTGACCCTACCTAGGCTTGAGCTGCAACTACCCCAAGCCCGCCTCCATAGGCCAGGGGTGGCGACCAGCGCCGAAGGCACAATAACTCGTGGAGGCATTTTTCTAAGTACCTATACACACACACACAACACACTCAATGAAAAAGTTCAGAGTAAATGAGAAAACACAAGTAAAGTAAAATTACCAACTGCTATAAATAACCACAAGAGTGCATCGACCTCGAAATAGTACAAAGTACAAGCTGAAGGTAAACTGAAATAAAAGGGAAAAACATGCGCCCAACCAAAAAGTTCCACAACACGGCAACAGGTAAAACGACATTAAACAGCTGGGAGGGTCCCACACCTAGAACCTGGCAACGACCACCACACGCGGTCCAAGATCCTGGCTCCTAAGCTCCTCTGACAACACGACCAACCAGTTTGTTGCCTGCAAGGGCACACCAAGTACGGGCAAAGCCCAAGCAGGGGTGAGTATCAAAATACTCAGTAGGATACCCCAAAGGCTCAAGAGAGAAACAAAGGAGGTACCGAAGGGTGAGTAGTAGAGATAACAGGCAAAAGTATAGGAGTACAACTGAGAGTGTAGTCAAGAGTACAACATTAAAGAGTCCAGCTCAACCTAACAAGAGAAAATAAGGTAGACTCGTCTAGACACAAGGAGCAGGAAACATTGAGAAGATGAACTTCTTGTCGAGTCTTCGCTACCTATTTCAGGAGAGTAGACTCGTCCAACCACGAGAAGATAGACACGGAAAGAATGTGGCATACCCCGCACGTCTTCGCCTCTCCTAGAAGGAGAGTAACCAAAACACAAGAAGTGGGTACTGGAAAAAGGTATACATATATATATATATATATATGCGCTGTCAGGAAACCCAAACAAGGTCGTAAGGGGATCTCCATCCTGTAGCTCAACCCAAGAAAAGTGAGTCACCGATAGTCCCATAAGTAAACACCATCGATTCCCAGTATCCCGCACGTCTGCCCCGAACTACATGTCAAGGGCTCAATCACCACACCTCAACACTATCCGCTTTGGGTGACACTGACTCACCCGCACGGTTATAGGTTTCGTCATAAGGACGCATGTTGGCGGTGAAAGTTCCCTCGTACTTGAGAGTTCTGGGGGAACGTCAAACCACACCACATCACCGTCACACAGTTGAGAGATCTCAAAGTCGACAGGCGACCCCCTACCCAGCCCCGTTGGAGGGTACTTGGAAGTCGACGAGTTCCCACAATAGGGAGACCCGGTAAGTGTGGAAGTGTGCCACACTGCCTTGTCCCGTAACAGGGTAATCCAATGGAGGGTGGCCCGGAGAAAGTCAGTGACAAGACCACTGCCCAACCCAGCTGGAGGTAACCCAGCTTCGGGGACCATTTCCCAGCCCAGCTGGAGGTAATCCAGGCATCGAGGACCACTACCCAGCCTTAATGGAGGTAAGCGCGGCATCAGGGACCACTGCCCTGCCCAGCTGGTGGTAAGCTCAGCATCGGGGTCCACTGCCCAGCCCCGTTGGAGGTAATCCCGGAAATGCTCTTGCCATCCCTGCTGGATGGTACTGCTAGGTGGACACTACTGTGCTGGCCATCCCTGCTGGATGGTACAACTGGCGAACCCTACTCGAAACAACCTCATCCCTGCTGGAAACAACCTTAGACCTACTGAAACAACCGCAACCCTACTGGAAACAACCTCAGCCCTGCTGGAAACAACGTCAGCCATGCTGGAAACAACCTCCTAGGCAGAGGATCGGTGCCCGCGTAATGTGTTGGTCACATTTAATCCACAATAACTCTACCAGGGACCACAAATCAATGGGAGAAACTCCCCAGGCCTCTCAGGGTGATCACACTAAAATACACTGAGTCATTTTTAGAGAATACCGAGACAACTCATCTTAGAAAGTGGGAAAACACCCACGCTCTACGAGCACACATAGTCGCAAACGGTGCCACAGTCCGATGAAAGGGGCACGACACTGAAACCCCTTACAAATGAAGAAACAGAGGAACCAAACCATCTCTGCCAGCCAAAACCATCGAGAACAGAACCTGGGGGAATACTCAACCCTACTCGTCAACAAATGAGAGCAAAGGGACCCTCTATGTCGCGAGAGGTCAAAAGTAACTAAAAAATATCATGACACGCACATGGGGCCCACACGACTTGTGGCCCCAAGTCAACCCCAACTAAGCGCACAAACATTCTCAGGTAACGACCTCCACATGTACCTCTAAGCATTAAAATATACTCCCAGAGTATACAACGTTCCACCCCAAAGGCTAACGTGCACACAACACCCAACGTCAACGCGAAATCATAACATAACAACTCTAACCTTCCACCTCAACGGCTGAGGCACAACCAACCAAATCTCTTAAATCTCTAACCTCACACTCCTCGGAGTACACGCAATCACATTCCAATGGTCCGCTACAAACACGGTAGAAGAACCGCCACCAGGGAACCTTTCACATTTCCACATTTAATAAGATCGTTCAAGAGGCTCCGCATAGCCAAACGGATCATAACGTTGTAATCCTCGCAGAAAAACAGAGGAGTTAGACTACTTACTCGCCTCAAATGGATATCTGACGGAAAAGTCACCAACACCGCCTCATGCCTGAACATCGTCCCGTGATCCTGAGACTCGACCCCAAAAACAGTCGGGCACATCGCACCATTGTGATCCCCTATGGAAAACACATCCAAAAGACTGATCACTTGAGCACAACGGATATCCGGAGAAAAAGATTCATTCCGACGCACCGCACACGAGCGACGCTTCGTGGCACCCATATCCTGGTCACGAAACACAACGAACGGATCACACTGTTGCAATCCTCTCGAAGAAGTACAAAAGTTTGACTGTTCATATGTCCAAAACAGTTGCCTGGTGATAGAAATATAAAATCACTATCAACGCCCAAACAGCCCTCGTGGGGCCCCCACCATCATGTGGAATTGGGGCGGGCAGATTTCACCATTGCAATCCCCTCGGAAAAACATCCAGAATCGACTGCTTGCACGCCCCGAATGGATGCCCGATGAAAAAGTCTCTAGACGCTGCTCGCAACTCAAAAGACGGGCCATGGGGCCCATGCCTCAACTCCGGCTTCAACACTAGAAACCAACATGGAATGATTTTCCCTAGCGCCAGGGTCTCTACGCCACTAACGACGCTCTATTCGGACATCAGACGTGTCCGTTCCTTCCAAAACAAGTTCCACCGGAAAAACATCAATTCGCTTAAAGACGTGTCGTACCTCTAAGGCACCTCATTTCGGGAATTAAAAATTTCCGAAAGCATTTCAAAATATTCTCTTCATCCCAAGGAACGTGTCTCCACCAACGACGTGTGAATCCGACACCCAGGTGGACCTTTACAGTCGTTTAAAATTTTACAAAAATTAACTTTAGTGGGCCAGGCCGGTTCGGCTGGCCCACTCTCCTGAACCGGCCTATGGTCACTGGCCGGCCTTCCATGCCCAAACCGGCAGCAAGCTATTCTGGCTTGCCTTTCTCCCACACAGATTTGCTGAGAGCGGGTCTTGCCTACCGCGGGGTCCCTAGGGCCCCACTTGTCGTCGTCGGGTCAACCCGACCAGGAGGGCCGGCCGCCTCATCGCCCGCGTGCCGCGTCTCGCCGGTGCCCGCAGGAGACTCCCAGGCTCAACACTGGCCACCGTCACGCGCCCCCGCGGGTGTTACCCTACCGTTCACTCCCACCAGCTGACACCAACCGAAGAGCCTCGACCGCGCCGTGTCGCCGCCTCCGCCGAGCCGGACCCCCCAAAACCGCCGGAAACCCCCTTCAACACCATATCTTCGATGATCGACTGCGGTTCGCTTGTAACTCGGATTTAGAATCTGTAAAATTTGATGGAAAGGTAAAAATAAAAACTACTAGGGTATGGGATTTGATATAAATTAAAACATCATTTAGACATCCAAAACTTTGGGTGAAAGGAAGCGGGAAAACAGAAAGGAACAAGATCCTACACTGTTGGGCTTCGCCCCACGCTTCGTGACGATCCGCCGGCCGGATCCGCAACAGCCTTGGGAGAAGGATGAGAGAATATTGGAGGGAGAGCTCCCTTTGGTTGCTTCCTTCTGCCATATGATGAACAAGGGGGGAAGATGGGATGGTATTAGGGCTTTATGTAGAAAAATTAATTAAAAAAAACTTAATTAATTTAAAAATCCCAAATTCTCCCGTATCCGAAATGATCGATGGGGTCGAGGTTAAGCCCCCACTAGGGTAAAACCCACCTCCCGGGCACAACGAACATCTTGGAATTTTAATCTGAGGACCCGTTCAAACATTATAAAGCTGAACTCTCAAATCCACTAAATTACGAAAAATCCCCTAGTGCCGTTTTTCGCAGACAGCTCACGCCCGCGAAACTTATACCCCTCCTAGGGTAAACGACACACTCTGAACTCAACGATGCCCTCAGTTTCCCAATTTGATCCACCATTTCAGTGATACTTTAGTTTCACCATTAAACTAATAATTTAATTAATTAATTAATCCGTTTAACGTTCCAAAAGTGAGCGAGGGGTCCAAACATCCCACGACGACATGTTTTATTTCAATCCTAGGGTAAAAACCCTATTTCGGACCCATCAACAAAATCAGATTTAGGATCTGATTCACCATTTAGGTGTTATCCCATTAATTTGGGGTTTCCCGTGTGAACGCACTGAAAATCTAATTCCGGCCACTCTGGGGCTCAGAATCGAAGGCCGTATGAAGGAACTGCTCTGGAATAATATCAAAAATATTCCCATATTTTATAGCCAAAAACTGGTTTCTTACATTCCAAATGAGTAGATATGGGAACAATATTCTATTGAGTCCTTCGGGAGGGAACACCCACCTTCTATCAATATGTCTTCTGATCGACTTATTTTTGAACAATGGATCAGTACCATTGAAAAGATATTTTCCATACTAAAGTTTTCAGAACATGAAAAAGACATTTTGGCTATTTACCATTTAGAAGCTGAAGTAGCCCAATGGTGGACTCTAATTTAGAATACATGGCACCAAGATGAAATTGAATCCACGGAATGAGATGAGTTCATGAACTTGTTTTTCAATAAGTACTTCACTCGTATTCTTCGAACAAAGCTGGAAATGGATTTCCTTGAGCTTAAGAAAAAGGATGATAAATCTGTTTGTATATTTGAGGTGAGTTTTAAAGGCTTGAAAGGTATGCATCTGGCTTTATCATTCGACCTGAAATTAATGTTGATTGATTCTTCCTTGGCATAATACCACGTCTTTGAAAGAAAATTATCTATAGGATACTTCAGTAGCTATGAAGAAATTTTGCATAGTGATATCATGGTAGAACTGGATATTGGTGTTACATGTCCATATTATGGGTTTTGCAAGAAATGAATGATGGAGTTCAAGGAAAAATCTCAAAACAATGGTGAAAAGAAGTCTAATTTCTCGTTATGCTCATTTTTTGGAAAGAAGCATGGTGGAGATTTTCCTAAAGGGACTAGAAAATGTTTTAAGTGTGGAAAAAAGGTCATCGAGTAGCTGAGTGTCAATGTAATGGGAAAATCATAGCTAATGATGTGAATAGAGAAAAGACTACAGAGAAAGCACCACCAACACTTAAATGCTACAAGTGAAAGAAAATGGGGAATTATGATAACCAATTCCCTAATCCAAGGGTTAATAATGATCGACATCAACATCCTCCTAAGGAAAGGGACAAAGGGAAGTCACATGCGATCATTATTGGTGATTTTGAGTATGAAAACGTAGTGGTGGAAGGTTTATGTGTATATGTAATGGGATTCCAAAATAGTGTTTTGTAATAACATTTATAGTATTATGGAATATTGGAATATCTATGTAATGGTTTACCATAATTGTATGGTACCGATAACCTTGAAATGTGATTGAAATATTTTTGGAAAAAAGATGGTATGCACATATTGAAGGGATAAAGGGATAATGAGATGTTTGATAGTATTAATGAGATCGTGATTTATAACAGGACAAAGTGATATCATGGTTTGAGTATATAGAATTTTTGGTATATTTGGCATCTAGAATGGGTTAATTTTGATGGAATTCATGTTGTCACAACGGTTCTATAGAAATTTATGTTATTAATGTATTTCAAGAGGATGCATGATGATGTCCTTAAAATGTTTGGAATGTGACTAACAAGATATATCTTAGGATATATGGGGGATAAACAATGGTATTGACATGCTTGTAATATGACTTCTCTAGAAATTGTTTTCTTTATACTATGAGATTGGATTGAAGTATTTTGGATAAGCCTAATGATTTTAATGAATTATGTTAGAAATCAGATATTATTTTTTTAGGCTATAACTTTTTTATTATTTTTGAAATGTTATAATAGCATAGTTTTAGAAAAAGGACAACCCTTTATATGGGTGAAAACCCTTCACGTTGGAGAAGTCTTCGAAAATCGAACCCACAACCAAAGTGCGACAGGCCGTTATCACCTACCACTAGCCTATAGGAAGTCCCTAGTTTGTTGAAAGTAGTTTTATCTTATTATGTGGTATGATATATTAAGTATAAGTCCATGTTTGGAGACATAAACGATTAATATCACCATATATGGACTTTTTTATATTTAATAACTTTTTTAACCTTTAGTTTGAGATAGATGGAAGGGCACATCATTCAATCACATGATCTGAAAACACTTCATGAATAAAAAAATCAACTTCATTTATTTAAGAGATGAAGTGGAAATTTTTCATCCAATGACCAACGATGATATTACACTAAAATCATTTATGTATTCCTCTTTATGAAAAAATCATCAACTTTATGGAAATGATCTTGAAAACCAAAAATGTTGTCCTAGTACCCTCATATCCGATGAATCAGATGGTACCTTAGATCATCACAAATTTATGGCTTTGGTAGTTTGGGATTTTTCATAGCCAATTTATCTACCACTCTCCATCAGAACATGATGGTTATATTTCTCTTCCGTATCCCTGTTTTCACCTATGTTCTCCATTGTGGAAACCCAGTGATGAGTTAATTTGGGTAACTCTAATGTTTCTTACTTTCCTTTTTAAAATTATTTATTCCTTTTTACGATGTGGTATTCTATGAAAGAACCTTACAAGTAGTAAACGATTTATAACCCCAAAGAATTTTGAGGGATAAATTCATTTTTAGGGGGGTAGAATGTAACACCTCGAGATTTTTTGAGAAATATTCTTTTTAATTTCGTTGATGTCTTCTGTTTTGTGCTAAAACATTATTATCTTGCGCTATACAAAACACCGTATTATCTTGTAGTATATGCAAACACTATTCTTGGCCTATGTTGTACGCAAGAGTGACCTTCCTCGATAACATGTGTTGTATACATTGCCAAGTTTCACTAAACAAAGATATATTGTTATGAACATGTCATTATGAATAGTATTAACTACATTTTGAATTTTATTACATAATAATTCATCTTACACATATTCTAGAACATGGTATGAGAACAAAATAAATTTTCCTGGTAAAATAAGTATTTTTATAAAAATGCAGTTTTGACGCCTTTTGATGGAACACCGACATTAAATCATGTTTTTAAAAAGTATATAAGTTCAATTTGACAAATTAATGATCTTACATGGAATCATGATATAAAAATTTACTTTGGGTAAAATTTTGACATTTTTCCTATATGTTTCTTATTCGGATGAATAGTAAAAATACGATAAATTTTAATTGAAAACATATTTTTTCATCAAGATAATTTATAATGATAAAATATATTATTAAATGGTTTTAATTTATAAATAGAATATATTTTTACTCATTAATATAATTTATGACATTTCCATTAATTTTACATTGAATTCATAGGTAAAAATATTTCAATATTTGGCAATGTTTTCACTTTTAAAACCTGTTTTCTTACCAACGAGATTAATTTTAAATTATTTAATGCAACTTATAAGTTTTTAATATTGAAAAATGGATTTAATTTTTCTATTAATTGGATCCAAATTATGTTAATCGGTTGCTTTTATTTTTTTTGATATTATGAATAGTAACTATGGTAATATTTATTTACTACAGTTAAAGGTAAATCAGGTAATTAAGGGTAAATATATTTTTATAAAATTACCCCAACACCTGAAAAAATTATATTGGATGAATAAAAGTCTACCCATATCTCATAATGGTCAGAATAGAATCATTTAATGGGGTTTTTACCATGAAAATGATGTAATTATTATTAAAACCAAAGAAAGTGACAACATGTCACTCTCTTATATATTATAAGTGTAGTGCTTTTAATTTAGTGATAATCTTCATAAAACATCAAAACAAAATATTCAGTAGAACGCTAATAAAATTATCTAAATCATGGGAAATTATTTAGTATTTTTAGGGATTAAATAATTATCATTAATGGTGACACGATAGTGATCTATAAATTATTTTATTGATTGAAATATCTAAATTTTTTTAATGTTATTAAAATAAATTTTATATGAACAATTTAATGTTCTCCACGAATTTATATGATTAATATTACATGTTAGGGATATACTAAGTAATTTGGTTTGAATTTTTCTTCTCTGTGTATTCTATTTAAATTGAAATAATTGAATAGTGGAAAAATAGACACTGTTGATATTTTATTAGAATAAACTATTATAAATTTGTTTAAAAATCACAAATAAATTTACAAATTATAAATTAAATTTATATGGTATTAAATTTCATAAAAAATCCAATTATAGACAATTAAAAACAACTAAGTAAGTATTTATAACAATTTAGAATATAGAATCTTATTTCCAGAAATAAATTTAAATAGATTAAATAAGTATAAATCAAAATGATATGGTTTAAAATAAAATCAAAACAGGTCTAAATTTTATTGGTTGATGGGATTACAACCCAATATCATCTAATATTATAATTTTATTCATTTTCGATGTCTTTTATGTGGTGTTTGAGTTTATTATAAATTAATATATTTGAGTTTACCAAAAGTGCCTCTCTCCTCTCTTATAAAATGGCACCTCCTCCCTCTCCTATTCACAACATTTTGAGGCTTCAAAATCGATAGAACCCTTTAAATATTTCTTCTCCACTTCCCTAGTAACATACTAGAGGTCCAGGTCTTCTTCAAAGACCAACTTTACTCCACTAAGAGGAGGATTAGAAGACACGCGTCGAAGAAGAGGTAATATCCTTTACTGATTATTTCAAATTCAATTCTCCTTATACATCGTCTTTTTATGTTTTTCATTGTAAAGTAATAACATAAGTATCACTAATATACTTATATGTTATTATAAATATGATAAAAACTTATTTATACTTCTATCCATCCTACGGAAACAGAAATCACCGCGCGAGCATACGTATGGAATACCGTCTCCACGCTGTGGTGTAATCTGTTTTAGACCACCACCATACATGGACGAGTATAATGGTGTAAAGAATAACTATATATTATTATTATAACATGATAATAATTCAGAGATATTCTATCATCCACTACAATACCATTCAAAAATTATGGGAATGATATTATCGCTCATGCGTACGTACAGATTATTGTCTCCACAACGCGATGAGATTCATTCTTCATGTTAACCATTCAAGAATGATTATAATTAATATATATTGAATAATAATGACATGTATGACATAATAATTCTATAATATTCATTTATATATATATTTCATCTAATTACTTCCATTCAAGCAAATAAGGAATGGAAAACAGTGATGAAGCGTACGTACGACCTACCGTCTCTATGAATGGTGTATTTCATTTATTTTATCTATATATTTTATTAAGAATATATATAAATCATGTTTTAAATTCTGGAATTAATTAATCATGATCTATGTAATCATATATATAATTACAAGTCAAAACACAGACGATAAATGAAAGGATTTTACCCAAAATGTTGCATTAACAAGGAATTGACAAATCAACGTGTAATATATAGTCATAAGACAATCATATATGATAACATTAATATTATTGTGCTTCTATTGAAAGTTAATAATATGTTTAAACCCACTATGATGGATTCTTAGACACATATGGAAGAAATTGGACATAAGGTAAGGGGTAATTATTCCAATCTCATTATTATACGAGATTGTATATTCATAAGTATTTATTGGGGTTGTATTTATCATCCGTGTACACAATTTATAAAACTATTTTCATATAATGTTTAATATTATTCCATGTATGTTTAATGTCATTTTTACCCTTTTTAGACTTTTACCACATTGTATGGAAGGAATCTTTCTTTTGATTACCATACGAGGTACTTTTTGACTTCTCTGGTAAAAGTACGAGGAGAATGTATTTTTTAACTTATACGGAGTGAATGGATTTTTATGGATTCTTAATTCCTTATTTTCATAAATCCTCCTATACATGATTTCATGATTATTTTCAACAATATCCTTTTCTTTTAAAATTTCATGGAATTTTGAGAAAAGAAAATTATTTTGGAGAATAAACGTTATTTTATTCAAAAATTCAATTCAAGGGTTTTATCAAAATTATTTTCCATCTAAATTGATATAGGGTTATGTTACTTTCCTTATTATTAAATTTATTTAATTATGTTATGATTTAATTGTTTATATTATTTCTTTTTATCTTATATGGATTATGTTATGATGCATGATTTTTAAGAATCCCATTTTATTATATAGTTTATGCTATGATGTATGATTTATGATTTTGTGGCACAAAAATTAAATATTTAGATATGAGATGGGTGGGAGCTATATATACCTCCAATTAATTGGGTAATTATTTATATATCATGAGATAGAAATGGCTTGAACTGCATGTAAAATTTGGTTTCTTAATACAAGGCTGGAACGACATGTAAACCCAGTTCTGTAATGGACTTTTTCTAATATGATGGTCTTGGAATAAATTCCTTGGCTACTATTGAAATAACAACCTGTGATTAATGGTTTTCAACAATTAAATATTTTATTCACATATTATTTTATCATGATTATTGTTTCTTTATGATCTACGCCTTATGTGCTTCTATGATTTATGTCATGTTCATGTTTTTACGATCAAATGTTTATGGATTGTTTTATGTTCTCCATGTTTTCCCTTACTCCGCATTTAAGATCACCCTTTCTTATGTTTTCTTTTCCCCAGGATATAAAGAAATATTTCAGGTAAGAAAAAAAGGGGATGATCATTATGGGAGATATTGATGATCTTTCACCATGATTAATAGATTTTGTTTCGAGTTTCCGAAGACACTAAACTAATAGAGTAATTGGGTGTTAGTTTTTGTCATTTAATAAGTATTCCGCAAAAGTAATCTAATGTCTATGTACATCAATCATGTGTGTCTACATCATGTGAATTTATTTATAATTAATAGGGTTTAAATATTTATCATTAATGGTTAAACTATAGTGATGTAGAAATTATTTTATTGATTGAAATATCAAATAAATGGTTTTAAAAATATCAAAATATATATTATATGAACTATTTAATGTGATCCAAGAATTTTCTGGATAAATATGACATTTTATGAATATATTAAATATTTTGGTTCATATATATCATCTATGTGGATTTTAGTTAAATTCAAATAAATAAATAGTGTCAAAATTGACACTATTGTTATTTTATAAAAATTACATATTATTAAATTGTTTAAATATCACAAAAATATTTAAACATTATAAATTGAAATTTATATTGTCAAAAATTTCATAAAATATCCAATTATGGACAATTCACAACACATAAGTAATTATTTACAAAAATTTAAAATTTATAATATTATTACCACAAATAAAATTAAATAGATTATACAAGGATAAATCAAGTTTATAAGGTTTAAAATAAATTCCACACATGTCAAAATTTTCTTTGCTGATGGAATGGAAACCTTCTCTCATTTGATCTTCTAATATGAGTCATTATTGATGTTTTTATGTGGGGTTTGAGTTTATTATAAATTAATATTTTAGAGGTTTCCAAAAGAGCCCCTCTCTTCTATTATAAAAGGGAACCTCCTCCCTCTCCACTTTACACAATATTTGAGCGTTCAAGCTTGGTGAAACCCTATCCATTTCTCTTCTCCACTTACCTTTCAACATACTATATGTCCTGGTCTTCTTTAAAGACAATATTTAGTTCCCTGAGAGGAGGTTTAGAAGAGGCGGGTCGAACAAGAGGTAAAATCCTTCACCGATTCTTTCAAATTTATTTCTTCTTCCACATCTAATTATTTTTTTTATTATAATATAATAAAATAAGTATCACTCATATACTGATATTTAATTATAAATTGGAAAAACCATATTTCACCTTATATCCATCCTACGAAAAATGAAATCATCGTGCGTGCGTATATACGACTTAACGTATCCATGCCATGGTATAATCTTTTTCCCACCACCACCATACTTGGATGGATATAATTGTGGGAATATTAAATATATATGAATATTAAAACATCTTACTGATTCTGAGATATTATATCATCCACACCAATTCCATTCAATAATTATATGAATGATATAATCACTCGTGCGTATGTACAGATTACCGTCTCCATGACGCTATGAGATTCATTCTCCATGTTATCCATTCAATAATGATTATAAATTATATATAATAAAAAATCGTGAAATATATGAAATAATAATGATTCTAGATTTATTTATATATTATTTACTTACTTTTATTCAATTTAATATGGAAACAAAAATAGTGATCTTGCGTATGTATATCCTACCGTCACAATGAACAGTGTATTTCATTCCATTTATCGATCTATTATATACATATATATATTCTGAATATATTATATATAAATCATGTAATAAATTCTAGAAGTACTTAATAATGATCTATGTAATCATAAGAATAATTACAAGTCAAAACACATATGAAAAATGAAATGATTTTACCCAAAACACTGCTTTAACATGGAATTGACAAATGAACGGGAAATATAATGTTATAAGTGAATCATATATGATATCATAAATATTATTTTGTTCTATTACAAGTAAATAATATGTTTAAACCCACTATACAAGATTCTTGGACACATAAGGAAAAAATTGGACATAAGGTAAGGGATAAATTTTCAATCTCATTTTTTCTCTAAGATTGTTTATTCATGAGTATTTAATGGGGTTATATTTATCATCCATTTTCTTGTTTAAAAAATGATTTCATAGTGTATTTACTATTCTTATATGTATGTTTAAAGCCATGTTTACCTCTTTTTTACTTTTACTATGTGGTATAGAAGGAATATTTCTTTTGTTAACCATACAAGGTACTTTTTGACTTTTCTGGAAAAAGTACGAGAAGATTGTTTTTTTATCTTATAAGGCATGAACATATTTTTTTGGTTTCATAAAGAATTATTTTTATGAAGCTTAATATACCATATTTCATGATTATTTTCAACAAAATAATTTTATTTTAAAATTTCATGGACTTTTCAGAAAATAAAATTATTTTTAAGAAGAAATGATATTCTCCACAAGAATTCATTTTAAGTGTTTTATCAAACCTGCATTCCATTTAAGATGAAATTTTGTACTACGTTAATTCTTCATGTATAATGTCTATATTATTTACATGGTTTGATTTTTCTTATGATGGAATGACATTCATTTTTTTATATGGATGATGTTATGAAGGGATGATGTTAATGAAAACCATTTTATTCTTTGGTTTATGATGAATTATTTATGGTTTTTTTGTGGCACACGTAAGAATGAATTCAATATGAGAAGGCTGGGACCTATATCTCCCTTCAATGCATTAGTAAATGATTTAAATCTAATGAGATATACATGGCTAGAAGGAAAAGTAAAATCCAGTTCAGTAATACAGGGATGGAATGACAAGTTAACTCGGTTCAGTAATGGACTTTGTCCACAATGATGGTCTTGGCAGCAATGCCTTGGATACTATGGAAATCATAACTTATGCTTAATGGGTTTTCACAATTACATGTTTAAATCCCATGCTATTTTATCGTGATTAATGTTTCTTTATGATCTATGGCTTATGTATAACTAATATTTATGTCATTTCTCAAGATTTTTATGTTTTATGTTAATGTTTTTTTGTTCAAATGTTAATGGATTGTCTTATGTCAACCATGATTACCCTTAGTGAACATTTGATCTCACACTTTTTTTGTTTTCTTTTCCCCGGGAAAAAATGAAATGTTTTAGGTATGAAAACAACAGGGGAAGATCTTTATGGGAGATTTTGATGATCTTTCACCATTATTAGAAGATTATGTTATGTGTTTCCAAAAAATCTAAACTTATACGGTCTTTGGGCTTTTGTTTTTTTCATGTATTAAGTATTCCACAAAAGTAATTTAATGTTTTTGTACGTCAGGATTTGGGTCTTTACAATTAGTATCAGATTTTGACCACTACATAATTATTATAAATTATATATTATAAATAATCATGAAATATGTGACATAATAATGATACTAGATTTATGTATATGATATTTAATTACTTCCATTGAATTTAATAAGGAAATTAAAACAGTGTTCATGCGTACGTACGACCTACCGTCTCCATGAAAGACATATTTCATTCCATTTATATATTTATTAAATATTCATATATTCTGAGTATATATTATATAAAAATCATGTTTTACATTCTGTAAGTAAGAAATCATGATCTAAGAAATCATATGAATAATTACATGTCAAAAAATGTACGATGAATGAAACAATTTTACCCCAAACATTTCATTAACATGGAATTAACAAATGAACTATTAATATCAACTCGTAAGTGAATCATATATGATAAAATAAATATTATTATGGTTCGTATACAAGTTAATAATATGTTTAAACCCAGTATACAGGAGTCTCAGACACATATGAAACAAATTCGACATAAGGAAAGGGATAATTTTGCATATCTCATATTTGTCTGAGAGTTCTTATATGTATGTATTTACTTGGGTTATATTTATCATCCATGTCCATGTTTTCTCAATAGGTTTTCATAAAATGATTACTATTCTTCCATGTATGTTTAAATTCATTTTTACCCTTTTTTTACTTTTACCATAAGGTATAGAATGAGTCTTTATTTTTCTACCATAAAAGGTACTTTTTGACTTTTCTGAAAAAAGTATGAGCAGAATCTTTTTCTTAACTTATATGAAATGAATGGATTTTTACGGTTTAATAAAACCTTATTTTCATGAATAATCCTATACAAGATTTCATCATCATTTTCAACAAATTAATTTTATTTAAAAATTGCCTGGCATTTTGAGAAAAGAAAATGATTTTAAAGAAGAAAGGATATTTACTCAACAATTCATTTCATGTGTTCTATCAAAACAATTTTCCATATAAGATGACATTATTTAGTATGTTTATCTTTCATGTATATTGTCTCTATTATTTACATGGTTTGATTATTCAAATTATGAAATGATACCCATTCGTTTTGTATGGATTATGTTATGTTGGGATGATGTTTATGAAACCCATTTTATTCATTGGGTTATGATGAATGATTTATGTTTATTTTTTGGCACATAAGAGTATGATTTAGTTACTATATTTGTGGGACCAATATCTCCCTCCAATTCTTTGGGTAATGATTTATATCTCATGATATAGACATGGATGGACGACAAGTAAATTAGATTAAGTAATACTGGGCTGGACAGACAAGTAAACCCTGTTCAGTAATGGACATTGTCAACTATGATGGCCCTGACCGAAATTCCTTGGCTACTATGGAAATCATATCATGTGGTTAATGGTTTTCCTCAATTACATGTTTTATTACCATGTTATTTTATCACGATTAATGTTTTTTTTGTGATCATTGTCTTATGTACTTCCATTATTTATGTCATTACTCATGTTTTATGTTCGTGTTTTTACATTCAATTATTTATGGATTGTTTTATTTCACCATGTTTACCCTTACTGAGCATTTGAGCTCACCCTTTTTATGTTTTCTTTTCCTCAGGATATAAACAAAAATTTTAGGTAAGAAAACAATAGGGGAATATCTTTATGGGAGATTTTGAATATCTTTCACCATGATTAGAATATTATCTTATGAGTTTCCAAAAACACTAAACTAATACGGTCTTTGGGCGTCTGTTTTTTCCATGTTTTAAGAATTCCACAAAAGTAATTTAATTCCAATGTATGTCATTCTTTGGACTCTATAGTTGGTATCAGAGAAAAGGTTTAGTTAACCTTTGGAAACTGGGATGTGAAAACATTAGTGAGATCCCTAGTGATATTTCTAATGTATGTATAGGGATGTCACTAAGGATAATTTTAAGTATAGTGTATAGTCCTAGAATTATTATAATGATCATGAATAAATTAGGATTAAACCTAAGATGTTAGAGATTAAAAGTACTCCCCATGATTATGTTGTTTTACTAGGGTGATTTTTCCCTCTCACACTATTATTTTTGGGTTTTATAAAATGGCTGGAAACATGAAGATTCAAATTAATGAAGAATATGATGGACAGTGGAATGATATTCTTCATGATCAAGAAAATGAAACGGGATTTGGAAAGAGAAACATCATTATTATGCCTAATCAACAATCTCATAATATGATCAATAATATCAATTTTTTTATGTTTCATGACTCAGATAATAAGATATAGATGGTGTTTCATGATGATCATAGAGGAAAGAAAGTTCAAATTTCCTCATTAAATCATGTGGGTAGAGACATCAAGGAGAATGTTTCAAAGCAACTGGAAGATGCATTGGGAGTGGAAAAGAAGCCCACAACTAAAGTGCGACTAGCCTTTATCGCTAACCATTGACCTACAGGAAGTCCCTGGTTTGAAGAAATTAGTTTTATTTTATTAAGCGGTAAGATTGATGAAGTATAAGTCCATTTTTGGAACCATATAGGATTAACCTCACCATAGATGGACTTATGTATATTTAATATCCTGTGCTAACCTTTTTGTGGTAGAGAAATATGGAATGACCTATCATTTTATCGCATGATCTGCTAATACTTCAAGAATGAAAAAATCTACTTCTTTTCCTTATGATATGTGGTGGGAATAATTCAAGGAACGACAAAGAGTGATATTGTACCAAAATCAAGTAAGCATTTCTTCTAATTCAACATTTTCTAATTTATGGAAAGGATCTTGAAATCCAAAAATGTTTTCCTAGTACCCTCATATTCGATGAATCATATGGTACCATAGATCACCATAAATTTATTACAATGTGGTCATTGTATTTTTCATAGCCATGTTCTCTACCACTCTCAATCATAACTTGATGATTAGATTTATCTTCTATATCCATCTTTTCACCAATATTCTCTTATGTGGAAACTCAATCATGAGTTACATTGGTTATTAATTATGTTTCTAACATTCCTTTTTAAAATAAAGTTTTAGTATTTCATTACGATGTGGGTTTCTATGAAAGAAACATTCACGTAATAATCCATTCATAACCCTGACGAATTTCGAGGGCGAAATTAATTTTAAGGGCGGTAGAATGTACCACCCCGATCTTTTATGAGAAATGTTATTTTTAATTTTTTTGATGTCCTATATTGTATGCTACACTATGATTAGATTGAGATTTATGCAACACCATATTAGCTTGTAGTATACGCAAGCACTATTCTTGGCTTCTGTAGCACGCAAGAGTGACATTCCTTAATTGTGTGTGTTTTACACAATATCGAGTTTCACTAAAGAACTATATATTGAACTTAGGAACAAGTCATTTTGAATAGTATTAACTGAATTTTGAATTTTATAACATTATCATTCATCTGACACATATTTTATAACTTGATATGAGAATAAAGTAATTTTTTCGGGTTAAATAGGTAGTTTTTTAAAAAATGCAGTTTTGTCGCCTTTTGTTGGTGCACCCACATTAAATCTAGTTTTTTAATAATTTATGTTTAAAATTTGACAAAATAAACTTATTCATTGAAATAAGTATATAAAATTTTTTTTTGGATAATTTTTTAAAAATTTTCTGTTAAGTTTCGTATTTTGATGAATAATAAAAATTAGATAAATTTTAATTAAAAACAACTTTTTTTAATCAGGGTAATTTATATGTTTAAATTATTATATTGAATTGTTTTAAAGTGTAAATACAATATATATTTACTATTTAATATAATTTAAGTCATTATCATTAATTTTACATTGAAATGAAAGGTAAAACCATTTCTATCTTTTGCATTGTTTTAACTTTTAAAACCTATTTTCTCAATAGCGGGATTAATTTTAAATTAAATACTGCAACTTCAGGGTTTTAAATTTCTAAAAAATGGATTTCATATTTGGAATCATTAGGTCCAAATTATTTTAATAGGATACTTTTTTATTTTTTGACATTATGAATAGTAAATTGAGTAATTTTTATAGTTAACCGTAAATCGTGTAGTAAAGGGTAAAAATAAGATTATAAAATTACCCTAACACATGCCAAAATTCTACTGGATGAATAAAATTCGACCCATATCACCTAAGGGTAGGAATAGATTAATTTCATGGTCTTTGACCCTAAAAATGAAGTAATTATTATAAAAACAAAAGAAAGTGACAACATGTCACTCTCTTATATCTTATAATTGTAATTATTTTAATTTATTGATAAAATTCACAAAAATTTGAAACTAAATAGTCACCAGAAACATCAATAAATTATATAAATAATTTGAATTTATTTATAATTTTAATGGATTAAGTATTTATCATAAATGGTGGCACAATAGTGATGAGGAAATTGGTTATTTAGTGAAAAATCAATAATATTGTTTTTATTAAACTAATAGTGACCTTAAAAGGCACAAACACCGGAACAAAACATATTTTTCATGTACACGTAAACAATAAGTAGAAAATTTTCAAATATTTGACAATTTGGATCCTTTTAAAAGAAATTATGACACTTATATTATTTTATTTTAAATGATTTCAAAGTTGTCGCCTTCATAATTTCATAAATATAACAATTTAAATGCTCTGATTTTAAGATGATAAATCTAAGTAAAAGTATTCTTATGTATGATATTAGATTAATATAAATCATAGTATTTTATTTTTAATTTTTATGCAAGAAATAAGTATATTAAATAATTATACAAAAAATGTTTTAGTAATTATTCTATTAAGGTAAATATCAAATAAATGGTTATAAAATATTAAAATAAATGTTATATGAACAAATTAATGTGATCCATGAATTTTTTAGATTAATATGACATGTTAGGAATCTATTAAATATTTTTTTTCGAATATATCTTCTTGTGTGGATTTTATTTAAATTCAAATAATTGAATTGTGTCAAAATTGACACTGCTGTTATTTTATAAAAATAACATTTTATTAAATTGTTTAAAAATAAAAAATATAATTAAAAATAATATATTTGAAATTTATATGGTCTAAAAAGTCACCAAGTATCTAATTATATACAATTTACAACATATAAGTAGTTATTTATAACAATTCAGAATTTAGAATCTTATTACCACAAACAAAAAAATTAAATAAGGATAATTAAAAATGATAAGGTTTAAAATAAATGTAAAACGTGTCTAAATTTTATTGGTTAATGATTATACATCCATATGTCATTTAATATTCCAATTATGTTATTTTGGATATTTGTAAGTGGGGTTTTATTTTTTTATTATTTGATATTTTTTAGGATTCCAAAAGTGCCCATCTCTTCTCTTATAAAAGGGCACCTCACCCCTCTCCTCCTCAGACCATTTTTATCATTCAAGCTCGTCCAACCCCTTCCCATTAATATTATTATCTTCCCTAGTAATATTTTGGAGATTCTGGTCTTCTATGAATACAACCTATAGTCCCTCAAGAGGATGTTCAAAAGAGGTGCCTCGAAGAAGAGGTAATCTCTTCGACCGATTCATTCAAGATTATTTATTCTTATACTTCCTCTATATGAGTTGTTTCTTTATAAATTAATAACATAAGTATCAATAATATACTGATATGTTATTAAAAATTTTAAACAAACCAATTTCACCTTCTTTCCATTCGACGGAAAATGAAATCACCGCGCGTGCGTACGTATGACTTATCATCTCCATGCCGTGGTGTAATCTATTTTACCACCACCACCATATATGGATGGGTATAATGGGGGAAATAATTACAATATATTATTATTATAACAAAATAATGATTATGATAAATTATATCATCCACTCCAATTCCATTCAATAATTATGAGAATAATATCATCGCTCGTGCATACGTACGGATTCCCGTCTCCACGATGCGATGAGATTAATTCTCCATGTTAACCATTAAAGAATGATTATAAAGTATATATAATAAATAATAATGAAATATATGACATAATAATGATACTGGATTTATTTATATGGTATTTACTTACTTCCATTCAATATAATAAGGAAACAAAAACAGCATTCATGCGTACGTACGACAAACCGTCTCCCTGAACGGTGTATTTCATTCTAGTTATAGATCTATTATATATTTGTATATTATGAGTATGTATTATATATAAATAATTTTTTATATTATGGATTTAAATAATTATGATCTATGTAATCATAAGAATAATTAATAGTCATAACAAGTAAGAGGAATGAAACAATATTACCCAAAACACTACTTTAACATTGAATTGGCAAATAAACAGGTTATATAAACTCGTCAGTGAATCATAAATGATAACATAAATATTATTAGGGTTCCGTTACAAGTTATTAATATGTTTAAACCCACTATATAGGAGTTTCGGGCACGTATGGAAGAAATTGGACATAATGTAAGAAATAATTATTCCAATCTCGTTCTTATCCAGGATTGTTTATCCGTAAGTACTTACTGGGTTTATGTATATCATCCATGTCCATGTTTTCTAAAAATGATTTCATAAAATGTTTACTATACTTCCATGCATGTTTAATGTAATTTTTACCTTTTATTTACTTCTACCACATCATACAAAAGGAATCTTTATTTATTTTACCATAAGATGAACTTTTTAACTTTTCCGGCAAAAGTATGAGAAGAATGTTATTTAAACTTATACGGTATGAATGGATTTTTACGATTTAATTACTGCATATTTTCATGAATCATCTGGTAAAATATTTCATGATTATTTTCAAAAAAATCATTTTCTTTTAAAATTTCATGGTTTTTTGAGAAAATAAAATGATTTTGAAGAAGAAAATATATTTTTCTAAAGAATTCATTTCACGTGTTTTATAAAAACAATTTTCTTTATAAGATGGAATTATTTAGTATGTTTATATTTCATGTATAATCTATCAATTATTTAAATGGTTTTATTTTTCTTATGATTAAATGATATCCATTTGTTTTATATGAACTATTTTAGGATGGCCTGATGTTTATGAAACCCATTTTATTGTAGGGGTTATGATGAATGATTTGTGTTTATTTTGTGGAACACAAAAGAATGATTTCATAATTAGATTTTTAGGACCTATATGTCCCACCAATGTATTGGTTGAAGATTTATATCTCATGAGATAGACAAGGATTGAACGACATGTAAATCCGGTTCAGTAATATTGGGCTAGAACAGCTGGTTATCCCAGTTCAGTAGTAGACTTTATCCACTAAAATGGTCTTGGAAGTAATGCATTGGATAATATGGAAATCATATCTTGTGATTAATGGTTTTACAGAATTACATGTTTTATTCCCATGAAACATTATCACGATTTATGTTTCTTTGTGATTTATGCCTTATGTACTGCCATGATTTATGTCATTACTCATGTTTTATGTTCTTGTTTTTATCTTCAAATGTTTATGGATTGTTTTATGTTTTCCATGTTTACCCTTTCTGAGCATTTGACCTCACCATTTTTATTTTTTATTTTCCCCTGGATATTGAAAAAGGATTTAGGTAAGAAAACAAAAGGGGAATATCTTTTTGCGAGATGATAATGATCTTTCACCATGATTAGAATTTTTTTTCAGTTTCCAATGACACTAAACTAATTTGGTCTTTGGGCATTTGTTTTTTGTTATGAATTAAGTATTCCTCCAAAGTAATGTAATATCGATGTATTTCATGCTTTGGGTATCTACAGTTGGTATTAGAGGGAATGGTTAGCTATTATTTGGAAACAAGGATGTGAAAACATTAGTTAGATCCCTAGAGATATTTTATGTTATGTCTAGGAATTTCTCTAAGGTTATGTTAAAATATAGGTTAAAAACCTATAATTATGATAATGATCATGAATAACCTAGGATTAAACCTAAGATGTTATATATTGAAGATACTCCGCTTTATTATGATGTTTTCTTAGTATGATTTTTACCTCTCATGCAATTCTTTTTGGGTTTAAAAAATGGATGGAAACAAGAAGATTTATGTTAATGGAATATATGATGGACAATGGAATGATATTCTTCATGAAAAATGAAAGGAAACTGTATATGGAAGGCGAAAAATCGTTATTATGCCTAATTATAAATCTCATAATATGATCAACAATCACAACTTTGGTAAGTTTCCTGACTTATCTGATAAGAGAAAGATGGAGTTTGATGATGATCATAGATGAACGAAAGTTCAATTTCCCTCATGTATATCATGTGGGAATAGGTATCAGGGAGAGTGTTTCAAAGTAACTAGAACATTCTTTGTGTGTGGAAAAGAAGGAATCAAATCCAGTAATTGAAATGGGAATGGTTCAGTTAACACCATGGACAAGGATAATGGTATTTCTAAGACATCAACAACGGTTAAATATTTTAAATGTGGAATGTATGAGCATTTTGCAGACCAATTACCTAAGAGAAAATCTCATGAAGAGAATCATCATGGTTTTATGGGTATTATTTATGTTGATGATGATGAAGAGACTACAAATGATATATGAGATGATAGATGTTTTGTGGAATAAAATGATGAAGCTCGGTCAATGGTTTAAGAAGGTAGTGGAATGATTGTATTTTTATCAAGTGTAATGTTGTATAGGTAATTAAATGATACTATGGAATAAAAATATATATAAGGATTGTTACACTATTGTTTTTTCCTAATGTATTTGAAATTATATGTTGAATGGTACCGGTAACCATGAAATTTTATTCAGATGTTTTTGGAAAGTAGATGATATGTGCATAATGAAGGGATAAAGAGATAATGAGATTTTTGATAATATTAATGATATCATGAATTTTTTAAGAACAAATAGATATCATGGGTTGAGTATATATAAATCTTTGGATTTGGTAAGTGGAAAGAGTTAACTTTTGACTACATTCATGTTTTCACTAAGGTTCTATAGTAATAGATGTTTCAATATAATAAATGATTAAGGTATTCAAATGTTTTTAATATGAATAACATGATATATCTTATGATATAAGGGGGATAAATTATTGTTATCACATGCTTGGTAGGTGACCTCTCTTATAAATATTTTTCATTATACTATGAGATTGGACAGATGTATTGTGGATAAGCCTAAAGATTGGAATGGATTATGTTTCACATCAGATATTATTATTTAAGTCTAGAACTTTTTTATATTATTTATAAAATGTTACAATAGTATAGTTTCAGAAAAAGGGAAACCCTTAAGAAGGGAGACAACCCGTCGTGTCGGACAAGGATGCGGGAATCGAACCCACAACCAAAGTGCGACATGACTTTATCACCTACCACTGGCCTATAGGAAGTCCCTGGTTAGTAGAAATTAGTTTTATTTTATTATGTGGTATGATAGTTTAAGTATAACTCCATTTTTGGAACCATATACGATTAATATCACCATATATGTACTTATGTATATTTAATAACTTTTCCTAACCCTTGTTTTGAGACAGATGGAATGACCCATCACTCTATCACACGATCTTCTAACACTTCATGAATGACAAATTCAACTTTATTTCATTATTTTATGAAGTGGAAATAGTTCAAGGAACGACCAATGGTGAGATTGTACCAAAATCAAGTAAGTATTTCTTCTAATTCAAAATTTTAAAATTTATGGAAAGGATCTTGAAAACCAAAAAAAATTCATAGTACCCTCATATCTAATGAATCATATGGTACCTTATATCATCAAAAATTTATGGGTTTTTCATTATAGGATTTTTCATAGCCATGTTCTCTACCACTCCCAATCAGAACATGATAGTTAGATTTCTCTTCCATATCCATGTTTTCACCCATGATCTTATATGTGGAAACACAGTGAGGAGTTAATTTGTGTAACCATTAAGTTTATTACATTACTTTATAAAATTATGTTTTAGTATTCGATTTTACGATGTAGGTTTCTATGGACGAAACATTCCATTAGTAGATAATTTATAACCGCGATTAATTTTGAGGGCGAAATTAATTTTAAGGGGGGTAGAATGTAACATCGCAATATTTAATGAGAAATATTATTTTTAATTTAATTTATATCTTTTGTTGTATGCTAAACCAAGATTATCTTGCACTATACGCAACACCGTATTAACTTTTGGTATACACAAAACTATTCTAGGCTTGGGATGTATGCAAGCGTGACCTTCATCGACAACGTGTGTTGTACGCAATACCCAGTTTCAGTAAACAACGATATATTGTTATAAACTAGCCGTTATGAATAGAATAAACAACTTTTTAATTTTATTATATAACAATTCATCTTACATATATTCTAGAAAATGTTATTGGAACAAAATAATTTTTTTTGTAAAATAAGTATTTTTTTAAAAAATGGAGTTTTGCAACCTTTTGATAGCGTAACCACTTTAAATATAGTTTTTGACATGTTTATAAGTTTAATTAGACAAAATGAACTTATTAATTTCAATTAGGATATAAAAATTTAATTTGGATAAATTTTTTATATGTCTCTGTTAACTTTCATATTACGATAAATAGTAAAAATACGCTATATTTTTCTTAAAAACAACTTTTTTCATCAAGATAATTTATATGGTTAAAATATTTAATTTAATGTTTCAAAAGAATAAATAGGATACAATTTTAACATTAATATGATGTAATTTATTTTCATTATTCTTACATTGAATTTAAAGGTAAAAACATTTCATTCTTTGGAAAAGTTTTAACTTTTAAACTCATTTTCTTAACAATGGGATTAATTTTAAATTAATTATTACAACATATGTGTTTTGAAATATGAAAAATGGATTTCATATTTGAATTCATGGGCTCCAAATTTTTTAATAGGTTACTATTTTTTGATATTTTTAATAGTAACTACGGTAATTTCTATTTACTACTATTAAAGGTATATCAAGTAATATAGGATAAAAATAAGATTATAAAATTACCATAACACCTTCCAAATTTATATAAGATGAATAAGAGTCGACCAATATCACCTATATGTCAGAATATATTCATTTCAGGGACTTTTGACCATGGAAATGATGTAATTTTTATTAAAATCAAAGAAAGTGACAACATTTCACTCTCTTATATCTTATAAGTGTAATAATTTTAATTTAGTCATTAACATCATAAAATTTCTAACATAAATACTCAAAACAAATCTAATAAAATTTTCATACATCATGTGAAATTATGTAGAATTTTTATGGATTAAATAATTATCAATAAGGGTGACACAATAGTGATGCAGAAATTGTTTATTTAGTGAAAAATAAATAATACCATTTTTATTAAACTAATAGTGACCATAAAAGGCACAAACACCTGACCAAAACTTATTTTTAGTGAACCTGTAAACCATAATCATCTAATTTTCGAATAATTGACCATTTGTATACTTATAAAACAGATTATGAGAATTAAATTATATTATTTTAAATGATGTCAAAGTTATCACCTTCATAATTTAATATAAATAACTATTTAAATATTGCGATTTTAAAATTATAAATTCAAGTAAAAGTATTCTTAAGGAAGTTATGAGATTTATCTGGATCATAGTATTTTATTTTAATTTTTATGCAATGAGTAAGTTTATTATATTATTATACAAAAATGTTGTAGTAATTATTTTATTGAGGGAAATATCAAATAAATAGTTTTAAAAATATTAATATAAAGGTTATATTTACAAATTAATGTGCTCCATGAAATTTTTAGATGAATATGACAATTGTTGAATATATTAAATATTTTGGTTCAAATATATCTCTTGCATGGATTTAATTTAAATTCAAATAATTGAATAGTGTCAAAATTGACACTATTGATATTTTTTAGAAATAACATATTATTAAATTGTTTAAAAATCATTAAAATATCTAAAAACTATTAATTTAAATTTATATTGTCTTCAGTGACATATAGTATCCAATTATCGGAATTTAAATACACATAAGTAATTATTTATAATAATATAAGATTTATAATATTATTAACATAGATAAAATTATATAGATTAAGTAAGGATAAATCAAGTTGATAAGGTTTAAAATAAATTTACAACATATATAAATTTCATCGGATGATGATATTACAAATCTATATCATCTCATCTTTGAATTTAGTGATTTTTGTTGGGATTTATGTGGGGTTTAATTTTTTATTTAATTAATATTTTTTATGATTCCAAAAGTGCCCCTCTATTCTCTTATAAAAGGGAAGCTCATCCCTCTACTCCTCACACCATTTTGAGCCTTCATGCTCGGCCAACCCCTACCCATTACTCTTCTAAACTTCACTATTAACATTTTTGAGATTTTGGTCTTCTCAAAAGACCAACTCTAGTCCCTTAAGAAGAAGTTCAAAGGAGGTGCCTCGAAGAAGAGGTAATCGCTTCTACGGATTCATTCAAGTTTCTTTCTTTCTTCTTCATCCTCTTATTTAGTTGTTTCATAATAAATTAATAACATAAATATAAATAATATACAGATATGTTATTATAAATATGAAAAAATCCTATTTCACCTTATATCCATCTTACTAAATACAAAATCATCGAGCATGCATACGTACGGCTTACCGTCTCCACATAGTGGTGTAATATGTTTTTTTCACAACCACCATACCTGGATGGTTATAATGGTGGAAATAAAAACTATATATTATTATTATATCATAATACTGATTCTGATATATTATATCATCCAATCCATTTACATTCAACATTTATGGGAACGATATCATTGCTCGAGCGTATGTACGGATTACTGTCTCCATGACGCGATGAGATTCATTCTCCAAGTTAACCATTCAATAATGATTATAAAGTTTATATAATAAAAAATGATGAAATATATGTCATAACAATGATACTGGATTTATAAATATTTTATTTACTTACTTCCATTATTTTAATAACGAAATGAAAACACCGTGCATGCGTACGTATATCCTACCGTCTTCATGACTGGTGTATTTCATTCCACTTATGTATCTATTATATATATATATATTATATTATGAAAATATTATATATAAATCATGTTTTAAATTCTATACATAAGTAATCCTGATCTATGTAATCATATTAATAATTACAAGTCAAAACAGGTACGAAAAATGAAACAATTTTACCTAAAACACTGCTTTAACATGGAATTGACAAATGAACGGGTAATATAAAGTCGTGAGAAAATCATATATGATAATATAAATATTATTATTGTTTTGATACAAGTTAATAATACTTTTAAACCCACTATATAGGAGTCTCGACTCATACAGATGAAATTGGACATAAGGTAAGGGATTATTTCATCTCAATTTTATTTCTATGAGACATATGCCTTAATCACCATCTATTTTTGTGGTATGGTTTTTACGCATCCCATGAATGTTTTATGATTTTTATTATTGAGGATATGATATTTAAAGATGCATTTAATTTTCTTTGATTTATGACACATATGATTCCACTGATCATAAATTCTAAGGGATAATTATTCCAATCTCATTCTAATCCGGGATTGATTATTCATAAGTATTTACTGGGTTTATATTTATCATCAATGTCCATGTTTTCTAAAAATGATTTCATAAAATGTTTACTATTATACCATGTATGTTTAAAGTCATTTTTACCTTTTTTTTTACTTTTACCACATGTTATGTAAAGAATCTTCTTTTTTTTACCATACGAGGTACTTTTTGACTTTTCTGACAAAATTATGAGAAGATTGTTTTTTAAACTTATACAGCAGAAATGGATTTTTATGGTTTTATAATTCCATATTTTCATGAATATTCCTCTACAATATTTCATGATTATTTTCAATGAAATTATTTTCTTTTAAAATTTCACAGCATTTTGAGAAAGGAAAATGATTTTGAAGAAGAAACGATATTTTTCTTCAAGAATTTATTTCAAGTGGTTTATTCAAACTATTTTCCATCTAAGATGACATTATTTAATATGGTTATGTTTCAAGTATAATGGACTTATTATTTATAAGTTTTGATTTTGTTTATGATGAAATGATATCCATTTATTTTATATGGATTATGTCATGATTGGATGATGTTTGTGAAAACCATTTTATTCATTGGGATATTATGAATGGTTTATATTTATGTTGAGGAACATGAATGAATGTTTTCATTATGAGATGGGTGGGACCTATATCTCCCTTCAATTCATTGGGTAAATAATTATATCTCATGATATATACATGGCTAGAACAACATGTAAAACCTGGTTCAGTAATACTGGGCTAGAACAACAAGTATACCCAGTTTTGTAATGGACGTTATCCACTATGATGGTCTGGGAAGTAATGCATTTGATACTAGGGAAACCATAACATGTACTTAATGGTTTTACACAATTTCATGTTTTATTCAAATGCTATGTTATCATAATTAATGTTCATTTATGATCTATGTCATATGTACAACCAATATTTAGGTCATTACTCATGATATTTATATTTTATATTCATGTTTTTATGTTCAAATTTTTATGGATTGGTTTATGTTTCCCATGTTTTCCCTTTCTGAGATTTTTTGAGAAATATTATTTTTACTTTTTTTGATGTCTTGTGTTGTACGCTACACCAAGATTACCTTGCACTATACGCAACATCGTATTAGCTTGTATTATATGCAAACACTATTCTTGGAATGTGTTGCACACAAGAGTGAACTTCCTCAATTGCATGTGTTGTACGCAAAACCGAGTTTCACTAAACAATGATATATTGTTTTAATATTTTTATGAACTAGTCTTTATGTATACTATTAACCACATTTCGAATTTTATATCATTATCATTATTCTTACACATATTGATGGTGCACCCATTTTAAATCTAGTTTTGAAATGTTTATAAGATCAATTTGAAAAATTAAATTTCTTCTTTGAATCAGTATATAAAAATTTACTGTGGATAATTTTTGGATATTTTTATGATAACTTTGATATTTTGATGAATATTTAAAATACTCAAAATTTTAATTAAAAACAACATTTTTCATCATGATAATTAATATGGTTAAATTATAATATTGAATGGTTTTAGAGTATAAATAGAATATATTTTTTCAAATTAATATTATTTATGTCATTATAATTAATTTTACAATGAATTCATAGGTAAAAACATTTCAATCATTTTCAGGGTTTTAAATTTTAAAACCTGTTTTCTCAGTAGCGTGATTAATTTTAAATCCAATACTACAACATCTGTGTTTTGAATTTTGAATAATGGATTCCATATTGGGAATCAGTAGGTCAAAATTAGGTTAATATGATACTTTTAATTTTTTGGCATTATGAATAGTAACCACGGTATATTTTATTTTCAACCATTAAAGGTAAATCAGGTAATTAGGGGTAAAAATATTTTTATAAAATTACCCTAATACTTGTATTAATCTAATTTGATGATTATATTTCATCCTAAAATATACATGGGTCGAAATGGTATCTTTTGGAACACACTTGGATGTTATTAATACCATAAATTTATTTCATATAAAGAAAGTGAAATATGTCTCACTCAAACGTTAGTAATTAATTTCCTTTTAATATAAGGTTATACAGAATAAAAATTCGATTATAAATACTCATTGGAAAGATAAGATGTTTTTATTCATCATGGATATTTATTTTTGATTTTTTATGAAATATATAATTACCTTAATAGCTTATACATTAATGATGAAGAAATTATTTATTTAGTGAATAATCAATAGTACTGTTTTTATTAAAACTATAATACCCATAAAAAGGACCATAAAATGGACCAAAACTTATTTATAAAGTATATCAATACCCTAAGAATCAAAGGGTCGACTTGTGGACCATTTTGATCCTTATAAAATAGATTATGTCATTTAAATTATTTTATTTTAAATGATGTCAAAGTTGTCACCTTCATATTATAATAAAGATAACATTTTAAAGGATAGTTTTTTACAAGATAAATTCAACTAAAAGTATTCTTATGAAATATATTAGATTTATATTCATAAAAGTATTTTATTTATATTTTTTATGAAATATAAGTATATTAAATAATTATACAAAAATATTGTTGTAATTATTTTATTAAGAGAAATATCAAAAAAATGGTTTTAAAAATATTAAAATAAATATTATTGGAAATAATTTAGGTGATCGATGAATTTTATAGATAAATTTGATATTTTATGAATCTATTAAATATTCTAGTTTGAACATATCTTAGGTATATATTTTATTTATATTCAAATACATGAATAGTGCCTAAATTGACATGATTGATATTTTATAAAAAATAACATATTATTAGATTGATTAAAATTCACAAAAAATATTCAAAAATTATAAAATGAAATTTATATGGTATATAATATCATAAGGTTTCCAATTATGGACAATTATAAACACATAAGTATGTATTTATAAAATTTAAAATTTAGAATATTATTTCCAAAAATAAGATTAAATAGATTAAATAAGGATAAATCAAATTCATAAGGTTTAACATAAATTCCAAAAAAGTATAAATTTTATTGTATTATAATATTACAACCATATCGCATATCAGCTTCGGATGTGAGTCATTTTGGATTTTTTTAGGAAGGTTTTGAGATTATTATAAAATAATATTTCGGTGCTTTCCAAAAGTGCCCCTCTCCTCTCATATAAAAGGGCACCTCCTTCCTCTTCTCCTGAATCAATTTTAAGCCTTCAGGCTCAGCCAACCCATGAAAATTCCTCTTCTAAACCTCTATATTTATATTATAGGGGTTTTGGTCTTCTCAAAATTCCAAATCTAGTTCCCTAAGAGGAAGTTTAAAAGAGGCACGTCGAGGAAGAGGTAATCTCTTCTATCGATTCATTCATGCTTCTTTCCTTTTCTACTTCCTCTTCTTTAGTTGTTTTATTTTATATTAATAAAATCAGTATTAATAATATAATGATATGTTATTATAAATATGAAACAATCCTATTTCACTTTATATATATCCCATGTAAAACAAAATCACCGCGCGAGAGTACATACGGCATACCAACTCCACGCCGTGGTGTAATATGTTTTTTCCACCACCACATTACTTGGATGGGTAAAATGGTGGAAATAAAAACTATTTATTATTATTATAACATTATATGGATTTTGGAATATTGTATTATCCACTCCAATTCCATTCAATAATTATGGGATTGATATCAGCGCTCGTACGTACATACGGATTACAGTCTCCACGACATGATAAGATTCATTCTCCATGTTAAACATTACAGAATGATTATAATGTATATATAATAAATAATCATGAAATATTTGACATAATAAGGATACTGTATTTATTTATCTGTTATTTACTTACTTCCATTCAATTTAATAAGGAAACGAAAACAACGTTCATGCGTACGTACGACCTATCGTCGCCATGAATGGTGTATTTCATTCCATTTATCGATCTATTATAAATATATAGATATATTATATTATAAATATATATTGTATATATAACATATTTTACATTCTAGAATTAATTAATCATGATATATGTAATCATGTGAATAATTAAAAGTCAAAACATGTACGATAAATGAAACGATTTTACCCAAAACATTGCTTTAACATTGAATTGACAAATGAACGGGTAATATAAAGTCATGAGTGAATCGTATATGATATCATAAATATTATTATGGTTTTGTTAAAATTTAATAATATATATAAATCCAACATAAAGGAGTCTCAGACACATACTGAAAAAATTGGACCTAAGGTAAGCGATAATTATTCAAATGTCGTTCGTATTCGGGATTATTTATTCTTAAGTATTTACTGGTGTTATGTTTATCATCCATGTCCATGTTTTATAAAAATATTTTCATAAAATGTTTACTATTCATCCATGTGTTTTTGAAGTCATTTTTACCCTTTTTTAACTTTTACCACATGGTATGGAATGAATATTTCTTTTGTTTACCATACGAGTTACTTTTTGAATTTTCCGGAAAAAGTATAAGGGGAATGTTATTTTAACTCATACACCATCATCAAATTTTTACGGTTTCATAATGCCTAATTTCAATAAAGCTTCCTCTACAATATTACAAGATTATTTTCAAAAAAATCATTTTATTTTTAAATTACATGGAATTTTTAGAAAAGAATATGATTTTGAAGAAGAAAGGATATTTTCCTCAAAATTCATTTCCAATGTTTTATCAAATATATTTTCCATCTATGATGACATTATTAAATTTGTTAATGATTCAAGTATAATGTCTCAATTATTTAGATGGTTTCATTTTTCTTAGGATGAAATGATATCCATTTATTCTATATTGATTATGTTATGATGGGATGATGTTTATAAAACCCATTTCTTTCATTGGGTTTTGATGAATGATTTATGTTTATTTTGTGGAACACAAAATAATGATTTCATTATCAGATGGGTGGGACCTATATCCCCATAAAATTCACTAGGTAAAGATTTATATCTCATGATATATAAATGGATGGAATGGAAAGTAAATCATGTTCTGTAATACAGGGCTGGAACAACAAGTAAACCAAAATCTGTAATGGATTTTTTCCACTATGACTATCTTGGAAGCAATGTCTTTGATACTACAGAAATATAATCATGTTCTTAATTGTTTTCCACAATTACATGTTTTATTCCCAAGCTATTTTATAATGATTAATTTTCCTTTGTTATCAATTCATTATGTACTGCCAAGATTTATGTCATTACTTATGTTTTATGTTCATGTTTTTATGTTTGAATGTTTATCGATTGTTTTAGGTTCTCCATGTTTACCCTTACTGAGCATTTGAGATCACCCTTTTTATGTTTTCTTTTCCCCATGATATAAATAAATTTTTAGGTATGAAATAAAAAAGGGGAAGATCTATATGGGATATTTTGAAAATCTTTCACCATGATTAGAAGATTATGTTCAGAGATTCCAAAGACACTAAACTAATATCATCTTTGGGTGTCTTTTTTTCATGTATTAAGTATTCCACAAAATTAATATAATGTCTATGTATGTAAAACTTGGGTCTCAATAGTTGGTATTATAGAGAATCTTTAGTTATCCTTTAGAAACTAGGATGTGAAAAATTTAGTGAGATCCCTAGAGATATTTCTAAGGTATGACTACATATGTCCCTAAGGATATGTATAATTATTGGATACAGTCCTAGAATAATGATAATTATCATTAATAACCTAGGATTAAACCTATGATGTTATAGATTTAATATACTCCCCTTGATTATGTGGTTTTCCTGGTATGTTTTTTTTCCTATCACACTATTCTTTTTGGGTTTTAGATAATGGAATGAACCCGACAGAACCGTGTTAATCATCAATGCTCTAGGAAATGTGATGGTTTTCCTCCTGAACAGCCTAATGTTATGGGAAATGGAGTGCAAAATCTTATTTCTATACTTACACAAGCTATGTATCGTTCTGGACTTCCAATTGAGCTGATAAGGGAACAATATTCTATTGAGTCCTTCAGGAGGTAATGCCATCGTTCTTTCATTGGGTCTTATGATCCAATTTTTGTTGAAAAATGGATTAGTACCATTGAAAAGATATTTTCCATACAACGCTATTTAGAACATGAAAAAGTAATTCTTTTTTCCATTTAGAAGTTGAAGCAAACCAGTGGTGGAATCTAATTATGAATACAGGGCAGAAAGATGAAATTGAATCCATGGAATGTGAAGATTTAAAGAATATGTTTTTCAATAAGTACTTCCCTCGTAATTTTCAAAAAGAGATGGAAAAGGAGTTCCTTGAGATTTAGAAAAAGGATTATGAATATGTTGGTATATACGAGGTGAATTTTACTAGGCTTTGATGGTAAGAATCTGGCTTTACCATCCAACCTTAAATTAATGTTGAACGATTCGTCAGTGCCTTAAAACCAAGACTTCGAAGGGCATTAGCTATAAGAGACTTCAGTATCTATGATGAAATTGTGCATTTTTCTATAAAGGTATAACTGGATGTTTGTGTTACATATCCATCTCATGGTTTTGAAAATAATCAAAATATGGAGTTCAAGGAAAAATCTCAAAACAATGGTGAAAAGAAGAGGAATGCCTCAGTATGCTCAATTTGTGAAAAAAAAAATGACATAGATTGCGTTAAAGTGACTAGAATATTTTTTTATGTGTGGAAAAAAGGACATTGAGAAACTGAGTGTAGATGTAATGGAAAAAGGTAGCTAACTATTTGAATAGATAAAATACCACAGAGAATGCCCCACCAACACCTCAATGCTAAAAGTGAAAAAAGATGAGGCATTATGCAAACCAGTGCCCTAATACAAGGGTTAATGATTATCAAAATCAACAACCACATATGGAAACAGACAAAGGGAAGACAGATGCAATCACTATTGGTGATTTTGAAAATGGCAACAAAGTGGTGGAATGATAATGTTAGTATGTAACAGCATTCCAATGTAGTGTTGTGGAATCTCATTTATAGTATCGTGGAATTTTGAAATATCTATGTATTGGTTTATTGTGGTTTTCAATAATTATATGGTAATAGTAACCATGAAACGTGATTGAAATATTTTTGGAAAGAAGATGATATGCGCATAATGAAGGGATAAGGAGAAAATAATATGATGGATATTATTAATGATCTCATGACTGGTATAAGGGAAAAATGTTATCATGGTTTTCATGTATAGGAGTTTTGGAATTTTGGTATGAGGAAGAGTCAACTTTTGGTAGCATTAATGGTAATTCATTTTTCAAAAGAATACATGATTAAGGTATTCACATTTTTGGAATGTGACAAACAAGATATATCATATGATATATGGGGGATAAATTATAGTATTCATATGCGTGTTATATGACATTTCTAGTAATAATTTTCATTATACTATGAGTTTGGACATAAGTATTTTCGATAAGCCTCATGATTTGAATGGATTAAGTTAGACATTAGATAGTAATTTTTATGGACAGAAATGTTTGATATTATTTATGAAATGTTATAATAGTATAGTTTTAGATAAAGGAAACCCCGTAGGACTGGAATCAACTCGTCGCGTCCGACAAGGCTGAGGGAATCAAACCCACAACTGAAGTGCGAAAAGCCTTTATCTCCTACCAATGAACTAAAGGAAGTCCCTGGTTAGTAGAAATTATTTTTATTTTATTTAGCAGTTTGATAGATGAATTATAAGTCCATTTTTGGAATCATATCTGTTTAACCTTTTTGGATCAGGATATAAAAAATATACCCAAGAGGGGGGGTGAATTATGTCTTTTACAAAATCTTTACAAAATCATGTTTCACCCATTGACTTTAATCAGATGGATTAATACAGCAGAAATTTAAATTGCAATGACACATGTTGTAATGTGGTTTGGGTAATAGAAGGCCCCTAGTCCACTCCATAAACACTTTACTCCACTATCTTTGTGATTTTCACTATCTGGTCCGCTTGTCAACAGGCCATTCCACAACTGAGTATAGGCAGTGGACACCTTTACAATCTAATGTAGAACAAAGCCTTCTAGTTCAATCACAGATCCTACACAACATAGTATGAGAATCCGATTACTCAAGAATAGAAAAGGAAGTTATTTGAACATTGAACATACTTTTCCATTATTCATCACAATTGCAACAAAATTCAATTGACAGTAGATGGATCATCGCATTCTGAAATAATGATCTCCCAAGATGAATAGTTCTGAGTTGATCTAGTTGCAGAAGATATAATAATAATTCACAACATCAGCATTAGTAGGTTCAAAATAGTTCTTAGATGTAGAAGGATTGAATCTTCTATCGTGATTCTTCTTCAATAAATAGATATTTTTTGTACTTTCAAATCAGCAGATCTGTGTTCTTGATAGTCTCTGTTTTTCTTATTTTATAAAATATTCGACATTGCTATTAGAGGGAATAAAACTCATATATATTCTCTATGTAAATATCACATATATATAATAACTATGAGAAATTCTCCTACAATGTTAGATCCCCATAAGTCACCTTTGGACTCGCGATAATCAAAAATTAAAAATAACAGAGTAGTCGTAACTTCTCTAAATATTCGGCATAAAATATGATTTTAAATTGATCCTTTTAAATCATAGATAAAATAAATTTGACTATGTCAAAAACACGCGTTAAAAATAATCTTTTTATCCATCTTGAAATCAGCCTAATAATATGCTTGCAGACTGTTGCATAATAATATCATCTTAAATAATCTGATGCCAAACATAAGGTTGAACTGTATTGCACACATCTTTTAAACGTAAGGTTGAACACAAACATATGGTTTATGACACATCCTTCAAAGGTAAGGTTGATTACCAATGTAGGGTTTAGGAAACCATACTTTTCTTTTTAATAATCAAACGTATGATAAATGATCTATACTTTTAAAATATTCTAATCGTATGGTACATGATCAAGACTTCTGGTGAAACATAAGGCTGATTATAAATGTAAGGATGATGAACAATACTTTTCAAAATCCCAAACGTAGGGTTCCTTCCTAACGTCAGGTTCCTCTTCCATACTTTTCCAATAACGTATGGTTGATTAACTATACATTTTTGATAACTCAAAAATTATACACCACATTTCATCCTTACACATTTTTTCCCACGTTGGGTATAAATAGTGATTTCAGAACATGCTTTACCAATTCCTAAACATGTAACTCAGGAATAGTGTTTCCAGAACATGCTATGTGAATTAAATCTCATTATTCAAAAAATTACATATTTCTTCCAGAAATAAAAATATAATGAATAATAAATTCTTGAAATATACTTAAAATAAAATCATTATAAACCATGTAAGGGTATTTGTGAGAATCAAAATCATCATTGATATAGAGTATTGTTCTCAATAATTTCCTCCTCTTTTTTAAAAAAAAAAATATTATGTATCGTTGAAAAACAAAACTTTCTCAACAATCTACCCCAATTGGATGATCACAAAACCCAAAAAATAACCAATAAAATTAACATAAAAAATTAATTACATATTGTTTTGAATTTTATAAAGATAAACGCAATATTATATTTAACATAATTTCTACCCCTTAAAGGATTAAGATAATGCTTAATATTGAATAGTTAAAATGAAATGCCATGTTTATCCAAATTTATCCCCATTTTGTGATATCAAAAAGAATGATAGAATACGAAATAGAAAAAAATTTAATATAGTAGTGAACTTAAGTGAATTCTATTATTAACCATTTTTCAATAATTGAACGTGGATTATTAGTATAGTTGAATAGATGAAATAAATCAAATAAAAACACAAAAATCTAGATTATGGAACAAAAGTTTTTTAAAATAAAATGTATCAAGTAAAATTATGATATACACAAGAATCAAGATGTTGTAAGGGTATGAGATGGGGTCTATCTACTCTAAACAAAGACCTTAATTTCTGTCAAATTCTCCCTCAGTATTCGCATCATTCCATCTCATAGCATGATAATAAGATCTCTATTCTCCTTAGTCCTATGAATATCTTCTATCACATTTATTCTAAAAAACTCATGAAGTCTCTCTTCCTTCTCTATAAATAGATTTAACTTCTCTGTGAACTGAGTAAAAAATGTTCTAATACATAGTTCCCTCGAGGTCTACTGGTCAACGAAAAATATCTGATTATCTAATAAAAATGATTGTGGAGCACTATTGCATTGAAAATAATACAATCTGTCATTAATATTGCTCATTGCTGTTGTGATAGCCTGAAATCTTCTGATTAAATCCGGTGAAGTACCAGATCCACTAGCTTCATCAGTCCTGACAGATGCAAATTGTGTCTCTATATAGTCTTTAAACACTGACTGATTTTATTTCATCACCATGTCTGATTTCAACTTGAACACTTCTATCAACATCATCATCTTAAAAGTTTAAACTTCTTCCCTTGAAACTGTATTGTCATTAAGTATCTAAAATTTCATCTTTTCTTTCTCTAGGGATCTACTCATTGATATATTTTTAGATTCAAAATTAGAAATCTATATGTACAGCTCCCCCACTTCTTTATTCATTGAATCAAAGGCACGCTATGCTTGATTTTCAATTTCATCTTTTACGTGATGTAGCAGTACTGAGGGAATAGAGTCTCCATCAGAATTTGTTTTGCTTCCTCGTCAGCTGGATGGTCCAAATACTTTTCCTCAGAGTCTTTTCAAGACTCTTCCATAGAAAAGTCTTCGTTAATTACCTTTGTACGAACTTTATAAACATTCTCATTATGAACATCAGTAATAATTTCTTCCATTGGATTTTCTAAAATTATATCTTCTTTTTTTCCTTAGGACGAGACACTTTTTCATCAGGCTCTGCCTTCTTTTAAATTTTAATTTTAACTGCAACATCAACTACAATTTGAGATTCAATTTCAGTTAAAACCATAGCATGTTCTTGAGTCTCAGTTTCAGCTTTATCTTAAATTTTAGTTTTTACATGAGGAGTCACTATAATTTGAGCAGTATCATCTTCTTGTGGTTTCTTAACAGCTTCTTCTCTGAAAAAATGGTAAGTGATTGAATCTATTAATGATAAAATATGCGAAACAAATTTCTCATGATAATTATAAAGTCTTTTCCATTGAATCGGAAGTCCTTCCTGACTAATTTCTTCTTGATCTTCTTTAGTTTAAAATCTTATTCTTCTCATAGTAGTATTCACTATTCATTCAACATGTCCCTCTTTAGATTTAGCTGATTGAGCCTGAACACTCTCTTCCTATACTTCATCTCCTCCTGGTAAAATTTTTCCCATAAATGTGCTCCAGAACTAACCAATCTTTCACAGGGTTGCAGCACCAAAAGTGTTACTATGATGGCATCTATCATTGGCTTCCACCAACCTCACCATATACTTTTTGAAAAAAAATATTAATATGAATCTAACAAACTGATTAAAATTTATGAACTCATATGTTTGACAACAATAATGAAGGTACCATACCATGTACCTAGGAAAATTATGTCTTATATCACTCATCAATAGATACATTATATACATGTCTGGATAAAAGATTTTCTCCAGCTCAGACATCCTCAATCAAATCTCTGTTTGCACAAACTTCACTAGGATTTTATTATCTTCCTCCAAGTCTATTATGAACATCTTCCTTATATAAGTAGAACCAAAAAGACAAGACATAATATTTTCAGACATATGTACTGAAAATCCTATATTCTTCACATCAAAATGAAAGACTTCCTCATGAGGTCAGTTCAGAATCCGACCAATCTCCGTAGAGGATATTGAAACATATCAATCTTCAATCGGAGCTACCATAATATCCTTATCTTCTCCAAGACTAAACTAATCATATTTAAAGAAATAACTATGTAATACATTATATAGAAAATTTTTCAATTCTACATTAAACGTCTGTTCAACGTTTTAAAACACAAGTGATTACTTCAGAAACAGTTTTGATTGAAATAATCATTCTTAATATATGAGCTTTCCATGTAAAATTGTCCTTCCTTCGGAGCATTTTCTATTCGCAGTACTGGTCTCAGCCTCATATATTATCTTGGTCTTGACCAATTCTATCGAAAAATATCTAACGGTTCGAAAGAGGATTAGGGTTTCGAAGGTTCAGGTTCGAATAGAAAAATAGCAGTAAAGCACCGCAGGTTCAAAAGGGTTTTTGGTAGAAATGAAACGATTTAGAAATCGAAATGTTTCTAGTAGCTTTGTTAAACATGTCATCAATAATTATTACATAGATTAAAAAAATGAATAAAATTGATCGTGTGAAGAAAAGTGAAAAAGAGAAAAAAAAATTATTATTTTTGAAAAACAAATAACTAATTAATTTTTTATAGTATTAAAATAACGAAATAGCATAATAAAATAAAACATTTTTAAAGTTTAAATCAACCTAACTCCCCCTTAATAAAATCGAACCTATCATTGGGGAGTGGTTTGGTAAAAAACCAATAATTTAATTTCAATACTTATAAATTCTTAGAATATATCCATTTTAAGAACATGGTCTCATTGAAAATGATGTTTGATATCAATAGGCATAGTATTATAATGATTAAAAAGATTTTTGGAATTATTTATAGAACTAGTATTATGAAATAAATTTGGTGTACTATGAAAACATAGTCCAAAATCCATAAGACTGTTTTTCTTCAACAATACTTGTTCACAACATCTACCATCAGATACATATTCTACCTCGGCTGTTGACAGGGCAAGTGAGTGTTGTTTCATACTTGACCATGACACTAAAGATTTTCCTAAAAAGTGACAAGTACCAGACATTCTTTTCGTATATAATATAAAAATTCCAAAGTATGAATTTTAATATGAAAATAAAATAAAATCATATGTTTTAGGATAAAGAAAATATTGAAAAAAGTAACTTTTAACTATCTAATTTTTTTTAATAGTAGTTAAATGGAATTCTTTAGGATTTTATAGAAATCATACACAAAGTCATACTGAATACATTATATATGGCCTAATAGCAGTATGATATATTAGAAAACCAATCATACATCTATATAATTTGTTGTCAACTGATTTTCATGTTTCATCCAAATCAAGTTTTATATTATTACACATATGGGTTGTACATGTCTTATTGTTTTCAAGTCCAAATTTCATTAGTAAATATATAATGTATTGGATTTGATTTAAAACACTTTCAAAATCTTTTTGAAAAATTTTAACACCTAAAATGAAATTTAATTCTCCCATCATACTCATATAAAATTAATTTTGCATTATATTTGAAAATGCATGAGAAATAGATTTATAAATTGATCCAAAAATTTCATCATCAATACAAATTTGAACATAAAAAATGTTAGAATTTACAGTTTTCTTAAGTAGTGTTGAATTTGACATTCCAACAGTAAAATTATTTTTCAATAGAAAATAGCTTAATAATTCATAAAAAGCTATAGGTGCCCGTTTATGGACATAAAAATAATTAGTAAGTATAAAAACAAAATCTGGTTAATCATAATTTTCAAAACTATGATGTTTCTCAACATAAACATCCTCCATTAAATATCCATTTAAAAAGGCAGACTTATCATCCATCTGAAATAATTTAAAATTCATATGAGATTCATATGCTAAGAGAAATCTAATGCCTTCTAATCTATCTACAGGTGAAAATGTCTCATCATAATCTATACCTTCTTCTTGATTATATCCATCAGCTACTAGTCTTGCGTTATTTCTAGTTATTATTCCTTGATCATCTTGTTTATTTACAAAAACCTATTTGGTTCCAATAACTAGATAATTCGTTGGTCATTCAACTAATTTCCAAACATTATTTATCTTTAACTGGTTTAATTTTTCATGCATTGCTCTTAACCAACTTTCATCATCTAAATCTTCTTCTATAGAGTTGGATTCTAATTGGGATAGAAAGGCAGAAAACTCAACAAGGTTTCCTATGTTCGATATAGTATTTATTCCTGTTTCTAAGTATCCTATCACAGTTTCTAAAGTTAGATTCATTAAGATCCTTGATTGTCTAGGTAGTACACATATAGAGTATTCATTGTCATGTTCTTTTGGACTAGACTGAATTTCATATATATTTTTTTCAAAATCATCTTTCAGGTTCTCAAATATCCGGTTATCATTAAAATCAGACTAATCTATTAGATCTGTCCTTTTCTCAAAAGAATCCATTTTATCAAATTTCACATGAACTGATTCTTCAACAAATTTTGACTTTTTATTAAAAATTCTATAAGATTTGGAAGTAGCAGAATATCCTAATAAAATGCCTTAATCAGATTTTGGATCAAACATTCCATGATTTTCATTGGTGTTTAAGGTGTTAACCTTCCATCCAAAAACATTAAAGTAATTTATTATAGGTTTCTTGTTATTATAGATTTCATAGGTTGTCCTTTTTAAAATTTTCTAATTAAAACTCTATTCACTATATAGCAGGCTCTGCTTACAGCTTCTGCCCAAAAAATAGGCAAGAAGATTGTATTCATTTAGCATAGTCCTAGACATTTTATAAATAGTCCTATTTCATCTGTCAACAATTCCATTTTGTTATGGTATTCTTGGTGAAGAAAAGGTGTGTATAATACCCATATTTTAGAAAAATGAATTGAATTCTAGATTCTCAAATTCTCCACCATGATCACATCTTAATGAAATTATTTTAAAACCTTTTTAATTTTGAACAGCTTTTCAAAAACATTCAAATAAAGAAAAATAATCATTTTTTAATTATAAAAATAATATCCATGTAAATACAGAATATTCATCAACTAAAACATATACATATAGTTTAACATCCAAGCATTATACTCTTGAATGTCCAAAAAAATGCATATATATGAGTACTAGAGGTTTAGATGTAGCAATTTTTTTAAAAAATTTGAAGGATGATTTGTACTGTTTTCCAAGTTGACATGCATCACAAAATCTATCACTCTCAAACATGAGACTAGGTAAATCAGAAAATAGATTCTTCGTGGATAATTTCTGTAATTAATATATATTTCAATTTCTAAGTCTTCTATTCTAGATCAAGGATTCATTTATCATAGCAGTTAAGCAGTTCACTTGTTGTTTACACATGTAATTTAAATCTAGGGCATACACATTGTTAGTTCTAGTTGCTATAAATTTAAGAAGTTTATTTTTGAAAACAAAACTACAATTGTTTGAAAAATCAACAATATAACCATCATCACACAGTTGAGAGATACTTATCAGATTGTGTTTCAATCCTTGTACATAAAGTAATTTGTTGACTGAGATAACTTCTGGATCTCCAACTGTTCTGATACCAATCATTTTCCCTTTTGAATTTTCACCAAAAGTGAAAAGTCCACCATCTTGAGTGATTGTATAGAAATTCTATGTGATTCCACTAATTTTCTTTGTGTATCCATTATCCATATACTATATGGTTTTTTTCTACTATGATCTGGTTCCTACAAATGCATTTAGAAAAGTTTCTTTAGTACCAATATTCTATTGGGTCCAGTTGTGTTAGCCAGCAATGATCTGCGAATCATGACTTTCTTTGTTTTTCTAAAATCAAGAGAATCAAAAAATTTATTAGAAATAAAATCATTCGTAATACCACTTATTTGATGTTGTCTTAAGAAATAGTTTTTAGAAATATGTCTCATTGTTCCATAGTAATTACAATTTAATCGTTTTGAGATTGGAACAACATAATTCTTATACAGCTTAGGTTTTTAACATTTACTTCCAATTCCAAATAATTATTTCTTAATGACAGTGTTCCAAAGAATAACATTCAAGTAGTTTTCTTCTTTAGTAAAATTGAGGGCTGCACAGTTATACGTTTCTACTTTAGTTAGTAGTGTGATTATTTTAGTTTCATAATCTGAATAATCAATGTTAATTTAATTATACTTATCAGTTAAATCCTTTAATTACTTTAGTATTGTATCTCTTCCATCTGAAACGACCTTGTGAATGTTTTTTAATGACTTTTATTCTTAAAAAGAAAATCATACTTTTATTCAAGCATGTTGTAGTAGGCTTTTTGTTTTTAATTAGTGTAGCTTGCTTCAGAATTAGAGTCTACATTAGAATCACAAGAATAGTATGATTGTACCTCATCTTCTTCTTCCAAAAACCACAAGTTGGCTTTCGGATTTACTATTTCCTTCTATAAGTCTGATTCTGAAGGAATTCTGGAGACTTCATTCACACTCCATGTTGTTTTCATTGCTTTTTTATCTTTTTTCATAATCATTTATTTTGAAAAACTTATTTTTCTTTTCTTCTTTCAACTGGGGACAGTCAGGTTTGATATGACTCGTCTTCTTGCACTCATTACATTTTATTTCCTTTTCATCCTTTTTGAAGGTTTTTCGGAAGCCTTTCTTCTTTCATTAGAATTTGCTCAGCTTTCTAGCTAGCAGAGCTAGTTCAATTTCAAAAAATGATGAATCAAAGCTTTCTGATTTAACTTTTACATCTTTTTTCATCTGTTTTTTGCTTTTCCTGTGAGTTGAAACTTTCATGGAAATGTCTTCTCTATTGATCAGAACTGTATCCTCATTTTCATCATCTTGCATCTCGTCTTCAAACATCATAAGTGTTCCAATCAACTCACTCATGGTTAAGTCTTTCATAGGTGATGACTATCTGATTACAGTAGTGATTCCATTCTATTTAGTAGGAAGTACTCTCAGTAATTTTAAAGCATGGTCATCTTGTTTGATTGGGTATCCCAAAGCTATTATATTATTGATAATCACTGTCAATCTTACATTAATTTGAGTAATTATTTCACCTCTATACATTCTGAATGTATCAAATTTATGTTTACCAGTTGCATATATCATTTTCATGACATTGACAGTTCTTTCATAAGCAACAACAATATTTTTCCACATATCTTATGTTGTTAAGCATTGAGATACTCTGTTAAATTCACCATTTCCTAGACCACATATAATTGCATTCATTGCCTCCGATTTCTTATCATATTATGCTTCAGTAGCTACACTCCATGTACCAGGTTTTTCAAGTATTTCATAAGGAGTCAAAATCATAGAATATACTTTGTATCCATGATTTTTCAGATATATTATCATTCTTGATTTCCAACATCTATAATTTTTTCCATTGATGTATGGTTCTCTAAACATAGACATTCCTTCTGTTTTATCAGTCATCTTGCACTATGTATAATCCTTAATTACATTAATCTTGATTAGCCTTTATCAGAAATCACAACCTATGATACCAATTTTTGGATTTGGATATTCCAAAAATTCACAAGAGGGGTGAATTGTGTCTTTTACAGAATATTTACGAAATAGTGTTTTGTCCTTTGACTTTAATCAGATAGATTAATGTAGTGGAAATTTAAATAGCAGGGACACACAATGTATAGTGGTTCAGGGAACAGAAGGCCCCTAGAGCACTCCACCAACACACTACTCCACGAGAATGGTTATTTTCCCTATCTGGTTCTCTTGTCAATAGGCAGTTCCACTGATGAGTACACGCAGTTGACACCTTTACAATCTAAGGTAGAAAAAGTATTCTGGTTCAATCACAAAACCTACACAGCTTATTACGCGAATCCGATCACTCGTGAATAGAAAAGAAATGTATTTGAAAGTTGAAAATAATTTCCCATTGTTCTTCACAATTGAATCATAATGAAATAGATAGTATATGGTTCGTCGCCTTCTGAAATAATGATCTCCCAAGAGGAATCGTTCTGAGTTGATCTGGTTGTAGTAGATATAAAAATAATTCATAACATCAGCAGTAGTAGATTAAAAATAGATCTTAGGTGGAGAATGAGTGAATTTTTTTCGCGATTCTTCTTTAATAAATAGCACTCTTTCACACTTTCAAATCAGCAGATCTGTGTTTTGATAGTCTCTATTTTTCTTCTTTTTATAAAATGTTCGATGATGTTGTTTGAGGAAAAAAACACATATATATTCTCTGTGTAAATATGACATCTATATAATAACGATGATCACTTCTCCTCCAATGTAAGATCATCAAAAGTCACCTTCTGACTCACAATAATAAAAATTCATTATAACAGTGTAGTAATAACTTCAATAAATATATGGCATAAAAAGATCCATTTAAATCGGTCATTTTAAATCATAGATAAAACAAATTTGACTCAGTAAAAAGCACACCTTAAAATCAACTTTTAATCTAGCTTGAAATCAGCCTAATAATTGGCTTCTAGACCATTTCATAATAACATCATCTTAAATACTCTGATTCCAAACGTAAGGTTAAACTATATAGCATACATCATTAAAACGTAATGTTGAACACAAACATAGGGTTGATGTCGCATCCTTCTAATGTAAGGTTGATTACAAAATGTAGGGTGGATGAACCATACTTTTATTTTTAACAATAACATTTATGATAAATGATCCATACTTTTAAAAGCTTCAAATCGTTAGGTACATGATCCATACATTTGATGAAACGTAAGCTTGATTACAAAAGTAAGGTTGCTAAACCATAATTTTCAATATCTCTAACATAGGGTTCCTTCCTAATGTATGGTTCCTCTTCCATACTTTTCCAATAACATATGGTTGATTGACCATAAATTTTTGATTACTCAAAAATTATACACCGCATTTCATCCTTATTCTACATTTCTCTACGTAGGGTATGAACAGTGATTCCAGAACACACTTAAGCAATTCCCGAACATGTAACACATGAATAGTGTTTCCAGAACACGCTAATGCGAATTAAACCTCATTGTTCAAGAACTTACATATTTTATCAAGAAATACAAATTTAATGAATAATAAATTCCTGAAATATACTTAAAATTAAATATTTAAAAAACAATTAAGGGTATTTGTTAGCATTAAAATAATCATAGTGATAGAGTTTTGTTCTCAATAATTATGTCCAATTTTTTAAAAAAATATTATGTATCATTAAAAAACAACCCTTCCTCAATAGACCTCACCATATATGTACTTAGGTATATTTAATATCTTGTGCTAACCATTTTTCTGTTAGAGATAGATTGAATGAACTATCATTCTATCGCATGATCTGCTAATACATCAAGAATGAAAAATTACACTTCATTTCATTAAATATGAGATGAAGTGGAAATTTTTCATGTAATGACCAATAATGATATTATACTAAAATCATGTAAGTATTTATCCTTATGAAAAAATTCATCAACATTAGGGAAATGATCTTGAAAACCAAAACTTCTTTCCTAGTACCCTCATATCCGATGAATTAGCTGGTACCAATGATCATCAAAAATTTATGGATTTATGATTATTGTCTTTTTCATAGCCATGTTCTATACCACACTTCATCAGAATATTAAAGTTAGATTTCACTTCCATATCCATATTTTCACCTATATTCTCTGATGTGGAAACCTAGTGCTGAGTTACATTGGGTGACCATTATGTTTCTAACATTCCTTTTTAAAATTATTTATTAGTATTCCTTTTTACGATGTGGGTTTCGATGAAACAAACTTCTAAGTATTAAATGATTTATAACCCTGACGAATTTCGAGGGAGAAATTAATTTTATGGGGCTTAGAATGTAACACCCTGAGATTTTATGAGAAATATTATTTTTAATTTCATTGATGTCTTGTGTTGTACTCTACAATAAGATTATCTTGCACTATAATCAAAACCATTTTAGCTTGTAGGATACACAAACACTATTCTTGGCTTTTTTGTACATAAGTGAGACCATCCTCAATAGCGTATGTTGTACGCAATACCGAGTTTCCCTATACAATGATATATTGTTATAATATCTATTATGAACTAGCCGTTATGAATAGTATTAACCGAATTTGAAATTTTTTGATATTATAATTAATCTTCCACATTTTCTAGAATGAATTATGAGAACAAAATCAATTTTTCTGATAAAAGAGCTATTTTTCAAAAAATGTAGTTCCGCTGCCATTTGATGGAGCACCAATTTTATATCTAGTTTTTTACATGTTTATAAGTTCAATTTGAATAATTGAATTTCTTCCTTCGAATAAGGATATTAAAATTTACTATTGATAGATTGCGGATATTTTTCTAATAACTTTCATATTTCGATGAATAGTAAGTTAGATGCTAAATTTTAATTAAAAGAAAATTTTTTCATCAAGATAATTTATGTAGTTAAATTATAATATTGAATTATTTTAAAGTATAAATAGAATATGCTTCTTACATTTTATATTATTTGTGTCATTATCATTAATTTTACATTGAATTCATAGGTAAAAACCTTACAATCTTTTGCAATGTTTTAAATTTTAAAACTCATTTTCTCAACAGTGGGATTAATTTTAAATAAAATACCACATCTTCTATGTTCTGAATTTGGTGAAATGGTTTCCCTATTTGTAATAATTAGGTAAAAATTATATTAATAGGATACTTTTTATTTTTAAGCATTATGAACAGTAACCGTGGAAAATTTTATTTACAACAGATAAAGGTAAATCAAGTAATTAAGGTTAAAAATAATTTTATTAAATTACCATAACACTTGTATTAATATAATTAGATGATTATATTTTGTCATAAATTATAATTGGGTTGAAATCGTATCTTTTGGATCCCACTTGGATGTGATGAAGACCTTTAAGTTTTTTTATTTAAAGAATGTGAAATATGTCTCACTCAAACATTAATAATTAAAGTATTTTTAATATAAGGTTGTATAGAATATAAATTTGATTATAAATAATAATTTGAAAGATAAAATGTTTCTATTCATCATGGTTATTTATTTTTGATTTTTATGAAATATATAGTTACCTTAATATCTTATACATTAATGATGCATAAATTATTTATTTAGTGAAAAATCAATAATATAGTTTTTATTAAAATTCTAATACCCATCAAAAGGACCCCAAAATTGACCAAAACTTATTGGTCAAGTATATAAATACCCTAATCATCCAAATTTATACTTTTGGGAAATTTTGAGCCTTATAAAATATATTATGACATTTATATTATTTTATTTCAAAAGAAGTCAAAGTTGTCACCTTCATACTTTAATAATGATTACTATTTAAAGGTTGGTTGTTTTAGAATATAAATTTGACTGATAGTATTATTATGAAAGCTATTATATTTATCTTCATCATAGTATTTTATTTTTATTTTTAATGAATCATATAAGTATACTAAATAATTATAAAAAAATATTGTAGTAATTATTTGTTAAAGAGAAATATCAAATAAATGGGTTTAAAATTATTAAAATAAATATTATATTAAATAATTAAGGTGCTCCACAAATTTTATAAAAAAACAGACTTGTCATAAATCTATTAATTTTTTTTGAACATAAATTATATTTGGATTTTATTTAAATTCAAATAAATGAATAGTTTCAAAATTGACACTATAGATATTTTATAAAAATAACATATTATTAAATTGTATAGAAATCACAAAAAATATTTAAACGTTATAAAATTAAATTTAAGTGGTCTAAAATATCATAAAATATATAATTATGGGCAATTAACAGCACATAAGTATGTATTTTAACCAATTTAAAAGTTTGAATATTATCACCACAAATAAGATTAAATAGATTAAATAAGGATAAATTAAATTGATAAGGTTTAAAATAATTTTCCAACATGTCTAAATTTTATTGGATGATGATATTACAACCCTATATCATCTCATATTATAATTTGAGTCATTTTGGAGGTTTTTTGGTGGGGTTTGAGTTTATTATAAACTAATAATTCAGAGGCTTCCAAAAGTGCCCCTCTCCTCCCTTATAAAAGGGCACCTCCTCCCTCTTCTCTTCACTCCATTTTAAGCCTTCAAGCTCTAAAAAACCCTACCAGTTCTGATTATCAACCACAATAGTTATATTATAGAGGTTCTCGTATTCTTAAAAGGCCAATTCTAGTGCCCTAAGAGAACGTTTAAATGAGGAACATCAAGGAAGAGGTAGTCTCTTCTACCGATTTTTCATGTTTCTTTATTATTTTAATTACTCTTATTCAGTTGTTTCATTATAAAGTAATAAAATAATTATCAATAATATAATGTTATTTTATTATAAATATGAAAAAACCTTATTTCTCCTTTTATCCATCCTACGAAAAATGAAATCAACGCGCATGCGTACATACGACTTATCGTCTCCACGTCGTGGTGTAATCTATTTTTTCCACCACCACCTTACTAGGATGGGTATAATGGTGGAAATAATAATTATATATGATTATTATAACATCATACAGATTTTGAAATATTATATTATCCAACTCAATTCCATTCAATAATTATGGGAACGATATCATCGCTCGTGCGTACGCACGGATTACCGTCTCCACGAAGCGATGAGATTCATTCTCTAGGTTATCCATTTTAGAATGATTATAAATTATATATAAAAAATAATCATGAAATATTTGACATGATATTGATACTAGATTTAGGTATATTTCATTTACTTACTTCAATTCAATTTAATAAGAAAACAAAAACATCGTTAGTGTACGTACGACCTACCGTCTCTATGAACAATGTCTTTAATTCCATTTATCGTTCTATTATATATATATATATTATATTCTGAATATATATTATATATAAATCATGTTTTAAATTATGGAAGTAATTAATCATGATCTAAGTAATCATATGAATAATTACAAGTCAAAACACGTACGATAAATGAAACGATTTTACCCAAAACGCTGATTTAAAATTGAATTGATAAATAAACGGGTAATATAATGTAATAAGTGAATCATATATGATATCATAAATAATATTATGGTTCTATTAAAAGTAAATAATATGTTTAAATCCACTATACAAGAGTATCAGACACATACGGACGAAATTGGACAAAAGGTAAGGGATAATTCTTCCAATCTCGTTCTTATCAGGGATTGTTTATTCGTAAGTATTTACAGGGTTTATGTTTATCATCCATGTCCATTTTTTCTAAAAATATTTTCAAAAAATTATTATTATTCTTCCATATATGTTTGAAGTCATTTTTACTTTTCTTGACTTTTACCACATGGAATAGAAGGAATATTTCTTTTGTTTACCATATGAAGTACTTTTTGACTTTTCCGACAAAAGTATGAGGGGAATGTTTTTTCTAACTTATATGGCATGAACAGATTTTTATGGTTTCATAACTCTTTATTTCCATGAATCATCCTCTACACTATTTCCAGATTATTTTCAACAAAATCATTTTTTAATTTGCATGGCAGTTTTAGAAAAGAAAAGTTTTCGAATAAGAAAGGATATTTTCCTCAAAATTCATTTCAAGTGTTTTATCAAAACTATTTTCTATCTAAGATGACATTAATTAAAATGTTTATTTTTCAAGAATAATGTGTCTATTATTTTCTTGGTTTCATTTTTCTTATTAAGAAATGATATCTATTTATTCAATATGGATTATCTTATGATGTGTTGATGATTATGAAACCCATTTTATTCATTGGGTTTTGATTAATAATTTATGTTTATTTTGTGGCACACAAAATAATTATTTCATTATGAGATGTGTGGGACCTATATCTCCCTCCAATGCATTGGTTGACGATTTATATCTCACGAGGTAAAATTAGATGGAATGAAAAATAAATTTGGTTCAATAATACAGTGTTGGCACAAAATGTAAACCTGATTCAGTAATTGACATTTTCTACTATGACGGTCTTGGCAGTAATGCCTTGACTACTATGGAAATCATATCATGTGCTAAATGGTTTTCCACAATTACATGTTTTATTTCCATGCTATTTTATCATGATTAATGTTCCTTTGTGATGAATTCCTTATGTACTTCCATGATTTATGCCATTACTCATTTTTATGTTCATGTTTTTACGTTCAAATTTTTATGGACTGTTTTATGCTCTCTATGTTTACCCGTATTGGGCATTTGAGAACACCCTTTTTATGTTTTATTTTCCCCAGGATATAAGGAATGTTTTTCGGTAAGAAAACCAAAGGGGAAGATATTTATGAGAGATACTGAAGATCTTTCTCCCTGATTAGAAGATTATTTTCTGAGTTTCCAAAGACACTAAACTAATACAGTCTTTGGGCATAAATTTTTTTCATGTATTAACTATTCCGCAAAAAAATAAAAAAATTACGTACTGAGATTTTATGAGATATATTATTTTTTAATTTCTCTGATATCTTCTATTATACGATAAACAAAGATATTATTTCTCTATATGAAATACCGTATTAGCTTGATGTATATACAACTATATAATTGGATTGTGTTACACGCAAGAGAGACCTTCCTTGATGTAAGAACTCGGTTCTTATTCTTGAGGTACGTGTTTTTTATTTTCTCTTTTCCTTATGTGTTTTTGAGAAAATAAGGAAAATGGGGGAAAATTACAAATTTTTTGACTAAACGCCCTGTACTTTTCCACATGTTGTGTACTTTGGCCATGTGGTATGAGTACACAGGGTGGGTAGCCATGTCGACGAGGAAGGGTGTTAAAACCGACTACACGCCGTGTAGTTTGTATTTACATGCCGTGTACTCAGTAGGCAGGAAAATAGTAAGGCGGTGGAAGAGGCCGCCAGATGAGTGCTAGTACACGCCGTGTGATCGAGGATACATGTCATGTACTCATGTCGATGGATGAACAGTGTGGTGGTGGTAAAGGTAGCCGATAGGGGAACAGTTAAATGAGAAAAGCACACACCGTTTATTCAATAGTACACACAGTGTAGTTTGTTTTTTTCACTTAAAAGGGGATGTAGCCTCCCCTGTTCGCAGGGAAGTCTTAGAACTGGAGGAGGGATTGGGAGAGATAGCTGGAAATTTGGAGACAGCCTGATCAAGCACCGAAAATATGATTCTTCCTCCTTCAATCTCATTGGAACCGTACAAGTAAGCATTTCCTTCTCCTTAAACCATTCTTACCAATTCTTTCATGAGGGGATTTTATTTACATTTGAACGGGATTTCTTTCACCTCAGATCTACGTCGTTCATGGACGATTCAAGGATCGTTGTTCACATATATGGATCAGGGGTGATCGAGGTAGGTGTCTTGGTGTTTATATTCCAATTGTTGTGCATTTTTGTGAACCATTGTGCTATAAAACCATGTTAGGGTGTCATGTGGATGAGCCCTTGGACATTTTAAATACCTAAAAATGTATAGGTAATAAATGTGATGATAAAATATTGTTTGTGATCGCTACTTGGATCCAGGACCACCACGTGGTTGCATTCCTCTGTTTACCCGTTTGGCCAGGATAGCCGAGGTTATTCCATGTTTATATTGTTAATTACTTTTGACTTGAGAGGAATTGTATATAAATTCCTTGTTTATGCTTTGGGCTCGGACCGATTACATTAGCCAGAGGGCAGTGTTATTTTAAGCCTGAGGGAAATGTTTCTATAGCTTGAGGGCATGGTTCTATTATCCTGAGGGAAAGATTTTGATTACCTGAGGGTTTCGTTTCTGTTTGTCCTGATGGAATGATTCTATTTCTCCTGAGGGAAGGCCTGATGTAAATATTCGATAGCCTAAGGGAAACCCTGAGGGTACGGTTTTACTATATCACCCTGAGGGAAAGATTCTGATTGGCCTGAGGGCTTGGTTCAAATGAGAACATAATGTTATTAAATTAAACGGTTAAAACAAAAATTGAAAAGAAACTGGTAGTGATAGTTACTTTTGAGTACTTATTGGTTTACTGCATTTAATTTTGCACATTGTAGTTGAATATTTTAACACAGTTGGGCACGTGACTTTTTTGGGTGTCTACTGGCATTTATTTATCACACCCTGTTTGGGGCCATATCTTCGGCCCCAAATAGATTTCATTTCTGCAGGTATGTATAAGGGAATGGGTCCCTATATAGGTACATGATTGTTGGTGAGTAGTAGCGGAACATGGGACTGAGCTTAGGCTCATGATGCTGCCGTCTATTCTATTTTGTTCTGTTGTACCTACACTTTCTATAGTGTTGTATTTTACTACGGTGTAACATGTTCTGGCTATTTTCTTCGAACTAGAGACATGTTGCATCATTATCTATATAACTTTTGGTTATCTTTTACATCAATTTCTCATTTTAAATGTGTATGATTTATTACTACCACTATTGTTGTGTGCTATTTATCTTTTATGATGTGCTACGCTTTGAAAAATGAGGGCATAGTTTACCCACTAGTTGACCTAGGCCCTCACTGCTAGCCGAGAGCCTCTGGCATTTGGGGAAATGTCCTTGAGGTCATGTGACCAACCGTGTCCGGGGCACCCATTGGGTAGCTTTCAGAACCAGGATGTTACAAAGTGGTATCAAAGGGCTTTATTTCCTTTGAATTACTATTTGGAGCTTTAGTTAGGGATAGGACGGAAATGGTAGTTGGTAAAAAGTTGTTCCTAGGAGTATCTAACCCCTGTATAGGGAAAAGCCAATTTATCTTGTGTTTCAATTTTATTGATTTTGTAATTTACAGTTGATCTGATTTTCACCGTTGGGTGACGCACTTGTGATTGTGCTTTTTATATGTTATCCATGAGTTCTATTTATTTGAAACCTGATGATATGAGTGTATTCCATCTCATTAATCATATAGGAACATTATATAAATCACTTTCAATGCATAGTTCCATGCCATGTAGATGCATTAGAAATTGCATGTTGTTGTGATAGTTTTTGTGCTAGAAAAGCATGTTGTTGTGATAACTGCATTGATAAGTGATAGGGTATTTCTGTGTGATCAAGATGGTAGGATAAACGCCAAACATTGGTTTTTGGTGAGTATGGGCCCTCAATAATAGTAATTTGGTGGATCATTGACTTGTTTAACTATGTATGACATGTATATGATTCCAAACATTGATTCTCGGGGAGTATGTGCCCTCACAGATTGGAATTTGGCACTTAGATGTTGTTTTTAGTATTTTCAGGGTTCCAGAGTAGTAATTGTGATTAATGTCCGGAAAACCCAGGATACACGCCATTTTGATCCCTAGACACATGTCATGTGCTCTTCTATTTTAAAAGAATGAAAACTTTTTGAGTACACACTATATTCCCTCACTACACACCGTGTAGTCTCTTCCCGTGTAATAGACTGTCTGGGTAGGGACACGGGGTAGGGAAAGGTTTGGGAAAAACACACCGAGTACCAGATGTACATGATGTGTAGTGTTGACTCGTAGTTTGCCCGTGTAACTAACAACATTGATGGAGGAGACCTTGATACATACACATCGTGTCCACCTCGGAACATGCTATGTAGTCTGACCAGGGGACCCGGCCGTGTAGCTAACAAACATGGGTCGGTGTTACCTCTTCTTGCACATGAAGTGTACCAAAGTGACACGCCGTGTAGTCCTTACCGGTGGGAGACCGTGTGGAATTAGCTGTGTGGCTTGGAAAATGGGGTGGTGTACATGCCGTGTGCAGGTTTAACACACCGTGTAGTGTCAGCTGAGTAGTCGGCTGTGTCACGAACGACCTGGTAGTTTAAAATTAAACCATACACGTCGTGTATATACCATACACTCCTTGTATTCTTGTTCAAGTGAGTCGTGTGGCTTATCCGGGTAGAAGGACTCGGGTAGGGAAGAAAAATTTTAGTACATGTTGTATATTTATAAGGCAGGTTGTGTGTCTTGGGTGTTACATTGCCAATTTAAGCTGGGGTACATGCCCATGTGAATGTCTTGCGAGAACATGCTGTGTAGTTTTATAAACACCATGTAGTTGTGTTTTGTAAATTTTGAAAACATTCCTTCACTATCTACTTGATTTCAGTCTTTGTTAATATTTATCTACAGTGTGGGTTTGAACATGTAGAGTCATGCCGCCGATATGTCCACACGTTGTTCTCTAGGAGAGAGACAACTATTTTACTCCATATATTTTAGGCCATGGGATACCAGTGGATCCTCCAGTAGTGCCCGATACGGTTCCAACCATTATGCCGGACACAGGCGCAGAGGCGCAGTTCCGTGAAGGCTTTATGAGGTTCATGCAGACTTTCAGGGAGCACCTCCGGCTGCCACATCTAGGGTTTTGCTGACATGTATCATCCAGTAGCAACATCCGCCTACATTTTCAGGGGATGTCAGACCATAGGCTGCAGAGTCATGGATGTATTCATTGCAGACTATTTCTAAGCATCTTGAGATGCCTCCAAGGTGGAGGGTCAAGCTCATGACTTATATGCTAGGTGATTCTGCCAAGAGGTGGTGGGATGTTACCACCCAGTCAGAGCATCATATAGACATGGCGTGTGAAGATTTTCAGACAGCTTTCTATAACTTATTCTTCCAAGAGACGCTTAGCTTAGATAGAACTCGAGAGTTCATGAATCTGCAGCAGAGTGCTATGTCGGCGATGGATTATTCTTCATGTTTCACCGAGCTTCGGCATTTTTCACACATTTTGGTGGGTGATGAGACATTGAGGACTAGATTCATTGAGGATGGTCTTCGATATGACATCCACGAACTGGTGAATGTTTTCAGGTTGCCTACTATACATGCTATGGTGATCCAGGAACTGATCATCAATCTGAATCTGTGGGAAGATAGTGTTGTGGTCCAGGGCGGTTCGATAGCAGTTTCTAGTACTATTTCTACTTGCAAAAGGAAGATACAGATGGAGTTCTTTCACGGTGGTCGTACCAGCCAAAGAAAGACATCAGGTGGCCCGGTTATTTGCTACCAGTGTGGTAAGGACGGGCACAAGAGACCACAGTGTCCATGTGACCCAGTGGAATGCCGAGCTTGTGGCAAGATGGGGAATCTGCAGCGCTTTTACCGGGCGTTTCTACCAGTGGCTAGTGAGAGGGGTTTTGTATAGACTCCACATGCGGGAGCAGGACCAGCAAATTCTTACAAGTCGGGAAACTAGAATACGTAAGGGAATGAAGGCATGGATGGTGGTCATGGACATGGTATCCAGACACTAGGATCTGAGAGGCTGCAGGGCAGGATAGCTCAGGGTAGCCAGGCTGTGTCGCAGGGCTGCAACACTGAGCATGCATATGCAGTGTAACAGACTGAGCAGGAGTAGGATCCCGGACACTCTACTTCCAGAGGTAATATTCTAGTTGCTTCTGTCTTATCTTCAGTACTTTTCTATACGGGTGGTACACATAGATTTGTATCAGTTCCTATTGTGGAGAGCCTTGGGCTCTGTGTTTCTTCTTGTTCTGATGTTATGATGCTAGACAGTACGTTGGGGACTAGAACGGAAGGTGTGCGTCAGTGCAGGGAGTACCCCCTTGAGGTTGGTGGGTGTCGCTTCCTTTGGGACCTCTATGTCATGGAGATGATAGGTTATGTTGTCATTCTATGGATGGAATGGTTAGTTCCCTTTTGAGCCTTTATAGTCTACTATCATCACATGGTGCGTTTCGCGTCACTAGGGGGCATAGAGTTTCTATACAAGGGAGAATGGGATGTTGAGGAAAGTCGAGATGGACCAGAGCTTCATGGGCGACGTGGAGTCACAACCAAGATAGAGAGTTTATATCTGGATGATCAGGGGACTTTTTAGAAGGACTTCCCTCCAGTGGTTGATCATTTCATGGATGTCTTTCTGGACGAATTTTCAGGTTTACCTCCAGAGCGTGAGGTGGAATTCTCTATTGATCTTGTGCCAGGAACGGCACCGGTATCCATTCCTCCTTATAGGATGGCTATACCTAATTTACAGGAGCTCAAGAGAATGTTAGAGGAGTAACAGTCAAAGAGGTTTATCCGACCCAGTACATCTCCTTAGGGTTCTCTGGTCCTTTTTGCGTAGAAGGCATACAGTACACTCAGACTCTCTGTGGATTATCAGAAGCTGAAACACTTGAAGGTCAAGAACCGATATTCCTTACCAATGATTGATGATCTTTTTTATCAACTTTGAGGTTCACAAGTGTTCTCGAAGATATACTTGAGATCCTGATATCATAAGTTGCGTGTATGACCATCTGATATATCCCTCACATCCTTCAAGTGAAGGTATGGTCTATATGTGTACATGGTTATGTCGTTTGGACTCACGAACGCACCAGCAGTTTTCATGGATGTGATGAATCATTTATTCCATACTAATCTGGATTCTTTTGTGGTAGTATTCATGGACGATATCTGGGTGTACTCTCACACTCGACACGACCATGCCACCCATCTTGAGATCATATTGAGTACACTGAAAGAGCATCTTATCTATGCAAATCTCTCAAAGTGAAACTTTTGGACGGACCAGATTCACTTCTTGGGTCATATCATCTCAGAGGCAGGAGTTGCAGTAGACACAGAGAAGGTGAGAGAAATAGTTTCTTGGATGAAGATTAAGAACATATTTGAGATACAGAGTTTCTTGGGGCTGGCTGCATACTACAAATGGTTGATATAGGACTTCTCCCACTTAGCAGTGCCATTGATGGGTTTGACTAAGAAGGGTGTGATGTTCGTTAGGTTAGAAGCTTGCGAGACAGCCTTCCTGGAGATGAAGGGAAATTTGACATCAGCACCAATCCGGATACTTCCAGAGTAGGGGAAGAGCTATACAGTTTAATATAATGCATCTGGTATTGGGCTGGGAGCTCTGTTGATGCAGGGCGATCAAGCTATTGCGTACGGGTCTCGACAGTTGAGGCCACATGAGAGGAATTACCCGATGCATGATCTCGAGTTGGCTGCAGTTGTTCAGGTGTTACGCAGTTGGAGACATTATCTCTTGGGATAGCATTTTATGGTTTTCACAGACCACAAAAGTTTCATTTATATCTATACTCAGCGTGACTTGAATCTAAGGCAGTGAAGGTGGGTCGAATACCTTCAGTCCTTCGATTTAGATCTTTCTTATACACCTGGTAAGGTTAATTCATTTTCTGATGCACTGATCAGGAAGACTCAGATACAGGCAGTTCATGAGGCTAGTGGTGAATGGAAGCTTATGGCTTTGTTCTCTGAGATTCATATGGAGGTGAACGACAGTCAGGGGAAAACCTATCTTTCATCTTTAGTTGTGACTTCTACCTTCCTAGATAGAGTGAGGATGAGACAAATATCTGATTCAGAAGGCTTAGTTCTATGGGAGTCGATGGAAAGAGAGGACCCTCCTCCTGGTTGGATGATAGGCAATGATGAGTTACTGTGTTTCCATGGTTGATTGTGGGTTCTAGGAGATATTCGCGAGGAGCTGATGCGGGAGTTTCATGCTTCAACATGGGCAGTTCGTCCCGGAGATACCAAAATGTACTGTGACTTGAGACATCAGTATTGGTGTCTTGGTTTGAAGAGGGAGATATATGGATTTGTTACGAGATGTTCCACTTGTCAGCAGGTGAAGGTAAAGCCTTAGAGGCCAATCAGACTATTACAGTAGTTACATATTCCAGAGTGAAAATGGGATAATGTCGCGATGGGCATTGTGACTGGGTTGCCGAGGTATCCTAGAGGCAATGATGTCGTGTGTGTAATTTTGGACAGACTCACAGAGGTATAACACTTTTTTCTAATCAAGGAGACCTTTGGAGTTTAAGATCTCGATAAATTGTATATCTGAGAGATCATACATCTTCATGGGGTCCCTCGTTCTATCATTTCAGATAGGGATGCCTGTTTTACCTCTCGTTTCTGGAAGAGTTTTCAGAGGTAACTGGGTAAACGTGTGCTTCTGAGCACAGCTTACCACCCTCAGACCGAAGTTCAGCCAGAGAGTACGATACAAGTGCTAGAAGATATGATGCGTGCATGCGTCCTAGTCTTTCAGGGCTCTAGGTAGAAGCAGATGCACCTAGTACATTTTTCCTATAATAATAGTTTTCAAGAAACTATTGAGATGGAACCTTACAAGGATTTATATAGTAGGCCATGCCTATCACCTTTGTGCTGGATGGAGGCAAGTGAGTCAGTTTTACTAGGACCACAACTCGTACAGGAGACATCTTAGCAGGTCCAATTGATTCAAGAGTGGATGGCTACCGCACAGTCTCGTCATAAATCTTATGCTGATTGCCGCAGACGACCCATGGAGTTATGGGTTGGGGATTAGGTTTTATTTCATGTTTCCCAGAGGTTGGGACACAAGAGGATCAAGATACAAGGTAAACATTTACCGAGGTATGCGGGGCCATATAAAATTCTAGAGAGAGTCCGGCTGGTTGCCTATTGGTTGCAATTTCCACAAAGGTACTGAACCACGCATGAAGTCTTCCATGTATCTCAGTTGTGCCTCTATCATTCGGACCCATCTCATGTTTTTCAGCCTGAGGAGGTTGAGCTTGAGTTAAATGCGTCCTTTGAGGAGCATCTGATTCATATTGTGGATAGGATCATGAAAGTTCTCCAAGGCCGGTCAGTTCCTCTCATATGTGTGCAAGGGCTGCATGACCAAGTGCAGGATGAATCCTGGGAGCGGGAGACCGACGTACATGCTCAGTGGCCAGAGTTGTTTGGTTCTTTATATTCACCACCCTTTGAAGGGAAATTCAGGGATGAATTTATTTAAGGGGGAATGTTTTTATGAACCCGATTATTATTATTGAGGTATGAGTTTCTTCTTTTCTATTTTCCTTATCTGTTTTTGAGAAAATAAGGAAAATGGGGAAAAATCAAAAATTTATTTACTACATGCCATGTACTTTTCCACATTCCATGTAATTTGGCTGTGTGGGATGAGTACATTGGGTGTGTAGCCATGTCGATGAGGAAGGGTGTAAAAACTGACTACATGTCGTGTAGTGTGTATTTACATGCCCAATAGTCAGTTGGAAGGAAAATAGAAAGGCGGTGTAATTAGCCGCCAGCTAAGCACCAGTACACGCCATGTGATCAGGAATACACACCGTGTACTCATGTCGACGGATGAACAATGTAGCGGTGGGAAATGTAGCTTCCAGAGGAACCGTTAAATGAGAAAAGTACAAGCAGTGTAGTCAATAGTACATGTTGTGTAGTTTGATTGTTTCGCTTAAAATGAGTAGTAGCCACCACTGTTCACAGGGAAGGCATAGAACTGGAGGAGGGGATGGAAGAGATGACCAGAACATTGGAGACCTCCCAATCGAGCACCGGGAGTCCGATTCCGCCTCTGTTGATCTCGTTGGAACCGTACGAGTAAGCCTTTCCTTCTTAATCCATTCATACCAATTATTTCACAAGTGGAAGTAATTTACATTTGAATGGGATTTATTTCACCTCATATCTACATCATTCATGGACGATTCAAGTATCATAGTTCGTGTATATGGATCAGGGGTGATCGAGGAAGGTGGCTTGGTGTATAAATTCCAACTATTGTGCGTTTATGTGTACCATTATGCTATGAACCCAAGTTGGGGTGTCGTGTGGCTGAGGCGTTGACCATTTTAAATACCTATAATTGTATAGGTAATTAAATGTGATTATAATATTATGTTTGGGATCAATACTTGGATCCAGGACCACCCCGAGGGTGCGTTCCTCTGTTTTGCCATTTGGTGAGGATAGCCGAGGGTATGCCATGTTTATGTTGTGAATTACTTTTCCTTTGATAGGAATTGTATATAAATTTCATGTTTATTATTTGGGCTCGTCCCGATTACATGAGCCTGAGGGTAGTATTATTTTTAACCTGAGGGAATAGTTTGAATAGCCTGAGGGCGTGGTTCTATTAGCCTAAGGGAAAGATTCTGATTAACTGAGGGTTTTATTTTAGGTTATCCTGAGGGAATGATTATATTTCTCCTAAGGGCAAGGCCTGAGGGAAATATTCGATAGCATGAGGCCAAGACTGAGGGTGCAGTTTTCCTATATTATCCTGAGGGAAATATTCTGATTGGCCTGAGGGCTTGGTTCTGATGAGAACAGAATGTTATTAAATTAAATGGGTAAAGAGAAAATTTCAAAGAAACTACTAGTTATAGTTACTTTTGAGTACTTAAAGGTTTACTACATTTACTTTATCACACTGTAGTTGCAAATTTTCACACAGTTAGGAACGGGCCTTTGGTGGGTGCCTACTGGAATTTATTTCTCACACCCTGTTTGGGGTCATGTCTTCGGCCCCAAACAGATTACATTTTTGAAGGTATTGATAAAGGAAAGGGACCCTATACAGGCACTTGATTGTTGCTGAGGAGTAGGGGAGCATGGGACCGAGCTTAGGCTCGCGATGCTACCGACTGTTCTATTTTGTTCTGTTGTACCTGCACTTTCTGTAGTATTGTATTGTATTGTGGTGTAACATGTTTTGCCTATTTTCTTATAACTAGAGATATCTTTCATCATTATCTATATAACTATTGGTTATCTTTTACTGCAGTTGTTCATTTTAAATGTGTATCCTTTATTACTTCCGCTGTTGTTGTATGTTATTTATCTTTTCCACTGTGCTACACTTTGACAAATGAGGGCATAGTTTCCCCACTATTAGAACTGGGCCCTCACTACTTGTTGGCTGCCTTTGGCGTTTGGGGAAATGCGCTTGATGTCATGTAACCAACCGGGTCTGGGGCACCCGTTGAGTAGCTTTCGGAACCGAGATGTTACACTTGATATCTTGTGTGGTACACAATACCGAGTTCCACTAAATAATGATATATTATAATATTATTATGAACTAGCCGTTATGAATAGTATTAATTTTTTTTCTGAAGTTTATAACATTAAAATTCATCTTACACATTTTCTAGAATGAGGTATGAGAACAAAATAAAATTTTTAGTTAAAATATTTATTTTTAAAAAATGCAGTTTAGTCGCCTTTTGATGGGACACCCATTTTAAATATAATTTTGACAATTTTATAAGATAAATTTTACAAAATAATCATTTTCTTGTGAATCGAGATATAAAAATTTATGTTGGATAAAATTTTGATATTTTTCTGATAACGTTCATATTTTGAAGAATCGTAAAAATACACTAAATTTTAATTAAAAAAAAAAAATTTCATCGAGATAACTTATGTGGATAAATTATAATATTGAATGGTTTTAAAGTATAAATAAAATATATTTCAACCATTTAATATAATTTATAGCATTATCATTAATTTTACACTGAATTCATAAGTAAAAACAAATCAATCTTCTGCAATGTTTAAAAAACCAGTTTTTTTCGAGAGAAGGATTAATTTTAAATTAATTACTGCAACTTTGGTGTTTTGAATTTGGATAAATGGATTCTATATTATTATTAAATGGTTTTAAATTATTTTAATAGGTTACTTTTATTTTTTTTCTTATGAATGGTAACTACGGTAATTTTTATTTACTATAGTTAAAGGTAAATCAGGTAATTAAAAGTAAAAATAAGGTTATAAAATTACCCAAAAACATACCAAAATTATATTGGATAATAAAAATAGACCCATATTACCTAAGGATAATAATAGATTAATTTAATGGACTTTTGACCTCGAAAATGTTGTAATTATTATTAAAACCAATTAGATTGACAACCTGTCACTCTCTTATATCTTATATGTGTAATAATTTTAATTTGGTGATAAACTTCATAAAAAATAAAAACTAAATTGTATACAGAAAGATAATAAAATTATATATATAATTTTAATTTATTTAGCATTTTAAGTGATTAAATAATTATCAGTAATGATGACACAATAGTGATGTCGAAATTATTTTATTGATTGCAATATCAAGTAAATGGTTTTAAAAATATTAAAATAAATATTATTTGAAATATTTAATATTCTCCATGAAATTTTAAGATCAATATTACATGTTAGAGATATATTAAATATTTTGGTTCAAATATACCTTTTGTTTGGATTTTATTTAAATTAAAATAATTGAAGGGTGTCAAGATAGAGACAATTATTATTTTATAAAAATAAGACATTATTAAATTTTTTAAAAATTAAAAAAATATTAAAAATATATAAATTGAAATTTATACGGTCTGAATTTCCATAAAATAAAAAATTATTTACAATTCACAACACATAAGTAAGTATTTATAACAATTCTGAATTTATAATATTATTACAACCAATAAAATTAAATTGATTAAATAAGGATAAATCAAAATGATAGGGGTTATAATAAAATAAAAACAAGAATAAATATTATATGTTGATGAGATTACAACCCTATATCATCACATATTCTAATTTAGTCATTTAGGTTGTTTTTAAGTGGGGTCTGAATTTATTGTAAATTAATATTTTTGAGGTTTCCAAAAGTCCCCCTCTCCTCTCGTATAAAAGGGCTCATCTTCCCTGTCCACTTCAAAACATTTTGAGCCTTCAATATAATCCAAACACTATATATTTATCTACTCCACTTCCCTATAAACATACTTGAGATCCTGGGATTCTTGAAAGTCCAAATTTAGTACCTTAGAGGAGGTTTAGAAGAGGCACGTCGAAGAAGATGTAATATCATTTAACGATTCATTCAAATTTATTTCTTCTTATACTTACTCTTATATTTTTTGTTTTATTATAAATTAATTACATAAGTATCACTAATATACTAATATGTTATTATAAATATGAAACAACCCTATTTCACCATCTATATATCCAACTAAAAATGAAATCAATATGCGTGCGTATGTACGACTTACCGTCTCCACGCCGTGGTGTAATCTGTTTTTCCAACACCAACTTACATGGATGGGTAAAATGGTGGAGATAATTAATATATATGATTATTATAACATGATTCTAATTATTAAATATTATATCATCCACTCTAATTGCATTCAGTAATTATGGGAATGATATCATCGCTCGTGCTTACGTACGGATTACCGTCTCCACGATGCGATGAGATTCATTCTCCATGTTAACCATTCAAGAATGATTATAATGTTTATATAATGAATTATAATGAAATACATGACATAATAATGCTATTATATATATATATATATATATGTCATCTACTTACTTCCATTCAAGTCAATAAGGAAAAGGAAACTGCGTTTTTACGTACGTACGACATACCGTCTCCATGAATGATGTATTTTATTTAATTTATCTATCTGTTATATATATATGTAATGAATATATATGATATATAAATCATGTTTTACATTATTTAAGTGAGGAAATCATCATATAAGTAATAATATCAAGAATAAAAAGTCCAAACACATATGATAAATGAAATGATTATTACCCAAACCGCTACTTTAAAATGGAATTGACAAATGAAAGAATAATATAATGATATAAGTGAATCATATATGGTATCATTAATATTATTATGGTTATGTTACAAGTTAATAATACATTTAAATTGACTATACATGGGTTTCTTACACATACAAAATAAATCGGACCTAATGTAAGGGATTATTTCCTCTCACTTTTATTTCTTTGAGACATATGCCTTAATCACCAACTATTTATTTTGTATGGTGGTTATGCTTCTCATGAATGTTTTATTTTTTTTATTATAAAGGATATGATATTTACATATTCATGTTATTTTCTTTATTTTATGACACGTATGATTCCACCGATTATAAATGTTAAGGGTTAATTATTCCATTCTCATTTTTATCAGATATTTTTTATTCGTAAGTATTTTCTGGGGTTATAGTTATAATCCATGTCCATGAATTATAAAAATGTTTCCATAAAATTTTAAATATTATTACATGTATGTTTAATTTAATTTTTACCCTTTGTTGAGTTTTACCACATGGTATGGAAGGAATATTTCATTTGTTTACCATACAATGAACTCTATAACATTTCAGACAAAAATACAAGGATAATGTTTATTTAACTTATACGGAATGAACAGATTTTTTATGTTTTCATAACATTGTATTTTCATGAAGCATACTCTACAATATTTCATTATTATATTCAACAAAATCGTTATATTTAAAAATTGAATGGAATTTTGAGAAAATAAAATGATTTTGAAGAAGAAAGGATATTTTATTCAGGAATTCTTTTCAAGTGTTTTGTCCAAACTATTTTCCATCGAATTTGAAATTATCTAATATGTTTATGTTTCAAGTATAATGTCTACAATATTATCATGGTTTTATTTTGTTTTTTATGAAATGACATCCATTTATTTTATATGGATTATTTTATTATAGGATGATTTTTATGAAACCCATATTATTCGTTAGGTTATGATGATTGGTTTATGTTTATTTTCTTTAAAACGAAAGACTGATGCCATTATGGGAAGGGTGGGACCTATATCTCCCTCCAATGCATTGGGTAATGATTTATATATCATGACATAGACACGGCTCGAATGGAAAGTAAATCCATTTTAGTAATACAGGGCTGAAATGACAGGTAAACCCGGTTTAGTACTGAACTTTGTCCAATATGATGGTATTGGAAACAATTCCTTGGATACTATAGAAATAATATCATGTTCTTAATTTTCTTTTATGATCTATTCCATACATAATGCCATGATTTATGTCATTGGTCAAGGTTTTTGTGTTTTATGTTCTTGTTTTTACGTTAAAATGTTTATGGATTGTTTTATGTTCTCCATGTTTACCTTTACTAAGAATTTGAGCTCACCCTTTCAATACTTTATTTTCACCAGGATATAAAGAATTTTTTTATGTGAGAAAGAAAAAGGTGATGATCTTTATGGGAGATGTTGAAGATCTTTCACCACGATTAGAAGATTATATTCTGAGTTTCCAAAGACACTAAACTAATATGGTCTTTGGGCGTCTATTTTTTTTATATATTATGTATTCTATAAAATTAATGTAATGTCTATGTACATCAAGACTTGGGTCTCTACAGTTTGTATCAGAGTGAAGGTTTAATTATCCTTTGGAAACTAGTATACAAAAACTGTTGTTAGATCCCTAAAGATAATTCTATGGTATGTCTAGGGAAGTACATAAAGTTAATTATAAGTATATGTTATAGTCCTAGAATTAAGTAAAAGATCTTAGAATTAAACCTATTATGTTAGATATTGATTGTAATCCCCGTTTATTATGTTGTTTTCCTAGTTTGATTTTTGCCACTCGGACTACTCTTTTTGGGTTTTAGAAAATGGCTGGAAATGGGAAGATTCATGTTAATGAAGAATATGATAGAAAATAGAATGATATTATTCATGAGAAACCAAATGAAACAATATTTGGAAGTTGAAACATCGTTATCATGCCAAATCATCTATCTCATAATATGATTAAAAATCTCAACTTTGGTAAGTTTCCTGACTCAGCCAATAAGTGGAAGATGGAGTTTCATTATTATCATAGAGGAAATAATGTTCAATTTACCTCATATAAATCATGTGGGAGGAGGCATCAAGGAGAATGTTTCAAAGGAACTAAATGATGCATTGGGTGTGTAAAATAAGGACACAAAGCCAGTAATTGAAAAGGAGTAGGGTCAGTTAACCCAATAGAAATGGATGATGGTAATTCTAAGACATCCAAAATGGTTAAATGTTTTAAATGTGTAATGTAAGGGAAATATGAAAACCAATCCCCTTAGGGAAAATCTATTTAAGAGAATAATCATGGTCGTATGGGTAGTATTTATGTTGATGATGATAAAGAGACTACACCTGATATATGAGATCAAAGAAGTGTTGAGTAATAAAATTATGAAGCTTGGTCAATGGTTTAAGAAGGTTGTGGAAGGATTGCATATTTATCAAGAATAATATATGGTACTATGGAATAATGAAAAATCAAAGGATTGATACACTATAGTTTTTCCATGAGTATTATGAAGTATATGTTGAATGGTACCGTTAACCAGGATAAGTGATTGAAATATTTTTTAAAGGAAGGTGTTATGCGCATAATGAAGGGATAAGAAGAATATAATATGTTTGATAATATTCATGAGCTCATGAATGATATAAGGACAAAGTTATATCATGGGTTGAGTATATAGAAATTTTGGGATTTTGGTATGTGGAATGAGTTAAATTTTGAGAGCATTCTTGTTTTCACTATGGTTCTTTGGTAATTCATGTTTCAATAGAATACATGATTAAGTTATTCAAATGTTCAGAATGTGACCAACAAGATATATCTTATCCTATATGGGGGATAAATGATGGTATTCACCTGCTTGGTAGATAACCTTTCTAGTAATCGTTTAATTTATACTATGAGATTGGATAGAAGTATTTGGGATAATATTGGAATGGATTATTTTGTACATTAGATAGTATTGATTAAGACTAGAACTTTTTTTATATTATTTCTAGAATGTTATAATGGTGTAGTTTTAGAAAAAGGACAACCTGTAGGACATGTGACAACCCGTCATGTTGGACAAGGTTGCAGGATTCGAACCCACAACTGAAGTGCGACAATCCTTTATAGCCTACCACAAGCCTACAAGAAGTCTCTAGTTAGAATAAATTAATTATATTTCATTAATCGGTATGATAGATGAAGTTTATGTCCATTTTAGGAACAATATACGATTAATCTCACTATAGATGAATTTATGTATACATAATATATTTTTCTAACCTTATGATTGAGACAGATGGAATGACCTATCATTATATATCTTGATCTAATAACACTTTATTAATGAAAAATTCAACTTCATTTTATTAAGTTATGAAGTGGAAATTGTTCAAGGCACTAAAAAACGGTAAGATTGTACCAAAATCAAGTAAGTATTTATTTTAATTAAAAAATTATTCAACATTAGGTAAATGATCTTGAAAACCAAAATTTTTGTCCTAGTACCCACATATCCAATGAATCTTATGGTACAGTATATCATCACAAATTTATCTCTTTGTGATTGTAGGCTTTTTCGTAGCCATGTTCTCTACCACTAAACATCAGATGTTTATGGTTAGATTTCTCTTCAATATCCATGTTTTCACCTATATTCTCCGATGTGGAAACACCGTAATGAGTTAATATAGTTAACCAATATATTTATTACTTTAAATTTTAAAATTATGTTTTATTATTTATTTTTACAATGTGGGTTTCTATGAATGAAACTTTCAAGTAGTAAACCATTTATAACCCCGACGAATTTTGAGGGTGAAATTCATTTTAAGGGGTGGTAGAATGTAACACCATGAGATTTTATAATATATATTATTTTTAATTTAAATGATATCTTATGTTTTACGATACAAAAATATTATCTTTCACTATACACAACACTATATTAGCATGCAGTATATGAAACAATATACTTGGCTTGTGTTACACGCAAGAGCGTCCTTCCTCGATAGCTTACGTGATACGCAATACTGAGTTTTACTAAACAATGATATATTATAATATTATTATGAACTTGCTATTTTGAATTGTATTAACCAATTTTTTATGTTTATAATATTATAATTCATATTACACATTTTCTAGAATGTGGTTTGTGAACAAAAAAAATCGTATAGAATATGTATTTTTCAAAAAAAATGCAGTTTAGCCGCCTTCTAATGGGATACCAATTTTAAATCCAAATTTTGAAAATTTTATAAGTTCAATTTTACAAAATAAACTTATAATTGTGAATCATGATATAAAAATTTATATTGGATAATGTTTTTATATTTTTCTGATAATGTTCATATTTCGATGAATAGTAAAAATATGCTAAATTTTAATTAAAAACATCATTTTTATTTGTGATAATTTATACGGTTAAATTATAATATTGAATGGTTTTAAAGTATAAATAGAATATATTTTTACCATTTAATATAATTGATGTAATTATCATTAAATTTAATTGAATATATATGTAAAAACATTACAATCTTTTATAATGTTTTAAACAAAAACCTGTTTTTTTCGACAATGAGATAAATTTTAAATTAATTACTAAAAATTATTTGTTTTTAATTTTGAAAAATGGATTCCATATTTGGATTATGTGTTTCCAAATAATATTAATAGGTTAATTTTATTTTTTTGATATTATGAATTGTAACTACGGTAATTTTTATTTACTACAGTTAAAGTTAAATCGGGTAATTAAGGTTAAAAATAATATTATAAAATTACCCTAACACTTTCCAAAATTATATTGGATGATTAAATTTCTACCCATATCATCTTAGGGTAGGAATAGATTCATTTCATGGACTTTTTTCCATGAAAATGATGTAATTATTAAGAAAACCAAAGAATGTGACAACATGTCACTCTCTTATATCTTATAAGTGTAACATTTTTTATTTGGTGATAATATTCATAAAACATCGAAAATAAATACTCTTCAGAAATATAATAAAATTATATACATCATCTGAATTTATTTAGAATTTTTATCAATTAAATAATTATCATTTATGATGACACAATGGTGATGATGAAATTATTTTATTGATTGAAATATCAAATAAATGGTTTTAAATATACTAAAATAAATATTATATGACCTATTTAATGTTCAACACAAATTTTTAAGATGAATATTACATGTTAGGGATCTATTAAATAATTTTTTTCGAATATATCTTATGTGTGAAATTTATTTAAATTCAAATAATTGAATGGTGTAAAAATAGACAATATTGATATTATATAAAAATAACATAATATTAATTTTTTTAAAAATCACAAAAATATTTACAAATTAAAAATTGAACTTTATATGGTCAAAAATGTAATAGAGTATCCAATTATGGAAAAATCACCACACATAAGTAATTATTTATAACAATTTTGACTTTAGAATTTTATTACCACCAAAAAAATTAAATAGATTAAATAAGGATAAATCTAAATCATAGGGTTTAAAATAAAAATAAAAAATACTAAATTTTATAGGATGATGATATTAAAAACCTATCACATCTCATATTCTAATTGATTCATTTTTTGTGGTTTTTGTGGGGTATGAATTTATTATAAATTAATATTTTTGAGGTTTCCAGAAGTGCTCCTCTCCTCTCTTATAAAAGGTCACCTCCTCCCTCTCATCTTTACAACATTTTGAGCCTTCATGATCAGAAAAACCCTATATAGTTCTCTTATCCACTTTCATAGAAAAAAACTTGAGGTCCTGTTATTCTTCAAGTCCAACTTTAGTTCCCTAGGAGGATGTTTAGAAAAGGTGCGTTGAAGAAGAGGTAATATCCTATACTGAATCTTTCAAATTTATTTCTTCTTCTACATCATCTTATTTAATTTTTTAATTATAAAGTAAAAACATAAGTATCACTAATATAATGATATGTTATTATATATATAAAACAACCATATTTCACCTTCTATCCATCCTACTAAATATGAAATCACCGCGCGTGTGTACGTACGGCTTACCGTCTCCACACTGTGGTGTAATATTTTTTCCGACACCACCTTACATGGATGGGTATAATTGTAGAAATAATAACTATATATGATTATTATAACATGATACTATTTCTTATATATTATATCATCCAATCCAATTACATTCAATAATTATGGTTATAATATCATCGCTCGTGCGTATGTATGGATTACTGTCTCCACGACGAGATGAGATTCATTCTCCATGTTAACCATTAAAAAATGATTATAATGTTTATATAATGAATAATTATGAAATATATGACATAATAATTCTACTGTATTTATTTGTATATCTATATGTCATCTACTTACTTCCATTCAAGTCAATAAGGAACGGAAAACAGTGTTCTTGCGTACGTACGACCTACCGTCCCCATGAACGATGTATTACATTTAATTTATCTATCTATTATATGTATATATGTACTGAATATATATGATATATAAATCATTTTTTACATTCTAGATGTAATGAAATCATTATATAGATAATAATATCAATAACAACAAGTCAAAACACATACGATAAACGAAACGATTATGAACCTAAAAGTATCTTTAACATGGAATTAACAAATGAACGAATAATATAAAGACTTAAGTGAATCATATATGATATAATAAATATTATTATGGTTCTATAACAAGTTAATAATATGTTTAAACCCACTATAAAAGAGTTTCAGACACATATAGAAGAAATGGTACATAGGGTAAGGTATTATTTCGTCTCACTTGTATTTTTGTGATACAATGCCTTAATCACCACCTATTTCTTTTATATGATGTTTATGATTCCCATGAATGTTTTATGATTTTTATTACGAAGGATATGATATTTAAATAATCATGTAATTTTCTTTATTTTACTAGACGTATGATTCCACCGATTATAAATGGTAAGGGATAATTATTCAAATCTTGTTCTTATATGGGATTATATATTCGTAATTATTTACTGGGGTAATAGTTATCATCTATTTCCATGTTTTTAAAAAATGTTTTCATAAATTTTTTACTATTATTACATTTATGTTTAAAGTCATTTTTACCATCTGTTGACTTTTACCACATGGTTTGGAAGGAATCTTTCTTTTGTTTACCATATGAGGAACTTTTAAACATTTCCAACAAAAGTACAAGGAGAAGGTTTTTTTAACTTATACAACATGAAAAGATTTTTACGTTTTCATAACTCCTTATTTTCATGAATCTTACTCTACAATATTTCATGATTATTTTCAACAAAATCCTTTTCTTTTAAAATTCCATACTATTTTGAGAAATGAAAATTATTTAAAAGAAGAAAGGATATTTTCCTCAGGAATTAATTTCAAGTGTTTTATCAAAACTATGTTCCATCTATGATGAAATTATATAATATGATTATTTTTCAAGTATAAGGTCTCTATTATTTAAATGGTTTGAAATTTTTATGATGAAATTATATCCATTTATTTTATATGGATTAATTTATGATGGGATGATGTTTATGAAACACATTTTATTCGTTGGGTTATGATTAATGATTTCTATTTATTTTGGGGCACATGAATGAATAATTTAATTATGAGAAGGGTGGGACCTATATCTCCCTCCAATACATTGGGTGATTATTTTTATCTGATGAGATAGACCTGGATGTAATGGCATGTAAATCAGGTTTAGTAATACCGGGCTGGAACGGAATGTAATCCATGTTCAGTATTATACTTTTTCCACTATGATGGTCTTGAAAATAATGCCTTGGATGCTGTGGAAATCATACCATGTTCTTAAGGGTTTTCAACAATTACATCTTTTATTCCAATTCAATTGTTTCATCGTTAATGTTCCTTTATGATCTATTCATTTCCTACTACCAAGATTTATGTCATTTATCATGATTTTGGTGTTTTATGTTCATGTTTTTATGTTCAAATGTTTATGGATTGTTTTATGTTCACCATGTTTACCCTTAATGAGCATTTGACTTCACCCATTCTATGTTTTCTTTTTCCCAGGAAATAAATAAAGGTTTTATGTAAGAAAACAAAAGGTGAATATAATTATGGGAGATGTTGATGATCTTTCAAAATGATTTGAATATTATTTATTGAGTTTCTAGAATACACTAAAATAATACGGTCTTAGGGAGTCTATTTCTGTTATGTATTATGTATTCTGAAAAAGTAATGTAATGTATATGTAAGTCATTCCATGGGTCTCATGAGATTTTCCCTTAGGGCACTGGTTTTCATAATGTCTGTACATTCCACATTAAAAACATTTAATCATTGTTGATGTCTTAGAAGTACAATTATCCTTGTCTATTGAGGTAACTAAACTTTTTTCCTTTGCAATTACTGGATTTGTGTCCTTTTCCACACCCAAATCATCTTCCAGTTCCTTTGAAACATTTTCCCTAATGCCTCTTCCCACAAGATTTACATGAGGGAAATTGAACATTCTCTCTTCTATGATCATCATGAAACTCCATCTTTCTCTTATTATCTTACTCGGGAAACTTACCAAAGTATAGATCATTGATCATGTTATGATATTTTTTATTAGGAATATTAAGGATGTTTCACCTTCCAAATCCTGTTTCATTGGGTTGCTCATGATGAATATCATTCCATTGTACATGAATGGTGTATTTCATTCCCATTATCTATCTATTATATATATGTATATTGTATTGTGAATATATTATATATAAATCAGATTTTAAATTCTGGAAGTAAGTAATCAACATCTATGTAGTCATATGAATACTTACATGTTAAAACACGTACAATAGATGCAACGATTTTACCCAAAACACTGTTTTAACATGGAATTGACAAATTGATGTGGAATATAAAGTTGTAAGTAAATCATATATAATAACATAAATATTATTATGAATCTTATACAAGTTAATAATATGTTTAAACCCACTATATAGGAGTCTCATACACATACAGAAGAAATTGGACATAAGGTAAGGGATTATTTCATCTCACATTTATTTCTGTGAGACATATGCCTTAATCACCATAAATTCCTTTTCTATGGTGTTTATGCTTCCCAGAATTGTTTTATGATTTATATTATGCTGGATATGATATTTATATATGCATTTAATTTTCTTTATTTAATTACATGTTTGAATCCACCGATCATAAAAGTTATGGGATAATTATTCCAATCTTGTTCTTATCCGGGATTGTTTACTCATAAATATTTACTGGGGTTATATTTATCATCCATGTCCATTTTTTCTAAAAATGTTTTCATAAAATGTTTAATATTATTCCATGTATGTTTAAAGTCATTTTACCCTATTTTTACTTTTGCAACATGGTATTGAAGGAATCTTTCTTTGGTTTACAATAAGAAGAACGTTTTGAATTTTCTGACAAAAGTACTAGAAGATTTTTTTTAACATATACTGTATGAATGGATTTTTACAGTTTCATAACACCTTATTTCCATGAATCTTCCTCTAAAATATTTCATGATTATTTTTAATGAAATTATTTTATTTTAAAATTGCACTGCATTTTGAGAGAAGAAAATTATTTTGAAGAAGAAAGGATATTTTCCTCAAATATTCATTTCAAGTGTTTTATCAAAAATATTTTCTACCTATGATGACATTCTTTAATATGGTAAGGTTTCATGTATAATTTCCTTGTTATTTACATATTTTTATTTTTTTTTATGATGAGATGATATCCATTTATTTTTTATGGATTATGTCCTGAAGGGATGATGATTATGAAACCCATTTTATTCATTGGGATATGATGAATGGTTTATATTCATTTTGCGGTGCATGAATGAATTTTCAGTATGAGATGGGTGGGACCTATATCTCCCTCAAATTCATTGGGTAATGATTTATATCCCATGATATATGCATGGCATGAATAACAAGTAAAATCTGGTTCCGTAATACAGGGTTGGAACCACAAGTAAACCTGGTTCATTAATGGACTTTGTCCACCATGATGGTCTTGGCAGCAATTCCTTGGCCACTATGGAAATCATAACATGTGCTTAATGGTTTTACACAATTAAATGTTTTATTCCCATGCTATTTTATCATGTTTAATGCTCCTTTGTTTTCTATTCCTTATGTACTCCTAAGATTTATGTCATTACTCATGATTTTGATGTTTTATATCCATGTTTTTACATTTAAATGTTTATGGGATGTTTTATGTTATCCATGTTTTCCCTAACTAAGAATTTGAGCTCACCCTTTTTATGTTTTCTCTTCCACAGGATATAAATAAATGTTTTAGGAATGAAAATAATGGGAGGATATTTATTGGATATGTTGAAGATCTTTCACCATGACTAGAAGATTATGTTCTGAGTTTACAAAGACACTAAACTAATACAGTCTTTGAGAATCTGTTTCTTTCATGTATTAAGTATTCCAAAAAAGTAATTTAACTTCCATGTATGTTAAGCATTGTTTCTATATAGTAGGTATCAGAGAAATGGATTAGATAATCTATGGAAACTAGGATGCAAAAACTTTAGTGAAATCCCTAGAGATATTTCTAAGGTAGGCCTAGGGATGTCCCTATGGATAAGTATATGTATAGGTTACAGTCCTAGAATTATTATAATGAACATGAATAACCTAGTATTAATACTAAGATGTTATATATTGAATGTAATTCCCATGATTATGTTATTTTCCTAGTGTGATTTTTTCCTCTCACACTATTCTTTTTCGGTTTTAGAAAATGGATGGAAATTTGAAGATTCATTTTAATGGAGAATATAATGGACAATGGAATGATATTATTCATGATCAACAAAATGAAACTGGATTTGGAAGGCTAAACATCGTTATTATTCCTAAATAGAAATCTCATACAATGATCAACAATCTCAACTTTGGAAAGTATCCTTACTCAACTAATACGAGAAAGATAGAGTTTCATAATGATCATAGAAGAAAGAAAGTTCAATTTACATCATGTAAGTCATGTGGTAAAAGGAATTAGGGAAAATGTTTCAAAGGAATATGAAGATTCTTTGGGTGTGGAAAAGAATGACACAAAGCCAGTAATAGAAAAGGAAAAAAGTTCAGTTAACACCATGGACAAGGATAATGGTATTTCTAAGACATAAAAAACGTTTAGATATTTTAATAGTGAATTGTAAGACCATTATCAAAACCAATTACATAAGGGAAAATCTCACGATGAGAATCAGCATGGTCGTATGAGTAGTATTAATGCTGTTGATGATGATTAGACTACAAATGATATATGAGATGAATGAATTCTAGAGGAATAAAATGATGAAGCGTGGTAAATTGTTTATGAGGGTAGTGGAATGATTGTATGATTATAAAGAGTTTTGTTTTATAGGTAATTTAATTATACTACGGAATAAAGAAACATCTATGGATTGTTACACTATTGTTATTCCTAATGTATTTGGAAGTATATGCTGAAATGGTATTGGTAACCAAAAAAGGTTATTCAGATATTTTTGGAAAGAAGATGATATGTGCATAATGAATGGATAGGGTGAAAATAATTAAATTTTGAAAACATTCATGTTTTCACCAAGGTTATATGCTAAAACATGTTTCAAGAGAATACAATATTAAGGTATTCACATGTTTGGAATGGGACCAACAAGTTATATATTATGATATATTTGGGGATAATTGATGGAATTGACATGCTTGTTATATAACCTTTCTATGAATTTTTTTCTTTATACTATGAGATTTGACAGAAGTATTTTGGAAAATCGTAAAATTTGGAATGGATTCAGTTAGAAATCATATATTTTTTTTAAAGGCTAGAACAGTTTTATTATTTCTAAAATGTTATAATCATATAGTTTTAGAAAAATTAAAAATAATAGGACGTGAAACAACCCGTCGCATTGGACAAGGTTACAGGAATCAAACCCATAAATGAAGTGTGACAGGCCTTTATCGCCTACCAATGGCCTACAAGAAGTCCATGTTTAGTAGAAAATTGTTTTATTTTATTAAGAGGTATGATAGTTGATGTATAAGTCCGTTTTTTGATCTATATATGATTAATATCACCATATATATACTTAGGAATATTTAATGACTTTTTCTAACCTTTTTTTTGAGACAGATGGAATGACCCATCATTCTATCACATGATTTTCGAACACTTCACGAATGACAAATTAAACTTCATTTCTTTATGATATGAAGTCGAAATTGTTCAAGGAACGACCAACGATGAGATTGTATCAAAATGAAGTATGTATTTCTTATAATTCAAATGTTTCTAATTTCTAGAAAGTATATTGAAAACAAAAAATGTGGTCCTAGTGACCTCATATCCAATGAATTAGATGGTACCTTAGATCATCACAAATTTATGTCTTTGTGATCATTGGATTTTTCATAGCCATGTTCTCTACCACTCTCCATCAGAACTTGATGGTTATATTTCTCTTCCATGTCCATATTTTCAATGTTATTCTCCTATGTGGAAACCCACTGATGAGTTACTTTGGTTATACATTATGTTTCTAACAATATTTTTTCAAATAAATTTTTAGCATTCCTTTTTACGATGTGGGTTTCTATGAATGAAACTTTCAATTAATAAACCATTTATAACCCCGATTAATTTCGGAGGTGAAATTCATTTTAAGGGGGGTAGAATGTAACACCCCGAGAAATTATGAGATATATTATTTTTAATTTCTTAGATGTCTTATGTTGTATGCTAAAACAAGATTATATTTCTCTATTTGAAACACCATATTAGCTTGTAGTATACGTAAACACTATTCATGGCTTGTGTTTCACACAAGAGCGACCTTCCTCAATATCGTGTGTTGTATGCAATACCGAGTTTCACTAAAGTACAATATATTTTTTTATGAACTAGCCATTATGAATAGTATTAACTGCATTTTAAATTTTATAACTTTATCAATCATCTTACACATATTCTAGGACATGGTATGATAAAAAAATAAATTTTTTTTGGTAAAATAATTACTTATATAAAAATGCAGTTATGCTTCCTTTTGATGGAACACCAAATTTAAAAATATTTTTTTGGCACTTTTATGAATTCAATTTGACAAAATAAACTTATTCATTGCAATAAGTGTATAAAAATTTACATTGGATATTTTTTTTATATTTTTCTGTTAACTTTCATATATTGATTAATTCTAAAAATACGCAAAATTTTAATTTAAAAAAACTTTTTTCATAAAGACAATTTATATGGTTAAATTATTATATTTAATGGTTTTAAAGTATAAATAGAATATATTTTTACCATTTAATATAATTTAAGTCTTTATCATTAATTTTACATTGAATTCATAGGTAAAAACATTTCAATCTTTTGTAATGTTTTAACTTTTAAAACCCATTTTTTTAACAACGGTATTAATTTTAAATTAATTACTGCAACTTTAGTGTTTTGAATTTTGAAAAATTTATTTCATATTTGAATTTAGTTGGTCCAAATTATGTTAATAGGTTACTTTTTTTATATTATTATTATAAACTACAATATTTTTTATTTACTACTATTAAAAGTAAATCGGGTAATATAGGGTGAAAATAAGATTACAAATTTTAAATAACACCTGGACAAATTCTATTAGATGAATAAAGGTCAACCCATATCAACTAAGGGTCGAAATAGATTTATTTCATTTAATTTTAACCATGAAAATGTTTTAATTATTATTACAACCAATGAAAATTACAACACATCCCTCTCTTATATCTAATAAGTGTAATAATTTTAATTTGGTGATAAACATAATAAAACGTTGAAAATAAATACTATAAAGAAAGATAATAAAAGTATCTACATCATGTGAATTAATTTATAATTTTTATCATTTTAATAATAATCATTAATGATGACAAAATAGTGATGTATAAATTATTTTAATGATTGAAATATCAAATAAATGGATTTAAAAATATTAAAATAAATATTATATGAACTATTTAATGTGCTCCATGAATTTTAAAGATTAATATTACATGTTATGGATCTATTAAATATTTTGGTTCGAATATATCATCTCTGTGGATTTTATTAAAATTCAAATAATTGAATGGTGCCAAAATATACACTATTGATATTTTATAAAAAAAAAATATTATTAAATTGATTAAAAATCACAAAAATCTTTAAAAATTATAAATTGAAATTTATATTGTTTAAAATGTAATAATGTATCCAATTATAGACAATTCACAACACATAATTATGTATTTAAAACAATTTTGAATTTAGAATCTTATTACCACCAATAAAATTAAATAGATTAAATAAGGATAAATAAAAATGATAGGGTTTAAAATAAAATAGAAACAAGTCTAAATTTTATTGGTTGATGGTATTAGAACCCTATATCATCTAATATTCTAATTTATTCCTTTTTGGTGGTTTTTATGAGTGGTATGAATTTATTATAAATTAAAATATTTGAGGTTTCCAAAAGTTCCCCTCTCCTCTCTTATAAAACGGAACCTCCTCTCTCTCCTCTACATAAAATTTTTAGACTTCATGCTCGGCCAAAACCTATAATTTTCTCTCATACACTTCCATAGAAACATACTAGAGATCATGTTCCTCTTTAAATCCCATCTTTACTGCCCTAAGAGGAGGTTTATAAGGGGCCACTCGAAGAAGAGGTATTATCCTTTACCGATTCTTTCAAATTTTGTTCTTCTTATATTTACTCTTATTTAATTGTTTTATTATAAATTAAAAACATCAGTGTCACTCATATACTTATTTTTTATTATAAATATGAAACAACAATATTTCAACTTCTATATGTCCTACGAAAAATAAAATCATCGTCCGTGCGTACGTACGACTGACCGTCTCCACGCCATGGTGTAATATGTTTTTCCAACACCACCTTACATGGATGGGTATAATGGTGGAAATAATAACTATATATAATTATTATAAAATCATAATAATTATGATATATTATATCATCCACTCTAATTCCATTCAATAATGATGGGAATGATATCATCGCGCGTGCATACGTACAGATTACCGTCTCCACGACGCGATGAGATTCATTCTTGATGTTAACCATTCACGAATGATTATAAAGTATATATAATGAATAATAATAAAATATGTGGCATAATAATGCTAATGGATTTATTTATTTTTATATATATTTCATCAACATACTTCCATTCAAGTCAATAATGAATGGAAAACAGCATTCATTAGCACGTACAACCTACCATCTCCATGAACGGTGTATTTCATTTCGTTTATCTATCTATTATATATATATGTACTGAATATATATTCTATATAAATCATTTTTTTCATTTTTGAAGTAAGGATATCATTATATACGTAATAATATCAAGAACAAATAGTCCAATCACGTACGATAAATGAAACGATTATTATCCAAAATGTTGCTTCAACATGGAATTGTCAGATGAACGAATAATATAAATGCCTAAGTGAATCATATATGATATCATAAATATAATTATGGTTATGTAACAAGTTAATAATATTTTTCCACCCACTATACAGTAGTTTCAGACACATACAGAAGAAATGGTACCTAAGGTAAGGGATTATTTCGTCTCACTTTTATTTTTGTGAGACATATGCCTTAATCACCACCTCTTTCTTTTGTATGGTGTTTATGCTTCCCATGAATGTTTTATGATATTTATTATAAAGGACATGATATTTAAATAATCATGTAATTTTATTCATTTTATGGGATGTATGATTTCACCAATTATAAATGGTAAGAGATAATTTTTCCAATATCGTTCTTATCCGAGATTGTTTACTCGTAAGTGTTTACTGGGGTAATAATTATCATCCATGTACATGTTTTATAAAAATGTTTTCATAAATGTTTACTATTATTACATGTATTTTTAAATTCATTATTACTCTTTGTTGAATTTTACCACATGGTATGGAAGGAATCTTTCTTTTTTTTACCATACAATGAAATTTTTGACGTTTCTAAAAAAATTACAAGGAGATTGTTTTTTTATCTTATAAGACATATAAATATTTTTACGGTTTCATAAAAACTTATTTTCATGAAGCTTAATCTACAATATTTAATGATTATTTTCAACAAAATCCATTTATTTTAAAATTTCCTGGCATTTTGAGAAAAGAAAATGATTTTGAAGAAGAAAGGCTATTTTCCTAATAAATACATTTCAATAGTTTTATCAAAACTATATTCCATCTAAGATAACATTATATAGAATGTTTATGTTTCAAGTATAATTTATCTATTATTTAAATGGTTTGATTTTGTTTTTGAAGAAACTATATCTATTTATTTTATATGGATTATGTTATGATGGGATGATTTTTATGAAACCCATTTTAATCTTTCAGTTGTGATGAATGATTTATTATTATTTTGTGGCACATGATATAATAATTTCATTATAAGAAGTTTGGGACGTATATAAACCTCCTATGCATTTGGTAATGATTTATATCTCAGGAGACAGACATGGATCTAATAGAAAGTAAATCCTGCTTTGAAATATAGTGATGGAATAGTAAGTAAACCCGGTTCTGTAATAGACTATGTACACTATGATGGTCTTGGAAATAATGCCTTGGATACTTGGAAATAAAATCATGTTATTAATAGTTTAACACAATTACATATTTTATTCCAATTCTATTCTTTCTTGGTTAATGTTCCTTAATGATCTATGCATTACGTACTGCCAAGATTTATGTCATTTCTCATGATTTTGGTGTTTTATGTCCGTGTTTTTACGTCCAAATGTTTATGGATTGTTTTATGTTCTCCATGTTTACCCTTAATGGGAATTTGACCTCACCTGTTTTATTTTTTCTTTTCCCCATGATATAAAGAATGGTTTTAGGTAATAAAAAAATGCAATGATCTCTATGGGAGATGTTAACGATCTTTCACAATGATTGGAAGATTATGTTCAGAGTTTCCAAATACAATAAAATAATATGGTCTTTGGGGGGCTGTTTTTTTTTATTATGTATTCCGAAAATGTAATGTAATGTCTATGTACGTCATTCCTTGGGTCTCATGATATTTTCCCTTAGGGAATTGGTTTGCATAATGCCCGTACAATCCACATTAAAAACATTTAACCGTTGTTGATGTCTTAGTAGTACCGTTATCCTTATCCATTGAGTTAACTAAACATTTTCCTTTTCAATTTTTGGCTTTGTGACGTTCTTTTCCACACCCAAATCATCTTCCAGTTCTATTGAAACATTCTCCCTGATGCCTCTTCCCAGAAGATTTACATGAGGGAAATTGAACTTTCTATTTTCTATGATCATCATAAAACTCCATCTTTCTCTTATTAGCTGAGTTAGGAAACTTACCAATGTTTAGATTAATGATCATGTTTTGATATTTTTTATTAGGGATAATATGGATGTTTCACCTTCCAAATCTCGTTTCATTGGGTTGCTCATGAAGAATTTCATTCCATTTTCTATGAACAATGTATTTCATTCCATTTATTGATCTATTATATATATATATATATATATTATATTACGAATTAATTATATATAAAGAATGTTTTAAATTATGGAAGTTAGTGATAATTATCTAAGTAATCATATGAAAAAGTACATGTCAAAACACGTATGACAAAATAAAAGATTTTCCCAAAACATTAAATTAACATGGAATTGACAAATGAACGGGTAATATAAAGTTGTAAGTAAATAAAATATGATAAAATTAATATTAATATGGTTCTAATACAAGTTAATAATATGTTTAGACCCACTATACAGGAGTCTCAGACACATATGGATGAAATTGGACATAAGTTAAGGGATTATTTGGTCTCACTTTTATTTTTGTGAGACATATGCCATAATCACCATCTATTTCTTTTGTATGGTGTTTATTATTACAATGAATGTTTTATGATTTCTATTATGGAGGATATTATATTTAAATATTCATGTGATTTTCTTTATTTTATGACACATATGATTCCACCGATCATAAAAGGTAAGGGTTAATTATTTGAATCTCGTTCTTACCCAGGATTGTTTATTCGTGAGTATTTACTGGGGTTATGTCTATCATCATTGTCAATGTTTTATAAAAATGTTTTCATAAAATTTTTAATATTCCTATATGTATGTTTAAATTCATATTTACCCTTTTTTGTCTTTTACCACATGGTATGGAAGGAATATTTCTTTTTATTACCATTCGATGTACTTTTTTACTTTTCCGACAAAAGTACTAAAAGATTTTTTTTAACTTCTATGGAATGAATGGATTTTTACAGATTCATAATTCCTTATTTCCATGAATCATCCTCTATAATATTTCATTATTATTTTTAATGTAATTATTTACTTTTAAAATTTCAATACATTTTGAGAAAGTAAATGATTTTTGAATAAGAAAGGATATTTTCTTCATGAATTCATTTCATGTGTTTTATCAAAACTATTTTCTATCTAAGATGAAATTCTTTAATATGGTTAGGTTTCAGGTATAATGTCCCTATTATATACATTTTTTGATTTTTTTTTATGAAATGATATCCATTTATTTTATATGGATTGTGTCATGAAGGGAAGATGTTTGTGAAACCCATTTTATTCATTGAGATATGATGAATGGTTTATATTTATTTTGTTGGACATGAATGAATGTTTTTATTATGAGATGGGTGGGCACTATATCTCTCTCCAATGCATTGGGTAATTATTTATATCTCATGAGATAGGCATGGCTGGAACAGAAAGTAAAATCTTGTTCAGTAATATAGGGATGGAACCCAAAGTAAACCCAGTTCATTAGTGGACTTTGACCACTATGATGGTCTTGGTAGCAATGCCTTGGATACTATGGAAATCATAACATGTTGATAATGGTTTGGCACAAGTACATGTTTTATCTCCATTCTATTGTTTCATGATTAATCTTTCTTTATGATCTTTTCTTTATGTACTGCCATGATTTATGGTATTACTCATGATTTTGATGTTTAATGTTCATGTTTTTACGTTCAAAAGTTTATGGGTTATTCAATGTTCTAAATGTTTTCCCTTACTAAGAATTTTAGCTCACCATTTTTATGTGTTCTTTTTAATAGGATATAAATAAAAGGTTTAGTTAATAAAATAGGGGAAGATCTTAATGGGAGATGTTGAATATCCTTCACCATGACTAGAAGATTATGTTATTAGTTTCCAAAACAACTAAACTAATATGGTCTATGGGCGTCTGTTTTTTTCATGTATTAAGTATTCAAAAAAAGTAATGTAACGTCCATGTATGTCAAGCAGTGTGTCTCTACAGATGGTATCCGAGAAAATGTGTAGATAAACATTGGAAACTAAGATGCGAAAACTTAAGTGAGATCCCTAGAGATATTTCAATGGTATGTCTAGGGATGTCCCTAAGTATAAGTATAAGTATAGGTTACAGTCCTAGAATTATTATAATGATCATGAATAACCTAGTATTAAACCTAAGATATTAGAGATTGAATGTACTCCCCCTGATTATGTTTTTTTACCTATTGTGATTTTTTCCTCTCACACTATTCGTTTTGGGTATTAGAAAATGGCTGGAAATATGAAGTTTCATGTTAATAGAGAATATGATGGACAATGTAATGATATTATTCATGATCAAGCAAATGGAATGGGATTTGGAAGGCTAAACATCGTTATTATTCCTAATAAACAATCTCATAATATGATCAATAATATCAACTTTGGCAAATATCCTGACTCTCCTAATAAGAGAAAGATTAAGTTTCATGATGATCATAGAGGAAAGAAATTTAAATTTCCATCACGTAAATCATGTGGTATGAGGAATCAGGGAAAATATTTCAAAGGAACTGGAAGATTATTTCTGTGTGGAAAAGGACACAAGCTATTAATTGCAAAGGAATAGGGTCAGTTAACACCATGGACAAGGATAATAGTACTGATATGACATCAACAACGGTTAAATGTTATAAATGTTAAATGTATGGGCATTATGAAAACCAATTCCCTTAGGGAAAATCCCAAGAAGAGAATCAATAGGGTAATATGAGTAGTATATTTTTTGATGATGATGAAGAGACGAAAAATGATATATGAGATGAAATAAGAGTTGAGGAATAAAATGATGAAGCTCGGTTAATGGTTTAAGAAGGTAGTGGAATGATTGTGTGTTTATCAAGAGTTTTTTTGTCTATGTAATTTAATGGTACTATGGAATAAGTAAACATCTGAGGATTGTTACACTATTGTTATTCCTAAAGTATTTGAAAGCATATTCAGAAATTTTACTGGTAACCATGAAAGGTTATTCCGATATTTATGGAACTATATACTATTAATATCACCATATATGTACTTTTGTATATTTAATAACTTATTTTAACCTTTTTTAGAAACATATAGAATGACCCGTCATTATATCACACGAACTGGTAACACTTCACAAATGAAAAATTAAACTTCATTTTATTATGATATGAAGTGGAAATTTTTCAAGGAATTACCAACGGTGATATTGTTCCAAAATCTAGTAAGTATTTCTTCTAATTCAAATTTTTCAAATTTATGGAAAGGATCTTGAAAACCAAAAATGTGGTCCTAGTACCCAAATATCTGATGAATCAGATGTTTCTTTAGATCATCACAAATTTACGGCTTTGTGATCATTCAATTTTTCAAATCCATGTTCTCTACCACTCTCCATCAGAACATGATGGTTAGTTTTCTCTTCCATATCCATATTTTCACCAATATTCTCGTATGTAGAAACCCACTGATGAGTTACTTTGGGTATCCGTTATATTTCTAACATTCATTTATAAAATAATGTTTAAGTAATCCTTTTTATGTTGTGGGTTTCTAAGATAGAAACATTCAAGTAATAAACCATTTATAACCCTGATGAATTTCATGGGTGAAATTCATTTTAAGTGGGGTAGAATGTAACAACACAATATTTTAGGACAAACATTATTTTTAATTTCTTTGATATCTTGTGTTGTATGCTACAACAAGATTATCTTGCACTATAAGAAACACCCTATTAGCTTGAAGTATACACAAACACTACTCCTGTCTTTTATTGCATGCAAGAGCGACCTTCCTCAATAGTGTGTGTTGTATGAAATAGCGAGTTTCACTAAAAAAACGATATATTGTTCTTATGAACTAGCTTTTATGAATAGTTTTAACCACATTTTTCATTTTTTAAAATTATCTATCATTTGACTCATATTCTAGAACATGGTTTGAGAACAAAATAATTTTTTTTGGTAAAATAATTATTTTTTAACAAATGCAGTTCTGCTACCTTTTGATGGAGCACCGACATTAAATATAGTTTTTGACACATTTATGAGTTCAATTTGACAAAATAAACATATTCCTTTCAATATGTATATAAAAATTTACTTTGTATAATTTTTAATGATTTTTCAATTAACTTTCATATTTTGAGGAATAGTAAAACTACGATAAATTTTAATTAAAAACAACATATTTTATCCAGAAAATTTATATGGTAAAATTATAATATTTAATGGTTTTAAAGTAAAAATAGAATATATTTTTATCATTTTATATAATTTAAGTAATTATCATTAATTTTACATTGAATTAATAGGTAAAAACATTTCTAACTTTCGCAAAGTTTTAACTTTTAAAACCCGTTTTTTAAACAATGGTATTAATTTAAAATTAATTACTACAACTTCTGTGTTTTGAATTTTGAAAAATTGATTTCAAATTTGGATTTAGATGGTCTAAATTATATTAATAGGTTACTTTTTTATATTATGAATAGTAACTACGGTAATTTTTATTTACTACTGTTAATGGTAAATCGAGTAAAAGTAAGATTATAAAATTTCCATAACACCAGACAAAATTCTATTGGATTAATTAAATTGACCCATATGACCTAAGGGTCGGAATAGATTCATTTCATGGACTTTTGACCATGAAAATGTTGTAATTATTATTAAAACCAAAAAAACTGACAACATGTCACTCTCTTATATCTTATAAGTGTAATAATTTTAATTTAGCGATAAAATTCATAAAGCATCAATCATAAATAGTCACCAGAAATATAATAAAATTATATACATCATGTAAAATTATTTATAATTTTTAGGGATTATATAATTATCATTAATGGTGACACAATAGTGATGCATAAATTGTTTATTTAGTGAGAATTCAATAATAAAGTATTTATTAAACTAATAGTGAACATAAAAGGCACAAACACCTGACCAAAACTTATTGTTCATGTACATGTAAATCATAATCATCCAATGGTTGAATATTGGACCATATGGAGCCCTATAAAAGTGATTATGATACTTATATAATTTTATTTTAAATGATGTCAATGAAGTCACGATCATAATTTAATATATATAACAATTTAAATGTTGTGATTTTAATATGATAAATTAATGTAAAAGTATTATTATTGAATATACTAGATCAATTTATTTTAGTTTTAGTTTTAATGAAAAAAATTTATATAAAATAATTATAAGAAAATGTAGTAGTAATTATTTTATTAAGAGAAATATCAAATTAATGGTTTTAAAAATATTAAAATAAATATTAAATGAACTAATTAATGTGCTACACTAATTTTATAGATAAATATGACATTTAAGGAATCTAGTAAATATTTTGGTTCGAAGATATCTTCTGTATGGAGTTTATTTAAATCCAAATAAATGAATAGTGTCAAAATTGACACAATAGATTTTTAATAAAAATAACATAATATTAAATTGTTTAAAAATCCACAATATATTTAAAAATAAATAAATGAAATTTATATGGTCTACAATGACATAAAGTATGCAATTATGGACAATTCAAGAAACATATGTAAGTATTTATAACCATTTAAAATTTAGAATATTATTACCACAAATAAAAATAAATAGATTAAATAATAATAAATCAAAATGATAAGGTCTAAAATAAAATCAAAACAAGTATAAAATTGATTTGTTGGTGAGATTAAAACCCTATATCATGTCATCTTGTAATTTAGTGATTTTTGGTGGTTTTTATTTGGGGTTTGATTTTTTATTTAATTAAGCATTTTGAGTTTTCCAAAAGTTTCCCTCTCTTCTCTTATAAAAGGTAACCTCATCCCTCTCATATGAACACCATTTTGAGGCTCCAATATTAGAAAAAGCCTACCAATAACTCTTATAAACATCCCTATTAACATTTTGGAGATTATGGTTTTTTTAAAATACCAACTCTAGTCCCTTTTGAGGATGTTTAAAGGAGGTGCGTCGAAGAAGAGGTAATTTCTTCTACCAATTCTTTTAAGATTCTTTCTTCTTATTCTTACTCTTATTTAGTTGCTTCATTTTAATGTAATAACATAAGTATCACTAATATAATTATATGTTATTATAAATATGAAACATCCCTATTTAACCTTATATCTATCTTGAGAAAAATGAAATCATCGTGTGTGCGTACGTATAGCATACCGTCTCCATGTCGTGGTGTAATCTGTTTTTCCACCACCGCCATACATGGATTGGAATAATGGTGGAAATAATAACTATATAATGATTATTATAACATCATACTGATTCTAAGATACTATATCACCCACTGCAGTTCCATTAAATAATTATGGGAACAATATCATCGCTCGTATGTACGTACATATTTTTGTCTCAACGATGCAATGAGATTCATTCTCCAAGTTAACCATTCAAGAATGATTATAAAGTATTAATAATACATAATCATGAAATATATGAATTAATAATGAAACTAGATTTATGTATATGTTATTTACATACTTCCATCAATTTATTAAGAAAACGAAATCAACGTTCATGCGTACATACAATCTACCATCCCCATGAATGGTGTATTTCATTCCATTTATCGATCTATTATATATATATTATGAATATTATATATAAAAATCATGTTTTAAATTCAATAATTATGTAATACTGATCTAATTAATCATATGAATAATTACATTTCAAAACACGTATGACAAAAGAAATGATTTTACCCAAAACAGCTCTTTATCATGGAATTGAAAAATGAACGGGTAATATAAAGTCGTAAGTAAAAAATATATGATAACATAAATAAGAATATGGTTTTGATAAAATTTAATAATATGTTTAAACCCACTATATATGAGTTTAAGACACATATGGAAGAAATTGGACATAAGGTAATGGATTATTTCATCTCACTTTTATTTGGGTGAGACATATGCCATAATCACCATCTATTTATTTTGTATGCTATTTATAATTCCCATGAATGATTTATGATTTTTATTATGGATGATATGAAATATAAATATACATGTAATTTTCATTATTTTATTACACGTGTGATTCCACCGATCATAAAATATAAGGGATAATTATTCCAATCTCGTTCTTATCCTAGATTGATTATTCGTAAGTATTTACTGGGGTTATATTTATCATCCATGCCCATGTTTTCTAAAAATTATTTCATAAAATTTTTATTATTCCTCTAGGTATGTTTAAAGTAATTTTTACATTTTTTTGAATTTTACCACATGGTATGGAAGTAATATTTCTTTTTTTACCATACAAGGTACTTTTTAACTTTTCCGAAAAAAGTACGAGAAGATTATTTTTATAATTTATACGACATGAATGGATTTTTACAATTTCATAATGCCTTATTTCAATGAATCATACCCTACAATATTTAATGAATATTTTCAATGAAATAATTTTGTTTTAAAATTACACTGAATTTTGAGAAAATAAAATGATTTTGAAGAAGATAGGATATTTTCTCCAAGAATTCATTTCTAGTGTTTTGTCAAAACAATTTTCCATCTAAGATGAAATTCATTAATATGGTTATTTTTCTAGTATAATGTCCCTATTATTTACATGTTTTGATTTTTTTATGATGAAATGATATCTATTTATTTTATAAGGATTATTTCATGATGGGATGATGTTTATGAATCCCATTTTATTTATTGGGATATGATGAATGATAAATATTAATGTTGTGGAAAACAAAATGAATTTTTTCATTATGATATGGGTGGTACCTATATCTCACTCCAATGAATTGGGTATATATTTATATCTAATGAGATAGACATGGCTAAAATGACATGTAAAATCTGGTTTAGTAATACAGGGCTGGAACTACAAGTAATCCCGGTTCAGTAATGGACTTTGTCCACTATGACGGTCTTAACAGTAATGGCTTGGCTACTATAGAAATCATAACATGTTCATACTAGTTTTCTATAATTAAATGTATTATTCCCATGCTATTTTTTCATTATTAATGATCCTTTATGATCTATGCCTTATGTACATCCATGATTTATGTCATTACTCATGATTTTGATGTTTTATGTTCATGTTTTTACGTTTAAATGTTTATGGGTTTTTTTATTTTCTCCATGTTTTCCCTTTATGAGAATTTGAGCTCACACTTTTTTATGTTTTCATTTCCCTAGGATATAAAGAAAGGTTTTAGGTAAGAAAACAAAATGGGGTGATCTTTATGTGAGATGTTGATGATCTTTCACCATGACTAGAAGATTATGTTATGAGTTTCCAAATACACTAAACTACTACAGTCTTTGGGCGTCTATTTTTTTTCATGTATTAAGTATTCCGAATAATAAATGTAACCTCCAAGTATGCCAAGCTTTAGGTATCTAAAATATTCCCCTTTTGTTATAATATTAATATAATATGATGATCCCTTACATAAAGATCATGAGTGTGTTCTCAAACACAATGATGATGTATTATATGAAGACACTCCTTATATATCTCCAGAATATAGGTAGATCCTCAAATTACCATCTGAGTAAAAAGTAACATCCCCATTGATGGATGTAACTAAAAATTTACACATATCATCTCACGATCATAGGATGTCAGCACCTCATCTACCCATGGTGATATCAATGATGAATTGGATCACATATTAGTGTTTCATGATGATAATTATAATAAAGTATCACATTTAATGACTAATAACTCCTCATCATCTTTCATAGAAGATAAATATTCCCCTTTAATATGTCATAGCATTGAAAATCACAATTTATTAATAATATCCTCAAAATTGGGGAAAAAGATGATGAATTTATCTCATTTAAACAGACCAAAAAATAAAATTTGAATATTTGTACTCTGAGGACCCACTTAAAGTTCCACATTATTTATAGAGGATGTAAATTCTCACACATTATATAACAATACATAAATCATTAAATCCTCTTCCACTTCCATAAAGTTGAATATAAATATTTATATGAAGAATATCATAGATATACAACTTTTCTATTTGAGTTGGGAATCTCTACGACCATAAATGATCTTAGACATGTGAACCTGTGTACATATGAAGACCCATAGCTTCCCTTGATCAGTAAAACCACGTTTATCATTATGAAAAATATATATATCACATTATTGAATCAGAATAATCATATATTAACTCATATATATATATATATATATTATTGGGATTTATCCTAATGCAGATACACATAATTTGGGTCATCCTAAAAACATTACAATAATACATATGAAGCCAATAGAATTTATCCAACTCATCATGCTCAAATAAAATCTAAATATTTAAGGTTTATAAAAATGGACTCCATTTGGGATGTTTAATACAAAAAATTATATGCCAAAATTATCCTAATTAAGACTAATAATTAGAAAATTATATTTTTCATCACTTTCAGGGTTCTCATCTATTATTTACAAATGGATGACTTCCATCTCCCAATCACATAACTCTTTATTGCTTAAACTGTTTTTTTCTAGAACCATTGCTACATCGATGGATACATATGTCATAACCCAATATAGATTGACACTAAATATGAGGTATCCAAAAAACATATATTTACATATGTATTTTATTTCAATCTAATCATTATATTTAGATTAATTATTCTTGGAGCCACATTTCATCATGTTATAAACCGTATTTTGAATCCCATTTTGGGGATTACTAATATATAATTCAGAGACGATCTGGTTGACATATATTAGTGATGTTATGGTAAACTTGGTATCCCTGAGAACTATTTAAATAAACTATGGAGACTAAACTTGAAGGTAAATCCTCTGATGTATCATTTTGGGTTGACAGAAAAGAGAATTTTAATATTTTTGTATGCCCTTATGAAATTGAATATAAACACAAGAAAACCATGGATTTCCACAGTATTTCCACTCAATGAAATAAAAAAATTATATGGATTAAATGATTTCTCTTCTACATTATAAATTTAAATGAAAACCTCAAAAAAATGTGCCAACACATTATAAACATGTGACGAAGGGAGAAATATATAATTTAGATGAATACATTAAATTTTATTTTTATAATCTCAAGCCGGATATCTCAGTTACACCAGTGATGATGCAACCAATTGAAGTAATGAAACAATTTTTTAGATGAATAAATTACTGTGATTTCTTGGTTCCTTTATCAAACAGGAGAAAAATGCATGAAAAGATAACATACTATACTATCTCAAATGAACAATAATATATATTGAAAATTGATATTCTAACAGTAAAAATAATTTCTTCTTAATTATTTGTGTGGTTTATATGTTAAGTATTTACTCACAACATTCAAATTTCCACTTAGTCTATTATATTGACCCACTCAAATTTGTTCTCAATCATCTAATTATGATCAGTTGTTTGGAATGGTTGGTTGTAATCATCAAATATTTTGACATCACGTTCATACTGAAGAAGGTAGTCACATGGTATGAACTCTAATCCTTTCTCAAGACACATCCCACTTTGAAATCACCCTAGTGGATACAAAACTAATAGATTATGATTTATTATCTATTCTAGATACTCCCCCAAAAAATTATATTTACATTGATATTTCTTCCAGAATCTAAATAATAATATGAAAAGAGATCCTAATTCTCAACTGTGATTGTTTGTGTGCATTTTTCATTGTGTTCAACCTCATATGCCTTGAAAAACATCTACACTGATTTTCTATTGGGTTAAAATAAATTAGATGGAATGTGAAATCAATGTTGAATCATAGAAAATAAATTATATGATTCCTAAGTAATTTTTTAAGTATTTATCACACAATGAAAAAATTTGATGTTCATTAGAACCAATATTCATTACTGTGCATTCTGAATTTTTTCTTCTTTGATTCCTCTAATGAGTGCTAGTATTGGTTATCCATACTCCAATTAAACATAAATAATAACACCAAATATCTTACCATAGTGGGTGGAAAAATATATCACATACAAGTTCGAATATAACAAATGTTACACACTGGAAATCATTGATGGATATCACATTACACCACACATGAATGTGTGATTTCTTAAGAAATTTTTTCATAATAACTGAGTAAGTTAACCTATCAAAATTTTATAAAATTAAAATGCATTGTTAATATCCTAATTTATAAATGTAAAAATTCCTGATAGCATCCCTTCTACAATATTTTATTCTTTAAAAAAACAATTCTTTGATCTATGAATTAAAACTTAATAACATATCATCCCCATGGTACAATGTTATAATACTTTTACTTCACCCTAGTTATATTACATTAAAATGCATGGAAACATCCTCACTATATGATGTTGAACAAATAGGTTATCAACCTTACATATGGAAATCAAACTATATATTAAACATTATAATGATATGATATAAAATTTCATCATATAATTATTTTTAGATGATGTTATGAAATACTAAAAAAGTTATGGCAATATGAATATAAACAATATTTAATATCAACCTCATAGTATAATGTTAGAATACATTGTCTTCATAAATAAAATTTTCTATAAAAGTACGTGAATGTATCCTCATTATACACTATTATCCAATATTTTAATCTTCATCAATTGATGACAATAAATATTGTAATAAACATCCTTGTCATATGAAATAAAACTACATGATAGCTTCTATGTTAGATTGTCTCAATCAAAACAATAATATCCTTACTAAAACAACCCATAATGTATTAAACCAATTATTAAACTACTTATGAAAAGGATTATACGTTATGATATTTTTATTACCTTTTATATTTAGTGTTTTTGATTACCAGGAAAAAAATACATAACATAGTGTACATTCCATTATTATGAACATTTTTTCCCAAAAAAATTATATGTATACAATATTGTTTCATTCATTAAATGTTTTATTTGTTCATGACATGTCTCTATTAACCATTCAATAACCCCTAAGTATAAATATTTCCTTATATAAACATTATAAAACAAATAATGAGAAAAAAATAATTAAATGATATCAACTAATGAATTCCATTTAGTCCTTTTGTAAAATTTGTGAAAACCCATAATGAAATTTTCCTTTTTTACGTAATAAAAATTTAGTTTAAAAAAATAATTAAATGATCATGAAATAAACTTGAAATTATTATGTGTTTATATAATATTATATAAAAATAAATCATGCGGAAATCATAATCATGAATGTTACATAGAGAAAATTTTTATATCATAAACCGAAATATTTCACATTAAAAAAGATCACAATCATTCCTTGAATCTAAATTTCATTATCTATCATCATTATATTAATATATTTATATTAAACCCCATGGAATTCATTTTAATTCCCTTTATTTATATTTTTAAATAATATTCACATTCATACTTAAATTATCCCATAAAAAGGTATATCCATAAAGGTTAATTCCATCATATCACTTGGGAGTAACTTAGTTTTCTATATTTTTGTCACTTTACCCCATGTATTGGACAAAGTTATCAAGCTCAACCAAAATCAATACTATATTAAGATCACTTATTGTGACATAACATTTACAATAACCATAAAATAATATTACCAAAAAAATATTCATTTAAATCCTAAAATATGTTATAATATTTTTTAATACATATGGAGACGAACTTTTGACTTCAAAATAAAATAAGGGAGAAATCACTTTTCTCTTAGATGACAATAGAAATGAAAAATCCCTAAATATTTTTTAATAGGATATTCCGTAAAAAACTATATAATTTTGTATATGAATTTTTATATTGAATAAATGTTACATTGGAGGGAAAACATATGTAATTTCATATGTGTTAAGTAAATATTTATTTATATTTAAAAAAATATTCAATATGACACATATAGAAGAAAATTAAAAATAGTACTTTTAATATGTTTTTTTAAAAGTCAAACATTGTATCAAAAACATTTGTAAAACATTAAATTAATGATAAAAATCCCATAACATTATTTTAATGACATTTACAACAATGAAAAAGAATTTATAATATTAAAATATTTGGTTTAGAGAAAAATTCCCTACCTCTTGTTATTGATTCCGGGGTATGTCATATACATTAATGAATAATAATTTAATTTCACTTTTTAAATTTCATAAGAATATTTTGTAAATTTATTCGCTTATAAAAATCCATTTTATTTCATTTATTACAACGCATTATCTTGTTTCTAAATTCCATAACTTCAAATTTTATTTTTTGGGGTAGTTCAATTTATAACAACAAAATAAGATAGGTATGTTGACCATGGTATAAGGGCGAATGGTTATATTAGATTAATTTTTTAATTAATTTTATAACTATAATTTTATATAATATATACACTTTTTTTCTATTCATCTATGTTTTTTAGAGAAAATGAATCACATCTATTTATGGTGGTGGTAGTGCAAATGTACACATGAGTGACACTATAATTTTTCTAAGGATGGAAGGGTAACAAGGTATTTTATAAATTACCATTCTAGAATAATAAAAATTTAATAAATATGTTATATATTATGTAATTTCATATTTATAACTATATGTTTGTTTTCGTGATGGAAAATGAAATAAATTGGTTTATATAAGTGGTAATCCACACTAAAACCATAGCGATGTTTTAATTTACCATAAGATGGGAAAGGGATGAAAATGGATTTTAACATAAAAATAATAAAATTTTAGTTTATTATTGATACATTTATTAAAATAATGATGGTTATGATATTCTTGAAGGAAATATAATATTAAATAAACAAGAAAAATCATGGTTAAAAGTAATACGTCTAATTAGGAAAACAAAAATTGGATTACAACTTAAGAGTAACATGTTTTTTTATTTTGATATAATATATCCTCGTGTAAATGGGGAGGGATGTTAGGAAGGGTTTTTGGTATCTAATTACTAATATAGAGTTCTCTATATTTTTGAAAATATGTGAGGAGAGGAGGATCCCTATTATATGCGAGGTAAGTGACACACTTGTAAATATTTTTGACCAATAAATACTATAAATAATTTAATCATGGGAATTTTGACGTAAATAAGTCCAATTTTGATGATAAGGTATTAAAATAGAAAATATTCTCATCCAACAATAACTATGATAATATATTTTCAAATTGTAACATATTTTTAACTTATTCTATATTTTCCTTTATGGTGGTAAATAATTTTTATCAGGGTTACCATTTATTATGAATAAAAAAAATAAATTTACATCATTAATAAATACTAACAATATAATAAGAATTATTAAATCCTTTTTCAAAATTCATTCTGTAGATTTGGAGGAAATTAATTTGAATATATGGATTCCAATCACATTAAAAAAAATTATTTTGAAATTATTTCTGAGGTTAAAAATGAATTTATATAAAATAAAAATATATATTTGATTCAAATTGCATTACTTAGAGTATTTTTAATTAAATGAGAATTATGATACATTAATAATAATTCAAAATATAAAGCTATTTTGTAAATACAAGAAAATAAATGATTATTTTTTTTTAAAATAATCATTATTTCAAACTATATTGGATATTATGAAACAAAAAAGAAATTGTATTTTATAAATTAAATTTTATATTTCTAGAATTTAAACATTTGAATGAAACAATATATTTCATCGAAAAAAATTCAGGTAAAATAACACATTGTCTTTCTTGTTGGATATATTACCTAAAATTATTATAATAAATTTCAAATACATAAAATATAATAATTATTATTAATAATATATGAAAATGATTTATCATTAACATTACTTTTTTAATATTCTTTCACACTTAATGAAATCATATCCTTATAATTTATTAATTACTTAGACAAGTGATGGGTTTTCCCTCATATATTTTTTAGATTCATAAATTGCCTCTTCCATCATGTCATACATCTTTAATAACTAAAACTAATGTTCCATCTTATTTTTAAAAATATACTCTCTTTAATATAGAATCTGAACAAAATTCTACTCAAATAAAATATTCACATTCTTTTATAACACTACAATTCTCAAAATGTGTGCATCACTTATTGAATAATTAATTAACAATGAAAAATTAAATAGATCATTTACCAGAGATAAAAATAGTTTTATGGAAAATGTTTATAAAATTATCACAGTTTTCCCGAATTTCATATGGACTAATATATCCTAGACATAATTTTACCATCCTTCCAAAAGTAATAACATTTTTTTCAGAGAGATACTTCCTGAAAAAAATTATCTCCTTCTTCAAACAAGGCATCCATCCAAGGATTATATATATAATTTTTATTGATACTCTAATATTCCCTTATATTAATTTTAATCATTTTTTTCTCATCCATATATTTTATATATTCTAGTTCCAATAACATCCCCTCATTGAATTCATCCCAACATAGAGGATTTTTACATCAGATTATATATAATCTAAAACTAGTTTCATCTTTATACATGAATGTGAAATTAAATTATAAAAAAAATACAATAATGAATGAGTATTGTCCCAACATTACAAATAATACAATGGGAAATAGTGAAGAATATCATTTAATTTCTAGTAAAATTTAACTTGAACAGAATATACTAAAATATAATTTAGTACCCAACAACTTCTTAAGTGCATTCAGTAATTTTGAGGTAATTATTGGGTCATTATGAGATACAATTGGGAGAGATATGACATGTAACCAGACTATTTGAATAACATAAATTATAGTCATATAGTATAATGGAATAATAACTTGAATGGGGAGAAAACTAATTTATTTAATCAAAAAAATCAAAAATAACCTAAAAAATATTAATACATTGAAAATTTAGTGTATATACCACAATATAATCAATGGATAATTCATACCATTTCCATTGAGTCTCTAGTAAAGGATCAAGAAACTCATTAGATAGTTTCCACTCACATTTAAAATGTTAAGAAGGAAAACATTTTTTAAAAGAGTAAGTAAAATGTTTCTCCGTTCCATATCAATTATAATTTTCATGATGGTCTATGAATATCTTAGTGTATCGATAATAAAGGTAAAATTGAGAGCAGTGAGACTAACTCAGTATTTCTAACCTTAATTAAAAATAATTTTTAGTACATAACCTCCTTCCTATTGGAATAATAACTTCATTTTCAAAAATTATATCATACAATTAACCTTCTATAACCAATTAGATATTCGTTTATAAATCATGATCTTCCTTCTCATCTATTTTAATTCTTTATTCAAGAGATGACTTTACTGATCCATGAGCTAAAATAAAAATAGTTTCTTAATAAAAAACATAAATACTATAATTATTTAATTAATAACAAAAGGATCATGTTCACAATGTATGAAGTGTTATATATTTGACTCAAGGTGACAAATACCTTGTATCTTTAACTTATTCAAATAAAATCATGCAATAAAATTCCATAATATTTTCCACAAATATTATTTTATGCATTTTGAACTCAATTTTAGTTAATATATAATTCAAAACATTATTATCCACATATATTTCACATTTTACTACATTAAAAATTACTTTAAATTTATTATATCATAACCCCTACTACATACTCAATTTCATTTGGTGGAAAATTATACTTATTGAGTTTCAATTAGATTAATTCATATGAAATTAAAATACAATATTACATAAAGAAAAAACTAAGGAACTTAATATAGGACTCGTTATAATTAAAAATTCAATATTATTGGATTGAAATTAAAACACTGGTGTATTAACTAATCATATTTTTTAATTCCCAAAAACATTCATCAAATTATTTTGTCAAGATAAATTCTAATTCTTTCCAAGTTAAGATTTATTGTTGGATGGATAACTAATAAAAAATTTCCACAATGATTTTTTTGTAACCATATCATCGAATATAACTTCTAATTTTAGGTCAATTTTTAGGTATTGAACACTCTTCAACCAATTTAGTTTAGTAGGGTCAAAAGTTATATAATATTTATAAAAAGTATGCCCATGCATGAAAATAAAATGCAACAAAATTCAAAATTATTGTGTTTTAAGAAAAAAATATTTTATTTAATTATTATCAGAACAATACATAGATGTTTATCATGATAATCATATATTTTTTTATTATATTAGAACATCATTAATCAAAATGGACTCAATTATATCCAAATACAAATTGAAATATATTTTTATACGATCCATAAATATACTTAGTGAAATTTTCCACTCAAAAACAATAACCAAAAACACAAAATGAGAATACATAGTATAATATTCAATCTTTGTAAGATCATATTTTTTTAGTTCATTCTAATGGTAATGCATTACATTTTCAATATTGGAAAAATATTGAGAATATTAATGCTGATTAGATAAGTAATCAAAATGAAACAATATTTTTATGTTCATGACAATAATTTTACTCAGTGCACAATAATAAGTAAAATCCCTCATAACACCATATTTATTTCTGAAAAATAGAAGAGGAGCACTAGAATGTGATGTTCTAGGCTAGATGAAACCATTATAAATTATTTATTGTAATTTCATTTCTATTACAATATCTCTAATTGATTTCTCCAATAAAGTGGTTTGGATATTTTATTAACCTTAGGTACTAAGTCAATAGTAAATTCAACTACTTGATTAGAAATTATACACGGTAGTTCAATAAGAAACACATCCAAAAAATCATTTACTACATTAACATCACTATATAGAATAATTTGATTATTTATTGTGATATGTCCAAGATAAGTTTTTCCATCTATCATTAATAAATTTCTCAGATTCAAGTTATATTATGAACAGTTTTCAGTCATTCTTATATACACAATTAAAATCACATTTATTATTGAATAGGGTTTATTTGGATTTGAAATCTATCATTTCATGGTAATATAAAATATAATACATATGTATTAGGACATAAAATTCCACTAATGGTAAAATGAATTTTATTTATGGAAAATCATTCATTGCACGATGATACTAAGTTTACAATAAATCTATGTTACATTAATACCTCCACTTGTATTTTTTAGATAAAGTCCATTCTTTATTTCTTGAGGTTATATTTATACTTTACGAGTAAAAGTTCCCAAAATAAAAAAAAATGCTGACACCTAATCAATAAAGATAGTCTCATAACATGAATAAATATATAATGTAGCCCGCAATACATCATTTAATGGTTAATTATATTCCAAGGTATTATAAGATGAAATTTACACAACCTTATGATTAATGTCATGAGAAGCCTAATATTTGTCCTCAAAAACACGTTTGTATAATGGGCCTTCTCATTAAGAAAGCAATTTACATTTTTCGTATCATAATAAATTTATTCGTTACCATTTCAGTTCACTTTAATGAAAGAAAAAAAATGTATTGTATTACCGAAATGGGAAATCCTTCTAGAAATCAATAATAATTATTTAGAATAATATTACCACAACTATCATAAGGGAAATATTAAATTTCATAATATTGGATTTCTACTATGAAATTTTAAATATTTATTTCTTCTTAGAACTCTTACTCTCTATAATAATATTAGAATGAAAAATCTTGATCTCTACCTCATCAACACATTAAATAATTACCTCATAACTCTCAATCTAATGAGTCGGAAAATCCCATCGAAAATATGGTTTCAATAGTGACTAAAATTTATTAATTATTCTCTTTTGGTTTAGAATTTGTGATGGTGAATACATATAACATCTTGTAATAATTCCATCATAGGTAGAAACATATTCCTCCACATCTTATTTTAAAAACAATAATTTTCCCTCTATTAAAAGTTGCCAAAAATAATAGGAAATTATTTCTCAAGGTAAAGATAATTGAATTTTTTCCACTCCATGAAATATATTTTGTTTTTCAACTATGAATTTCTAATCTGGTACCCCTATTGATCAACAAAATCACCAAAATGATAAATTAAGAGATCTACCATTATATTATCTAATAATACCAAAACTATTAATATCATTTCTAATAAGATAACCTATCTTTCAATAGCCATGTGGTATGAATATCAACCTACGGTTATATGGTTCTATTTAACTAAATTTATAACTATAGACATGTTCCACTCTTGAGAATCCAGTCACTCCCATTCATGGGATACACCATTTATATAATTCATGAATTGAGTTTACACCACTAGAAACTACTCTATTCTAAATCTAACCATTATATAAGGTCGATGAAGAAGAATATATTTCTCATGTATCGCTTGTTTATTATTTATCATATTTATTATAAGGAAAACCATTATCAATAGATATTTAATAGATTAAGAAACATTTCCAACAACAAAATTAATCTTCTAATATTATAATCATGAATTTTAATATCTTGAAAGAGTGTTTCTATGCCTTTATAAACACCCCATTTTCTAATAAATTACTTTTATACCTAATAAAATACCCTATGGCATAATTAAAAAATAATTTCATGATTTTTTAAAATAGTTTCAGGCTATTTTAATGTTATGATTTTTTTGGTTTGGATGTTCAGATAATTTGGAAAACATTTACATAAAATAAAAGATAATTCTATATAGAATACAGTTTTTATATAAAATTTGTTTCTATGTTTACACACCTATTTTAATAATTAAATATATTGTATGTTTAGCGATAGTCAGTGTTGAACATTCAATAATCCCTACACATCCATAATCTCTATAAAAATAATTTAAAAATATTGTCTGATACAAATAGTGTTAATTAATAAATAATAAAAATAAAGGATACCCATTAGTCCTTTTGAAAATTAATTATCACCTATAATGAGGTTTTCTTCATACAATATAATAATTATGATCAAAATAATAATTAGTTTATATTAATATATTTATTTGCAAACAATGTTTTAATAAAAAAATTATGAATAAAGGAAAAAATCATTATTATCTTTTGAAGATTGAATGCTTTGAAGAGCCATGAAAATAAAAAATGAACCATTAGATGTTCGTAAACCATTCCTCAATCACGAGTAGATTTTCTTATAATATGAAATTAATGATTTAAATTAAATCACATAGAAATCATAGAAAAACCATATAGGTATATTGAGATTTTTACTTTATATGAAGCTTATATAAACCCTTAAAATGGGGACAATAATAATTAATTCTAGCATATACTATAGGAGAAACATAATACCTATTAACTATTCCAATTTACCTAATTCATTAGAAAGCTATATCATGAAAAACTGTAAAAATATATATATCATGCACGTAAATTATCATATATAATTAAAAAACCACAACATGAAAAAACACATAAATACATCCATTTCACTTAAAAAACCATAGAAAATATTATTCCTAATTCACACGTAGAAGTACATTTTGATTTATGCAAAAATAAGGATAAAAATAAATATCTACATTTAATATTATTAAAACAGAAATTTATTAGAAGATAGTGGAATAATATATTCATCCAAAAATGATTGAAACATATAGATTAATCTTGATAATGAATAATGGTGTGAAAAAATGGTTATATAGTAAATGTAATGAAACATTCATTCACACTTTTCTAAAAAGAGACAAAGTGACCCACATTGAATTTTTTTTAACAAATTGCATTTAATCATTTATAAATAAAGTCATTGTTATAATAAAATATTTTTATTAAATATTCAATAATGTATTAAAAATGTAAATATAAATTTCAGAAATATATAAAATCAATAAATGTATTTTAGAACATTTGAAATTTTATGTTGATGAACAATCCATCAACTTATCTCTAGGATCACCACGTACGTTCATTATTTTCCAAAATAATAAAATTTAATTAATTTTCAACTTGATTAAAATTAATTATAAATTTTATTCCATTATCATAATCCATTTAATCACATTTATTACCTTTATTTATGTAGTTACTAAACTGGTTAATTAATGGTTGGAATTGTTGGGGTTGTTTGGTTTATAATAAAATAACACTAGTTAATTTAATGTGGAAAATTTGGGAATAGTTAAATTATAAATAGAATCTCAAATACGTTATTTTTATTATTTTCATTAATAATACACAAATTTATAACAATTTATTCTAGGATGTAATGAAAAATGTATTACAGTTCTTTGTGGACGTAGTACTCCTTAAAGCACTCAAGAGAAACACAATCAATATCAACACATAGAAGGGTATGAAGGTATGTAATATATTATCTTTTTAGAATAAAAAAATTCATAAAATTAATATATATTCATTACTTATATATTTATAACCATCCCTATGTGGTTGTGAGAGAAAAAAAGATATATCAATTCATCAACGTGGTAATCCTAGTATACATACAAGCAATGTTTTCATTTCCTATATGATAAAATTGAGTTGAAAAACAAAAAGAAAAAATTACTATATTTTAGATGATTATGAAGTTATATAATAATGTTTATGATTAGAGTTGTAATTTTATTTGGGAAAACCAATTTGGATCAGACCCTAAACATTTTATATTGGACTTTTAATGATAAAAATCCTCTAGGACATGGGGAAGGGAATCGTTATGGGTTTTTGATTGTTTTTTCTTATCAATAGTTCAAAATTTTTGTCAATAAATAAGTTGATAAATATGCCATTGATATGTTAGTGGAGTGACACACTAGTAAATATTCGTAAATTTATAATATTATAAATATATTACTTTTTGGAAAATATCAATAAATCAAAATAATTGTGAATATTTGGTGATAATGGTAAAATTTTATTCTAAATTAATAATTAAAATATGATTTGGGACATTATCACTTAGTTGTTACCTTATTTAACATGTTTTACAATTTACTATGGTGATTATTTATTTCCATAGTAACTATTCATTATTAAAAAAATTAAATTGACCACATTTCCAAACTAGATCCTATACATCTCAAATGTGAAATTAATTTTCTATGATTTAATTTTTTTGTAGCGGATAAAATTAATATTAATATAAGTGGGTAAAATGTAATGAAAATCGGGATTTCAAATAAATATAGGATTTCGAATGATGTTTAATCAGAATTAAGCATAATTAATATTTTTCAGGAATAAGTTAAATAATTTTAAATAAAATGGACTTATTTTAATTTAAATACTATAAAAAATATATTGTTACTTTTTCATTACTTGAAAATAAATGAAAAATTTTATAAACCAATCTATTTTACAAAATTTTCAAAAAAATAAATCTTTTAAATTTTTTTTAAAAACATAACCTTTAATTTTTTATACTATTTTAAAAAACTAATTCCATTTTATTAAATTATATTTCATAATATAATAAATATAAATATTTAAAAAGCTTTATAATTATTGGAAAATAATTTTCTGAAAATTAAAATATTGATTTAATTGATTGAGAAATTTATTGAAAGTATTGTTACAAATATGAAACCATAAAATATAATCATTAATATTAATAGGAAATTAAATTAATTTATTATTAAAATTAATATTGTTTTCACACATACTACATTAAGTTAAATTTCATATAACTTTTATACAATTAATCTGATGTAAAACTATTCCAAAATATTGTAACACCCCAAGCTTCTACGGCACTCTTCTCTTTGAATAATGCGATAGCGTTTGTTGAACGCAACACCGAGTTCTAACAACCAATCAAACTAGCCGTTATGAATAGAATAACCTACTTTTCGAAATTATATATATTTTATACTTTAAAATGGACTTCATTACTGGATTCGGAATATCGAATTTCGCCTAAGGTGAAATTTTGGTACTTTTCGGATAACTTTCATATTTTGATGAATAGTGAAAATTACTAAATTTTAATTTAAAACAACTTTTTTAATCAAAATAATTAGTAATGATAAGTTATGAATTTGAGTGGTTTTAAAGTATATTTAGAATATATTTTTACCATTTAATATAATTTTGGTCATTAGTCATAATTTTACAATTAAACCGAACATAAACAAGTGTCAATCTTTTGATAGTTATTATCTCTTAAAAACACGCTTTTTGTTTTGACACCAGGAATTAATTTTAAATTAATTTCTGCCACTTCTGTGTTTTGAATTTAGAAAAATGGATTTGATATTTGGAATCAGGATTTCCAAATTGTGCAAATAGGTAACTTTTATTTTTAGACATTTTGAATAATTACTGTGGTAAATATTTTATTTACCATGGTTAAGGGTAAATCTGGTAAATAAGGGTTAAAAAATATTATTATAATAATACTAAATTACCCTAAAACGTGTCCTAGCATTATTGGTTGATACATGTTCGACCATAGGCATCTTTGGGTCGATTTTGGGACCCCATGGTGCCACTTGTAGGTGATAGGGACACTTTTTTTTAATTAAGTTAAAATGAATACAAAAATGACACAAGCATATATATTTTTGAAAAACAATTTTTACATAGGGTTATATATGTTGGATTTTAGATTATAAATATTCATTAGAAAGATAAAAATATTTCCTAAATAGTTATATTTTATTTATAATTTTTATACATTAACTAATTCAATTTATTTATGACACAATGATGATAAATTAATTACTATAATAGTGAAAAATTAAAATAATTGATATTATAAATACCCAAATAAATATAATATGAAACTTTTAATGAATTAAAATAATTTTATAGGATAATATGATATATTAGGATTGATTTAATTTTCTTTCTTCGAAGTAATCAATCTGTTATGAGTTTCACAAAAATCAACTATTGAATAGTGTCAAAATTGACATAAAAGAGTTCTTAAAACCAATATTATATTATTAATTTATATTAAATTCCTAAAAATCTAATATTCGGCCAAGAGACTTATAACATGATAATTGAATCATTAATGGACCAATTGGTGGTCTCTTGGATGTATATAGTAATTTTATTAACCATATTATATAAAAATTCAAAGAGACATTGTAAAAGTGAAACTAATTAACTTAGAGTTAATACTTAAAGATAAGGTTAATATAAGTACCCAAACCTGTCTAAATTCTATTGGTTGAGTTGTTTTCGACCTATCCCCACCTTAAAATTTATATAATCCACTTTGGAGCCATTGTAAACCGAATATTAATTTATTATAAACTAATATATCTAGCTTTTCCAAAGGTGCCCCTCACCCCTCTTATAAAAGGGCACTCCTTCTTCTCATTTCTTCACACCTTCAAAGCCTTTTGGTTCGGCCAAACTCTGCCCAAATACTCTCCCAACATCCCTCACTACAACCTAGATGCATTAGTTTGATCAGAAATCCAACCTAATGAGCCCTTTTGATCAAATCAAAAGGAAGAACCCGAAGAAGAGGTAATGATTTCACCACCGTTTTCCAAGTTCCTTTCTTCTTCCACTTCTTCTTCCTTTGTTTTTACCATTCTAAAATAATAACTCTAGTATCATATATATACTGTGATGTTATTATAAATATGGTACAACCATATTTAGTATTCTATCCACCTTTTGAATAACATGTCACCATACATGCGTACGTACGGCTTACCGTCTCCACGTCGTGGTGTAATTGTTATTCAATATATTATTATTTGGATGGGTATAATAATGAATGTGTAACTCATGTAAATAATAAATATAACATGTTAATTATTCTGTATATATGATATACCATCCATTTATATTTTATTTTAATATCAAAAGAATTATATTTTCGCTCGTGCGTACGTACGGACTACAGTCTCCACGAATAAGATAAGATTTATTCTCCATCGTATCCATTCAAGTATAATTATCATTTGATGATTTAAAAATGATGTTAAAGGACTTGATATCATTCTGGATATGAATAATATACAACCTATCCATTACAAACATGGCTTACGTAACAAAACATATAAAAGAAAACAAGTAAGTTAACACCCGAAACAACGATAATACTAAGATATTATTATCAAATCTATATTAAAAGATAATATATGATATCATATTAATATATATGATTAGTTTATAATTTAATAACAATTATTTCACCATTATACATGAGGTTAACATACCCCAACCAAGGAAAAGTACAAGGTAAGGGTTATTTCACAATCTCTTCATTATCTGAGGTTGTTTATATGTAACAATCTACTGGGATCTCTTTATCATCCACATCAATGTTACTTCAAAATGTATTTCAAAACATTTTTATTATTTACAAGAATATGGTTTAAAGTCATTTATACCCTTTATTGACTTTTTATAAGAGGAATCTTTCCGTCGTTTTCAAAACAAGGTCCTTTATAACCTTTTCGACAGAATTAAGGTAAGAATGTTTTTTTTAACTTATACGGTGAGTGCGGTTATTTTCTGCCGTTAAAAAATCTTCAAAGTTTTCCTTACAAGCTTATAAGAATATTTTAATGAAAATGTTTTATTTTATATTGCTCTTAAATGATTTCAAAAATAGAAAGAGATATTTCTCCAAAAAGTGTTTTGATTTCATCTATGTCAACATCCTTTGATGGATTTTACGCTTATTTGAAGTTGATTTATTATGATACAAAACATCTATATTGTATTGAAGGTTTTGTGATATGTTTGACTGTGGATGTGTTATTTTTATACCATTCATAGTTTATGGTGAAATTATTGACATTTCGTATGCTAGTTTAAATACGAATGTTTATGTTATGTTTAAACCTTTTCATATGGGAATGCATTGGACTTAATATGTGATGGGTGGAGCCCGCTATAGCTCCTCGATGCATCGGTAGGTCTCATGAGACAAACTAGTGTCTTGGCACAAGGCCTTGACAAAATCTTATTTGTAGTCTTGGCACGAGGCCTTGGCTATGTGGTTATGATAGTCTGGCATTATGCATTCCAACATTATGAAAGTGGTTAGTGATTTTGCATGTGATTATTAGATTAGTAGAATATCCATGTGAATGAGTAAATGGAATTATTTCATTTTATTTATGCCATACAATGTTGAAAGTTCAAGTTTGAAAGGCTGTTGTTTTAGTTATACATTGCCTTAAATGTTTATTCTTATTTATGAATTTTTCCGCTATATTGTTATCCTTACTGGGCATTTGAGCTCACCGCTTTTCTATATTTTATTTTTCCCAGGAAGTGAAGAAGTAAATTATGAATGACCTGCAGGGATATTATGCCGGGATATGAGTGTGGATTATGGAGACATTATGTTGTTGTAGTAGTTTTTCATTTTATGATGTAATGTAAAACTTATAAATATATCTAGTGTTTCCAAGGCAACTAAACAAATCGGTCTTTCGAGATTTGATCTTTCTTGTGATCATTCCAATGTTATGTAATAATGCACCGACTCTGGGTAACTAGGGTCGGGGTATTACAGTTGGTATCAGAGAAAGTTTATTACAAACCTTGGAAGCTAGATTTAGATAAACTCTGATTAGAGCACATAGACCTAAGATGAACTTTGAGGATTAGTATAGAAGAACTTCCTAGAATTTTGGTATTGTAGATATTTTGTGAGTTTTCCGAGCAATACAACCCTGTTAGATATGAGCAGGTAGAGGCGGCTCTGGCACAGATGTACCTAGGGGTAAAACCCGAAAACACCGCTTTGAGCTAGACTCGAACGGAAACTGGTGCACGACAACGGGCCTTGCTGCACTCTTGGTTACGACACTCTCGGGGGATATGCTTAGGATAACTCTCATTTTATTTACAAATCGTTATAAAGGGTTTATGAGTATATACTTCTTCAAAGAAAACCTTTTTATGATTATGGATTATATCCATAAATAGTTCAATTTATGTTAAGTGTTTTATAAGTATGGGATTATGTATTTTGATTCATAAACTAATATAGTTTATGCCATTGTTTAGAAATGGTGCCTAGTGGAAGAAATGGAAACCGTATCAATGCACGCACTCCATGTAGGGATTTCCCTCCTGCTCGGGATAATTATAGTGGGGCTGGTGATGCAACTGGTGCCGATCAGCTAATCACCATACTGGGACAACTTACTCAGGTTATGAATAATAACCTTACCCGTATGGAGCACCCTGATCCACAACATGGAGGATCAATGTTAGATCGATTCATGAGGAAACAACCACCAACGTTCAATGGGAGTACAAATCCCTTAGTAGCTGAGCAATGGATAAATTCCCTAGAGAAAATATTTCAGGCTTTGGGGAGCAGTGAAAGGGAAAAAGTTTTCATGGCAGTTTACCGCCTTACTGGAGATGCTGATCAATGGTGGTCATTGAATCAAAACATGATGGAAGATGATGAAGTATCAAATATGGAATGGAGGGAGTTCAAAGATCTGTTTTTAGAAAAATACTTTCCTCGCGACCGTCGAGCAGATATGGAAAGGCAATTTCTAAGTCTGAGACAGAAGGAGGATGAGAATGTCACAAAGCATGAGGCTAACTTTACAAGGTTAGCAAGGTATGATGGTGATTATATACGTAACCCAAGAAGTAAGATTGAACGTTTCTTTGATGGGATAAAACCATTTCTTCGTCGAGCATTAGTCTCACAATCCTTTTCGTCATACGAAGACATTGCCTCATGTGCTATCAAGACTGAAAAGGAATTCTCTAAGTCTTATGACTTTAAAGCAAAGCAAGAGAAGAAGAGACCTGCTGGTCAATCTGGGAATGGAAATAAGGGGAATAAGGGAAAGGTTGAATATCCATCTTGTGGTAAATGCGGGAAGAAACATCCTGGTACTTGCTTGAAGGGAATGGGAGTCTGTTACGAGTGTGGTGAAAAAGGCCACCAAGCTCGTGATTGCAAGGGGAATAAGGAAGCTACCAACGTTCAGTGCTACAATTTCAGGGAGATGGGGAATTATGCAAATGCTTGTCCTAAGCGTCAGGAGAACTTACCTCAGAAAAGGCCAAGGGATCAAGGCCAGGCTTATGCTATCACTACTGCTGAGGTAGAAGCTCCGAAAGACGTGGTGGAAGGTAATTTAATGGTTTCCTCAAGTTTAGAAAATTCATTATTTGATTCTGGATCATCGCATTGTTTCATATCTTCCCAGTTTTCTATGAAAATTAGATATTTCCAATTTGATTTAATAATGGAGTTGTCAGTTAAAACTCCTAAGGGATGTATCATTGCAACAAAGTTTTGTGAATCATTCCCCATTAGAGCACATAAATGTTCATTATCTGCTGATCTCATCGTCATACCTATGATTGAGTTTGATATAATCCTCGGTATGGATTGGATTTCGGACAATGATGTGAAGATTTATTGTAAGAAGAAATAGGTTACGATTCTTCATGATAATGATAAGGAACACCTTATCTTTAGAGTAGAATCGTCACCACCTAATTCTTATTTAGATCCACCCCCAGTAGCTCAACTTAATTCAATTATTGGGGAGGAAGAGAATGAAATAACTGTCGGTGAGGAAAGGAATGTTCAAATAGAGGATGTACCTGTTGTGAAAGAATTTTAGATGTATTTCCGGAAGATTTACCTGGACATCCTCCAGAACGAGAAGTTGAGTTTTCCATTGATTTGATTCCTGGATCAAGGCCTTTATCGAAGACCCCTTATAGAATGGCCACTGTAGAATTAGTTGAACTAAAGAAACAACTAGAGGAATTGTGTAATAAGGTATTTATTCGCCCTAGTGTTTCTCCATGGGGAGCCCCTGTTATTTTTGTTAAAAAGAAAGATGGATCTATGAGGTAATGTATCGACTACAGGTATATCAATGCTATAACGATAAAGAACAAGTATCCCCTACCTCGTATTGATGATATATTTGACCAACTGCATGGAGCTCAATACTTTTCAAAGATTGGCCTTCGATCTGGATACCATCAGTTGTGTCTGAAGAAGGAAGACATTCCGAAAACAGCATTTCGAACCAGGTACGAGCATTATGAGTTTACTGTAATGACGTTTGGATTGACTAATGCACCATATGTATTCATGGATATGATGAATAGAGTTTTCAAGGAGTATCTCGATGAATTTGTGGTGGTATTTATTGATGATATCTTGGTATACTCCAAAACCTACGAAGATTATGAAAATCACTTGCGCATTATCTTGAAGACTCTGAGGAGGCATGAATTATAAGGGAAGTTTAGCAAGTGTGAATTCTGGCATCAGGATATTTCTTTTCTTGGCCATATTGTCTCTAAAGATGGAATCTCTGTTGATCCTTCTAAGACCAAGGCAATCCAAGAATGGCCAGCACCTACGAGTATAACTGAGTTACGTAGTTTTATTGTTTTGGCAGGTTATTATCGACGTTTCATCCAGAATTTTTCCCGATTGGCTAACCCACTAACGAAGCTCACACGTAAAGGGGATAAATTTGTTTGGAAAAAAGAGTATGAAGAATGTTTCGAAGAACTGAAGAGAAGATTAGTCAATGCTCCTATATTGACTCTACCATCGGGGAATGATGGGTTCATTATTTATAGTGATGCATCAAAGAAAGGACTTGGTTGTGTCCTTATGCAGAATGATAGAGTTATTGCCTATGCATCACGACAGTTGAAAATTCATGAACAAAACTATCCTACTCATGATCTCGATTTAGCAGCTGTGATCTTTTCTTTGAAGATATGGAGGCACTACCTCTATGGTGAAAAATGTGAGATTTATACTGATCACAAGAGTTTTAAGTATATTTTCTCACAAAAAGAACTCAACATGAGGCAAAGGAGATGGCTTGAATTACTCAAGGATTATGATTGCACGATACACTACCACCCGGGGAAAGAAAACAAGGTGGCAGATGCTTTGAGTATTAATGACCATGGAGTTTTGAACAATATGAGAATTGAAAGGGATCCAATTTTCATGGATCTAGTGAAGATGGACATGGGAATAACCAGGGAAGGTGAAACATCAATACTTTTTCAAATGGTTTCCAACCCATCTTTACTAGAATGGATTAAGAGTTCTCAGACCGATGATGAAGAATTTCAAAAGAAGATTAAAGCTGTGAATGATGGGAGATTGAGAGACTTTGTGTATGAAGATGGAATTTTGAAATTCGGGAAGAGACTTTGTGTTCCCGATTTACCTGATCTAAAAAGGGAATTGCTGGATGATGCTCATAGTTACAATTTCTCTATACACCCTGGGAGCACCAATATGTATAGAGATTTGAAGGAGAATTTTTGGTCGGACAACATGAAGAGGGAGATTGCTGATTTTGTGTCAAGGTGTATGGTTTATAAACAAGTGAAAGCTGGAAGGCAACAGCCTGGAGGAGTCATGCAACCTCTTCCCATACCAGAGTGGAAATGGGACAATATTACGATGGGCTTTGTCATGGGGCTACCAAAGACTCCAAGAAGGAACGATGCAATATGGGTTATTGTTGATCGTCTTACCAAGTCAGCACATTTTCTTGCTATAAGAGAAGATCTGCCCCTAGAACTTCTAGCAAGACTCTATATTAATGAAGATGTGAGACTTCATGGAGTACCCCTATTGATTGTTTCTGATCGTGATCCCCGTTTTACTTCAAGATTTTGGAAAAGTCTTCAGAAATCCCTGGATACTGAACTTCATTTGAGCACTGCTTACCACCCTCAGATAGACGGACAATCAGAACGGACTATTCAGACCTTAGAAGTCATGTTGAGATCTTGCTCACTTGATTTTCAGGGTATGTGGGATCAATATTTACCACTGGTGGAATTTTCCTATAACAATAGCTTCCATTCGAGTATTCAGATGGCACCATATGAAGCGTTATACAGAAAGAGATATCATACACCAACCTGTTGGGATGACGTTGGTGAAAGAAAACTTGTAGGCCCAGAACTGGTGGAGGAAATGGTGGAAAAGGTGAAAGTAATCCAAAATCACATCAAAGCAGCTCAAAGTAGGCAGAAGATCTATGCCGATAATCGAAGGAAGGATTTGGAATTTCAAGTCGGTGATCATGTATTCCTGAAGGTATCTCCATGGAAGGGAGTCATATGTTTTGGTAAGAAAGGTAAATTGAGTCCCAGGTACATCGGACCTTTCGAAATTCTAGAACGAATTGGGGCTGTAGCTTACCGATTGGCAATGCCGCCAAGTCTCTCCAAAGTTCACGATGTGTTCCACATATCTCTGTTGAGGAAATACATGCCTGACCCAATGCATGTACTCACCTATGAGGAATTAGAACTGGAACCTGATATTTCCTATTTTGATGAGCCCGTCAGGATTCTTGATACGAGAGAACAAGTACTGAGAAACCGGACGACGCGTCTGGTAAAAGTTTTGTGGAGAAACCATAAGATGGAAGAGGAAACGTGGGAACCCGAGGAACATATGATGAAGAACCAACCGAGACTTTTCATGCGGTAGTATTCTAGAAATTTCAAGGACAAAATTATTTGAAGGAGGGGAGAATGTAACACCCCAAGCTTCTACGGTACGCTTCTCTTTGAATAATGCGATAGCGTGTGTTGTACGCAACACCGAGTTCTAACAACCAATCAAACTAGCCATTATGAATAGTAATACCTACTATTCGAAATTATATATATTTTATATTTTAAAATGGACTTCATTTCTGGATTCGGAATATCGAATTTATCCTAAGGTGAAATTTTGGTACTTTTCGGATAACTTTCATATTTTGATGAATAGTGAAAATTACCAAATTTCAATTAAAAACAACTTTTTTAATGAAAATAATTAATAATGATAAATTATGAATTTGAGTAGTTTTAAATTATATTTAGAATATATTTTTACCATTTAATATAATGTTGGTCATTGGACATAATTTTACAACTAAACCGAACATAAACAAGTGTCAATCTTTTGATAGTTATTATCTCTTAAAAACACGCTTTTTGTTTTGACAGCGGGAATTAATTTTAAAATAATTTCTGCCACTTTTGTGTTTTGAATTTAGAAAAATTGATTCCATATTTGGAATCAGGATTTCCAAATTTTTTAAATATGTAACATTTATTATTAGACATTTTGAATAATTACTGTGGTAAATATTTTATTTACCATGGTTAAGGGTAAATCTGGTAAATAAGAGTTAAAAAATAATATTATAATAATACTAAATTACCCTAAAACGTGTCCTAGCCTTATTGGTTGATACATGTTCGACCATAGGCATGTTTGGGTCGATTTCGGGACCCCATGGTGCCACTTGTAGGTGATAGGGACACTTTTTTTAATTAAGTTAAAATGAATACAAATATGACACAAGCCTATAACTTTTGGAAAACCAATTTTTACATAGGGTGATATATGTTGGATTTTAGATTATAAATATTCATTAGAAAGATAAAACGATTTCCTACATATTGATATTTTATTTATAATTTTTAGACATTAAATAATTTAATTTATTTATGACACAATGATGATGAATTAATTACTATAATAGTGAAAAATTAAAATAATTGATATTATAAATACCCAAATAAATATAATATGAAACTTTTAATGAATCAAAATAATTTTATAGAATAATATGATATATTAGTATTGATTTAATGTACGTTTTTCGAAGTAATCAATCTGTTATGAGTTTCACAAAAATCAACTATTTAATAGTGTCAAAATTGACATAAAAGAGTTCTTAAAACCAATATTATATTATTAATTGATATTAAATTCCTAAAAATCTAAGATTCGGCCAAGAGACTTATAACATGATAAGTGCATCATTAATGGACCAATTTGTTGTCTCTTGGATATATATTGTATGTTTATTAACCATATTATATAAAACTACAAAGAGACATTGTAAAAGTGAAACTAATTAACTTAGAGTTAATACTTAAAGATAAGGTTAATATAAGTACCCAAACCTGTCTAAATTCTATTGGTTGAGTTGTTTTCTACCTATCCCCACCTTAACATTTAAATAATCAACTTTTGAGCCATTGGAAACCGAATATGAATTTATTATAAACTAATATCTCTAGCTTTTCCAAAGGTTCCCCTCACCCATCTTATAAAAGGGAACTCCTCCTTCTCATTTTTTCACACCTTCAAAGCCTTTTGGTTCGGCCAACCTCTGCCCAAATACTCTCCCAACATCTCTCACTACAACCTAGAGGCCTTAGTTTGATCAGAAAGACAACCTAAGGATCCCTTTTGATCAAATTAAAAGGAAGAACCTGAAGAAGAGGTAATGATTTCACCACCGTTTTCCAAGTTCCTTTCTTCTTCCACTTCTTCTTCCTTTGTTTTTACCATTCTAAAATAATAAATCTAGTATCATATATATACTGTGATGTTATTATAAATATGGTGCAACCATATTTAGTATTATATCCACCCTTTTAATAAAATTTCACCATACGTGCGTACGTACGGCTTACCGTCTCCACGTCGTGGTGTAATTGTTTTTCAATATATTATTATTTGGATGGGTATAATAATGAATTTGTAACTCATGTAAATAATAAATATAACATGTTAATTATTCTTTATATATGATATACCATTCATTTATATATTATTTTAATATCAAAAGAATGATATTGTCTCTCGTGCGTACGTACGGACTACCGTCTCCACGAACGCGATAAGATTCATTCTCCTTCGTATCCATTCAAGTATAATTATCATTTGATGATTTAAAAATGATGTTTAAGGACTTGATATCATTCTGGTTATGAATAATATACATCCTATCCATTAGAAACATGGCTTACGTAACAAACCATATAAAAGAAAACAAGTAAGTTAACACCCGAAACAATGATAATACTAAGATATTATTATCAAATCAATATTAAAAGATCATATATGATATCATATTAATATATATGATTCTTGTATAATTTAATAACAATTATTTCACCATTATACAGGAGGTTAACCTACCCCAACCAAGGAAAAGTACAAGGTAAGGTTTATTTCACAATCTCTTCATTATCCGAGGTTGTTTATATGTAATAATCTACTAGGATCTCTTTATCATCCACTTCCATGTTTCTTCAAAATTTATTTCAAAACATTTTTATTATTTACAAGAATATGGGTTAAAGTCATTTATACCCTTGTTTGCCTTTTTATAAGAGGAATCATTCCGTCGTTTTCAAAACAAGGTCCTTTTTAACCTTTTCGACAGAATTATGGTAAGAATGTTTTTTTTAACTTATACGGCGAGTGCGGTTATTTTCTGCCATTATAAAATCTTCAAAGTTTTCCTTACAAGCGTATAAGAATATTTTCAAGAAAATGTTTTATTTTATATGGATCTAAAATTATTTCAAAGATAGAAAGAGATATTTCTCCAAAAAGTGTTTTGATTTCATCTATGTCAAAATCCTATGATGGATTTTACGCTTATTTGAAGTTGATTTATTATGATACAAAACTTCTATATTGTATTGAAGGTTTTGTGGTATGTTTGACTATGGATGTGCTATTTTTATACCATTCATAATTTATGGTGAAATTATTGACATTTCATATGCTAGTTTTAATACGAATGTTTATGTTATGTTTAAACCTTTTCATATGGGAATGAATTGGACTTAATATGTGACGGGTGGAGCCCGCTATAGCTCCTCGATGCATCGGAAGGTCTCATGAGACAAACTATTGTCTTAGCACAAGGCCTTGACAAAATCTTATTTGTAGTCTTGGAAAGAGGCCTTGGCTATGTGGTTATGATAGTCTGGCATTATGCATTCCAACATTATGAAAGTGGTTAGTGATTTTGCATGTGATTATTCGATTAGTAGAATATCCATGTGAATGAGTAAATGTCATTATTTAATTTTATTTATTCCATACAATGTTGACAGTTCAAGTTTGAAAGGCTGTTGTTTTAGTTATACATTGCCTTAAATGTTTATTCTTATTTATGAAAGTTTCCGCTATATTTTTATCCTTACTGGGCATTTGAGCTCACCCCTTTTCTATGTTTTATTTTTTCCAGGAAGTGAAGAAGTAAATTATGAATGACCTGTAGGGATATTATGTGGCGATATGAGTGTGGATTATGGAGACATTATGTTGTTGTAGTAGTTTTTCATTTTATGATGTAATGTAAAACTTATGAATATATCTAGTGTTTCCAAGGCTACTAAACAAATCGGTCTTTTGAGATTTGATCTTTCTTGTGATCATTCCAATGTTATGTAATAATGCACCGACTCTGGGTAACTAGGGTCGGGGCGTTACAAATATCCCCACAAGAAAAATGCTTAATCTCAAGGAATGTATTATAAATTTCCTTAACATATGTTCTGTTGTGGTGTTTATGACCCTCTAATTATCTTATGTTTCTCACATCGAGATGTTATCATGCATATTTAGATACATTGGATGATTTCTATAATAATAATTATTAAATAAAAGCAAGTCAAATTGTTTGAGAAGTTATGGGTATATCAATTATTTACGACCCTGAACTTATTATTGCAACCATCATTTCCATATAACATAAAAAATATATAGATCCATATTACGATTCTTATAACACAAATTTTCCAAGTCTCAAAATATAAAAAACAACCTCATCCAATTTAGGAGACTGAACTTCATAAGGGATATACCTAAATAAGAACACTGTGTTTCATGATTGCTACTATAGTTTAATACATATTGATGTCATGATCTCTTATCTATGTCCATATTGATTATTAAAATAAAATTTAATTTCCCATTCAAATGAGCTAGATATAAGTGTAGAATCTCAATTCAAGAAAAATGAATTGATTTATTCATACTATTTTAGGATATATAATGATTCCTATATCTCATATACTAGGCCTAACCATTATTTTTTTTAAAATATCATTTGTTATATATTTAATGCGACTCTTTGAAATTCATAGTCATATTAATGGTGTTATGCTAAGGTGAAGCCCGGTTTCCTTCTCCTGCACATGATTTTTATTTTCATTTAATAGTAATGATAATAAATTTGTAGATCTCATTAATATTATCCAATATAAGAATAGAATGCTTTATGTAGTGACCAATAATAAAATTCCCCTTATTTTATATATGAGAAAAATTTATATATGATTATTCATCAAATAATTCGTTACTTGTGAGATTATTATCAAATTTCTTCCCCACATACATCAGCATTATTAATATATTGTGATAAATATTAGAACTATGTATACCTTGTATCATATTCTGAAATGATATGTTGGGATTCATAGATATTATATATAGGGGGCCATACAGAAATTCTATAAACCAAATTCCCTCCAATAAATAAATAAGATCCTCTAATGAATATTCATTTGTGAACTTACAAATAGAAAGGTTAAAATAAAAAAATCCCCCCTTGATAGCAATAGATTTATATACATATAACTATGATATGATAAAATGTCAATATTCCTAAATAATATAATTTGTTTCTTGGTACCATTATGTTTAACTTCATAAAATATGGTATACCTACATTACTATAAATTACATAGAGTTCCGTCTATGCAGGGCCCAATTTCCATTCTTAAAATCCAAGTCTATGTGGTGGTACCTACAATATGGTGTATCTATAACCAATATTAAGGATAAAATATAACCTTCATAGTAATATATCCAAATGTTTAGGGCCTCCCCAAAATAGAATAATTAAGCATGGCTTGACTCCTAATATATCAGGATACATGGTCAAACACCATGTTCAGGACCTAACCATAAACACACAGTCATTCAAATCCCTTCTAATAGAACCATATAATCCTAGATATTAGATAAATGTTTCTAATATGTTTCCACAACACATTCTAAAAAATTTTATTCATAAATCACACATCATTCAGTTAGTGACATGGAAATATGTAATATTATCCTTGAGTTTTGGTACTAAGAATTTATACACTAAATGGATCGTATAAATGACTACTCATACTATTCCCTTGATGAGGCACTCTATAGTAACATTATGTATATCATCCTAAAAAAATTCATTTTTATCCAAATGAATGGAATCCTTCAATATTTATATTCCATCACGGAATCACAATAAAACCATTTATTTTAATTTTATTAGTCATTATCCTTGTGAATATATATTTGACATCATTAATTATAATCCATTAACAACAGGAGATGATTTATGATGACGCTAATCCAAATTTATATAATCTAATAAATAATTATCCTTTGGGAACTATTTATTTTGGTATTTTCATCCATGAGGTCAATGAATCATGACCACAAACATTGATTTCTCTTATTATATGGTCTACTATAGTATTAGGTTATCTATTAACATCTAGTTAAAATTTAACTAACTATAATACATACTATATAATCAAATTTGGTCTTCAAAATGACCTAAACTATGTTCAATCTCTCATGAGAAAATATATATTAGAATGTTGTTCCTCATTCAGGCTGGGGGGTTTTCCTTTCATCAATATTATATATAGCGGTACATTGTTTTTAATGTTATAACCCCATATAACCCCTCACACACTGGTCTTAACCATATTATCCTCCAATATATCTAAAAATGATTAAAAATTATCTTCCCAATGATCTATAAAGGGATGCTTCTGAAAAAATTTATTTCTTCACTAATTAATCCGCTCACTTTGAGGGATCAGTAAAATAATATATCATAAATGAAAAAAATCACAAATCTAGTACATACAACCATATAGAACTATAATTAGTCATTCCACCCTTATTTAAACCACTGGTTTAGGAAAATGTTAGATAAATATAATATTATACATATTTTCAAAGACCATGAACCCCATAAATTCTTCCATATCAATTAGTATTTCATGAAACTTCTTTAATATTCTTTACATATATAATCCTAATTCATTTCATAAGTGTATGAATCATCATAAATTGTTCCTTTGTAATAAGTAATGGAATCGTTTGACTCAAAAGGTAACCTCTTCTTGAGTTTGAATACAATTACCTTGATATGGTTCTACATAATTTCCCATAACATATCCTTTAAACTAGATTAGTCATCCTCAAAATGGGTGAAGATCCTCTAATTTCAGTACATCCTAACAAAATTGAACTGGAACCCATCACTCAAACATGGACCCTGATCACCCTTGTCACACATGGATCATATAATCCATCATGATTCAAACTCATTGATTTATGGATTACAAAATCCAAAATACCACTGTTAAAATGGATTTAATACCCTTTATGTTATGAATATGTGCATCATAATCCCCTTCTAATAATTGATAAAACATTTAATATTTTAACATTTGATTGGTCCTCATCATGTGGTCTAAAACATTATAAACTACTGGTCAAAAATTCAGGACCAAGATAATTAAATCTCAACATTTATGGTAAATTATACATTTACTAATGGCTATATCAGTAATGTTCAGTTTCATCGAGCTAATCATAGATGGATTGCACCGCATATGAGTTCAAAGTTATATAAAATTAATATATAGTAACAATTTGTCAAACTGTTCATCCTAAATATTTATCTATATTGGTTCAACATGAAAAATAATAAAGTGGTTAGTTTTAAGGACACAAATTTCACTAGGTTTAATACCCATAAGAATCGAATTTTAAAAATTTATTTTCAATAATCGATGTTTGTGAAACTCACTGTATTTAATAAATATTGAAAATATTTAATTAGAAAATATCAAATCATGTAAGTTCAAAAACAAATAATGGTATATATGATAGAAATTAAATTAATTTCATTATAATTCTTTATAATATTTAGAAAATAAAAACTATTTGGGAAAAAATAAACGTCTCAAGGAATGTCAATTCTACGATATGATCTAATTAAAAGTAGTGGTGTGATCACTAAGCCCCTTAGCAGAGAACAAATTTATTGAATTTCTCCATTCCCATCATCTCGAATATATCAAACTATGGTATCCATTTGAAATGAATCAAAAAACCATTTTAGGGTACTCAATCCTTATTTATTATTGGAATACTCATTCAAAATATTTTACTCAAATCCAAACCACATTGATTAAATTAATTCATCCAAATTGACCCAATATAGTGTTTGGTGATGGTAGTTTTACTTGTATAGATCAATGTACAATAACAGTAGTGTAATAGTTATGGTAGTTATTTCTATATCTTTCTCTTAACCATTATATGGAGGAATTAATTTTAACATAATTGATTGGGAGTCACATTTGACATTGTACATTTTTTAATTTTGTTTTAAAATTGTATCATGTTATTTTTGAGATTTTATTTCAAGGTTTCACATATAATAATAAAATAATAATAAAATTAAATCAAGGAATAAGTAATCTAGTGAAAAATTAATATTCATTATGTTAGTAAAAAAAAGGATCTTCCACCATTTGGAATCTCTGCATTTTATTAAATGAAAAAGGAAAACATATAAAACGTAATTATTGTTGAATCAGTTTATTAGATCATGGGAATTAAACTAATTATGAAGAGTATTTCCAATATACTACTTTTCACAAAGAGCTAATGCATGACATCCACCTTTGGTAGTAGATCCTTCACTCCTTCAATGTGAGCCTTATATTCATGCATATTGCTTGTTTTAATGAAAACACAATTATTAATACACACCCCTTTGGTAATAATGTTATCTAACTCCCTTTTATCCCTTCAGTCCGATCTCTTGTCATTTATAATCATAGAAGATGAAGATGTTTTATTCATGCGTTATTAGATTCTCTCTGAAATCTAGAACATAGTGGTTATGGGAATGATAATGATAGTAGTTGAACCATCCAATTCCCAAGTCATAAAATTTATGGTGACAGATCACAATATGATCAAAAATCTCTCCCAAAATATCATCCTTGATGAGATCATTAACAAGAAACCAAGGCCATTTTATCAAAATATGGATTTCGTAACTGTTATAGGATTATAATATTATTTACTCATTTATGTCAGTATATAATTTAGAATCATTTTTTCTATATAAGGATCTAATTTCAATGATATGGATTGTATGTAAGATCCTTCAGAAACCAAATATTTATCATGATTTGAGACTATGTTGATAGGGTTTAATTCCACTGTAGTAGTGCCCGCCATCAATATAAAATCATCATTGAATGTAACAAAAATATATAACCTGAAAAAATTGCACCACTATTAATGAATATGGAACCCTAAAATGAGTTTTCCCTAAAAAAGTTTTTATTACTAGCTGTAGTGTCTTCCATTTCAAAAATCTATTCCAAGAAGATACTAATAGAGGGAAACTGAAAAGCTGACAATCTTTCCACTCATCAGATCGACTCTCTCTGTATGTTTTCAGTGAAATGCTATAACCATGATATACAATATCAATATGAAAGGTTTCATGGAGAACCATTGGTTTGTTATTTAATTTTCAAAAAATTGTCCTCACACACCAACATTGTTCAAAGCTTACTAGTGATGGTCATGTTTCTCTCTCTCTCTCTTAACTCTGGTAGGAGGAAACAATGTCTCCTCTTATATATATCCAAACTATCCTGTGACCCAATTAATGGTTTAGGATTAGTAACTAACCACTTTAAATGTTTCATATATTAAAAAATCATTTTGGAATGTTATTATATAATCACATATCTCTTTGTTTCCACCTCCATTGTAAGTCACTACTCCAGATGGTGTGATATTTTAATTAATGGTAAGTACAATAGGATTACTTGACTTAATAGTAGCATTATGAACATAAATATAAATTGGATAAATAATGAAATTTTATATCATAATAGGTTGAAAATTATAATAATGGATTTCCAAGGAACTATGATACAAATAATATTAGATGTTTGCATCCATACATCTATATGTAAATTATAAAGGAACCCTTCTTTAATGTGGGGACCTTTCTTGTTATAAATATCCAAAAAAGTGATAAATCTAAGAATGTGTGGGACCTATATTGCTAATTGGTTTTCTGTGGTCTAGTGAAGTTTCCATCATCAACATATCAATCTTGATTCCCTTGTGAGAATCATAGGTTTGGAGTAGAAATCCACAAAAAATATAAAAAATCCGATATAACCACAGAGCCCCATGTTGTGCACTACTTCTTCTGTAACTGAATTTAGTTCTGGATATATTATATAATTGAGTATTGTTGGTATTTGTGCAATTTAAATTTTTCCTCGACCCATTGTGATGTAGGTAGATTTTCACTGAGTCACTAAATGTGAAAATTGAATGGATATAATAATTTTTCTCAATGATATATCTTCCCTAATAAACACATCTCTCTATAGAGGAGGGGTATGTTATGCATCCACTGAGGTGTTATCCATGATAATGAACTCTTGACATACTTTCCCAAAGATGGGAACCCCCCCCCCCCTCAGCTGGAAAATATATCATATAATAACCCACACCACACAAAGAGGTAGGTGGAAGGTGTTTGTATTCAATAAATAATGAACTATTTTCTTTGTTAAAAGGTAAATTTGTTGATTCATCATAAATTTAGAGGAAAATACTGATTGGAAGGAACCCAAAACCCCCATATGTTTGGTTAATTTAACATAACATGAATGTATCTTTAATGTCCAAGGAAACTCCTTAAAGAAATTACCACTAGATCGTAACTCCCACATTAAGATCCATAATCTAAAAAAATTATCATGTCATATAATTAATATGGAATATTATTCTTGGGCGATATGTTTTTTTGTCACATAATGACCATCCTAAGTCAATGGAGATCTGATTAAGATGAAGGGACTTATTTAAAATAATTTTAGGAATAACTGAATTATTGTTGTGATGTTTTCCCTAATATTTTTTGGGTTAATCCAAAACTAGTTAGATGAATAAAATTGAATATCCACCAATATTAGAGAATCATCTTGTATCCTAAAATCATATACAGTCAATTTATCATACCAAGGGATGTTTTGAAATTAAGGTATAAGAATTATATATTGGATCACATTCTAATGAATAATTTAATACCAGGGGATATCATCCGTATTTTTATCACTAGAAACCATCCTCTCTGCTAATTTTTTGGAATGGGATAACTACATATGTCTAGATTCCATTATCCCTATTAGTAGGAATGGTGGGATAGAAAGAAAATACTCAAAATTATACCATTGTAAAAAATCTCACTTTGTGTTTTGAGAACTACACGATTTATAAAGTTCCTTGAAACTATTTGGAAAACCAGAAGGCATGGTCCAATTATTATCCTCAAAAAATTTCTCCAAAATGTATTTACAAATATCAAGAAAGCACATTTCTTCTGCAAACCAAATGTCATCCATGAAGCAATCAATGTCTAAAAAGGGAGTCCCCTATACGGTCGTGTCAGAAGGTCCCTTGGTGATCACAATAGAGGTTCAATTAATACTATGAATCAAGGGTAACAAGATCTATTTATATAGTGGTTGATCCTTCATAATAATATGTTTCATGATTTGTAGGTATTTGTTTTCTCCATAAAATCATATCCCCTTTGTGATTTTTAGACCCTCTTCCAAGGGAAGAATTTGTTGAGGACTAGAAAACTGTCTCAACTAGTAGAAAATTTTGATGTATGTTCTTTAACCAAGAAATATATAAATGATATTAAAAGAAGTGTATAATATTTTAAAGGAGATTTATCCAAAAGGAACCAAGGGAATTCTGAAATGTATCTAATGCACTATGCGAGACACATCTCTCCTCTAGGATGAAATATCATCTACAAAACAGGTCCTCCCATATAGTGACTAGTTAGGTTATGAATGGTTGTGATTTTTTATTCCTGTAAAGTGAACTGTTCATTAGTTGGATGTCGTTATTTTTTAGATCCATTAAATATAATATTTTTTCTAAAAGACGTTATTTTTTTCCACTCGGAATGTGTTTTTCATTGTTTTTATTAGGAATTTGGTAGTTTTATACCCACCGAGTAGCAGATTGAGAATTCAATTTCCTCTAAATTTATGTTCATGAGTCACTAATTAAACATCAATATTAGGAATAATGTTTCCTCCACACCACTTTCAAATATCAAAGTACATCTGAATATATGGATGTATATTATAATGATTGAGAACTAGAATGATAGAGAGAGAGAGATGATTATGTCCTTCAAAAATAAGAATCATATGACTCCAATCCAATCACATAGAATAAATTTTTAATTAAAATAATGTAACCAGATAAGAACAAGTAATTCCTCCATGATGGGATCCTTCTACAAAGAGGGATTTTCTTGAATCCCCAATGATGGAAGACCACCGAAAGGAGGCCCTCAATATTAATTTTACAAAATAAACCCATAGTAAAATAACCCATTTAAAATCTATATATTAATACATTCCTTCATGAAGGATTTTCTTCCATATACCTCATAAACAATGATTTAAATTAGATCAATAAATTTAGAATTCCTTATTTCAAAAGGAAAATCCACTTTTCCAAATGGTTTTTCCTTAGGTTATTTATTACATTATACTAAATGTTCTTGTCCCATGAACTAATTGGCTTCAATATAACCCTTTTAGACACCATACAAACAATCCTAATAGATTTCATTCTCCAAATTCAATGCAAAAATCAAGTTTAATATGGATATACTAAAATATAACAAGAAGGATATGATTAGAGAATATAAATTTTCACACAACCATTCGATGATGTATTGCTATGTAATGGACCGACTCTGGTTCATCCTCCAAGATTGGTAGAACATTTATGGGAATCATAATCATGGATAACCATGAAAATAAGTGTATCCATAAGAAAGATACTAGAGTAGACTATAGTGGCCCATTTTTGGTATTCTTTTTCATTCAATGATCATAAAGAGAATTCATTTTAGTAGTCCCCTAGCCTTTTATTCAATTCTAGCATAATCCATCTATTGGGGAATCCTCTGAGCGATGTCTACTCATTTCTCTCTATCTCTAGGGTTTCTCCTCGGCGACGGCTCAGAGTGGGGGAGGCAATCGCGCAGCCCTCCAGCATCATCTCCCCCTCATACACTTATTAAAATTTTTTTATCCTTGCTTCGTCTTCAACGGTGGCCTCTGCACTCTCTCGGGTGAAGGTTCTATGATTTTGGAATCTCCATCGTGTTTGGTTGGCTCTAATCGTCTGCCTCATCGATAGTGCTACCAATCAGATCCCTCGACCACACATTCCTTGCTCTGGTCCCACGTTATTCTGCACCTATCCCCGGTGGATCGAGAGCAGTTACCATGGAGAAATTTTGGGATGTGTAGTTCAGCGGACGTTGGCATGTCTGGTGCAGGCCTTAGACTATGGTGTTTATGCAATAGAAACATCCCAACAAAGTATCTTTTTGTTGTTTTTGTTTAGTGTTTCTTCCCCATGCCATCGGTGATGTTTTTAGGTTTTTTTCTGCATTATTGATTCAGTGAGATGCTGATTTGCTTCTGGTATTGGGTCATGCTCATATCTGGGTTTGGTGGAGGTCGTTCGAGTTTTCTTCACTACGAGTTGATGATGGTCGTGTTTTGATGAGGATGGTTCATCTGTGATGGTGGATTGATGAAGCAGTGATTTCCGTTTATGGTGATTCTATTTTGCTTTATGGTTTTGTGTTTATTCCTTAGAACAGTCTTACTATTGACGATGGCATGATGATGTAGACGACAGTCTTCGAATGGGGATGATGAAGATAAGGTGTCTGAACGACAACAAGGGTGAAGGTTTTTATGCTGTTTGAAGCTGTAGTGGCGATCACTAGTGGGTTATCACCGGCTATGTATGACGAAGGTGATTATGATGTCGATGAGGTTTGTCGATGTCAGGGGCATGGCTCGAGGAGGCTCACTGAACAAGGATGTGTGTTTCAAGGTGTTCGGTGAGATTCTTAATTTTGTATGGAAGTGGATTTCGTCTTTGGTGTCTTTTGTATGGAAAGTAATCTATTGTATGGCCTGGTTCCCACTCACCCAAAAAGCAGTTTTCAAAAATCAAATAAAAATATAATTTTCATTCAGATGATCGGTGGATGATATCTGCCTATTGGATTATGACCATTGATGGTTTCCATTGATGATAAAATCAATGTCCTAGGGATACAAACATTTGGCCTCCTCGTTAGATATAATCCTCAACCTTAAGATTTTTGGGTCTCATATTTAGGTATAATCCCAATCAATATTTAATTTTAGACTCTCATATAAGGAACATGATATATTATTATCTATTGATTCTCAAACCTATAAATAATCATGTAGGGTTCTACATTTAAGTCGATAGTTTGAATAACATAATAAAAAAAATCAAATATGAGACTCCAACCAAGGTATAATACTTGCCCACATCTAATATTTCCCACCAACATAGGTGTCGGAACCTAAACATTCACATGTCTAACTGCAAATTTTAATCCATACTTGTAGAGATCCAAAAATTGACATACATGGACATTACATTCCTTTTGCGGAATACTTAGTACATTACAAAAACACACACACAAGGACCATAATAGTTTAGTGTCTTTGGAAACTCGGAATATAATCTTCTAATCGTGGTGAAAGATCTTAAACATCTCCCATAAAGATCTTCCCTTTATTTTCTTACCTAATACCTTTCTTTATATCCTTGGGAAAAGAAAACATAAAAGGGTGAGATCGGATGCTTAGTAAGGGTAAACAAAAGAAATATCAATCACATCATATTCATAAGAACATAACATTTTGGAAATCTTAACCTGCAAAACAGATCATAATAACATAACATGGGATAAATCATAGTAGTTAAATGTAATCCCAATAATCATAACATAAAACATGAAACTTTGTGGAATACACACATAATCATAGAGAATCATTTCTTATTAGTCAAGACTCATTTCCAAGACTATCTTAGTGGACAAAGTCCATTTCTGAACCGAGTTCACTCGTCGTTTCAGTCCTATTTCACTGAACCGGTTTAACCTGCCGTTCCAGCCATGTCTATCTCATGAGATATAAAATCTTTACCCAATGCATTGGAAGGAGATATAGGTACCACACATCTCATAATGATACCATTCTTATGTGTGACACAAAATCATAAACCATACATCATAACATAACCCATGTAATAAAAATGGGACTCATAAACATCGTGACATCATAAAACAATTCATATAAGAAAAAAGAATTCATAAATATATTTAAATCACAACATAATCAAATCAATATAATAATAGGGATAGAAACAGAACTTTATATTATCTTATATGGAAAATAATTTTGATAAAACACTTGAACTCCATTCGTGAGGAAAATATCCTTTCTACTTCAAAAACAGTTTTCCTTTCTTAACATGTCATAAAATTATAAACTAAAATAATTTGATTAAAAATAAAATTGAAAACATGTAAAATAAGCTTCTTGGAAATAATGTTTTAAAAATCCATTCATTCCGTATAAGTTAAAAAAACATTCTTCTCGTACTTTTGTCGGAAAGGTCAAAAAGTACCACGTACGAAAAACGACAAAAGATTCCTTTCATATCTTTTACTAAAAACTCACCAAAGGGTAAAATTGGAATTAAACAATTGTAGGTGGATGGAAATAATATTAAATATTGAGGAAACATGGATGTGGATGATAAAATACACCCCAGTAAATACCAAAGTATAAACAATCTCGGATAAAAATGAGATTGTGATATTTTCCCTTACCTTAGGACTGATTTGCTTCGTAAGTGTCCGAACCTGCTGTATAATGAGTTAAATAATGTTATTGACTTATTCCAGACTCATACTAATTATTATGATATCATATAAGGTTCTCTTATGACTTTATATTACCCGTTCTTTTGTAAATTCCATGTTAAAGAGCGTTTGGGGTAAAATCGTTGCATTTATCGTCCGTGTTTTGACTTGTAATTATTCATATGATTACATAGATCATGATTACATAATTCCAGAATATAAAACATGATTTATATATAATATATATTTAAAATATACATATATATAATAGATCAGTAAATGGAATGAAATACACTGTTCATGGAGACGGTAGGTCGTACGTACGCATGAACGCTGTTTTCGTTTCCATATTGAGTTGAATGGAATTAAGTAAATGACAAACATATATATATACAAATAAATCCAGTATCATTATTATGTCATATATTTCATGATTACTTATTATATATACTTTATAATCATTCATAAATGGTTAACGTGGAGAATGAATCTCATCACGTCGTGGAGAAGATAGTCTGTACGTACGCACGAGCGATGATATCATTCTCATGATCGTGGAATTGTATTGGAGTGTATGAATACTATACCAGAATTAATACCACTTTAAAATAATCATTTTTAGTTGTTTATTTTCACCATTATACCCATCCATGTAAGGTGGTGGTGGAAAATAGATTACACCACGGCGTGGAGACGGTATTTCGTACGTAAGCACGCGCGGTGATTTTGTTTTCCGTAGGATGGATAGATGGTGAAATAGGGTTGTTTCATACTTATAATAACATATCAGTATATGAGTGATACTGATGTTATTACTTCAAAATGAAACAACCTATGAATAAGATGTGGAAGAAGAAATAAAGTTGAAAGAATCGGTAACAGACATTACCTCTTCTTTGAAGCGCCTCTTTGAGATCTCCTTTTAAGGCATTAAATTGGTCTTTTTGGAAGACCAGAACCTCTAGGATGTAGATATGGATGTGGAGAAGAGAATTTGTCAGGGGATTGCCGATCTGGAATGCTCAATGTGGTGTGAGGAAGAGTGGGAGGAGGTGCCATTTTATAAGGGAGGAGAGGGGCACCTTTGGAATAACTAAAAATATTATTTTATTATAAAGTCATATTCGGTTTTTAATAGTTCAAAATTGATATATTTCAAATCTAAGGTGGGGATGGGTCGCAATAATCTCATCCAATATAATTTAGACAAGTTTAGGTTCCTATTTTAACCTTATCATTTAGATTTAACATTAAGTTAAATAATTTAACTTTTACCGTGTCTTCTTGGGTTCTTATACTATAAGGTTAATAAACTTAATATAATCAGCCAAACGAACCCAAAATTGATTATAATTAATATATATATAACCGTATCTAAGTCATTTGGCCGAACCATAGATTTTTAGGAAAAAATAACAATTAATAATATAATATTTGTTTTAAAAACTATTTTATGTCAATTTTGACACTATTTAGTAATTGATTTTTGTGAAACTCATAACAGAATGATTAGTTCGAAAAAAGAAAATTAAATCAATACTAACATGTCATATTAACAAATAAAATTAGTGGAATTCATAAAAAGTCTCATATTAAATTTATTTGGGTATTTATAACATCAATTATGTCAATATTTTATTAATAAGATAATTACTCCATCATCATTGTGTCATAAATAAATTAACATATTTAAAGTCTAAAAATTACAACTAAAATATCATTATGTAGGAAATCTTGTTAGATTTCTAATGAATATTTATAGTCGAATTTAACTTATTTATTACCCTATATTAAAAATGATATACTTATTAAACTTTGATTTTAACTATTTTAACCCTTCTTTAAATAAAGTAATAATAAATGACCTAATCAAATCCAAGTGGGCCTAAATGGTCAGATTTTACTCCTAAAGATGTTTTCGGTCGAATTAAAATTATCCAATAGAATTAGGACATGTGTTAGGGTAATAATAATATCATTTTTACCCGTAATTACCCTATTTACTTTTAACCATGGTAAACAAAAGTAAAAAGTTACTATTCACCAAAAATTATTTTCATCTCATTGAATCACATTTTACATACTGAAATCAACAGTGTCTCTCAGATTTTTGAAATTCCACCTATAGAAGCGGTAAAATTATGTTTTATGAAAAATTCATTTTTCTTAACTACCACTTAGTGGTTTCACTATTCATTAAGAAATGAAAGTTTCCAGAATAATACCAAAAATTAGGCCTAAGCTATATTTGACATTTTGAACTCAAAAATGATGTCCATTTTACCAAATTCAAAACATATTAATTACTTTAAAAATAAATTCACGTCGTCAAAACAAATAGCATGTTCTTAAGAGATTATAACTATCAAAAGATTGACACTTGTTTATGTCTGGTTAAAATGTGAAATTACATCCAATGAACAAAATTGTATTAAATTGTAAAAATATATTCTAAATATACTTTAAAACCACTAAAAATTAATAATTTATCACTATTAATTATTTCGATTAAAAAGGTTTTTTTTAATTAAAATTTAGTAATTTTCACTATTCATCAGAAAATGAAAGTTATCCGAAAAGTACCAAAATTTCACCTTAAGATAATTTTGATATTCCGAATCCAAAAATGAAGTCCATTTTAAAAAATAAAATTTACAAAATTTCAAAAGGTGGTTATTACTATTCATAACAACTAGTTTTAATAATATTTTAATAGCATATCGTTGTTTAGTGAAACTCGGTGTTGTGTGCTACACACGCTATCGAGGAAGGTCGCGATTGCGTGTAATAAAAGGCAAGTCAAGGATGTGTGTTGTGAAAGCTCCTTTTGGTGTAGCATAAAACACAAGACATTAAAGAAATTAAAAAATATATTTTTCATAAAATCTCGGGGTGTTACATTCAACCCCCCCCCTTAAAATGATTTTCGCCCTCGAAATTTGTTGGGGTTATAAATGGTTTACTACTCGAAAGTTTCTTTAATAGAATCCCATATCGTAAAAAGGAATACCAAAACCAATATTTAAAAACATAAGTATGAAACGTAACGGTTACCCAAATTAACTAATCACTGGGTTTCCACATATGTGAAAATATGAATATGGAAGAGAAATCTAACTATCTTGTTCTGATGGAGAGTGGTAGAGAAAATGGCTATGAAAAAGCCACCAATCACAAAGACATAAATTTGTGAAGATCTAAGGTACCATGTGATTCATTAGATATAAGAGCACTAGGAAAACATTTTTGGTTTTCAAGATCATTTCCCTAAAGTTGAAGAATTTGAATTAGAATAAATACTTACTTTATTTTTGTAGAATCACAGTGTTTTTCATGCCTTTAACAATTTCCACTTCATCTCTTAAAGAAATGAAGTTGAATTTGTTATTCGTGAAGTGTTAGCAGATAATGTGATAGAATGACGGGTCATTCCATCTGTCTCAAACAAAAGTTTAGAAAAAGTTATTAAATATACATAAGTCGATATATAGTGAGATTAATCATATTTGGTTCCTAAAATGGACTTATACTTCATGTATCATACTGCTTAATATAATAAAACTAGTTTTTACTAAACAGGGACTTCCTGTAGGCCAGTCGTAGGCGATAAAGGCCAGTCCCACATCGGTTGTGGGTTTGATTCCCACAGCCTTGTCCGACGCGATGGGCTGTCGCCCATCATGCAGGTTGTCCTTTTTCAAAAACTTAATTACTATAATATCCCATAAATAATAAAGAAAAAGTTCTATCCTAACTTATGTCCAACATAATCCATTCCAATATTTAGGCATATCTAAAATACTTCAGTCCAAGCTCATAGTATAAAGAAAATGATTATTTGAAATGTCCCATAACAATCACGTGAATGCCATCATTTATCCCCAATATGTCATAAGATATATCTTGTTGGTCAAATTACAAACATGTGAATACCTTAATCATGTATAACCATGAATGCAGTTAAAAGTTAACACTTTCCACAAACCAAAATCCTCAAAATTATTTATACTCAAACCAGGATATCACTTAGTCCTTATATTAATCATTAGCTCATGAATACAATCAAACATCTCATTATCTTCTTATCCCTTCACTATGCGCATATCATTAGCTTACAAAAAATATCTCAATCACTTTCCATGGTTACCTGTACCATAAAATTATTGAAAACCACAATAGACCAATACATAAATATTCCAATATTCCATGATACTATAGACAAAATTATTATGGAATCCCATTACATAAACACTTAATCATTCCACCACATCGTTGTCATATTCATCATGGCCAATATTGATTTCATGTGACTTCCCTTTGTCCATTTCCTTAAGTGGTTTCTCATGTCGATCATCATTACCCATTGGAATAGGGAATTGATTAGCATAATGCCCCATTTCATTGCACTTGAATCATTGAAGTGTTGTTGGTGGGTTCTCTACAGTCTTTTCTTTATTCACACCATTAGCAAACCTTTTTCCATTACTTCAACACTCGGCTGCTCGATGTCCTTCTTTTCCACACTTAAAAAATTTTCTAGTCCCTTTAAGACAATCTCCACCATGCTGCTTTCCACACTTTTAGCATAAGGAAACATTCATCTTCGTTTCACCATTATTCTGAGATTTCTCCTTGAACTCCATCTTTCGTTTTTTTATCAAAACCATGATATGAATATGTAACACCAACTTTCATTTCTATCTTAATAGCACAGCACACAATTTCTTCATTTCTACTGAAGTCTCTTATAGCTAATTCTCTTCGAAGATTTGGTTTTAAGCCACTGATGAATTAATCAAATTTACTTTCAGGTTGGATGATAAAGCCAGATGCAGACCTTGCAAACCTTGTAAAATTCGCTTCGTATACACCAACAGATTCATCATCCTTTTTCTTTAGTTCAAGAAACTCCTTCTCCATCTTTGTTCGAAGAGTACGAGGGAATTACTTATTGAAAAATAAGTTCTTGAACTCATCCCATTCCATTGACTCAATTTCATCTCTTCGCCTCGTATTCTGGATAAGATTCCACCATTGGTCAGCTTCACCTTCCAAACGATATACTGCTAAGATGACTTTATCATGTTCAGAACATTGAAAAACTGAAAATATCTTTTGAGTGGTACTGATCCATTTTTCAGCAACAAGTGGATCAGAAGACCCACTGAAAGAAGGTGGACGTTGCCTCATGAAGGACTCAACGGAATATTGTTCCCTTCTCTGCTCATTTGGAAGTCCCGAATGATTCATAGCTTGTGTAAGTATAGAAATAAGATTTTTCACTCCATCTCCCATATCATTTGTTTGTTCAGGAGGACAATCATTGCATTTTCCATTGCATTGATCAACACGGTTCCTTCGGGTTCTAGCCGTCGTCTAAAACCCAAAAACAATAGTGTGAGAGGAAAGAATCATTCTACGGAAAACAACATAATAAAGGGGGAGTACCTTCAATATCTAACAACATAGGTTACCGAAATTATAGTACTATAACCTATAATTATACTTAACCTTTGGGACATCCCTAGACCTACCATAGAAATATCTCTAGAGATCTCACTAAAGTTCTCACATACTAGTTTCCAAAGGTTGACTAAACCTCCCTCTGATACCAACTATAGAGACCCAAATCATGACGTACATGGACATTACATTACTTTTACGGAATACTTAGTACATTACAAAAACACACACACAAGGACAATAATAGTTTAGTGTCTTTGGAAACTCGGAATATAATCTTCTAATCGTGGTGAATGATCATCAAAATCTCCCATAAAGATCTTCCCTTTTTTTCTTACCTAAAACCTTTTTTATATCCTGGGGAAATGAAAACATAAAAGGGTGAGCTCAAATGCTTAGTAAGGTTAAACTAAAGAAATATCAGTCCCATCATATTCATAAGAACATAACATTTTGGAAATCTTAACCTGCAAAACAGATCATAATATCATAAAATGGGATAAATCATAGTAGTGAAATGTAATCCCAATAATCATAACATAATACATGAAACTTTGTGGAATACACATATAATCATAGAAAATCATTTCTTATTTGTCAAGACTCATTGCCAAGACTATCTTAGTAGACAAAGTCCATTTCTGAACCGAGTTCACTCCTCGTTTCAGTCCTGTTTCACTGAACCGGTTTAACCTGCGGTTCCATCCATGTATATCTCATGAGATATAAAATATTTACCCAATGGATTGGAGGGAGATATAGGTCCCACCCATCTCATAATGATATTATTCTTATGTGTGCCACAAAATCATAAACCATACATCATAGTATAACCCATGTAATAAAAATGGGAATCATAAACATCGTGACATCATAAAACAATTCATATAAGATAAAAGAATTCATAAATATATTTCCATCACAACATAATAAAATAAATATAATAATAGGGATAGAAACAGAACTTTATATTATCTTAGATGGAAAATAATTTTGATAAAACACTTGAACTCCATTCTTGAAGAAAATATCCTTTCTACTTCAAAAACACTAGTCCTTTCTTAACATGTCATAAAATTCTAAACTAAAAAAAGTTTATTAAAAATAAACTTGAAAACATGTAAAGGAATCTTCTTGGAAATAATTTTTTAAAATCCATTCATTCCGTATATGTTAAAAAAACATTCTTCTCATAATTTTTTCAGAATAGTCAAAAAGTACCTCGTACGAAAAACGACAAAAGATTCATTTCATATATTTTACTAAAAACTAACCTAAGGTTAAAATTGGATTTAAACAATTGTAGGTGGATGGAAATAATATTACATATCAGGGAAACATGGATGTGGATGATAAAATACAACCCAGTAAATACCAAAGTATAAACAATCTCGGATAAAAATGAGATTGTGATATTTTCGCTTACCTTAGGTCCGATTTTCTTCGTAAGTGTCCGAACCTGCTGTATAACGATTTAAATAAAGTTATTGACTTATTCCAGATTCATACTCATTATTATGATATCATATACGGTTCTCTTATGACTTTATATTACCCGTTCTTTTGTAAATTCCATGTTAAAGAGCGTTTTGGGTAAAATCGTTGCATTTGTCATCCGTGTTTTGACTTGTAATTATTCATATGATTAAATAGATCATGATTACTTACTTCCAAAAAATAAAACATGATTTATATATAATATATATTCAGAATATACATATATATAATTGATCAGTAAATGGAAAGAAATACACAGTTCATGGAGACGGTAGGTCGTACGTACGAATGAACGCAGTTTTCGTTTATTTATTGAGTTGAATGGAATTAAGTAGATGACATACATATATATACACATAAATACAGTATCATTATTATGTCATATATTTCATGATTACTTATTATATATACTTTATAAACCTTCATGAATGGTTAATGTGGAGAATGAATCTCATCACATCGTGGAGACGGTAGTCCGTACGTTCGCACGAGCGATGATATCGTTCTCATGATCGTGGAATTGTATTGGAGTGTATGAATACTATCTCAGAATTAATACCACTTTACAATAATCATATATAGATGTTTATTTTCACCATTATACCAATCCATGTAAGGTGGTGGTGGAAAATAGATTACACCTCGGCATGGAGACGGTATTCCGTACGTACGCACGCGCGGTGATTTCGTTTTCCATAGGATGGATAGATGGTGAAATAGGATTGTTTAAAACTTATAATAACATATCAGTATATGAGTGATACTAAGGTTATTACTTCAAAATGAAACAACCTAAGTATAAGAAGTGGAAGAAGAAATAAAATTGAATGAATCGGTAACGGACATTACCTCTTCTTTGAAGCGCCTCTTAGATATCTCCTTTTAGGGCACTAAAATTGGTCTTTTAGGAATGCCAGAACCTCTAGGATGTAGATATTGATGTGGAGAAGGTAATTTTTCAGGGTATGGACGAGCTTGAATGCTCAATGTGGTTTGAGGAAGAGTGGGAGGAGATGCCCTTTTTTAAGGGAGGAGAGAGGCACCTTTGGAATAACTAAAAATATTATTTTATTATAAAGTCAAATTCTGTTTTTAATAGTTCCAAATTGATATATTTCGAAGCTAAGGTGATGATGGGTAGAAAAAACCAAATCCAATAGAATTTAGACAAGTTTAGGTTCCTTTTTTAACCTTATCATTTAGATTTAACATTAAGTTAAATAATTTAACTTTTACCGTGTCTTCTTGTGTTCTTATAATATATGGTTAATAAACATACTAGAATCAGCCAAACGAATACAATGTTGTTTATAATTAATATATATAACCTTATCTAAGTCATTCTGCCGAACCTTAGATTTTTAGGAATAAAATAACAATTAATAATATAATATTTGTTTTAAAAACTATTTTATGTCAATTTTGACACTATTTAGTTATTGGTTTTTGTGAAACTCATAATAGAATGGTTAGTTCGAAAAAAGTCAATTAAATCAATACTAACATGTCATATTAACCTAGAAAATTAGTGGAAATTATAAAAAGTCTCAAGTTATATTTATTTCTGTATTTATAACATCAATTATGTCAATATTTTATTAATAAGATAATTGCTGCATCATCTTTGTGTCATAAATAAATTAACATATTTAAAGTCTAAAAATTACAAATAAAATATCATTAGGTAGGAAATATTTTTATATTTCTAATGAGTATTTATAGTCAAATTTATCTTATGTATAACCCTATATTAAAAATCATATACTTATTAAACTTTGATTTTAACTATTTTAACCCTTCTATAAAAAAAATAATAAATGTCCTAATCTAATCCAAGTGGGACTAAATGGTCATATATTATTCCTATGGTTGGTTTTGGTTGAATTAAACTTATCCAATAGAATTAGGACATGTTTTAGGGTAATAATAATATCATTTTTACCCATAATTACCCTATTTACTTTTAACCGTGGTAAAAAAAGTAAAAAGTTACTATTCACCAAAAAATATTTTCATCTCATTGAATCACATTTTACATACTGACATCAACAATGTATCTCAAATTTTTGAAATTCCACTCACAGAAGCAGTAAAATTAAGTTTTATGAAAAAATCATTTTTCTTAACAACCACGTAGTGGTTTCACTATTCATCAAAAAATGAAAGTTTCCAGAAAAATACCAAAAATTAGGCCTAAGATATATTTGATATTATGGACTCAAAAATGATGTCTATTTTACCAAATTCAAAACATATTAATTAATTTAAAAATTAATTCCCTTCGTCAAAACAAATAGCGTGTTCTTAAGAGATAATAACTATCAAAAGATTGACACTTGTTTATGTCTGTTGTAAATGTGAAATTACATCCAATGAACAACATTGTATTAAATTATAAAAATATATTCTAAATATACTTTAAAACCACTCAAATTAATAATTTATCACTATTAATTATTTCGATTAAAAAGGTTGTTTTTAATTAAAATTTAGTAATTTTCACTATTCATCAGAAAATGAAAGTTATCCTAAAAGTACCAAAATTTCACCATAAGATAATTTCGATATTCCGAATCATAAAATGAAGTCCATTTTGAAAAATAAAATTTACAAAATTTCAAAAGGTGTCTATTACTATTCATAACAACTTGTTTTAATAATATTTTAATAGCATATCGTTGTTTAGTGAAACTCGGTATTGCGTACTACACACGCTATCGAGGAAGGTCGTGATTGCGTGTAATGCAAGGAAAGTCAAGTATGTGTGTTGTGCAAGTTCCTTTTGGTGTAGCATACAACACAAGACATTAATGAAATTAAAAAGAATATTTTTCATAAAATCTAGGGGTGTTACATTCTACCCCCCTTAAAATGAATTTCGCCCTCAAAATTCATTGGGGTTATAAATGTTTTACTACTCGAAAGTTTATTTTATAGTAACCCATATCGTAAAAAGGAATACCAAAACAGGTCTTTAAAAACAAAAGTATGAAATGTAACGGTTACCCAAATTAACTAATCACTGGGTTTCCACATAGGTGAAAATATGGAAATGGAAGAGAAATCTCACCATCTTGTTCTGATGGAGAGTGGTAGAGAACATGGATATGGAAAATCCAGCAATCACAAAGCCATAAATTTGTGAAGATCTAAGCTACCATCTGATTCATTAGATATAAGAGCACTAGGACAACATTTTTGGTTCTCAAGATCATTTCCCTAAAGTTGAAAATTTTTAATTAGAATAAATACTTACTTTATTTTGGTACAATCTCACTATTTTTCGTGCCTTGAACAATTTCCACTTCATCTCTTAAAGAAATGAAGTTTAATTTGTTATTCGTGAAGTGTTAGCAGATCATGTGATAGAATGACGGGTCATTCCATCTATATCAAACAAAAGGTTATAAAAATTTATTAAATATACATAAGTCAATCTATAGTGAGATTAATCATATATGGTTCCTAAAATGGACTTATACTTCATATATCATATTGCTTAATATAATAAGACTAGTTTCTACAAAATAGGGACTTCCTGTAGGCCAGTGGTAGGGGATAAAGGCCAGTCGCACTTCGGTTGTGGGTTTGATTCCCACAGCCTTGTCCGACGCGATGGGTTGTCGCCCATCCTGCATGTTGTCCTTTTTATAAAACAAAATTACTATAACATCCCATAAATAATATCGAAAACAGTTTTATCCTAACTTATATCCAACATAATCCATTCCAATCTTTAGGCTTATCTAAAATACTTCGGTCCAAGCTCATAGTATAATGAAAAGGATTACTTGAAATGTCACATAACAATCACGTGAATGCCATCATTTATACCCCATATATCATAATATATATCTTGTTGGTCAAATTACAAACATGTGAATACCTTAATCATGTATACCCATGAATGCAGTTAAAAGTTAACACATTCCACAAACCAAAATCCACAAAATTATTTATACTCAAAACCATGATATCACTTAGTCCTTATATCAATCATGAGCTCATGAATATAATCAAACATCTCATTATCTTCTTATCCATTCATTATGCGCATATCATCTGCTTACCAAAAATATCTCAATCACTTTCCACGGTTACCTGTACCATAAAATTATTGAAAACCACAATAGACCAATACATAAATATTCCAATATTCCATGATACTATATACAACATTATTATGGAATCCCAACACATAAACACTTAATCATTCCACCACATTGTTGTCATATTCAACATCTCCGGTACTAATCGCATGTGACTTCCCTTTGTCCTTTTCCTTAAGTGGTTTCTCATGTCGATCATCATTAACCCTTGGATTATGGCATTGATTTGCATAATTCCCCATTTCATTGCACTTGAAGCATTGAAGTGTTGTTGGTGCGTTCTCTGCAGTCTTTTCTTTATTCACACCATTAGCCACCCTTTTTCCATTACTTCAACACTCAGCTGCTCGATTACCTTCTTTTCCACAATTAAAACATTTTCTAGTCCCTTTAAGTCAATCTCCACCATGCTTCTTTTCCACACTTTGAGCATAAGGAAACATTCATCTTCTTTTCACCATTATTCTGAGATTTCTCCTTGAACTCCATCTTTCGTTTCTTATCAAAACCATGAGATGAATATGTAACACCAACGTCCATTTCAACATTAATAGCACATCGCACAATTTCTTCATAGCTAATGATGTCTCTTATAGCTAATTCTCTTCAAAGAATGGTTTTAGGCCACTAAAGAATCGATCATCTTTACTTTCAGGTTGGATGATAAAGCCAGATCCATACCTTGAAAGCCATGTAAAATTCCCTTCGTATACACCAATAGATTCATCATCCTTTTGCATTAGTTCAAGAAACTACTTCTCCATCATTGTTCGAAGAATACGAGGGAAGTACTTATTGAAAAATAAGTTCTTGAACTCATCCCATTCCATAGACTCAATTTCAACTCTTGGACTCGTATTCTTGATAAGATTCCACCATTGATCAGCTTCACCTTCCAAAAGATATACTGCTAAGATGACTTTATCATGTTAAGAACATTGAATAACTAAAAATATCTTTTCAGTGGTACTGATCCATTGTTCAGAAAAAAGTGGATCAGAAGACCCACTGAAAGAAGGTGGACGTTGCCTAATGAAGGACTCAGTAGAATATTGTTCCCTTATATACTCATTTGGAAGTCCAGAATGATTCATAGCTTGTGTAAGTATAGAAATAAGACATTGGACTCCATCTCCCATAAAATTTGTTTGTTCAGGAGGAAAATTATTGCATTGTCCATTTCATTGATCAACACGGTTCCTTCGGGTTCCAGCCATCGTCTAAAACCCAAAAAGAATAGTGTGAGAGGAAAAGATCATGCTAGGGAAAACAACATAATAAAGGAGGATTACCTTCAATATCTAACATCTTAGGTTACAGTAATTCTAGTACTATAACCTATACTTATACTTAAGCTTAGGTACATCCCTAGAAATACCTTAGAAATATCTCTAGAGATCTCACTAAAGTTATCGCATCCTAGTTTCCAAAGGTTGACTAAACCTCTCTCTAATACCAACTGTAGAGACCCAAAGCTTGACTTACATGGACATTACATTACTTTTTTGGAATACGTAGTATATTAAAAAAACACACACACAAGACCGTAATAGTTTAATTTCATTGGAAACTTGGAATATAATCTTCTAATCGTGGTGAAAGATCTTCAACATCTCCCATAAAGATAATCCCCTTTTTTCTTACCTAAAACCTTTCTTTATATCCTGGGGAAAGGAAAACATAAAAGGGTGAGCTCAAATTCTCAGTAAGCGTAAACAGAAGAAATATCAATCACATCATATTCATAAGAACATAACATTTTGGAAATCTTAACCTGCAAAACAGATCATAGTATCATAACATGGGATAAATCATAGTAGTGAAATGTAATCCCAATAATCATAACATAAAACATGAAACATTGTGGAATACAAACATAATCCTATAGAATCATTTCTTATTATTCAAATAAATATAATTTTGATTAAACACTTGAACTCAATTCATGAGGAAAATATCTTTTCTACTTCAAAAACACTTTTCCTTTCTTAACATGTCATAAAATTCTAAACTAAAAGAAGTTGATTAAAAGTAAACCCGAAAACATGTAAATAAAGCTTCTTGGAAATAATGTTTTAAAAATCCATTCATTCCGTATAAGTTAAAAAAACATTCTTCTAGTACTTTTGTCAGAAAAGTCAAAAAGTACCTCGTACGAAAAACGACAAAAGATTCATTTCATATATTTTACTAAAAACTCAACAAAGGGTAAAATTGGATTTAAAAATTTTTAGGTGGATGGAAATAATATTACATATTGAGGAAACATAGATGTGGATGATAAAATATGCCCCAGTAATTACCAAAGTATAAACAATCTCGGATAAAAATGAGATTGTGATATTTTCCATTACCTTAGGTCCAATTTTCTTCATAAGTTTCCGAACCTCCTGTATAACGATTTAAATAATGTTATTGACTTATTACAGAATCATACTAATTATTATGATATCTTATACGGTTCACTTATGACTTTATATTACCCGTTCTTTTGTAAATTCCATGTTAAAGAGGGTTTTGTGTAAAATCGTTTCATTTGTTGTCCGTGTTTTGACTTGTAATTATTCATATGATTACATAGAACATGATTAATTAATTACAGAATATAAAAAATGATTTATATATAATATATATTCAGAATATACATATATATAATAGATTAGTAAATGGAATGAAATACACCGTTAATGGAGACGGTAGGCCGTACGTACACACGAATGCTATTTTCGTTTCCTTATTGAGTTGAATGGAATTAAGTAGATGACATACATATATATACACATAAATCCAGTATCATTATTATGTCATATATTTCATGATTACTTATTATATATACTTTATAATCATTCATGAATGGTTAACGTGGAGAATGAATCTTATCACGTCGTGTAGACGGTAGTCCGTACGTACGCACTAGCGATGATATCGTTCTAATGATCGTGGAATTGTATTGGAGTGTATGAATACTATTTCAGAATTAATACCACTTTACAATAATCATTTATAGTTGTTTATGTTCACCATTATACCCATCCATGTAAGGTGGTGGTGGAAAATAGATTACACTACGGCGTGGAGACCGTATTCCGTACGTACGCACGCGGAGTGATTTCGTCTTCCATAGGATGGATAGATGGTGAAATAGGGTTGTTTCATACATATAATAACATATCAGAATATGAGTGATACTAATGTTATTACTTCAAAATGAAACAACCTAAGAATAAGAAGAGGAAGAAGAAATAAAGTTGAAAGAATCGGTAACGGACAATACATCTTCATTGAAGCGCCTCTTTGAGATATCCTTTTAGGGCACTAAAATTGGTCTTTTAGGAAGACCAGAACCTCTAAGATGTAGATATGGAAGTGGGGAAGAGAATTTGATAGGGGTGGGCCGAGAATGAAGGTTCAAAGTGGTGTGAGGAAGAGAGGGAGGAGGTGCCCTTTTATAAGGGAGGAGAGGGGCACCTTTGGAATAACTAAAACTATTATTTTATTATAAAGTCAAATTCGGTTTTTAATAGTTAAAAATTGATATATTTCTTAGCTAATGTAGGTATGGGTCGAACTTATCTCATCCAATAGAATTTTTGCATGTTTATGCTCCTATTTTAACCTTATCATTTAGATTTAACATTAAGTTAAATAATTTTACTTTTACCGTGTCTTCTTGTGTTCTTATATTATAAGGTTAATAAACTTACTATAATCAGCCAAACAAACCCAAAGTTGTTTATTATTAATATATATAACCTTATCTAAGTAATTTGGCCGAAAAATATATTTTTAGGAATAAAATAACAATTAATAATATAATATTTGTTTTAAAAACTATTTTATATCAATTTTGACACTATTTAGTAATTGATTTTTGTGAAACTCATAACACAATGATTATTTCGCAAAATTCCCTTTAAATCAATACTAACATGTCATATTAACCTATAAAATTATTGGAATTCATAAAAAGTCTCAAATTATATTTATTTGGGTATTTATAACTTCAAATATGTCAATATTTTATTAATAAAATAATTATTGCATCATCTTTGTGTCATAATTAAATTAACATTTTTAAAGTCTAACAATTAAAAATAAAATATCATTATGGAGTAAATCCTTTTAGCTTTCTAATTATTATTTATAGTCGAATTTATCTTATTTATAACCCAATATTAAAAATGATATACTTATTAAACATTGATTTTAACTATTTTAACCCTTCTTTAAATAAATTAATAATAAATGTCCTAATCTAATCCAAGTGTGCCTAAATGGAGATATTTTATTACTAAGGTTTTTCTTGATCTAATTAAACTTATCAAATAGAATTAGGACATGTGTTAGGGTAATAATAATATCATTGTTACCCGTAATTACCCTATTTACTTTTAATCGTGGTAAAAAAAGTACAAAGTTACTATTCAACAAAAATTATTTTCATCTCATTGAATCATATTTTACTTACAAACATCAACTGTGTCTCTCGGATTTTTTAAATTCCACTCACAGAAGCGGTAAAATTAATTTTTATGAAAAATTCATTTTTCTTAGCTACCACTTATTGGTTTCACTATTCATCAAAAAATGAAAGTTTCCAGAAAAATACCAAAAATTAGGCCAAAACTATAATTGATATTATGAACACAAAAGTGATGTCTACTTTACCAAATTCAAAACATATTAATTAATTTAAAAATTAATTCTCGTCGTCAAAACAAATAGCGTGTTCTTAAGAGATAATAACTATCAAAATATTGACACTTGTTTATGTCTGGTTTAAATGTTAAATTACATCCAATGAACAACATTGTATTAAATTGTAAAAATATATTTTCAATATACTTTAAAACCACTAATATTAATAATTTAACACTATTAATTATTTCGATTAAAAAGGTTGTTTTTAATTAAAATTTAGTAATTTTCACTATTCATCAGAAAATGAAAGTTATCCGAAAAGTACCAAAATTTCACCCTAAGCTAGTTTCGATATTCTGAATCCAAAAATGAAGTCCATTTTGAAAAAGAAAATTTACAAAATTTCAAAAGGTGGTTATTACTATTCATAACATCTTGTTTTAATAATATTTTAATTGCATATCGTTGTTTAGTGAAACTCAGTATTGCGTACTACACACGCTATCGAGGAAGGTCGCGATTGCGTGTAATGCAAGGAAAGTTAAGGATGTGTGTTGTGAAAGCTCCTTTTGATGTAGCATACAACAAAAGAAATTAATTAAATTAAAAAGAATATTTTTCATAAAATCACAGTGTGTAACAATCCTACTTCCATCGATTTCAAACCATTCGAGACAATGATGTCCCCCACATGATAAAATTAAATTCTGAGACAAACATATTTGTTAAATGATGAAAAAATACATACAAACTTCTATAGAACATGATGTAAACTGTCATGGTACCACTCGGTCACAGGAAATTAAATTTCACACTTTAAAGAACATTGGATATGACTCAAATTAAATATGATACATAGGATTCCCCTAGATGTTCAAACAAAACATCATAACATCCACTTCCATCATCATGGGTATACAATTCACAAGAAATTATTGAAGTCCTTACCTAACATGTCTACACTTCTATGAGCCTAGATGTCTCATTCTCTAGGGATATAACCCGTCGGAATATATAATATATAATATATAATATATAATATATATTATATTATAGAATATAGAGATTGGAATAAATAATATACAATATACAATATATAATATATAATTTAAAATATATAATATATAATATATAATATATAATATATAATATATAAAACATAATATATAATACATAATATATAATACATAATATACAATACGTAATATATAATACGTAAAAAATACTTCATAATATATAATATGTTATATATAATACGCAATATATAATATATAATATATAATATATAATACATAACATAAATTTATAATAGATAATATATATTTGATAATAGATAATAGATAATATATAATATATAATTTTGGCCTCAGTCAGATAGTGAACTTGGCTGTGCGAATGACTAGATCGTCATCTGGGTTTGACCTAACATTCTTGATGGGTCTATCATGGCCAGTTGGATTTTTTTCTGGGTTTTCTAATTATGAACTATGTTGAACTTAAGGATGTATGTGTTTGGCCTTCAGGCATGTAATGGGTTTCCCCTTTCCCAGCTCAAAAGGGTTCCCTTTTTTTCTTTTTTAATAAATAGGGCTCGACCATATAATTTATTCTATAATATATAATATATAATATATAATATATAACATATAATATATAACATATAATATAAAAGTAATTTCTTAACAATAAATTAATTTAAAATAATTAAAAATATGATAAATAAATAATAAATTTATAATAAATTAATAAACAACTAACAAATTAATATAGAATAAGTAAATAAGTAAATAATAAAAAATGATTAATAAATTATAAGTAATAAATAATAAATAAATCATTAATAATAATAAGTAATTAACAATAATTAATATCTAATAATTAATAAACGATCATTAATAATTAAGAAATAAAAATTAAAAATTAATGTTAATTAATTTATAAATTATTAAGAAATTATTAAAAATTTAATAAATAAAAAATAAATAAAACATAAAAAATTAAAAGTGAATAAGTAAATAATTAAATAATAAATGGAGAATAAACTATTTATAAATTAACAATTAACAAATTGAAAATAAATTAATAAAGAATTATTAAATGAGTATAAAGAATAAATAACAATTAATAAATAATAATTAATAATTAAATAAATACATAAATAAATAAACAGATCAATAAATAAATAAATAGAAAATTATTTAATATTTAATAATTATTAATAACTAATAATTAATAATTATTAATTAATAATTAATAATTAATGTTTAATGTTTAATATTCAATATTTAATATTTAATAAATAATTAATAACTAATTATTAATTAATTAATAATTAATTAACAATTAACTAATAATTAATTGACAAATAATGAATAAAGAATAACTTAACAATAAATAAATAAATTATAAAGAAATAAATGACAAAATAATTATATTAATTAATTAGTAATTAATTATATATAATTAAAAATAAATTAATATTGTTTTCTATATAATACGTATATAAAGAAAGATAAAAAATAAAAAAATAAAAAAATATTAATAAAATAAATATTATATTAATAAATAAATAACAAATAAATAAATAATTAATTAATTAATTAAATCAAAAAACATTAAGAACCACAAAAATACCTAAAACACTAAAACGATCATAAAATCTGATTCAGGGCTCCTTTTTCAAAACCACAACAAATCAAATCGAATTTCAAGAAATGAGATTCGATATGATATGTGGTACAGGGCGAACATACACTTGGATCAAAATTTATAGCCATTTAAATTTTAAGAAATCATGGTCTACTACTAAAACCTTCATATTGGAGGCCTTTTGTGTGTTTTGGTGGAATAAAATGGGGTAATATACTCAAAGTGTTACTTCCCAGGTAAATGAAGAATAAGATTTTTTCATATTTATTAATATTAGTGAATTAAATATTAATTTTACTTTAAAGGGGATGCTATGTTCGATACAGTACTCGATAGGCAATAATGGGTTTCTTTGAAATCTGACGTTGCACACTAATAATATGATATTATTATTTTAAATGTTAGTCAACTTCTAGCCATTGTATTGGTGTGAATGAACGAATCTAACTAAAATATGATTATACATGTTTTTTAAAGGTATTTACATTTATCCAATAAAAGTTATAGGCATAAAATGTGAATGAATCTAATTTTAAACATAATTTACATTAAATGGCCGATTTATCCCCTTTTAATGGCAAACGCTTTTTAAATCTAGTTTTGGTCACTTTAATACATTCTATATGAACAACAAAAATCCTTCTTTAGAATGGGGACATCAAAATTTATTTGTGTTAATTTTTGTAATTTTTCAGATAAAGTTCATTTTTTTATTGAATAGGGAAAATATTGTATTTTCATTTGTAACAATGTTTTAATCTAATTTATTTATATCGTTAGATTATATTTTTAATTGGTTTTAAAGTTTAATTAGAATATATTTATACCATTTAATCCAATGTTGGTCAGTGAAATTTATTTCACTTTGAAATTGGACATAAACAAGTGTCAATCTTTTGATAGTTATTGTTTCTTAAAAACACGCTATTTATTTTGATAACGGGAATTAATTTCAATTAATACAACCTATATGTTTTAAATTTTGAAAAATATAAATTATTTTTTAATTCATAATATCAAATATATCTTAGGCTGAATTTTTTGTATTTTTCCGAAAAACATCAATTTTTGATGAATAGTGAAAGCACACAGTGGTAGTTAAAAAACCGAATTTTTCATTTAAATAAAATTTTACCACTTCTGTGAATTGAATTTCAAAAATTTCACATACATGGTTGTTATGAAGAAGTAAACTATGGTCCATTATGATGAAAATAATTTTTCTTGAATAGTAAATTTTGACTTTTATTTACCGCGGTTAAAGGTTAATAGGGTAATTCAAGGTTAAAATAATATTATAATAATTAAAAATTAACTTAACACTTGTCCAAAAATTATTGGTTGAGTCATTTATTAATATGGGCATCTTTGGGTTTATTTTGGGACCCCATTGAGCCACTTGGGAGTGATAATACAAATTTTGATTAATTAACATAAAGTAAAGGCAAAAATGACGAAAGAAAATATCTTTTAGTAAATTAATTTTTAGAAGGGTTTATATAAACTCTAAATTAAATTATAAATAATAATTAGAAATATAAAAATATCCCCAACATCATGGCATTTGTTTTATAATTTTTAGACATCAGATAAATTTAATTATTTATGACACAATAATGATGCAGTATTTACCTCATTAATAAATGATTTAAAGAAGTAAGATTATAATGATTAAAATATAATTCAAAACATATCAAATTCTGATTGGATGATTTTATTTATAATATGAGTCATCTTATCTTCGAGTATAATTATTTTGGGACCTTTTGATACCAAAGATATGTTTATAATAAAATAATGTTTTCACACTTTCTTAAAGAGCCCCTCCTCTCCCTTATAAAAGGAGACCACTTCTAACCAATTCCTCACACCTCTCAAGCCTTTGGGCTCGTCCAAGGTCTGACCAATTAATCTCCCTATATCCCTCTACTCCTATGAGAAGCCTTACTATAGGCAGAAGGCACTTCAAGAAGTCCAATAATTCAAACCAAAGGGAGTTACCCAAATTAAAGGTAACAATTTCTCATAAATTGATATCTTTTATTTAACTTATCCAACCCCTAAACTCTTCTTATTCCATTATATTTTTACAACATCAGTATTATCAATATACTATGGGTTTTTTATGAGAAGGAATCGAGCTACACTTACACACACCTCAATCTAATGGATGAAGAACATAGTGCTTCTGTGGATGGCTAACTAACGCCTCATGAAACGATGATTGTCCAAATATCTCCAACCGCCTCTCATGGTGGCCATTATGATGAGACTGTATTTATATTTGATATATATTATGTTTAAGATTTCCTTATGCTTCTGTTCTTCCCATTTATAGCATGGATTTATGGTTTATGTAGTGGGTAAATACGATAATCTCATTTGAGGAAGTGCGGACTACCGCCCCCTCAACTTGATGTGATTCGTTAATTCCTTATGTGGGATGTATAAAGGATCAATTTAATGATATTATATGTGATATTATACTGGAATTATAATATACCTATGCATCATTATATTTTTAATTCCATTAAAATATTAAATAGAAATGAAAGTAGTGTTCATTCGTACGTACGGCTAACCGTCTCCAAGAACGGTGTATTTCATTTTTTACCTCTAAATGTTATGTACTATTATAAAAACATGTATATGATGGATATATATGATATATAAGATAACAAAATAATTAATATCATTCTGGATATAATTAACCTTTTACCACTTGAATAACTTGTAATTATAAGAAGTCCATTTTTGACTCAAGTACCAAATATCGGCAAAAAGAACATTATTAACTTAAATGATTACATAATGTTTATAACATGGTAATAAGTGATATAAAAGGAATAATAAACTAGAAAAATGTTCTTAAGCAAGTATAATTTCCATTTAGTTTATTATTCATGATATTAAAGAATGAACGGGTCATGATGGAAACGAGTTAAGGGACTTCGTCTCAATATCCATTTATTGAGGAATATTTTGTTTTAATACATGACTTTATTTTATTCACTGTATAAATACCCTTGAGTTTTAAAAGGGAATATTTTTCTATGAGGAATTGTACTAAATGAAAAAAAGGAACGTTTCTTTTATCATAAGCGGCAAAAACGACCTTTTCAGCCGCAAAGAGTATTATTTGATCTTTGGCTTCCTCAATAAGCCATAATGTTTTTAAAAGAAAATAAATACAATATACTCTTTTATGTATTTTGGTATTGAAAATGGTTTTGATAATGGATTTTTTAGGTCAATATATTTAAGTGATATATTGATATTGAAATGTGAAAATGTTTTCATTGCTTTATATTTGTTTTATGTCTTATGATTTTATAATGTTACTTTGACAATTGATGGGTGGTTACGTGATAAACCAAATGACGGGTGGTGTCTTGAATACCAGGATGGGTGGTTACGTTATAACCTATATTTCATTGGGTATGGAAGTCGGCCGTATGGCTATTCCATTTTTTGATATGTGTGCAAGTCGACTGTATGGTTTTTCCATTTGCGTATGTTTATGTCCCATGTTACCATTATATGTTATTTTCTCTTTATATGGGATTTATGGTAATATTTTTGTTACAAAAGGGTAAGTAATGATCTTTTATTTAGTGAAGAGTATTTACTACTTTATAAAAGTGAAAATTATTACTTATGATAATGTATTCACAGTTTACCTGTCGTCTTGAAAAACTAACAGTTTTCCATCTTTGTGTATCCCTTAGTGAGCTTTTTATCTTCATCCCATGATTTTTAAATGTTTTTCATAGGACATAAAGTAGAATAGGTTCATGTATGGGATCAAGGAAAATTCATGGTCTCTAAAACATTGAACAAGGCATGACTCTTTTTTTCAAGAGTTTAGGTTTTGAATAATATTGGAACTGAGTAGGAGTGTATATTTAATATTTTTTTGAAGTAATATTTTACAATGTAATAGTTATTTTCTAACTCTCTAAAACTCTAAACTTGAAAATATCCTCATTGTGAATTATTCATTTAATTCAAGATTATGTAATTTTTTAACGTCGGGTCCTTATAGATGGTATCAGAGGTCGGTTTTGATAACTTTAGGAGTTATTGTATAGTTAAATAAATTTCCATAAATAAATTTTGGTAATATTGAGATGATATAGCATTTATAGATTACCATGTTGCTTCACCTATGATATTTCTATGTTAAGAATTTTTTTTCCATAGAGGAAACTTGACAGCTATGTTGGAATGGAATACTGAGGGAAATGACCTTTTAAATTAGCATCCTAAGATGGTCAGAATCAGAATTGAATGGTTTGTTATAGTGATGTATTAGTTTACTTAGGTGATAAATAGTTTTTGTGTTTATTGATGGTATTTAGGTTTATTCTAAATTTAAATTGGAGAATTAAATTCATTTAATGGTTTTCTTGGAAAACGTAAAATAAATGAATTTATTTGGGAAATTTTCCAAGTGTGAGTTTATGTTGCAACAAATTTATTTCCTTGGTCACATTGTTTAAAAAAATGGAATAATTTTTGATCCTGCTAAAACAAAAGTCATTGAAGAATTTACAAGACCCACAAATATAACCTAGATCCATAGATTTCTTGGTTTGGTAGGTTATTACCATAGGTTTGTTGAGAATTTTTCACGGTTATCTAGTCAAATGACTATGTTACCTAAAATAGGTGTTAATTTAATTTGGACAAAAGAATGTGATGATTATTTTATGGAATTTAAAAGAAGACCAGTGAATGCTTCAGTTTTGGCACTGCTATCTAGAAATGTTGAGTTTTTTATCTACAGTGATTCCTCATTGAAAGGAGTTGGATGTTTCCTTATAAAGAATGATCAGGTCATTGATTATGCTTCACATCAGTTGATACCCCATTAGTTAAATTACCATACACAGTATTGGAATTATCTGTAATTGTTTTTTCTTTAAAAATGTGAAGGCATCATTTGTATGGAGTAAAATGTGAAATATATACTGACCACAAAAGTTTACCGTATATATTCACTCAAAAAGAATTGAACATGAGACAGAGGAGATGGTTTGAATTTATCAAGGATTATGATTGGACGATCCTTTTCCATCTAGGAAGAGCAAATAAAGTGGTTGATGCTTTGAGTCTAAAAAGAAATTCTTTGTTAACCATGATACATTTAGAATGATATCATTTGTTTTTTGATGTGATGAACTTTGTCATAGAATTTTTTGGTGTAGGAAATTCATCTATTTTGTTTTAGGTTTGAGTGAAATCATCTCTATCAAACATAATAAAACAAGCGTAGAAAGAAGACAGTGAGTTTCTGAAAAAGGTCGAGTTGGATCAGAAGGGTAAGTTTCCTGATTTAAAATTTGATAATGATTGTGTTTTGAGGTTTGGGAAGAGATTATGTGTGCCTTGTTATTCATAGTTGAAGAATGAGTTGTTATGTGAAGCTTATAGTTCTCCATTTTTAGTTCATCTTGGTTGTACTAATATGTACAGTGATCTACAAAAGTATTACTGGTGGGATGGAATGAAAAGAGATATTTCTGATTTTACTAGGAAGTGTTTAACATGTCAGTAGGTTATAGTAGAGCTACATTTACCGAAACGAATGCATCATCCTTTACTGGTGCCAGAGTGGAAATGGGAAAATATATCCATGGACATTTTTTGGTATTACTGAAGACATCTCGAGGTAATAATTCAATCTAGTTTATAGTTGATCGATTGACTAAATCTTCTCATTTCCTTCATATTCGAGATACGTTGTCTCTAGATCAACTTTCTCGGTTGGATGTCAAATAGATAGTCTGGTTGCATGGAGTTCCCCTCTCCATTGTATCTGATCGTGATCCCAAGATGACTTATAACTTTAGGAAAAGCCATCAGATGTCATTGGGTACTGAATTAAATTTTTGTACTGATTTTAATCCTCAATCAGATGGGAAGTCAGAATAAACTATTCAGACCTTGGAGTATATGTTACATTCTTACTCGATGGATTATCTAGGAAGTTGGGAGAAACATCTCTCTTTGGATTAATTTTCATATAATAATAGTTTTCATTCCAGTATACAGATGGCTCCATTTGAGGTATTATATGGAAGGCATTGTTGAACTCCAGCTTTTTTGGGATGAAGTAGGTGAAAGGAAGCCGATGCAACCAGAATTGGTAGAAGAGATGGTAGAGAAAGTTCATTTGATTCAAAACCACATGAGAACAACTCAGAGTAGACAGAAAAGACATATAGTTAACCAGACTAAGGATCATTCTTTTGTGGTAGGTGATCATGTCTTACTCAAAATTTCTCCATGGAAAAGTTTCATTGCATTTTTGTAAGAAGGGAAAGATGAGTCCGGGGTTCATTGGAACTTATAAAATTCTGGAAAAAGTTGGATCAATTGCTTACAGTGTGGATTTACATCCATGTTTATCCTAGGTACACAGTGTTTTTCATGTTTAGAAGTTGAGAATGTATATACCAAATCCATCCCATGTTTTGAACCCAGAGGTAGTTTAGTTGGAAGAGAATCTCTCTTCTGAAAAAAAAACCAGTCTAGATTCATGACCATAGGGAGTAAGTGTTGCGAAATAAGGTAATTCACCAGGTAATGGTTTTGTCGAAACCCATATGGTTGAAGATGCCACGTGGGAATCTGGAAATTCTATGGGGGATAAATACCCCCACATATTATGATATGTGAATAAAAATTGCGAGGATGCAATTTCCAAAAGGGGGGAAGGATGTAACATCCCAGGTTAATGAAGAATACGATATTTCTATATTTATTAGTATTTGTTAATTAAATATTAATTTTACTTTAAATGGGTTGCTATGTTCTATAGCGTACCTGATACGCATCAACAGGTTTCTTTGAAATCTAAAATTTCACATTAATAATATAATATTATTATTTTAAATGGTAGTTAACTTCGAGCCACTGTATTGGCGTTAATGAACAAAACTAAATACAATATGATTATACATGTTAGTTTAATTCATTTACATTTATCTAATAAAATTTAGAGGCTTAAAATATGAATAAATCTAAATTTAAGCATAATTTACATTAAAAGGCCGATTTATCACCTTTTAATGGCGTACCATTTTAAATATAGTTTTGGTCACTTTAATACATTCTATATAAAATCCTTATTTATAATGCGAACATCAAAATTTACTTTGTGTAAATATTTTGAATTTTTCCGATAAAGTTCATTTTTATTGAATAGTGAAAATATTGTAATTTAATTCAAAACTATGTTTTAATATAATTTATTTATATGGTTATATTATCTTTTTAATTGGTTTTAAAGTTTAATTAGAATATATTTTTACCATTTAATACAATTTTTTTCATTTTAAATAATTTTACTTTGAAATTGGACATAAACAAGTGTCAATCTTTTAATATTTATTGTTTCATAAAAACATGCTATTTGATTGGATTACGAGAATTAATTTTAATTAATTCCAATTATATGTTTTGAATTTAGGAAAATAGACATCATTTATGAATTCGGAATATCAAATATAGCTTAGTATGAATTTTTTGTATTTTTTAAAAAAAAAATCAATTTTTGAGGAATGTTGAAACAACTTAGTGGTAGTTAAAAAAACTGACTTTTTCATTTAAATGAAATTTTACCACTTCTGTGAATTGAATTTTGAAAATTGAACATACATTTTTGTTATCAATAAGAAAAATGTGGTTCAATAAGATGAAATTAATTTTTGCTGAATAGTAAAATTTGAATTTTATTTACAGTGGTTAAAGGTAAATAGGGTAATTCATGGTTAAAAATATATTATAATAATTAAAAATTACCATAAAACTTAACCAAACATTATTTTTTGAGTCATTTATGACCATGGGAATCTTTTGGTCGTTTTTTACCCCATTGAGCCACATGGGTGTGATAATGTCAATTTAGATTAATTAACATAAAGTAAAAGAAAAAATGACAAATGAAAATATCTTTTAGTAAATTAAATTTTATAATGTGATATATAAATTATATTTTCAGCTATAAATATTCAATAGAAATCTAAAAATATTTCATACAACGTGGTATTTTTTTATAATTTTTAGGCCTCAAATAAATTAAATTATTTTTGACGCAATAATGGTGCAGTATTTACCTCCTTAATAAATGATTTAAATTAATAAGATTATAATGATTAAAATATCATCCAAAACATGTACAATTCAGATTGGATTATATTATTCACAATTTTTGTCATCTTATCATCGACTATAATGTTTTTTGTCCTTTTGAAACTGAATATATGTTTATAATTAAATAATGTTTTCACACTTTCATATAGAGCCCCTCCTCTCTTGTATAAAAGGAGTCCACTTCAAACCAATTCCACACACCTATCAAGCCATTTGGATCATCCAAACTCTGCCCAATTAATCTCCCTACAGCCCTCTACTCCTCGTAGAATCCTTACCTTAGTCATAAGGCACTTTAAGAAGTCATTTGGTTCAAACCAAAGAGAGTTACCCTAATTAAAGGTGACGATTTCTCTTAAAATTTTTTATTTTATTTTACTTCTCTAAGCCCTATACTCTTTTTATAACTCTTTTTTAACAGAATCCATATTATAAGTATACGATAATGTTTTGATGAGAAGGGGTTGAGCTACAATTACACACACCTGCATCGAATGGATGAAGAACATAATGTTTCTTTGGATGGAAATCTAACTCCTCACGAAACGATGATTATTCAAATATATTCAACCGCCTCTCATGGGGGAAATTATGATGGAACTGTATTTATATATGTTATATATTATGTTTATGATTTCTTTAGTCTTCAATACTTTCCATTTATATCACGCCTTTATGGTTTCCCTAGTGGGTAAATAAGATAATCTCATTTGAGAAAGTACAGACTACCACCCCTCAAAGTGATGTGATTCTTTAATTACATATGTGGGATGTATAAAGGATGGAGTTAATGATATTATATATGATATAAAAATGGAATAATATCATACCTATGTATAATTATGTTTTATTTCTATTAAAATAATAAATATAAATGAAAGTAGCGTTCATTCGTACGTACGGATTAACGTCTCCATGAACGATGCATTTCATTTATTACCTCTAAATGGTATGTACTATTATAAAAACATGTATATGATAGATATATATGATATATAAGATATCAAAATAATGAATATCATTCTGTATATAATTAACCATTGACCACATGAACAACATGTAATTATAAGAAGTCCATTTTTCCCTCAAGTACCAAATATCGACAAAACGAACATTATTAACTTAAATGATTACATAAGGTTTATAACATGGTAATAACTGATATAAAAGGAATAATAAACTTGAAAAATGTTCTTAAGAAAGAATAAATTAACATTAGTTTATTATTTAGGATATTAAAAAATGAACTTGTCAACTTGGACTTGATGTAAGGGACATCGTCTCGATCTCCTTTCATTGAGGCATATTTTGTTTTAATACATGACTTTCATTTATTCGCGGTATAAACACCTGTGAGATTTCAAAGGGAATATTTTTCTATGAATCATTTTAATAACTGAAAAAACGGAATGCTTCTTTTAACATAAGAGGTGACAATGACCTTTTCCGCCGCTGCGAGTATTATTTGATCTTTGGCTTCCTCAACAAGCCATAATGTTTTTAAAAGAAAATAAATAACATATAATTTTTAATGTATTTTGGTATTGAAAATGGTTTTGATAATAGATTTTTTATGAAAAAAATACTTAAGTGATATATTGATTTTGAAATGTGGACATTTTTTCATTCCTTTATATTTGTTTTCTGTATTTTGATTTTATAATGATACTTGGACATTTAACAGGTGGCTACTTGATAAACCAAATGACGGGTGGTACCATGAATACCAGGATGGGTGGTTACGTTATATCCTCAAATGAATTGGGTATGGAAGTCAGCCGTATAGCTATTTCATTTAGTGATATATGTTGAAGTCGACCGTATGGTTATTCCATTTTAGTATGTTATGTCCCAAGTTAACTTTATATGTTATTTGTTCTTTATATGGGTTTTATGGTAAAATTTTGGTTACAAAAGGGTAAGTAATGATCTTTTATTCAGTGAAGAGTATTTACTACATCATAAAAGTGAAAAGTATTACTTATGATAATGTATTCATGGTTTACATATTGTCTTGAAAAACTAACATTTTTCCTTCTTTGTGTATCCCTTAGTGAGGTTTTTATGCTCATCCTATGTTTTTGAAATGTTTTTCACAGGACATAAAAATGAATAGGGTCAGGTATGGGATCTAGGAATATTCATGACCTCTTAAACATAGAACTAGAGATGACTTTTTTTTTTCAAGATTTCATGTTTTGAAAAAAAGATATAAACAGTGTAGGAGTGTCTACTTTGTATTTTTGAGATGTAATATTTTACAATGTAATAGTTATGGTCTAACTCTCTAAAACTCTAAACCTGAAAATATTATCAATGTGAATTATTCATTTAACTCAAGATTATTTATTGTTTTATGGCCGGGTCCTTATACAAAGGGTTGATACCAATCCTAAGCAGTGTAGAGATCATCAGAAGCTTCGATTTAATATGTGGTAGAGCCCAAACGATCTTCCGAATATAACGTTATGCTAATTTGAAGTTCGAGTTTTATTTTCAACATTTGAAATTAGAATATATTTTTTCCTTTCATTATAAGATTATTTAAATATCACTTGTTTTGAATTAATTTGATAAAATTTTATTTGACCTGTTGTGGAGCTAAAATGGACTCCCAGATCAGATGTTATGATCATTTAATGTCGAATTATATTCATCAACTTATTGAATATTTTTTTTGAGTTTAATTTTTTTATTAACTAATAACTATAAATATTTACTAATTGACAAATTATAAATAAATAAAATTATATCTAATAAACTATATATGATAGTATATAATAAAAATAATAATTCATAAATAAATAATTTTTCTAAATTTTTTTCCTCAATTTCATAGGAATTGTTTTTTTGAAAAAACCACCGCTACAAAAATAACATTTTTTTAGATGAAATTCTAAAACATTTATAAAAAACATATTCAATAATTTTTGCGGCTGTTTTTTCTGGGTGGTTTTCTAAACCACCACTAAATTTTTCTCTATCAAAAAATTAACGGCGTTTTTGAAAAATGCCAAGAAAAAACTGCGACAAAAAAATTGTTTTCTTTTAGTGAGTGGTGACCTTTTATAATTTATGTCGGTTGGGCACTAATAATTTTTGTGAAAGAAAGAATTCCAACTATGATTTTATCAATTCCTTAAGGATACAATAATATATCATTATAAACACAATAAGAGATAAAATGAACATATGTCTATAAAATTAACATTGAACCAGTTTTGGGTTATTTTTATCCATTATATTTTTAGTTTAAGAACTGGTAAAACCATTTTTACCTTAACTACGGTAAATAAATTTTACTATTTGTATGATTCATTTTAGTCAAAGTTTAATTTAAACATGTTATATAATATTTATTATAAAGATTCAAAATAGGTCATTTTTTTCAAATTCCACTGACACAGGTGGACGAATTGAAATGAAAATCAATCTCACATACATGATGAGAAGCAATATTTTTATAGAAAAAATTGTTAAAATGTTTATAAAATTGTTATATCAAAATCCAATAAGAAATTTCTGAAAATTTCTTAAATAGGTCAAAATTATGTATAATTGAGCTAATATCACATTAACACCATTTTATAAAAGAATTTTAGATTATAAATATATTTAAAAATAAATTTTTAAATTAAAATAAATTATAGTCAAGTTTTCTTAAAAAAAATTAATATTTTCAGAAAATTTTTGAAAATTCCCCCAAAAAAAATAATGATATATTGATTTAAAAAATTTAGTTTATTTTATCCAATTAATTTTCTAAATGTGAGAAAAATTACATTTATCAATTTATAATAAAGGAAATGATATTTATTTTCCGAGAAAAAAATATTTTTAAAACATATATAGTATTTACCAAAAACTATGTACTTTTTAACAATATGATTCATATATATAAAACAATTATAACTAATATTTATAAAATTAGTTATTACCATACATTTTTCTACTATTAATTATGTGGTTATTCTGGTCATGTTTAAATTAAAATATATACAATATAATGTAGTTTTTTTAAAACTCAATGTCGGGTGTTACATAAACTAACCTAGTGTTCAATGTAGTGCAAAAATAACATAGTTTCGTTTATGCCACATTATATCAAATCAAAATAATTTATTTCAAAAAATTCAAAAAAATAAAGGTGTTAAATTCTACCATCTTGAAGTCACTTTTTCCATCGAAAACTATTGACTCAGATATATGTAAATGATGATACTTATGACTCATAAAATTCATCAGGATCTCATATAAAATCATCAAAAATTGGGTCTTCCACAAACATTAGACAAAGATAGTGATATTTGATCATAGTACATTCTTGGTATGATCAATTATCTCCACTAGTGGTTCCTAATAAGACTAATCTTTCTCTAGTGGCATGAACTTTTAGTTTAGCACATGTGAAGGGTTAGGTATGTAATCCATTTTATGATATACATGGAACACATCATGGACTAGAGTGTTGTTTGTTTGAAGATCAATGGAAAATTATTTTATCACAATACAATCAATAATTTACAAGGGAACGATATACATGGGGATTGGAATAAATTTCTTCATAAATATCATAACCTCTTTACATTATGATAATATTTGAAAAACTAGGAAACCAACATCAAATTATCGATCTTGTTGGTGATTATCAGAATAAAATTTCTTCCAAATTTTAGCTGACTTGATCTGTTGAGAAATGGATCTATCCTTATTTTCCATTTCTTCAGTTATATCATGCCCCAATAGATTTATTTCTTTAACATCATTCCATCACATTAGATCCCCCCATTTTATTACATAGTGGGATTCATAAGGATCAATATGAATTATTGAGTAAAAGCTATTTTTGTATGAAAACTCATCTAGAGGAAGGTGTTGATCCCAAAAACAATTGAAATCAAAAGAATAATGTCCCAAGATATCCTATAGGTTTTCAATTTTTTACTCATACTGAAACTCTCTATCAAGAGGTTTCTTTAGTGTCCTCTATAACATTGAGGTAAACATAAGATCCCAATTAGACATAACAAAATGTTTTACTCTATATAGCCTTACCACATCCTTGATGTATATCATGACAAGATGACATAGAAATAAGACTTATTTGATATTGATGAAGTGTTCGGACTTGGTATAGTGATTGATTAAACAAATTTAGCATTATTCCCTTTAGAAGTTTTGTGTAGTCTATGAAAAAAATCGAAGGTGTTGTTTTCTGATATATATTTTTCTATTGGTAATGTTTGTAACATCCCCTTATTATTTTTATCTTTCGTCCAAAGATTTATAAAATAAAATTCACTGAGATAAATTATATATGAAATTTGTCTTCATACAATCACACCATAATTACATTCAAAATCCTAATATATCTTCGCAATTCTTAGTTTAATTGATAATGAAGAGCTATGAGATTACTCTAATAACTCCTTTGACAAAACTACAATAGATATAATGTATAAATGGTTTTAGAACCCTATCATTCCATCTTGATAAATGTTATACTCATTAACATTATAAAATTCATTTTTATCTCTAAATATTCATTTTACACATATTTAATCTTTACATGGATAGGTGTTTCGACTTTTAATTAACAAATAGATGATTTTTATCCTACAATCCGCAGTCCCAAATCTATTTGTTGAAAATAAAATAAATATTTTATCTTATATAAATCTCTTTATAGATAAGATAACAAGATCCCTTAGGCTCAAAAAATTAACGACCTTGTTCCATTTTCACAATTGGTATTTTATTGAGAAGTCATAACAATTAATCAGATCTAACTATCTACATTGAAGAATATTCTACTCCTTATGTGTGAATATATACTTTAAAAATTTATGATAAGTTGATATATCACAAGTTAATCTAAAAATATAATTCATACCAAAATTTATTAAAAACAACTACATCATCTAACATCAAATCATGAGTGTGGTAACTTTCTGATTAATCTTCAATTGTTATGAGGAATAACATATAACCGAGCCGTTAGTTATAAGAAAACATCCAAATCCCTTCATGGATGACTTGCTATAGACAAAAATCCCTTCCCTAAAATAGGGTAATGTAATCATAGGTGTGTGGATTAATCTTTATTATGTTTTTGAAATAATCCTAACATTCATCTATATAGAAGAACATAAATACAATATAAGTTATCATGGTTAGAGGATTAGATATTCATTAAAAAAATCCAATAAAACAATATATAATATTTATCTAATCCACAAAACTATGGATATTGGTCACTATGGTCGGTATAGGCCAACATTTAATATCCTCGGTATTTGATGGATCTGCTGATATACCCTATATTAAGAATATATAACCCTAAAATGAATCTTTTATAAAAATTATTCATACATGGAATGGAAGAACCCTAACCACAGTAGCTCAGAGCTAGTGCCATGCATTATTAAATTGACATATAGACCATACTCGGATCCAAAATGTAATATTTTTTTAGCAATTTTAGAAGCCATATTGTATACATGAATTTTACATTACAATTTAAACCATAAATTAATTATAAAATATTACTTTGAAAAGAAACATTATTCTAATACCATCACCCTATATGTTAGTCATAAAATATATCTTCGCATCCTGGGAAAAGTAATACACAAGAATCAAGTGAGATCGGATTCTCAATAAGGGTATGAAATACAATGGAATACATTATAAACAATAATTCATATGGAAAAACTATAAACACATTCCATTAAAACATAATATTTTTCACAATAAGATAGCAATGAATGCTGATTAAATATTTCCATAAATAATCACATGAGAAATGAACACACCCATGGATATTCTAATAATTGAACTATCATATGGATTATCAATTATTATCACCATAATGATGTAATTAGTAATCTCATACAAAATAAATATAACGTCAAGGATTTATCTAAGACACCATTTATAAATGGGTAGAAACATTGTCTAGTTTGTCTCATATAACCAGACAATACTGTGAGTATCTATAGTCGGCCTTAACCATCACTTACATTGTCCAATTAATTCCCCATATAAAATAATATAAACATAATCAACATATATATTCATATTTAAATGATCATAACACATGACAACAACTTTCCTAAAATAATAATCATAAACCATTCACGATATTATGGAGAATGGTATCAAGACATGACGTCACCTATAAAAATAATCATAAACCATCAATAAAATATGATGGATGATGATATAATATATCAATATTAATAAAAAATAAGTTCTAACATAGTTGTTTTTGTTGATGAAAATATTATAATAAGAATGAGAAATTATTTCGAGAACGCCATTTTACTTTGCAATGATGTTTTTGTTTGGAAAATGAATTGTACTTTTCATAAAATTTTATTGAAAACATATATATCTTAAAAAAAGTAATGAAAATATATTTAGTGAATATTATAATAATATTCATAATGATATTTGTAAACTGATGTGAAAACATGTAAAAAGTGTGTTTAAAAAACATTAGAAGTGATCCACTTCAATAATGTTAAAGAGAAAATATAAATGATTATTTAATAGAGAAATATGCTTAATTAATTAAATAAAACATGGAACGATATTTTATATTTTTCACGATAAAATTTGTGATTTTATAAAATCTCGGTGTCTAAAAACTCATCATGGAGTGTACTTGAAAATGGGTATGAAATTGTGATGTTCTATTTAATCGGGTTTTCATAACGTTAGGAATTGAAATGGGAACCATAGAAAACATGTATTTTTACATAAAATAAAGATGAACAGATCTAGATACATGATTTTGGAACATATGAAGAGAATTTAAAATAATTATATATTAATAATAATATAGAATTACATTGGGGTAAATACAAAGAAAGTGTTACCATAATAGAAAATGGATGCTTTGGGAGGATCTCTTACCTAATTTCTGAAAGTGTTCTGTACAAGATCCTAATATCCAAGATAATCTAATTAAATTAATTATTTAATTAATTCAGAACCATTTATTAATGTATTTTATTTATTATAATTTTATTATGTTTATTTATTCCCTTCTGGATGAGTTATATAATACAATTTCACCATTCAAGAGTGTTCGTTTCCTAGGATATAATGATCGATTCCCTTATAAATGTATATATAAGATCATGAAAAATGGGAGGAGATATCTAGAATTGAAAATTTATTTTATTAGTAAACTTATAGAATAATAATGTGTGATATGATTCATGTTATTCGGTGTGAGTATGAATAATTTTTTAAAATGATAGTGATAACCATTTAGAATAATTTGGTGTTTTTTTATCATCATTAACTAGTTAGGTATTATTAATTAATGTTAAGAATATATACATATTCATGAATATATAATAATCTGTAATACGTATTTTATAATCCTTTTTAATAATAAAAATTGTTTTATTACTATGCATGAAGATCTAATTGTAAAAGGAACACACATCATCCACAAAGGTAGAAAATCACCACCTCACGTATGATGTTTTTGTTTTTATAATAATTGAGTGGTGAAGAGAAATGATGGTTAATTTCCCATATACATAATAAAATTCCTAAATTTTTAAGATATTGGTGTTATGACACTTTTTTTATAAAGGAGGTGAGGGGAGTATGATAAAGGGAATGAAAGTGAAATGAATATAATGAAAATGAAAGAGGATTTTATCTCTTGAATTCCTCTCCTTGAGAACCTCTTTAGGGAAATTGGTTGTTCTGTTTTGTTGCTACCGGAACTTCCTAGATGTTTATAAGAGGCTTGGTTAGAAGATTGAGTTGAAATTCGATATGAATAATGATATAATGATTTGAGGAGAAGGGGCATATTTATACTAGAGGAGTGGTGTGTTTTTAGTTAATTTATTCATTAGTTTATTATCATTTATCATGATAATAAATAGTTATGAATAAATGAATAAATGATGTTGATATATAAGGATTGAATGATATTATGGTTTATACATCATCTATGACATAAGGAATATTTAATTTAACTTATAATGTATATATACAGTAAATTTTTATACTTTTATATTCACAAAAAATTCATCTATTTTTTAAATACCCCAAAAATTCACCAAAACATTATTTGACACGTAGAATTACCAAATAAACATAATTAGTTGAAAATAATTTTCTAAATATGGTAAGATTAATTTATAATTATTATCATCATTTATTAAAAAACTGATATTAAAATGATAATTGATTTTATGACACATTAAAAAATTAATTATGATCTCATAAAATTATCTGATTCAATTAAGAAAAAATAATAAAAATATATGAGTCTATTTTATAAATATATATTTTTATTGAAATAATTATATTAATTAAAAAAATTAATTAAATATTTATTTTATAAAGAAAAAGAAACATTTAATTTATAAATTTTAAAACATTTATTTACTTATTCTAATATATAAATTTGTCATATTTTCATTTATCTGTTACCCTAATCTTATTTATACTTTCTTTTGTAAAATTATTATTCTATTAGTCATATTAATATTCCAAATTGTCACATTACTATTTTATTAGTCATACCTAATATTATTTTATGGTTTTAAAAATGGTGGTGTTTAAATCATATGATATTGACGATTTTAATGATTTATATAGATGTTTATAAAAACATTAGGAGTGACATTCTCACATACATCAAAAAAATTTCTCCCTTCAAATTTCCAAAATGTCACCTCATGAAAATATTATGATAGTTTTCAAAATAAATTTCTCCAGGTCCCACACAACCTATCCAATTTTATGATTTTTCTAATGTACCTTTCTGAGATTAATTTTCCAATTCCTCAACCCCTAATCTCTATTGTCCGTAATTATTATAGGATATTCATAGGAAGATTAATCAGGCTCTAATTTTATTCCATCAGAAGTGAGGTCATTCATTTGGTTGAGTAGGTGGTTCCATAACCAAGAGATGTGGAACACATTTTTTTTACTTTTGAAATGCTGGGTGGTATCACCAAATGATAACCTAGAGATCCAATTCTACACATAATTTCAAAACTTCCAATGTACCTAGGGCTCAGTTTCCCTTTAATTAAAAATATCAAAACACTCGTCCATTGAGGTACCTTCATGAAGAATGGATCTCCAACTTCAAACTCCAAAACTTTCTCTGATTATCAGTATTGGTATTTTTCCAACATTGATCTTCTAGGGTATGTGTTTGAATAGTCCTTATCGTTGATGTTGTTTCCTCTACATGTACTATTCATATAGACTTCCTTTCACAAACTTCATCTCAAAAAAATTGGTGGACTACATCTCATCCTGTACAATGCCTCATATGGTTCCATTTAAATATTTTAATGAAATGTATTATTGTAGGAAAACACTACCAAAGGTAAATACTGATCTCACTTACCAATAATGTCACGTGAACAAGACATATAAATGATACATAATGTTTTAGTTTCCCTTTAAATCTACCCGTTAGTTGGAGTATGATAAGATGTACTCAAATGAATCTTAATGTCTGTTGATTTAGAAATTGTTTTCAATAATTTCGATGTAAACCGAGGTTCATGATTAGAAACTATTGAAATAGATGATCCATGATGTCCTCAAACATTAATAATATAGAGTCGTTCTTTGAGATCCAATGTGAAATCCTCCCTTATAGTGAGAAAATGTGAAGATTCAGCAATTAGATCAATAATTACCCATATTGAATCATTATTTTTTTTTATTTGGTTATACAGTGATAAAATCAATAGAAATGGAATCCCATTTCCATGTATTAATATGAATGTATTGAATGAATCCTCTAAGATGTTTTTGTTCTTCCATCACCTATTTACGAACTAAACATCATGATACAATTTCCAGGTTCATATTTTTCCATGATGAAAGGTCCGTCAAATATATATACATATTTGTTCTATTGGGGTGTATATAGAAATTCAGTCAATGAGAATCATCAAATAATTCTATATTTAGATTATGTATAGATCGGACACAAATCCTCTTACAAAATTTTAGATTTCCATCCCCATACAAGATTTCTTCCAACTACCCATCCATTGTAGATATAATTTTGTATAGAAAGAAATCATCCTCATTCTGAAAACATTTAATTCTTTATAATAACGATGTTCATGAAACTATTTGAAAATATAATGATGTTTCTCCATCATTGATAATTCCCATATCTATATTTTCCAGATTCAAGTATACATGATCTTTTTCAATCCAAATTTAGTTTAGAGGTCCATGATCCTTCTTACTAAATGAATCTGGTACCAGATTTATCTTCCGTGGGTGGTAGTTGGTTGAGGAATTAGAATTATAGAGTAGGTAGAGCCATCACTTATTCATCATGATGAGTTCATTCAATGAAAATATATATTTCATGATCATTTGATCAATATATTTCTCACATCATTCATCCTAGAGATAGTTTCTTAATATATTTTGATAAAATAGTATGGCTTATAACATAAGATCATTAGCTGGATAGTTGAATTCCTGATTTTTTTAGCTATCATGATTAATATGTAATAACTTTATGATTCTTAATAAAGAAATATATAATTCCATTATCTGATTCATTATTATAAATCATGAATCCCCCATTTTATGATGGTATATTCAATATTATATAATCTGTTAATATCCTCTTCAATTATTCAAATAATCCATCACATTTCTTTTTCCAAGAAAACTTAAACATTCTATGAGTAATATTAGTTAATGAGATAGCTAATTCGGGAAACTTCTGAGTGAAACACTGATAGTAACATATAAAACCTATGAAACTACATAACATAATTATATTATTCAGTGTAGGCCATTCGAAAACTACCTTTGTATTTTCATGATTAACTACTATTCCATCCTTATGGGTAATATTTCTAAAAAAAGAAACTATTTGAAGCTAGAATTAAAACTTTCTAAACATCCCATATAACTCTTTTCATTTAAGAGTCCCAACAACAATAAGCAATTTGTTATCAAGGCCCTCATAGATTTTTTAATATATCAAGATATCATTAATAAATACCTAAAACAATCAATTTGATATTCACTAAAAAATCAATTGATGTGATACTTATTAACAGAGGGGAAATTAATATGTCCAATGTAATTACTTGAAACTCATAAGGATCTAACCTGGTTCAAAATTAAATCGTTGGAATATCATCCTTCATCACATGAAATTGATAATATCTAGATCGGTGGTCAATCTTTGAAAAATATTGGGATCTGTGAATTAGATCAAATAAATCACCAATGAAAGTTAGAGGATACAATTTCATTCTTATAATAGAATTGATTTTTCGATAGCCAATTCATAACCTCATGGAGTGATATTTCTTCTAAACAAAGATAACATGGGATATACATGGACAAAAACATGGGCGAATGAATCCCTTATTACTCAACACCTCTATTTTTTTCTATATACCCACTGATTCAACATGGGATATTATATAGGGATCCTTTTACATTAGCCTTATGTTAGGGATTAAATAAATACAAATCTCATCTTCTTACTCTGGAGTATGTCCAGGTAAATCCTCAGAAAATATATCAATGTATTCCTCTATAATTGGTACATACTCAATTTGACTATTTCTTTGCTCACCCATAGATGATGTTTTACCATCCTCCCCAAGAATATCATTCTTTATATATATTAAGGGTTTATATATTTAAGAAACAAAATATGAATCATCCCCTCTATAGATAATAAATTCCATACCATCATCACAAATCATAATTTCTGTATCTTTGAAAAAAAAATTCATTATATTTAAAAATATAGTCCATTCCATAGATTATATAAAACCAACCATAGGTGAGATAATAAAATAATAATTTAGACTAGGTTTATGTGTCATAATAGGAACTGCTCACCACACCATTATTAAAATAATGTTTCCACTAGGATTCTTTAATAAATAATCTCTTGTTAAGTTTAATGGGAAATATATATTATTAAATGAAAGAATTAGAATATAAAATGGAACGCGATGTTTGAACATCAATAAATAATTATTTAAATTCGAGTTATTGAATAATGTACATGACACAACATCATTATGAACATCAACCATAGTTTTCGGGATCTCATAATCTTGTCCTTTCTCCTGCATATTTTTCTGTGTCATTTTTCCTAGACCATTAGGAATATAATTTTAATAATGTATCATATTTTTTTAATTGTAGCATTGAATGTTCAAAAAATTCTTTTTACCTTGTAATCACTACCTTGGTGGCCATTGTCTACACACATTTAAAAAACTCTCATTCCCAATAAGCATGTTCCAGGAAGTTTCTATACTCATTTATTATATTATGGAAAGTCAACTCTTTCCTTCATCCCATTTTCCATATATCTATTTGCAAAGGTGTTCCTATTATTCTTTTATTTAGCATTAAATTCATGATACCTATAGAATTATTTACCTATCTTGATAACACATGATTTTATTTGATTGTATGATGAGAATATTTGGAAGACCAGTACCCTTTGGGGTAATTGTTTTATCCCATAAAAGAATCAATAAATAATTTTCATTGTATTGTGTCAATAATCTACCTCATTAAGTGGAAATATTGTAACATTTTATTCATACATATCTATATTCTCATCCCCCTTTTTCATAGATTGACGAATTTTCTCTCCAAATACTCTCTCTATTTGTGAGGGAAATATTTTTCAATGAAGATATCCTTAAAATACTTCCATTACATGTTTTTTATTTCCTCCTCCCCTATTTTTGAATTAATTTCCACTATATATATTTATATCCTAATATATGAAAACATTTTGTGACATATTCTCCCTTTCATTACATCCCATATAGAGAAATATCTTCGGATAAAAGATATCTATTCCTCTTCTAAAACATTTTCTGTAGTCCCCCTCAATGATGGAGGTTATTGTCCAAAGAAGTGGTACAACATTGTTCCTCCCTATTTTTATCAGGATGATCCGTACATGTAAGATTATTTTTTATATCCTTACTCTGTTGTCCTAGAATAGTTACATGTTTTTCAGCGTTACTTGTGTCTCCTCCGCCAACACCATTATAATTTATATAAGGTAAATCCCTATATGGAATACATGTATTTATTCATTTTCCATTCCTTTTATGAAGTCCAATTTGTAAAAAATGGTCTTCACTAAATGATGTTATGAATCATAATGCCTAATGTACAACTAGAAAAGAATATAACATGTACTGTAATTTTATTCATATTTAAAATCATAATCATAGACATGGTTTCTTTTGGGATATATTTAAATTTAAATCCATAATAATCTTTTGTAATGAAAATATGAATTATTATAAGAATACCTCGTAAGAGTGTGAACACTAGTTCACAGTAAGGCCTGTTTACATATACCAGGTCACACCAAATAAGGAAGGACACACCTTGTCATAGTTAATAACACTAGGTATATATGATCCTTAACCACATCAACTTGAATTATCCAAACATGGATGTATTAATAAGAAGACCTACACAACCTCTACCATACCAAAATTCTAAGATGTTATTATAAAATTATCTTTATTTTCTATCATACTATTATATTCCTTAATCTATGATTTCTAAGTCTAGTTCACATGGTTTCTATTAATCATTATCCGATAAAAACAATAGAGACCATAGTCCCAGTGCCATGGAGCCGATTCCACACTTTATTACACTAGAATATATAGAAGACTTTAAAAATAAAGGACTTCTCAATTTAGCCATTTTATAATACAAATTACATACATGAATTCATGATTACAGTTTAAAATCTAAATTACAGCATAGATAATCCTTTCAGAAATATTATTATTCACCTAGATTAACCCTACATATCATTCATAATATTCATCTTCAAATCCTAAGAGAAGTAATAAAAAGGTAAGTGTCATTTAGGATACTAAGTATGGTTAATCAGTATGCTGAAAAATATTATGAAAAATAATATAGGGTGAATAAGTAAAAATTCATTCCCTTAAAACATAATATTGATCATAATATGGAAAGAATTAAAGATGATTTAATATTTCCATAAATAATCACCTGAGACATAAACATAACCATGAATATTATACAAGTAAAATAATCAAATAGAATAACAATTACTAGTATTAGAATGAGATTATAAATAATGATGGACATCATAAATATAATTTCAAGGTCTAGTCTAATATAACGAACATAAATGGATAAAAATCTGGTCTATATTGTCTCTAGAGAACTACTGATGCATCATGGGGATATAGTGGACCCCTATAATAACATAATAATTCCAAATAATAACTCATATTAATGTTTTGAAACATATTCAATATATATATTCATATTAAAAATAGCATCTGGAATGTTAATAAATTTACCCAGACAATAATCATAATGAATCCACAATATTTTGGAAAATGCAATAAAGATTATACATCCCCTGTAAAAAAAATAAAGACCCATTCATGTTAATATGGTGGATGGTAACATAAGTGATAAATATCAATAATGAATATATATCAAATGAATTTCTGAAATAAATTAAAATACCTTAAAATCAATGAGAAATTCTTGAGATAATTCCCCTTTTACTTTTGAATGAACATTACTTTTGGAAAACCGTATCTATTTTCCAAAAAAATTATCAACATTTTTATCCTAGAAAAGGGAATGAAAATATATTTTAGGAATATTAAGATAAAATTAATAATGAAATTTGAAAAATTAAATTAAAACATGTAAAAATAGTACTTAATGACAATTCTAAGTGATACACTTCTGTGATTTTTAAGAGAAAATATAGACGAGTCTTTAATGAAGAAAATGGATTAATTGAAAAAAAATCTATAAAATAGAACCCTTTATTTAATAAAATAGAACAATTTATTTTTCCTTGAAAAAAATATTTATTTTATAAAAATATAAGTTTCTTAAAATACATTTAGGACTGTACATGAAAATGTGTATGAAATTTTGAAGAACCCTTTAATCGGGCTTGTTAAACAAAAGGAATTTAATTGGGAACCTTATAAAACATTTATTTCCGCATAAAAGAAATATGAATTGATCATGATGAATTATTTATGAATATATAAACATAATAAAGAATAATTATATAATAATAATTGAGAATTGCATTGGGGTAATGAGGGATAAAGCATAACCCAAACGAAAAATGGAGGTTTGGGGAGAATCCCTTACCTTCTGTCTGAAATTTTTCTGCACATGATTTCAATTTCGTGGATAATCAAATGAAATCCATTAATTAATTAATTTATAATATTTTAGTTTTTTATTTAGTTTAATATAATTTAATAATTTAATTTATTACCTTTTATGATTTATAAGATACAATTTCATCTTTCAAGAGTGTTTGTTTCCTTGGTGTTCATGACAAGTTCACTTGTACACATGTCAGGATAATTATGTAAAATGGGAACAGTTATCCATAATTGAAATTATATGTTATTAATGAACATAAATAAAATTAAATTGTAATATAATACATTTTATTTTCAGGTTGTAGAGGAATCATTAGATAAAATAATAGTGATAACTATTTAGAATATTTTGCTATTTTTTTATCATTACAAACTCAATTTGTATTCTTAATTAATTTTATTTATATATACTAGTCCCAAATCATTAGATGAGTTTTAATAAATAAATAATTATATTTTTTGACAATATAAATAGTTATATGGACTTCCTCGATGGTGGAATTGAAAAATGAAAACATGTCATCCATGAAGGTGGTAAATTGGTACCTCATGGACAATGTGTTCATTTTTTCAATAAATGATAAGATAAGAGACTTGTTGATGAATTTTTCTTTGAAAAAAAAATTTTCTAGAATATATAAGATATTATAGTAATCATTAATTTTATGATAGAGTTGGTGAGAAGAGTATAAGAAATGAAATGTATGTGAAATGTAAAATAAAGAAAGAGTAAGATGATTTTTCCTCTTAAATTCTTCTTAAGAAACTCCGTAGTGAAATTGGTTATGGTATTTTTTCATAATAGAACCACCTAGTTTTGTGTCAGAGTAATGGTAATTGGATTGGTAATAAATTTTATAATCAACGAATCTTAATTTTTGTGAGGATAAGGGGTGGCGAGGGGTGTTTTTTATTATTTTATTCATTATTTTATTATTTTGGATCGATATTTGAAATAGTAGTGATTCCATAAATAAATATCATAAAGAGAAAAGTATAGTTAGGTATTATGGTTCTTACAACCTTGATGACCCAAGGAGTAGTGTATTTAACATATAATGTATACATATCGTAAATTACCGTATTTTATTTTCCCTAAAAAATTCAATTATTTTAGACAAACCACAAAACTTCACCCTAACCATTTTCCAACCTGTAGAATTAAAAAATGAAAACAATTTGAAGAAAATTATTTTTCATATATGACATATAGAATGTTTAATTTAAATCAACATTTATTAAAAAAATACTACTGTTATATTTTTAAATTATTTTCTTACAATTTGAAAAATTAATTAAGGTATCATAAAATTGTCATATAATAATAAGATAAAAAATATTCATTTAGTAGAATATTTTATGAAAACATATTTTCAAATGAATAATTTTAGTAATTGTTAAATTTTAATTAAATAATTGCGACTTACAAAAATACAAACACATAATTTATCATTAGTAAAACATTTATTTACTTATACAAAAATATAAATTTATAATATTTCTTTTTATATGATATAAAAAATTTATTTAAACATCCATATATAAAATTACTATAATATTGGTAATATTACTATTCATAATGGTCACATTTAAATTTCATTGGTTATAATTAATATTAAATTAGATTTTTGAACTTGTAGTTTCAAAAATCATAAACTATAGAAGATGTTAAAATTAAAAATATACATACCATAAAATCATGGGGTGTTACATTTTATATTTTCTATATAGTTTTTCTTTCCTCAAGAACATCATTAAAATATTCTATTATAAATCCTAATCTTCTTTTATTTTTTAGTATATTACAATATCATAAATAAAGTCTACCACAAAGTGATCACGGTTATATCTAACGCCTCTATTCATTGAATCCCTCAAGATAGTGGTAGAATTAGTAAGACATATTGGAATAAAGATATATTACTTGTGTAAATACATTGTAAAGATAGTTTTCCAAGGTATATTACCCTTCTTGACCATCAATTAATGATAATTGTATTGTTGGATAATCATGGAAAACTATTGAGATCTTTACAGTTAATCAAACAAGTCATTAATACAGGGAAAATGTTACTTGTTCTTGATTTTGATATTGATCATTTCTCAATAATCAATGAAAATTCACATTTATCCATCATTATTTTTATCAAAAATAATAGATTCAACCAATGGTGACACAATTGAATGAATTAGTCCCCCGTTAAGGTTTTCTTAGAGGTGATTATCCAATTCATTCCACTCATTTCGGGATATCCTATAGGGATTCCTTGAAATTGTTATGGATCGTGGTATGAGTTCTATTAATAACATAACTATATGTTTTAGTGTAATTATTGAGAACACCTCTGGAAAGGCAACATAAAATTCTAGAAAAATATATATATCATCTATATAGATTTTTACCCCAAACATCTAAGATAAAAAAACCATCTAAATGAGAGTTATGAACCATTAAATTGATTTAATTTATATCATTAAATTCTACCTATCAAAACCTTGAAATAAGATCTTATGCTAGTATTTAAAATCAAAATTGAGATCCCTTCCTTGAAAATTTATGTAGTATTAATCTATAGATATCGAATTCATGAATAAGATAACATCAAATTCAACTATATTATGAATGAGATAATTTAAGGGAAGAACATTCCATCCAACATCAATAGAGAGGAATCATAGACATGAGATGTGATCAGCATACCATTGGGGGGTTTCACTTATTAATATACATCAAATAATTCAGATTGAAACTTCATACCATTGTTAAATAGTTTATAAAGGAATGAATGGTTTGATAAAAAGTCAAATAAGATATTAGTTGTTCTATAGTTGATTGTATTTGTACACTTCCCCACATCATTAGACACCCCTCATATGAAAAATTGATTCCATGATATTTCCCTTTTTCTCAAATATTAAGAGGTTTTCAATATCCATTATCATCATTTTCCTTTGGATTTTGGAATTTTATAGAATAATGCATGTAATCGTAGCATTTTAAGCACAAGAGTGTGGGGGGGGGGGTTCATTCTATACATCTTTGATAATATTTGTATCTTTATATAACTATCCCCTATCACATCATCCATCAATTTCATGATGTCCATCCATTCCATATATAATAAATTTTCGAGTCTCCATATGAAAATATCCCCTATAATTATTCCCAACATTGATCATAATGTAAATTGTATATTCTTTTCTCTATGGTTATTATATTTTGATGTTCATATTCATATTATATCAAAACAATGAGATTGACACATAACTCAAACATCCATTTTCACGATGATAGAACAAATTAAAAGTATCGGCATTGCAACTAAAGTCACTTATTAATAATTACCATAAGTGACTTGGTCTTAAGACACTATAGAATTCACCATCTATACTTTTAGGGTGGATGATAATACAAAAAACATACCTTGCATGTCCGGTAAAAGTTTCCTCACATGTACCAGAATATTCTACATTAATTACCTTAGATCAATGAAATCCATCTACATATTTTAAAAAGAATATGAAGAATGTATTTATTGAAAAATAATTTCTTCACAATATCCCAACCCATGGAGTTAGTTTCATCGTGTTGACCAATATTCATAAAAATATAACACTATTAATCTTCTTATCCTTCCAAATAGTGGACAAAAAATTAAAATTTTCATGTAGAAAATACAAGAGAATGAAAAATAATATTTCATTTGTGTTGATAAATTGTTCAAAATATAGTGGATTAGAAGAACCATTGAAATGAGTTTTTTGTTTCCCCGTGAAAAAATCAATATATTGTTGTTCCCTCATGTGTTTATTTGGATTTACAAAATTATTCAAAGGTAGAGAAATTTGTGTGATCATAGAAATGACATTTAACATTCCAGTTCAATAATGTTACGAGGTTCATGATGGAAATAATTTCATTATCTATCACATTCAACATTAACATAGTTCCACCATGTTCTAGCCCTTGAAAAACACAAAAATAATAATATTTTAAGAAACAATAATAATGACGGGGAACCACGTATTACTAAAAATCACTCATAGGATTTCTAAATAATGATAACTTATTTAATATATGAAACATTATTTTTATTTTAGGTTATTAATTATCATAATATATTTCAATATTTAAGGAAGTTTCATAAGGAGTTTTTTTATTTCTAATGTGTATTCCCTAGGAGTGTCAAACCTGTCATGAATCCGGGTCTTTCTTTATACACCAAGTGATGAACGAGTCATTATGTATGTGACCTTTTTAAAGTTATGAAAAGTAGGAACCTATATGCTATAGGAACATCCACTTTTTTAGTATATACAAGGTTGTAATTTCAATGAATCCAGTCACTCAACCCTTCATAAGTTTCATGACATTATCATAAACTCTAAATCATCTTGAGACTTGTCCATATAAATTTCAATAGGGATATCATTATAGTTTTCTCATCATAGTTTCAATTATTTACCTAAACCTATCATCTTATATGAAATATAGTGACCTATTATTACCATACATATATAATAAATCATTTTTTATGAATATTAAATACATTACACAAATACATGCCAAAATACTATAATAGTTTTGTTTTCTTGAAACATGATAAACGAAATTTATCAATAGGTAAACGAAATTATATCCCACTATGTTCTTCAATATAGAACCCTTTTTTGACATATCATATGTAATACATTTCTATATAACCTTGGTAATGGAAAGGTAAGAAAGCATAAGCTAAGATATGAGCCCATGGCCTTAAAGAATACATAATCTTGAGTTATGTCAAAAATTTACAATGGTGATCATTTAATGATTATATCTTTATAGAATTATGCCATAACACATACATAACAACATAAATATTAAAATGTAGACACTTTTACTAACATTCCGTTTTTTTATAAAAAAACTTTTAAAAATGAAATATGATTTTTTTCTGTCTAAACATCACAAATTTTACCTTGATTTAATTCTTGAATCTATCCTCCCTAAAATACTATAAAAACAATTTAAAACATTGGTGAATTGCAAAATGCGCAGTAATGGATACAAAATTATGGAAAACTCTTAGCCATGAAAAAACATGTAAACCATAAATAATTATCATAAATTAATACTTTTCAACTTTATTACGTAAAAAATATTCATCATTGAATTTAAGCTCATTACTTTCCATTTTTTTAATCAAAATAATACCATAAAAACCATAAAATAACATATTACATATGAAGGTAACATTGTACAGTATGATACTTAAATTTAATAACCATACAGTTTACATCCATACATATCACTCTTATAAACAGAATAGTCGTATGACCGACTTCCTTATCTAATGCATTGTGGGTTATAATGTAACCATCCATCCTTGGTTTATCAAAAAACCACCTATATTAGGTTTATCATGTAACTAAATATATTTGTTTTAATATGTAACAACCCATAACATGTCCAAGAACAATTATATAATCACAACATATAAATGATTGTAATTATAAATATTTCACTTTTAAAATCTCATTTGAAATCATAAGAAATTATTTAAATTTATTGATATAATCAATCCATTTTCAAACAAAATTAAATAAAAAACTCCAAAAATGGGAATATGTTATATATTATCCTTTTGAAAACATTAAATATTGTAGATGAATCCAAATATCAAAAACAATTTACGGTGAAGAAGAATCTGTTGTCTACGTATATGTTAAAAAACATTCCTTTTTTATTTTTTAATGATTGTATAATGATTTGTATAAAAATATATATTTTGAAAATAATTAAAATATAGACATAAAATGTCTATTATAATTCTATTTTATCCATATAATTAATTATGTGAGTTAATATCATGAAGAAAATATTTGATAATTAAATCGTCAAATGATCAAGGCATATCATACCACTTTGAACATTTAAATCTTAATCTTCCTGAATTAATAATTTTAATAAAACATTAATCAACAATATTATATATAAAATATTTATATGAAATGCCACATTTTCTGTATATACACCTAATAATGGAATAATGGTGTATATTATCTACAAATGCCTCAATGAAAGAAGATTTACATGAAGTCCCTTTCCTTGAGTCTAATTTGTTATGTGTGTTCTTTATCTTCCTGAATAATAAAAATAGGTTAATTTAACATTTTTTGATAACATTCATAATTTTTATTATTACATTAATATCACTTATTACAATGTCATGACAATTAATAAACTATTTATTTTCATATGATACGTTTTGCTGATATTCGATTCTTGAGTCGAAAACAAACTTGGTATGATGTCAATAGTCCATGTGTTCATAAGTCCAGCATATCCAGAATATGAAGCATGATATAAATATGTTACATTTTTCTTGAATAAGTATTTATAATAATATTTTATGAAAAAATAAAAACACTATTCATGGAGATGGTAGGCCATACTCACGCATGAACACTATTTTTTGTTTTTCCTATTGTATTTAATGAACTGACACTAAATGAAAAGAATTTAAATATGTAGAATTATATAAAATAATTAATGTATAATTAATATTAAATTTTATATTTTATATTTTTACTAAAATAATTATTAATACATTCCATGTGTTGTGTGAACTAATCACAAAATTTTGAGGAGGTGGTAGTCCACACAACCACAAATGATGGTATCATATAACCACAATATAAACTGGTTGAAGGTTTGATTAATATATAATTTTCAGAATATTATATAGGTTATAATATACATAATAATATATTATTTTCCCATAACAATAGTTTCATGTACATGCTTCGTGGAAGTAATGAAAATAAACAAAAACATTATTCAAAGAGGCGACTAACCAGCATAACTTGGAAACAATTTAGTTTCGTTGAATAACTGGAGGTGATAAATGAAATGTATACGAGATGTTAAATTAGAAACATAAAAGTATATCAATTTCAATATTTAGGAGTTATCATGAAATTATTGATGATATAGGTGAGGATAATGTAGAGAATGAAAATAACATAAGAGATGGTCTTTGATAAAATTACCTCATGAATATCCCCTCCCTGAAAGACCCTTGAGGTACATGGAGATGGTCTTTTGTTGACTTCATCAGAAATTGTACATGGGGAGAGTGATGAAAATATTTTTGGACTGAGATTTGAGGAACTAAAAAGCATTATGTGTCAAAATTGGGATGTGACTTTTTCAATTTAAACTAATAGAGAGGTTGGATCATGTTATTTATATGTTGATTATTTTATATTAAAAGATAATCATATATTGGTTCCATTAAATTCAATGACATTGGATTATAATTTAAATTTTATTGGATGTTTCAGGTCTAGCCTGTAACGACCAAAAGATTCATTAATGGAAAATCCCTCTTGATCTTATTAAATGTCTCATTATATAAAATGTTTTTATAAAATGTCAACTTCTTTTGTTTTATGTTATGAATTTTGACAGTTTCCAATATAACCGTTGAACAGTGATCACATGATTTGTATAAATATAGGACTTTAACAAATCCATTTTACTCTGAAGGAAGCGATGGCCTCATCCAGTAGAATTGCACCATACAAAGCCCATTTGTTGGAGCTCAGAAAAGAGGTGGCATCTTTGGGCTTCGCCCTTGACCAAACCAAAGCTGAGCTTCATCATGTCAAACTCAAACGTGACCGTCTACCGGAAAAGTGGAAGTTGATTGAAATTACCACTCGAGCGATGTTATCCAAGCCACCCCAAGAGTCTGTCACCATCGCATACCTTACCATTAGGACTTATGCGGCTGTTTTAAGGGGTTATGTAACAATGAAATAGTACTATGTTCATGTACATTATTTTTTTGTATATAATAATGAATATAATTTCTAGTCATTTTTGAAACATTGTAAATAGTTTTTAAAGTACAAATGGTGTTTTTAGTTTTTATTTAATTAAGAAATATATTTTATTATATTAAGGGATTTTTGAATTAAATAATATTTTAATAAAATAATATTATTATTATTAAATTAATTTTTATTAAATATAAATGATCTTATAATTTTATGAATGCAATTAAAATTTTTATTAAGGTTTGAAAGCCATTTCTGTCAAAACTCGTGAATGTTTGAAAAATGACGGTTTTTATTTTAAAAGTAAAAATTCACATATTTAGAAAATTATTTACATAAAATAAATGTTATTTATGGAATCAGGATGTCTAAATTTTTCAACTTTGAATTTTTCATAATTTTTTGAGACAGTCAAATTTTTGGGTAAAAATTAAATACTGTTTAAATATATAATGTGTTTTATGACATCATAATGACCCAATAGTGATGTAATAAAATAATATGACCTTCATTTGCGGCCAATATATGTTTTACCATTAAAATACTGTGATTTTGGGTTTGTTTGACTTACTTTTCAAAGATTTAATGGACCCCTCAAGACTTATTCAACACCTTGCCTTTTTAAATTAATTTCCATGGGAGTGTGACTCACCTCCACATAAGAAACCCTAATATTTTAAGAAGTTAGAACTTTGGCCTTATAAAATATTGTTTTCATCTTATTTTTTCTAAAAACCATGGGCAAAAACCATTGGATGGTTTGTGGTTTGGATTAATTTAATATAAGGGGTCCCAAACCTAAATAATAATGAATTATCTCACCTTTCCTATATAAACACACCCAAGCTCCCACTTCCTCCTCACTAAAATCCTTTGGAGTCTGTACAACCTCTACCCTACTCTCTCTATACTCCTCCCAAGGTGCCCCAATCTCCCATGAAGCCTCTCACAATCCTCTCTCTAGCCTTTGGAAGCACACTTCCAAGTAAGGGTTTTTTCATCATTTCCGATTTTTGTCCATTTTCATTAAGTTGTATTACCCTTTTAATTTCAATTATGAATGCTGGGGTATGGTTTTGCACCTCCCCCATACTGACCAAATATTGTTTGAATAATGGTATACCCATTTCTCTCTCATTAAATGCCTCCCATGTACACCCGTTACTATGCTGAAATTTGGAAAGGAACTTCTCTCTCTTCTTTTACATTCAAGCAATAATTTTGTATCATGAATCTAAATTCCATTAAAATTGGTGGGACATGTATCTATATGAACTCCTTACTATACATTACATGTACATATTATGAGGAACCACTTTCTCTCTTATCACCCATTTATTATCAATTCTTATGTCACGCCGTTACGCTGCCGAAATCGCACCGATTTTCTAATCCAATGCCATTGTGTAGTGGATACCATTACCATTTCTCTATAAAGGTATCCAACATTATGCACCTTTACTTATTGATTAAAAATTTTCATGTATGAATTCCACAATCCTTTATCGTGGAATAAATGATTATGTTTTATGAATCCATGTTTTATTATCCATGTGGCACACTTATGCATGAAATGAAATGTTTAAGAAGGGTGCACCCGTATAGAGCTCCAATGCATTGGGTAAAGTGTAGTATCATGATACGTCAAGTGGAATGAGTGATGACTCATGCTAATTCAAGTGCAACGAGGGTTTACTCATACTTTATGTTCTATGAGGATTTACTCATGCTCCATATGCAATGGGACTTGGCTCATGCTAATTCCATGTTAAGTGTTGTTGCCACATTTCCATGTTATGATTATCATACTTTATCATGAATTTATGTTCATTATTTTATTATGATCTATTGATATGCCTACTTCCTAACATGTATTGTACTCCTCATTTTATTCCATAGGCACTCCCTTACTGGGCTTTATAGCTCACCCTTTTCTTATGCATGTCCTCAGGTAATCCCATGTAATGCTAAATACGAAAGAATGTAGTTGTCATGAAAATGATTTTTTCAATAAAGATGTTTTATTTCATGTTTTATGTTTTTATGTAATGACCCTAAGCCCCAAAGAAAATAAACCTCTTGATCATCTTTATTGTATCATGTGAAGTTTTATGTAATAAAACATGTTTAAGTTGTAATAAAAAGCCGGGTTGTCATAGTTGGTATCATAGGATATGATTATTTATTTTTGGGATTAGGAAACCCTAGTAAATCCTTAGATTCAAGACTAAGTATAATAAAAACATTCCTATGTTTTGGTAAGTACTGAGTAAGTGTTTTATGAAACAAATACATCCATGTCTGGATACGAGCAGGTAGAGGAGGCTCTGGCATAGATGTATCATAGGGGTAAAACCCGAAAACACCGCTTTGAGCTAGACTCGAATGGGAACTAGTGCATGACAACGAGCCTTTCTGCACTCTTGGTTACGACACACCCGTGGGATATGTTTTGATAAACTCACAATCTTAGTATGAACCCTTATTAAGGGAATTAAAAAAAAATCCCCTAAGAATATATGTTAGAATGTAGATCATGAAAATCCTAGATTGAAGCCTATAGACTCATGAGTAAAGGAAATGAAAGTTTATTTATAAGACTTAAACTTTTGTCTTTGTATTACCCTTTATTTTTTACGCCTAACTTTCCTTTTATTCCATCCAATGGATAGTAACAAGAGGACTCGGGATAACAACTGTTGGGATGATCAGTGTGATGACTGTACTAATGAGATGCCAAATCCAATGGGAGTGGGAATCACGAACTTTGTCACGCTTCTCTCTTAGCTAACTCAAGTTTTGAATAGAAACACAGGTCAAGATGAATGTTCAACCCCCCCTAAGATTAAACAAGTCACTATCGAGAGCTTCATGAGACAAAGGCCTCCTACTTTTAGTGGATCATTCGATCCCACAATCGCGGAACAATGGATCAAATCCATTGAAAAGATCTTCTCCATCCTCCAATGTTCTGAACAAGAGAAGGTTCTCCTGGATGCTTATCATATGGAGGGTGAAGCAGATCAATGGTGGACGTTGATAAAAAATACGAAGCCTGATGAGGAGATCGAGGCTTTGGAATGGAAGGATTTCTGGAATATTTTTTTTGTTAAATATTTTCCGTGAACCATCCGGCTTAAGATGGAAAGGGACTTCATTTACATCAAGAAAAAAGATGAAGAATCTATTGGAGCGTATGAGGAAAAATTCAAAAGGATTTCACGATACGCTTCTAGCTTTTTCTTTACCCCCGAATGCAAAGTTTTCCACTTATTTGGTTGGTTGATGCCTAGCTTGCAGAAAGCATTAGTGATCCCTGACTTCGACAGCTGTGAGGAAATTGTTTGATGTGCCATCAAGGTCAAAATGGAGATCTGGGAATCACTGGGGTATCATGGGGACAAGAAGCGTAAATTGGACTTCAATGATGGTGGTCTGATGGATAAATCCAATGGTGCTAAGAAGATCCACCACCCCACTTTCCAAAAGTGCGGAAAGAAGCACCCTTGAAATTGACTTAAGGGGACGAGAAAATGCTTCAGTTGTGGAAGATAAGGGAACCTAGTTGTTAACTGCAGGCATGAAATACGCATAGCTGCGATAGAGGAGAGGAATGCTCCGTTTGAACCTCAATGCGTTTTTCAATGCTACAAATGCAATGAACCGGGTCATTTTGAAAATCAGTGCCCTAATCCAAGGGTTTTCAGAGACAACCAACAACCTCCATGGCAGCAAGGAAGAGCTTTTTCCATCACTTCTGCCAAAGTGAACCCCGACAACGAAGTGGGGATAGGTACGCTAATTATTGATTCAATAATAGAAAGTGTAATTTTTGATTTAGGTTCTATGCATTCTTTTATATCTCCATAGTTTAGTAGAATAATCCCAGCACCACCACAAATCATGGAAGTAAAGATGTCAGTGAGTACGAAAAATGGGGCAATCATAGCATCCCATGAATATAAGTCCTCCCCTGTTATAATCTATGGATTGAATTTCTTGGCGAACCTCGTCATAATCCCTCTGGTGGAATTTGATGCAATTCTTGTCTTGGATTGGCTTTCCTTATATAGATCCAACATAAGTTGTTGGGAGAGGGAAATCACACTCCATATGGAGAATCGATCCCCGATTCTTTACAAGTGTCAGGAGGAAGATGAATATCCTTTAGCTCCATCATCTCATGCATGGATATTACTGCCCTATGAGCTTGCGTATCTGGCTCAGATGATTGAGTCCAATGAAGAAACCATCCTTGAAGAAATGCCTATTGTGATGGAATTCGCGGAAGTGTTTCCTGAGGAACTGCCTAGTCTTCCTCCTATAAGAGATGTTGAGTTCCCAATTGAACTTATACTTGGGGAGATACCAATATCCAAGACTCCATATAGAATGGCTGTTGTAGAGCTTGAAGATCTGAATGAACAACTACCGGAGAATCTGGATAAAGGGTTAATACGCACAAGTGCTTCACCATGGGGTGTACCAGTCCTCTTCGTCAAGAATAAGGATGGATCAATGCGGCTTTGCATCCATTATCATGAACTTAACATAATCACGATAAAGAACAAGTATCCTCTCCCAATAATCGATGAATTGTTTGATAAGCTGCGTGGAGCTCAATACTTCTCCAAGGTGGATTTTTGGTCGCGATATTATCAAATAATGGTGATGAAGTAAGATGTCCCCAAGACTGCTTTTCGTACAAGGTACATGCACTATGAATTCATAGTAATGCCTTTCAGACTCACCAATGCTTCATAAATATTCATGGAATTGATGAATAGAGTCTTTAGAGATTACCTTGACAAATTTTTTGTACTCTTTATAGATGATATTCTAATACACTCTAAAACCAAGGAGGATCATGAGGAGCATTCAAAACTGTACTAGAGACTTTGCGCAAGGAGAAGCACTATGAAAAGTACAACATGTGTGAGTTCTGGTTGAGGGAGGTCTCATTCTTGGGCCATACCATCACAAGAAATTGGATATCTGTGGACCCCTACAAAATAGATGCAATTGAGGAATGGACAAGGCCAACATCGGTAACGGATATCCGTAGCTTCTTGGGGTTAGCTGGATATTATCGACGATTTGTGAGAAATTTCTCATGATTGTCCAACCCTCTTACCAAGCTAACTCGAAAGGGAGTAAAGTTTTCTTGGAGTGATGAACGCGAAGAAAGCTTCAAGGAGTTGAAATAGAGGCTTATCACTGCACCCGTGCTCACTTTACCCACAAGTGGGAAGATTTTTTAGGTATTCATTGATGCTTCGAAGAAGGGAATAGGATATGTGCTGATGCGGAATGATAAATTGATATCCTATGCCTCAAGGAAGTTGAAAATCCATGAGTGAAACTATCCAACACATGATCTGGAGTTGGCGGCTATGATCTTCGCCTTGAAAATCTGGCTGCATTATCTCTATGGAGAGAAATGTGAGATATATACCGACCACAAGAGTATTAAATATATATTCACACAGAAAGAGCTTAATATGCGCCATAGAAGATGGATAGTGCTCATCAAAGATTATGAATGTTCAATAAATTACCACCATGGGAAAGCGAACAAGTTGGTAGATTCCCTAAGTAGAAAGGACACATCAATTCTATCAATGATGAGAATTGAGAAGGATCCAATCTTCTTAGACTTGATGAATATGGAAATGGGAATCATAGAGAGGGGAACATCATCAATCCTTTCACAAATGATTACTCAACAATCTCTTTTGGATGAGTTAAAGGATGGTCAAAAGGATGATGTGGGAATTCAAGAAAAAGTGGAAGCTATCAAAAAGGGGAAATACTCGGAGTTTAAGGGTAATGAAGAAGGAATTGTGTGGTTTGGGAAAAGACTATGTGCTCCATCACGTCCAGAGCTCAAGAAGGAACTTTTAGATGATGCACATAGTTCAAATTTCTCTATTCACCCAGGGAGCACAATGATGTATCGAGATCTCTGAGATAACTTTTGGTGGGATAATATGAAGAAGGATATCACCGAATATACATCAAAGTGCATGGTGTGTTAGCAAGTGAAGGCAGAGGGGTAGAAGTCTAAGGGGATGATGCAAACATTGCCCATACCAAAATGGAAATGGGAGAACATCACCATGGAAGTTTTCACCGGACATCCAAGGACATCCAAAGGCAACAATGCAATCTAGGTTGTTGTGGATCATCATACAAGGACAACACACTTCATTGCAATTCGGGAGGATTTATCATTGGATCAACTGGCACAGATATATATCTGGGAAGTGGTAAGGTTTCATGGAGTACCACTATCTATTCTGTCTGACCGAGATCCAAGACTCACCTCTATGTTTGGGAAGAGTTTTCAACATGCTCTGAATACAGAACTGAACTTCAGTACGGACTATCATCCTCAAACTGATGTCCAATCCGAGAGGACTATCCAAACACTTAAGGATATGTTGAGAGTGTGCTCAATGGACTTTAAAGGAGGATGAGATCAACATCTTTCTTTGGATGGGTTCTCTTATCACAATAGTTTCCACTCGAGCATCCATATGGCACCATAGGAAGCCCTATATGGGAAAAGGTGCAGAACATCTCCATGTTGGGATGAGGTCGGTTAAAGTAGGCTTCTTACAATAGAAATGGTCGAGGAAATGGTGGAGAAGGTGAAAACCATTCCGCAGCATTTCAAGGCAGCTCAGAGTCGACAGAAGAGTTATGCAGATAATTTTTGACAAGACCTTGAGTTTAAAGTTGCAGACATGATGTATATACGCATATCTATATGGAAGAAGGTCATGAGGTTTGGAAAGCAATGGATGCTAAGTCCAAGGTACATCAGCCCCTTCGAGATTCTTGATCGTGTCGGGGCTGTGGCCTATCGAATAGCACTTCCACCTACTATGGCCAAAGTATATGATGTCTTTCATGTATCCCTCTTAAGGAAGTACATACTGGACCATTCACATGTACTCTGTTCTGAGGTGGTACAATTGGAATATGATATTTCTTATGAGGAGCAACTAGTGACGATCTTAGATCGTAGAGAAACAGTTCTACGAAATAAGACAATGCCCCTCGTCAAGGTGTTGTGGAGAAACCACAAGTTTGAAGACGCGACTTTGGAGTCGGAGGATATAATGAAGGTGAGTTACCCACATTTGTTTTAGTGTGGGAAAAGAAAAATTTTGGGGGCGAAATTTCTTAAGGGGTGAATATTATAACGACCCAAAGTTTCATTAATGGAAAATCCCTCTTGATCTTATAAAAGGTATCTTTATATAAAATGTTTATATGAAATTTCAACTTCTTTGGTTTTATGTTACGAATTTTGACCATTGGCAATATTTTCGTTGAACAGTGATCACATGATTAGTATAAATATAGGACTTTAACAAATCCAATTTACTCAGAAGGAAGCGATAGCCTCATCCTGTAGAATTGCTCCTTACGAAGCCCATTTTTCGGATCTCGGAAAAGAGGTGGAATCTTTGGGCTTATTCCTTAACCAAGCCCATGCTAAGCTTCATCATGTCAAGATCGAACGTGACCGTCTATGGGAAAAGTGGAAGTTGATTGAAATTACCACTCAAGCGATGTTATCAGAGCCACCCCAAGAGTCTGTCACCATCGCACACCTTACCCTTAGGTCTTATGCGGCTATTTTATGGGGTTATGTAACAAATAAGTAGTACTATGTTCACGTATATTATTTTTTTTGTATATAATAATGAATATAATTTCTAGTCATTTTTGATACATTGTAAATAGTTTCTAAAGTACAAATGGTGTTTTTAGTTATTATTAAATTATGAAATCTGTTTTATTAAATTAAGGGATTTTTGAATTAAATGATATTTTAATAAAATAATAATATTATTTTTAAATTAATTTTTATTAAATATAAATGATCTTATAATTTTATGAATGCAATTAAAATTTTTATTATGGTTTGAAAGCCATTTCTGTCAAAACCCATGAATTTTTGATAAATGTCTGTTTTTATTTTAAAAGTAAAAATACACATATTCAGAAAATTATTTAGATAAAATAAATGTTATTTCTGGAATCAGGACGTCGAAATTATCCAACGGTGAATTTTCCATAATTTTCTGAGACAGTCAAATATTTGTGTAAAAATTAAATACCGTTTAAATATATAATGTGTTTTATGACATCATAATGACCCAATAGTGATGTAATAAAATACTATGATCATTATGTTCTGCCAATATATGTTTTACCATTAAAATAATGTTATTTTTTGGTTTTTTTTTTTACTTTTCAAAGCATTAATGGACCCCTCAAGACTTATTCAACACCATTCCTTTTTAAATTAATTTCCATGGGAGTGTGACTCACTTGCACATAAGCAACCCTAATATTTTAAGAAGATCGGAAATTGGCCTTATGAAATTTTTTTTCCTCTTCCCTTTTCCAATAACCGTGGGCAAAAAACATGGGATGGTTTGTGGTTTGGATTAATTTAATATAAGGGGTCCCAAACCTAAATAATAAAGAATTCTCTCACCTTTCCTATATAAACCCACCCAAGCACCCACTTACTTTTCACTCGAAACCTTTGGAGTTCATCCAACCTCTGCCCTACTCTCTCTATAATCCTACCAAGGTTCCCCAAGATCCCATGAAGTCTCTCAATAGCCTCTCTTTAGCCTTTGGAATCACACTTCCAAGTAAGGTTTTTTTCTCCGTTTCTCATTTTTTTCAATTTTCTTTAAGTTGTATTACCCTTTTAATTTCAATTATAAATGCTGGGGTATGGTTTTTCACCTCCCCCATACTGCCCTCTTATTGTTTAAATAATAGGGGACCCCTTTCTCTCTCATTAAATTCCTCCCATGTACACCCGTTACTATGCCAAAATTCCGAAAAGAACTTCTCTCTCTTCTTTTACAATCAAGAAATAATTTTGTATCATGAATATAAATTCCATTACAATTATTGGTACATGTATCTATATGGCCTCCTTACTGTCCATTACATGTAAATATGATGAGGAACCCCTTTCTCTCTCATCAACTATTTTTTATGAATTCTTATGTCACGCCGTTATGCTGCCGAAATCGCACCAATTTTCTAAGCTAATGCCATTGTGTAGTGGATACCATGCCCATTTCTCCAACAATGGTATCTCCATTTATGAACAATTACTTATTTATTACAATGTTTCATATATTAATTCCACATGACTTTATCGTGGAATAAATAATTATGTTTTATGAATCCATGTTTTATGATCTATGTGGCACACTTATGCATGAAATAAAATGTTTAAGAAGGGAGGACCCTTATAGCGCTCCAATGCATTGGGTAAAGTGAAGTATCATGATACGTCATGTGCAATAAGTTTTGTCTCATGCTAATTCAAGTGAAATGCGGGTTTACTCATGCTTTATGTGCAATGAGGATTTAATCATGCTCCACTTCCACTCGGGGACATCTAGAGGCCGCAGTAGGCCGCTTGGAACTCGGTGTTCAGCCTTCACTTGCTGACACACTATGCACTTGGCCACAAACTCTGCCACCACTCGCTTAACTCAGGGCCACCAAAACTACCTCTTCAAACCCTGGTACATCTTGGAAACTACTGGGTGTACCGCCAGGGGAGAGTTGTGGAACTCACTAAGAACCTTGCTGTAACAGCCCAAGATTTTATAAAAAAAATATTCTTTTTAATTTTATTAATGTCTTGTGTTGTACGCTACCCCAAAAGGAGCTTGCACAACACACATCCTTGACTTGACTTGCATTACACGCAATCGCGACCTTCCTCGATAGCGTGTGTAGTACGCAATACCGAGTTTCACTAAACAACGATATGCTATAAAAATATTATTAAAACTAGCCGTTATGAATAGTAATAACCACTTTTTGAAATCCAGTAAATCTTATTTTTCAAAATGAACTTCATTTTTGGATTCGGAGTATCGAATTTAGCCTAAGGTGAAATTTTGGTACTTTTCGGATAACTTTCATATTCTGATGAATAGTGAAAATTACTAAATTATAATTAAAAACAACTTTTTTAATCGAAATAATTAATAGTGATAAATCATTAATTTGAGTGGTTTTAAAGTATATTTAGAATATATTTTTACAATTTAATACAATGTTGGTCATTGGTTGTAATTTCACATTTAAACCAGACATAATCAAGTGTCAATCTTTTGATATATATTGTTTCCTAAAAACACGCTATTTATTTTAACAGCGGGATTTAATTATAAAATTAATTAATGCAACTTCTATGTTATGAATTTGGTAAAATAGATTTCATTTTTGAATTCGGAATATGAAATATAGCTTAGGATGAAATTTTGGCATTGTTCTGAAAAACATCAATTTTTGATGAATAGTGAAACTACTAAGTGGTAGTTAAAAAAACTGAATTTTTCATAAAACATAATTTTGCCGCTTCTGTGAATGGAATTTCGAAAATCCGAGAGACACGGTTAATATCAAGGACTAAAATGTGGTTCAATGAGATGAAAATAATTTTTTGGTGAATAGTAACTTTTTACTTTTTTTACCGCGGTTAATAGTAAATAGGGTAACTAAGGGTAAATATGATATTACTATTACCCTAACACATGTCCTAATTCTATTGGACAAGTGTAATTCGACCAAAAAACAAACTTAGGAATAAAATATGACCATTTAGGCCCACTTGGATTAGATTAGGACATTTATTATTAATTTATTAAAAGAAGGGTTAAAATAGATAAAATCATAGTTTAATAAGTAAATCATTTTTAATATGGGGTTATACATAAGATAAATTCGATTGTAAATATTCATTAGAAAGCTAAAATGATTTCCTACATGATGGTATTTTATTTGTAATTTTTAGACATCAAATAATTTAATTTATTTATGACACAACAATGATGCAGTAATTATCTTATTAATGAAATATTGACATAATTGATGTTATAAACACCAAAATAAATGTAATTTGAGATTTTTTATGAATTACACTAATTTTCTAGGTTACTATGATATATTAATGTTGATTTAATCAACTTGGTTCGAACATTTAATTCTGTTATGACTTTCACAAAAATCATATATCAAATAGTGTCAAAATTGACACAAAATAGTTTTTAAATCAAATATTATATTATTAATTGTTATTGTATTTCTAAAAATCTAAGGTTCGGCCACATGACTTAGATAAGGATATATATATTAATAATAAACAATTTGGGGTTCGTTTAGCATGTTATAGTAAGTGTATTAACCATATAGTGAAAGAAAACAAAAAAGACATGGTAAAAGTTAAATTATTTAACTTAGAGTTAAATCTAATTGATAAGGTTAAAATAATATCCTAAACTTGTCTAAGTTCTATTGGTTGATAGGATTTCGACCCATCCCCACTTTAGCTTCGAAATAAGACCCTTTGGAACCATTATAAACCGATTTTTGACTTTAATATAAAATAATATTTTGAGATATTCCTAAGGTGCCCGTCTCCTCCCCTATAAAAGGACACCTCCTCCCCCTCCTCCTCACACCAATTTGAGCACTCAAGCTCGGCCAACCCCTGCCAAAATATCTTCTCCACTTCCCTAAAAACATCCTAGAGGCTCTGGTCTTCCTCAAAGACCAATTTTAGTGCCCTAAGAGGAGGTCTCAAAGAGGCACTTCAAAGAAGAGGTAATTACCGTTACAAATTCTTTCAACTTTTTTTCTTCTTCCACTTCTTCTTCTTAGGTTGTTTCATTATGAAGTAATAACATCAGTATCACTCATATACTGATATGTTATTATAAGTATGAAACAACCCTATTTCACCATCTATCCATCCTACGGAAAAAGAAATCACCGCGCGTGCGTACGTACGGAATACCGTCTCCACGCCGTGGTGTAATCTATTTTCCACCACCACCTTACATGGATGGGTATAATGGTGTAAAGAATAACTATACATAGTTATTACAACATCATATTAATTCTTATATATTGTATAATACACTCCAATTCAATTCAATATTTATAGAAATGATATCATCGCTCGTGCGTACGTACGGAATACCGTCTCCACGACGCGATGAGATTCATTCTCCATGTTAACCATTTAAGAATGATTATAATGTATATATAAGAAATAATAATGAAATATATGACATTATAAAGCTACTGGATTTATGTATATATATACATATGTATGTCATCTACTTACTTCCATTTCAAGACAATAAGGAAAGGAAAACAACGTTCATGCGTACGTACGGACTACCGTCTCCATGAACGGTGTTTTTCATTTTATTTATCTACCTATTATATATATATATATATACTGAATATATATGATATATAAATCATATTTTATATTCTGGAAGTAATTAAATCATGATATAAGTAATAATGATGTCAAGAACAACAAGTCAAAACAACTACGATAAATGAAACGACTTTACCCAAAACGCTTCTTTAACATGGAATTTACAAAAGAACGGGTAATATAATGTCATAAGTGAACCATATATGATATCATAACAATGAATATGATTCTGTAATAAGTCAATGACATTATTTAAATCATTATACAGGAGGTTCGGACACATACGAAGCGAATTGGACCTAAGGTAAGGGAAATATCACAATCTCATTTTTATCCGAGATTGTTTATTCGTAAGTATTTACTGGGGTGTATTTTATCATCCACATCCATGTTCCCTCAATATGTAATATTGTTTCCATCCACTTGCAATAGTTTAAATCCAATTTTACCCTTAGGTGAGTTTTTAGTAAATAATATGAAAGGAATCTTTTGTCGTTTTTCCGTACGAGGTACTTTTTGACTTTTCCGACAAAAGTACGAAGAATGTTTTTTTTAACTTATACGGCACGAACGGATTTATACTGTTTTATAAAGCCTTATTTTCATGAAGCTTCCTCTAAAAGATTTCATGACTATTTTCAATAAAATCTCTTTCTTTTAAAATTGCATGATGTTTTGTGAAAAGAAATTGATTTTGAAGAAGAAAGGATATTTTCCTCAAGAATTCAATTCAAGTGTTTTATCAAAATTATTTTCCATATAAGATAATAAAGGGTTCTGTTTCTATCCATATTTTTACACTGATTTGACTATGTTGTGATGAAATTATGTTTATGAATTCCTTTATCTTATATGAATGGTTTTATGATGTCATGTTGTTTAAGAATCCCATTTTTATTACATGGGTTATGCAATGATGTATGATTTATGATTTTGTGGCACACATAAGAAAGGATTCATTAAGAGATGGGTGGGACCTATATCTCCCTCCAATGCATTGGGTAAAGATTTCATATCTCATGAGATAGACATGGCTGGAATGGTAGGTTATACCGGTTCAGTGAAACAGGACTGAAACGAGGATTACTCGATTCAGAAAGGGACTTTGTCCACTAAGATAGTCTTGGCAATGAGTCTTGAATAACAAGAAATGATTCTCTATGATTATGTGTGTATGCCACAATGAGTAATGTTTTAAGTAAGGGTTTCATTTTCACTACTATGATTTATCCCATGTTATGAAATTATGCTCTCTTTTGCAGGTTAAGATTTCCAAAAATGTTATGTTCTTATGAAAAATATGTGATTGATATTTCTTTTGTTTACCCTTACTGAGCATTTGAGCTCACCCTTTTATGTTTTCTTTTCCCCAGGATATAAAGAAAGGTTTTAGGTAAAAAAAAAGGAAGATCTTTGTGGGATATTTTGAAGATCTTTCACCAGGATTAGAAGATTACGTTCCGAGTTTCCAAAGACACTAAACTATTACGATCCTTGTGTGTATATTTTTGTTATGTATTAAGTATTCCGCAAAAGTAATGTAATGTTCATGTACGTTAGGCTTCGGGTCTCTACAGTTGGTATCAGAGGGAAGGTTTAGTCAACCTTTGGAAACTAGGATGTGAAAACGTTAGTGAGATCCCTAGAGATATTTTTAAGGTATGTCTAGGGATGTCTCTATGGTTAAGTATACGTATAGGTTATAGTCCTAGAATTGTGCTAACGATCTTAGAATTAAACCTAAGACGTTAGATATTGAAGGTACTCCCCCTTTATTATGTTGTTTTCCCTAGCATGATTTTTGCCTCTCACACTATTCTTTTTGGGTTTTAGAGAATGGCTGGAAACAAGATGATTCACGATAATGGAGGATATGATGGACAATGGAATGATATTCTTCATAATGAAATGGGATTTTGAAGTCCAAACATAATTATTATGCCAAATCAGCAATCTCATAATATGATCAATAAAGTAAAATTTGGTAAGTTTCCTGACTCGACTAATAAGAGAAAGATGGAGTTTCATGATGATCATAGAGGAAAGAAAGTTCAATTTTCCCTATGTAAATCATGTGGGAAGAGGCATCAAGGAGAATGTTTCAAAGGAACTGGAAGATGCTTTGGGTGTGGAAAAGAAGGACACAAAGCAAGTAAGTGCAAAGGAAAAGGTTCAGTTAACACCATGGATGAGGATAATGGTATTGCTACGACATCGACAATGGTTAAATGTTTTAAATATGGAATGTATGGGCATTATGCAAACCAATTCCCTAAGGGAAAGTCTCATGAAGATAATCAGTATGGTCTTATGGGAAGTATTTATGTTGATGATGATGAAGAGACTACAAATGATATGTGAGAGGAAAGAATTGTTGAAGCTCGGTCAATGGGTTAAGAATGTAGTGGAATGATTACATGTTTATCATGTGTAATGTTGTATAAGTAATCTCATGGTACTATAGAATAAAGAGACATGTAAGGATTGTTACATTGTTTTCTGATTAATGTTACCAGTAACCATGAAAGGTTATTCAGATACTTTTGGAAAGTAGAAAGGATAAGAAGATAATGAGATGTTTGATTGTATTCATGAGCTCATGATTGATATAAGGACTAAGTGATATCATGGTTTGAGTATAAATAATTTTGAGGATTTTGGTATGTGTAAAGTGTTAACTTTTTACTGCATTCAAGTTTTCACTAAGGTTCAATGGGTATTCAAGAGTATACATGATTAAGGACTTTGAATGTTTGGAATGTGACCAACAAAACATATCTTATGATATATGGGGATCAACGGTGATATTAAATCTCTGGTAATTGTTTTCACTATGTTATGAGAGTGGACTGCAGTATTATGGATAAGCCTAAAGATTGGAATGGATTGTGTTGGACGTAAGTTAGAATTTTTTTTTTCTCGATATTATTGATGGCATGTTATAGTAATATAGTTTTGGAAAAAGGACAACCTGCAGGATGGGCGACAGCCCATCGCGTCGGACAAGGCTATGGGAATCGAACCCACAAACGAAGTGCGACTGGCCTTTATCGCCTACCACTGGCCTACAGGAAGTCCCTGTTTAGTAGAAACTAGTTTTATTATATTAAGCAGTATGATATATGAAGTATAAGTCCATTTTAGGAACCATATATGATTAATCTCACTATAGATCGACTTATGCATATAATTTTTGCTAACCTTTTGTTTGAGACAGATGGAATGACCCGTCGTTCTATCACCTAATCTGCTAACACTTCACGAATAACAAATTCAACTTCATTTATTTAAGAGATGAAGTGGAAATTGTTCAAGACACGAACAACAGTGAGATTGTACCAAAATAAATTAAGTATTTATTCTAATTCAAATTTTCAACTTTAGGGGAAATGATCTTGAAAACCAAAAATGTTGTCCTAGTGATCTTATACCTGATGAATCAGATGGTACCTTAGATCATCACAAATTTATGGATTTGTGATTACTGGCTTTTCCATAGCCATGTTCTCTACCACTCTCCATCAGAACATGATGGTTAGATTTCTCTTCCATATCCATATTTTCACCTATGTGGAAACCCAGTGATTAGTTTATTTGGGTAATCGTTACATTTCATACTTTATTTTTTAAATCCAAGTTTTGGTATTCCTTTTTACGATGTGGGTTTCTATTAAAGAAACTTTCAAATAGTAAACCATTTATAACCCCGACGAATTTCGAGGGCGAAATTCATTTTAAGGGGGGTAGAATGTAACAGCCCAAGATTTTATAAAAAAATATTCTTTTTAATTTTATTAATGTCTTGTGTTGTACGCTACACCAAAAGGAGCTTGCACAACACACATCCTTGACTTGACTTGCATTACACGCAATCGCGACCTTCCTCGATAGCGTGTGTAGTACGCAATACCGAGTTTCACTAAACAACGATATGCTATAAAAATATTATTAAAACTAGCCGTTATGAATAGTAATAACCACTTTTTGAAATCCAGTAAATCTTATTTTTCAAAATGAACTTCATTTTTGGATTCGGAGTATCGAATTTAGCCTAAGGTGAAATTTTGGTACTTTTCGGATAACTTTCATATTATGATGAATAGTGAAAATTACTAAATTATAATTAAAAACAACTTTTTTAATCGAAATAATTAATAGTGATAAATCATTAATTTGAGTGGTTTTAAAGTATATTTAGAATATATTTTTACAATTTAATACAATGTTGGTCATTGGTTGTAATTTCACATTTAAACCAGACATAATCAAGTGTCAATCTTTTGATATATATTGTTTTCTAAAAACACGCTATTTATTTTAACAGCGGGATTTAATTATAAAATTAATTAATGCAACTTCTATGTTATGAATTTGGTAAAATAGATTTCATTTTTGAATTCGGAATATGAAATATAGCTTAGGATGAAATTTTGGCATTGTTCTGAAAAACATCAATTTTTGATGAATAGTGAAACTACTAAGTGGTAGTTAAAAAAACTGAATTTTTCATAAAACTTAATTTTGCCGCTTCTGTGAATGGTATTTCGAAAATCCGAGAGACACGGTTAATATCAAGGACTAAAATGTGGTTCAATGAGATGAAAATAATTTTTTGGTAAATAGTAACTTTTTACTTTTTTTACCGCGGTTAATAGTAAATAGGGTAACTAAGGGTAAATATGATATTACTATTACCCTAAAACATGTCCTAATTCTATTGGACAAGTGTAATTCGACCAAAAAACAAACTTAGGAATAAAATATGACCATTTAGGCCCACTTGGATTAGATTAGGACATTTATTATTAATTTATTAAAAGAAGGGTTAAAATAGTTAAAATCAAAGTTTAATAAGTAAATCATTTTTAATATGGGGTTATACATAAGATAAATTCGATTGTAAATATTCATTAGAAATCTAAAATGATGTCCTACATGATGGTATTTTATTTGTAATTTTTAGACATCAAATAATTTAATTTATTTATGACACAACAATGATGCAGTAATTATCTTATTAATGAAATATTGACATAATTGATGTTATAAACACCAAAATAAATGTAATTTGAGATTTTTTATGAATTCCACTAATTTTCTAGGTTAATATGATATATTAATGTTGATTTAATCAACTTGGTTCGAACATTTAATTCTGTTATGACTTTCACAAAAATCATATATCAAATAGTGTCAAAATTGACACAAAATAGTTTTTAAATCAAATATTATATTATTAATTGTTATTGTATTCCAAAAAATCTATGGTTCGGCCAAATGACTTAGATAAGGATATATATATTAATAATAAACAATTTGGGGTTCGTTTGGCATGTTATAGTAAGTGTATTAACCATATAGTGAAAGAAAACAAAAAAGACATGGTAAAAGTTAAATTATTTAACTTAGAGTTAAATCTAATTGATAAGGTTAAAATAATATCCTAAACTTGTCTAAATTCTATTGGTTGATAGGATTTCGACCCATCCCCACTTTAGCTTCGAAATAAGACCCTTTGGAACCATTATAAACCGATTTTGACTTTAATATAAAATAATATTTTGAGATATTCCTAAGGTGCCCCTCTCCTCCCCTATAAAAGGACACCTCCTCCCCCTCCTCCTCACACCAATTTGAGCACTCAAGCTCGGCCAACCCCTGCCAAAATCTCTTCTCCACTTCCCTAAAAACATCCTAGAGGTTCTGGTCTTCCTCAAAGACCAATTTTTGTGCCCTAAGAGGAGGTCTCAAAGAGGCACTTCAAAGAAGAGGTAATTACCGTTACCAATTCTTTCATCTTTATTTCTTCTTCCACTTCTTCTTCTTAGGTTGTTTCATTATGAAGTAATAACATCAGTATCACTCATATACTGATATGTTATTATAAGTATGAAACAACCCTATTTCACCATCTATCCATCCTACGGAAAAAGAAATCACCGCGCATGCGTACGTACGGAATACCGTCTCCACGCCGTGGTGTAATCTATTTTCCACCACCACCTTACATGGATGGGTATAATGGTGTAAAGAATAACTATACATAGTTATTACAACATCATATTAATTCTGATATATTGTATAATCCATTCCAATTCAATTCAATATTTATAGAAATGATATCATCGCTCGTGCGTACGTACGGAATACCGTCTCCACGACGCGATGAGATTCATTCTCCATGTTAACCATTTAAGAATGATTATAATGTATATATAAGAAATAATAATGAAATATATGACATTATAAAGCTACTGTATTTATGTATATATATACATATGTATGTCATCTACTTACTTCCATTTCAAGACAATAAGGAAAGGAAAACAGCGTTCATGCGTACGTACGGACTACCGTCTCCATGAACGGTGTTTTTCATTTTATTTATCTACCTATTATATATATATATATACTGAATATATATGATATATAAATCATATTTTATATTCTGGAAGTAAATAAATCATGATATAAGTAATAATGATGTCAAGAACAACAAGTCAAAACACCTACGATAAATGAAACGACTCTACCCAAAACGCTTCTTTAACATGGAATTTACAAAAGAACGAGTAATATAATGTCATAAGTGAACCATATATGATATCATAACAATGAATATGATTCTGTAATAAGTCAATGACATTATTTAAATCATTATACAGGAGGTTCGGACACATACGAAGCAAATTGGACCTAAGGTAAGGGAAATATCACAATCTCATTTTTATCCGAGATTGTTTATTCGTAAGTATTTACTGGGGTGTATTTTATCATCCACATCCATGTTCCCTCAATATGTAATATTGTTTCCATCCACTTGCAATAGTTTAAATCCAATTTTACCCTTAGGTGAGTTTTTAGTAAATAATATGAAAGGAATCTTTTGTCGTTTTTCCGTACGAGGTACTTTTTGACTTTTCCGACAAAAGTACGAAGAATGTTTTTTTTAACTTATACGGCACGAACGGATTTATACTGTTTTATAAAGCCTTATTTTCATGAAGCTTCCTCTAAAAGATTTCATGACTATTTTCAATAAAATCTATTTCTTTTAAAATTGCATGATGTTTTTTGAAAAGAAATTGATTTTGAAGAAGAAAGGATATTTTCCTCAAGAATTCAATTCAAGTGTTTTATCAAAATTATTTTCCATATAAGATAATAAAGGGTTCTGTTTCTATCCAAATTTTTACATTGATTTGACTATGTTGTGATGAAATTATGTTTATGAATTCCTTTATCTTATATGAATGGTTTTATGATGTCATGTTGTTTAAGAATCCCATTTTTATTACATGGGTTATGCAATGATGTATGATTTATGATTTTGTGGCACACATAAGAAAGGATTCATTAAGAGATGGGTGGGACCTATATCTCCCTCCAATGCATTGGGTAAAGATTTCATATCTCATGAGATAGACATGGCTGGAATGGTAGGTTATACCGGTTCAGTGAAACAGGACTGAAACGAGGATTACTCGATTCAGAAAGGGACTTTGTCCACTAAGATAGTCTTGGCAATGAGTCTTGACTAACAAGAAATGATTCTCTATGATTATGTGTGTATGCCACAATGAGTAATGTTTTAAGTAAGGGTTTCATTTTCACTACTATGATTTATCCCATGTTATGAAATTATGCTCTCTTTTGCAGGTTAAGATTTCCAAAAATGTTATGTTCTTATGAAAATTATGTGATTGATATTTCTTTTGTTTACCCTTAATGAGCATTTGAGCTCACCCTTTTATGTTTTCTTTTACCCAGGATATAAAGAAAGGTTTTAGGTAAAAAAAAGGAAGATCTTTGTGGGATATTTTGAAGATCTTTCACCAGGATTAGAAGATTACGTTCCGAGTTTCCAAAGACACTAAACTATTACGATCCTTGTGTGTATATTTTTGTTATGTATTAAGTATTCCGCAAAAGTAATGTAATGTTCATGTACGTTAGGCTTCGGGTCTCTACACTTGCCACACATCGCCTCCGGAACAAACAACTTTTTCTAAAAAAGAATCCAGTTCTGACCATCCTCTGTCCATCCTTCCGGAGCATTGCCCTGGTTAACATGGTCACGCATCACTTCACACTCTAGGTCTCCCCACTGAGACTCCTCCACATACTGAAACAAGGATGACTGCACTGTCATCTAATACCATTCTGTCATGACCCGCCTTCACCAAAAGGAGGGAAGGGTCAGCAGGTTGTCATGCCCTTCTTTCTTTAAGTTGAAGGAGAGATAATGACCCCAGAGACCCGCCTTCAATAGGTCCTGGAGTGGCGACTAGCACCAAGGGTATATAAATTTTCTCACAAATGGAAGGCATTAGCCCTTTTTGTTTTTTTATAAGATCGAGAGATGAGATGATGAAACTCAAAAAAACCAAGGAAAAAAGGAATGTAAAGCCAAAAAAATATACCATTCCCACATGCATGTTCCAAAAGTAAAGCCACAAGTACAAAAGGTGACTACAAGGTATGTACCAAAGAGGAAAATAAAAACAACAATTGCAACTACTCCAAAGGTCCGAGCTAGTAAGGTCCCACGTGATCCCCAAAGTCCTTCTGGAAAACTGAAAGTAGTTTTATATACGTAGGGTGAGCATACAAGTACACAAAATAGGGAAAACCAAAGACTCTCATGCACAAGTGGGGGAAAAGAACTAAATTCCCATGAGAAAAAGCGTAAAACAAACACCTAACAAGGCAAACTATCCACCCCAGGCCTCACCAAGGCACACTCCCCAATTAACGCAAGTAAAGTAATATAAATAATAAGACCACATCGATGTTTGGGTACCCCGCGCCACTTTTCCACTGGTTATTGAGACATCCTACGCATCGGACCAATCCCTCCATTCTCACCGCAGTCCCACTGCCACACCCGCCCGCACACACTTGGGCCACAACTATCACATGTAACCACGCCTGCAAACACCTGGGCCAGAACAACCACCACCACGCCTGAAGACACCTGGGGTAAAGGATCCACTACCATGCCCGAAGATACCTGGGCTTTATCCCGAAGACACTTGGGAAACCACCTACAGCACACACCTGGACAACCACCAAGCTACCCTGCCTGAAGGTTATTGGGCTAATAATGAACCTCAGGCCATCACAGCCTGCCCGAAGATACTTGGGCTATCCAGGAAAGGGAGCAGAAAAGGATCTAATAACCAGCCACTAATAATAGTGTTGGGAGAAACACCCTCCCCCATGAAATGGTGGTGTTCAGAACTAAGTTCTCAACTTGGGTGGGGCACGAATAAGAAACACAAAACTACAAGTATAGATATAGGTAACAAGCACTCACCCAAAGCCTATGTTTTTCTAACCAGCCTAAATATCACAACACCAAAGTATCCAAGTCCCAAGTCACGACTTTTGCCAACAAAACATATTTGTCCCATTCTTGTTTAAAGTTCGGTGATAATGTTAAATTGAGTTCAAGAACTACTGGGAAACTAGTATGCATAGGCACAAGTCCAGGAAAGTGAACAGTCAAGCATCAACTATAACACCCACAACTGGTTCTCGACAACAGAGGATCTCACCCCAATTTCCACAACCACTGAATGTATTAAGACATGGGATCCCATCCCCTCCCACATCTCCAGCAATCGGCTCGAAAAGAAAACAACCAACTACCACCATCAACACAAGTCAGGGTCATGCCGGTATTTTCAGATTTAAACGACTTAACACACTCCATGATTCAAATTCTATGTGTTCTAACCATGATTTATCACAGAAGGGTTGATCCTGGTGCTTTCAATTTACTCAGCTGGATATACGTGATTAACCAATTCACTTTTCACAGCAGGAGTTTACAACCACAAACAAGCCATTTAAAACATCAACAGGGTTAATTAGTGCACAAACAACAACCACCAACGCCCTCGATTTTCAGAAGGCATAAGCCAGCAAAACTCAACAAGATGGTCATAAAAGAAACAACATCAAAAAAATAAGACAACATCAACGATCAGAGCCCCCCTTCTTTCATTAAAGAATTCGTTCATTATCTTTAATTAGGTCTGGTTTATCCAATTCTACGGAATCAAAAGCACGCCCACCCCGCATGATACAGAAAATAGAGAGGCATAGGAGAAATTCCCTACTTGTTGATAGCTGATCGACATTTAGGCCGGGCACAGAACTTTCAGATAACGATGCGCTACGCCCGATGAACCACAAGTGGTTTGTGAAAAGCCATGATCAAGAAAAGAGAAACCACAGCTAACCCTTAGTTTATAAGAGCTACGGACGGTTGTGGAGAAAACGTGAAACCGTGTAAGGCGCGGGGGTTGTGGGTTGACCACGCGGCTCCACTCGTGGGTCGGGTGGTTTAAACTGACTCATTAATTATTTATGTATTTAATTAAAACTCTTATACATGTTACAGGTCTTTAAAACACGCTTAAACGAGTCAAGAATAGGGTTCAAAACCCTATTTGCGCAAAGGAGCACTACTGGAAACAACTTGACAAGGCCGGGTGATGCCTATAGGTCTCACTGATCGGTCTTGCCAATCGGTTTCACCGATCGGTCTCACCGATTGGTGTCAACGAGACGCCACTCCTTTAGGACCCGTATTTTGGAATAGGGAAGAACCAAGAGAGTCTGGGTCATCACAACTGTTCACTAACCTAAGACTGTTGAGGTACTCCTCCTGTCAAGTACCGCAGGTCTTCCACCTCACAAAGTAGGACACCTCCGCCATGGGTCTACCACCTCACACAGTAGTGCTACCCCTCATAGCCTACAGAGGTACTTCTCCTATCGAGTACCATGGGTCTTGCACCTCACAAAGTAGTGCTCCTCCTCCATGGGTCTGACACCTCACAAAGTAGTGCTCCCCATAAGGATACACAATTCACTCCGAATCGAATCAGACAAGCAGTCATCAGGTCTCTGCCAGCTACACGGTCTTCGTACTCCATATGCTCATCTCTAGGAGGGTCTGCTCCACAAGAAACAGTTCGATACTCCAAGTATCTAAAAGTCCCATGAAGAAGTATCTCAACAGACCGCCTCGTCATGGGGGTCTCAACGCAACAGACGGCGCATCAATCGGACACCCGGTCTGTGAGTTATTAGCCTTTTCATCCCAGAGGCCCGGTTGGTTTCGTGTACCAACCAAACCGACCGTATCTCAACTGTACCCTTAACTCACATAGGGTATACTCATAGGGACCATTTCTCAACGTGATCACCAACGTCGTTGACAGTTCGTCAAATGGACGTCCGGTCTGAAAGTTATAAGCTCTTCCGTTCTAGGGGCCCGGTTGGGTTTTAAGTCAAAACCAACCCAACCGCAATCCAACATCATCCAAACCTCGAGCGGAGTAAGCCAAAAGTTCTGTCTCACTAAGAGGAATCCAAAAAGGTCTACGGCACGTCAATCAGATGTCTGGTGCTCACTTTATAAGCGTTTACGCTCTGAGGGTCCGGTTGGTTTCGGGTTCGATCCAACCCTTCCGTACACAAAGTTCTTCGAAACCTTGAGTGTAATATACCGAAACTGTCATCTCGATTCAAGGATCACATAGAAACTGACAGTGCATCGATCGAAGGTTTGTAGCCTATGTTATGGGCATTTGAACAGACCGATCCGAAAATAGGGGGTTTGGGGCCCGAACCGACCCAGCCCGAGACACCCTGGGTCAGCCCAAACCTGGCCGACCCGACCCGGGTTCGTGTCCAACCCATTTGTGCGAGGCCCAAATTGCCCAGCGCTGCCGATTGGCACAGCGCAAGAGTACCCCACACGTCCAGCTTGTTCATGCCATTGCGAAGGGGGGGGGGGTGCCCCCCTTAATTGATCTTCGGCCCCCACGTGGGGGACGCACCCTTTGACAGTCGGGGGTTATGACCCCCAGTCTCCCCCTGGTCCCGTGCAGCCACAGGACAGGTCGCCGGACGCCGCGGCTTCAGCCGCAGCGGTCCCTCCTAGTGGCGCGCCGGCAGGGTATTTCGCGGACCACCGGATGTGCTCCGGTGGTCCGTTTTTCCTGCACTCATCCTGGGACCTGCTCTTCGCCGTGAAGTCTTCAAATTGCCTCTACGGCCCATTCTGTCATCACTTGTTGATCTTCACATCAAATAAATGATCTACGGAGTCTTCGAATCGCCTCTACGGCCCCGACTCCGGCTGCGGGTTTGTTCATCCTCAACGGGGCGGCGCGACAACGCCACACTTTTTCGCCGTGATTCTCCATTTTCCCGCGCGGTTCCGTTGCACCGCGCCGCCTTTATTCGTGCCACAAAAAGAACAACAACAAAGTGGGAGGAGGGTCGGCCGTGTTCGTGAGGTCCAACCTCCTCCCGTTATAGCAATAATAGGTGGCCCTAAAAGAATAAAAACTCTCATCATGCAAACACATGAAATAAACCATAATATTTGAACTCAAACACCTAAACAATGAAGTCGTCGAACGAAGGCGTCTCGGGAAAAGGAATTCATGAAAAACGGCTTCACGGAATACGACGTCACGGACCGAGGCTCCATAAGCATTGTTGGCGTCGCGGAGAAGAGAATTTTCGGCGTCCCAGTACACGACGTCGCATCGTCGATCTCCGAGGATTCGGTGTTCTTCGTCATCCTTCATCAGAGGCCGACGTTCTTCGTCGGTGATGGGGCGTTCCTCGCGTTCTTCAAGGAGGAAGATGAAGTTCAAGACTTGAGAAAACCCTCTCCAATCCATCTCGCACAACCCAAACACCCTTAATGAAATAAGACTTGTCGTATTTAATTAACTCACACAAGCCACCAATCAATTCAAAATTCAAAATTGAATTCTCTAATTAATTATATTGAACAACTTAAACAGTTAATTAATTAAGAGAGTTAACTATTCATTAAATGGGTGTGCGGCTGTGTTACGCAGTTAATGGGGGGGGTTTGTGGAAGGTTATAGAATTTGAATAGGTGGGGACTCGTGTGGGACCCACCTCACAAATATCCTCTCATGGGAGGTTATGTGGGTGTGGCCCCCACCAACAACCTCCCCATTGTAGGATATAACCAACTCAAATAAAAATGTGTGCAACACAATTTTTATTTAATTTAAGGTTAAACTCCAAAATATAACTTCTAACCCGAATAAATCGAAACTGCGGAAACGGTCCCCTTAAGAGAAAACCGGCTCTACGAGTTCATCGGTGCCCTCAGATTTCGATTCCGAGCACCAGTTCAAGAGATAGAAAAACCCACTCATTCGTTCACTGAACGTACCCGAGACAAACTTCAGAAAATGATTCCGGGAACACCGATTCTCGGACTCCAGTGCCATCAGAAACTGTATAATCGTAAAATTCCAAATAAATTAAAAAAAATTCTTTCAAATTTCCGGGTAATTACAATTAATCTGTTAAAAAAATTTATATACGATAAAAAAAAAATATTTTTGTATAAATTCAATTTAGAAGTCTATTTTTAAATAATTAATGGATTTTTGAAATAAATAATATTCTCATAAAATGTTATTATTAAATTATTTTTATGAAATATAAATTATTTTATAATTTTTATGAATCCCAGTGTAATTTTTATTAAAGATAGAAAATTGTTTTTGTTAAAAAACCATCATTTTTCCATAAATGATGGTTTTTATTTAAAAAATGAAAAGTAACATCCATATAGAATTATTTAGTTAAAATTAATATTATTTTTGGAATTGTGTAATTGAAATTATCTAAGTGTGAATTTTTCATAATATTCTGATATAATTGAATTTTTGGGTAAAAATTGAATACCTTATAAATATATAATGTGTTTTATGACATCATAATGGCATGATAGTAATGTAATAAAATACTATAAAATGGATATTCATATCAAATATGTTTTACCATTAAAATTATGTGATTTTTTATTTTTTGATTAATTTTATAATTCCATAGTGGACTCTCCCAGACTTATAAAATATTTTAACATTTTAAAATGATTTCCTTGAAATTGTGACTCAACTCCACAAAAGAAAGGATTAAATTTTAATATGTTAGTCCATTATCATTATAAAATATTTTATACCACTACCCTTTGGTATATAACATGGGATGATACCTTGGTTTTGTTTGTGGTTTTGATTAGTTTAATGTGAATTGTCAAAAACCTAAATAATAAATAATTCCGTCTCATTTCTTATAAAACCCACCTTACCTCCCATTACTCTTCACTAAAAAAATTGGGACCTTGACCAACCTATTCCCTATATTACCTAGAGTTCTCTAAAGTCACCTCCAAGATCCAAATATTCATCTCCCAATCCATTTGGATCACAGTTCCATGTAAGGGATCCTCACTTTCCTCTCCTCCTTTCAAATTAAGGTATCTTATTTGAACGTAGTTCTTTTAATTTTGAATGGATATATTGTTATTTTTTTATAATAATTATATTAATATAAATTTTATGTTATTTTAATGAGGCATCAATTATCATCCTTCATTTTGACCCTTACCTAAGCTGTTACTATACCAAAATTTCATATGGGATTTCACTCTCCTCATTTCCATTCAAGCTACTCTTTTACATTATGACTATTATTATCTATATTTATATGTTTTTTATGATGTTACACGACCCCCAAATGGTAAATTTTATTTATAAATGATTATATCTTCCTTTTACCCCCATCAATCCCCCCTATTATCATTTAATCATATCTCTTACTATGCTAAAAATTCATAAGGGATCTCCAACCCCCCTCTTTTATGAAGCATTATTTTCATGAAATGTCTTTGAATTTAATTTATTCCTATTTTTTTATTTTATTATATATCCTATTTAGTTCCTAGTTTATGTATAAATGATTATATCAACTTTCAATCTCATTTATCCCTCTTATGAACCATTATGTATTCTCATTACCATGCTGAATTTTCGTAAGGGATTCCTTCCTTTCCCATTTTTTCAAGTACATTTATGTTGTTATAACCTTTTATTTTCAATTATATATTTTGGCGTATGATTTATCACCTCCCACACACTTCCTTATATATGTTTGAATGATGAGATAACACTTTTTCCCTCATTAATCCCTCCTATGTAAACATGTTACCATGCCGAGATTTCGTAATAGTTAATCGTTTTCTCCTCACTCATCAAATTTCGTAATTATGTTATGCATTCTATTTCAAAATTCTATGTTTTTGTAAAAGTATATCTATTACCCTATCACATTTCAATTATTTTAAATATGATGAGATAGCACTTTATCTCTAATCAACAATTTTTATGAATTTTTATTTTATGATGTTAATCCATGGAAATTGAAACGCAATTTTCCATGACAAAAAAATCATTCAGATAATACCATGGACATTTCTATATAAAGGGTATTCACCTTTAGGAACATAAAAATATTGATTACAGAACATCATTTATTTATTCCATATATCATTATCATGGAATAAATGATTGTGTTTAATGATTTCAGGCTCTATGATCCATGTGGCACACTTATTAATGAAATCAAACGTTTATAGATGGTGTACCCTGATATCACTACAATGCCTTGGGTAATGTTTAGAATCTTTATACTTCTTGTTTCATGAGAGTTTAATAATGATAATTCAATTTCAATGAGGGTTTACTCATGCCAATTCATGTTAAATGTATGTTTATTAATGCCAATTAATGTGCAACGAGGGTTTAACCATGTTAATTATTTAAAAATTAGGGTTTAATCATGCTAATTAATTTTAAATGAGGGTTTAATCATGCTAATCCATGTTCTATGATCCTTGGATAATGATAATTTCATGTTGTATTTTTTCCACATTTTCATCTTATGATAATCATGTTACATCATGCCTTTAGGATCATGTTCCCCTTATTTTCTATTGATATTCCTGTTACCTATCATATACATTATTATTCTGGTTATGGATTGTGTACTCCCTTAATGGGATTTATAAATCACTATTTTCTTATTTTTGTTCCTAGTTTATACCATGGAATGTTATGTATGAAATAATTTTGTTGTCATGTATCATAATTTTTCAATAAATTTGTTGTTTTTATGTTTTATGATTTTTTGTAACGATTTTAATTTCCCATGAAACTAGACTTCTCGATCCTTGTATTTTTTATTAAGTGCATGTTTATGCAATAAATAATGCTTAAGTGTGTAAAAAGAGAAGGGTTATTATAGTTGGTTTCAAATGATAGATTTAGTTATTATTTGGATTATGATTAGAGAACACTAGTGAATGCCTTACGGGTAAGACTTATTATAAGAAAAATATCCCTAGATTTTGGTGAGTATACAGTAAGTGGATTACCAAGGGAATACATTCGTGTCAAGATAAAAACAATTAGAGTTATCTCTCATACAATGGTATCTAGGGGTAAAACCCAAAAACACAGATTTGATCTAGACTCAATTGGGAACTGCTGCATGATAATGGGCCTTGCTGCACTATTGGATCGACACTCTAGGGGGATATGCTTTGGTAAATTCATAATCTTAGTAAAAACCATTATTAAGGGAGAAAAAAATGGTCCAATGAATATATTTTAGGATATAAAACATGGATAACATAGATTGAAGCCTATAAATTCATAAGATAAGGATATAAATCTAATTTATAATTTATCACTTTAATGGCATAAGATTCATCTTTAAGTGTTTAATAGTTTTGAAATACTTATCCTCAATTCGTCCCATTTTTATAGACAATAAATGGAAATACAAAGACCATAGTTAATTTGTAAATTTCAAGGACAAAATTTATTAAAGGGCGGGTGAATGTAATGAACCATATTTTCATAATAGAAAATTTGTTCGATATCCTATTTAATACAAAAAACAGAACCTAAACTAAAAATTGATTTTTAAATATGAAAATTTTAATGCTTATATTAAAACATAACATATGATTAGTATTAACTAATGTTTGAAATATATATGACATTAATATATTAATAGATTATTATTAATTATTCTATAAAATTTTGGTAATGCCTTTTTATTTTCCATAATATGTTTGTCATAAAAGATTTTATTTATTTATTTATTTTAATTATTTTATAGAACATATATAAAATTAATTTGATTTAAAGGTATCATAATTAGAATTTAATTATATTTAATTCTATTAATTACGTGTAAATAATATTTATACTAGATTTTATTATAAGTTAATTTTTAGGATTAAATATTCATTATTCTAAAAACAGGTTTAAAATGCATAATGTATAACTATTTCAACAACCCCTAATGATAAATGAACTAAATGAAATATTAATTTTATATATACATCCTTATGACTTGAAAATTATAAAATTAGTATTAGTAGCTGTAGAGATAATGTGAACTCTTATTATCCATTAAAATGTAATTTTTGGAAAACTGTTTTCTATAATAAATGTGGGTTTTATATTAAATTAAATTCATGTTGATATAATGTATTACCTAATTTTAATCATCATAATTAATATTAGATAATAATTTCAACATTATATTTGAATAAAATGATCATTAAATATAGTAAATTTTAATAATCATAATAAAAGGAAGATACGATAAATAATGTTAAAAAAATATTTTGACAAAAATGTAGAGAGAATAAAAGTAACTCAAATAGAATTAATATATATTTTTTATTTTATTTAAATTATTAATATATTTATTTAAAATTGTTTTTAATGAATTAATATATTTATTAAATAAATAATATTCACATAAAATATTATTATTAATTTATTTTTATTAAATAAAAAGGATTAAGTAACTTTTAGAAATTCCAAATTAATTTTTATTAAGGTTTGAAAACTGTTTTTGTGAAAAAACCAATTAATTTTCAATGACTGTTGGATTTTATTTTTAAAATTAAAATTAAAATATTTAGAAAATTATTTACATAAAATTAATATATTTTTATGAATTAATATATTTAAATTATCCAACAGTGATGTTTTATTATTTTTTTGAGACCATTGAATTTCTGGGTAGAAATTTAATACCATATAAATATATAATGTGTTTTATAATATCAAAATGACAAAATTGATAATTAGTAAAGTACTATAAAAATGTTATTTGGTAAATATTACTTTTAAATTAAATATAATGTTATTTTGGTTTTTTTATTAATATTATAACACATTAGTGTTACATACAAGACTTGTAAAATATTTTAACATTTGAAAATGATTTTCATGAGAGTGTGACTCACCTCCATGGAATAAAAGATATTATTTTAATAAGTTAGCCACATGGCCTTCCAAAATTTTTTATACCACTCCCCATTGGAAAAAATTGTGGTAAAAATATATGGGGCGGTTTGTGGTTTTGAATTGTTTATTGTGTAGTGTCAAAAACCAAAATGATAATCATTTCCATCTCATTTTCAATATAAACCCACCCATCCTCGAATTTCTATTCACTAAAAACACTTTTAGATCTACAAATATTTTTCACATAATCCATATAGTTCTCCAAAAGCACTTACAAACTCCTGAGAAGCCTCTCCCAAGCCATTGGGATCACATTTCCAAGTAAGCGATCCTCCCATTCCTCTTGCTTAAAATTCAAGCATCTTATTTGAATGCAATTCTTGTAATATAAAATTTTTATAATTTGATTCAGTTATAATCAATATATTAATATCAATTTGATTTTATTTTAATGAGGGATTATTTATCCTCCCTCATTTTGATCCTTACCTAAGTTGTTACTATGCAAAAATTTCGTAAGGGATTACACTATTCTCATTTCCATTCAATAAACTCTTTTACATTGTTCTTCTTGTGTTCTATTTTTATATGTGCGGTTATGATGTTACAAGAAACAAATAATTTCCATTTTAGGTATATATTATTATATATTCCTTTCATTTTCATCAACCCATTTATGATCCTTGATGCACACTCATTATTATGGGGAAATTTCATAAGGGGTCTTCCACCCTCCTCTTTTATCAAGGCCTTATTTTGATGTTATTTATTTTTATTTATTTTATTTATATGTTGTAATATGTTTTTATATATCCTCATTACTAGCCATTTTATTTATAAATGATTATATCCCATTTCAATATTATTTATCCCTCTTATAAACCCTTATTTATACTCGTTACCATGCCGAATTTTTGTAAGGGCTTCCTTCCTTTATTCTTTTTTGTCCAAGATTCTTTATGTTTTTATACCCTTTTATTTTAAATTAAAAATGGTTGGGTATGATTTATAGCCACCCACATACTACCCTCCTGATTTTTTTTAATAATGATATACATCTTTCTCTCTCATTAATCACTCCCATGTACACCTGTTAAGATGCCGAAATTTTGTAAGAGTTATTTCATTTCTCCTCTTTCTTCAAGTTTATTTATTATGTTACAGATTCTATTTAAAAGTTACATGTGTTGGGACATGTATCTATATTACCCCTTACGTTCCACCTCATGTACATATGATTAGATACCAATTTCTCTCATATTGACCATTTTTATGTATTTTTGTTTCACGACATTTGGCTGCCGACTTTGTACTGTGATTTTCCATGCCAAAATCATCATGTAGTGAATAACCTGAATATTATTTATAATGGGTATTCACCTTTTGGAACATATACTTATTAATTATTGAATTAAATATTTTTATCCCACATTACTTTATCATTTAATAAATTTTGATGTTTAATGACTCCATGTTATATGATCCATGTGGCACAGTTATGCATGAAATAAAATGGCTATAAAGGGGGAAATATGATAGAGCTCCAATGCATTGGGTAATGTTTAGTATCATGATAGTACATGTTAAATATGGGTTTAATTATGATAATTCATGTGAAATGAGGGTTTACTCATGCTATTGAATGTGTAATGAGTGTTTATTCATGTTAATTCGTTTCCAATGAGGGTTTACTAATGAAAATTCATGGGAAATTAGGGTTTACAAATTCTAATTCATGAGAAAAAATGATTAATTATTTTTATAAAACGTGGAATTTTCTAAGATATTATATCCTGATAATAATATTGAATTTATAAAACTGTTTTTTTCTTAAAAGTGATTATGGAGTGTACTTAAAATGGGAATGAAATTGGTATGTTCTGTTTCACCAGGCATGCTAATCACGAGGAAGAGAAAATAGATACTTGTAAGCATGAATTACCCCATAAAATAAAGAGGAAATGATATGGATATATAAGTTTGGAACATATACATGTAATTTAGAATATGTATTTTATTATATTTAATAATTAGATTGGGGTAAAGAGAGAGATAGTGTATCCCAAATGAAAAATGGATATCCGAGAAGAAAACCTTGCCCTATTGTAATCAATCAAATTGTATGCACCGTTAAATTAATAACCCTCAATTAAACTATTGAATACAATAAAGATTATGAAATTCATGATATGATACATCAATGGTAAGTATGCATACAACACTGAAAAGGAATATTGTCGAATTTGTCACATCTCACAAAAATAATGGTGAGATGAGATAACTCTTACCATATGCCTAAAAGTTATTTCCATGTGTACATAAGAACATCGATAATCAAATTAAATCCATTAATCAATAAATAAACAATCATATATTTATGGATTTTGTTTATTATAATTTTATTAAATTTTTATGTCCTTTTTGATGAGTTATAATATAAAATTTTATCATTTTGGAGCGTTCATTTCCCCAGTTTTCAAGATTGATTTACTTGAATAATTGTAGGAAAGATCTTGTGAAATGGGAATAGTCATCCATAATTGAACTAATATGTTATTAATGAAAAAATATAATATTAAATGGTTATATAATTAACTTAGTTATTTTGGTTATGGATGGATCATTATATAATATGTTTGTTGTAATCATTTAGAGAATTTTGGTGGATTTTCTATAATCACAAACTAGTTTTGTTTAATTAATTAATATTATTTATATATACTAGTTCCAAAACTATAATGAATATGTATTATATGTATTATAATTTGTTTTAACCATAAAAATAATTTTATTACCATCATTGAAGGCGTAATTTAAAAATGAAAACATGTCATCCAAGAAGGTGGTAAATCGATATGTCATAAATAATGTTTTCATTTCCAGAATAAAATGATAGGGGAAGAGAAAAGATGATGGCATTTCAAACTGAAATATTAAAATTATAGTATATAAAAAATAATAGATTTATAATGTTACTTTGATAAGGTGAGTTGAGGAATGCATAATAATATAAAATAAATTGAAAATTAATTAAAAGAAACAAAAAGATATTTTTACCTCTTAAATTCATGTCATTGAGAACCTCCTTAAGAAAATTATTTTTGGTGTTTTTTCGATACTCGAACCACTTGGGTGATGGTAATATACATGGAAAGATTACTGTTAATAAATATTACAATCATCAAGGCTTTATTGCACTGGGGATAAGTGGTGGTGAGGGTGGAATTTACAGTGGAGGAGAGGGGTGATTTTTTGAATATTTTATAAATTTTTTATAATTATTTTATCTCAAAACAATGATTATTTGTAGTATTATCGATAAATATTCCAATTTAATTAAATATAGTTAAATATTATGGTCTAACGTCATCCATACATCAATAAAGACTCAATAAATGATGTATTTTTTAAATACCTTAAATTACGGTATTTCAGTATTCACTGAAAATTCATCTATTTTTATAAAATAAAAATATATCAGGCCAAAAATATTTCATTTTTTATAATTAAAAAAATAAATCCATATTTTTAGAAAATAATTTCTAAATGAGAGAAAATTAATTTTAATTAAAATCATCACTCATTAAAAAATTATTAAATATTCAATTATAACTCATTTTATAACACTTTGAAAAATTAATTCCGGTCTCATAAAATTATCATATAATATGAAGACAAAAAATATAAATTTATGAATATAATTTTTTTAAATAAAGTTTATTTTAAATTTTTATATTAATAATATAATTTAAAATCATCATTTACACATTAAAAAAATAGAAAAACATATTTTATCATTTTTAAAACATTTAATTACTTTTACCCAAATATAAATATATAGTTTATTAATTTATAAGATACCCAAATTCTATTCATAATTTCATAGATATGTTTATTTTTCTACTGTCCTCATTAGAATTCAAAATGATCACATTGTTATTCCAGCTTTCAGATTACTATTCATTAGAAATGAAATTTATAAGAAAAAAATACATATAATTTATCCAAGTTAATTTTTTATGTTAAGTTTAAAATATAATTTTTATTATGTAAAATATTAATTATAAAAGTAAAAAAAATATTTAAAAAAAAAATTTAAAATAAATATCATTAAAAACTATGTTGAAAAAAATATATCCATTTATATGTAAAATAAAATTTATTCTTATCTTATGCCTCAAAAAATATTTTGGATGAATGTAAATATATTTCATTTAATATATAATATATAAATTACATTATTAAATTTTATCAATATATTTTAATTTAATTGATTAATATAAAAAAACATTTTGGGAATAAAAATAGATTTTTTAAATCATTCATTTATGTTCCATTGGCTTACATTTGTAATTAATAGATGAATAGTTAAATAATTCTATAACCATCTGTGGAATTTAATTTCATAATATTATTAACCCCATTCATTCTCTCCATTCTCAACATCTAGTACATAAATTTAATAATAAATAATTATTTTTAATCTATTAATCTATCAAAGAAGATAAATTTAAAAAGAGGTGTACTATAAAAGCTTACAGTGTGAAATTATCCCTTCAATCAATAAAGTGGGTCCTCTCAATATGAAATTTTACCTTGATAATAAACGTTTGATACTTCCAAATTATTTTTCTGGAAACCCACATTGAAAAAAAGGTTAATAAAATATCAATATAATAAGAGGGAAATGTAATTTCATAGGTCCCCAAAAAACTAGGCATTCAAATATTCTAACATTAGCGAGAAGTGAAAATATTGACATCAAATAACAATATAAGAATCATTTTTGGATAGAGAGTGATAGATATCATTTTCATAATAATTTGAACCATCACAGGTCCAGAAATGTTTTATCAGTAACGTGAACATTTATTTCTCTGAATGAAAAGTAAATGTAAATAATTTTTTTCCAAAATACTTTTCATATTTTTGAGCCATTATTTTACTATATAGATTGTACTTTTATAAAATAAACATACTTGATTTCTTTTTATGTCATAATATTAATCTATTCCATTGTTTGTGGTTTGATCTATTTTCAAATTATTTGTTACTCACATTAATTAATTTTTCAAAATGATTTTTCATACCTTAACAACATTTAATGAACCTTATGGTCACTATGTTATTCATTCTACCTATAAATTTTTATTGAAACAAAATTGTTAGTATATATATAATAATTTTAAACATTTAACTTGATATATTCCACTAGTATTTATTCTAAATACTCATTTAATACATTCATGTCCACATTCAATGACTGAATAATATAGAAGCAAAATCAGTATATTTTTAAAATCAACATTACATAAGAATCCCCAAAAAAATCCTTCACTTAATTACACACACCAAATATATGAATACCTTGATAACCATAAAACCATAATTACAACAATCATGATTCCAAAGACATAATGATGAAGTGATACTATAGAATCCTTATATTTCTCAAAATTCTTATAACCATAATATCATAATATAATTCTTGAATCCAAATATACAACAAAATTAATCACCTCAAATCACTTTTAGAAATAACATAAGCATGACCTTGATCTCTTTTAGTTTATTATGTTATATTTTGATAATTATTGGGAAATTTATTTACATATTTCCCCATATATTTAATTTGAATGATTACACATTCCAAATATCTTTATTTACCTTACATTAATAATTCGTGTGACCTTTCACTCCACACTTGTAATAAACACCCATTCTTCTTAGGTAGGTACCATAGAATTTCATTCAACAATTTTCCCATGCAGGAAAATACTTCATTCCCTTTTTTCCCTTTAACCATATCTTTATATACCATTATTTTTATCTCTTACACTCCCTTAAAGTCATAATACATAGATAATTCGTTCTCTGTCTGAAAATAACAAGAGACTATATCTTTATATCATTATATCAATTGGGATACTATTTCCATTTATAGGTAAGGTTTTAACCCATCAATGAATTGATCGATCATTATCTTTTGATTGAGTATGTAATCTAAAACATTTCTTCCCTACCATGTAATGTTGGCTTCATACATATAATCATTTTCATCTTATTTATGTCTTAGACTCAATAATTTCCTCTATATATATTCTCTTTGTTTGTGATGGAAATATTTTTCCAATAAAATTTCACTAAAATCATACCATCCCATATTTTAAATTCCCCCGCCCCCCCTATTTGTGTTTTGAATCAATGAGCCCACTGATCAGAAACTCCAATGATATGATAAATATCCATGATAACCTTCTCCCTTTTATTACTTCCCAAGACAAGAAATATCTTCTCTCGGGAACATATCAACCACACAACTACAAATGGGATTGTCATCTAGTTGAATGATAGAGGTTGTTGTCGCATGAAGTGGTTTAAAATTTCTATACTACATTGTGGATTAGTAATCTCTCTATTGGTATGATTATTGTTCATAACCTGATTCATTTATCCTAGTATAGTTATAAGATGTTCAATTTTAGTTTCATATCCAACACCAATGACATTGTCTTGTATAAGAGGGAAATACCTACACAGAATATGCGTATTGATTTGGTTTCAATTCTATACACAATGAACTATTTCAAAATAATGGAATACATTATATTATATAATAATATTATGAAACATAATGTATTATCTTGAAACATGTGGAATACTTATGAAAAATTAAAAAAAAGTCTGTGTACTTAAACTCAAAACCAAAAACAAAGTTTCTTTGGGGACGTGTTTAATTTAAAATCATTCAAAATTGATTTTAAAAAACATAGGAATTGATCTATGAATATGACCCAGGAGTATCAAACCTAGTGCATAGTATGACCCATTTTTAGGTACTAGGATACACTAAATATGTCCCAAATCACCTTTTCTGAGTCGATACCCCTAAGTACATCTATGTTATAACCATGTCTACTTATAGTATCAATAAATATATGTATTTTGTGGATGAACCACATAATACCTACATAGGAAAAATTATTGCTTGTTATTTAATGATTATACTCAAGTTTTATATTTGGTAAATGTTCCGTAATCAGTGTATTCTAAATCTACTTTGAAATTATCTACTAATAGAGGTCTAATACCAACTGAAAATACCTCTACCTCAATAGCCCAAAGTCGATCCCTTTTATTAATATATTGGAACTATGAATAAGTGTTTAGATCCTAAAAGTCAAAATATATTTGTTGTTTTCGAAAAAAATATATAATCATATATTTTACATTACAACATCTATATAAAAAGCAACACACAAATTCAATTGGATGCATCTGTAAATCCTAGTTTAAACATGAAATCCACTCATAGTATACATCATTACATCCAAGGGATAAATAAAACATAAGAAATTGTGAAATCATATTCTTATTATTGGAAAACAATATAGTGAAAGTAATCTCACACATAAATAATAAATCAAGTTGAATGACTAAAACACATTGCAATAAAACATAATATTCAGAATAATATGGATTTAACAATAGATGAATAAACAATTCCATATTAATAATCACATGAAAATTTACCATTGAAATTATACTATCAGAACAATCACATGTTTTATAAATAAAAAATATCATAATAAGGGAATGAATTATTCAAAACATTGTAAACATACCATCATGGCCTCGACTGAGAAGATGAACTAATTAGGTAAGGCCACAACCAAAACTCAGTCCTTTTTGTCTCTTGGTACGTACTAATGTATCAATGGGATTTAGCTGGACCTTACAATCACATACTAAATCCAAATAATTATTTATATATATCTAATAATAAATTTAAAAATATATCATTAAATTGAACACTTCTATACCACATTGAAATATTTTAACAGTAATCGTATATGAAAATACTGAAATAAAATCACAGTTAAATTCTTGATAGAAATTCCCTTTCACTTTGGAATGTAGATTTCATTTGGAAAATCATTTTTATATGTCATAAAATAAATATTTAAACATGAATATCCAAGAAAATAAAATAAAAGCACAATGAAATTATTTTTGAAGAATGAATGATGTACAAATGAAGTGAAGACACTCAAAAAGTGTTTTTAAGAATCATTAGAAATGGGCCCCTTTATTGTGGTTTAAGTGAAAATATTTAAGAGTATTTAAAATGAAAAAAATATAAATTATTTAAATAAAAACTGAAATGAAATATGATAGTATTTCATGATAAATAGAGTGGCTTCAGAAATTTATGGGTGTATTAAAATATATAATGGAGTGTACATGAAAATAGTTTTTAAAATTTAATGTTCCTTTATATTAGGATTTAATATCATGATGAAATGAAAGGAGAACCTTAAAAACATGTATTCTCCCAGAAAAGAAAAATGAATTGATATGGATATTTGATTATAGAATATATACAGAGAATTTACAAATAATATATAAAAATAATTATTAACTATATTGGGTTAAAGAGAGACATACCGTAACCTAAATGAGAAATAATGTTTTGGGAAGAAATCCATACAACATTGTAATCAATCAAATCATATAGACCATAAAATTATTAATCATAAAATTAATCATTGAATCACATGAATATTAATATATTCATTATATGATATACTAAATCGAAGAGTAAATACATCATATACAATATATAGTGGTAAAAAAGTCATATCTATCAGAAATAAAGATGAGATGAGAAAACGATTACCTTTTGTCTGAAATTATTCTGCACATGTACTTAATTTCCCTGATAATAATATTAAATCCATTAGTAAATTAATTAATAAACTTTTCAATAGGTATATGATTTATTATATTTTTATCATATTTTTTTATGTCGCTTTTGTTGAGTCATAATATACAATTTTATCATTCTCGTGTATTGATTCCCTTAGTTTTTATGATCGGCTTACTGGTATACAATTATTAACGATCACATGAAGTGGGAATCATTTTCCATAATTATTATTATATGTTATTATTTAATATATATAATATTAAATTTATTTATATGTCTCTTGGTTTTTGTAAGGATGAATCATTAGATATGATGTAAGAGATAATCAATTATATTATTTTGGTAGTTTCTAATCATCACAAACTAATTTTATTTCATTAATTAATAATATATATATATATACATGTTCCTGAATAATAAATAAGAATAAATATATACATAATAATATTTTTTATAAATAAAAATATTTTTTGATAATCCTTGTATGCATAATTGAAAAACAAAAACATGTCGTGCATGAAGGTGGTAAATCGGTAACTCAAAGTCAATGTTTTCATTTTTATAATAAAATGAGATTCGTAGAGAAAATATGATGGGTTGATTAAAAAATAGAAGTACAGTATTTAAAATTTTTCGAGATAAAATGTTACTTGGTTAAGGGAAGTTGAGTAGAGGATAAGAAAAAAAGGAAATTTAAATGAAATTAAATGAAAAAGAAATATATTTTTACCTCTTCATTACACTCCTTTATAACACCCTTAGGGAAATTGGTTTTATCCACTTGATGATAATATAACATCCTAGACTTGGATAAGAGGCCTGGGATGGGTGTTTGGAAGAAATTAGATGTGCATCAAGTAATTAGTTTTGTGAGGGGGATAGGTGGTGAGGGGTGGTTTTTGTTGTGGAGGAGAGTGGTTTTTCTAATATTGTATTCATTTGTTTTAATTTATTCTAAATACTATGAATACATTGATAATTATCACCAAATATAATAATATAATGAATCATATTTCTATATTATGGGATTACATCATACATACATCATTTATCACTCAGTAAATCACGTATTCATTAAATAACCTATATTACTATCTTTCAAACTCGTAAAAAATTCAACTATTTTAGAAATGAAATATACCGTAACCATTTTGAGAAGTATGGAATTAAAAAATGGACTGAATTTTTACAAAATTATTTTATATATTTTCTAAATATAATTTTATATTAAAATCAAAATTTAATTGAAAAATATTGATTTTATAATCATAACAAATTTTAGAACATTTTGAGAAATTAATTAAGGTCTTATGAAATTTTTTTACAATCAAAAAAAATATATTAATTTATGAATCTAATTTATTAAAATAATCATTCATTTAATTTTTTGTATTAATTATAAAATTCTAAATATTCATTTACCCTTTTAAAATATAGTAACACCTACTTTATCATTTTTAGAACCTTTATTTAATTATAACAAGATATAAATATATCATGTTTTCATTCATTAGATAATATATGTTATTAATAGTTTCATAGGTGAGGTTACTGTTCTAATCACCAACGTACTATTTCTAATAATCTTATTGTTATTCCAACGAGAACATTACTATTCATAAAAAATGAATCTAATGAGAAAAATACAATCAATTTAACCAATATAAAATTTGATATTATTATTTCAAAAGTAATTATTATTTTGAAAAATATTAACTATAAATGTTAAAAATTTATATTAAAAAAAATGTTCTCCATTAACATGCTCTAAAAACGTTTTTATAAAAATATATCCTTTTAGGTATAAAATTGAATTTATTCCTATCTTATGCCTCTCAAAATATCTTGGATGAATTTAAAAAACATTCATTGAATATGTAATATTAAAATTACATTAATATCTTCAACTAATAGTTTTATATTTATTTATAGAATATAAATTTTATTATGGGTATAAAATATGTTTTTCTAGAAATAGTTCATTTATGTTCAATTGGATATCATTTATAATTAATTGGCACCCCATGAATTAATTTTATAAATAGGTGTAATATATATTTTCATAATTTAATTTAATTTTTTTTGTTTCGTCCATTCCCAAAAACTAGGAGGTAACTCTTATAATATTTAATTAATTTATAATCACGGAAGCTCTCAAAGAAGTTAAATTTAATTATACGCATAAAATAAAATCATAGGGGGTTATAGAGAGGGTATTGGGGCACATATACATATGATTCCCACCCTAGTGTATAGTGGTGGTAATGTTGTGACCATCTGCAAAGTGACTGGGTAGTGGATGTGATATGAAAACTCAATATATAAGGGATCTTGATAAACGTGGGATGTTATGTGAGGCATGGATGGTAGACCCCACCTTGGGGGACACTGTAGTTTTTTGGATATGGATGGAATCGTGATTAGTGAGAATCTTTTGAAAACAGTTCTATCATTTACGGGGCACATCGTTGAATTGGGTGTGGGTTGTTATCATACCCCATAGAGTAGTGGTCTAGATTTAGTGAATGAAATATGCTAAGCATTCAAGTAAGGGATAAGTTTCAAGCATGTCATTGCAAGTTTAAAGTATTCCAACATAATCCAATGTTGGTATAATCAGTTATTGTAGTGACCTAGTCCAGACCTAGTGACTGAATGCACAAGGAATCTAGGCTTCCTTTTTTCCATGTAACATCCAATACACATTTTCATCATGTTTGTTATCATCATTAATACATGTATTTTTTGGACTACATGTTATTTTTATGAGACCATAACATGTCTAATTTCATACAAACTATATGGGAACTCTATTACATTTCTAGACCACATGTATACATCAATATTGAGTATAGGTAGTGTAGTGGAATGGGTAGGACGAGATAGATAGATATTGGAGATGGGGATGATGTGAGGATAAGTGATTTATTTATATGATATATTTTTTCATTTCACATATTAATTCTTATATGTGATCATGTTATTTAATTATCCATACTTTTAATTTATAACGATCCACAAGGTACATTTTTTATAGTGTTGTGTTTATTTGATTAGGAAAAATCTAATTATTATTATGGAAGGTTATTTTGTTATTTTACATAGTTATCATTATCTTATTTTTGTTTATATTCCAACAATATGTGGATTTGGAATTCACCTATTTTTTAAGGAATATGGTACATAATGAATCACTCCTTAGGACACATAACACAACAACCAAGGAATTGTAGAGTGGCCCATGGGTCGAAGCATTACATGCTCTGATCCCAACTTATTTTTTAATTATATAAACAATATTGGGATGTGTATATATATATTTATACAATATGTTAAATTTTTTATCATTTCATTCTATATAAGATATCCCAATAATATAGTCTTAAAACAATAGGTATGGTTCAAGGAATATATATGGTACTAAACCTACACTCATAAAGAGTATCTTTTCAATTCACAAGAATACTCATAGACTTTATAATGAAATTTTCATATTTATATATTATTTATATAGATTTTTTACTATTTATAGAATACCCAATAGTTTATGATAGGTTAATATTGTTGGGATAGACTCCACCATCTTTGTTTCCATTATAAAGTCATATTCAATTAATATTTTGAGACTCATGTTGACCCATTTATCTGAGATTTGGGAAAGGGTATGGCATCCAACATTGAGAGATAGTCCCAAACATGGTTCATGGAGAATGGAATATCATTTGAATACATTTTCTATATATACTAGATAATTTATTTTGTGATTTCATTAAAAAAAATTGAAGCATAAACAATGGGTAGAAATTTATGTTTCCTTTAGAATCATTTTGACTATACCGCATGTGTATATATAATTTTATTATAGTATTTGAAATTATATGATTGTATTGTTTCTCATGGAATTTTATATCTAATTTCATTGATTTTTATGAAGCATATTATATTTATAAATATTTTTTTTACTAATAATCATTTTTTTTAATTTTTTTAATTGAACTCAACCTAATTTTGAAATAATTTATAAAAGATATAAATTTTGAATAATACACAATATTCCTTCATAAGTAGAATATTAAAACAAAGGATTATAAAAACAAGCTATTTCACGCCACATATTTATAATTATTCATACATCTATTAAAATAGAGAATATTAACAGGGGTATAGATTGAAAGGAATTAAATACTAATGACTAGAAAATACAATCTATAATATTCCTCCATGAGGATCAAAAATGTGAAAAAAAATTATAATGAGGAGTATTTCGAGGAAAGGAGAAATCATAATAAAAAATCTAAAATATGAAATTAGAACTATAGCTTGCGAAGAGAATGTGGAAACGATGAATTATTTAATAAGTATATGTGTAGGAATGAAATATGACTATAGTAAATATGGTTTGTATAGATATGTTCATTGAAATTATAGTCAATTTCCATATATCCAATTGGTTTACTAAATTAATTTATTTCTATGTTTTAAATTTATAATAATATAAATCACAAAAAAAATTACATATATATATATTTATTTATTTATTTATGTTATTTGTATAAATATTTATATTAATTCTAAAATATTAAATGGTGTATATATAAAATTCAAAAAATGATTTTCATATAATTTGTGTAGTAAAATTAATGTGTCGAATATAAATAATTAATTTCTTTTAATCATATTTTGTATATAATTAATATTTCGTTTTTCTAATAGAACTATTTTTTATGTAATGTTTTTTAATCAAAATAAATCAAAATTAAAAAATTTGAAAAAACATATATTATAGTGATTATATTTACATATTCTAAATTAAAAAAATGTATGAAATATATTAATAGTACATAATGTATACTTTTTTAATTAAAATTAGTTTTATTTAAATGTTTAATTTTTTTATGAAAATTAAACTTATAATTTTAAATAATGATAATTTTATTAAAATATAATAATTATTGGATTTACTACATCATATTTTTTATAATATGAATTTTATGGTTTTCCTCAAATGTCATGAACCATCCCCCTTGTCTTGTGTCGTGACTACCCCAAGCCCCCCTTCTATATGATAGAGGCTGGAGACTGGCACTGAGTATGCATTTCCCCAAAAGGGAAGGTATTGACTTTAAAGCTGTACACAAGAACAAAAATGAAACTATGTAATGTAAACACAATGTAAACCACAACATTCACTAAGACAAAAACTCAGATTACTATACTAAATGAATATAAAAGGGGGATAGAATATAAGTCAAAACCCACAAAGGTTAGTACAACTACCACATTCCATCTGCTCAAGACCCTACCTGAATGGTAGGTGAAGGGTAGCTACATATAGTAGTATAATTATTCCCATATGTCCCATCTCATAGAGAACCACCTAGTCCTAGACCACCAAGGTCTTCACCGAAGCATCGCTCACCTGCATGAGACACAACATGTGCGGGTGAATCCCTTATAGGGCTGGATAACACAATACTCAGTAGGGACCCCTAACCACAAAGGAATGACCCCAAATCAAGACCAAAAAGTAAACTCAACAATTAAAAGTCATCTCACATTAGGTATAACCTATAGTATAAAAGGTAAGATTATGATTCATAAGGATAAATGTTCTTATACTGTTATGTTACTCATCCCCGATTAGTTGCAGAGGTATATTCGTCTACCAGAACACCATGGTCCACTCTTCTAATGGACCACTGAGGTCCACTCTAATATAGGACCACTGAGGTCCACTCTGCCACATGACTAATGAGGCTCTCTCAGCTAGTGGACCACTAAGGTCCTCTCTACTATTGGACAACTGAGGTTCACTATGTCACTAGACCACTGGGTTTCCCTTTGTTACTAGAAAACCAAGGTCATTTTGGCCACTGGACCACTGCGTTCTTCTCTACTACAGGACCATCGTGGTCCTGCTCAACATATCCTTCACATCACATCCAATCGTAGGATTCCTACTCATTCCACACTTGATTCTAAAAGAATCTACTCCTCAAGCCATCAGTGGCATCCCAACATCTAAGAACTCTCACTTAGAAAATAACCAAAAAATTGGACCATCAAAAGGGTTCAAACACCACAGAAGGTGGGTCAAACTGACGTCTGATGTAAATGATATTGGCATTTTTGTAAACAGGGGATAGTTGAATCTAGGCCCAATCTTACATTGTTGTTCTGACTTGAGTATTCCAAATGGATTTCCCCATTGCAAGGGTTACAACTCTGCATATGGTGCATCAAACAAAACCTTCATCCAAAAGATATGCACCTTTTTCTGAATAAACAATGAATGGGTCTAGGTCCAGTCCAACCTGGTCATACTAAACTAACATTACTTGAGTTGGCATGATCTAGTACAACCCGCCAGCCCGGTATACTAGGTTGGCTGGTTGTCATCTTTCTGAGCCAACCCTGCCTGTCTGGACATAGGCCGATATGCGTACACCACCCCGACCTCCAAATGGATGGTCGGATGATCCACCTGGAAAACAGTGAGGCAATGTGTCCTGAAACCTAGTCAACGCCGAAAAGTGGCACGTTGACCTCCCACCACTGCCATACATGGACAATAGATTTGGGCTATGTGGTTCCTCCAATGTAGCTAGGTGGATGCGTCCTCCAACCATTGGCATTTTTGTCGATGACCACTATCACTATCACAGTGCACTTGCAGTGCGCCGCCTCCCACCTACATCTATCCTTGAGGCTAGCATTACTAATTCCATCGCGACATTCTCATAGTCTTCTCCACAAACTAGTAGACGTGATTCAGTGGTCCATTATTCAATCCAATAATAGTCACAGGAACCATGGCCCATGTAGATGTCTGTGGTGGGATCTATATCATTATTTGGTCGCTCAGGGGAATCTCCCATGTTCAACATCCCCTGATGAAGGCATGATGCAACCCCAATAGTCTACAGGTGAAGAATGTGAGGGAAAAGGGGGTATCAAAAGGATCACCCAAGGAGAATAATGGCATCCCTATTCATTTGGAATTTTTTATCCAAGATAGAAAGTTCTATGGAATATTTGATAAATAATCCCCTTTCTTCCAATCCCCACAAGATAAGTTCTCATCCAGTGTTAATGATCAATATGTTGGTTGACATGTTCCGAAGTTAACTTTCATATTTCATTTAAAATAACGAAATTCTAACATCAATTCACCCATAAAATCATCAAAACACAACAGAGAAGAAGTAGAGTTTTAAAGAATAATCATTCATTGATATTTGGTCTCGAATCCACTCTCCATTGGTTTCATTTCCTTTTTTGGATTTGCTAGAAATCGTCATTGGAGAAGATTACATTGTCTCTCGTTAGATGAATTCAAGGTATTATTTCAACCATGAGTCCCTAATTAGTTAATGATAGAATATATGATTCATGTTGTAGTGTCGCCACATTGATTCATTAATGTGTTACATTAATGAGATATAGTGTCATTCTGTCACTACATTTTAGTGATGTTTTGTCACTGGAAAAATTTAAAAGAAATAAAATAACCATTTTCAATGTTTATTTTATTTTCCTTTCAAACAAAAAAAATTAACATCCACCCTTGACCTGTGTCGGTCAAGGTTAGGCTCAGCCTAAGGGAACCACACCCTTAAGAGCACAATGGTACTCTCATATTTCTAATCTAATTTACCATTTATGAGTTATATGGATTTGAAAATAAAATAATTTTTATTCAATTATTATATTTGCAGTCAAAAACTACATTACACTATTGGCACACGCTGTCCAGTGTTAGGAACTTCCTAGGAAAATACCAATGCTCCGATTTTGATGGTGCCATCATATTTTTGATCTGGGAAACAATTTTAATGATAAAAATACCCACTGGCATAATTATTTAATGAACTTTTAAAATCATTCGAAAATAAATTTTGGCCACTCTAGGCCTCTGAATCTAGTGTCATCTTAGATACTTGTCATAAAATAATCCCTTAATTTTTTTTAAATAAAATCATGGATTTATGAGACATTACATAAACCACACCATTATGGATGTATGCCCTCATATGACAAAACAATGTCTAATAATAAAAAATTGGGTATAGTGCACAAATATGAGCCTCCCTCTCCCACAATACCTTCTAGAGAATATCACACTATTAATGAACACACACTAGAGGAATCAATATTTCACGAAGGATCCACTCCTATCGATCCTATATCTGCACCGGGTACCCCACGAATGTCTCACTATCATCAATCTGTTGCTTTCTATGGTCGATGATGTGAGCAGTGTTGTGCACATATCTCCTCCACTGAAATATGTGGAAGATTTTTTGTACTATATATAACTATATTGTTAGAGCCAAGTGGTAGAACACCTCAACCACTCTATGTAATATTAGGAATGGTCTAATGAACCTCAGAGATAACTTGTCACCCAAGCCAAATCTTTGTATACCTCATCGTAGAGATACCCTTAAGAATTTGTAGTTCCCCTTCTCAGACACCAATGGTTTCCATCAGCTATGTGTAGTATTCATCCAATAATAGAAGATTATAACTCTTTTACTGGTAGCATATACCATCTCTGGACCCATGAGTGTTGACTCCCTTAGGTCCATCCAGCATAATTGGGTCCTACATGGCCGTCTTTACAATGCCTCATATAGTTCCATATCGATGGTGGGGTGGTATTTGTTGTTGTGAACAAACTTCACCAGTGTTAGGTGGTCCTCCCAATCATGAAAAAAATCATGAACACAATCTGTAATAATGTCCTACAAGGTCTATATGGTTCTCATCCTCTAACCATATGTCTCTGGGTGAAAGGCTTTGCTCAAGCGTAGCTATGCCCCAAACACCTCTTGAATTTCCTTCCACAACCTGTATGTAAATAGTGAATCAATATCTAAGACTATCATAGATGGGACAACAAGAATTCAAACTATCGCATGTATGTAGAGGTGTCCCATTCTCTCTAGTGAATCCTTCTCTCAAATGGGAAGGAAGTGGGCCAACATAGTGAGTCGGTCTATGAGCACCAATGTGGTATTGTGACCCCTGTACATAAGGGGTAATCCCACCATGAATTATATCTATATTCAATCCTAATTACACTTTGGTGCCTCTAGGGGTTGTGGAAATACTTTTGTAACCTGGTTCATAGAATTCACTTGCTAAAATGTGAGTCATATCAAGAAAAAACTCTAATACATTGATCTGCATCTTCTACTACCAGTACTAACATCAGAGGCCATGATACATCTTTTCTACACCTGGATATATTTCTAAATGTGTTGTATTGAACTCCCTCAACACCTCCTCCCACAATACCACATGTATTATCGTGCTTTCTTTGAAAAAGGTAACATGCTTTCCACCTTTCGAATATCCCTCTAAGGCATGCCTAGTGGACATCTAGGCACGCCTAATATCGTAACAGGAATCTCCATGGTGTGCCTCCATGGGTCACTGTAATAGTGGATGGGAATGTACAATCAAATGATTTAAATTTTTATCCTCTCTATCCATGAAGGATATCTGAATCGATTCCAACTTCTTTGAGGCCTCGTCCAGTAGCTGTGAACATGATCTCTTGTTGAGATCATCTATAACTACATTACCCTTCTTAGGAGTACCAACTATCATCAATTATTTGTCATGGTGGAAGTATATAAACTATCATTTATCATTTTTAGTTCCTTCTTAGAAAATATATACCTTAGACTCTTGTGGTCATAGTAGATGATGAATCAATTTTTAATAAGGTAGTGTCGCCACATCTTTAGTGAGGATACTACAACTATCAACTCAAGGTCCTGAGTAGCATAGTTCAGCTCATGTGGTCTCAATTGTGATGATCCATATGAAATCACTACTCTCCCCCACATCAGTACCCAAGCAATCCTAGTTCCTGATCTGTCATAGTACCATGTAGTTGGTTCCCACCTCTGTCATCCACAATATAGGAGAAATCATCCTGCTTCCCCACAGCTGTTGAAAGCTATACTAGAATCTTTCGGTCCGCACAAAGGTTTTTCCCTTCTTCTTCAATGCCGTCATTGGTTCTTACACTCTATAGAAGTCGGGTAAAAACCTATGATATACCCATCCAACAACAGGAAACTCCCAGCCACAGTAATGCTCTTGGGTGGATCCCGAGAAAGCACCACCTCAATCTTCACTAGATCCACTAAAATTGTAGCCTCTGGGATGAAATTTCCTAGGAAGTTAGAACAATTGTATCCAAAACTCAACCTTCGAGAGATTTCCATAAAGATGTTTCACTCATAGCGTGTCCAAAGCCATCATCATGTGTATCACATGCTTCTCCTTGGATTCTAAATACACAAGTATGTCATCAATGAAGACCACCAAAAACTGGTCTATGTATGGTTGGAAGATCATCTTCATGATTCCCATGAACACTAATTGGGAGTTTGTCCCCCCAAACAGCATCACTATGTAATAATAGCGTTTATAGCGACACCTGGAAACCATCTTCGAGATGTCCTCATCTCGTACACGATGTTGGTGATTTCCAAATTTGAGGTCCAACTTCAAGAACCGTCTCACTCCCTTTATATGACTAAAGAGGCTATAAATCCTCATTAGAGGACACTTTTGCTTCATGGTCACATGGTTCTTGTTCCCGAAGACCATGTGTAATCTCAATCTCTAGTCTTCCTTATTGAAAAAAAACACCAGTGCTTCCCATAGTGAAAATATATGCCTTATGAACCCCTTCCTTTGAAAGTCCCCCAACTATAAACACAGCTCCCAGATCGTTGTGGGAGACATCCAATATGAAGATAATGATATTACTATCATCTGGGTGTATAGATCAATTTAGAAATCTACCTATATTTGAATAGTTATTCATATAACATCCTCTGGAAGGACTTCCTCATACTCGTCCACCACTATATGAATTTGTGGACTCATCTCATCCATTGCACTGATTGTCAAGATAGCCAATTGGTGTGTGATCGGTTGTACCCTCAGAAAAAGTTTATCCTATATTAAAAGTATTCCAATTTATTTAGAAAATGATAACCTGCTTCTATATCTGTGGAAAACCACACACTACACCTATAATATTCAATCTGAGCACAGAATGTGGATAACCATTCCATTCCCAGAATGGCATTGCAAGGAATTGACGCCACTACTAGGAGATCCTAGCCGAAGATCTCATATCCAAGATTAATCCCACACTACCAGAATCATTATATTATCATTTAATTCCCCTTGTAGGAGTCTTTAATCAAAAGGATTGAGCCTATAGCTCGATCAGAATCTACGAGCTCCGAACAAGTTCTGCAATATGTAAATAGTGGCTGACACCCGTGTCTATAAGAACTGCCGCTTAAGTGGAGAATAAATATATTGTACCTCGTATCGTCTCAAGGACATTAGGATTATAGGCCTCAACTACCTAAAGGTTAGCCCGCCCCTATCCACCGGCTCTTTGAGACCATGGTGGACCACTTGGGGGTGGTGGTTTTATTGGCTCGTGCCTACACCCACCTACTTTCACCCTTCTTGATCCTCTTCAATGTCTTCCATCTGGCGGACCAACCTATTCCTATCTATACCACTACCTCGGTGGTCCCTCTACCATATGTCTATCTTATGCATGGTGTGTCGGGAAATCCCAAGTCATGTGCCCCTGTCAACCACTCATGTTGCATAATCTACTCCTTAGATGAATCCTTCTACCCTGGAAGCTTCGTACTCCTGACCATGAGTCCTGGGGTCATCCTCCCTATGTTCTGGCCCATTTGGGACACTATGTCATCTCTCGGCTACTTGCCATGGATGACTCAACCTCCTTCAACCTGGTGGTAGCTCAATCATTTGGTGCTTTCCCAATGAGGAATCTCTCAACTAGTAGATCTCTCTCCATCACACCATCTAGCATAGGGATGATAAAGTAAATCATTTATTCACTGATCTATCATCATATTTCATTCTCAATGGTATGGGCCCCGACGAAAGGGTCTCTTACCAAATTTTTAGTGTAATGGGAGAGGTCTATGAACCTTTCCGAGTACTCATCCACTATCAGGATTCCCTACGGTAGGTGAAGCAGCTCATGTAGGCACTCTGAGTGCAATGTCACGGGGGTGAACTCTTGTCACGACCCATCCCCCAGGGCCCGTGCAGTGACTACCCAAAGCCCACCTTCCATATGCCAGTGGCTGGTGACTAGCACCAAAGGCGTAAATCCCTAAACTGAGAAGACATTTCATTTATAACTAAAAAAATACACAATAAAGTACACAAATGAATAAAAAACACTAAGAAAAACAATATAAGAAGAGAGTTCTAAAAATTAAAGGGGTTGGAAATAAAATCCCAACAATAAAGTAAAAGTACAAATGAAAAGGGAAAAAATGACAGAAAGGTGAAAGTAGCTCCTGGATCATCCACCACAGATCCTACCTAATGGGTAGGTACCAATAACCTCCTCATCACTCCAAGTCCGTCAGTATCCTCTGGGTACTGACTCGTCGTGAGTTCCACCTACGGGTAATGTCCAGTCCTTGTACACTCAGCCTCGGTCAGCGCTGTCAGTCATCTGCATCCAACCCAATGAGGTGTGGGCATAGCCCGTGCAGGGGTGAGTATAACGATAATCAGTAGGGACCATGAGACCCTCAAGGTCTCAAAAAATGAAACAAGTATATACCGCCAGGTATTAAATCAACGGTTAGCCAATACATAGGTACATGCCCATACATATACCTAAGTTATCAAGTAACCCATCTCAATCATGAGGAAAACACTGAAGTCACTGGCTCTGCCCATTAAGTGGACAAGCCTATTAGGTTTGGCCTGATCTGCAGTGCTCGGCCCAGCAGACTGCAAGAGCGGTTTGGCTCTGAAGTCGCCGCATAGGTGGCTCGGTCCCGAGGCAGGGGCCGGTTCAGCCAACACCGCGCGGGGTGAGGCCTGGGCGGCTCAGGCCAGAGGGCCGAGCCGGTTCGGTCAGCGATGCCACATGGGATACTGAGTGCTAGCTCGGGAGGCCGACAGGGAGCCAGGCAGGGCGCCAGGCGGCCTAGCGGGTAGACGGGCGGTGCACGACAGGCCGCTGAGAAGTCGAGAAGGGCGTGTGGGAGGACGTAGGCAGGGCACATGAGAGGCCGCTGGCGTGCCAGGCTAAGCACGGTGGGTCACAGACACGTCGGCGGGGTGCGCGGGATACCGCAAGTTGGTCGTCCAAGGTGGTCGGGAGGCCACAGATAGGCCGACGGTGTGCGGGTAGTCCGCGGGTACACCGACGGGGTGCGGGAAGGGCCTGGGCAGGATGACGGGGTAGGCGAGAGGCCGGGGGTAGGGTGGCGCACTTCGGAAACGTTCGACCGGAGTGCGCAGACGGCCAGTATGGGTTGCAGAGGCCGCAAGAAGCACAACCGTTGTCATCTCCACCTTTGTCGCCTCATCGTTGTAACATCGCAATGCCGAAGAACGCCACAAGAAGAATATTCGACAGTGTATGTCGGGCCCTATCGCCACTGTGGGCCCATATCCTCAGTGTTTATGGTGATAGAAAACTATTCATAAGAATGAAGCTCAACAACAATCATAATCAAAAAAGGAGGTAAGAACAAGGCACCCAAATTAACTTAATACCCCTACCTTTGATTCGTCATTCGCCGTTCGTTGACAGAGTCGCGAGAGTTTTTCATCGAAGACATCTCACAACAGTTGAATCTTTGAGGAATAATTCAATGAAGTATCAACATCCTTCATTCTTCATTCATCATTGGGAGGGGCGTTCTTTGTTGGAGAACTCCTTTTCTCCCATGTTCTCCTCTTTCCAAGCTCCACCAAAGTGAATATGCCAACAAAATAATAGAACGTAATCTCCTATTAATTATTTGGAAAATAATTCAAAATGATTAATGAATTAGGTAGGGGCCCCTTAGTTAATGTGAAAGGTTGGCTCAAAATAAATAGAGGGGAGTTGAAGAGATTTCCCTATATTAATCAGAGCATGAGAGTTTTATCCACATTAATGGGGTGTTTTAAGGGGTTAAGATCCTGGGTGGGCCCCACATTATATAACCTAACATGGGAGGATAAGTAAGGCTAGGCCACACCACCATAACTTTTCATGGGAGGTTAGGGTGTGGTGGACCAACCTACAACTTCCAAGAGGAGGATTTAACCACCCAACACTCACATGGAGGATCAAATAAAATAATGTGACGCACACTTTATTTTATTATTTTCTATGAAAACCAAAAAATCTATCATTTAAACTCGGCTCACTACTTTCTAAGTGAAAGTCTCCTTTAGTGAATACGGGAACTTCAAGTTCAATCGTACCCTCAGATTTCAATTCTATGCACTGGTTCAAAAGTTATAAAATATCGCTCTTAGGTTTACTGAACGTACCTGAACAAAACATCATAAATTGATTCTGGGAACACCGGGCCTCAGAATCACGCGTTGTATGATTTTCTAGCCTCGTAAAATTTCAATGTATTTATGAAAAAATATTCCATGTAAATTCCGGGTCTTTAAAACTCATCACTGAAATGTATCTCAAATTCAGTCCAGATGAGGGTATCCTCCACATGCATATATATCATCAAACTCCTCCATCTCCAAACTGAGCCCTGTAGAAGGCTCATGGCTAGAACTATTTTATAATAAATTGGCATCCTCACTATGTTGAAAAATCATGTTAATAACTCCAGCGAATCCTCAGTGAATTGAGGATATGTCTCTATCCTGAACATGGGAGGCCTTTGTCTCTAGAACTCATGTAAGGTAATGATCCTTTTGTGCATATTATACTGGTTGTGCTCGTAGTAAGTGATGACCAATGGGTTTTGGTATCGCAGGGATATCGTCTGAGTGTACCATCTTGGGAGGCAATCCATGTAACAAAAAATCGTCACTCAGGGAGCCATCCTCATGGTCGTGCACTGGAATCCTGGTTGGCTATCTACCTATAGGCATCCAAAAAGAGATCAAGATGAATATCAATTAATAGATTATACCTAGTGAACTAAATGTGGCCTAAAGTGATAATGAGAAAAAATTCAAAGATGCATGAAACCAGTGTTTCTATGTACTATGTTAAAAAGAAGAATTCGGGGTCCTATTATATGGATAAATTGGCCACCACACCAGCACTAGACTCTCTAGCAGGAAATCCAAAATCAAAACACCTAACATTGTTTCCCCATAAAAATTTACAGACTCTTTGTTCTTGATGTAGAACCGACCACCTTTGATACCACTTTGTCAGGACTCTTCATCTAGGGCCCGTTCTGTGACTACCACCATAGCACCTTCCATAGGCCATGGGCTAGTGACTAGCACCGATTAGGAATATACCAAAATGGGTAGGCATATTAAATGAAAGCTTTACACATGAACAAAGCTGAAACTATGGAATTTAAACACAATGTTATCCACAACTATCACTAAGATGACCAGTTAGGGTACATTACAAATTGAAAGTATAAAGGGGCCAGAATACAAGCCCAAAACCACAATGTAATGTACAAATACCATGGCACATACCCTTGTGGACCTACATGAAGGGTAGGTGAAGGGTGGTTTCATGTAGCCGTAGAAGAACGCACGCCCATCCCGTCCCACAGAGCACCACTTATTCCCAGACAACCAAGGTCTCGGCCAAAGCATTGAACACCTACACAAGACACATCCCATACAGGTGAAGCCTGTGTAGGGGTGACTAAAAAAATACTCAATGGGGACTCCAAAATACAAAGGTAAGTCCAAAAAACAAGACAAAAAAGTAAACTCAACAATGAAAAATCATCTCACACCAGATATAACATAGAGTTTAGAAACTAAGATTATCAATTGTAAAGATGAATCATCTTATGTTGTCACAGGACTCATCCTAGATGAGTCACTGATTTCTACTCATCTTCCTGACCACCGAGGTCCACTCTTTTACTGGACCACTGAGGTTCACTCCGCTTCTTGACCATTTAGCTCAACTCTACTACAGGGCCACTAATGTCTGCTTGGCCACTGGACCACTATGGTCCACTCTTCTACTAGACCAATATGGTTCTTATGGACACTGGACCACTGAGGTACACTATTCTTCTAGACCATCGAGGTCTGTTCAGCCATAGTACCACTTACTTCTGCTCTGGTATGGGAAAATAGAGGTCCCACTCATTATATCCTTCAAATCACAACTAGCCGTATCATTCCTCCTCATAGCGCACTTGATTCTAAGAGAATATACTCCTCAATCCATTGGTCACGTCCAAACATCCATGAAGTCTCACTTATAGTATCACCAAAGGAGTGTCTCATCATAAGGGTCCCAACACCGTAGGTGGTGCATCAAACTGACACGTGGTCTAACTTATATTAGTGTTTTACTAAACTGGAGTCAGTTTAATATGGTCCCTGTAAGACATGGTCGGACCGACTAGAGTATTCCAAAAGGACTGCCGCATTGCAAGGATCCCAATGTTGTAGACGTTGCATCAAATCGTCACCTTGTTAGAAAGATACACCCCTTTTCTAAATAGGGGTTGAATGGGTCCGCGTCTGGTCAGACCTGGCCCGATGGGCCCATCCAAAATCAACTAGATCCAGTCTGACCTGCCAGCCTAGTCCCCTTGGCCGATTGGATACCGACTCTCCAAGCCAACCCGGCCGATCTAGGAGTTGCCCGGTCGACGTACAGCCACTCGGATGCAAAAGGGGCAGCTAACTACTCCACTTAGGACGTAGCAGGTTGTCGCATCCTAGCACTTGGTCAACACGGAAAAGTGTCGCATTGACCATCCACCACAACAGTATGTAGGCCATTGATTTTCACCATATGGCGCCATCGACGTGGCTGGGTGGCCACATCCGCTAGCCCCGACCTCTCTGGAGGTGGCCCCTATCACCACCACGACGCACTGCCTACGCACCGCCAGCCGCCTACTGCTAGCGGCTCCTACTGCAGTCGCGAAGAACCATCATCACTCACTACATCTCACCTACTGGATCCCACTGGTCACCGCCATCAGTGCACCTAAGATCTTAAACGCTGGCCAACAGAAGTGCTCTAGTGCTCCGTTCATCATTCAGGGAACTGTTCCACGCTCCTTGTGCTATGTAGGTTACTATAGTGGGATTTATATCATTCTTCTTTCACTCCATTAAATCAGCAATGTTTGGCATCCCCTGACAATGTCCCGACAAAACCTCGGTGGTCTTCTCGAAGAGAACATGTATTAAAAGGGGTAGGGATCATAGGGAACACCTAATTTGACCCACGTCGGCTTGTTCATTTGGCCTTCATTCATCGCATTGAAAAGGATGATTCAATATATGATAATTAATCCCCATTCAGTCAATCCCTTTAATTGAAGTTCCAATCCCGAATGAATGATCAATCTATGAGTGAGATTGTTCGTGAGTTAACCCACATTCATCATTTGAATGAAATAATGGAGAAAAAAAATTCTAACAAAAAATCATAAAACCCCTACCTTGGAATAAGGAGAGTTGTTGATGATGATTGTATGTCGATCTCCATTCTCGAATCCTCTCTCGAAGGATTTCATCACCATTTTACAATTCATCGGGATTCATCATTGGAGAGGTTTTCTTTTTCGATCTATCAAGGAATTCCAGGGATATTTTTCAACCCTCAGTCCCTAAATAATTAATTAAAGAAGATTCTATTCATGTTTCTGCTTTTCCATGATGATTCATTAATGTATTGAATTAATGAGTTTCAACATCGTCGCATCGCCGCATTGCAGCTATGTAATGTCCATGAAAAAATTTATAAGATATAAAATAAACTTTATCTAAGATTATTTTATTTTCCATTAAAACATCCAAAAATAATAATAACCACTCTCAACCCATGTTGGTAGAGGTTAGGAATCTCCTAAGAGAATCACACCCTCGAAATCTAAATGGTACACTCAGATTTCGAATCGAAGTTATAGTTTATGCCTTATAAGGTTTTTAAAATAAAATAATCTTTTTCAATTATTTTATATATTTCATAAAACTACTTTCCACTATTGGAAGGTTCCGTCCAATGTTTAGCTCTTCCTAGAAGAATCCCAACACACTATGTTCAACAGTTCCATCATATTTTTGATCCAGGAATAATTTTACATGTTAGAAAAAACTCCTCGCATGATTATTTAATAAACATTAAAAACAGTTCTTAAACACATTCTAGCCTCTCCAGGCCTCTGAATCATGTTCCATCTCATAACCTGGTCTCGAAACAATCCCATCAAATTTCCAACAAATTTACACATAATTCAGGGACATTACATCAAAAGGAATAAAATTAGTTGAATATTCAGATTTCTTATAAAATTATAATTTATATGATTTTTTCATTATGTAATAGTATCCCGAAATATTAAAAAAACGTCTTATATAATAAATAAAGTAATTGAGGGATAAAAAATTTTATTTTAAAATTTTCATTAAAAATATATATTTTATGTAAGATGTTTTTATATCTAAATTAAAATATTAATTTCATAAAATCTACATTCAATCATTTCATCTGATTATGTGGTTTGATGGTGAAATGCATTTTTGGATTAAATATAATTCCTAATACAATTTATTTTTTTTATAATAAAAATATTAATGTGACAATTACAATTATATATTAAAATCTAATCTTATACATAATTTTTTAAACCTAATATCCAATATTTCCAAAAAATAATATTTTGTACATGTTTTTATTTGAATTTAAAATTAAAAATTCAAACCCCAATAAATTTAAATAGTTAAAATGTCTTAAAAATTGTATATCATGATGTTGAAATTTTTTAAAATTTAATTTATTAATATTTTTCATTACAAATAATTAATAAGGATTACAATTATCTTCTATGGTAAAAGAAAATTCATAAAAAAGTTGAGAAGTTACAAGAAAATGCCTAAAATGTTATAAGATACATTCATAATGAGTTTATGTGGAGTATCTCAACCCAAAACACCTCTTCTCGTATGATTTCCCATTTTTATACATTAAAAATGAAATTTTAACATTAAATTATTGAAAACATATTGATTACCTCCAAAACTAAACTTTTCATCACTTATAATAGGGTAACACTACCTCCACATTTAGAATATTCTATCCTTATAATTTATTATAGATGAATATAAAAGTTTCCCCTTTGAGAATTCTATTCCACATGAGAAAAATTATCAACATTATTTATCTTATGGCCATCATTTTGAAGGATAATTCTCAAGAAAATTCAAGTCATGGACTTGAGTATTATAAACTACCTAGCTTCAATTTTTAATTATATTCATTAAAATTTATTCTATAAACACTAATATAATTATATCAATATAAATTAAATATAATTATATAATTATATATTGTTTTTATCATTATATATTCTTTAATCAGGTCTATTAATGAAAGTGAAGTTTTTTTCTTATGTAAATGCAATATACAGCCTCCATGAGAAAAAAAAATTAATTTTTCGACACCACACATCATTGATGGTTACTATAATGGATTTAATGGGGAATTTTTATTTTCATTACTTCCTTAATATTATGTTTATGGTAATATAATTATGTAAATAGATCCAATTACTAATTATATCATTATAACACATTTCCATTTAGGTCGAATTAACTGCCTACGTAAATGATGTTATAATAATTTTGTTAAAAACAATTATGTAACATCCTATAATGTTAATATATTTTAATAATTATATAATTAATATTTTTAAATTACTTTTAAGGGGATTTATATATATATATATTTATTGACATATCACCGATTGATAGTTAAACATGACGAAAATTAGTTTCACAAGATTTTCATTTTCCATAGTTCTATTCATGTTGTTCATCTAATGAAAGATAGATATAGGTAATAATTAAAAAATAATTATAATTTTATATATTTTTAACTTGTAGTGATGAACTTGAAACAACTTAGTGAGATTTAATCACGTCTTCGTATGATTTGTACGAAATAAACAAATTGAATGTTATAACACTTGATGGTAAAAATAAGTGATAACTTAATAGTATATTAATAATATATTAAAATCATCGATGTAAATGAAAGGTTAATGTATATTAATATGTTTTTAAAATACTATATAATGGTATGTATTTTTTTTATTGAACCATAGAGTGTATACGACTGATCAGAAAAAATGTAATATGTTTCGTTATCACATTTTCATATCCACGAGACATGTATGATATTGTAAACCATAGTTTCTTTTATATATTATATTCAAAATCCAATTTATTTAAAATATTAAATTTTTCAACAATTTTCTTAAATTTTAAATTCTATTTCAAACTCTTACACTCAATATCCTTTTATTAATTCATTTCCTATTATATAAGTGTTTCATGGAGCCAATTTCAAGCTCCATGGGTCATAATATTTCTTAAATGATCATATATTTACAAAAATTTTATTGTCCTTATTTTTTAATAATTTATATGGTTTTTCATTTTCCCCAATATAACTAACATATTATTTACAATAATTAATTGTTTTGAATGTTTTTTTAATAAAATTGAAATTTTGTTAAGAATAAAATCTATTCATAAAAATGGATATTTTGTTTTTTCCATGTTCTCATTCCCACCATTGTTATCCTTTTTTTGAAAAATATTATATGGATTATTCCCTATTATTCCTATAATTATCTTTTGACTTTTTCAATGTAATTTTTAACGCTCATTTTAACGTGTGGGATTTAAAATAAAAGTATTTGAAAAATATTTATAAGGGTTTTTTAAAATTTCTTTATCCAATTTTTTACCTTAACCAAAACATTTCTTCTAAAATTATTGTACATTTAAATTATAATATTTATAACACATTATGATAATATTTTCTGATGTATTATCATTCCAACCTCAAAATTTTGTTTTCATTTTAATTTTCTCTTCATATTTTATAATAGTTTATGAATATTTTTGTGAAAACTTTTTTTGAAAGCCTATTTTTATAGTAAGGCATACATCTTAGGAATTGATGTTTTGATCATAATATATATATTGTTATTATATGATTCCATTTTGAAATTTTTATTTATGATATCCTATTATAATTTAAGTTTATTTTATGTGATTTTTCACGGTTTAGGAAACCAATTATTTTTCCTTCAGATTATTGAGATGTTTTTATTATTTCATTTAAGTGGAAGACATATGTGTGGATGATGAAGGGTGGGGTGAAATATCAAACTGTAATTTATTTTTTTAGGTTTATGTATCATAAGATCAAACGGGTACAAAGTAAAAAATATCTCATGCAAGAGAGGACATGAGAAGATTTATCTAAAGACAAAGTGTTACACTAGTTGATTTATCTAAATCCCAAGGGGAAAACCATATCATTTATCATAAGAATATAGGGTACGTCAAAGAATTTATCTGAATCACAAGGTAACATTACATTATTACCCCATGTCAAAGATATTATACATATGGTTAGACCAAACCTAATATGTGATGAATGTCATGGTCGGTAGCCTTGACATATGGTTTCTATACTCATCATTATTCCATACTATGATTTCAAAATATTGTCCCTATTACTAGTCTACTCAAATCATGTTTAAAGTATCAAAATTACAAACACATTTTCTATATTATATTTTTATTCATTTCTTATTAACTTCTGTTCTTTCATGAGTTATGGATGAATCGTATAGTTCAATGTAATTTTTTATATGAAATTTCGCCTCTTTCCATGTTTTCTAACAATATTATGATATTACCATTGATGGAAACATTAAATGTTTTCTATTAATAAGGATTTTTTCCAATCCCTTTATTTTATTCTTATTTTCCTAGGTAAGGATGATAATTGTAACTTGTGGAAATTATAGAATGGATTCTATCAGTGTTAGACTAAATATAATTAATTATAGATTAGGTTGTTTGTTTATCTAATCTTAATGAAAATAAAACATTATATTTGTGTTTTATGCCACTATTGTTTAGATGAATTATTTAAATCATGGTTTCCATGTATTATATATATATTTATGTGTGTGTTAGTGTGTCTGTTTATATTTGGATGTGTAGTTGGTATCATAGAAGGATTTAGTTATTTTATAGAATATATTAGTAACCCTCTCTAATATTTTTAGAAAATAATAGTGAAATAGCTTTTGATGAGTCTATGTATAGAATAATGTCAAGAAATATGTGTAATATTATAAGTATGTTGTTTTCTACATAAAAAATTACATCCCAAATAAAATAAAAATTGATAGTTATAGAAAATAGATTCACCTAGAGGTAATCGCCAAAAAATGTTTAGCTGGGAATTGACTCAATCATCACTAAGATTCATGATGAGGGGCCTAGGAATGTACACCTTTATAAAAGACTCACTTGGTTCAGGCATCGGTAAATAAAATTAAACTTTAGATCCCCTATAAGGATTTGATTTCATAGTTTATTTTCTAAATTAGGTTGAGAATTCTAAGATAACCCAATTTACGTTATCCTAGATCCTACAGAGAATGATATAGGAATAATTAAATGAACTATCGTCCAACAAGTTAATTTATAATTATATTACATTTTATTGAAGTACATAATTTAGGATGCTAATAATTCTCCCATATTGTTAATGTTTATGCATTCAGGCCAACCCTTTTGGCCATTGAAATTGTTGGAAGTAGAAATATCCTTGGTTTATGTGAATAATATTGCAATTAACCAAATAAAAATAGCAACAATCCATGACTATAGTATTTATTTCATTTTAAATAAATTGAATCATCCTGAATGCTTTTAATGCATGAAACAAAGATTTTAAACGAAATGTAAACTATATTAAAATATTATTTAAGAATGAACATTATAATCTAGCCAATATGTTTGTCGGTATGAATATTACTAAATAAATTTTTACAATTATAGATATATATTGATTATAAATAAATTAATAAACATTTGAAAATGAATGAAATGTTTTTTTTCAAATAACTATACTTCTTTCAAATATAAGTTGTTCATCGCTTCTTGTGGACTTATGATAAAATCAAAATTTGAATATTTTTTAAAATTTATTTGAAAAAATTAACTTCATTTTTTAGTTCACAATATCAAAAATATATTATGTTTAATTTTATGTGATTTTTTAATGTTTCATTTTTTTGATAAATAGCTAAAATACTAATTTATTTTTTGAAAATTCCCATTATTCATATATTATTTTCATATATAATGTATAATTTAGTTTTTTGAAAGTAAAATAATTAAAATTATAAAATTATAAATAATTTTTTTTTGGAATCGATTTCATGTTGAATTTGGATGATAAAACCATATATATACTTATGATAATTTTGTTTTGGGATACTAACTTTTTTATTAGGTATTTTGGTATAATATTAAATTGTATTCCTCTACATAAGTGTATTTAATTTTTCAAATGAATTAAAATTTTTGAATGATAATAATTTATATTCTCTAATATGTTCAACATAGGTTTTTAACAATTTGATTAGTAAATGATGTAATAAATAATTATTTTGGTTAATATAAAAAATGATTTTCTGAGGGTTTAGAATAAAATATAATGGTAAAAATGACTTATGAACTTATAAAACTGTAATTATATGGATATATCTAGACATTCTAAACTACAAGGGATGATAATTTCCAATTTGTTATGCTTCTTTAATGTTAATAACATTGGTCTAACTAATTATTCTAAAAAATTCCATGTGTCTCATCTCCCCAACTAATAAAAGGCCACTTTTCTCATCCCTTATTAATAATTCCAATTCAATTTGGTTTTACCAATACGATTAACAATAAGTTACTCAATACACTCCCATCATCCTCGATCAAATATTTTTATCATATATAAGTCATATGAATGCATTTAGTGAAAAATTAATGATGTTCTTCGAAGAAGAAGTAAGGTTCTCAAATGAGTTTATTAATGTTGTTTCTTCTTCCACATCAATAAAATATCTTGAAAAATTTATATATTACAATATCAATATCTTATGTGTAAATATATTTTATTTTATTTAGGGAATTACCTAAATCTATCTTCACCAACCTCAAATTTGAAAGCGAACAATAAATCTTGTGTACAATAGATTACCACCTCAGGAATTGATGTAATTCATATTCAGTAACCACATTTAATGGTGGGCTAAAATGAAGGATTTAACAAAATTAGATGATATTTATGATTTTATTAATCTTATAGAATTTTAATATCACATATACCTTCTTACTTTGTATTCCATTCGAAATGAAATATCGTTGCTCATAGGTACGTGAGACTATCGCCTCATGAATCGATGCAATTCATTTTCCACATATGTTTTAAATGAAAGTGATAAGGAAAATTTTATTCAATATATGTGATATATATTGAATGAAATATAATTCACAAAAATTAATATATCATGAACTTCCATATAATATCACCCTTTAATTGAATGATATCATCGCTCGTGCATATGTACAACCCACCATCTCCACAAAGTGAAGTGACCATCTTTTAAGAATGGTTATAATAATATATCCTCTGAGTAAATACATTTCTTATCATCATTATATTTAGGGATATGATGTTTTTATATCCTATATACATGAATATAATATTTTATAAAAAACCTAGATGATAAAACAAGACAATTAACACTAGGAACAATTAAGAATATTAACAAATGGGTGGTGAAATGTTATAATATGATAATATATAATATTATCAGTATGTGTATTTTTTGGAATAAATTATTGTCATCATTAAGAAAATTATATATGAGGTTAATGAATGTAAAACTAAATGAATGAATGGTGTAACATAATGTGGCTCAATTTCCCTTTATTAAGGAATATTTTATTTTTATGAACCTAATTTATATTATATGGAATATATACCGACCCTTTTACACATAATTTAATGAATCATTAATTATATGTTGTATTTTTAATTTCAAATTTAATTATTTTGTCCCATTTTATTTTAACATTTAATCACCAAGTTGTAAAGGATTTCCTCCCAATTTCCATTTGATTTGGATATATTTTTTAAAATGAAACTATTCACATTTTTACTGTATTTTACATATAGAAACTTTAATGAATTTCTCTTGAAAACTATTTATTGATGATGATTAATTTTTCATTTTATTTTTTTCATGGATATACAATATTAATGTTTACCGAATTAGTAAAAAAATTATTGCACACTCTCCAATTATTTAATGATTTTTTACTATCTATCAAAATAATAAATTTCTAATGATAGTTTCTAACTAGAGACTACATTTCACTTAAATATACATATTCATTTATAATGGATATTATTATTCCCTAAACCATCTAATATTTTTACAAAGGGTTTTTACTTTGAGATTTATTTGACTGACTATGGTGATATTGATATATCTATATCCTTTAATCAATAAGGATGTTTGATGACACATAATATTGATTCATGAGTAAAATAAATAACTTTATATATGAAGAATTATATTTACATGAAGATATAAGTGGGAAATTGATATAAATATCCCTATTATACATGAATTGGTCTCATGAGATGAATTTTTTGGACAAATCAGATAGGGTTTTACCCGTGGTTTAAAACTATATTTCGAATGTTTTTGATAGTTTAGGTATCATGATTCTTATGATCATGAAATATAATAAATTATTAATTAATTAATTATGTGTAAATTTATTTTTATTTTCCATGATATTTTCATAATGATATTGTCACTGTATACTTTTCATTCCCAGTTAATTGATTAAATGACTTTTTCCATCAGTTATTTAACTTACCATAATGAGTATGGTTATCCAATTTTTAAACTCATGTTATTGATTAAATGGAATGTGTGTTAACTTATTAACAACCATATTGATTATTCTTTATTTAGTCATTGTATCTTTCAATATATGTAACTCTTATTGTTCATTTGAGATCACACTTATTTTGGTTCACTTCCTTGTGATATTGAGAGGAATTATTGGATTGATTTCAAGTATAAAAAATTATTTTCATTACTATGATCTGTATATTATTTCCCTATGTATAATGGTATTAATTTCTATATCTTGTTCTATAAAACTATTAAACGGATTAGACCTTTCATATTTTACACCTAACATCAATTTCATGCGAAAAATTTTGTAACTAGCTCTATGGTTACATGATTCCGGGTTGTTGTAGTTGGTATAAGAGGAAGTATATTAGAAAACATGGGAACTAGATTAAGGAAACCATAGATTTGGAAATATAACTCAATAATAGTTATTAATGATAATCATATAATAACATCCAACTGTTCTGTTAAGAAATAAATTACATGATTTTTTCAAAAAATACATCCTTATTTGGATAATACATGTTGATGTGGAAATGAAAAAGATGTACCAATGGATAACAACACAAAAAAGGTCCCATATTTATTGACCTAATCATTCCCTAGTGCATGAAAAAAAAGCCTTACCATGAACCTAGTTTTACAGTCATTGTTGAAATGCTTAGGATAATTCCCATTTTTCAATAAAATCCATTACAGATGACTTGAAAATAAAGATATCCCCAAATAAAACAAGATTATTATTTATATATTAATAATGAATTAATTTCTTAAATTTATGTTAAGTGTGGTGCCAAATTTATAATTATAGATTTTCATAATTTTTTGTGTTAATACAGTATATACGATGGATTGGAAGTAGATCCTGGAAGGAAGAAGGGTATCAATACTTGTGGCCAACGTAGATATTTCCAACTGGGAATGCTAATACAACTGGAATGTGAACTGTGAAGATAATGACTATATTATGGTGGTTTAATATAGTTAAGAAAAATAACCTTTTCCATATGGGGAAACCGCTTCCACAATGTGATTCCACAATGGGGGGCTATTCATTCGAGAAAATATCACACCATTTATTTGTATTGTTTATCTAATTATATATATGAAATGGATTACATCTTATTAGAAGGTATTTATGTGCTTCATATGTAATGAATATAAAATGGATACATTTTCAGTATATTATATCAAAGGTGATACTGATCAATGATGGTTTTTGATCAAGAATAATATAGAGGAAGATGAAATAAAACTCATTGAATGGAAATCATTTAATTATACAATCATTGAAGAATTATTAACTAATGAGAAACAAAATAAAATGAAGATAAGGTTACTCATTATAAAAATAATAGAAGAAGAAATTGTTTTTGATTGAAAGGCTAGCTATAAAGGTTTAGTTATGTATGAAAAATATTACATACAAAATATAATGTGCATGATTGATAATTTACAACAAGGGATTATGACATGATTTCTAAGTGAATTGGTATCTCAATCCTTTTCGAAATATTTTGAAATACATTTATTTCCAATAAAAAAATAGAATGAATTATATAGATCCTAAATGTTCAAGGGAATTCAAAAAAATAAGAGTTTTAATGAGCCCTAAGAAAAACATAATACATAAATGGGGTAGAAGAGAATGAATCAATTTCCATCTTTTAGAAAAATTGGAATGAATCAAATTTTAAAATTTCATATGGTCTTGGGAATTTTTTATAAGTGAGGATAAATGAATGATTAGGCTAAATAATGAAATAAGAAGAAAGAAAACACATTTATTCTGTGTTTCAAGTGTAGATAAATGTGTCATAATAAAAAAAATTCCACAGGTGTCTAGGTAATCTAACACATAATATTCTAAGTTTAGAAGAACAATAATATGTTATAACTATAGATTATGTGGATGTACCCACCGATATGGTGGTTGGTACATTAATCATATATTGAAAATTAGATAATTATTTATTTGATTCTTATTTATATCACCCTTTTATATATTTAATTCATTCCAATAAAATTATTTATTTACCGATCACATTTATAAGGGAGTTTGAAGTCAAATATTCTCATAGAAGTCTTTATACAATAATAACGTGTATGAAAAAACCCATTATGTCACACAAATTTTCATTATTTAATGACCTTATTAAAATATATATTTTTTACTTCGATATAAACTTTGATATAGACTATAGTTCAAAATAAGATAAAAAATATTAATGTAAGAAGAATAAAATTATTATTCATGGAAAAGATATAGAATTGCTTTTCCTTAGAGAATATAATTCATCTCAAGATACATGTATAAATCTATAATCATATAAATAATGAATAATATTCTTATGAAATAATATAACAAACTATCCTGGTATGTGGATGGTAATAATTAAATTATGGATTTACCTATTATACATGAATATAATGATTAATTTATTGACTAATTAAATTGGCATCCACCAGGGTGTTTATATGAGGATTCCATTGATTTAATCCCTAAATCAAGACCAATGCTAAAGGTTACCTATATAATGACCCCTCTGAAATTAGTGTAGTATAATAATAAACAATTGGAGTTGTGTGAAAAGGGATTTATTCACCTTAGTTTTTCACCATAGGGATCCCCTATTCTATTCGATAATATCAATGATGGGTGCATGAGGCTGGGAATTTATTACAGGGAAATTAATGATATTTTTATAAATAATAAGTTTTATTTACCTATAATTGATGAATTATTTATTAAACTTGTGGATATTCTAAATGTACAATTATTAACCATTATTCTAGGTGTCATAAATTGTGAGTAATGATGGATGAAATTTCGAAGAAAATTTTCCAAATGTTTTTTGGACATTACGAGTTTATTGTAATTCCATTTGGTTTGATTAAAGAACACCATATTTTTATCGATCAAATTAACAAAGTAGTCACGAAATATGTTGATGATTTTTTTGTATTAACTAATAATATCATTATTTATTCTAAAAGATATGATGACCATGAAATTCACTTTTGAATGATTCTTGTGTCCCTTAGGAGGAATGATTTATCTAGGAAACAAACTAGTGAGATTTATGTATTTAAGATTCATATATTCTTGTCCATTTTGTCTCTATTAACAGAATCTCCATTGATTTTATGAAGACAAATATAGGGAAAGAGTGGAAAAAACTAATGAATGTAAGAGAGGTATATAGTTTCATTAGTCTGATATGTTTTTATCGGTGATTTATTTAGAATATTTTATGATTGGATAATGTGTTAATAAGAATACATATAAAGTGTGAAGACCCAGTCAATTATCAATTTAATTTATCTAATAAATTCATATATCACATAGATAACACAATAAAATCTTTTTCAATTAATAATTAATTAAATAAAACATATTTCAAGAAATTAAGGAACCAATTCCGATAGAATATTAAATTGAACCTTTGAATAGTAACATTACCAATATGAATTGTAATCTCACCAACATATTAGTAACCAAACCTATGAAAACATAAATAATATTTAGGCATCTTATAAATGAATATATGATATAATTATATTACAGTAGATGTAAATAATTTTTTTTAAATTAACAAATTTAGTGTTTTAATTTTTATAAACCATTAATTTTTATTCATTTTTAGTGAATATTATTATTTAAAAGAAAATTTATTTTCATAAAATAGATTCATAAATTAATATTTCTCTGTCTTATAAATATAAGGAAATTTTTTAGACCTTAATTAATTCTTCATTGTGTCCTGAAATCACTTGTAATATTAAAATCAGTACAACTGATGATTGTATATAAAAATTAATTCCCAAAAATTTAGATATTTTGTTTTATAAAATGGATTCCATTTAAGAAATCATATATTCCAAATTTTCTAAGGGCAGTTTTCTGGTAAATTTATGAAATTATATACTATTATGCATACTAGTAAAAGAATGTTTTCATGAAAGTGGTGTAACATAAATAACACCATTCAGGATTTATTAGTGGCATAATGATTTCTAGATAATAAATCTGGGCTACCATATATTTTATTGTAATATTTATTAATAAAAATACAATAAATTCCTCATTGAAACAAATAAAATTATTTCCAAAACCTATAGCCAAAAGTGATTAATTAAAATGTCACATTCCCTCTCATTCAACATCCATTTTAAATATTTTAAGGAATTCAAATTATAATGTTTTTTTAATGATTTGAACCAATTATATTATATTAATATATGATTTATATTGTAAAAATAACTATTACAAGTCTCTCCTTTGATATAATATATTATTCTAATAATACCTATCTCCTAAAGTAATAATAACACATTCCCTTCCCTTTGAAACCAACTATTTAGACCATCTAAAATTCTAAATATATTCCTAAATTCTCCCTATTAATCATCTTATATATCTAAGTGACATCTTGGATCCATCCAACTTCAACCACCAAGGGGTTTATATTATCGTGGAAGAAAAGGTACTATCTTTTCCTTCAACAATTTCCAATATATTAAAAACCATATAATATAAAAATTATTAATGATGTAATTTCACATTAAATTAATGATGTTAACAGATTAAAAGTAACATATATAATACATATATAATTTTCATACTCCCTTTTCTCACTCTTTTGACAACTACCCCTTGAAGTATGGTTTACCATCTACTATGACATCTCAAATAAAAAATATTATAGACACCTTCATTTTAGGAAAATTTGGATTAAATATAAAATATAAATATGCACTTAAATTTATTCAGTGATTCTATAATTAAATATACAAATTTATAATTTAAATCAAGAAAAATTATGAAATTGTTGAAAACATGAATTTTTTAGAAGATAAATATTATAAAAATTATTCAATTTCATCTAAAAAATTTAAACAATATACTCCAAAGATAAATGGTATTAAAAATTACTAAAATTATATAGTAGGTATATTTTTTAATAAATACATGTTTCTTATTTAGGATGTGAAAGAGCGATGTATTTAAGCGAGAATTATTGTAATGGGATTCTTTAAACCCATTCCCTTTTCTTTATTTCATTCCTATTTAATTTGAAATTTCATCATGTCTGTTCCTATAATATTCACAAAAGATCATCTAATTATTATGTATTTTTTTCTTGGACATAAATGTTTTCAATATTAATTTATTAAAAAATTGTTCTTTTTAAAAAAAAAACAATTCTTTCTGATTCACATCATAACTCCACGTGATATTATTTCTTCATCACTCAAGTGTGATGATTCTTATATTAAATCATTTTAAATCATTATTATATGGGAATCCAAAATGTAAATCATTAATTAATGTTTTTTTATATGAATCCCTTTCCTATATAGGAGTTATTTTTTTCTATTATTGATATTCAGTTTATGTTACATGCATGATTTTGTAAATGTTATGACATGATGGGTGCACCCAGAATATATATCACTCTACTACATTGGGTAATGTGATATATATCATGATATAAGGTTAAATATTCATGAACATTATTCTAGATTATTTATTAATAATTATGTTATGATTATTGATAATTTTGATGAATTAGTATGATTTTACATTTTTCTAGTAGTACATGTGGTGTTTGACCACTTGGACATGATGTTTCATTATCATGAACTGCAATATTCCATTCCATTATCTAATTAATCATATCTTGAGTATGATTATGGCCTTATGATTATGTTTAGATGATGATGATGATTATGCTCACCCAATTTGTATTTATTGATGCACGTAGTTGTTGTATTACTCAGATTTTAGATCATCCATTTCATTGATTTATATCATCAGTTGCTTACTTGTGATAAGATGAACACAAGGGACACTAAAAATCTATAGAATAAGGAATTAAATGTATTTTAGGTCTTATTATGTAAATATGATGTATGAGGCTAATTTCTCCAACACACTAAATTGTTTGACCCTTAATTGTAATGCAATTTTTTGGCTTCTCTTTAAAACAGAAAAATTTTTCTGTCATATAAATTAGGATGGATATAATGGTATAAAAGAGTAATTTTGTTTATTAGGGAATAAGTGATATGAAAAATTAAATAAAATCTATAATATTAGACTAATTAATAACAATGAATCATTGATTTAGAAAAATTCAGAACATATAGATCACAAAACATATAAATTTAAATAAAATTTAAAAAAGTAATTAATTAATTATAAATGAATTCATGTAAAATGCTTTTCTAAACAATATATATTCTATAAAATAGAGTAAGTGAAGCTAAACCATGACAAGAACCAATGTGTGGGAAATCTCAATGATTTCTCGAACAACATTTCAAATTCCGTGGGAGTTATTGTTCAAAATATCATGGATATTCATAGCCAGATGTATCATACTATGAGAAATATACTAAATAATGTAGAATGAAGGGTTTCAATATGGAGGCAGGAATTGGATATATTGTCTTTTATAAGGAAATTTCCACCAAAATATATAGGATCATCTAATAAACTAATCACATAATAGTGGGTCAGATAAATAGAGAATAGCCTTTTAGTGCATCGGTGTTTTTAGATAGAGAAAGAAACTCATTTGGTTTATATTTTCGATGGTGATTCTGATCAATGGTGGGTGTTGATTAAGAATATCATGTAGATAGAGTAAATACAAGACCTAAAGTCAAGATGAAATTATGAAAATATTTCTTAAAAATTATATCGATCATACCCTCTATATGAACATGGGGATAGAATTCATTGGGTGGAAGAAAAATGTAGGTCAATCAATCACAAATTATGAAGAAAATTTCTAATGGATTTCGTGGTAAAACTATGGTTTTTTTAACAAAAATGATAAAAAAATTGGTAGATTCTTTGTTGTTATAAAACCACATAGTTGAAAGGATTTATAAATATGATACATTGGGAGTTATTATAATGTTGATTGGTGCACTATCAGAGTGAATGTAGAGTTTGTAGAATGGACCCATGCATATAGAGATAAGATATGAATTATAGAGTTTCTAGATGGTGGATATAATGAATATGGTGGATTGGAATATTAGTCACTCACAAGTAAAAGATGTGGAAAGAAACATCATTGCAACTACCTCAAAGGGATTGGGTGATGCTTCATGTGTGGATTAATAGGCCACCCAATTCATTAATTTCATAGATACCTAATGAATCTAAACAATATGATGGAGGATTTGAGGGTACCACCCATGGTCCTATTATTTAAATATATTGAGTAAGGGCACTATGCATGCGAGAGCACTAATCCTAAATTCCTTAATGGTAATCAGCAACAGTAGCCACTATAGCCAATGGATAATGGTAAAGCGTATTCCATCACTACTTCAGATGTGGGGATTAAAATGATGTCGTATAGGGATAACTTACTATTCACACAACAATGGTAAATATTATATTCAATTATAGTTCTATGCCTACATGTTTACCTTTAATTTTTTCTATAATAATTTAATTGAATCCCCGAAATGTTGAAGTAGGTATATCTATAAAACACCCAGTGGTGTGATTATTAGAAACCATGTATTGGACTGTTATCCTATTGGCATATTTTGGAAAAATCTTCCATTGAATCATGTAGCACTTCCCTTGGTAGAATTTGACACTATACTAGGAATGTATTGGCTCTTCTTTGATAGAGAACACATTAACTATTAGGAAAATGAAATACCTTTTCAAATTATGAACCATCCTATAATACTCTAAATATAAAAGGATTATCATGAATCAAATTTTGACAATACAACATCAGTTTGGGTATTAATTCCATATTAAGAGGAATAATTCACTCGAATTGTTAAATCAATGGAAGGTATGAATGAGTAGGAAATGAAAATTATGACATAATAGTAATTTATTTTCCCAATAGTTAACCAAAATTCCCACATATCATGATTTGTATTTCTCAAAATAACCCAAATAGAGTGATAGGCCTATCTAAAAATTTCTCTATATGATGGCCTCAATTTAATTGGAGGAGTTAAAGAAGAAGGTACAAGTGAATTTGGAAAAAGGGTTCATCCACCCTAGTGCATCACCATGGGGTGAACTATTGCACTTTTTGAGGAAGAATGATGGAACAATATGGATGTGTATTGATATTCAGATACTCAATAAGATCACCATGAAGAAAGTATCTTATCACAAGGGTTTATGACATATTCGATCCAATACAGTGAGCTCAAGTCTTCTCAAGGGTGGATCTGTTTTGTATATATCATCAATCTAAAGGTGAAGATTTCAGGTATCCATATGATTGGTTTCCATACATGATATGTGAACTATGAATTTATCGCAATTCAATTTGATTTACTAATTCCCATATGGTCATCTTGGATTTTATGAATATACTATTTCGGTACACTAACACAAAAATGGGTAAGGGAAGCGCCACCCTTTTCTCAGCACTAAAAAAAAGCACTGATAAAGGGGGCCTTTATCAGTACTAGAAAAATAGATGATATAGGAGGGCCTTTAATAGCCCAAGAAAAGTGATTTTGAAAGAGACCCTTTATTAGATCTTTTTTTAGAACTGATAAAGGCCCCTCCTTTAACAGCTATTTTTTTGCGTTGTTAATGGGGACCCCTTTATCAGCGCTTTTTCTAGTAGCGTTGATAAAGGGGAGACTTTATCAGTACATTTTTCCAAGTGCTGATAAATTTTATGTTTCAAAATAGTAATATTTCATGAAAAATAATATATTTTTATATAAGTATATTTATATTGATATAAATATAATATATATTTTTTAAATGTACGTATAAATAGACTATAAAATTTAATATATAATCAATTTATTGAAAATGGATTTAAAATGTTTTAAAAAATACAATTAATTAATAATTTTCCTATTATTATTGATTAAAAATCATTTAATAACAATTTGAAGACACAAAAAATCAAAACAATTAATAAAATATATAAAATATGTTGAAAATGTAACTGAAACGTCAAACGACCATAAATTTTGATCTAGGTGTTCGTTTGAGCACTACAATATATCAAATCGAAGCCTGAAATGAGATCTACGCGCTTGTGAGCCAAGGAAGGCTTTTGTCACATTTGTCGAGGCCAAAAAAGTCCCAGAACGCCTTTAAAACTGAGTTTTTCTTCAGGATACCCCGATTTGTTAACATTCAAACAAGTATAACTTTTGATCAAAATGTTCGTTAGGCCTGTACCACATCTCATGACGAACATTGTTTCATTTTAATCGATTTGACTGGTTGTGGAGTTGAAAAAGGCTTCTGGATTATAAGTTATAGTCATTTTAACATTATCTGGCTTTTCAAAAACATATATATATATATATATGTATTGTATTTACTCATAAATATATGTGTTTGTGTGTGTGTGTGTGTTTTTGTGTGTGTCATATATATATATGTATTTATTTATTTATAAGCACACATAAAAAATATTTTATAAATTTTTTGAAAACTAATTCTATAAATATATATTATTGTACAAATTAATATACGGATAAAAAAGTGTAACTACAAATATATATATATAAATATATATTAATATACGAATAAATAAATATATATATAATAATATATGAATAAACATATATGTATTATTATATCTAAATATATTTCTATTATTATGAATCTATATTAATATACAAATAAGTATTACTATATATATACATAAATAAATGTATCAATAAATAGAAAAAAACTGAAATGGATTAGTGGTAAAGGTGTAGCCGAGAAAAGGGGGAGGTCACGGGATCGAGTTCGAGTGGAAGCAAGGAAGTGAACGCACATGTGTGGGATGCGCTAGAAAGTGTAGTGCGTGGGTGTGGGAGGGGCCATCTAGCGCTGAAAAAGGGGGGGTCAAGCGATGTTAAGGGCTCCCTCCTGAATATAAATTATTATTATTATTTTTTATTTCTTTTTTATTTTTTTTAATTTTATCAGTGCTTTTTTAGCAATGATAGAAGGGGTATTTTATAAGTTCTTTTTTTAGTGCTAATAAAAGCTGTTTTTATCAGCGCTTTTCTGAGCATAGATAAAAGGGACACCTCTTTATCGTCGCTTTGATTAACAGTGCTTTTTTACCGCTGTTAACTCACTTTTCTAGCACTGATAAAAGCCTTATTTGTGGTAGTGTTACATCGATAAAAATTTTGTGGTAGTACTTATCACCAATATGCTCATCCACTCCAAGTGAAATGAGGATCATGATGAAAATCATAGGATTGTGCTGGAAACACTAATGAAGGGGAAATTGTATGAAAATTTCAGAAATTGTGTCTTCTATAAGTAGTAGGTTACATTATTTTGACACATGACCACAAGTGAGAGAAATTTCTATAGTCCCATTAAAGAAAAAGACAACTGAGGAATGGCCAAGACCCACAAGTGTCTTAGAAATCTACATTTTAAATGTATTAGAATGGAACTACGAAATTTTTTTATGAAATTTATCATGATTGTAAACACCAATAACTTTGTTAACAAAGAAAGGGGTAAACTACCTATAGAAGTTACAATGTTGGGAATTCTCAATGGGGATAAATAAGAGGTTGACTAATGAACATGTACTCAAATTAATTATATGTGAAGAAAATTTTATGATATCCAGCGATGCATTAATTTGAGTTTTGGTATTTTTACTCATGTATAATGATAAATTGATAGTCTATTAGGCACAGATGTTTTAGATCCCTCCGATGAACTACCCGACGCATGACATGGAGCTACTAGCTATGAATTTTTCCTTGAAAAATATAATGGATCTACCCCTATGGTGAAAAGTGTGATATATATACTAATCACAATAGACTAATGTATATATTAACACAAAAATTAGCTCATCTAGGGTAAAATAATAAAATTACTATTAATAAAAGACTATGACTATTCTATTCAATGTCATCCTTTGTAGGAATACAAAGTAGCTAATGGTCTTTGAAGAAAATATGATTTTAATTTTTCCTTGATGCATATTTAGAAATAACCTTTCTTCTTCGACATAAAAATGATAGATTTTGAAATCCTAACCATTGGGAATTCATCGTAACTTTCCCATATTGTTATCCAACTATCTGTCCTAGAGAATATTAAGGAGGAACAAATCGATGGTCTAGAGATATAAAATATAGTGAAAGAACAAAAGTAAGGGAAGTTATATGAGTTCCAAATCGATGATAATAGTCTGATTTGGTTTGGAACTAGGTTATGTGAACTGTCATCACATGAGATAATGTAATAGATATCAGGTAAGTCAGATAGATCAACACTCTTGATCCATATTTGTAGTCAGATGATGTACTATGATCTTCGAGAAAAATTACAGTGGCACAACATGAACATGGAGATTTTAGATTATATCTCGAGGTGATTAATTTGTTACCAAGATAAATTATAGTTAAAGAAATCCAAAAGGATGAAGCTATGACTTCCTACATCCATAATGAAATATAATATATGCACAATGGAAATCATCACTAGCATCCTAAATAAATCCAATTGAAACAATGCATTATGGTTTTTGGTGGATTGACTCACAATGAGTGCTAATTTTATCAATATTCGTGAAGATATATCTCATTAAAAAATATATATATGTGAAAGAAGTGGTGAGGCTACATGATGTTCCAATTTCAATCATCTCGGATTTTGATCCATGGTTTACATCTAATTCTATTGAATTCTTCAACATTATTTGAGTATTGAATTGAATTTCAGTGTGTCCTATCCCTAATGAACAGATGGAAAATTTGAAGGGACTATTCAAACAAATGAATAAATGATTAGAGAATGATCAATGGAATTACACAGATGATGCGATTAGAATATCCCATTGGATGAGTTATAAAAAAACAATAGCTGATAGTCGATTATTCATATGGATCCATATAAAGCCATGTGCGGAATGTGATGCAGAAATCCAACCTGCTGGGATGAATTTGGAAAACAAAAAATTCATGGACATGATCTCTTGCAAGATATGATTGAGAAGGTTCAATATATCTAGTAACATTTCTAATCTACTTTGAGTTATAAAATGAGATATAATAACATTCAACGATGGGACTTGGAGTTCGCTGTTGGAGACAATGTCTTCTTTCGATTATCATAGTGGAAAAGATTTATGATGTTTGTAATGAAATGGGAGATTAACACATCATACATTGGAACCTTTTAGATCCTTAATCTTATAGAATTAGTGTCTAATAGATTTTCAATTTTACCCTGTATGGATAAAATTATTTACTTGTTCAATGTATCTCAAATAATGGAGTAAAACCAGATCCCACACATGTACTGAACTCGGAGGTGATCTGAATGGAAGAGGATATCTATTATGTGGAGTAGCATGTAATTATTTTCAATAGGATAAATAAGGTTATATGAAACAATAATTACCAAATTTTTAGATTGTTTTGGAGGCACCATAATTATGAATAAGCAACTTGGGTACGAGAGGATGAAATATGGGAGGAATATCATCCCTACCATATATAAAATAAAATTTTGCTGGAGAAATTTAAAAATGTGGGGGGGTATGGGGGGTGAAATAAATGACCCAAAATTTTATTAATTGGAATTCCAATCTATTAATAATGTCATAAATAACATAAAATATCATATAAAATACAATAAAATCATTGTAAACAAATAATAAATTAATTAAATGGTATTCATAAACATTATGGAACATATAATAATGTAATAGTTACCAAACCATTTGAATATTAAGATGGCCATGAGTAATAGTAATTTAGCTAATAAAATATAGACATAACTGATGCATGTAAAAGTAAATTTTAGGAAACTTATAAATTAAAATATGATATAACCACATCCTAATATAAGTAAATTATTATTTTTGAAATGATAAAAATAATATTGGTAATTTTTTAAAACAAAAAATTTTATTTAAAATGTTATAAATAATATAATTAATGAAAAAAAATATTTTCATAATATAGATTCGTATACATAATATTTTTTTTCTATCCTTTCATTAGAGGATAATTTTATGAAATCTTAATAAATTTTTATAATGTCCAAATTTGAATTATAATTTTATAATGGGTATAAAAGTTGATATTTTTTATATGGTTCTATACATTTTCAAAATTATAACATCTAAATTTTTTAAGGGTGATTTTATAGTCTTTTTCAGAAATTCACCAATTTTCCATAAGAATAGTACAAATACAGTTTTCATGGAGCTAGTGTAACTTAAATTACATTATTAATGACATATTAGTGAAATAATTATTTCTAGAACATCATGTTCGGATATCACATATATTATTTTAAAAATGATCTATTGAAATAAAATAAACTCTATTTTCAAACATGAAAAGTTATTTTGAAAACAAAAATTGAAATCTGTTTAATTAAAATGTGATATTTTCTCTCTTTATACTTTTATTTTTTATAAAAATTGAATTTGAATTATAATGGTGTTCTAATTTCATAAAACCTATCTATATTATTAATATATGATTTAAATTATAAATAATTTACTATTACAAGTATCACCTTTGATATAATATTTTATTTCATAGTTTATTCAAAAAATTCCCCTCTTGTCAAGTATAAATAACCCCAAAGCCTTCTCATAGAAAACCAATCATTCTACCATTTGCAAAGCCGAATATCTGGCCTAATCCTTATTATTAAGCCTCTTATAAATATTTGGGATGTTCTAGATCCATCTAGGACTAAACCCCAGAGGATTTATAGGGTAGTACATGAAAATCCATGCCCTAGAATGAGTAATTCTCCATTAACTCTTCCCTCATATCTTATTCTCATTCTTATTTTACCAATCCCGTTCAAAAAATATACTCTAAAAATTAATTAGGAAAAATTTTAACATTAAATTAATGATTTTAACCTGTTATAAGTATCATATATATATATATATATCATATATAATTTTCATACACACTTTTCTTGTTTTTCGAACTCATCTTGTTGAGGGTTTGTTAACCACCTATAAAGACATTTCTAAATCAATTTTTATTACCACATTCACAGATGGATAGAATTGATTATATATACCATATAATTAAATAATTAAATATATTTAAATATTTTATAAAACAATTTACTAATTTATAATTACATTTAAGTATATTTTGAAATTAATCCAAATGAGAATTTTTTTTAAGAATAAAATACCGAAATGCTTCAATTTCATCAAAGAAAATTAAGAAATATAATCGAATGATAGATGTTTCTATAAAGGAATATAATTCAGATATGAATTAATGTTTTACTGAATATTGTATCTTTTTAATAGGTGAAAAGTTGTTTATTTAAGGAAGAATTAGGGTATGGGGGTTTATAGAACACAACTTGTTTTTTTGGGTTGTTCCTATTTCATTTTAAATTTTTGGGTGGATATTCTTCTCATATTTATAAAATATCATAAAATTTCTATTTAATTAACATTTTTGGGATGTAAATCTTCCAATATGAATTTATGAAAAAGTTCTGTCTCCCAAATAAAATTCTTTCAAATTAACAACTTGACTCCACTTCAGATTGTTTCTTCATTACTCAAGTGTGATGATTTTACCATAAAATATGTTTTATCATTCTTATTTGGTATCCCCAATGTTAATTTATGAATTAATATGTTCTGAAATGAAACACATTCATTAACATTGGTTATTTTATGTATATGATTGATATAGGATATATGTGGCATGTATGATTATATAACTATTATGATGTGATATATGTGACGGGAATTATATAGTTCTCTGATGCATTAGGTAATGTGATGCTTTCCATTAGATAAGTTGAAATATTCATGGAAATTATGCTATCTTTTTTTAAATGATTATGTTATGATTATTCAAATATTTTATACATGAACATGATTCTATCTCTTTTCACAGTTACTTTTGTTTTTAGATCACTAAGACATGATGGTTTATATTTATGCATTGGCATAGTCTATTAATTCACCAAATACAACCTCTTTTGATTAGTATGATAACACTATGATTATTTTGTGATGATTATAATAATGTTCAACCATATCATTTTGATACATTCTCTTATCAGTCCACTTACTAGGATGTTAGCTCACATATTTCATTATATATATCTTCTGGTGATTACATGTTATAAGATGAACACAAGAGACACTAAAAAGTTATAGAAAAAGGAATTAAATAATGTTTATGTTTTGTTATGTAAATTTTATTTATGAGCCTTATTTTCCAAACACAGTAAACTATTTGATCATGGATTTTAGCGATATTATGTTGTTAATCAATACTATGATGTAATAGCGATTCTTGAAAAGGTATGGTCTCTATATAAAGGGGATTTTTTTCAAAGAAAGGGTTATTTTAATAATTATTTGATGAACTCAGAGGAATCTCTTCACTTATATGATTTTTAATCTACCATCATGAAATTAAATGATTTTGATATATAGTGATTCATTAAAGGACGAACATGATGTCGTGATAATAAAATTTCCCGATGTTATTATATATTAATAATGGAAATTGAAGAATCGTGAATTTAACTATACCTCCCATGATATTTTGTTATAAGTTACAATATTTTATTGGAATATAAGGATACATTTTCACTATGGTAAATATATGAGATATACATGGATTTTTAAATAATATAATAAATCTTTCTATATAATGAGATCAGTGTGAGATATATGTGATGGCTTAAGATACAAATGGATTTTGATTACTTGATACACTACAACCCATTCAATCAAAATATGGAATCATATGCATTGTGTAGAAAATATAATGGTGTTCAAACCCAAATTATGGCTGAGTGGGATCTAATGGTCACAAATATAGTAAATATGTATATTAGAATTATTAGGTAAGAAGTTTAATCACTCATTTTTTATGAAAATACAAAACCATTACAATAAAAATAAAAAATTTCTCAATTATATAATGATAAATTTCTGATGAAAAGTATGGATTTGAATTGTAGAAATATGCAGATATCCTTTATAATGAAGAAGTTAGGAAATTTGGAATAATTATGTGTTCCATTTTTACCTAAGCTAAAAAGTAATTTTTCTTATTATGATCATAGCATTAATTTCCATATAATCATTGGTTGCATAATTATTTATAGGTATTTCAGGTTAATTTTTTTTCTTATAACATAAATTGGTATATTTCATATTTGTTCATAGATGTTTGGTATTTAAATAAGGGTAATATGTGAGACAATATCATGGAAGAGTCATGCAACCTCTTCATATTCCTTTGTTGATATGGGATGACATTACTATTGATTTTTCCACATGACTACAAAACAATCATAGGAAGAATGATTCAACATGGGTTAGATTGATTTTCCTAAACAAATGGTGACATTTCCTCAGTATAAGAAAATATTTACGCCTTTGGAGCCTAACATTGATCTATATTAAAGGAGTTTCAAGAAATCCTGGCATACCGCTTTGGATTATTCCTTACTATGATCCCAATTTTAGATTAAAACTAATAATGATTCTTCAATAATATATTGATACCAAGTTTCATTTGGGTACAACCAAACATCCTAAAATGGATGGATATTGAAAAAGGACCTTGAAAATAATGTAAGATTTGTGGAGTTCATGATCACATGACGGTCAAGGTATTATTTATAAGTATTTACGTTAGTCAAAGTGTTCATATAACAATATTTACATTCATATATTCAAATCACATATATTCAAGAATTATATGACAAGTTATTTTGTACTCAATAATATTGGGACATTGTTTGTGAATGGAATAAAATAGACATATTTTTGTAAAGAGTCTACAAGAGAGTTAAATGGTATTCATGATCAGTTAATCCAACACAAAGTAGGAAAAAGAGTTATTCCAATAGTTAGAGGAATGATTTCGAATTAAAAGTGGTTGAAAATGAATTAATAAGAGTATATTAAAGGAAGGGTGTCATATGGTTTAGTTACAAAGGGAAACTGAAACCTAGATACATCAAACCATTTGAACATTTATAAAAAATTTGAGATGATGGTTATTGTTTGGAAATTTAATGATGCCTCCCAAAAGTACATTATGTGTTCTATATATCAATGTAAAGTAAGTACATTGCAGAACCAATGTTTGTTCTTACCTACACTGAAACATAATTAGAAGAAAATCTATTTTATTTGGATGATACCAATATTATTTTTTATATGAGAGAGAAATTAATTATTAATCAGCTGACTCGACTGGTAAAAACTCTTTAGGGAAATCAATAAATAGCGGAAGAAACATTATTACCATAGGATGTCATAAGGAAGAACAACCCACATTTTTTAATAAGGTAACATCCACATAATATCAAATATGAAACATTTGTTTTAGTGATGAATGTAACAGCATGTGACATTATAATTTAATTCCTTTCAAATAAATTTAATCTCTATGATTTCTTGTGATGCACACATAATTGGGTATAAAAGAAATGAGCTTTAAAAAAAAATATTAAAAAAGTTCTGTTATATCATATATTTAATGATGGAGTTTATTAATTTTACTAAATAAATTATTAAAATTATTTTTAACTATTTATTAGAAATAATATTAGAATCTTTTGAAAGTAAAAGAAATTTTTTCCGAAAACCAATATTCTTTTAATGAGAAATATTTCATTTATTTTTCAAAAAATATAACAAAATTAATTAATGAAACATTAAAAAATTATAATACATAATAAGAAATGGATTTTTAAAATTAGAAAACCAAAATTATCATATGGTGTTTTTTTGGTATTTTTCTAAACCGATTCATTTTTCAATGGATAGTGAAATATTCTATTTATTATTAGAAAATATCCATTTTATTTAGATTATTTATGAAGATAAATTATATGTTAAATTATTTAATGTATAGTTAGTTCAATTATATTATTATCAATAAAAATTTTGTCAATTGCATCAATTTAATATTTAATTTTGTTACAAAAATCCTATATACATATGACTGTTTTCTCTTTGAGAACCAGCTTTTTTGTCATGGGTGTGGGTGTAATTTTATATTGGATTCACAAAATTATTTATATTTAATTTGGAAAAAATGATTTCAAATTGTGATATAGAATAATATATATTCTATAATAAATTTTAATTATGTTTTGACCATTATATATAGTAAAAATAGTAACAATTTATTATCACTATTATGGTAGAAACAGATTTACGAGGCAGTTAAACTAAAAATATAATGTTTAAAATAACTAAAAACCTTTCCAATCACTGTTGAATATATTTATTTATACCTTAATAAATTTCGGGGTCTCTATGTACCCATTTATAGTCATGTGGCTTGAAATAAGGTGGGTGTAGTTTTTTCCCCCCAAATAACAATGTGTGTCATCTCCCCTACTTAGAAAATTCCATTAACTATCTTCCTCTATTCACATATCCAATGACTTTTTTTCCAATACTATACAAAATGGATAAATTAATCCACTTAAAAAATCTTGTAGTACATTGTTTTATTATAAATTAAGTCTATGATGTATTTTGGTACACACACAAATATATTTTCTAAATAAAAGGGAACATTCTTGAACAAGAATTTTTATTTTTTTTCCTCATAAATCACCTCAAAAAAAAATAAAAACATGATTATATTAAAAAAATTAATATAAATGTAATTGAATGTTATTTTGTTATTTTAATAACCTCAGTCCATCCAGCCTTCCATCCAATGGGAATCCAATCTATCGAACTTGTGTACGATAGACTACCGTTTGGCGAACATTTGTAATTCTATTTCCATCCCCATCATTTAAGGACTTTTATAATGATGGATTGAAGAAATTTATATGGTATTTAGTATATAATTAATCTTATTTAATTATAATATCACATATAACTTATTACATTCCATTCTATTTAAAATACTATAATATCTCTTATGTGTAAAACAGATTACCACCTTCTGAATCGAAGCGATTCATTTTCACCCACGCTTGACAAGGAATGTAATAAGATTATATTTAATGAATATATTTAATATATATTGAATGATATCAATTATTTAATATTAATATATCATAAAAGTTTGAACCCTTTCCACCCATAGAGGGAGTGATATCATCGAGCGTGCTTACATGTAGAATGTCATCTCTATAAAGCGATGTGATTCATTTTCCATTATCAATATTTATGAATGGCTCTAATAATGTATCAAATATGTTAATTTTTTAATTATTAAATAATTATTATTCTATATATTATTTAATTATATACTATTTAAAATTAGAAGATATTTCATAACAAAACACGGATGAGAAAACAAGATAATTATCTCATGAAACAATGAACATAATTTAATATTATAAACAAACATGAGGTAAAATATCATATTTAAAAAATATGTGATATTGTAAATATTAATATGTATCAGGTAAAAATTAATAACATTTTCAAAACTATTATACAAAAGGTTAAATCATATTGACCAAAAGGAATGTGTGAGATAAAGGACTTTGTCTATATTTCCCTTCATTAACGGATATATTATTATTGCGCACCTAATTTATTTTATATGGTATACATACATACCATATTAAAAATTATATCATTAATCCTTCATAATTATTATAATTTTATGTTTCAATTTAAATTATTCTTCACAAGGTGATTTTTTATGAATGTAACCAAGTGGTAAGGGAAATGATTTCAATTTATATTTTGTTGAGGAATATTCCATAATATTCACTTATTCTCTTTAATGTGGTTTATATGATTCCCATTTGATATATTTAACATGAATACATACTTATTCACTATGAATAGAGTTTTTGTTCATGTTTATTTATCAATGAGTTATAATTTAATAGTAATCAATGCGGTAAAAAAATATTATACACCATCATCATCATTTGATATTCATTACATTCTCTAAAAAAATTACTTTATTATAGAATTTATTCATTAGAAACCAAATTTCTCGTAAATAGAAAAATTATTTTTTTATTTATAATATTGTTTAAAAAACTATATTCCATTTTTACATAGACTGTTAACATTGAATGTTATTTGATTGACTAGGAAAATATTGGCACATCTATATCATTTACTCAATATGGATATTTTAAGATTCGGTATGTAGATTCGTGAATTAAATATATTATTAGATATATGATTATTTATTTTGGCATTTATATATTTATGGGGACTGATTATAGATATCCCCTTGATGCATCAATTGGTCCCAGAAGATAAACTTGTTGGCCAAATCCAATGGGTTTTTAAAGTAGTTTTAAACTGTATGGTAAAAAGTCTTGATAGTGGATATATCTTGATTTAATTGGTCATTAAATGCAATAATTTACTATTTAGTTCATTTTCCAGTAATTTTTCATTATCCATAAGATTTTATTAACGATATTTTCTCAAGATTCATTTTATTCTATGCGTATTTATTAAAGAGAATGTGTTTTCATTTACTTACCTTTCCATATTGATTATACATTAATTAATTATGATAGTAATTTTATTGAATAAATATAATGAGTGTTCAGTAATTTACCATGATATTTTTATTATTATTTATTGATTCATGATATCATAATGTTAAATAACCGATACAGAGAATTTTGGATAACCTTTATTTTGTTTCCTATCCCGTTGATATGAATAATAATTCAAGGAATATGTTCTAGGATTCCCAATTTTTTCTTTTAAAATGATTTTTATTTTATTTCTCGGTTTATAATGGGTAGCATATATCAATCTGGTTCCCAAGAACTACTAAAATAATCGGTACATCTGGATTTAAACCCTTATATCTAAGTCAATGCGATAAAGTGAGCACTATATTTAGGGTTATTAGAGTCATGTTTGTCACTAACACTCAAGGAAATATGAGATATAGTTTTAAAAATTGTGATTATGAAAAATGTATCACAAAAATATTATTAATAATTTGAATAAGGTTGAAGTCCCAATCACAACATATAATATAATTATTGAGTATCATGAATGATCAAGTGGTCAAGATGATGTAGGCAAATAAGTTCAATTTTTAATTTATATAAAATGATGAAATAATCACCAAATTAATTTTATCAAGTGGGATATAAGATAAATTACATATAGAATATGTGGTCCAAATGAATCCAAACCATGAAAAAATGAAGACTTCAGTTGACATGATTGAAATAAATACAATTCATTCTATGTTGGAATCAATAATTCAATGTTTTCTCTATGGGTAACATGGGAATTCTACAAGTCAGTACCCTAACACAAGGTTTAACCAAAATGATAAGTATCACAAACCAACATGACCATGTCACTAATATAATTACAAATAAATAACTACTAAAAACATAGATTATGATATTTATGATCAAAATACCCTCTACTTCATATTTGTAGATTTATTTATAGAATTTTATTCTTGGAAGTCTTGTAAATCTAAGAGGATTTCTATGATCAATGAATCACCAACATGATTATTAAATTATTAACTAAATTTTCTAGAGAAATGATTATTGTATTCCAACTCATTGTTTATCTGACTGTTTCATTAAGAAACCTTATTATCCTTCCATTACATATATTTACATTGATTTTAGTGAGGTACTGGTTATCACCACATGTAGGAAAACATATTTTTTGTAAGGAAAAAATATTTCGTTTTGTACTATGATATTATATCAATGAAATTATAATAATAAACACCCCCTTTAAAAAAATTATAAAATTTGAGTTATGATACAAAATAAAAAAAATACTCTTATCTTAAATTAATTGAGATAAATACAATTTTAGTGATAACCTATTTTGAAGAAATAGATATGTTTCCAATGTTGGTAGGGATAACATTCTATTTGAAATTATATTACAATTCATCAATATATATTTCCCAATATCTATTTTTTTGAATGAAATAGTTTAAATTGTGATGATGCAATTTATATATGAGAGGATAATGTAACACCACATATTTTTATATTCATATTATTTTTATAAACCATATGTTTACAATTATAAACTATATTGTTTTTTATTTTATTAAATGAATTGATATGGATTTATAAATAATTCATACAAGATATGAATTAAAATTAAAACACTTTATTAATTAATAATTGGAACGTTAAAAAAATAAAACAAACAAAAACAATTCCACATGATATATTAGTACACTCAATTTATAATATACATGATTTAAAATTGAATACATTAATATGGGATAATATATAAAAAACCCACCTTTCTAACTAAGAAATATCCCATATAATCTTTAATCACGAGGATGAAAAATACCTAAAAAAAATATTTAATGAGGATGATATCAATGAAATCACTAATCATTATAAAAATTATATTATATGAAATAAGAACTATGCATTGTAAATTGAGAGTGGATTGAATGACTGATTTAGTAAGCATATATATATGAATGAAATATAACAATTGAAAATGTGTTCATTCCATATATGGTTGATGAAAATATAGTCATCGGTCATATATCGAATAGGTATACTGAAGTCATGTATTATATAGTACTAAATAAAATATAATATATCTCACAATGAAATAAAATATGATCTTAAAATATTATAAATAACGATATATATATATATATCTATATCGTATATATATTAATATTATCATTAAAATATTATATGATGTATATATAAACTAATATAATGATTTCAATATCAATGGAGAAGTGAATTTAAATTTTTTAATATAAATTATTAATTTAGTGGTATTTTCCTAAGCAATATTTATTATAAAAGAAATATTTCATTTTTAATGAACTTTTTTGTTAAGTATTTCATATTATATATATATATATATATATATATTAAATTTAACACTTTTAAGATAATATTATATATGAACTAATATATTATGATAATTTAAAATAGAAATTGATATGATGTAATATTAATAAAAATATAATTATTGAAAGCCTAATTTTTTCCAAAAAAATTATCTTTATATTTTTTATTTTCATTCAAAAATGAAATCTATAAATTTTATATTTTTAATTTGAAAACAATAAAATAAATTTTATATTTAGAATATAAATTTTTTCTTATCATGAATTTCTAATGTTTTATGAAAAACATTATTTTTAAATAATAAATATTTTTTATTACAATAATTATTTTTTTTTGATTTTATCATAATATAATTATATCCATGAATTTTAAAATTAATTTTATATAAAAAAATATTTAATAAAAATATATATTGGTTTTAAAAAAATCAATGAAATTATAAATCCCATTTTTAATATTTTTAAAACTAAATAATTTTTTTTAATAAAAAATCATTTTCAATATATTTTTATTAATGTGTATTATTAGTGAAATTTAGTTTTTGATTAGTTTAAAATGTTTATCTGTTTTTTTTAATAGTAAAAATTATATAGTAAAAAAAATTATAGTAAACTTATCTTATAAATAAACTATAAAACATAATAACACAATGTCCCAAAAACAACTATTTTATGTGTTATATGCGATTATTTTAAAACTAACATTTAAATCCAGTAAAAAACATATTTTGGAAAAATATTTAAAGATTGAAAATTATATATAACACATTATGTAAAGTGTCCAATGTTAATGTCTAACATTAATTATTATTACTAATATAAAGAAATAATTACCAATGTAAATGTAAATTACGGTTAAAGGTAAAAAGTTATTATAATGATTCGAAACATTCTTGTATGCATACAAAAATTTTGGATAAGGATAATAGTTACCAACATAAACATGCCGTCAACTTTTTCCCTTCAAAGCTATGAACCCTGAAATTGTTACATTAACATAATTAATCTACAATGGTTAATTCCACAACATGAAGATAATAAATACTTAAAATATATTCCTTATAATCCAAATAATAACCCCACTAATTACTATATTCTATATTCATCATATTTTGGTCCCAATTTGTTAGAATAATGAATTCTTTTTCAAAGAGAATTCTAGGAATAATTCATGTTTTCGATATGATTAATATCTACTACATATCCTTTATTTATAATTGTCTTCATTTTTTCCAGAAAAATTAATATATTGACCTTATTATAATTTCTATACGTTCATTTTAGTATATTATGTTATCATCATTATAAATTAATTTATCCCATTCATTACAAAAAAAGAAATATACATTCCTACATATGAGCAGTCTACTACCTCCACAAAAAACCAAATTAATTGTTATCACTAACCATCATTGATGATTCATATAATGAGTATAATGAGGTTATAATATTTAAAAAAAAACTGATATACATTAAATGTCATGTTATCAATACCTAAATATATGCATTTACTCATTAAATTTTTTTAAATGTCACCATTTTGTTCGATTTAGCAGTATACATAAATAATGTTTCAAGAATTATATCAAAAATGATTATTTAATGTCATATAATGGTAAAATCATATAATAATTATATATTTATTTTCTTAATTACATATAAAATTTGTTTTTAATATATAAAATATTTATTAAAATATAATCATTCGATCATTAAACACATCGAAAATGAGTTCATCGGGATTTCAATTTTTAGATATTGTATTCATGTATTCACATAATGAAAATTGGCCATAAGTAATAATAAAAAATTTCTTATTATTATATATTTTATTGTCTTTTAATTAGGTACTTGATATCACTTGGTGAGAATCAATTCCATCATTATGTAATTTTTATAAAATAAACAGCCGAAGGTTCCAAAACCAGATTGTAAAAACATGAGATAACTCACTAACATATTTAAAAATGATGATAAATTAAGGATATGATTGTATAATGTATATTAATACGGTTATATTATAGTATAATAATATTGATATATTTTATACATGTCGTTTGAGCACATTTGACAAACCAATAATAAAGGTAAGGGTTTCGTAATCCCATTTTCAACTTTATAAGACATGCTTGATATTATGTGCCTTAATTTATCTTATATGTTGTGTTAAATTCATGATTTCATTCGCATATGAGAACACATAAATTTAATTATATGTTAAATTCAATTTCTTTATATTCCTATTAATCTCTATTAAATCTTTCATTATTAGTCACTTATGAGTTTTATCTAATCAAATTGCGATTCATTTGGTTATAATCAGTCAAAATATAATATAATCCTAAATATGTATTTGAGACTAATATTCCCCAATTATATAATGTTTAATTTTTATGTGTAAATTACTTCTCATCATAAAAATCTATATCTTTGGTAAAATTTTCCCGGAAATAAAATTGTTAGAATTCTTAAGAATTACTCCCACTCTTAAAAATAAATATGTTCTTATATGTTGATGTTTTCCTTCCACTAATTTTATCATCTATTTTTATGGTTAAAAATATTGAATATTTTATATCATTCACGTAATAATATTTAACCATATCCAATGTAATGATTAATATTCTTCTATAATTTTGGATTTCAAAATAAATAATTTTAAAATATTATAAATTGGTTTTCCATTCATTAAAAATAATTTTTTTACCTTAAACATTATATTTATATATATAATATATATTTTTTATGGATATAATATTTTTAACTCTTTAAAATAATTTTCTAAAGAGTCATATCATTCCATCTTAATAAAATGATTTTCAAAGTTATTTTCACATTATCTTTTAAAACAGGGATTTAATGATGTTGTGAAAACATCATATTTTCCCATATATTTTTTTATAATTATTATCAACAATGAAATTATGTATTGGTCATATTATATATTTTATTATGATTTTATTCTTGATTTAAAAAAATATTTATTAAATCTTTTGATATTTTATGTTCGTGTTAGGTAATATTTTTGGAAGGAATAATGATACAAATTCTGAAATGTTTCGTTACGATATGATCATGATTTTTTTTGGGAAAAAAATGTATAGTTTATATTTTGTGTGGCCATATATTTCACTCTAATACATTATTTTTTGTTTCTATAACTTGATCTCAAAAATTTACAGAGGATAATTTATACCATGCCAAAGGGTATTCATGAGGATTTATCCCATGCCAAATGGGTACACAAAAGAATTTATCCATTTCCCATAGAGCCCTTGGGAAGACTTATTCAAAGACCATGGGATACACAATAGGTGTTATCCTATTACAAAGGGTACAAATTAGTATTATGTTAGGGCCGTGAAGGTACAAAAGTGGTTATCTAAACACTAACATGTAACAATTGTATGGGGTTTAATCCAAGACATATGGTTTCTATGCTAATGTTTTTTTCCATTACAGTAGGTAAAAATGATGTTTATATTATTATCTTCCTTGATTATTTTTTTTTGTCTTATGAATCCCCACACTTTTATAATGGTATGTGTTCATTAATTATATATTACATATCATTATATGTGGATTTGTAGAAAAACAATTTTTCATGTTCTTTATAATATGTCTTTTCTCCCCATTCTAGGTTTTATCATATTCTTATAATCTTTGTGTTGATAATATTTTTATATCCTTATCATTAAATCAAGTTTGGTCACTCCAGTTTCTTATTTGTTTCATTTCCCCATGCTATGGTGATATGTATAACATTTGGATTGTCTTTAAGGGATTATGGATGATTTTAATTATTAAAAAGGTATTTTATATTAATATATTTATGTAGCTAGTATATATTACACTAAAAAAATTTGTCATTGGGTTGTGCAACTGTTTTAGAGACTAATTATTTAAATCATCATGAAATTTATTATTTATGTTTATTTTTTTTGTTTCTATGTTATGATATGAGTATACATGTACATAATTTTATTATATCATTATTTTATATATATATATATATATATGTTCATCCATCATTAAACAAAATATACCAAGCAATATCAAATAATTATGTAGGTGAAGCATCAACATAGTGAGTAATTTCTTAAATTTTAAACATCAATCAAATGTAGTAAAACCACATCTAACATGTGTACTATTTTACACTCAAACATTATTATATCATATAGAAATTAGTATAAGAACATGATGAGTCTTGATGGTATTTGTGGTGTGATGTTGGGATTTTTGAGTCATAAACACTGAACACATATTGATTTATTTATATTACTCAGAATAAAAAGACATAGGATAAAATTTTCTTCTGATAACATATTGGAATTTATTTATAAAATGTGAATTATTCTATAATTACCCAATCCATTATATTCTATTTAATATAATGTTATAATTGTTTTCAATAATATTTACATGAAATATGTTACCACTTTTTTTATTACATAATTAAAAAGTGTCCATAATTATCAATATTCACCAAGAACACATCTTTATTTACAACCGCATAATTTAGTTCATTTAAATGATGTGAAATGCTATGTATGTTGTGTTACAAACCATTAAAATAAAATGTGCTCTATGATTTAATTACTATTTTAACAACATATATTGATCCAATTGAATCTATTTTGAAGTAAACAGATTTAATAAATATAAAAAACATTAATATTTTTCAAATCAGATGAAAATATTATAATGACATATCAAGTTAGATAAACATCCTCTATCTAGTATTTAAGGATATTACTCTACAAAATCATACTATTTAAATTACTCTACACAAAAAATATACTGGTTAATCCAATTATTATAAAATAATTTTTATTTTTTTTAACACCCAACTACACTAGTATGATAGTAAATTAGTATAATGAAAAATTTACCAACTAGTAAAATGTTTTAATATTTTACATTAATACAATAAAAGAATTCCTCACATTCTGTTATAAATACATATCATTCATTTGGAATATATTTCTTCTTTGAATGTAGTTTCAAAGTCTCTACTATATCCTTAATATATAATAAAATTACTTATATTTTTTTAAAACTATATATTCTTTTTAAAGTTGATTAAAACCACCATAACATTATTATTAACTATAAAATAAAAATTGCTTCTAAAACAACTCATTAAATGTTTTGAAATATATTTTGTTTTTTAAAGTTGATATCTAAATTTTCCTTGATTTCAAATATTATTATTTTGAGATATTATACACTTTAACATTGTAATATATATTTTTCACACAATTTTCTCTAATTCATTTTATACGATGTTGACATGAATTTAATCATCCCAAATGATAATAATTTCAATAAATTAATATTTTTTTATATACATTTCATCTCATTTTACATTTCATTATGTCAATAAATTTATTACCAAATTTAAAATATTTAATTCATAAATAATTAATATTTTTTTGTTTAAATCAATTAGAAAAAAATCAAGGATGATTCATTAATAATTTTTTGCTAAATTTTAAATTTCTCCAATATTATGGATTGATTTTATCAAGTAAATCACAAATTTTATAGATTATGTTCATTTTATATCCTCCATATTTGAGGTAAATTTTATAACTTTGTATTCAATTGCAATATCATCAAGATATTTTTTATACACTTAAATAAATAATTTATAAAAACAAATACAATTTATATATCAATTTATTCATTTTCTCTCTCTTATCTTTAAGATTATTTTATTATTATTTATTTATATAAAAAAGAAAGTGTTTTAATTTTTAATCATATAGAGTAATACCATTTTCACATTCACAATAATCAAACTCTTATATATCCATATTTGATAATTATTTCACATTTAATAATTTAATGAATTTATTGAGCATATCTTAATACCATATAATTCAATTTTTTAATATTGAATACATTAAATTTTACATATTCATATTATTTAACATTTATCAACACTTTCCTTATTATTTTTGAAAATATTTTGAAATATAATTAAATTATTTACTACTGAAATATTTAAATAGAAAAATAAAATTATATATTTGCATTCAATTAGAAATAATAATATGGTAATTCATAATATTTTATTAAACATTACATAAATGTGTTAATATGAATATGAATAATATTATTTTATTATTTCCTTTTCAATTGTCTTGTCATTTAATTGTCTAAAATAAATATCTATAAAAGAATTGAAATTTTTCATATATTTTTGAAATTTTATTCTCTCATAAACATCCAAAAAACGATAAAATTACTCTAATGGGAATTATTTTGTATTTATGATTACTACATAATTAATTTTTATATCAAACCAAATTCATGGAATATAATGTATATTTTTGAAAAGCATAAAATATTATATAAAATCTAAAAAAACTCTAATAAAAAAATTATTTTTTACTATAATAAATAATTTTAACATTATTATTCTATCATGGATAAAAATATAATGAAATTTAAAATTATATATTGAAAAAATATATTCGTTAACATGAATATTATAAATATTCCATAAATATCCAAAAATTTATTTTTTTAATCTAAAAACTACTGGAATGTGGGCCTATTCCTTAGTCTCTATAGCCTCTCTTTAAGGAAATATCTATCTATGAATCTAGGATCTTGGATATAAAAATTATTTTCACAAACCATTGGCATATACGAAAATATTCCAATGGGTTTTTTAAACCATTAGACTAGGGTGTCATATACCATCGGTTTTTAGAAATTTTGGGTATATGTTTTCCGCAAATTCAGCCACTCTAATCCTCCCAAAATTTATTCTTTCCTCCCATATTCACCTCTCCTTGAAAGAGTTGTGATATCTTGAGTAGTGAAATCCAGTCCGACCAACGACCTCCTGAGCGGTGACCTCCTGAGTGACAAGTGACTACACTAGTGACCTATGACCTCCACATCGAGTGACTACCTCCCGAGCGACAAATGATTGGTGACCTCCAACAAATCTAGGTATGTACTATAAAATAATTATTTTTGTATTAAAATCTTTATCAACATCATGTAAACGTGTTTGGAATCTTTATACTAATATGTTTTGAATTGTTTTCATGAATATTATTTTTTAATAATGCTAAGAATAATACTATTAGAACTATTTTAATTTTTCTCTAGAAGGTTATATATTATTTTTTATATATGGATTTTTGGATTTTCATTTTTTATGTATATGATGTGTTTATTGTTACAAATTGGATTCGTAGTGTGTGGATGTTTGTGTATAATTTTGATGCCTTTGATATTGTTGATTTATCTAGGTAGATACATCTAATGATATTGTGTCTATAGATTCTATTTAATTGATTCTTTATCTTTAATTCCATACTTTATTATAATTGATTATTATATTCCATGAATAAAAAATATGTGAAACAAAATAAAAAGGGTTTATAAAAAAATATCCTATAAAAATCTACATCCTTAAAATATTTACCTTTTAAATTAAAAGAAATAATTTCTAGAAATTTACTTTCAAAAATTTGAACATTCCAATAACGATTTTCCATAGTAATTGTTATTTTATATTAATTTGTTTCCTTGTAAAATGTATTCATCCATAGATGCAGATAATTTTTTCATATCACCCTTTATATCACATAGTCTCCTAGATTCTAAAATTTTATAATCACAATTACATTAAAAATATTTATTATTATTTATAATTTTTTGTTAAAATTTAAAAACAATCTCTTTTTTCATTTATCTTAGGTTATGAAGGATTTAACTATGAAATAAATTCAATTATAAGACATTATTTCCCAAAAAGGTTTTTATTAATATCATTCACGATCTTATAATTATAGTTATTTTTAATCATTGATTTATGATATATTTTTCGTATCCAAAACACTATATTTATCTTATATTTCATTTAAATTGATTTCTATAGAGTATTTACAAGAATGTTCCAATTTTTGTTATAATCAAGACAAAATTTTAATTCATGTATAGTTATAGACTATATATACATTTATTTAACAATATCCCCATCAATTATTGAGGTCCAATTATACTTTAGACATGTTCCATAGAATATTTGGATTTCTACATAATTTTTCTAATTTGATATAGGAAGAGTTATTATCCTCCATTAAATTTCTCACTGTGATTTTTCTTTCCTTCTTCAGTATTCCATTTTCCAGTCACTAATTTTTTTACTAAATTTTTCTCTTTAAAAAATTTGCCTTTTGTTGTGTTTTATATTGATCATTATCATCAAATGAATTTATATTATTCCTAGGAATACATTTTGAAAAATGTACAACTCCTTCATATTAAAATTATAAAAAGATTACTTTTCCATTCAACTTAAACTTTAATATTATAATGATTTTATCTATTATAGTCACAATTCTTTTATAATCCACATATATCTCCTCTAAAAATAGATTATGTTGATACATCAGGTTATTAATATTTCAATATATGAAACCAAATGGATTCCAAACCTATATCTTTTATGGTATACTTTTAAATAGAATATATCTTTCTCATTTCCTCATAAACGAATAGGTCATACAATGTAATAAATTTGGTTTATTGTAATTTATATTTTTATTAATAGTCATCTACTACTTAGTAGTGGTTGTAAATTTTATTTCATATAAATAAATGGTTGATCTGTTTATATAATTTTTAAAATAGAATTTAATAATTTTTTTATCATGATGTTTGTAAAAATAAAATTTAGTGAGATCATAAGGGGAATCAATTCAAAAAACCATTATACACAATTTTTGTGCATATTGACTTGTTCTCATTTAATGAAAGTAATTAGAAATATATACCTTCATTTAATGGGTATTCAATTTATTTTCAAAGATTGGATTATATAATATATGTGATATGAATACTTTCCACAAAGATAGGTTATATAAATTTTATTTTATATTATAATTTATAAATTATTACACACTAATATTTCTATCTTGTAGGTCTCAAATTAACCTTTATCTATTATTTTAGATGTTTAATATGATAATTGGATATATTCAAAATATAAATATAATTTTTATATTTGATTTCATTATGTTTTATAATAAATTTATTATTTCATTATGTTTTTACCCTACGTTGGAAAGTTCATTTTTTTTAAAACATTATTTCATATAAATTAATGAATTCTATATGATATTTTTAATAATTTTATTAATTGATCATTAGAACATATGTTTTATCCCAATAATAGAATGGATAGAATCTAGATGTATCATACTGATCCAATTTCAACAATGATTCAAATTAATTTAGAAGTATTTTATTATTTTGAATGTAATAATGCTTCAGATTGAGGATGTATATAGTTTCAATGCTATATTATGTTTGAAGACCATTGTTAATATGTGATGATGTTAAATACCATATAATGAAATATATATTAAAAAAAACTGTTAAATTTGGTGTCCCCATGGAGTGATGAGACTATTTTCAATAATTTATTATCAAAAAGAAAGAAGATTAATGGAAACATTGATATTTGACCAGTTTATGTTATTTGTATAATCATGAGAGAGATAGTATTCTTGTGAAAGAAAAAAATGATATCAATAAACATAAGGAAATTACTAAAAATGATGATGTTGAGTGAGTGAAAATTATAATGGATAATGAGGGAACTCATGTTTATCATATAAGGATCTGGCCTTAAACATTACATATTAATGAATTAAATGAATAATTCACATTGAGGATCTTTTCAGGTTTAGAGTTTAAGAGAATTAGGACATACTATTACATCTCAAAGATTACAAAGTAGACACATCTACTCAGTTTCCATCTTTTTTCACAAAATAAAAACTCTTGAACACAACAGTCATGTCTAGTTCCTTGTTTTAGATAGCCTAACATTTACTTGATCCCATCCTTGACCCTATTCATCTTAATGTCTAGTGAAAAACATTTCAAAAAAACATGGGATGAGCATAAAAATCTCAGTAAGTCTTATAACAATACAGAAGAAAACATTAGTCCATGTATACATAAGAATCAATGAAATCATATGTTACTCATAAAACATATGCAATTTAACATTCCTCATGAAATCATATGATTTACGAATAAATCATAGAAATTATAAGACATAAAGGTAACATGAGACATTCATAACATTCTTACATAGGGAGTAACCCTCATGGTTACGTTTGAAATACCCATCACAGTATATTCCATAAATCTCTTTGCAGAAACCTTAACGTTTAACTCCTTCACGTTACCCAATGCATTGGAGAGCTATATCGGGCTCACTCACACTTAGTTTATCACAGAACCACCCATCTTCATAAAAAATGCCCAAGAACCATAACATAATCATAGAAAATAACTTAATCATAAAGTAAATATAACATTACCACATTTCAACAACAATATTACATTTTAAGATATTGAAATAATGAATCCATTTCAAAAAAACCATTTCAAAATCCATTTTAAACATTTAATAAAAATATTTTTGAATCAAAGTGTCCCATACCACTTTGATTATTTTAACATTTTAAACCATTAATATCCATATAAATAAATCCTTAAAACCATTTTGAAAACATGGATATTAATGAGAAATATTTATACGAATAAATCATTGAAACATTTAAAGCGATATTTTAGTTAACGGGTTTTTAACAAAATGAGAGACACGTGAAAACAAATAATTGAGGAATAACATTTATTCATAACTTTATAATGTCATGAGAATAAAAGGACTCATGATATAATATTTCAAAGGATAGTATATACACCATATAAGAGTGAATTGGTGCATAACAACAACGAAGTCTCAATAGAAATGCAAAATGAGTTAAAATCCCTTAAAAAGAAGGTATCCTTAAATTAAGGATAAATAAATATCATAATTATGTGTGGAAAATATAAATACACCAAATATATGTGGATATTAACTATAAAACAATCAGTGTTAATTAAAAAATATTCACAGGATGAAATATTCAATAACTACAAGTTAAACCCAAAGAAATCGAAAATGGGTTAAGAAGTTCCCTTGTAAAGTTTTGACAGCCTATCGACATCACATTAAAATTCAGAAAATAAGTTGATGAGACAAAAAGGGTATCTCATCACTTGGAAATAAATTTTACATCCATAAGGATATATAAGAACATATCCCTACATAATAAGATGTAAATTAATGGACAAACGAAGTCTTTTAAAAAGAGGAGGGTGAAAGGTCCCCTTACCGATTTTGGTAACTTTTGAAACGTAAAACCCATGGAAGAAGGGTCATAAAATGAAGATTTAAATACCCATAAATGAAATTTTATTACAAAAAGAGTATAATAATGGGCAGTACATACACCACTCAATGGAAATGGTGGCAAATGTAGCATAAATCTCATGGGAATAAAAGTGAGATGGAAAATCCCTTACGAAAACTCTACAACCTAACGATGCCACTTAAAACATCCCAAAATGGATTTATGGGATCAAATAGGGTCTCTCATAATATAAAAAAAATGTATAGTATGAAGAATATAAAAGAAGATACCCAAACATAAGAACATGGGGCATAAATGAAATGACACAAAAGAGGGTACATGAAAAGAAAGAGAGAGGTCGGATACCTTACATCAAGTTCGACTTGTCTTGTTAGTTTCTTTATATTCATGAATAATAAACATTGGTCAATTTATAATTGAATAATTTACTCCTTTAATGATTATTATTCAATTCATATCACATATTACAATGTAATAATAATTAGTTAATAATGTGAGTTCAAATCAGACGTTTTTTTCGATGTTTGGTAAATTAGTCAAAGATAAACTTGTTTGAAAATGCTTTTCCATGTAGTTATAAGTAAATCCTCTCCAGAAAAGTATTAATGATTTAAATATCATATATATCCAATAAATATTAATTTTATAATTCCCCATAACATTTGGAGATAAAAATAAATGAAATTCACAGTTCATGGAGACGGTAAGCCGTATGTAGGCATGAATGCTACATTCATTTCTTTGTCGTATTAATGGAATTAAAAATTATTGAGAGATATAAATATTATAATTATAGTATAGTATATATGTTATATAGGTCACATATGTTCATTAATTTCATTCATTATACATTCCATGTATTGCATGAACGAGTCACATCACTTGAGGGGGCGGTAGTCCACACTTCCTCGTATGAAATTATCGCATTTGCACAACAGGATAAGCATAAAGTAATATTTTAAATATAAAATTAAGAATCATATATAAAACATAAATACCATATATATCATATATAACATACAGTGACATCATAATGGCCACCATTAAAGGTGTTAAGAGAATATTGAACAATCATCATTTCATGAGGCAGAAATTCCCCATCCACAGAAACAGTTTGTACTTTAACCATTAGACGAAGTTGTGTGTAAGTGTAGCTTGAATCCTTTACATAAAAACATCATAGTATATTTAATATACTGGCATTGTTACAAAATAAAGTAATAAAAATAGTTTAGAGGGTTGGAGATGCAAAATAAAACAAACAAACTCAATGGAAGATATTACCTTTAAATTAGGTAACTCTTTTTGATTTGAGATCAAAGGCTTCCTTGGAAAGGATTCTTCCCAAAGGTGAGGATTCAGTGATGAATAGAGGGAAGTGGAGATATGAAATGAGAAGGGGTTGGCCGGCTTGAGAGGTGTGGGTAAGGTGGTAGAGGTGGGGGCCTTTTATAAGAGGAGAGGAGAGGCACCCTTATAAATTCAAAAAAAAGGATACATTATTTTCAAATGAGTTTCGGATTTTAAAGGACCCACATTGATATATTTCTATGATAAGGTGATAAGGGTTCGAAATAAACCCATCCAATAGGTTTTTTACATGTGTATGTCTTTGATTTTACATTAAATTTTCATTTTAATTAAATCGTTAAATAATGAGTTAATCGCTGCATCATCATGATGTCATACATAATTTAATTTATTTAGTGTATAAAAATTATAAAAAAAATACAATGATGTATAAAATTTTCCTAGAGTTCCAATTACTATTTATAGTCAAGTATATGACTTTTATAACCCCATGTAAAAATTTATTTAGTAAAATAATACATGTCTGTGCCATTTTTACTTTTACTTTAAATAAAAGGAATTAATGTCATTATCTTACCCAATTGGCTCCATGGGGTCCCAAAAATTGACCCATGGGTTGTATTGGTTGGACATGACTCATCCAATAGGGTTAGGACAAATGTCATGATATTTTCATTTAATTATAATATCATTTTACCTTAAATCACACTAATTACCTTTAATCGCGATTAATAAAACTTAAAAGTTACTATTCACCAAAAAATTATTTTAATCTCATTGAACAACATTTTACTTACTAATGACAACTGTGTATGTCATATTTTTGAAAATTAAATCATAGAAGTGGTAAAGTTTCATTTAAACAAAAAATCAGTTTCTTTAACTACCACTTAGTGGTTTCACTATTCATCAAAAATTGAAGTTTTTCAGAAAGATACCAAAAATTCATCCTAATCTATATTTAATACTCAAAATTCAAAAATTATGTCTATTTTAAAAAATTCAAAACATATAAGTTGCATTAATTAATTTAATAATTAATTACTCTGTCAAAACAAATAGCGTGTTTTTAAGAAACAATATCTAATAAAATATTAACACTAGTATAAGTCGAATTTCAAAGTGAAATTAATTCTAATGACCACTGTTGGATTAAATGGTAAAAACATATTTTAAATAAACATTAATCTCAATTAAAAATATAATCTATCCATATAAATAAATCAGATTAAAAGGTGGTTTTGAATTAAAATTCAACATTTTCCCTAAAAAAGATCTTCATCAGAAAAATAACAAAAATTTACACAAAGTAATTTTTGATGTCCAGATTCTAAAGAAGGATTTTATTTTGTCAAATAAAACATATAAAATTGTCAAAAGTATATTTAAAATGGGTTCTCCATAAAAAGGCAGATAATCGACCTTTTAAAGAATATTAGAATATTTTTGCTTAAAATTGGATTCATTTGCATTTTATGCCTCTAACATTTATTGGATAAAATTAAAAATATTTGAGAAAAATATATAATCATTTTGTAGTTAGTTATGTTCTTTCCCACCATTACAATGGCTAGGAATTAACAACCTTTTAAAATAATATTATTTTATTATTAGAGTTCAATGTAAGATATCAAAGGAACTCATTATCACGTATTGGGTACACCATCAAGCATAGCATTCCCATTAAATTACTATTAATATTTTATTCACAAATATGGATAAAAATTAGAATGTAATATTATTTATTTACCTGGGATTTTACATATCAGGAATGTACAAAAATAGCCATGTTGGAATTTTTAATTTAGTTATATAATTGTAGAACCATATTTGAAATTTATAATACCTCCATTGATTATATTCAAAAAAAAAATTTAATTAGTGTCTTATTTATGGTGAAGATATTCCCAAAAATAATTATAAGTCATATATGTTAATTAAGAAGATTTTATTTTATACTAATAAAGTTCATGCTTGTCTGAAATATTACAGTTTATTTTGGGAGTAAATAGAAGATATTAATGACTGTATAGAATGTGGTACATATTTATTTAAGACTAATGCATATAGAACACCATTTCATGTTCCACTAAAAGTAAATTGAAACTTTTTAGTGATTCCCAGGATTCAAAATAAATTAATTTCATAAAAACTTTCATGCTAAAAGAATTAGATGTAATGATGAGTTGGTATATCCTATATATTGATTATCATGGTGATAATTTGATGAAGAACATCTTGATTTTGTAGTAGAGGTGTATAATGTCATGGTGGCTTTATTATGTGACGGGTTTAATCTTTTTGGTCAGATTCTTCCTGCTGAGTACATTTGGCTAGTCATGATACAGATTTATAATATTCCACTTTGGATCTGTATGAAAAAACATTTCACTTCCTTGAATATACTAATATATTGACCTTATAATATTCTAAATGATATAGATGTATATATTCAAACACTAATAAGATATTTGAAGAAGCTTTGTGATATTGGTGTACACCCATTCGATGCATCTTCAGAAAATATATTTTAGATGTTTGTTCCCCTTCGATGGACTATAAATGATTTCCCCGCATACGCAATGATGTATGGTTGGAGCCCAAATAGAAAACTATCGTCAACTATTTGTATATAGAATACACAATTGAAAAAGCTTTAGTATCATCATATTTTTAGTTTCATGGGGCATTAATGATTATTTCCAATAGATCATCAACATAACAAGAATTGTTGGAGGGTTGATAATACATGCTGACATTGAAAAACCACCCCAACATATGCGATGAGCCGATATAATTAACAAAATTAATGATTTTTTTTCATTAGGTAATAGATAGGATAAATATAAAAATAGAAATAATTTTGACACTGGAGAAATTTACAATTGGAAAAAGTGAATTATATTTTTTTGTTTTCATATTTGTCCAACAATTTGATAAATAATTATTTTTATGTAATGTAGAGTGAAAAAAAATATGTGAAACGTTTAAGTGTATTCTTCTAATTATCAATGGGATGAACAAATATAGAATTTGATCACATCAGGACATGTTGGAGTGAGGTATTTGACTAGAACCATATCTTGTGTTTGTCTTGGAAAACAAATGGAGTGTTCTGTGTGCTTCTTATTAGATGACACTCTTAGAGATGAATAATTTTTTTATTATTGCATAATATCTAGGTTATTAATGGATATTCCTAAAACATATTTAAACTATTCAACATATGGATATTCCTTAGAGAACATTTTTTACTAGGATTCATAGTTATCCCTCCTAAAAAATTATGGTTTTGGTGATAAACATGATAACAAAGATTCAACACAATCAATAAATACATAATTTAATCTATAAATGTTTGGATTCTTATCCTGGTTTATCCCATAGTGATGATAAAATAATGAATTTTTTAATTCATTATTCCATATTTCTCTAAAAAATATAAAATAATTAGTTTTTTTAATAATTTGATATTAGAAAATGGTATTTGAAAATGAGAAAAAAAATTAAATCTCATTTTCTAGAAATTTATAAAACCTTATATTTTATCATAGTTACATATAGTATATTTTTAAAAATATTATTCTAATATTCACTAGTTAATAAGAATTGAAACAAATTAACATTAATTATTAGTAATTACAGCTAATTTATTATAATTACCACTATTTATTGGTGGAACAATTTCTAGTGGATTGGTGGTTGAAGGGTCAGGAAAATTCCACCAAGGTATGAAAATACTACCACAATTGTAAACACTTTGCAGAAGGATGAATGTACTCCTACCTATCTAGGAAGGTGAATAGACTCAAATTGAGTTTCAATCTTCAGAAGAAATGTGAATGAATTAATGTTTTCAAGGAATTTCATGTAGCCCCTGTACCATCACCCAGAATGGTATGTGGACCAGTTGGATTCAATACCACTATGTAAGAAAAATGACTCGCGAACTGCATGGCTGCGAGGCAATGTCCAGTGAGCAAGGCAGATAGCGAACCGAGTCACCAAAGGATTCAAACGCATGAGGACGATCTGTGTACCAATCCGCACACTCTTCAGTTCGTGGGTGAAGTGAACTAGAAAGGTTCTACAAACAATTACCATGACCCGAATCCTCCACAAACTCTAGTTGACCGACTGTTCTGCAATATATGATATTTCTTCAATGGGCCTTCACAAATGGTGTCTCATGCCTAATAGATATGATTACTCTAATTCTCTTTAAATGAAGCGTAGTATAAATATGGAAGACACAGACATGGAGATGTATTGAGAGAAGTATAGACCATGAAAGCATTAGGGAGACACATAGGTTGGGAGAAAGTGTTCAGAAATGATTTAGGCTTCCGTCTTGTTTCATCGGCGAAGTCCAAACCGTGAACCACTCCCTTCGTAGGTTCAACCAGCCATGAACAATAAAAGGGGGGAATTGAATAAAAAAAAACTGCAAACCTAACTGGTGAACTGCGATCCAAATTCTTCTCTTGGATGAATCCAACCCAAATGATAATCCCTTAGACCCTTCCTCAATATGGTGCTCCATGTATCGTATCTCCACACGGGATGAACCAGGCGCTGTGTACTGCATCAATACATGGATAGAACCCAAGGAGGCGTGATGGGCTGCATACCACTATTAAATATGATCATCTATAACCATGACCGTGTACTACATCAATACACAGAGGACCCATTTGACTACATATCACTATGGTATGCAGATCTTCCCCCATCTCGCATTAGAAACCAATACACGGAATGGGGTATTTTTGTGTATTATTTCCTCTGGATAAAACGTCACCACTAAACTATTGTCCAGTCCTCTATGATCCCTCTACTAACCAATCCTATGTCATCAGACCAAAGTGTCCTCAAAATCCACTGGACCATTATGATTATACCATTCAGTACATTATCACGCTAATTGAGTCTACATAACCCTATTAAGAAGAATCACAAAGGCTCTCCCCAAAATGGTCTGGGCATCAGAAATTTGGGTGGGTCTACATTATTCTAGTATCCCAGATTCCAACCTTAGGATTTTGATGTGAAAATCCCTATTCTAGGGATTAAGGGTGATCCATAGCTTTTCAATTCAATGAGGAATAGTGATCAGTTGAAGGGGTTATATTCAATCCTCCTTTATGAGGACGAGACACCTCCCCTTCCCAAAACGTGCATCAGGACCCTTCCACAGATGTATGCCCCCAATCATATGAAGCAGGGCCACATGACCATCAATTTCATTCCACATTTAGGGGTCATTGAACCACGACCTCCCCCACAGTCACCCCGGCTTCTTCTACCATGGGCTCTCCTCCCCCACCAATAGGGTATGAGGCATGTGCATTGTTGAATATTTCACTTCCTCTTGTTTCCCACATAGAGATTGACTCACATGGTCTTAGAGGTTTGCATGGATTACAACATCCACATGAATGTGGACAATGAGAACTCTGGTTCCTTATCAAATCCTGACACGTAGGATGCTTACCAGAAGTCCCTAGTTCAAAAGAGTGCCCATCCAAATGGGTCCAAAAAATCCATATAAACTATGAGAACTCTGATTCTTGATCAAAATAGGACATATAGGGGGCCTACCAGAAATCCCGATCTCAAAAGGGTTCCCATCCAAAAGTTTCCACCCAATACTCATGAACTACGAGAACTCTGATTCATAATCAAATCAAGAGATGTAGGATGCCTACCAGAAGGCCTTAGCACAAAAGGTTACCCATCCAAAAGGGTCCACATAATCCATCTGAACTATGAAAACTTTGATTCCTAACCAATGCAGGATACGTAGGATGCCTACAAGAAGGCCTGATCTCCAATGTGTTCCCACCCATAAAGGGTCCACCCAACCATGCCCCCTCAAATGGGCATCTCCCATGTGTAAGCCCCACTCCATATTAACTACGTGGGTTCTAATTCCTCTCCCGAGGATACGTAGGAATACCTTCATATGGGCACGATTCCAATATCAAGTCACCTTCTTCCCCCTATGGATGATGATAAACTCTAGAGTTCCTTATTAGATGCCTCATGTCAGCATCACCTCCGTAGCATCAAACATATGAATTCTTACGACGATATTACAAACCAAGGGTAGCTCAGGGAAAAACTCTTTGAGAATGAACCAAGGATAAAAGAACATATGAACATGACTTAACTCAAAAAGAGAGTCCCAAGACTTGAAAAAATCCTCAACCTAATGGGTGCAATGAGCATGACCTCCCATCCTCTAGACTGATGGAGTCTTTAAGTGTCATTGGTTGAATAATCAATCAATGAGAGCCTACCGTTAGAAAGAATGTCCCTGAATCATGGATACCATGAATATTGGGAATTCCTAGATCCAAAAATAAACTCATTGGAGACCATCTAAGGAAGTTATATTGGGAATGGAATGATTGAAAATGTTCTCGACCCCCATGAAATTGCCCGTTAGGAAAAAAGTTCCCGCTGGGTTAATTCAACCTTATTTATGGGATTATAGCGCTGAATGAGATGAAACAAAGGAAATGGTGAATTCAAAAAGAAAACATATATAAAGAAAAATGGATGGGTGATGATACTCGTCATTCCATTTCTTCACCACCCGGAAATTCCCCACCTCAGAGGAGGAACACAAATGATGAACTCGATATGAATCCTTTACCAATGTGGAAGTTCTATCCCAATGATAAAATACAAATGGAAAAAGAATTTCAGACCATTTCATTTTCCCTGGTTTGCAGAAAATGTGTAGAATTAGAGGCAGAAAAAATATGTTGAACCTGACATAAACCCATAACCAAGGTGGTGGTCTTACCCCACTCAGCCCCTTCACCCCACAACAAATGAAAAGAAGAAGGGGTCCAAGCCTAATATCCAAATATGCATATGTTTAATGGAATTATACTTTAGATATGTTTTTTGGTATGTATAACAAATATATATATTGCAGGTTCCCATAGAGAATCCTTCGATCCAGATGAAATCCCAAAGAACCATGTAGACATGAACATCTGTGATCCCACAGGCGGTTGTGGCCCCAACGAAGAGCTAGACCCCCTCACCTAGACAACATGTTTAACGCTGTGTATCCAAAAAAAAGATCAAAGAGTACCACCAAAATGGTAGTCTCCCCACGTTGTATGATGTGAGACAAGCCCTCCATTCTACAAACTCTACCAACCGCCTCCTCAGTCATGCCTGGCAACCCTGCACAAGGCATCCCCATTGGTTATCTCAAACCGTTTCAGGATCCTATCCATGAAACGTGAAAATGAGTAACTCCCTTACCTTAGGGTGGTAGATGATATTGATGTTGATAGATTCATCTCAACTGGATAGGGGTCCTACTCACAGGCCTTACGATAGAGCGTCATCTCTTACACCAGATATCCATGCCTCCTTCCACCGAAGAGGACCGTATGCCAAGGGCTCCTGCCAATGTTCAGGGGACCTGTGACCCTCGGGATGCTGGTGAAGGTTAGTGAATATATAATCAGGAACACACTATCACCCTGGTTCGTGAGGAGGAGCTCTTCAATATAATGGTTTCATAATTCAATGGGAAGACATATGACTCTGGCCTCTCCACTCAAGCCCACCATAGAAATAGGGTGGCTGAATACGAGAACATGCATGTTCGTGCTAGTGATTTCCAGTCCCTCCATGCAGACAGAGCGAAAAACTATAGGTAGATGCAGGTTTCTGTGGAGCCACAAAAAGTCCACTATCCAAATAGGGCGGAACTCAACTACACGTAGGAACAATTACATTCTAATTCACTTCATTACCACCATCCAAATAGGGTGTCATTCTGCTACATGAAGGAAAAAAAACCTCCTGATGCATTTCAAGCTCACCGTCTAAATAGGGAAGCCACCAAATATGAGTAGAGTTAAATTACTGTGGATGAATACAAATCCCAGGAGAAAAATACAATGGAAATAATGAAGATGAAAATCTCAGCTCATGAATATGAAAATATCCATTCAAATACAGTGGCGATCAGAGATGAAAACCGGTGGCAGATTCATTCCTCTATCCTAGAATTGGAGAACTTCCAGTATCTACTGGAAACTCATGGAGGACCGAAGAAGGACCAACTCCTGCCCTAACATCGTAATGTGTAGTAATACCCATTACAACCAAAGATTTATCTCAGAATATCCTAGAAATGATGGATGATCATACGTTGATTCAACACCATATCATCAAAACATGCCAATATATCATTGCATTTGTGGAAAAGGTTATAAATGGGGACCATAACCTGGTTTCCATGAACCGAATTACTTGCTCACAAAATGAGTTAGTCACTCTGGAGCATTTATGAATCCCTTCTCTTATCATGGATGGTAAATGACAATATCAACGATATATGGAAAACTAGATTAGAAAAAATAGTTGTTCCAACTGGTGGACGCTGGCCCAACGTGTTGGCCACTCCAGGGATGGCATATATCCCTACCAAAAATCCAGATGCTCGTCATGGTATCCCAACGACATCACGAGACCCAATAATACATGGAATTGTATATGAAGTCCATTACCAACAAATGATGGACCTATTTACCCAAAATATATATCTCGAGGATAAAATGCACAATGGAAACTGGAAAATAAAGAGAACATACATGATCCTACTCTGTAGGAAGCTGGGGTTCTTGATTCTCTCAAACATATATCGACAAAGGATCAAGACCATTTCAATACATTAAAAAATTAAGGAAGTGTTAGAAGCAGTTATGAAGGTCATACCCACAATATTTCTACCAAAATCTTAGAAATTCCTCCATAGAGCACCCATTGGGGCTTACTCTGTCGGTCATGAATAATTAATCTGCAGAGCCTATCTCGTGATGCAAAATGTGAAGCCCTCCCCTCGACATGAATATTATATAGCTAGAAGGTCCTCCCATTGATTTCATCCAACCTGATGGTCCTCCCAAGGGTATACCATGTAGATATACTTCTCCCTATAGTCAGACATCGAGTCATTATGGTAGTCCTCACCATGATGATAGTCAGTACGAACTTCCTCCCCGCAATGACAGTTGATGTGAAGGTACTCCTCATGGTAATATCAAGAAACTATAAGGTCCTACCTTCATTGAATTACATCCTAAAGGCCTTGCCCCAGATGTTCCATATAGATATTCTCTCTGTAGCCAGGTGTCAATTCAGAATTTTAGTCCTCACCACTATGACAATCATTGAGAAGGACCTCCCCACAATAACAGTTGTTGTGAAGGTCCTCCCCACTGTGACATCATGTTTCAAGAATGTAATCCCCTCACAATGGCCCACCATGAAGTTCCTCCACACGGTATACATTGTAAGGAAATCTCCCACGGTCCGATGTCATGTTGAAATAGTAGCCCTTGCCATTGCAACATCAATATGGAATATCCACCCCGCAATCAAAATTCATGCTGGAAAAAGGTCATCACCTTAATGGATTAAATTTGAGAATTAACTCTTATGATGAGGTGCTCGAAAAGGATTCATACACATTGGGAACTCCGTCTATAATGAGTGATATTGCTTCTCAACTGGAGGATGGCTCAGGGCCACACTCATCTTCTGAGCCACCTCTTTAGCGTCTGCATAACAATAAGGCTCCCACCAGCCCAGTTTCTTGGAAAGAAATAATTAGGATGTTGTTGAGCTGGGGAAATCAAGTAGAAGAGCCTCCTGAAGAAAAATAGCAGTATATTTTACTTATGAGAAGCCAAATATCTTGGGATAATATATGAATGATATATTGGCCTATAACCAATTCTCACATTGACACACCAGTGTAGTAGTATGGGGATTTAAAACATGGAATTCACCACAACATATGATTGAATCATCCTATGTTGAAAGAAATATTCCTAACCTACATTGGGTATGAGGATGACATCATCATGGTAGGGGAGATTCACCATATAATTTAATTGGAGGCCCTCCCATCCATGTGGTAGCCAAAATCAGAAAGGATAAAGAAAAACCTATGAACCGGTTTGCCTCCAAGCACTGCATTAATTGCATCACCTCATTGGAAATGCCCGGGCTGGATTTCACATTCGGGGGTGGGGAGATCATAGGGCTCTACACATCACCCCATGTCCCATCCATCGCACCCCATTAGAAATGACAACCACCAATTTCATAATCATGAGTCTAGAATCATTTGAAATCCATGTTCATAAAAGATTAGATACTCAACAAAAATCTACAGGTTGTATGTCTTGAAAGATTCACGACTAAAGAGATAAAGCCATCACAATTTATCTATGTCATGAGACCAGTAATATACATCAGGATTCCATCTTAAGGTAATCCAACCATCAAGCAGTGCTCATGACTCCAGAGGCCATATACCCCATGTGGGCCCAATTCCATACTCGACTCATACCCGCATAATAGTAAGTGGAAAGAAAATAGTGGCGATAGTAGCAGCTCCCACCATAATAGGGTAATAACACCAAACAATAGGGTTGGGGAATTTTTAAATCAATATTCCATTGTAAGACCAACAAATATTGGTCTTAATGCATCAACAGAAGAATGGAAACAACCCCAGCCCCAAGGGATGTGGGCATTTTTGCCTCAAATCTCTACACGTTGGACGTATGTGTAACACCCCAGGTAAATAAAAAGTATGAAATTTTCACATTTATCCTTATTTGTGAATAAAATATTAATATTACTTTAATGGAAATGCTATGCTCGATGGTGTACCCAATATGCAACAACAAGTTCCTTTGAAATCATACGTTGTACTCTAATTATAAAATAATATTATTTTAAATGGTTGATAACACATAGTTGTTGTATTGACAGGAATGAATATAAATAACTAATTTACGATTAAATATGTTTGTTAAATGTTTTTACTTTTATCCAATAAATTTTAGTGGCTTAAAATAAAAATGATTCCAATCTTAAGCATTGAATACACTAGTATTTTTAAAAGATTGTTTACTACCTTTTGATGGAAATTTTTTTAAATCAAACTGTTGACAATTTTATAAGCTATATTTTTTTAAAAAAAATATTATTTATGATTGGGACATAGAAATTTACCTTGGGTTAATTTTTGGTATTTTTCTGACAATGTTCATTTTTCAATGAATAGAGAAAAATACTGCATTTTACATCAAAAATGCTTTATCATATAATTTTATTATATGGTTATATTATCTTTTTAATTTGTTTTAAAGTGTAATTGGAATATATTTTTACCATTTAATCCAATGATGGTCATTGGGATTAATTTCACTTTGGAATTGGGCATGCACAACTGCCAAAATTTTCATGAATATTGTTTCTAAAAAACCAGCTATTTGGTTTGACAATGGGAAGTTTTTTTTAAATTAATTATTGCAATTTATGTGTTTGGAATTTTGTAAAATGGATTACATATTTTTAATTATATGGTCCAAATTATGTAATTAAGACTCTTTTGTTTTTGGACATTATGAATAGTAACGACGGTAATTATCTTTAATTATCTTGATTAATGAGTAATCAGGTAGTTAAAGATAAAAAAATAATATCATAATAATAAAAAATGACCACAACATGTGTCCTAAGCCTACTGGTTGTCTCATGGCCGACCATGGGATGCCTTGTTCCAAACATGGGGGCACCATGGAGTCACTTTTCTGAGAAAGTGACTCTTTATCTTTTTATTTTTTTAAAGAATGTTAAATGTAACAACGAATGTATCACCTAAGTAAAATATTTTTACTTTTTTCTACATAAATGATAATTTGGACTATAAATATTCATTAGAAAGATAAAAATATTTCATACATCATGATTTTTTTTTATAGTTTTTTATACAATAAAATTATTAAATTATTTATGTCATCATGATGATGCACTGAGTACCTCATTAATAAAAGATTTAAATAAAATGGAAAGATAATGTAATATCTAAGACCTAAAAATGTCCAAAACCTATTGGATGGGTGGATTTCGAACCCTTATCACCTTAACCTCGAATTATATCAATGTGGGACCTTTTGAATCCGAAAATCATTTTAAAATAAAGTAAACTTTCTTTACTTTCCAAGAGTGCCCCTCCTCTCCTCGTATAAATGTCCCCCACCTCTACCACCTTACCCACACTTACAAAGCCTTTGTATTGGAAAACCCCTGCCCATTTTGTCTCTCCGCATCCCTCTCTACCTCTTTGAAGTGTCACGTTTGGTAGAAGTCTTCCCAAAGAAGCCCTTGAGCTCAAATCAAAGGGAGTTTACCCGATTTTAAGGTAATGTCTTCACTTGTGTCATTTTGTTTTATTTTGCTTCTCCAACCCCCTAAACTCTTTTTATTCATTTATTTTGAAACAAATACAGTATCTCCAATATACTAGACTTTTTTTATAAGAATTATTTGAGCTACACTTACACACACCTACATCTAATGGTTAAAGAACATACTGTTTCCGTGGATGGCGAATTTCTGCCTCCCGAAACGATGATTGTTCAACATTCGTTTAACACCGTCAAAGGAGGTCATTAAGATGTCACTATATTTATATATTATATATAATATGTTTATGATTTTTTAAGCTTCTGTATATTTCATTTATGGCATACCTTTATGGCTTCCATTATGGGTATACGTGATATCTTCATTTAAGGAAGTGCGGACTACCACCCCCTCAATGTGATTCGATTCGTTAATACCATATGTGGTACGTATAAAGGATATATTTAATGATATTATATATGATACCATACTTGAATTAAAATAATATTATGTATCATTATGTTTTAATTCCATTAAATAAGAAATAGAAATGGAAGTAGCGTTCATGCGTACGTACGGCTTACCATCTCCATGAACGGTACATTTCATTTCTTGTCTCAAAATGTTATGTAATATTATAAGTACATATATATAATGGATATATATGTAATATATTACATATAAATTATTGATATCATTCTGGAATTATAACATATATATATCTCTCTCATTTTTTTTAATTCCATTAATATGACAAAAAATGAAAGTAGCGTTCATGCGTACGGACGGCCTACCGTCTCCATGAACAGTGATTTTCGTTTTTTATCTCCAAATGATATGGAATTGTATAAAATGAATATTTATTGGATATATATGATATTTTAATAATTAATAATATTCGGGAAATTATTTACTTATAACTACATGGGCAATATTTTTTCAAACAAGTCCATTTTTGACTCATGTACCAAACAACGGCAAAAACGTCTGATATGAACTAACATTATTAAACAATTATTAAAACATTATAATATGTGATATGAACTGAATAAAAATCTCTAAAGGAGGTACATAGGCAATTATTAATTGGCCAAAGTTTATTATTCAGGAATATAAAGAAACGAACAAGACAAGTTGGACTTGAGGTAAGGGATCTTACTCCTCTCTTTCTTTTTATGTACACTCTTTTATGTCATTACTTTTAAAGCTCATCTTTCTTGTTATTGGGATGTTATTTTATATTAATATTTCTGTAATTTTTATGTTCATGTGATGAGAGACTCTATTCTCTCTCATCAATCCATTTTGGATGTTTTGAGTGGCGTCGTTAGGCTACCGAATTTTCATAAGAGATCTAACCTCTCTCTTTCTTTTTAAGTACTCTCCTTTATGTCACTTCTTTTAAGCTCCTATTTGTTATGTTGGGGGATGTTCTTTTATATTCCTATTTCTGTAAACTTTATGTTAATATGATGAGAGACCCTATTTGATTTCATCAATCCATTTTTGGATGTTTTATGTGGCGTCGTTAGGCTACCGAGTTTTCGTAAGGAATTTTTCATCTCACTTTTATTCCCGTGAGATTTATAATACATTTGACAAAATTTCCGTTGAGTGTTGTATGTACTTCCCATTATTCTAATCTTTGTGTAATATACTTTCGTTTATGAGTATTTCTATCAATGATGTATTTCCCTTCTTTCATGGGGTGTATGTTATGAAAGATACCCAAGTCGGTAAGGGAACCTTTCACTCTCCTCTTTTAAAAAGACTGATTTTGTTGGGTATTTTAATTTACATATTGTTATGTTGGGATATGTTCTCATATGCCCTTATTGATGTAAATTTTATGTCCAAGTGATGAGATACATTTCTTATCTCACATCAACCCATTTTTATGTGATGTCCTTAGGATGTCAAGGGAAATTCTTAACCCAATTTCGATTTCTTTGGGTTCAACATGTAGTTATTGAATATGTCATCCTTTGAATATGTGTGAATGACCATTGATTATTTTTCCCTTAATATCCACTTATATTTGGTGTATTCTTCTGTCACACATAATTATCTAATTTATTTATCCTTAAACCAAGGATACCGTCCTTGTAAGGGACTTCGTCTCAATCTCCTTTCATTGAGGCACATTTTTGTTTTATACACCACTTTCTTTAATACTACGTATAAACCCCTTTGAATTTTACGTTTATTCAAAAGGAATATTTTTTATAAGAAGTGTTTATTAAACGAAAAAAGGGAATGTTTTTGTCGTACGTATGCGGCGACAACGACTTCTTCTCCGTCGTGACCATTATTTGAGTTTCGGCTTCCTCTAAAAGATATACCTTCTTTTTAAAAGAAAAATAAATACCATGTTTTACTTTTCTTTTATTTTGGTATTGAAAATGGTTTTCATAATGTATTTATATCAATGTATTGTATTGATATCTTGTTATTGAAAGGTGGAAATGTTATGTTTCCTTTCTGCATGTTTTATGTCATAAGATTATGTTATGGTTCTTGGGAAATGTTATGAAGACGGGTGGTTCCATGATAAACTAAGGGCGGGTGAGCCCGATATAGCTCTCCAATGCATTGGGTAACGCAAAGGAGTGAAACATTAAGGTTTCTCTAAAGAGATTTAGGGAATATACTGTGGTGGGTATTCCAAACGTAACCAAGACGGTTACTCCCTACGTAAGAATGTTCTGAATGCCTCAAGTTACCTTTATGTATTATGATTTCTATGATTTATTCATGATTTGATGAGGTATGTTAAAGTGCCTATGTTTTATGGGTAA